>LR991049.1:3917893-5223857 GCA_905163495.3 Cosmia trapezina | reverse complement strand
GGCATTAAGTCCGCCTCTGTACATTTGTGCTTGAAGTGTTAAATAAATAAATAAATAAAAAGAGAAGTCCTGACTGACTGATTGATTGACTGACTCATCAACGCCCAGCCCAAACCCTTGGACCTAGAAAGCTGAAATTTTGCACAGAGGTTCCCTTTATAATGTAGACAAGGAATAAGGAAGGAATTCCCGGTAGTACGTTCCCGTGGGATACTTTCCGACATCCACGCGGGCGAAGCCGCGCGGGAAGTGCTAGTAAATAAATATAGTGAGTAAATAGTTTACTGTAAATGTGTGGGGCCCTTTATAATCGAGATGCGTTTGAGTATTCGGCCGTATGTGAATTTAACCACGAGCAAAGAAATTAAAATGTGAATTATTATAATGTTTTATTTTATTTTTCAGATAACATCGATCTATACATGAAGAATAAGGTGTCTTTCCATTAATCAGAAAAAAAAATTAGTTTTTCGACATTATTACACAAGTCTGTTTTAAAAAAAAGTAAACAGTCAGAAAGTAAACAGAATTTGTTTAAAATTAAAATTATTATCACATTTTACCTGACATTTCGGCCATCAATTATTATTGATCAATTGCCATCAATTTCTATTGTAGTAATATTGTCAATCGCTTCATTTTCACTTGGTAGACGATCAATTTGTGCATCAATCACGTAAAAATTAACAATTGCAATTGATCGTTTGGGGACCCTTAATGGAGCGTTATTTTTGTGAATCCATGGATTCTTCATCTAACTTGATTTTGTCGGTACTTTTGCATACTATGCTAATTTCACTCATGTTAATTTGAATGGAATTCGGGCCTTTTTAAACAGAATGGCTGGCATCAATTAAAATCGGACCCCAAATAACTTTTATATAAGTGTCAATTTCGAATACCATTTATTTATTTTTACTTTAAATGAAAAGGCCGAAGGCCGATTAAATGTAATTACTTATGTATTATATAAAATTAATAAACAATAATTTTAAGTAGAAATCAATTCGTTTTATTTTATTCCTTTTATGCTGATATATTGCTACATAAATTCGCTATGGCGCTCCATGTAAGATACTGATATTCAGTTGTATCTGTACCCTAATTGCTTAACACATTATCAAGTGTGGCTGACACTGGCTTGGCCACCATCAGGGATTTTACTTTTGATAACACAAAAATTTAGTCGTTAATTAGTCGAAATTTGTCGCCAAATATCAGAATTTGTCGGTCACTGGTTCAAAAGTTATAAGGGGTCATTGGTGGCCGATCTGGAGAGAGTCTCCCCAGCTTGGCCACCTTTATATCTCAAAAACTAGGACACCTAGCGAAGATCTGTTTTCTCCCAGATTTAGTCGCTAATTAGTCGAAATTAGTCGCCAAGTCACAGATTTAGTCGGGTCTTAGTTTAGAAGATATAATGAGTTCAATTTTTAAGTATAGTTCAAGAGCTAGATTGAAGAGTTTACGATAAAATCTTTGATCTAGCTCTTGGTCTTAACTGTTGAACCAGTGACCGACAAATTCTGATATTTGGCGACAAATTTCGACTCTAATTAACGACTAAATCTTTGTGTTATCAAAAGTAAAATCCCTGATGGTGGCCAAGCCAGTGTCAGCCACACCAATTGGAATCGGTTTCATTTCGATAGTTCAACAACATTCATTGCGTTATTTACGTTGTCGAGCAGACAAATTTTTCGAACATGAAGCAATGGATTAGCAATTTGCTTCAATCAGATTCATATTGATAGTGTGTTACGCAAATTAGGGTGCTGGTTATATTGGAAGCCGACCACAACATAGTTGGGAAAAGCTAGCTAGGCAGATGATAATGATGATTCGATTTTTCTGATTGTGCGCTTGGCAGCTCAAAATCGTTATACTTACTCCATTTACAATAAGATTAGACATTTAAACAGACCTTTCTTACGGTCAGATCAACCGATTTTGACTTCTATTCCGTAGGCTTAAGGATGGCATTAAAAGCAAAAAAGTGGTTACAATACCAACTGTTTACTGCAGCTGACATGTGTCATGCCACCATCGCAATAGAACACAATATCAGTTGAAAGGACTGTAAAAATGGTTTTGTTTAAATGTCTTTATGTTATACAAACTAGCTTTTGCCAGCGGCTTCGCCCGCGTGGATGTCCGAAAATATTCTACAGGAACGTACTACCGGGAATTCCTTCCTTATTCCTTGTCTACATTATAAAGGGAACCTCTGTGCAAAATTTCAGCTTTCTAGGTCCAAGAGTTTAGGCTGGGCGTTGTTGAGTCAGACAGTCAATACTTCTTTTTAACCGACTTCTAAAAAAGGAGGAGGTTCTCAATTCGGATGTTTGTATTATTTTTTTTTTTTAATGTTTGTTCGCTCATAACTCCGTCGCTTGCCAACCGATTTGAAAAATTATTTTTTTGTTGGAAAGGGTAGGCTTCCCAAATGGTCCCATTTTTGACAAAATCCAGTTCTGATGATGGGATGCTGGAGAAATCGAAGGAACTCTTCAAATATTATAGGCACACTTATAACGATTTGGGTATTTTTTATAGAAGCTCGTGCATTTGCTCTCGGAAAGCACCGCTTGGTGAAGTGGAACTGATGATGAAGACCACAGATGGCTACCGGAACTACACAATGATAAATATATCACGGGTTGCGATTCGATTACTTTAATATGGTTGCTAAGCAATTTCCGCTCGTCACAATGCGTGTGGTGAGTGGTTGTTGAGGAGTTCTCCTGGTTCTTACCAGCAGAACTCCTCAACAATTAACGTCCCAGCATCGGGAAAAGCAATATTTTGTAACATGTGATGAGCAATTGACATTAGACTATTGTAACTTATACAAATTATAAACAGACCCACTAAAAAGCGAGAAATAAAAACTTTTTAACAAAAAAAAAAACCGACTTCCAAAAATCACTACAAAGTGAAAAATAACTTTGATTTCGGAAGTCGGTGGCAAAAGAAAAGAAAGTAAATAAAAAACGATAGACACCGACTTCCGAAATCAAAGTTATTTTTCACTTTGTAGTGATTTTTGGAAGTCGGTTTTTTTTTTGTTAAAAAGTTTTTTTTATTTATATAGATGGAGTACCTATAGGTTAGACGATTCAATTCGGCGCCTGCTTACCTCCTCAGCACCCCGACGAACGACGCCTCTACGGTCTAAATACACACTGGTGTTCTGTGGCATTATTACGAGTTTTTATACTTACTTGATCGCGTTTACGTTAATGTTAATTTACGTCAATTTGTTTGGTTATGTGTTTTTCCCAGTATAGTCACCAGGCGGCGCTTATTCAGTTTCAGTACTTATAAAGGGTATAAGTGTAAACAGTGGCAATATTTTAAGGGGTCATTGTACTCATCGTTATGAACAACTTTTACTATGGTACCAAACCTGAATTGCGAAAAAAAATTAATTGTTCGCATAATTCGTCAAAATCTAGGGAACAGCTGATTTTTTTTTGCAATTCAGGTTTGGTCCCATAGTAAAAGTTGCCACTGTTTACACTTACACCCTGTATACGTACACTACTACGGTAAATGCGTTAGTGGGGCGCGTCATTTCAGAGTGGACAACTCTACTGGGTAATACGATACACCTTGGTAATATTGGTTGTCAGACTTTCGGTCTTCTGACTAGCTAGGACCTACCGAGGCACGGAGAGCTCGATATGTAATGGTCACCCATCCACGGGCCCACCTCGGCAAGCGTAGCTTAACCTTCGACCGACCCGTGCAGCTATTATTGTTTATGACATAAAATAAAACACGAATCATTTAGGGATATTAACGATATATTTCAGTACAATTGTTCACACTGGACTTGGATATGACAACGAGAGCGCGATCATCGCATGTAACAGTACCGGCTTTAGAGCTATAAATCAAATAGTGCCCTATTTTGGGGATGACGTCAAGCAGTGCCCTAATCGGGGGTGACGTCAAATAGTGACCTATTTTGGCAGTGACGTCAATTAGTGTCCTCATCGGGGTGACGTCAAATAGTGACCTATTATGTCAGTGACGTCAAATAGTGCCCTTATCGGGGTGATGTCAAATAGTGTCCTTATCGGGGTGACGTCAAATAGTGACCTGTTCTGGCAGTGACGTCAAATAGTGCCCTTATCGGGGTGATGTCAAATAGTGCAATTATCGGGGTGACGTCAAATAGTGACCTATTTTGGCAGTGATGTCAAATAGTGCCCTTATCGGGGTGATGTCAAATAGTGTCCTTATCGGGGTGACGTCAAATAGTGAACTATTTTGGCAGTGACGTCAAATAGTGTCCTTATCGGGGTGATGTCAAATAGTGCCCTTATCGGGGTGATGTCAAATAGTACTCGAAATTGGGAGTAATGGCAAACAGTACCCGAAATTGGGTGACGTCAAATAGTGCCCGAAATTGGGAGACATATCAAATAGTGCCCCAAGTCAGGGTAATGTCAAATAGTTTCCGAAATTGGGGGAAATGTCAATTTTATGGTATTTTCTTGATAATGGAATACCAATTAAATAAATAGGTATTCTACCTAATATTTCATTAATCTATGATTTGGGGCAAGGCTAAAGCCGGCACTGCTCACAAAAATTCATTAAAACTATACACAATCATAATATTATAAGTACTTATAATTAAAATAAAAAACAATCATAGAAAATAAATGCAGTGAGAGATTTAGAGTTTTTATTGCATCTGTGATTGCCGCCATCTTGGACTTTAGTTTGCTAACAAAATTGTATATTTTGTCTATAATATTGGCTGTCAAAAACTAGAATGTGCCTAATCTTTAAAAAATAATAACTAGGCAAGTATTATTGTTAAGGGTTGACGCACATCTGTCGTCAGCACGGAACAGCATTATGCTCTGTGTGCTTCATCGTTCTATGGCGCGCTTCAGGGTACGATCTCGCGCCGTCGGCGAAGCATGCTATCATCGCCTCCCAGGGGTGGCTGCGACCGCATTTTGGCGGTGGTGCCGAGCGCATCGCCGATTCCGCCACATGCAGTCTATCTTTCTCGCTCTAGGAAATGACGATCCTGAGCGATAGCAAAGGATAGAGCATGGAAAAAGGCGATTCCGTGCTGACAGATGTGGGTCAACCCTAACCCATTTAACTACAGTACCCTGGCGTGAAAATTTCACATCAGCTTTAGAAAGAGACACAGGTATGAGTGACTGGGACGGCGCTCTTTCAAAGTCTCTATAAAGTGATTCTGAGTGTATCATATTTTTAAAAAGAATTGTAATGTCTATATTTTTCGTGGCAAGAAAGCACTTTTTGTGTCTATAAGAACATTATATGACAAAATGTACAGTATTGATAGAAAACTATTGAAAATATCGTTTTCGGCGTCTCGCAGATTTAGTTTTATATCATTCATGGATTACCTATATTTTTAAATAATACGCGTATTTTAATTTTTTTTATGCTTTTTTAAACGATGTTATATATTTTTTTCCATTTTTTTTTATAGGTATTAATGTTTTCAGTAAGTACTCTAAATAAAAATAATCTATGAATGATATAGTCTGCCTTAAAAAAACTGCAATTTTGTTGAAATTTCATGTAAATAATTGATTTTCATTTATTAAATAATACTGACAAGTAAAATACAAAACAATTTATTTGATTTTGAGAGATTCAACAATAGTCAATTTATTTTATTTTAGGACAAGTTCAAAAAATGCATTTTTTAAATTACTTATTAATTTTAATTTGTCATAATTTTTCATATTAATATTATTTCGAAACTAAAATGACGTTTAGTCCGTTTTCAAATGATCTTCAAAATAGGTCTTTTTCTTTTTTATATATAAATATTTCTGTAGCTAATCTTTATAAGTATTAATTTCTTTCTTTTTTGCATTTTTCAAAGTCGTCCTTAAATAATATTAATAACATCAAAATAATTAAGGAAAGCATCAAGATAAAAGTAAAGTACATAAAGTTTCCTAACAATTAAAATCGAGATTTTTTTTAAGTTAACTATCGCGTTTGGCAATTTCATTTTTTAATTTGATTTAGCACCAAATTTTGGCGAAATATCATTTTTAAAATACAAATTCATATAAATAATACTGTGAAATTATTTTAAATAGAACTAAATATTTTTTGTGTGGTTGGTTGGTGCTTTACCACATACAATTATTTTAATACATATTAATATCGAGAAGTTTTTATTATAAAAGAAATTCCTAGTGCAGTAAAATTCAGAATAATATTATGTTATCATTTCACAGTATTATTAATAATCCCAATTGTATTATTTAATTTAATTAAAAGCCCAAATTATTAGCTGGTCCTTGTTAGATTAATTTAATATTTTCGCGATTTTTTACAATTTTCATCAAAACTGGAATATTTATGCCTTGTTCATTTCACTAGGACCGCGTGGCGGATTACGGACCACTCCCTCTCACAGAGAGGTAGCCTTTATTCCAGAAGTGGGAACATTATAGGCTGATTATGAAGTTCATTTATTTTCATGTTCAGTCAGACCAGGTTCACTTCGCATTTTAGGTATGAAGCTACAATAAGTACGCGTCGGGCTCGACTTGTCGAGTTAATTCAGTGTGGGCTGCCGCGCACCGGCCGGCTCGCACGTTAGTTCGATACTCACTCACGCGCCGCATCGTAAAAGAAGACAACCCTAACGAGTCAGAAGGTTAACACGCGATAGAAAGAGAGGCAACTTCTAGGTGAATATATCTGTAGGTAATTTACGCTGTGCGACCTGAATTGCACTTTATTGTGTCGTAGCAAGAGTCGCTATTTATTTATATGATTTTGCGGAGTGAATCTTCTGTACTTGTACTATTATGTATTCTGTGGGCATTTATTTAGTCAATACTATTCCTCATTGTTTTTCACCTAACGAAAATATTAAAATAATCCTACAAAAGATTTGCAAAAGAACAAAATAAATAATAATAAATAGAGAGACAATATACAGCCTAGCTGTACATAAGAAAAAATAAATAAAAATAATTATATCTCATTCAATGAGATAATTATAAATTGTAAATAAATCAGTCTATGTCACAAACCTATTTAATTAAATAATTTATTAAATTAATTATTTTCAGATAATTGATAATGATTCAGTAGTTACTTTTCGTAGTTTTTTCATTAAAACTTTTCTTTCTAAGAAAGCAGTAAATGATCACACAATGGTAACGATTCTCTTGTTTAATAACTAAACTAAAATTAGAGAATTGCTATCTTTTACTAACAGACAGCGCGAGAGAAGGACGGCTGTAGCATAGACTTATAAAAAAAGATGGACTCCGCGCTGCGCATATCGAAAGTGAAGCACAGTAAGTATGCCGGGTCCGTTTGTACAAACACGCCTCGCGCACATTTATATCATAGTATGCCGACCGGCCGCCATTATGTGACACGAGCGACCGCGTCTTTGCAGGTACTCAAATCACGCACACATAGATCGGTAGGGTGCTTCACTTTCGATGTGCGTGGCGCGGAGTCCATCTTTTTTTATAAGTCTATGGGCTGTAGCTATGAATTAAGTTAGAGATGTCAAACTAGTTTACGCCTTGCGCTTCGCCGTATTTTTAGTCGACATGTTTTTACGTGTCGTCTAAATTAGTATGGAAATATTATTTCAACTAAATTTGACAGCTCCGTATCTTTCTTGTTCTAATAGTGAGAATAAGTTAGCAATAACCTAAATTAAGTTTAGTTTGTGCACAACAGATTCGGCACCATAAACGGCTGGCCAAAAACAGCGTTTTTTGACAAATTAATGTCAAAAATGGTCAAATGCCGTTACAATATGACGGGACCGCTTTCCTAGAAAAGCAAAGCTCAAGACTCGTTTCAGTCGCGGCCATAGCCGCTCGCGGCTCGTTTCACTCTATGGCAAACAGACGTGACATTTCCAATGAACGCGTTTGTAATATTAAATTAATTAATTAATGTAATTAAGTTCCCTTCAAAATGGTTGATCGTGAACGGTCGCCTTCAGTAGACTAGTCATCTCTTAGTTGCTACGGCTTATTTTAATTATTTTTTGTTTTTTTTTTAATCTTTTTATTACGGACGCTTTTAACGTGCACGTCTTTCAACATTAATGATTTAAAAGAATGACCGTGGAGTTTCTTGCGCATTATTTTTTGCATAGATACGCTTTGGAATTGGCGACCGACCCCTTGACAATTCAAAAGTGCCTCTAGTTGGCCTATTTGAAATAAATGCTTTCCGTCTTATTACAAAACAAGGTTAATCTTCAAACCCAGGTTTAAACCATGGATCCTTTTTTGAATTTGGAACTTTTGTCCGGCACATTAAGATGTCAGTTTTACAAAACTGACCGGACTAAGTTGTCAGTTTTGTATAAAGAACTGTATTTCTATCACAGCTAGGTTCTTATTACAAAAACTGGCTCGATGGTTTAAACCATGACAGAAGAAAAATCTCGTTTTGTAGGCCGTTATATACAACGTGTAATGCTAAATGCGCAAAACCTCTTAAGGGGTCATTGTACTCATCATTATGAACAACTTTTACTATGGGACCAAACCTGAAATCGCGAAAAAAAATCAGCTGTTCAGTACATTTTGACGAATTATGCGAACATAAATGTACTGAACAGCTGATTTTTTTTCGCGATTTCAGGTTTGGTCCCATAGTAAAAGTTATTCATAATGATGAGTACAATGACCCCTTAAGAGGTTTTGCGCATTTAACGTTACACGTTGTATAAGGCCGTTAGTTTGAGATTGACATTGACTATTTTCATATATTGCAGATTTGAGAAGTTGAGATTCCATTTTGAAATAATGTCTATCTATGGCTGTATACGTTGACTAAATTGACATTTTCGAATATAGTCCAGTTTTGAGAACACGTTGGTGATCGGGTAAGTAATGGTAAATTCTAATAATGTTAAAATATCTAAAGTTTTTCTAACATCAAATATAAGTATGTCGAAATTTAAATTATTTTGATAGTCCGTTGACTATTAACTACTTTTTGTGATATAGACATTTAACATCAATTAAATTCTAAGGGGCCTACTATTTTAGTTAAAATAGTGTTTTGTCTTTTTCTTTCAAACTCAAATCATAATTCGAAAGAAATTGACAAAACACTATTTTAACTAAAATAGGTTTGTAGTATTTAAGTTTTTTTTTATGAATAAGGGGGTAAGTGTATATTTTGACTGTGGTAATACAGCGGGGAACATACATTATACAAGCGTACAACATGAATCATTATCATATTATCAGTAAAACTAAATAAAAATATCATCACAAAAGAATCATTCGTCCATTTTGACACGAATGCGAACAATAACTATTGTCGAAACTTAAATTACTATAAAAACCGCTTAAAGGGTAAAATATTAAATAAAATGGCATCACAATCACAGATGTATGTAAAAACTTTAAAACTATCTTAGGAATCACATTTTTAATGATAATAAAATTATAATAAACGTACGAAATCACAGGTAAACAGATCGTTTTACTTAAAACTATTGGAAATCCAAAATGGCTGGCCGGGCCGCTAGAATGCCGCTGGGCGACGTTTAGGTGGCGAACGTTTTCGTTCGTGGCCGAGCAACATTTTAACGCTCCGAAAGTCACATCTATGGCATCATTCCTTCTCTTTTCACAAACCTTACATTTTCTAACTTGAACACACTGACTTTCCGTCTCAGATGCCATAGGACAACTAATACTGGGCAGCTGCCTAAAAAGCTTACAATTAAAAATAAATATATTTGAAATTAAATTATTAATAAAATAATTACAGTCTATGCGTTTAAATTGTGACGTATTAAAATTAAATAATTTTATAAAATCAGTACTGGAATTAAGCGGATAAAAGTAAAGTTTATACGAATCACGCACTTTTATATCTACTTCTAGACTACATACACACACATACGCACGCCCGTTTGTGTCGCGACGATTGTCAAAATTACGCAGATTTACGATATTATCCCTTCCGGAATTTACGTCAAAATCACATTTGATTATAGTTACAAATAGGTTATAAATTACACAAGTAATTTTTAATTCATTTGGCGGAAATATGCATTTTTCTAAATCACAAATCGCGTAAAATGTTTTTACGCGTTGTGCATTTTTAGAGTTACCTTCAAAATTTTGAGCGCACATCGTCAAAACGCGAAAATCAAAATAATCGCGATTACTATTTACGCGAGTTTCATTACATTTGACACTTCCACGCGTTGTGCATGCGTTTATTCTACGACAGATCGAATATGATATTACCTTACACATTAATTCTCTACGAACGAATACATTGAAACACTTTAAAAGTGTAATCGAGACTACAATTACGATTACGCATGGGTTTACGTGGGGAATTACGCGGTATTTTGGGTTTATTCGAGTTTTCCTCGGGTAGACGCGAAGTGGGGGGGATATCGAGCGTGCGTGAGGAACGCGGAGGAGGCGCGGGGAGGAGGACAGCGAGAGTGGGGGGAGAGCGGGGTCCGCTTGTCCACTGTACTGACATGCACTTAATGGTTAAGGGCAGTGATGCTTTTTGGGCTTCTTTAAGTTTTCCTCGTCGGCTCCAGATTTGGGTACCTGGAAGTTTTTTGGAGATATGTCAGTAGATATAATACCCCGCGTCTCATTATTCGGGATTCAATAGGTTACCATCTCAGATCAACAAAAAAAGGAAGATGGAGCGTCGCGAACATCAAAAGTGAAGCCACAAACGGTGCTTCTGCAAGGAAAATACACGCTCACACATACAACTGAAACCACACTCACCACTCTTAGTACG
This sequence comes from Cosmia trapezina, assembly GCA_905163495.3. Lineage (NCBI taxonomy): Eukaryota > Metazoa > Arthropoda > Insecta > Lepidoptera > Noctuidae > Cosmia > Cosmia trapezina. Next base: position 5,213,054 of record LR991049.1, on the reverse strand, counting down.
TGACGAGTCATCGCCTAGTTAACATAGTTAAAAAAATTTAATGATGCCTTCATGTGTAGTGAAAACTTGTAAAACAATAGCAAATCACATCCTCAACGAACGACCGCAGTGACACGCTCTCCCGCTCTGGCTGGAGCGGGAGAGCGTGTCAGAAGTCATTTGATGATTTCCTACACAAAAAACCCATACAATATTATTCCCCAAATTCTAAGGAAACAATTTAACAAAGGTCGACCCTTCGACACACTCAAATCAATCTGCCTAGGCTTTTCCCAACTATCTTGGGGTCGGCTTCCAGTCTAACCGGATGCAGCTGAATACCAGTATTTTACATGGAGCGACTGCCTATCTGACCTCCACAACCCAGTAACTGGGTAATACGATACCCCTTGGTAAGACTGGTTGTCAGACTTTCGGGCTTCTGACGACCCGTAACGACTGTCAAAGATCAACGAATGGCAGCCGGGACCAACGGCTTAACGTGCTTTTCGAGGCACGGAGGAGTCTCGGTATGCAAAGATGGTCACCCATCCACAGACCAACCCCGGCAAGCGTAGCTTAACCTGATGGATCGACCCGTGCGGCTGTTATTACTTAGCCACGAGCTCCTCACCCTTCGACACACACATAGATAAATAAAAAAGTGCACTTTGATGTTCGCTCCATCTTCTTATTTTTGTTTATCTGAGGTTATCACAAAAAAAAAACTTGTTATTCTCTGTGCTGCTCTGATTGAAAGTTGCAGTCTGGAATGCAAGAAAAAATAATAATTTTCTCTGCATTATTTCTTCTTCCTACTAATATCCTGATACATTGTTTGCCCCCATTCTTCGGAAGGAAATCTCATTCCTCTATTTTTTTTTCGGTTTTCGGGGGGATTCTTACCTCACTAAAACCACGCCGGTGGTACCGCCAACAGCTCATGGAACGACACCGTATCCTCTTAAGGTGGATCTGCAGTGGTAGACCGCGATTTTCAAATTTTCTTGCGTTTTTTGCAATTTGCAAGTCAGTGTCTGGTTGTATGTTGATCAAAATAAGATACGCGACAAATAGCAAATATAATTTCCGAAATCAGACCAAACCACGGCAAATCTAACTTATAGAGATAGCTATAGCTACGAAAATCTATTAGGTATTTCCAATTATCCTGCTCCATATTATGCTAGTTGCGCAGATAACTCTGCTTGCGCGATGCAGAATTTGTGTGACGTCAGATACGTAGTTCGTATATGGCGCCACAAGTATACTACTTACCTCAGTGTACCTCTCTCCCTTGAGCGACACAATCTTGTTGTCTCGGTAGCGCACCATCTTCTTCGGCTCGATCTTCGGAGCCAGCGGCTTGTGTTCCTTCTGATCAGAGTTCTTGTCCACGTAGGAGTAACTGGAAGGAAAATGTAATAATTTAGTTAAGTAATGAAATTGTGTTACCCAGTAACTGGGTGTGGAGGTCAGATAGGCAGTCGGTCCATGTAAATTTTTTTTAGTTGAATTTGTTTAGACTAGGGGCTCGTCGCTAAGTGCTAACAGCCTTTAATGTCCTCACATAAATTCAATAAAAATCCTCACTTTTAAATTACTAGTTGCGCCCCGCGGTTTCACTCGCGTAGACCGGGATTAAAAGTAGCCTATGTGTGAATCCAGGGTATAAGCTATCTATATACCAAATTTCATCCAAATCGGTCTAGCCGTTTAAGCGTGAAGATATAACAAACATACAATCACACACACACTCACCAACTTTCGACTAGTGTGTTATTTATAACTAGCTGTGCCCGCGACTTCGTTCACGTGCATGTCGGAAAATAATAATGTATCGCTTAGATGAGGTGTAGGTAACCTATTATAATCCCTCCAATGAAAATGAAGAATCTTCCGATGTTGCCTGGTGGGACGTAGTGCTTCCCACCAGGCAAGATCGGAAGATTCTTCATTCCTGGGGTTCTCTACCACAGCCCTTTCGAATGCAGTCACTGCGGTTTATAATGAAAAAGCGACGAAGTGTCACTTTGATTTTTGAAAATAAATAAATATCAAGGAACTTGCGCATTAATCAAGAGTTGAAAATCCAACAATGTTTTTTCGACGCGCTAGGATTCACCCTGTTGTTATTAGGTTGGATTCTCGAAGCTCGGCTCAACACCGACAGTTGAAAATCCAATGCGCGATAAAATCCCGCCGCGGTATTTTTACGTCCGTGCGAATTACCGAAACTTTAACGGTCTTTAAGGCCGAACTATACGCCAATGACCTTGAGTGGTTAGCTTGCACATTCTGGCCTGAGCTCACGCAACGCGTCGTACATCCAGCGAGTAGGACTCGCCCATCAAGGAGCGCTGTCCCAAATTAGACGCATTTTTAATTTATTATAATAAAAAATATACATGTTTTTAAAAAGTAACAAAACCAAATCATTTTCGTTTGTATTGCAAAGTAGTAGATATTTTTTTTATATTCTTTTGATAAAAAATGAAGGAGTAAAATGGTTTCATCTTAACGATTTGGAGGTGATTTGGGGTTTTTTTTTCTTATTATGTGATACCGATAGAAAAATTATGGCTAAACCAAATGACGATTCATATCATGTAGATTACTAACAATTTTTTTCAGATGGAATTTCTCTGTAGGTTCCGGCGAAAAACTGCTTCATCTGCACGCTGTTTTTAAGCTTTTTTCGAAAGAGTAGCCTTAATAAATACTAATAATTATTTTGCATTATGGTACAATACGTGCCACTAAGAGACTTGACACACCACCTGGTTTGACTTGCGCAGTAGACGACTTATAGGTCTCTTTAGCGGTATGAGGTAGAGACGGGAAGGGATCGGGCGTCGTCACCTCATCGCGCGGCGCGGGAGGCGCGGTACGCCGCTACCGTTCGTCAAGTCTCATCTTCCGTGACAGTAGGGTTTCTTAGCAGTCCATGATCAGTTGACCACTGCTAGGTACTTAACCTACTGTGTTTTATCTTCCGTTCGGTTACCCGTTCACAATAATGTACTACTGGAGTTCCATGCGTTAAGTAGGTATTTACCTTCATATACTCGAAGTCCATAATTAGTTTACCACGGATAGTAACTACCGAACCCGTAATTTTCTTTGATTTTGTACAATAACTAAATCACAGTACGCATGGGCGTACCCAGGGGGGGGCAGGGGAGGGCAGCTGCCCCCCCCTGGATCTTGTATGCCTAAGTAATGTTGTCGAAAAAGAAGAAGAAGAAGAAGTTATTTTAGAGCCACGTCACGTTGTCGTCGTCGTTGTCGTGTACTTACTTTACAATTAAGTACAATATGAAGCATTAATTTTAGAAAAAACCGCGCCGCGCGGCCATAAACCTGCCTTTATTCGTCTATGAATTAAGCGACTGCATGCTAAGGGCACCCCCTGTGGGGTACGTACTTCGGCTTAGGGCTTCACTGGGGGGAGTACAGCAAGGAGGAACAGGCTGGATAATTATTATGTGCTTGCTACAGGCTCAGCTACGCCACCAGCTGGCACTCCTTCACCGGTCAAGGGTCGGGGGAATTACGTGGCGGTCGTCATCGCAAGGGACCTCGGCGGCGAGGTCGGAATGAATTTTTGTGTTTGTAAACTGTACTGGTGGCCCTAATTTTCCCTGGAAGAGGGTTTAGGGGTCATCGGGGTCGGTGAGAACATGCCTTGGACGGCGGATTTTACTGATTTTAGAGGGGATATAACTATCGGATACGACCAGAGGGGTGCGATGTTTCGCGGGGGTATCGAAGAAACGCTTGGAATTGCGTTTCAAGAATTGATTGATAGTTGGGATTTTAAGGTCTAGTTGGAGGATTTCATTCCGAACGATCCAAGGGGATCCCGTAGCCGTTCGGAGGAAACGATTTTGTATGGTCTGCATCATATGGATGTTTCGGGACTTTGCGGTTGGAAATACTGAACCCGCATAGGTCATGATTGGGAGAATGTACACGCTGTATAGATGCGCAACTTGCACTTAAGTGACAATTTGCTACGTGCATTCAGAACGAGACTTCATTATGTGCTTAGAGGTCTCATCAAGGTCACACCTGGATATTTGATTTTTTTGGATTGGATCGCTTCTCAGAAGGGATCGGCTTGCTAAACATGGTGATTGGTCGGTGGGGGGAGATCGATTGAGACGCGGTTTCAAAAAGAGAACCGCTTGACTTTTGTCGGGATTGACTTCGATTCTCCACTTTCGAAACCACGCGCCGAGTTTATCGACTGCGGTTTGGAGAGTGCGAGCGACAGCGCTCCTTGGATATGATAGCGAAACGTGCGGAAAGACAAAAAGTTTCGTAAGATGAGCACGAGAAGGTCTGGCACACCGAGTTTGTAAAGCTTATTATAATAAACCGTTGTTCTAGACTTTGTCAAACGCTTTCGCTTTATCGAAGAAAACAGCACCCGTCATCGAACCACGTTAGAAACCAACGCTTATGTGGTGGACTTGGTACGCAAGAGTGTTGGGTTCGACAGCCAAACTGCTCGTTAGGAATTAGGCCTCGGCATAATCTTTGAGGCGTTTATAAATAAGTCTCTCAAAGATTTTACCGAGGACAGCAGACTGATGAGGCGAAAAAAAAAACATGTGGGGGACCCGGCTTAAGAAATTTCTGGTTTGCCCCCCCCTGGGCCTAAAGCTGGGTACGCCCATGACAGTACGTTTACCTACTGTACATTATTGAAGAGTTCAAGTGTCAGATCTTCACCATAGTAAAGATGTGGCATACGAACGGACAGACGGATAGGACGAAATGATAAGAGTTCCCTTCCTATGTGCCGTTTATGTACCAAAAACAGACGAATTGAAAACTTCTTCCTTTTTGAAGTCGGTTTGCTTCAAACAATCTCGTCTCGACCTGTAGAGAGAAATTCAGAACCAAATATTCCTAGACCCCTGAGACTTTTTTTTTGTGGATGAGAAATCATCAAATGACTTCTCCCGCTCTGGGTGGAGCAGAAGGGCGTGTCAGACTTTTACTGACTAAAACCCACCCCCGTGTTCCTTCAGTTGCCTGTGCCAGGGCCACGGTATGTCCTGTGGTATCTCTTTCGAACAACCCGCGACCCCGGCGGCGCTCGCGACCCCTGGGCCCGGACCTGTCCAGAGACCAGAATAGCAATGCATGATTTACCCGAAACCGAAACTATTTTCAATTTTCACTAAGATTATTGTAAAATATTTTATTTTATTCTAAGACCGAAAGAGTGTCACTCTTCTGCGAAAAAGCATTCAGAAAAAGACGACATTTGCTGAACGCCATCTATCGGATACAGTGGTTAAACTCGAAGCTCGCTCTGCGTACAATAAATACAAAGTGAAACCCAGATTGATTTAAAAGTTGTTATGATTAGGTACTCGTATTATATTATATTACAAAAACTAAAAAAAAAAATTTTACGATTTCTTAAAACAATATTATGTGATTTGAACTCGCACCATGTAGTGCGGTAAACGGTCGCCTGACCTTACCGCTGAATTCTCCGTTGACATATTGTTGAATAGCTGTTCCCTTGCAATTTATAATATTACTGCCCCGCTCCTTTATAAAAATAGCGTGATTATTATGTTCCCAGAGTTAAATTTTGATTAACTAAATAACATGTCATTTTCTGCATTCAATTACGAACAAAAACCTTTTGAAATCAATATTGCTTACCTCCCATAACATACGGCGTGATATTATGTAGCCTAAAGCCTTCCTTGGTTTACAAAGAACATTTTTGCTGAATTTCAATTCAATCTATCCAGTAGTTTTGGCGTAAAGCCGTACCATACACACAGACAAACAGACAAAAATTCTAAAAAGTCACTTTTTGTCATCAGTTACGTTTTTCTAACAAAAGCCACTTATTTTTTCTCGAAAATTCTCAATGTACAGTTTTTCTTTCGTTACTGTTTTATTATATGTATAGATAGATGTATGAAGATTCTATAGTTCTACAGGGTGTAAAAAGACACATCACAAAGCCGTCAACTATGCATACTGTACAACTATGTAGCTTTGCGCAAAAATTATTGCTGGGAAACGACTTTTTTATTACGCGCAATGTAACGCGAACCCAGGCAAACGGAGTTAAGCCCCGCCCCTTCGCTCTACAGTACGCGTAGGTACTTGTCGGAAAAAGTTTAGTAATAACACTTGGAATACGGTTTAGTAAAAAAAAAATGCGACTATGATCTCCAATATCTCCAGAATCAGTGGATTCCCATGTATGGTCTAGTGGAAAAAAACGATCCAAATAATGGGCTTTCGGCTTCAGCAAGTACTGTAACAAATCTACTAGCCTAAAGAAATAAAAGGGACTAAGGTAAGATTTGAACAATATAATAAAAACTAAAAGATAAAAAATACAGACCGGTTTTTAAAAAACACATCCTACCTAAAACACACACTTATTTAGGAAGGTAGAGGTTAGCTTGAAGTAGTAATTTGAGTAAGTCCAGCACCCTAATTGCGTAACACATTATCAATCGGAGTTTGAATCATTTTGAAACAAATTGCTAATCCATTGCTTCATATGTTCGAAAAAGTTGTCTGCTCGACAACGTAAATAACGCAATGAATGTTGCTAAACTGTCAAAATGAAACCAACTCCGATTGATAATGTGTTACGCAATTAGGGTACTGGTTAGGCAAACACGCACGATTAGTATGTCTTTTTACACCCGGTATGACCATAGGTCCTGTTCGCGACGGTGTAACAGAGTCGGTGTAACACTCACCGAGCAATGATCCTGTTCTTGAGCTCGTGATCGTCGCAGAGCGGCTGGCGCGCAGCGGTGTGTAGCGCGGCCGCTGACAGGGACTGGCCTTGTTCGCGACGGTGTAACAGGGTCGCTGCGGCACGTTCTACGTCGCCGTGGGCGATTGACACGCAGTGCTTGATCTGGGGAGGAGAAATGGGGATTTTACTGTATTTAGGCAGATTCTGAATATAGACGCTAGGCCTAATAATTCTAACGGTACGCGTACACATAAATCGTTATCGGCCGATCTTTACTCGGACGTCTTCGACCAAACTCGGCCGATCAAATCTATCTATCTGCCTAGCCTTTTCCCAACTATGTTGGGGTCGGCTTCCAGTCTAACCGGATGCAGCTGAATACCAGTATTTTACGTGGAGCGACTGCCTATCTGACCTCCACAACCCAGATACTGGGTAATATACCCGTTGGTAAGACTGGTTGTCAGACTTTCGGGCTTCTGACGACCCGTAACGACTGTCAAAGATCCACGAATAACAGCCGGGACCAACGGCTTAACGTGCTTTACGAGGCACGGAGGAATCTCGGTATGTAAAGATGGTCACCCATCCACTGACCAACCCCGGCAAGCGTAGCTTAACCTGACGGATCGACCCGTGCGGGTTACTTAGCCACGAGCTCCACGGCCGATCAATCCGAACTTGTTGGGATTTCTCGCCAGTTTGCCGGGTCTAAAGCGCAAAAAGAGTGTATTTGTAGTTTAATTTAATAAATCTGTCTTTATTCTGTTGTTTTTGCCAGTTTTGTTATCTACCTAAACGACTATGGATATTAAAAATTTCCGGTACGAAACGGACGTTACCGTAACGGTACGGTTACACCAAAACCGATTTTGTCGGCCGACATTGTCATTGGACGTTGCCTGTCTTCTGTGGTTGACTGTGCGGCTTAACAGAGTGTTGACGCGATTTTAAAATGGAGGAATTCGAAAAAATCGTACTGCAATTGAATACCCTCCGTTTCGTACCGGATTTTTTCAATATCTACAGTCGTTTAGGTAGATAACAACATTGGCAGAATAAAGACAGATTGATTAAATTAAACGATAAATACACTCAATTTGCACTTTAAACGGCAAACTGGCGAGAAATCCCAACAAGTTCGGATTAATCCGTACGTTTTCGGGCGTCATCGGACGATGGCGGTTGTAGTAGTGTACGCGCTCCCTTTCATTTACATACATTTGATTTGATCGGCCGAGTTATTAGAAGACGCCAGAGTAAAGATCGGCCGATAACGGCTTAGGTGTACGCGGGCCGTAAGAACTAAAGTCGTAGAGTAAGAGACATTTTTTTTCACAAATCGAGAAGACCGTAGGTATGTACCGTTGATCATGGTTTTCATAATAACTTCGCGAAAAAAAAATCTACTGTTCCCTACATTTTAAAGTTCGCATAGTTATGCGAAAAATACATTTTGATGAGTTATGCGAACATAAAAATGTAACAGCAATATTTTTTTAAGAATAACTACCGCGGTTTCACCCGCGTAGACCGGGATAAAAAGTAGCCAATCCAGGGTATAAGCTATCTACATACCACATTTCATCCAAATCTGTCCAGCCGTTTGAGCGTGAAGAAGTAACAAACATATACACACACACACGCAAATATGATTGAGTATCGCGTATAGCCAAGGACGCTTTTTGAAGTTTCCTACTCAGAAACAGGCTAAAGAATGTGAATTGAAAGAGGTCAGGTACTCGCGGGATGCTGGGAGCCAGGAGATCACAACACTGTATCACTAGCAGTCGTATTTCACCATATTTTAGTGTTTTTTCACCGCGGGCGTCGGTTAAATGCCGGCCGGACAAGTTGATTTCGAACACACTCACAAACTTTCGCCTTTATAATATTAGTGTGATTTTGTTAAGCATTCTACCCACATTCTACCTTATTATTTACGAGGATTTTATATGCTGTAGACAGGCTGATGTTTTTGGTATAAATCTCCTCTGAACCTTTTGAAGGAAGGGGAACCTTTCTTGTATTTTATGTATGTCTTACCACCATAGCACAAGTGTTGGGAAACATCTCGGCTAGAGCCTGGCACTGATCGGCGTGCACATCCTCCTCTAGCAGCGGACGACGGTTGTCCTCAACACTCTCGGAAGACTTAGTGTCGTTGAGGAAGGACATCCTACCTTCATAGCACAAGTGTGGGAAACATCTCGGCTAAAGCCTGGTACTGATCGGCGTGCACATACTCCTCTAGCAGCGGACGGCGATTGTCCTCAACCCTCTGTCGCAGAGGAAGGACATCTTACCTCCATAGCACAAGTGTTGGGAAACATCTCCGCTAGAACCTGGCACTGATCGGCGTGCACATCCTCCTCTAGTATCGGACGACGATTGTCCTCAACCCTCTGTCGCAGAGGAAGGACATCTTACCTCTATAGCACAAGTGTTGCGAAACATCTCGGCTAGAGCCTGGCACTGATCGGCGTGCACATCCTCCTCTAGCAGCGGACGACGATTGTCCTCAACCCTCTGTCGCAGAGGAAGGACATCTTACCTCCGTAGCACAAGTGTTGGGAAACATCTCAGCTAGAGCCTGGCCCTGATCGGCGTGCAAATCCTTCTCTAGCAGCGGACGACGATTGTCCTCAACACTCTGTCGCAGAGGAAGGACATTTTACCTCCATAGCACAAGTGCTGGGAAACATCTCGGCTAGAGCCTGGCCCTGATCGGCGTGCACATCCTCCTCTAGCAGCGGACGACGGTTGTCCTCAACACTCTGTCGCAGAGGAAGGACATTTTATCTCCATAGCACAAGTGCTGGGAAACATCTCGCCTAGAGCCTGGCCCTGATCGGCGCGGCGTGCACATCCTCCTCTAGCAGCGGACGACGGTTGTCCTCAACACTCTGTCGCAGAGGAAGGACATTTTATCTCCATAGCACAAGTGCTGGGAAACATCTCGCCTAGAGCCTGGCCCTGATCGGCGTGCACATCCTCCTCTAGCAGCGGACGACGGTTGTCTTCCTGAAGACTTAGTGTCGCAGAGGAAGGACATCTTACTTCCATAGCACAAGTGTTGGGAAACATCTCGGCTAGAGCCTGGCACTGATCGGCGTGCACATCCTCCTCTAGCAGCGGACGACGGTTGTCCTCCTGAAGACTTAGTGTCGCAGAGGAAGGACATTTTACCTCCATAGCACAAGTGCTGGGAAACATCTCGGCTAGAGCCTGGCACTGATCGGCGTGCACATCCTCCTCTAGCAGCGGACGACGGTTGTCCTCAACACTCTCTGAAGACTTAGTGTCGCAGAGGAAGGACATCTTACCTCCATAGCACAAGTGTTGGGAAACATCTCGGCTAGAGCCTGGCACTGATCGGCGTGCACATCCTCCTCTAGCAGCGGACGACGGTTTCCGGCACGCTCCTCCACGCTCTCCGATGATTCCGAGTTGGAGTGGGACCTGAAATAATAAAACGAACATTATAAAAACGTTCATTTAGTCCCCGAGGACCTCTTCGGGAAATAAATACACGTTTCTCGTCAATGGAGTGTCAAGTAATCTGGGGCGATCCTATTTTTTTTTTGTTCGCTAGCTATTTTGTGTCCCACGGCTGAAAAAAAAAAGGCAAAGGCCTCCTCTTTTTCCTTCCAAACCTGTCGTGTGCGATCTCTGGCCAAGTTGGCCCTGCAACATGATCTGATCGTCCACCACCTTCGCCGCGGTCTACCTCGATGGCGATGTCCTCCCTGAGGCGTCTAGTGGGTGACGATCTACTCCCATCTCTCCGGGTGCATTCGTGCGACGTGGCCAGCCCACTCCCACTTCAGCCTGGCTGTTTTTCCTCTAACATCCGCTACTTGAGTTATGGAGCGCAGGGTTATGTTTCTAACGCGATCTGTACACTTGACACCTATTATGCTGCGCTAAATTGCTGTTGGCAAATCTTGAGTTTGGACTTTTGTTGTTCAGTTTATGCACCGTAGGTCAGAACTGGCAAGATGCACATGTCGATGAGTTTTCCTTTCAGTGTTATTGGAAGACTACCTTTCATGTGTTCGTTAAGGCCCCAGTAGGTCTTCCAAGCATTTTGGACTCGTCTTTCGACTTTCTTGTATTGTCTATTATTGAAAGACACCGTCTGGCCCAAGTCATTTACTTTTCGACATATTGCAACACATGTCCATCTACCTCGACCCTGCGTTTAGTGCTGTTTGTCATGACCTGGGTCTGGGATCTGTTAATTAAAAGTCCAACCTCAAGACTTGCTGTGCTCAGATCTTGGAGCATTTCCTCAAGTTCTGAAGGTGATGTGGAGAACAACACAATATCATCAACAAAGCAGAGGTTGACCATTTACTGGGTAAAAATCCTAGTTCCGGGCATCTACTAAAAATATTAGACCAACGTTATTTAAATTAATTATTACTATTTTATAATTAGCAGTAGTGGTTCTCAGATCGGGCATAGTGTTAGTGGGCTATTCCATATTTGGAATTTCTAGACAGCAACCTGGAGTTAAGTCTAGTTTATAGGCTTGACCTTGGCGAAATGTAGGTGTACCATAGGTACGCCTCTGCTTACCTCTTCTGGGAATAAAGGCGTGATGTTATGACAATTGTATGGCTTGAGGAAATATATAATAAGTAGGCATGTATGCTTACCGGCTGTTCTTTGTCATAGGAGGCAGCATCTCACTCAGATTCTGCAGAGTAAGACTCAGCCTATCGCTGCTAGCCGAATCATCTGGAACAAAGTTTTAAATCAATAATTCCATACTGCCACGCTGAAATGGAGTTGGTCTGGACACATCTGCCGCATGTCCGACGACTATTGGGCCAAACTTACGACCCAATGGGTCCCTCTTAATGGCAGGTCCAGACGGAGATGGCGGGGTGAGCTGGACTTCTTCAACAAGAAGTGGTCCTTAGGAGGCGTTCATTAATTACGTGAGGCTGTTTTTTGAACCCCCCGCCCGCCTTGGTGAGATGTCGTGAGATTTGGCTCGACCTCCTCCCTCCCCCCATCATGTCACGTGAGATGTTTCAAAATGCGTTTTTTTTTAGTGTAAATACGTTAATTTGGCGAAATTCAAATTTTATTCCGTTTTTTGCAATTTGCAGGTCAGTGTCCCTGACACTGACCTGCAAATTGCAAACCAAAAATGCATGATACCTGAGATACCTGGTATCTTGATCAAAATAATGATTGAACAACCTTTCCGAACTGTATGGGACCGACTTTCAGTCTAATCAAATGTGATAAAAAATCGATATTTTACATAGACAAAGGCGATTTTTTTTTTTTTCATTTTTGGTCTGCATGGAAAGCAGACGAATCCGGAGGAAATCTAACTTAGAGAGATGTATTGATCATTTTTATGGTTAAACTTATGTAAATACTTACATATTTCTTATTGAACCTACATTGGGTCCGCGTGGTGGATTATGGCCTACTCCCTCTCCAGAGAGGAGGACTATGTCCCAGCACTGGGAACATTATATAAGGTTGCTTATGCTAATCGGATAACTGCACGCGTGATCCAACAAATTCTATTGTTGGGCAATGCTATTTTTGAGCAGTGGTGGCCCAGTGGCAACGGCCGCGACTAACGAGTTGTAAGTTCGAACCCAGACAGGCGCTTTACTTTGTGTAATTTTTTTCTCTTAAAACGGTGAAGGAAAACATTGTGAGGAAACCGGCATGTCCTAGAACCAAAAATTCGAAGACATGTGACATCTACCAACCCGCACTAGGCTCGCGTGGTGGATTACTGGTCCCTCCATCTCACCGAGAGGTCTGTATCCCAGCAGTGGGAACTTATAGGCTAATTATGCTATTTTTTGTCAGTCAATACTCACCAGGATTAGAAATCGAGTCAGTGTCATCCCGTGGGTTCAGCTCAGCTTCCAACTCGAGCACCCAGGTACAGACCAGCCCAGCGTCTATACGACCGAAATGTGGCACGTAGGCAGACATCATTTCTATGAAACCTGTAAAAAAAAAGGCAATATTGAGTGAAAAAGTAATCAATCAAGCACATACGGACGGACATATTTGACGGTACTAAGTGCCGAGCGAGACTCGTGGCAGTAATCGTGGTTAGAAATCAAAATCCCCGACTAAATATTCGACGTCCTGCTCGCACTTTTTATGACCGCGATTGCAACTAATTTAAATGTTTTTTTTTTGTTTCAATGTTAAGTTTGGTACCAAGGCGTTGCTGTCTTTAGCGACTCCAAACAAAATCTCTATCTGAACTTTCATTGAATGTTGTCGTGGTTAAAAGATTAGCTAGGCAGTAAGATTAGGGGCCTATTTCACGATGTCCGAATAGCCACTACTTACCGAATAAATTCAAAAATGGAACAGAATTTGTATGAAATGATCTATCAAGTACTTAAGTTAATAGGAACTTAACCGTAGGTGGTGAAACGGGCCTTTTGTGTGTCAAGCATACCTACTTAAGGCGCGGTATTAGCTCAGTATTCACAAAAATTGGTTTCTTGGATTGTCGAGACATAACGCAATGAAACTATCCGACGCAAAAAATACAGTAGACAGAGAAAAGTTTAAAGAAAAATTTTAACCGAGTAAAATAGTAAAAAAAAGTTTGATATTCCCAATAACAAATTTACTGCACAAAAAAAAACTTTGGCATCGAACAACTCTGTATTTTCAGCGATAACGGCATTCTTTTTTTTAAGACTTTAATAGAATTACCATTTTTTTAAACTTTAACCGGATAATTATTTAATTTATTGTGTATATTCTGAATAATCTAAAGAAAACCCGGAAAATAAATGCACATTCGCAGCTTAGTCATATCTCGGTAACACAAATATTATTTTCAATTTTCAACCTTATTTCAAGCCACCTAATGGTGACAATAGATTACGCGGTTGTGTGCCGTTTAAAAACGTAGTCAGTCCGCACCTAAATTGATTGCGCAGTGGTAGCCCGCGAAATTAAAATTTTCTTCAGTTTTTTGCAATTAGCAGGTCATTATCAGATTGTATGTTGATAAAAATATGATACGCGGCTATAACAAATATGTATTTACATAATTTTAATTATAAGAATCATCAATTCATCATACATCTTTCTCAGTTAGATTTGTTCTAAAATGTCATGATTTCCGAAAAGAGAACAAAGCTAAAGAGAAGAAAACTTAGTATTGATGATTCTTATGGTTCAAATATATGGCATGGTTTATGGTGGAAATGATCTTTCATGCTGTGGATTAAAACTTTTTCTTAATAACTTAACATGTGAATATTTTAGATTACATATGTTTATATTACATAGTGTAATTAATTTTTAAAGTTATGTTACTGCTACTGAGAATCACGCAAAAACTATCAAGCGTATTTTTATGAAACCTTCAGCATTTTAAAGATAATTATTTATCTTTTAGTATACACATGTTTTACTAAAATACCTTTTGTTTTATCTATATAAATAAAAAGAGAAGTCCTGACTGACTGACTGATTGACTGACTCATCAACGCCCAGCCCAAGAAAGCTGAAATACCTTTGGACCTAGAAAGCTGAAATTTTGAACAGAGGTTCCCTTTACAATGTAGACAAGGAATAAGGAAGTAATTCCCAGTATTACGTTCCCGACATCCATGCGGGCGAAGCCGCGGGCAAAAGCTGGTGTATAATAAATTAATAATGCGTCTAATCTCGAACAGCGCTCAGTGATGGGCGACTCCTATCACGGGGTGGACGTACGACGTCAGCACAAAACACGCAACCTAACCACTCAAGGCAGTTGGCATATATTGGCGGCAAAGGTACACTAAGGCCGATTTATCTTGGCAGGTCCGAACACAGGCACTAAGAAGTTTCGCGCATGTTCTCTCACTCACACGCGCCTCATGACACCATTTTGTTCGTATAAAATCTTACTGCGCAGCCTTCTGCGCGAAGTTCAGACCTGCCAAGATAAATCGGCCGCACTGTACCTAAAGCTTCCCTCAAAAATGTTCACACTTTCAATGCAATTTCTATTTATGGTAGAGTCGATAATGACCCTTACACTGACCTTATTTGGCAATCGTGGCCAATAGGGCGTTAATAATAAAGGACGTAGGGCGCCGCTGTAGCGGACACGATGACCCTCCAATGTACTCCAATCTAAATATAAAGTTTCTTCATAGGCCCTGATACTTTTTTTTTTTCACACATCAAATAACTTCTCCCGCTCTGGGTGGAGCGGAAGGGCGTGTCAGACTTTTACTGACTAAAACCCACCCGTGTTCCTTCAGTTGCCTATGCCAGGGCCGTGGTATCTTCTTCAAACAACCCGCGACCCCAGTCGTGAAAGTGGAATTTTGGAATGGACAACTTAATATAGCTTCCACTTTCTGACTAACTGACCGACTCTTTGACAGTTCAAAAGTGCCTGTAATTGGTTTAAGGCGAGTAGGAACATTTTAAAATTTCCTATGCTCACATTTTTAGTCAGATGAGGTAGAATTTTTAACTGCGAAGGCTTCGAACCTAGGAGGTTTAGTGTCGCATTTTTGTGATACAAAAAAAAAATACTCATGACTAAAAATGTGAGCATAGGTTTCAAAATGTTCCATTTATTAGACTTATGATTTTTTCTCAATGCCGTAATTTAATTAAGTAAGTGCTTTTGGGTTTGAAAGTGAAAAAATTGCGGACAATAAATAAATGGAATTTTATCATCATGACATGTTATTTAATGGTGAACAAGCCGACACCCGGCCACCTGGTGGAGTGATCACCAGAAACCCGATGGACTTCTGAAATATCAGAGAAATCGTAGGTGCATTAACTCGAATACCTAAAAAATAAATCTATAGTTTCAGCTGATCTTATTCTTGATAGACCGATAAGGTTTCTTACAAAGAAAAATATTTAAATGATGATACTTACTAATTAAAATTTTCTTGAAAAATGTGTTTTATTTTTAGCGTCCAGCATTGAGACTCAAAAGTCCGGCTTTAAAATATGTGTTTTATTAGATATTTTTGTCAAAAATCCTTTTTTATCTTAGCATCCGGCCTTGGGATCCAAATGTCCGGCTTTTAAATATGTTTTATTCGATATTTTTGTCAAAAATGCCTTTTAGCGTCCGGCTTTGGGACTCAAAAGTTTTAACGGGTAAGTCCGGCTTTTTGATTTTTAGATATGGCAACGCTAGGTGCTTGCCTAAACTTTCTGGGAATACAAGAATGATATACAGGGTGTAAGGGACAGCCCTCCGCAAACTAACAGGGTGCATTCAGCTCCTCATTTTCTATCATATTCCACCGGAAATTTTCTCAGGAAAATTTTCATTTTGTTAATATTTTTTTCAGTTTCATTTTCTTTATTTCAATGTAAAATTACATTGTGTGATCGCAGCACTCCATTTATGTAAAAAAAACAGCAAAAAAAAAATACTAAAAAAAAAACCAGCAATGGATGTAAAAATACTCTAACGAACGACGCGTGAAATCAGCTGTTCACTGTCTGTCTAGCTACTGAGTTCATCGAACTCACCGCATACCTATTACCTACGCCTCCGAACCAGTAATAAACGCTCCGATTTGTGCACAAAAACACAAACAAATCAGGATTATTGGATTCCCATAACGTTCCTGAAATAATTTCATGTACCGGTCATCTTAGTATGACTTACTGAATTCACCTTATCAGTTTGCGGAGGGCTGTCCCTTACACCCTGTATGTTATGTATGTAAATATTTGTGACAGGCGCTACCTATTTCGCACACTACAGTAGACTGTGGTTCAAAATTATTGTGTACTCAAACCGATCGATGTGTCGAGACATCAAACCACAATTTAATTATCCAATTTGACGTCCCTAATGGTAGCGCAACGTCGCGTCCCTTTTGAGTTCAGGCACAGAATAGATACTTACAGAAGGTTGCCTCCATACCGCTTAGCATACCGTTTAGTGCTCGTAGGAAATCTCTCTTCTGCATTTCCTTTACTAAGACTAACTATGGTGCTAACACATTTATAAAAAGATCTTGTCGTTCATAAGACACATTAATGGCCACTAGTGAATGTGATTGTATGGATATATTTTACCTTTCCCTCCCAAAATTCAAGAAGTCTGTTGAAGACGTTCTTGCAGCAAAATTATGATTTGTCTTTTAATATTGTTGTTATTTTCATTGTCATTGTTGAATCATTTTGATATAATAATTTAGTTTCCTTTTGATAGCGGCTGTCGTAACTTTCTAAATAGTCAAAATTTGTATTAATAATGTGTGGAAACAGTTTTCGATTATGTATTGCAATTTTATACCGTTTTCTTATTTTAGTGTATCTGTTTGTTTCCCAAATAAAATAAAAAATAAAATAAAATACAACAAGCGAAAACGCACGCACAGATAGACACAGTACAAGTGGGGTTAATGACTTGTATTGCACCCTTATCTGGCGTAAGGTATAGCAATTGGAATCGATTTCGTTTTGACAGTTCAACAACATTCATTGCGTTATTTACACTGCCGGACAGATTTTTTTTCGAACATTATGAAGCAATGGATTAACAATTTGCTTCAAAATGATTCAGATTCCGATTAATAGTGTGTTAAGTACGTAATTAGGGTCCAGACCATTATAAGTAAATTTAAAAACTAGATTAATCTTAATATACAAGGTGTAAAATAAATAACCCACAACCTCTTAAGGGGTCATTGTACTCATCATTATGAACAACTTTTACTATGGGACCAAACCTGAAATCGCGAAAAAAAAATCAGCTGTTCAGTACATTTTGACGAATTATGCGAACATAAATGTATTGAACAGCTGATTTTTTTTTCGCGATTCCGAATTTTTTTCGATGTCGAGTATGTGGACGAAGTTCTTGCAGTTAATTTTTTTACACCTAATATAAAACAAAGTCGGGTTTGTTCTAACACTTATAACTCGAGAACGGCTTAACGGATTTTCATGGTTTTTGATTTCTTGTATTTTTCTTCGTCCCGAATAGCAGAATAACTATTAAAAATATAGGAAAAGTCACAAAAAAATATGAAGAAAATTCATTTTTACAAAACATTTGAACACGGCTGTAATATAATGAAAGATTCCCGATCTTTCATTCTATTAGAATTCCAAATTCAAATTAATTTTATAATCAGTTGTTTTCCCGCCATTCGATTTATTCAAATTTGACAGGACACCGTCTGGCGGGTCAGCTATGTAGTATTGTGAAATAAAAATCAATTGCCACTTCAGAACGGATGCAGGACAAGGTTAGTATGAAAGAAACTTCTAAACAGTTTATTGTTACTTACTAACACTACTGTAATGAGTTAATTTACTAACACTACTGTACTAAATATGTGGAGATTTGATACAAATACAAACGCACTAACCCAATTTATTTGGGGTCGGCGCAACATGTCCCTTTCTTCCATACTTCTCTATTAGTCTTCATCTCAGTAGTCACTCCCTTTCTAGCCATATCATCTTTCACGCAGTCCATCCATCGTTTCTTTGGTCTTCCCCTACTCCTAAAGCCATCGACATTCATACTCAAAACAATTTTCTTTTTTCAAATTTGTTAGCTCCTATTAATCTTTTTCATATTTTAGACTTTTTTACTTTAACTTTATTCCGGTATTTTACTTTTCAGCAAAAAATCGTAGTTAAATTCTTAAAATATAAATTAAGTTTTCTTACACAATTCGAAATGTTCTAAAAAAAAAAAAAAAAAAATTAAAACTATTTATTTCATGAAAATTGACGTGACGTCAATCACGAATCGAATCGAATCGTGTCGTCGTGATCGTTCTCAGCTTGCGCCTTCGGGAACTTCGCGCGTTTACATTGGAATATTCATAGCTAAGACAGGACAAAGTCTGTAGGGTCAGCTAGTATTATATAAATTTTTGTACTACTTCTTTAGGCATGCGAAGTTTACCTGTAAGTGATTGTTGCACTCACTGTTGCATATACATTGTTGCATGTTTAAAACTTGTGTAAACAATAGTTAGTGAACCAATAAAAAAAACAGGCCAAGTGCGTGTCGGATCACGCACAATGAAGGGTTCCGTAGTTGAAAAGAATTTGTCCCAAAAACAAACTTAACATTAAAATCCCAAAAATATTTTTTTTATGTGATCAAATTACAAATTACCAAATTCGGACTTTTTCCTTTACTTATGCTGTGAGACCTTGCTGCTTGCCAAATTTCATTATTTTAGGTCAACGCGAAGTACCCTATAGGTTTTGATTTACTTGCGAGTATCAAACTATCAAACCATGTCGCTTAAATGGCCGTATTTTTTTATTGCATTGACATAGAAGCTTGATTTTTTTAGATCTCTAAGAGACCATAGATATGCGTATTAGATATTAATTTCAACTTGATAACTTTACGCGTTCCTGAGGAAAAGGTCTTGACAGACTGACAGACTTGAAAATATTTTTTTATGTGATAGAATGACAAATTATAAATTTTCAGACTTTTCCTTTATTTATGTGCTATAAGACCTTGCTTCTTGCTAAATTTCATGATTCTAGGACAACGGGAAGTACTCTGTAGGTTTTGATTTACTTGTGAGTATCAAAACATGTCGCATAAATGGCCGTATCGTTTTATTGCGTTGACTTAGAAGCTTGAGTTTTTTAGGACTCCAGGGGACCATAGACTTACGTATTTGATATTAATTTAAAATTGATACCTCCACGCGTTCCTGAGAAAAGGGTCTTGACAGACTGACAGACAGACAGACGGACAACAAAGTGATCCTATAAGGGTTCCGTTTTTTCCTTTTGAAGTACGGAACCCTAAAAATAAATAAATAGACCATTATGAATGCGTGAGCCTGTTTTCGCCCGTTATATTACGGAGCCGACCTTCTGTACCCATCTATTATGTGGTTCAGGGCCGTAAGCACAATTCCAGGGGGAACAAATATTTAATTACAGTACCCGAACGTTGATATGACACACTTTAGAAAGAAGCTGTCACACAGGTTCGAGTGGCCGAGACGACGCTATAATGTACCTACAAGGCCGAACTTTTGTGCCATTTTAACTGCTGGCGGGCTGGGTAGGTACTATTAGTCCAGACAATATGTTTATAATATGAATACGTGACATCACTACGGGAGGGTCTCGAGGCTAAATAATAACAGCCGCAAAATAAATTAGGGAATTAAGGGTCCCTCAGACAGGCGCGATGCTACAGCGCGACTCGAATACGGTAGAACAATTTGAAAGAAAAGAAAGAAAAGTATTTAGATTATTATTATTTTTTTTCGTCTGTCTGTGAAGCCTTGGTTTCAACAACTATAAGTCAATCAGGAATTAAGTTATCCGGAAAAGAACCGGAGTAACCGACATAGCTTGCACAGTAAGCAAGCTGAAGTGGCAGTGGGCTGGCCATGTTTGTCGAAGGACCGATGGCCGGTGGAGCAGACGAGTCCTGGAGTGGAGACCGCGTATCGGCAAGCGAAGTGTGACACATCCCCCAGCTAGATGGACTGACGACCTGAAGAAAGTGGCTGGAACAGACTGGATGCGGAAGGCGGAGGACAGGGTGTTGTGGCGCAGACTGGGAGAGGCCTATGTCCAGCAGTGCACTGCGATAGGCTGAGTTGATTGATTGAACTTTATGTCAAATGAAAAAGATCTTTATGGTCATTTAAAATTAGAATTTCAGGTTTAAGGGGGATGCGCTAAGGTAGGCCGCGAAATTCATCCTACGTTTTTTGCAATTTGCAGGTCAGTGTCAGGTTGTATGTTGATTGAAATATGATTCGCGGGCGTAACTAATATATGATGGCTTTACAGAATTATAATCATTTGAATCAGCAATACTATGTTAGAATTGACCTCAAATCTAGCGATTTCATGAAATCATAAAAATACGCTTGATAGTTATTACGTGATTCTCAGTTTTTTATCCGCGTTAGACATAACCTTACAAATTAATTACACTATGACCATAAGTTTGTATCTAAAATATTCACGTACAGTGGATTTCATTTATTACGACCTTGGTTGTAGCGACCATCTACATATAGCGACGTTAAATCTAAGTCCCTTGAATTTAAAGAATACTTTAGTACAAAATTCATGTGGCTATAGCGACTTTGGATGTAACGCCGAGTTCGGGTGTAGCGACTGTTTTTAATGAATCATTTGTAACAAATTCCTAGAAATCCCATGCAGGTATTGCGACCGGAGTCGGCCGCCAAAGACACAAATATTTCTTTCTTTCACAAACATTTCTTATCTTTTGTTTACATCCACACAGATGGTCAGCAAGTGCGGAGACCTGTACCTTTTGTTTATAGATAATATCAGGGAAGTAGGTAGGGAAGCGTGTACGTTTCGGAGTTAAATTTATGGTTCAGTTACAAAGTGATATTCTGAGTAGAAACTGAGTTTAGTAAACTTTTGAATAAGTATGGCTGTAACGACTTCCGGATATAACGACGAAAATAGTGTGGTCCTTTCATCGTCGTTATACCCGAAATCCACTGTATTAAGTTATTAAGAAAGTGGTCTAATTTAACATGTACTTAATATATTTTTTCCAAAACATTAGCACTACTCGTTTGGACGTGATTTTCAGTTTAAAATCATTACAAGTCGTTTATCGTCGCCCATTATTACATAGGACTTAAACATACCTAACTGACGAAATGTGACTACTCTGCCTTACCCTTCGGAGAAAAAGACGAGATGAGACTATATGCTATGAGTATGAGCTCTTCTTACACAAATACTTACTTACTTAAGTACTACTTCTACTTCAATTTCATCTCGGTCCCTTTTAGTAACATCTAATGGATAGCGTACCAATTGACCTATTTTCTCGGAACCACTCGGCAACAGTTCCTACCTTGAAAACTAGATCATATTTCAAGGATATCAAGGTACTTATTGAGTTTTCTCTCCTTCAAGATGTTTTCAGTTTCAATAGAATAAGGGTGGGTTGCATCAAGGGCTAGATTATAGTTTCCGTCAAAGTTAATATACCATAGAATGACTACCTGCTGTTTCACCGTCATGTTAAAATGTAAAGGCGTGTACGCACGAGCGAACAAAACATGGTGAACACGACCACCGAACATGGATCATCTGAAGAAACTCAAGACCCTGTTGAATATTTAAAGTGTTCTATGTTCATGTTCACCATGTTTTTGTTCGTTCGTGCGTAAACGGCTTAAAAGATAAAGTTCGGAGCAGAGACATGACATTCGACGCTTCTAACAGAAGCGACAGATATTTAACAATAACTTTAACCAGCGAAGCGTGCGGTTAAGGTTACAGTTAAAGTTATGACGTCAGCTACCAAATTGTCAAATGGCACAAACCATAATAATTATCAGGAACTTTAACCAGTGTCGGTTGCTCCATCTTACTTTAACAATATTAAACCTCGCAACTTTAGTTCGATGCTTGTTACCACACCTTTTTTTTTTTTTGGATGAGAAATCTTCAAATGACTTCTCCCGCTCTGGGTGGAGCGGAAGGGCGTGTCAGACCTTTACTGACGAAATAAAACGCACCCGTGTTCCTTCAGTTGCCTATGCCAGGGCCACGGTATCTCTTTCGAACAATCCGCGACCCCGGCGGTTAAGGGGGATACGTCGACAATTTTGTGTTTTTAAAATTCTTATAAATCCAAATAGTTAAATCATTTAGATTATACAGATGTCTTATTTGACTATATTGTCTACTGCTGTACTAAAACCCACCCTAAACCCACCCTAAACCTACGGTACCTATAATTTAAACATTTTTCTCTGTCTATTTGTTCCGGCTAATCTCTGAAACGACTGGACCGATTTTGATGGGATTTTCACTGGCAGATAGCTAATGTTTTAAGGAGTAATTCGTATTTTTATTTTTGAAAAGAATTAGGCTTCCGCGCAAAAAAATTAAAACCCATGAAATTGTGAACAAATTGCGCGAGAGTTTTAATTATTAAAAAAATGTGGTCGTCATTTTAGTACTTATTGTATATTTTACGACTTTCACGCGAACGAAGTCGCGGGACACAGCTAGTTTATAATAAGTTTGCTCATTATTTTGATTGTACAACATGGTTCAATCCTGCCTTGGACTTGAACTATAAATTGTTTTTGCGCAATTACTTTGACAGCCTTTTAACTTCAATGTTTTCTCATGAATAAGACCTGCCAAGATAATATTTTGCAATACTGCATCCTAAAAACGGTGCAAATTGTAATAAAAATTTCATCAGTTCAATCATTGTGCAATGTTCACTAATAATCCTAAACGTTCAAAATATTGCGTGATTCGTGATATTGTGCAATAATTGATCGCGAATGGCTTCGTCAGATCAGAATCGTCACCTCTAATGCGGCAAATTACATCAGTTCAATCATTGTGCAATGTTCAATATTAATCCTAAACGTTCAACAATATTGCGTGATTCGTGATATTGTGCAATAATTGATCGCGAAGGGCTTCGTCAGAATCGTCACCTCTAAGACGTTCACGTTCGTCACCTCTACTCTTTTGTTTTGTCACTCTGCCAGTCTTATTTTTCTGTGTTCTTCGTCAATGGTGTAATTTCATAATCTAAGGGTGTAATGCAGTAATATAATATTGAGAATCGTAAAGTTGAGTCGAGGGTAAGTTGAGTTGAATCGTTCATGATGAAAAAAACTAACTCGCCTAATTGTGTGGAGTGTGGAGTTGTGGAAGACTTACATCACTTATAAATTGATGGACTGTGTTCGATACGAGTCTAATAGAAAGGATCTGTTTGAGGTATTGAGCTTGAACCGACTTGAAATAGGCACACTCCATAAAATTCTGTGTCACCCAAATGGTGATGATGCGAAGAGTCAGAGTTCAGGTTCATGACCCAAATGCCTACATTTGGGTCATGAACCCAAACCCACCCTAAATACACACTGCTACAGCCTACTGTAGCAGTGTGTATTTAGGGTACGATGGAACTGTCATACGCATTGCGATTATAGAAGTCCCTAATTAAATAAATTAAAAAAAAAAAAAAAAGTTGAGAATATAATTTCAAACATCGACGGCCCATAAGCTTCATTGTTTTCGCGTAAGCAAGACCTGCGCGCAATACTATTATCCTACACGGTGCAGTTAAAATATGGTGCTATAAAAATTTAACTCGATGAAACTTTGTTCAATCATCGCATAATTTTTAATAGTTGCTAAACTGAATCGGTAAAAAACATTGCGAAATTCGTGATATTGTGCAATAAAATTGATCGCGAAGGGCGTCGTCATCTCCTCTTTGGTTATGATTACTCTTAAATGTTTTAAGAGGAGCTTAATCCTGCCGACAAACTGTCTTGCAGTTTGGCAGGTTTGTATTAATTTGTAAAGTGTTTGGTCCAAACGAATGTTTTTTTTAAATTAAATTTTTATGAAATATGCAATGCCCTGTCTAAGGCCTTCGATTGCGTACATCATCATGATAGACTCATCAGGAAACTGTACCACTATGGTATAAGGGACAGGGCTCTCGACCTTCTAACTTCTTATCTGAACAACAGAATTCAAATGGTACATGTTAGTGGCAAGAGATCTGCAGGATCTGCGGTCACTATGGGCGTTCCGCATGGGTTCAATTCTAGGTCCTTTCTTGTTTCTAATTTATATAAATGACTTAAGGACATATAATATTTTTTGTTTTTAATATGATGGGTTTTCCTGAGACAAACCTGAAATGTCTCAAGTTTCTATAATTACACCAGCAACATCATTTACCAAAACATTGGGTAGTCAGAAGCCCGAAAGTCTGAACCAGTTTTACCAAGGGGTATCGTGTTACCCAGTAACTGGTTTTCGAGGTCAGATAGGCAGTCGCTCCGTGTAAAATACTGGTATTCAGCTGCATCCGTTTAGACAGAAATCTGATGCCAGTTGGGAAAAGGCTAGGCAGATGCTGACCCATCAAACCGGAACATAGCACAGCTTCTTAGTGGCAGACATAGGTCTCGCAAAAGCCTAGAGCTGTAGAACTTGTGCGATTTCAAGAGTTATCATCATCATCATTTCAGACGAAAGACGTCTACTGCTGGACATAGGCCTCCCCCAAGCACCGCCACTTCGACCGGTTCTGTGCTTCCCGCATCCAGCGGATTCCTGCGGCCTTTACAAGGTCATTCCAAGAGTGTTACATGCTCATATCGATGTATAGTCTGTATAAGTACCTACGTTTGATTCTTGCCCTGAAATCAGGTCAATCTAGAGTTACTTCGATATATCAGTATTGGGGTCCATGGATTAGATACTGGGGGTCCCTGAAGACGTAAAAAAATACTGCGCATAATCAGTAAAAAAAAAACAAAAAAATAGTAGCTTGCTACTTCAGAGCACTAACTTGTTGATATATAATGATAAAAAGGAAACAACATCCTCACTCTGTGAAAATCATAAATTTTTGCAACAACGCAATTTTAAGTCAATTTTAGCTCGAGCAAAATCATTAATCATCACATCACACTAATTTACACTAATATTATAAAGGCGAAAGTTTGTGAGTGTGTGTGTGTTTGTATATTTGTTACTTCTTCACGCTCAAATGGCTGGACAGATTTGCATGAAATTTGGCATGTAGACAGCTTATACCCTGGATTAACACACAGTGGCGTAACTATACCCTTCGAGGCCCGTGGCAAATTCGACGGATGGGCCCCCCCCATATAAAGAAGCTGAACCAACAATGATAGTATTTTTAGGGTTCGGTACCAAAATGGAAAAAAGGAACCCTTATGGTGCGACTCCGTCTGTCTGTCTTTCATAGCTGGATATCTCAAGAACTACTAATGCTATCAACTTGAAATTTGGAACAGTTTTATATGACGTTTGCCCAACTATTTTACAAATAATAAAAAAAATAGGTATAATTATATGGTTTTTTTTTTGCAACAGGGACTGAAAGAGGGTCTTAAAAATTCTTCATGTGGGGTATTATATGAAAGAGCGCTGTTTGCACATTCTTAAACATTTTTTTTAGGCCTAGCCATAGTTTTCGATTTTTAATGAAAAATGCTAAAAAAAATACCGTTCCCCCCTTATCTCCGAAGTTTGCAAAGAGAAAAATCTGAAATTATTCGATGTGATAGAAGTTTATATACAGGAAAAATAAAACGATGTCTCTAAATAGCACACTTTTTCAGAAATCATCAACAAAAATTAAAATGATGGTACGGAACCCTCTGTGCGCGAGTCCGACTCGCTCTTCACCGGATTTTTTACTTGTGTATGCAACTAAGTAGAAAGAGTAACTTAAATTAAATAAAGACAAAATTATTTTTTTACTAAATTAAAATAAATTATAATAATAATAACCTCACCGCAGTATCTTTGTCACGTTGTGGTGGGGCTTACGCGCTCCGAATTTTAGGTCTGTGCCGGTAGAGTTTACTTTGCCGGTACAGGTCTAGGATGAGGAGCCAGACCAAGAGAGATACAGAAACCCGCAGGGCAGCATGTGGCGAGCTGTTGGGCAGGAGCGATCCCACGGACCCTATCTCCCGGGAGAAGTCTTGTTCCTCACCTCTCGCTTGCCTTTATTGGCCGGCTGGAGTGAACACTGACGAGGAACAGAGCTCCCACCTCTTTCCTGCCTTTATTGGCCGGTTTGAGTGGAGATTCACAAGAGCAAACGTGCTCGGAGGAAGGAAGTATTCGAGTAAGATGCTGGTAGGGATCTTGACCGTACTTCCGGGATTGTTCTGATAGCCGTGGGATACCTCTCCACTCCTCATAAGCGCCTCAGGACATGTTGCCCCCTTGCCGCTACGACACTATGTGCTAGCGACCGTTTTCGGGGGGCCATTATTGAGTGCAAGTCACCCCCTGCCATTTTATCTGTGTATACAAAACATTAGTCAGGCAGGGGCCATAGTGTTTCCATAGTTCTAGGTAACCAGTTCACAACCACCAAAATCCATAGCCCAATATGTTTTGTTTCCATGTTCTGCAATAGTCCTGCACCAACCGGGGGTTGTCCTTGGGTGCACTTGCATAGTGCATACAGGGATAATTGTCGGTTGGTGCCTTCTCATAATTTAAAATTGTCTAAGGGGCCTCTGCGAGTTGGCTTCGGCCCCTCGTACGCCTTCCAAAGGTCCGGGACCCCAGGGTCCCGAGATATGTCAAAGACAAAATACAATAATAAGTAATAATAAATGTTGGGAGCTGGGATTCTCCTCTGACCGGGGGCCCCTTCCGAATGGGGGCCCGTGGCATTTTGCCGACTTGCCACCCTGTAGTTACGCCACTGTTAACACAGGCTACTTTATATCCCGAAAAAATGTAGTGTTCCCGTGGTATGAGCAATTTTTTGCCTCTAAAAATATGAATATTTTTCTCACCAATTAAATAATACATGTTTTAGTGAATCTCATAAACCGCGGGTATCACCGCGGGGCGCAGCTAGTATATTATATAGATACAATACCAGTATTTTACATGGAGCGACTGCCTATCTGACCTCCACAACCTAGTTACTGAACACGATACCCCTTGGTAAAACTGGTTGTAAGACTTTTGGGCTTCTGACGACCCGTAACAACTGTCAAAGATCCACAAATGACATCCAGGACCTACGGCTTAACGTGCTTTCCGAGGCACGGAAGGTCTTGTTATGTAAAGATTGTCACCCATCCACGGACCAACCACGGCAAGCATAGCTTAACCTGATCGACTTGTGCAGCTGTTATTACTTAGCCACAAGCCCTTACTTAGCAACTTTCAGTTTAAAGGTAAATAGGAATGTAGATTTAGAAAAAAACTTCTGATTGAACATAACAGATCAAAATTCATAATACTACACTCCTAATTCAGAAGATATTATAAAAATAATTTTCAATGTTATTAACAAAGAGGAAACCGGCATGTCGTAGAACCAAAACTTTAAAGACATGGGACGTCTACCATCCTGTGCACTGGGCCCGCGTCACAGATAATATAATTTACTACGTATCCGCATGTTGGGTTACAGCCCATTCCCTCTCACAGAGAGAAGGCCTTTGTATGTACCAGCAGTGAGAACATTACAGGCTAGTTATGGATGGATGGCTGAGACTCTAAGTACATTTTGTAGCAACTTCTGTTTATTTACCTCAACCGTCCAGTGTTACCGGGTAATGGTAACACCTTGTGTTACCCACCAACTGGGTTGTGGAGGTCAGATAGGCAGTTGATCCATGTAAGTAATATACTGGTATTTAGCTGCATCTGGTAAGACTGGAAGCTGATCCCAACATATATAGGAAAAGGCTAGGTAGAAGAGACATGTTCAACTGTATGATACACGATTCAATCTTATATTTCAAATGTCCGTTGCTGTTTGGCGTTGTTTCAAACCTAATTTAATTTAATGAATGGATAAATAACGATGAAGAAGATGAGAAGGTTTATTCAAATGATCCAAAGAGATCCGATACCCTAGTGCGCTATGAGTAGTAAATAATACAGGGTGGCAGGGACATCAACGCGCAAACTGTAACTATGAATAATATTTCAGCACATGATTCTAGACACTTGAAAATTTTTCATCACTTATTAAAAAAACATCTGCTGTGTTATAGAAAACTGTAATATCTATGCGGTCAAAACGCATGTACAGCTAATATTTTTTTGTTACCACCGAAAAATTTCAACGGGGGTCTACAATCTACTGAATCCATGGTAACAGATTACGCGTCAATGTCCCTGCCACCATGTATAAAAACTGTGATTTAAATTATTGTTTTGTATAGTTTATGTAAAACATTTTAAAAATATATTAAAGCTAAACAGATTTACTACACTATGTTAAAAAAAAAAAAAAAAATATTTAACATCATAAAAAACAACAATATTGTCACTGAAAAAGTTAGCGCTGCTATTCTTTTGTTTTATTTATGAATGTATCTAGGAAGGCGAACGTGTTTTGTTATGCGACGACGTAATTCGAATCGAGACACAGTACAGTTACGAAAAACAATGAAAATTAACAATATGATATGGGTATGCACTTAGAATACACTTTGAATGCCTTTATTTAGGTCAAAAATTAAGCTGCCAAAGAATAAATGACAAGTAAGATATATAAAATAATTCTAAATGGTTTTCTCACCTTCTACATCAAAGCAGGGGTCCTGGGATGCCTCCTCCAGGATAGAGATCACATAAGTGAGAACAATGTCGTCGATCACATTTAAATTCGCACTAGGGATGTGTTTCGTGATAAACTGAAATAAACCCTCCTTGACGAGGACCTTTTGTTGCGCTATAGCACTCATTTTTATCTAAAACACCTTATTTTTCAGAAAAACACTAGTAGAATGCAAAGTATATTCAGAAAGATCGTTACGGGTGGCTACACAGCGTAAAAGTAGGTTTAATGTCCACTAAAACTGCCTCGATTAAGCTACACCACGGTCTCTATGTGTCTATAAGACAAAAAAAAAATGTTTGGTGAAAATTGCAGCTGTATTTTCACGGGAAAAATCTGGGATAGAACTGCGAAAATCAATACAAATGCAGGTTTTTTTTTATAAACAACTTTTTGTAGTTTTAAGGACGGGCACAAACATCTGCATACAGCCACTGCTGGTTGTCATTTATTTTAGAAAATCTGTCTTTGCATTATACTTTTACAAAATAAGAGTATAGTAATTTTAATAAGATTGTATTAGAATAAGTATTTTTGGTATCATTTTCAGAAACAAAGATGATTAATTATGAAAATAATGTGTTGGAAATGAAAACCCAAGTGACAGCTAGAATTTCCGAACGAAGCACCTGTCATTTGAAACCAAATGTGGCGGGAAATATTTGAAATTTACCACCTGCTGTGGCGGACTATTCAAAACAAATAATATTTTTTTATTTCAGCCTACAAACTCTGTGCTTTTGTTTTTTTTTTTTCGTTCCAGCTTTTGTTATTCGGTACGTAACGACATTTGATTGTCGAGCGTCCTCCTTGCATAGGTAACATACCTAGCTAATGCTGGTTATTTGTAGCTTTTTAGGGGAATTGAAAAGTAATTACGTCTCCAAAATAAAACAACACATTTTGAAATTAATATATTTCAATTAAAATTTGAAAATATAACGAGCAATCATTTATTTTCTCAACCTTTATTTTAAAAATGACTGATTAACACAACGCCGATTTTCACAACTACAATTTTATTTTTATTTTATTTTACAGCATAACAATAATTATTTGGAATCACAATGGGAACGTTTTGGCACAGTTTTATCATGATAAATATCATTATGAAAAACATTATTGAGTACTTAATAAATAAAAAAGGTCGTAATATTTAGTCTTTTCTTGACCGAAAAATTATGTTTTGAGCAGTTAGAAAAAATCCGGTGGGCTTGTCTTTGGACACAAAAACCCTAAAGTTTAGCTACAATCATGATTTTAGGCAAACCACGTGACGGTCAATGATAGAAAAATCTAAAGTACAAATAGCTTCACATTATGACATGAAACCTCAGATGGAACTTTTTTCCTGCCATTATGAAAAAAGTGCTTAGTGAAAGGCAACAGCGCAAAAAAATAATAATCAAAAACTTGGTTTCAGTACTGTGCAACATCAAAAATAAGCAAAAAAAAAATTCCTACTGACTTACGACCTTTTTAAAAAAAGAACACACAAGCACAAAGAGTAGGTAAGTATATAAACAACATATTATTGCGATATTTTTTTTAAAACAACTTTCGGTTTATATTCCACGAGACAAATACTTATTGCTACTTATGAAATAAATAAAATTGTAAATTCTAATAAATAGAGTGCAATCTATCTACTTTTAGCTAGTTTTAGTGTGAAAGTTTTAGTTCTTAGAACGTTAGACAGTTTAGATTTAGTTTTTCAACGAAATATATTTCTTTGATAGATTTTTTTTTCTGTTACTTATTGTCAGTGGAAATCTATGGTATCTTAAAATGGTAATGTGCATTGTGGCTAAAATTATTTATGTGCAGAATGACGTGCACTTTGATTTCTGTGCAAAATGGTTTACTTTTGATTTTGTGTTGCCACAGATTAATAATCTGTGGTGTTGCTTACCACCGAGTTAGATGGGTGTATTTTTTTAATTTAATATTTTTGTATGTTTTTTTTTAAGATAATATACTTTCCACTAACAACATGTAACTAATCAAGAGTAACAAAATCACCTTTTCTATAAGACTTATTTATTAAATATTTTAGTCTCTTATTGAAAAGTCACCTGATTTTAAAAGTATAACAAATATAATTTCATAGTTTAAGTAAAATAGTTTTTCAGAGGCAGGTATTAACAAGTAATAGGTACTTTTACTCCTGTGCAGAGAGGCTCAGTCATTAATGCATTAAAATAAGAAGTTATCTTTTAAATACTCAATAAATTCGCCAATGGACGATATAATAAATAACACGAGCCACTGTGCACAGGCAGGACATATTATGTGCAGGTAAAGTTAAGATATATAATACTATATTTTTATATTATTATAATAATATAATTTTCTTCTAAATATTTCAGTAAGTTTTATCAAGAATTTTATGAAAGTTGGATTCGCGTCTTTTATACACACTTTCACTGGAATTTGGTTTTTAAAGAAGACCTTTTTACAGTTTCCAACTTCAATTTTTTTTTTGAAAATTTCGTAACAGAGCTCTAATTATTACTTATTTGACGGAATCGAGAAGCAGTTTATTACGGCATTTTATTTAAATGTTTTAACTCGAAAACTACTGACACTATTCTGGCATTAGTTTTAGTGGCATAAAGTATTCTAAAGATTAGCCTTTTAAAAGCAGTTATACAAGGTCAAATTAAATTAGCTAGCAAAACTCCTCATACGTATGTAAATAAGATGAAAAAAAATTTTGGGGTCAATTTTAGTATAAGTTGAGAAAATCCGTTGTTTTTTTTGTTTTATCGTGTTTAGCTATCGATGGTATTCATAACCATGACATCCACCATGGTAACCATCATGGTATTTCGACGTTTCCGAGGAAGGTTACGCGACTCCGTGCAGCGAAATACGACAACATTACGTGTTTAATTGTGGTTTTTATAAATAGTATGTATGATAGTCTGTAAGGTATTTATGTTATGGGTCATTGTTACCCGAAATAAATGATTTATTATTATTATTATAACGTTTGTAAAGCTTTATATAAAAAAAAACTGATTTTAAACTGACATTTTATGTTAAAAAAAAAACATACATTACTTAATAAAAAAAAATATCAATACCCAATTACATTTGCAGAGTTTCGCTAACTAATTTATTTACACCCTGTATAATCTATTTGATGCGGTTTTTTATTAAAGCATTTCGTTCTTATAAAGTCTGTTACGAGATGTCCAAAAAAGACTAGCTAGACTGATTTATTTAGATACGTCTTCAATAATACCTAACTAAAATTTAATTCCTATCTATCTTAAATGCCCTTGCATAGTGATGGAATACATTTGTAGGATTTTATAGATTATAGTTAACTAGCTTCTGCCGCGACTTCGTTCATGTGAAAGTCTACAAGATATATAATAGACTAAAACAACAGCCTCATTTTTATACAACTCCTTAGGTACCCGACCTCCCATGTCGCATTCGCAAGCAGCGTCCGCCCGCGCTATTACTTCGTTTCCGCTCAGCGTTCCTTCTGACTTTTTATTGTTTTTGCTCCGCTCCTAAGGGTTATATAACATTCCTTAAGAATTGGTCTTTCAAATACAAAAAGATTTTTTTTTCAAATACAACTGAAAAAAAAGCAAATAAACTCTTGAGCTTTATTACGATTGATCTGCTTTTTTTTGTGTTTTTTGTAATTTGCAGGTCAGTGTCAGGTTGTATCTTGATCAAAATATGATACGCGACAACAAAAAATATGTATTTACATAATTTTAACCATAAAAATCATCAATACTTATCTCTAAGTTAGATTTTCTCCAGATTGGTCTGATTTCGGAAGTTAAACGAATCCGGAGGAAATCTAACTTAGAAGATGTACGAGTATTGATGATTTATGTGGTTAAAATTATGTAAATACATATTTGTCACTGTCTCGAATCATATTTTGATCAAGATACAACCTGACACTGACCTGCAAATTTTAAAAAACGCAAGTCAATTTGAATTTCGCGGGCTACTAGAGCGGATCCCCTTAATCAAAAAAATCTTACAAATGTATCCCATCAGAAATTAATGCTTGTTCTATGTGCCCTAACTAAAATATTAGGTAGTCTAAATCAGTTTTGTCTAGCTAAAATATAAGATATAGTAGCAGTTAGGACGAAGTGAGGTTTAGTTCAGTGTTTTTTTAAGTAGAGATACGTTCGTAGAAGTATTTAAGTAATTACGAGTAGGTTTTTAAATAAAATCATGATAAACATTTTTGATAGTGACAGCTAACTGTCAAATTCTTGGACTAGTGATAGTAGCGACATCACAGCAGACACGTTTTCACCCCATTCATCGATTATTGGTAAATAAGTAGGTTTCCTTTTTTAACCGACTTCAAAAAGGAAGACGTTCTGTGGAATCTGTGCTCGTCTGTATATATATTTTATAGGGAGGTATAATATATATGTTCATCGATATTTTCATCAATATGAGGACCGATATTGAAAATTATTTTTATGTAAGTAGGTACTTACTTTACCATTACCTTAATACTTCCACAAACGACAAGTATACATGATAAGTACTTCGGAAACACAACATTAATTATAAATCTTATATTAAGTAACGATGGTAGACTTTGGACTATTATTTGGATATATTTTAAACGTTCTCTATTATGTTTGCTTATCTATTCAACAGTGTTTAATTTTTGGGGAAGAGCGAAAAAAGTAAGTAAGTTTTAAGTAATTTCTTAAATTAATCTCCTTTTCTTTAGATAAAGCGAAATGGAAAAAGTATGGGATACTTTTGTATACCTTTGCCCAGAAGTGGGATAAAAAAGAGGTTTTTAATCCATTGCTTCATATGTCCGAAAAATTTGTCTGCTCAACAACGTAAATAATGCAATGAATGTTGTTGAATGCAGGTTATACTCGTATGTGAGCAGTTTGGGCCAGTGGTAAAAGCCCCGACTTACGAATTACGAGAGTTGTAGGGGTTCGAACCCAGGCAGGCGCGGGTAAATAATTTAATCTTAACAGGCTCTCGAAACGGTGAAGGAAACCGGCTTATCCTAGAACCAAAATTTCGAAGAC
Organism: Cosmia trapezina; assembly: GCA_905163495.3. Lineage (NCBI taxonomy): Eukaryota > Metazoa > Arthropoda > Insecta > Lepidoptera > Noctuidae > Cosmia > Cosmia trapezina. The sequence continues at coordinate 5,179,123 of LR991049.1, read as the reverse complement.
ATGTGACATCTACCGACCCGCACTGGGCCCGCACAGCCTACTCCTTCTCGATGATAGGAGGCCTGTGTCCCAGCAGTGGGATAATTAAGCATAGGCTGTATATGTGGCAGGGAACACAGACGCTGGCAGAGAGTTTCACACTTTGGCTGTGAATTGAAATTTTTTCAGGGTTTTAATAATTACTTCAGACTTTTTTTCATGTTATAGAATGCTGAAACTCGCGAAATTTTAGTTTAATTGTATATTTGGTAAGCTTTGCTCCTCAAACGTTGAACGTACACCAAGTGTACTTGAAAGAAAACTATATATAATATGTATATAAACGTATATCATTTATATTTAAACGTAGAATAGCATCATCCAATGGCAACCGCGGGCTTAGCTACAGTTGTTATGAACCTATGGGGGTTTTTAAGTAGGTATGTAAATGACGTTTGACGGGTTAAAACGTTAAACTTCACATTTTTCACTCTTCCTCTTACATTTGATGTGCCCGACAAACCAGTGCGTCTAAAATATTGTTTATTAGTGATCTTTATATTTATGTTTTACGCTTAATTGACGATTAGAAATTTGGCAGTTAACAATGGATTTAGACTATGTTAAATTCCAGATTTAGTAATTTAAGTAATGCTGATTTATTTTATATGCTTACGGTCTTGAACCCTGTTGAAGCTCAGTACAATAACTTAAAAGGTATAGGTACGAACATACATACAGTCCGCGCTCTTTGTAGTAGTAAGTAGCTAGCCGCCGCGCCAACCGTATTACATATGATGTTAAGACACTTCCTAAGGTAGTTGCAAATAAACACCATTGAAGACAGACGCTTGTTTCATTGAGTCAACTACTCGCCAAACTAAACTGAACCTTAACCTACTCAACATAATGGTCCTTCGAGCCGGATCATTAGTGAAGTTGAATAAAGAAAAAACCACATTCCATCAGAGATAAGAAGCCGGCGAGTGAATCGTTAAGCGTAAACAACGTAATTAGCAGTGATTTTAACAAAAAAAATTCGTTGTTTCATCAAGTTTTGCATCGTATTTGTGTATAATATTGAAGATTTGCGTAATTAAAAGTGAAATATGTCGAAGACGGCTGAAGAAGCACTTGGTATATTAGAAGATACGGCAGAGTTACTAAAGAAAACGCAAATAAACATACGGAAATGTCCTAAACAACGTCTGACAAAAGGATACATTCAATCTAGAATTCAGTGCCTCGAAGAATACTGGAAAACATTTAACGGTGCCCATCAAGACTTAGCGAGGTTAACACCGAGAGATAAACGTAATTTGTTGTCATATTTCGTTAATGAAGAATTTTTTATTTACGAAGATCTTTATGTGTGTTTGTTGGGTGAATTACGCGACATGTTAGAAAGTGTAACAACGAAATCATCGCAATCATTGAACATCGATAACGCGGACGAAGATAACCAACAAACACAGGTGAGACTGCCAAGTATAACGATACCTACGTTTTCTGGAACCTATGAAGATTGGCCTGCGTTTAAGGATTTATATGTTTCGTTAGTGCATGATAACAAGTCACTAAGCAACGTTCAAAAATTGCACTATTTGAAGACTAGCATCAACGGTGAAGCAGCGAACCTACTTAAACATATACAAGTAACTGAAAGTAACTATTTACAAGCATGGGAAACATTGAAAAATCGTTACGGCAATAGAAGATTGATAGTTAACTTAATGTTGAAGAGATTAGTTTATCAAAAAAAGGCAAACACTCAATCGGCCAGTCAACTGAAGTCTATTTTGGATACAACTTCTGAAATTTTAAACAACCTTCAAAACTCCAAAGTGAACACCGACTCCTGGGATCCTATCATCATATTTCTAGTCGTACAGAAGCTTGACCAGGAGACCCACAAGGACTGGGAAGAGTACGCTTACAAGGGTAACTCAGAGGATTTACCTACGTGGAATGAGTTGAAGACTTTCCTAGATGGCAAATTTCGTGCATTAGAATTAATTACACCCTCTTCAACGTCAGCTACGCGTGAAAAACCTAAAGAACGCGGTACATTTCATGTTTCAACGAATGAAAAGGAAAACACTTGTATAATGTGTAAAGAAAATCATACCCTGTCTCACTGCAAGTTGTTTGCGAAGATGCAACCTTCAGAACGATTTGATTGTGTAAAGAATAACAAGCTCTGTTTTAACTGCCTGGCATCAGGACATTCGGTCTTCAAATGTCGTGTTCCAATGTCCTGTCGCACGTGCAAAAGACGCCATCATACTCTGATACATCTAACAAAGAAGACGGATACATCGGCACCATCTGAAGCTGTACAACCGACGCCGACAGTATCAACCCAAGCAGATGTAGAAGAAAAGGTGCAAGTTAATACAATGATTGCGTCGTACTACAATGCCAGGAAAGATATAGGAATGTTAGCAACCGCAATGGTGATAGTAAAGAGTGAACAAGGCCACACCATTGTACTCAAGGCACTCATAGATCCAGGATCACAAGCCTGCTTTATTAGTGAGAAAGCGGCACAACTATTAAAACTCAAAAAGCAGGTAACTAATTGCATAATTACTGGAATGGAATCCATGAAGGTCGCTGTCAAGCATGAAGTAAAAATAGAAGTTTTATCACGATGGGAATCAAATTTTGCATTACCTATACAAGCCTACGTGATGTCCAAGCACTTGACAATACAATTACCTGCAAATACATGGTCAACAAACAAATGGCCACACTTGGCAGATCTAGAATTAGCAGACCCAAAGTATGGAGTATCAGGAAATATCGATCTGCTTCTAGACGTCAAGGGATATGCGAAGATACTACAAGATGGTCTACTCAAAGGTCCACCGGGGTCACCCATAGCTCAGAGAACCAACCTCGGCTGGATTATATTTGGTGAAATAAACATAAAAACAAACACAAAAGAAAAATGTTTAATGGCGATAAACGAACAAGTCGATGTGAAAGAACTATTGAAGACTATGTGGGAGTTGGAAACCGATACAAAACGAACTTTTACTAAAGAGGAAATTTTATGCGAAGAGATTTATAAAAAAACACATACAAGAAACAATGAAGGACGCTACATAGTTAAATTACCCTTTAAAAATGACAACTTAAAATCACCCGACGGAAAGACAAGAGAGATAGCATTAAACAGATTTCTGCAACTGGAGAAAAGACTGAACAAAAATCCTGATCTGAAAGAAGAATACAAAAACGTTATTGAAGAATACATAAACTTAAAACACATAGAAGTAGTACCACAACAAGAAATACATACAAGAAGGTCTGTCTACTTACCCCACCACGCAGTAGTCAGGAACGATAAAGAAAGCACGAAGACTCGCGTTGTTTTTGACGCTTCCTGCAAGGGTTACAATGGAGTTTCCCTAAACGACGAATTACTGGCAGGTCCTGTTCTACAAGACGACTTACGAAGCTTAATAGTAAGATGGCGAACACACGCAGTGTGTTTTGTTACTGACATACAAAAAATGTACCGAATGATATTGGTAGCACAAGAAGACACCGATTACCAGAGAATACTGTGGCGAAACGACTCTAAAGAAATCATTCAAGATTTAAGACTCCTGACTGTTACCTTCGGTACAGCGTCAGCACCGTATTTAGCGGTAAAAACACTTATGCAACTTGCTAAAGATGAAGGTGCCAACTATCCTGAAGCTGCTAAGGTGTTACAAGAAGATCTATACGTTGATGACGTCATGTCAGGATGTGACGATTTAGAGCAAGCCATTCAAATAAGCAAAGACTTGAAGAATTTATTACAACGAGGTGGCTTTCAGCTAAAGAAGTGGTCGTCAAATAACGTAGATTTTTTAAAATCTATTGATCCAGAGGACAGATCTATTAATGCACATATGGATTTAAATGTAGATGGTACCATAAAAGCTTTAGGTGTACAATGGAATTTAGGAAGCGATCAATTTGAATACCAACTAAACCTAATTCCTCTTCCTGCGATTGTTACGAAGCGAAATATACTGTCAGATGTCCAAAAGCTCTTTGACCCGCTCGGTTGGATAGCGCCATGCATCGTGCAAGCAAAAATTTTGATTCAGAAGCTCTGGCAAACTAAGGTAGATTGGGATCAAGAAATCACTCCAGCTGTGAGAGAAGAGTGGAAAACCATACGAGACGATATTGCTAACGTCAATGAAATTAGAATAGATAGATGGATGGGCACATACAATTTAAAGAAGAGCAGCATACAATTGCATGGTTTTAGTGATGCATCGATGAGAGCATACGCAGCTGTTGTGTACTGTCGCGTACATTACTTGGATGGTACAGTCAAAACCTCATTGATTGCAGCAAGAACTCGTGTCGCTCCGTTGAAGACAGTGTCGTTACCACGACTTGAGTTGTGTGGAGCTGTGCTGGTGTCAAGGCTAATAAAACAAATTTCAACAGCAATGAAGATCCCATCAGATAATGTTTTTGCTTGGACTGATTCCTCAATAGTTATTGCCTGGCTACAAAAGGAGCCTAGCAAATGGAAGACTTTTGTTGCCAATAGAACGGTTGAAATAACTGGCAACGTCCCGAAAGAACAATGGTACCACGTACAATCGCAAGAGAACCCCGCTGATATAGCGTCTAGAGGTGCACTAGTATCAGAGTTAAAAACATGTGACTTATGGTGGAAAGGGCCAGAATGGCTTTCAAAGAGAGATATTAATTTTACCAAACCAGAAACTATATCTACAGAGCTAGAAAAGAAGACAACTATACAAACTTTTACAATGACCAAACACGAACAAGATGAGAGAAGATTAACAGAACAGTTTGAAAAATACAACTCATTGAAGGAATTAATTAGAAGTATTGTATTCTGTAGGAGATTTTTAAAACATAAAATGTTAAAAGAAGACATAGATATAGCTTTGACAACGGAAGAATTAGAAGGTGCATTAAATATATGCATAAAAAGGTACAAGGTGAAGAATATGCAGAAGAAATTGAGTCTCTAAGAAAGGGTAAACTAGTAAAAACAACTAGCACATTGAAAACTTTAGATCCGTACTTGGATGAGGAACAGATGCTTCGGGTTGGCGGACGCCTTAGACACGCTAACATAGCGGATCAAAGTAAGCACCCAATCATATTGGGTCATAGAAACAAACTTACACCTTTGATCATTGCCGATGCACACTTAAGAACCCTACATGGAGGAATACAACTAATGTTGAGCTTTTTGAGATCTAAGTATTGGATAACGCGAGCTAAAGGACAAGTTAAACAATATGTTCACCGATGCTTAGTATGTGCCAAACAGAATGCGACTGCTAGAACGCAAGTAATGGGTGATTTGCCAAAGGTTCGCGTGACACCAGCTCGACCATTTCTGCATTCCGGTGTCGACTTTGCTGGACCACTACAAGTTCTATGGAGCAAGGGAAGAGGAGTCAAAGTACACAAGGCGTACATATCAATATTTATATGTATGGCTACCAAGGCCATTCATTTGGAGTTAGTTGGAGATATGACGTCAGAGGCGTTTATCGGTGCATATAAAAGATTCTGTGCGAGAAGAGGCAAGTGTGCACATTTATGGAGTGACCAGGGGAGAAACTTCATTGGCGCAAATAGAGAGCTGGTAGCCATGTGGAAAGCAGCAAGCCTGGAGTTCTCCGGAGCAATCGCAGACACGCTTGCATCTGATGACACGCAATGGCATTTTATTCCTGCATACAGCCCAAACTTCGGCGGCCTCTGGGAGGCAGGAGTAAAATCCACGAAGTATCATTTAAAACGGATACTAACCAGCAATTTAACTTTCGAGGAGATGTCGACAGTTCTGTGTGAAATAGAGGCTTGCTTAAACTCAAGGCCGTTGTGCCCTCAAGATGATTTGGATAACGCAAATATCGAGCCATTAACACCTGGGCATTTTTTAATTGGAGAAGCGCCCATTGTCATTCCTAGTCCGAACTTACAAAACTTGAAAGTGCACACATTATCACGATGGCAATATGTCCAGAAATTGTTGCATGATTTTTGGTCTAGATGGCAACAGGAATATTTATCTAGACTACAACAACGTCCAAAATGGCTCAAACGAGGAAAGGAATTTGAAGTCGGTAATATTGTTGTGATCAAGCAAGAGAACCTTCCTCCGGGGAAGTGGTTACTGGGACGTATAGTGAGCAAACATCCAGGTCCAGATGGCTGCACAAGAGTTTATAGTGTCAAGAGCGGTGACAGTATTGTAAAGAGAACTGTGACTAAACTCTGTCCACTGCCAATAGATAGTAACGCTGAATAGTCCAATCATTTAGTGTTTGATAATCTTGTTTGTCTAAAATGTTAATTAAGTGATTTTTTTTTATAATGGTTCATTTGAAATTTGAAAGGACTCATATAGTCCTTTGGTGGGCGGCTTATGTTGAAGCTCAGTACAATAACTTAAAAGGTATAGGTACGAACATACATACAGTCCGCGCTCTTTGTAGTAGTAAGTAGCTAGCCGCCGCGCCAACCGTATTACATATGATGTTAAGACACTTCCTAAGGTAGTTGCAAATAAACACCATTGAAGACAGACGCTTGTTTCATTGAGTCAACTACTCGCCAAACTAAACTGAACCTTAACCTACTCAACAAACCCCGATGACCCGTCTGTCGTAACTTTCAGTGATATCACGCCAAATTAATAAATTACTTGATTATAAAATACATTAATAAAAGTATAGTGTCAAATCAAAATAGCTAGCGAAATTTTGCAGACACTAGATATCTAAACACAACAAAATAAAAATGATTTGAAGTTTTTTTTGGGGTCAATGACCACTGGTAGTGTTTGTTACTTGAAGTGTGAGTTGATAAAATCTGTTTTATCGTGTTGAGATATCGATGCCCATCACGTCTGTGAAGTTTACACAAACAAAAAACCTGATTTTTAAACTGATATTTTAAGTAACCAAGCGGTTGATGATCCCAAAAAAAAATCATGAAATTAATGTTTTTTTTTTTATCATGTTTAGATATCGATTCCCATCACGTCTTCCGAGTTTCACTAGCTAATTTAATTTGACCCTGTAGATATTTTACGGGTTTGAGAAACAGGGGGAGATACTTAGGGCCATTTTCTCGAATGAAAATTATCGCAAAACCATTGTGACAAATTGTCAAGCGAGCGTAAACTGCTGTCATTGTGGTATTCAACCACAATGACAGCAGTTTACGCATTGAATGACTTATCAACAGCCAATCGCAGCGGTTTACGCGCGCTTGACAATTTGTCACATTCATTTTGCGATAATTTTCGTTCGAGAAACCGCCCATTATGTTGTAGGATAATGATGTGACAGGATCCAGCAAAATATTTCACGAACATTGATTATTGGCGCCACCATTTTAGTCCATCCTTCTGTCGGGATTCATTTCATGACTTTTAGTTCTTTATTTATATAATTAAGTAAATATATCTCCGTAAGACTTAGAAATATACAACTACATACTATAACGTAGTATATAAACAGCAACGTATATCCTTGCTATACAAGCGTATATATTCCTTCTAAAAAAAGTATAATCACAATATCTTTGATGCCAGCCTGTATGTCACATCACATCTCATTGCTTCACTCCGAAAATATAGATTTTGAGTTTTGAAGAGATCGCTCATTATTACAACCTTATTTTAACCAACTTTCCGTTTGAAATTAAGTTTTTATTGGAAATTGATGCCGTTGAAAATATAAGTAGATACCTAAATAAACAACCGTAAAGCACCTGTCCCATTGCCGCTGATTAACGAGAAGCGAGTAAAGCTAGCAACTATAAACGAATTGGTGACTTGCTTGTTAGCTAGTGAAATTCCACAGACTGGGCCGCGTGGTGGATTACGGGCCACTCTCTCTCACCGAGAGGAGGCCTTTATACCAGCAGTGGGAACATTATAGGCTGATTATGTTATGTATGCGTATGTATGTACCAAGTACAAGTCTCTCGGTGAGTGTTCTGATACCCGCCAAGCGAGCGTCGCTAAGCGAGTAATCTCTTAGATAGCTCATGTCGTAGCGGTAAATGAGTACTCGCCGGCGGAGTGAACGAACGAACTATTAAGGCGACTACAGGACCTAAACGCAAGTATTATAATGCGTAAAAGTATATCATGCACTGCAGTAAAAAAATAATGATGTTCTTCAGGATATATGCTAGTTAGATTGTGTATTGAAAACGTAATACAACTAATTTGGGTATGTGGCGTTTATTAAGTATTAGCTGCGCCCCGCGGTTGCACCCGCATAGACCGGGATAAAAAGTATTAGCCTATGTGTTAATCCAGCTATCTACATACAATTTCATCTAAATCGGTGCAGCCGTTTGAGCGTGAAGAAGTAACAAACATACACACACACTCACAAACTTTCGCCTTTATAATATTATAATGTGATTGCTGATATTTACAGCTAAGTATAATATTATTCTTAAACAGCAGATGTATACAATTCTGAAACCATTTGAGAGCTTCATCCACTAACATAAAAAAAAAACAGCACGTGAATATACCTATGTATCTCATTTTCTCGAGCGAGTTAATCGTCGATACCTACTCGCTTCGTCGTCGTCGGGGCGGGTGGGGCAGATGCTTTAACGTAAGGGATTCATTCATAATAATATTTCCTTTTTAATGCACACTATGCACGATATCTTTTATTGCTCAATTGTATAGGTACTAGTCACAACTCGAGTTTTACTTAAGTTTTGCCCTATAGGTGCAGCTAGAATATTTGTAGTAGAGAAGTTTTGAATTGTCATGGTCTGTGAGATACAATTAAGTATACAGCACAGCTGAAGAGTAGCGCCTCTCAAGACAGTTCCACTCTACTCTTTGTGGCAATTAGACGTCCTCTGAGTTGTTGCGGACTTACTGATAATTCGGTTGTTTTATTCTAAACCCAAAACCATAACTGGTGATTCTTGTGAACACCTATTCTGTGTTCTCCATTACAGTCCGGCCGTCGAAAGAATGCGCTTCATACGTACTGAAGGGTTTTTAGAGAAAGCTACAAAGGTGCATGTGTAGGTAATACAGTCACGAGGATAAATACCGTATACTTACACAAGTTTCATAAGCGATTTTCTCCTAAAATATTTATATTTAGGTTATACCAAACTGTCAAATTTCTCCAAATGATTTTAAACCTTAAAATATCGATGGTTAAGTTCAAAATCTAATGAGAAAATTTGACAGTTTGTGGTAACTTGACCTGCTGCTGTCGTACTATTTTGAAAACCATAATTATGAAATAGAATCTTTTCTCAAAGTTGCATTTTCTATTTCCCAAACAAAAACTGTAGGTAGGTAGGTATTTATTCTCATGACTATACCATTGTCTTGGTAATCAATTTGTCTGTGTTGACAAAAAATAGTCACACAGACTCAGTTATAACAATAATCACGACACCAATACCCGTATTTGTAATGAGTAATTAAATCGTTAAAAAGAAACGACTCCCATTTTTATCAATAAAGCGTATTTTCAAAGGATCGATATCCTAAATACACAATATTTTGGTGCCTAGTTATTTTCTAGTTTATCCCTTGATTTCTTTCACATAGTATCGTTTTCATGAGTCTGTTTTATCCATAGAAAAATAAATAATTCATCGTATAGAACTGAATGTCCCACTTCCAGCGCATTAATCTGAAACAAATTATGTGCATCCATTTTGTAACAATAATTTGATTTAAAAGAGTGTCCGTAGAGTTTCTGGTTCGTTCTTCTCCATAGGAACGTACTACGTTTTGGAATGGGCTACTAGCTTCAACGTTCTTACTGACCGACTCCTTGGCAATTCAAAAGTGCCTGTAATCAGTTTCTTAAATGGTTTGAGTTTGAATGAATCATGCTTTTAACTCCGGGGCGTAGGTATAATACGCCTAAGTTTATTTATAAACGAATTATTATTTATTTTTATACAGTTTATAGCTACGCTTAATTTTTTTTTGTGATAAACCTAATAATAAATAAGCGTAATATATCTCTCAAATGCAAATGAGAATATCACTCAGTTCACAGTCGTTTCACTAAAAGTTTAATTAAGCAATAATATAAATTAACAGAAAATTGCTTTTCTTTTATCTCAATTCTTCCTGTAACATCTCTTTTTAATGTACAGACTTCCAAACTTTACAATTATACATAGAATTACAGTAGGATATGGACATTCGTTCATTATAATCATTCCTTGCATTACCTTCACGTCATTCTTTTCATTCAAAATATTAATTTTTACAACACTCTTTTGTGGTTTTATAATGTGGTTTTTGAAAGCAAAAATATTTCTGTTAAGATTTTTAACTTCAGTACAGGAACCACATATTAAAACCACGCTTTAAATTATTTAATATTAACAATATTATAATCTTTAGACATCAATATTTTTGCACCGAAAACGACAATATTCTACTTATACCGCTTCACATAGCGAGCGTGATGTTCATAGAATTTAAATTCAATATAATTAATAGTAAAGTTTCGTTCAATTTCTTTTATATATAATATTTGGTGAAAATGTGTAAGTGCTGAGTTTTATGCAACCCAATAAAATATTGACACTGACTAACCAAGGTTTTTCTGTGTACCTATCTATAATTTATGCTTTGACTTTTATGGAAAAATGGCAGTATTAGGGCCAGTTTTTCGAACATAAATTTTAAAGCAAAATTAATGTGACAAGTTGCCAGTCTTGCCAGGCGCGCGTAAACTGCTGTGATTGGCTGTTGATAAATCGCAACAGTTTACGCGCGCTTGACAATTTGTCACATTTACTTATTTGCAATTTTTAGTTGTACTAAGTATCGTAATGTGAACATAATTATAATGCCTCCGTAACAGTAAAAGGATCAAACATTATTTTTTATTTGTCCAAATTACTTTGTGCAACCGATGCACTCTTTAATTCATAAAGGCGGACAATTTTTTTGACTTTTGCATTTTTTAGCCGACTACGGTAAAGCCAAAAGGAAGGGTTATGATTTTATTGTAATATAGAAATCAATCTGTGCAAATTATTCTATAGTTTCTGTATAGATTGTAAGCCAGGTTGCACAGACCTGTGCAACGTGGCACATCATTAGTACGTGGCAGAAACTGATGACCTATTTTTTAAATCTGGATAGTTTAATTTATTTGAGTAGGTACTTACTTATTCTATTACAATTTCGTGATTTGTTCAATAAAATGTCAAAGCTTAAATTATAGGCATACTTAGCTTTAAAAAAATTTAAAAAGCGTACATGTCAAAACTGATTTCAGTGTTGCCAACTGTAATATTTAATGTGTAAATAAAGTTGTGATGATTATTGATTTACCTATGTAAATAAAATAAATAATTAAACACTAGACGTCGCCTGTTGACTGCTGTGATCTGATATTATGGAGTTTAGATCCGATTCCCGAAGCGTGGGTGGTGTTCCGAACGGGAAGTCCTGAAATACAAAGTTTAAAAGAAATTTTTTAATGTTTTTTTTTTCAAAAATTTGAAGACATGTGACATCTATCAACGCGCACTGGGCCTCTCCCTTTCGAAGAGAGTAGGCCTGTGTCCCAGCAGTGGGAACATTAATAAGCTGATTAAATGTATGATTCAAAATAAGGAGCTGAATGCACCCTGTTAGTTTGCGGAGGGCTGTTCCTTACACCCTGTATGCGGCGATGACTACTTACTATAGACCGTTCACAGTTATTTCACCTCTGATCTTGCATCATTGTCAAAATGACAGTGTTCTTTATTTTCATTACGTTAAGGTTGCTGTTGGATTGCTGCCACTGACAAGTCAGTCAAATCAAAGTGATCTTTAGTTTAGTTACAATAAGGTTGATGTTGGATTGCTGATGTCAGAAATAAAATAACTCTGAACGGACTGTATAGTCCGGCCGTCGAGAGAATGCGTTTTTGACACTTGTCAGTTTCATACTAACGAATATGTGTTTGGCGAATTTGATCCTTATTACAACTACAAATTGTCCAACTGCCATAGGTGTCAGAAACGCATTCTCTCGACACGACGGCCGTTAGATGTGTCGTCGGCTTGTTTACCTGTCTTCTCCTAAGGATAGGTAGGAAATTGTCCATTGTGCAGATTATGGCTATAGTCTTTAGCTGGAGGCATACCTTTTTTTTTGTGGATGGGAAATCATCAAATGACTCCCGCTCTGGGCGGAGCGGAAGGGCGTGTCAGAATTTTACTGACTAAAACCCACCCGCGTTCCTTCAGTTGCCTGTGCCAGGGCCACGGTATCTCTTTCGAACAACCCGCGACCCTGGCGGCATCGGCCCTATAGGACCCCTTCTCTGCTGACATCTCTTTGAGGCGCGCGTGGAGCACAACGCACCGTCGACCCGGGCCTGGTACTTACCGGACGGCGAGCTACCCATTGCTCGCCATCCGCAAGCCCGTGCCTACGGTGGCTGGGAATCTGCTGCAGATTCCCGCCGCCCAGCGCGTCTCCTGTGGCGACTAGGGCCGTGAGGGCGCGAAAGTTGCCTCTCCCTCACGCGTTCCGCCTCCTCCTTCGCGAGCATTACTGCTTCGCAGAAGGAGGTAGCTGAAGGTATACCTGTGTTGGTAACGTCCTGGGTGCAGGCGGTGCGGGTGGTGGGGCTCGCGGCGCTCGTGGTGACGCACACTCAGCACAGTCCACTCCAGTCTGACTGCGGGTCGAGCGACGAGACCAGGACTCTGGCATGCAGCTGGAAAAAACAGACATTTCAAAATAAATCAGAATATTGAGGTACCAAAGTGACAGTAACTGAAAAGTTGTATGGAAATCGGTTGTCATGGTATGCACGTGATGCGGAGGGATGAGGAAAATGTCGCCAGGAAAGGTTTGAGTATTGAATGTGGATGGATATACGAGAAGGGGAAGACCAAAGAAACGATGGATGGACTGATTGGACTGTGTGAAAGATGATATGGCAAGAAGAGGGTGAGTACCGAGATGACGACTATAGAGAAGTATGGAAGAAAAAGACATGTTGCGCCGACCACAAATAAATTGGAATTGGGAGGATGATGATGATTTAGGTACTCGGATGCAAATATCGAGCTATGAAAGACACTCGATTCACCAGTTAAGAATGTTACGAGTTCAATATAACCGGCCACAAATCAAGACTTCAGGATGCTACTGAAGAATTCATAATCAACAAACCCAATATTTAAAACCGCAAGGTTTTAAATATGAATATTGGGAATATTGGGTTCGTCGATTATGACTTTTAAAATATAGTAGACGTCAAGACTTGAATTTTTACAATAGATCTCTGTTAGATGGAGGCGGACGCGATGGACTAGCATCTTCCCAAGTCAATCTGCCTAGCCTTTTCCCAACTGTGTTGGGGTCGGCTTCCAGTCTAACCGGATGCAGCTGAATACCAGTATTTTATATGGAGCGACTGCCTATCTGACCTCCATAATCCAGTAACTGGGTAATACGATACCCCTTGGTAAGACTGGTTGTCAGACTTTCGGGCTTCTGACGACCCGTAACGACTGTCAAAGATCCACAAATGTCAGCCGGGACCAACGGCTTAACGTGCTTTCCGAGGCACGGAGGAGTCTCGGTATGTAAAGATGGTCACCCATCCACTGACCAACCCCGGCAAGCGTAGCTTAACCTGATGGATCGACCCGTGCGGCTGTTATTATTTAGCCATGAGCTCCTCTTCTTCTTCTTCCCAAGTAAGACAAGCAATACATACGCATGATGCACAATATGCGCACACGGCAGTGAGGCGAGGGGCGAGGGCCTGTCCGCGAGCGGCTCGCGACAGCGCGCGCACGCGGGGGCCACCCACGCCGCCGCCGCGCGCTTTTGTCGCGCGGCTGCCTCGTTGTCACCTAGTCCGGTGTAGATCTCAGCTAGGCGGAGGCGGACGCGACGGACTAGCATCTGAGGATTAATATTGTGATCATTCAATAACCCCTTTATTTATAAACATTGCTTAAAGTTAAGTGAAGTTAAGTTTATATCCATTCATTTTTTGTCGTTTTAAACTTCAGTTAATTGTAAGCAGCGGTTATAAATAAACACCTAATGCTTAGTTCTGAAACAAAAATTATCGACGCGTCAAAATTGAACGCAATTCAAGTGATACATGAATATGTTTTTTTTAAAATAATTTAAAAAAAAAATCACATTCACAATAATTAAAAATAGTATAAGTAATACTTTACAAAGTAAATATTCATGTCATTGTATAGAATATGTAAAAAGGTATTTAAATCAACATTAATAGTGTAAATTTATTGGAGCAGCTCAATCCCAAGCCTTTTTGTCCTCAATATAGTCTTTGACAGTATAAAAAGCTTTCTGACAAAGTTTCCGCTTTATACAATTTTTGAATTTATTAAGGCTTAGTTCTTGAATGTGGCTAGGTAGTTTATTATAAAAACGTATACATTGGCAACTAAACGAACCACTTATTTTCTTAAGCCTGGTTGTAGGAACAACAAATTTGTGTTTGTTTCTAGTATTCACATTATGGACGTCACTGTATTTTTTAAACAAATTGATATTTTTATGAGCATACAAAAGATTTTCATAGATATACTGAGAAGGCACAGTCATTATATTAATTTCTTTAAATTTATCTCTGAGGGAGTGTCTGGGACTTAATTTGTAAATTGAACGAATAGCCCTTTTTTGTAAAACAAAAATTGTCTGAATATCGGCGGCATTTCCCCACAACAGAATACCGTACGACATCACACTATGAAAATAACTAAAGTAAACTAAACGGGCTGTCTCTAAACAAGTTAAATCACGAATTTTCCTAACGGCGTATGCTGCAGCGCTAAGCTTTTTCAACAATTTATCTATATGGGGGCCCCATTGAAGTTTGGCATCCAAAGTTAAGCCCAAGAACACTGTGGTATCTTCGGGAATCAACTCTTCACCCTTTATGAGAACACTAGTTTTTACTTGTCTAACATGAGGTATAGTGAACTTAATACACTTAGTTTTTTTCTCGTTAAGAAGTAGGTTATTAACATTAAACCAGTTAACTACTTTTGCGAGGGCGCTATTTACATTGTCAGTAACCAGCTGCTGACGTTTGAGTTTAAATAAAAGTGAAGTGTCATCTGCAAACAACACTATATCATGATTATCCTTTATGAGGTAAGGCAAGTCATTAATATAAATAAGAAACAAAAACGGGCCAAGAATTGAGCCTTGGGGGACCCCCATTGTTACTACGGATCCGGGTGATCTTTTCCCGTTAACATCAACTCTTTGAATCCTATCACTTAAGTAAGAAGTGAGAAGATCCAGAGAGGCGTTCCGGATTCCGTAGTGATGCAGTTTCCTGATTAATGTTTCATGAAGAACGCAGTCGAATGCCTTGGACAAATCACAAAAAATGCCCAAAACATCGCATTTATCCTCCCATGCATTATAAACATGACCTAAAAGTTCAACACCGGCATCAGTAGTCGAACGACCCCTTGTAAAACCAAACTGTTTGTTATGTAATAATTTATGTTTATTAAAAAATCTTTGCAGTTGATCTAAAATAACTTTTTCAAAAATTTTACTAAAGGTAGGTAGCACTGAAATAGGTCTATAATTAGTAGGGTCAGATGTACTACCCGATTTAAACAACGGTATTATTTTACTATATTTCATAAGATCAGGAAACTCACCACGGTCAATACAATTGTTAAAAATAACTGCTAAAGTAGGTGCTACAATGTTTATAATTGATTTAGCAACGTCCACAGAATTACCCCATAGATCAGCAGTCTTTTTAATATTTAACGTGTGAAAGGTTTTAATTATGTCTCTACAGGTAACATATTGGAATTTAAACTCAGAATCACAAACTGAAACGTTTTCTTTAAGTAAAGACTCTGCAGCAGTGGGTGATGACCTTAGAGATTTAGTAGTTGATACGGGAATCTCAGCGAAGAACTTTTCAAAGGCCGCGGCGACTTGGGAATCTGATTTAATTATGTTGTCATCAATAGCAAGGCTGTAGTCACTACTTCGGTTGCTTGACCTTCCTGTTTCGCTATTAATGATATTCCATGTCATTTTTATTACATTACTACTATTTTTTATTTTTGTACTCAAGTAAGTTAAGTTTGTTCTTGGGGTAAATTCATCTACTACGGAACCCTTCATTGTGAGTGGCCCGACATGCACTTGGCCGGTTTTTAGGGTTCCGTACCAAAATGGTAAAAAAGAAACCCTTATGGTGTGACTCAGTCTGTCTGTCTGTCTGTCACAGCTGGATATCAAGAACTACTAATGTTATCAACTTGAAATTTGGAACAGGGACCCAATTCCGGGCTCGAGCTAGATATCACGACCATGGAGATAAGTCTCTGTTTCAAATCTCCGCATCAATGTCCCGTTCAAATCTCGATACTATCAAAAAACCATATTCTGGTAGACCATGGAGAAAGATTTACAACGGAGAAAATAATCTCGTCTAAAGGACGTTCCATTTTTATCGATTCACTTTGATTATAATCGATTATGCTACGTTTTTCTTTTTTTAGTATTAATGACGTATGTTTAATTTATTAAATCCAAGCAAACACATTATAAAAGATAATTTTAGTATATTGTGTTATCCGTGTTTTTTTTTATAATTACTTACTGAAAATAGTAATTGCAAAGTAGCGTGATCAGAAACGCATTTCGCATGATCATCCTTTTTCTGACGTAGGTAGGTTTTAATTTTCATATTAAATAAGATTATTTTTAATGTCGATTAAAAAGGTGTGGAATAAAATTAGTTGTCATGAACTAAAATTCACACCAACACCTTGACTCAAGTGCAAAAACAGTACTGTATTTTTTTCTTTTGCTTATATCTCGCAAACGGTGTGTTCTATCGCAAAAATAATGAAAATTTGGAACCCATAAACCCCTCAGCCTCTACATGTAGGTACCAAAAAAAAAAAAACGAAATAAACCTACGAATGTAAATTTTGACAGATGTTCCAACGGAGATTTCATATCTCCATACCTTAGGACCAGCCGTGATATCTCGCTGGTTTGCGATCGAAAAATTTATAAATGGAGATCGTTAGAATAGCATTTTTTCGTTTTCGACGGAGATAAGCAGTTTCTCGACTGATATTTCGACCATTGACATAATTTCCATGCCACCGGAATTGGCCTCCAGTTTTAGATGACGTTTACCCAACTTATTTTTCAAATAAGAAAGAAGTAAAAATATTTATATTTTTTTTGTAACAGGGACCCTAGTAGCCCCACTTTGAATTTTGAAGACCCCCTGTCTTCAAAATTCAAAGTGGGGCTACTAGGGCATGTGGGGTATCATATCAAAGAGCGCTGTTTGCACTGCATTCTCAAACATTTTTTTGTTTTTTTTAGGCCGCATAGTTTTTGACTTTTGATGAAAAATGTAAAAAAAAATTCCGTTCCCCCCCCCCCCCGCCCTTATCTCAGAAGTTTGCAAAGATGAAAATCTGAAATTATTCTACATATGTGATAGAAGTTTATGTAAAGATTACCTACAGGAAAAATAAAACCATGTCTCTAAATAGCACACTTTTTCATAAATCGGAACGGAACCCTCGGTGCGCGAGTCCGACTCGCTCTTGACCGGTTTTTTTATTTCCGCCAAGGGTCTCCCTTAACAGTTTCGCTGCCAAACCGCATTACAACTATTAAAAATCTATTGTTTTATAAATGTGGAGTTGGCAGCAAACGGGTTAAGGAATCTTCTGCTTGTTTCCTTACCTTAGCCCCAACAGAAGTAGCTACTTCAAGCAGCCGTGTGTTGAACTCCAACGGTCTACAGTTACAGATCCTGCCCTGTAGTCGCAGCGCTTCTAGACAACGCGCCGCTCCATCCATGGCTTCCATTTGTGCGAGCCGGTCGCCTAACGCTTGCCCGGCGCCCATTGCTACTTCGTAATGTCTGTTGAGAAAACGTTTAAAGTATTAAACTAAAGTAATTAAACAATACAATTGTGACATACCAGTGAGCCACAAACTAAGCACTTAGTATGCTTGTCACATAAACTGAATAATTGCTATTACTATGCGAGCCAACTAAGAATAGGATCGCGCTTGCTGCTAACTTCAAACGATAGCTGTCAAATACACGATAGCTGTCAAATTAGTACGCTTTGGTAATGAAGTTCGCTAGTTTTGCGGAACTGGCGTCTTGACAGTAGGCTACTATTCTTATTTGACTCGCATAGTATATTGTACCTTCAAAGAAGAAGAACTCTTGAAAGAGTGGAGTCATCTAACACAAGCATTTCCTTGCTTAAAAGGTGATCTCCAACTCACGTGTGTTAAGAACTTGTATGAATGCAATAAACATTTTTTTTTTTTTCAAATGTTTGACAGGTAACGAAGTGTTAATTAAGCACAAAACACAGGCAAGGTGGACTTTGAAACTTTCGTTGACCTTCTACACGTCGACATTTAAAGTTAAGCAATATAGTACAGAGATGTTGGCGCCCAACTGGGGCACAGTGTCCCATGATGGGCGCCAATAGCAAAAAATATAATAATTCTATTATTACCTAGTGTCTACAGTAACATACATAATAATACCCATACACAATAATAATAATAGTGTTCTTTTACTTAAGAGCCCGTACTACCTCAGCTATGTATCTCACTCGCACGATACTGCTCGCGGACTGAGTGAGTTGTTTTTTACGGTGAAAATAATGGTAATTTGAAAAAAAAATAAAAAATATAAGACCTGATTTATTAAATAGTTAATTCAGTTAGTATGCAAAGTTTCATGATCTAATTTGAAGTATTTTTTCAATACCAGCGGTTTATTGTTCGGTTTGGGGATAATTTTGGATTTTTTTTTCTATCGAGAAATTTTTAAGGAATCGTGTTTTCGTCAAACATAGCTCACTTAACATTATTCCTCAACTTTACCATATATTTATTATAATGGAAGATCATGCTAAGCCATTTGAGGTAGTATAGGCACAGATTAATACAGATGGGACACTCCGCAAAATCATTTAAATAAAAAGCGACTCTTGCGCGACACAATAAAGTGCAATTCAGGTCGTACAACGCTTATTACCTACAGTTATATTCAACTACAAGTTGCCTCTCTTTCTATCGCGTAATTCTTATACCTTCTGACCTACTGAATTAGCCCCGCGGACGGGCCCCGCCGCGTACTTGTAGCTTCATACCTAAACTGCGGAGTGTCCCATCTGTATTAATCTGTGGTATAGACTCTTAAACAAATATAAATTACTAAGTCTAAGTACTAGTAATATTTATATACCTTAACGCCTTCCCAATATCACATTTCCTGCGGTACACATCGCCTGCAATGCGCACCGCTCGCGCGTAGCATCCCTGGTCACCCGCCACAGCAGCTAGTCGTAATGATTCCTGCAAATTGTTTTATTCTCATGTTCAAATCAAATCAAATCACTTTTATTTGTTAACACAGGTAAAGAAATACAGGTCTTACATTTGATGGAAGAACGCTATGTTATACCAGAAGGCGTACAAATATGGTGTGCATCTAGCTCAAGATTACAAATTAGTTTCTAAAAATATATATGTTGATTTTGGGTTCAAATCTACGGATGAATCAATAGGATTTGGTGGTCATCGACCCGTAAATTACAGTTGGCCTCTCTGACGGATTCAATGAACAGGTAAAGGGGAATAGGCACGAATGGGATGTGGTATGAAAGTTCAGCAACCATGTAGCCTGTAGCGAAGTTGATATTGAAAATCTTGACGTTTTTGGCTCTTAAAAGAGTCAATCTGCCTGGCCTTTTCCCAACTATGCTTCTAGTCTAACCGGATGCAGATGAATACCAGTATTTTACATGGAACGACTGCCTATCTGTAACTGGGTAATACGATACGCCTTCGTAAGACTGTTAGTCAGACTTTCGGGCTTTTGTCGACCCGTAACGACTGTCAAAGATCCGCGAATGACAGCCGGAACCAACGGCTTAACGTGCTTTTCGAGGCACGAAGGAGTCTCGGTATGTAAAGACATCTACTGACCAACCCTGGCAAGCGTAGCTTAACCTGATGGATTGACCTGTGCGGCTGTTAACTTAGCCACGAGCTCCTCCGAGTCTTTAGCTCACAGAATTGGCTCACAGATTTGTAATGATCGGCTTCGTCATGAACTAGACGAGAACTTTAGCTTAAATGCGACTCTCAGCAGTTCAGTAGATTAGTAACAAAGCTGAGTATGGGTGACCATCTTTACATACCAAGACCCCTCCGTGCCTAGGAAAGCACGTTAAGCCGTTGATCCCGACTGTCATTCGTGGATCTTTGACTTTTTTCGTGGGTCGTCAGAAGCCCGAAAGTCTGACAACCAGTCTTACCAAGGGGTATCGTATTGCCCAGTCACTGGGTTGTGGAGGTCAGATAGGCCGTCGCTCCATGTAAAGTACTGGTACTAAGCTGCATCCGGTTAGACTGGAAGCCGACCCCAACATAGTTGGGAAAAGGTTAGACAGATTGGGTAACAACGCTGAGTGCCCTGCAGGTAGTACTACCGTCTCTTAGCCGATGTTCGCACCGACGTAATATTATCGCGGCGATTTTTTTTCGCGCACTGGATTTTCAACGCTCTGCTTAGCGCCGAGAGTTGAAAATCCAACAGTGTGTTTTTTAAACGCGCTGGGATGCACTCTGTTATTGTTAGGGTGGATTTTCGAAGCTCGGCTCAACACCGAGAGTTGAAAATCCAGTGCGAACGTCGGCTTAGTGAGTCTTAGTTGTGAATATTGATGGTTACAGAACAGAAAAGACCTTACATTACAATAATCATGAGCATCTCCCAGCTCGCCTCTCGCTCTCAACGCAGCCGCCATTTGCAGAAGAGCCATTCGATGATGCCGTGTGTTCAGGTCAGTAGCGCGCGGACCGCGGCCAAGGTCACACGCACGAGCTGCGCAGGCCACGGCACGTTCTGCGTCGCGCAGACGACGCCAGAGCTCTGAGAGGCCTACGTATACCTGGGGGTGGAAACTTCGGGTTACTACGAAATCTATTTGAAAAAAAAGAAAATCTTTGGTAGTCAAAAAATCGGAGCAGATGGTGAGAAATCGTGATGTGAATCACATCGGACCCTGGACAAAAAATTACATGAAGACCACGACCGCTCTAACAAGAGTGCTACGAAGATGAAGAAGAAGAAGTCGTAGTTACCAAAGGTTATAGTTAAATATTCTTTGATCAATGAATATTCACTTTCCGGAACCCCTTCAATTCCTTTCCAATTGATGTTTTACAATAGCTTTACCATTTTTTTTTTATGGATGGGGTCATCAAATGACTTCTCCCGCTCTGGGTGGAGCGGAAGGGCGTGTCAGACGTTTACTGACTAAAACCCACCGTGTTCCTTCAGTTGCCTGTGCCAGGGCCACGGTATCTCTTTCGAACAACCCACGACCCCAGCGGCATCGGCATGCTTTAGTACCTGACATTCATGTACAGGAAAAGCTGAAGACAATCGGTCTTGTCCGTCCAAGATGATGAAATCAAAGTCTTGTCGTCAATCAACCTGATTCATTGTCCTTGACACCCTTGAGTCATTTGCAGGTCACTTTATGGACAGGTCAATTCAAGGTGATAGTCTGTTGGATCTGTTCCCATTGGTTTTGCACCTCACAAGGTACAAAATACCATGACATTTTACTTTTTCCTGAAATCGACATAAAAGTATTCAGTAACGCCCCCAGGGCCTTCCTTCCTTACTTGAAGCAGTAGGGTGTTGTCATTCTGCGCTTGCGCCACAGCCAGCGCTTTCTGGAAGGCGTCCATAGCTTTAGAGAAGGCTCCAAGTTCCAGACTGACGGCTGCCACTGTTAGATGCACGCAGCCTGCAGTTGAACCACCGCCGCAGTCATTGTAGAGGGCTTGGCGAGCATATGAGAGGGCTCTGGAAGGAGAAGTATAAAACGAATTTAATTATCAATTTTATAATGTGCAATTGAAGTCCTATCGTAACAATCAATCTGCCTAGCCTTTTCCCAACTATGTTGGGGTCGGCTTCCAGTCTAACCGGATGCAGCTGAATACCAGTATTTTACATGGAGCGACTGCCTATCTTTCCTCCACAACCCAGTAACTGGGTAATACTACCCCTTGGTAAGACTGGTTGTCAGACTTTGTAACGACTGTCAAAGATCCACGAATGACAGCTGGGACCAACGGCTTAACGTGCTTTCCGAGGCACGGAGGAATCTCGGTATGTAAAGATGGTCACCCATCCACTGACCAACCCCGGCAAGCGTAGCTTAACCTGATGAATCGACCCGTGCGGCTGTCATTACTTAGTCACGAGCTCCTCCACCCAATAATAATAACAAACTTTATTTATTTAGACTACAATGAGGTCCTCAATGTTATTAGTAAACCCTCTTATATAGAGACTAATCCTAAAATGTTCTTTACCTGTCAAGTCCTCCCAAGGTCTGATGAGCTCTAGCCAGGTTGAGATACGCTTCGGCCCTCATTGGTGCAGAGTCCAACTCTTCAGATATACCCAGCTGACGGTTGGCAAACTCCAGGGATTCTCTGTAAAAGACATTTTTTTTTAATATTTGGAAACTTTTGTTGGTAAGGCTTTAGTGCATTTTATTTAAATTTTGTTATTTTTAGGTTATGTTTACTTACAGTAATATAAACATAACCTAAAAACAACAAAATTATATCCTAACATATCCTAGGCTTTAGTTAGTTTTTTAGGGTTCCGTTCTAGGCCTCCGCTGTCCGTCCGTCCATCCGTCCGTCTGTCTGTCGTTTTTTAGGGATCCATACCCGAATGGTAGGTACCTACCAAACGCAACCCTATTACTAAGCCTCCGCTGTCCGTCCGTCTGTCTGTCTCAGGGGGCCTACTCCCTAAGCACGAAGCCCGTAGTTGCGGACTTCGTTACGGTCGTTTCCAACTCCGTATCACCTACGGACGGATGATTGGTTCGGGGCCCGAACGAAGTATGAATGACAAGTTGACAACATAATTTGCCAGTTGTAGCTCTCGATGTGTTTTTGCCCGTCCGAAAAATTTAACTTTTACACTTGTTTTGATGGATCGTAATGTCAGACGGACGGATGAACGGACGGACGGAAAGACGGACGGACTTAGGGAGTAGGCCCCCTTTTTTTTTTTTTTTGAGTGTGGGAAATCATCAAATAACTTCTCCCACTCTGGGTGGAGCGGAAGGGCGTGTCAGACTTTTACTGACTAAAACCCACCCGTGTTCCTTCAGTTGCCTATGCCAGGGCCGCGGTATCTTCTTCAAACAACCCGCGACCCCAGCGGCGTCGGCCCTATTGGACCCCATCACTTGCTGACATCTCTTTGAGGCGCGCGTGGAACACAACGCGCCGTCGACTCGGGCCTGGTCCTTACCGGACGGCGAGCTACCCGCTGCTCACCGTCCGCAGGCCCGCGCCTACGGTGGCCGGAAATCGCCTCGCGATTCCCGCCGCCCAGGGCGTCTCCTGCGGCGATTGAGGCCGTGAGGCTGCCTCTCCCTCACGCGTTCCGCCTCCTCCTTCGCGAGCATCACTGCTTCGCAGAAGGAGGTGACGGCCTCTCATGCACTCTCGCTCCGCACCATGGCCTGGACCAGGCTCGGACGCGAGAGATCGCCGCCGCCGATCGCCTCCGTGAGAACACGGCGGTGCTCTGCCCAAGCCGGGCAGACCTCCACTGTATGCTCCACCGTGTCCTCCGGGCGATCCACACAATGGTAACACCAGGGCGTTTCCTCCCGCCTTATGCGAAACAGGAACCTCCCGAAACAACCGTGTCCGGTGAGGACCTGCGTCAGGCGGAAGGTGAGGACGCCGTGGCGCCTCTAACCACTCCTCAAAGAGGGGACTTATCGCCGCTATTGTGGCGTGCCCAGCGCTGGGTTGCGACAGTCGCGCTCTCCATGCCGCCATGAGATCCCGCCGGAGCTCTGTCCGCTGAACCGTGATTTCTCGCGGCAGCGGAGTTACGCCAAGGGAGTAGGCCCCCTGGGCTGTACATTCTACGGCGCTGTAACTCATGAACCGCAATAGGTAGGCAGTTGAAATTTTCACAGATTATTTATTTCTATTACAGCTATAACAAAAAATAATAAAAATAAAATAAAGTTAAAAAGTAAAGACGGTCCCCATACAATAAACTTTTCATTAAAAAAAAAAGTTCTTACCCTGGCATGTGGGGTGTCATTGTCTAGAACTCATCGAGTAGAGTACAAATATGTTTTTTATTTATATATTCAAAAATGAAGAAATAGGAGCCGCAAAAGTTGTTTTAGAACA
This sequence comes from Cosmia trapezina, assembly GCA_905163495.3. NCBI lineage: Eukaryota > Metazoa > Arthropoda > Insecta > Lepidoptera > Noctuidae > Cosmia > Cosmia trapezina. The sequence goes on along the minus strand of LR991049.1, from coordinate 5,154,806 downwards.
TTTTTGTACTGAGCTCTATCGCAACAATTAAACAAGTTAGGAATTTAAAACTTCTATATATCATGTACCCATATACTGTAATTTAATCAACAAATACTAAAAACGCCGATTCATAAGATAAGTATTTTGTTTAAATGACGACACGGTTGGCGCAGTGGTTGAGCGATTGACTGCTGCGCAGCATGTCGCGGGTTCGATTCCCGCACGGGACAAATATTTGTACGACCTACAAGTATCTGTTCCGAGTCTGGGTGTTTTTCTATCTATAATATGTATGTATTTACAAAAAAAAATGTATATAAGTAGGTTATCAGCCATCTCGGTACCATAACACAAGCATTAGGTTGCTTAGCTTGGGACTAGATGGCGTTGTGTGAAATGTCCAAGGATATTTATTATTTATTTATTTATTTATAAATATGGGCGATTTTCTGCAACTGCAAAAAATAACCTTGTGATTCACAGTATCATTAATGAAATACAAAGTTATCTTTGCGGAACCTTTAGTGTGCGAGTCCGACTCGCACTTGTCCGATTTATTCATCATGAACAAAAAAACTAACTCTCCTATGGCGTGTTAACGTCGCATCTAATAAAATAATCAAATGTAATTTTTCCCGTTACTAAACTTTTGTGGCATTTTGCCAAATACAAACTGGTAAACTTCCGAGTCATTTCTCTTGATAGCTTGCCAAAACTACGGCGTAGTATTAGTGGAGGACATTTATTGTACTGTTTCTCATTAGTTACACTTTGCGGTCACATGCGGAAGTTAGGAAGTTGCGGAGTTAGTTACGAAATACACCAATAACATAACGTTATAGAGGCCTGAGGAACAGGGTGTAAAGGGAATGAACCTCCGACCAGGGACCCAATTCCGGGCTCGAGCTAGATATCACGACCATGGAGATAAATTTCTGTTTCAAATCTCCGCATCAATGTCCGGTTCAAATCTCGATACTATCAAAAAACCGTATTCTGGTAGACCATGGAGAAATATTTACAACGGAGAAAATAATCTCGTCTAAAAGACGTTCCATTTTTATCGATTCACTTTGATTATAATCGATTATGCTACGTTTTTCTTTTTTTAGTATTAATGACGTATGTTTAATTTATTAAATCCAAGCAAACACATTATAAAAGATAATTTTAGTAGGTATATTGTGTTTCTTTATCTGTGTTTTTTTTTTAATAATTACTTACTGAAAATAGTAATTGCAAAGTAGCGTGATCAGAAACGCATTTTGCATGATCATCCTTTTTCTGACGTAGGTAGGTTTTAATTTTCATATTAAATAAGACTATTTTTAATGTCGATTAAAAAGGTGTAGAATAAAATTAGTTGTCTTGAACTAAAATTCACAGCAACACCTTGACTTCAAGTGCAAAAACAGTACTGTATTTTTTTTTTCTTTTGCTTATATCTCGAAAACGGTGTGTCCTATCGCAAAAATAATGAAAATTTGGCCACCCTTTATAGAACCCATAAACCCCTCAGCCTCTACATGTAGGTACCAAGAAAAAATACGAAATAAACCTACGAATGTAAATTTTGACAGATGTTCCAACGGAGATTTCATATCTCCATACCTTAGGACCAGCCGTGATATCTCGCTGGTTTGCGATCGAAAAATTTATAAATGGAGATCGTTAGAATAGCATTTTTTCGTTTTCGACGGAGATAAGCAGTTTCTCGACTGATATTTCGACCATGGAGATAATTTCCATGCCACCGGAATTGGCCTCCAGACGGGTGTGTCTGGTGGGCTACTGCCCATACCACAGAGTACTTTTTAGGGTTCCGTAACTCAAAAGGAAAAAACGGAACCCTTATAGAATCACTCGTGTGTCTGTCTGTCTGTTTGTCTGTCCGTCTGTCACAGTCAATTTGCTCCGTATCTAATAGACCGATTAAGTTGTTTGGTACACAAATGGATTTCTGTGACCCAAACACGTACGGGTAAAGTAAATCCCACCAAAAACATTTTCATGTAAAATGTTGCCAAGACGAGACCACATATAGCTCGCACTGACAAAAAGCTATCAGATCTCATGTAGAGCCAAGCTTCTAACTCTACACGCCCTAACTCTCCAAGCCCTAACTTCACAAACTCTACACCTTAGTCAAAATATGAGGCTTGGCCGTTTCGTTACTACAAGAACTATTGTATAACAGAAAAGTAATGAACAGTGAATACATTTTTCACCTTGCGCCCATGTGATGGTAGTGAAACAGCCAAGCCACATATTTTGAGCACAGCAGTATAGCGCTTGCGAAAGAGGTAGTTGAAATATCAAAAACGTCGAAGGGTTTCATGACGGATAAAGTTCTAAGGGCCTATTTCACGATGTCCAAATAACCACTACTCACCGAATAAATTCAAAAATGGAACAGAATTTGTATAAAATTATCTGCCAAGTAAGCAACCGTTATAGCCTTAAAATGGAGAGCAAGTAACGCCCCCACAACATGGTAATTCTTAGCACCCTGAATCAGTCTCGCTAATACCAATCGTGTTTTTGGCGCTATGAGACTTCGTCTACTCAGATGAAGATCTCATTTCTGCACAAAACGTTTTTCGTGGTCAAAAAAGAGAAGTGTTTATCCGCTTACTATATAAATAAATAGTGATCAATGCATCCGTGGGTGTATCAAATGCGTGATATTTGCATGAGAGATGACACTCGACATTTGATTTGTATACAACGACGGGGCGTGGGCACATTGCACCAATCAATGTCGGCTAGTTTATGACGTTATCTAGAATGTTTTGGCAATAGAACTGCGAGTTTGCACGTGCGTTTTGGTGGGTGGTAATATTTCTGGGGTGTAGTAATAGATCATAATTATTATAGTAAGTAAACAACTTTTGATTAGGCAGTTGCCCCCTTAGTAACACCCTACGAAAGTGCTATAACTTCGCAACCAGGGTTGCTGGCAATGAATTGGCTGGCGAAAAAAAATGGACTCTGTTTTCACGGAAAGACATTTTTAATAATTTAAAAATAAGCTAAAATAAGTTAAACATATAATATCTTAAACTAACTAAAACAAATAAAAAACTAAAATATGGCGTCGAAAAATTCCTCCGCATCGCTGTCGACTGGTAAAGTCCCCAAGAGACTGGCGGCATTGCCACGTTGTATGGCAATGCTAAGCCTCTGGCCAAGGTAAAAGACAGCCCTTGGGTCACGGGAAGTGTCAACAAGCCGTTTGGAGATTTCGTTAAAAAGATTATTTAGAGGTGCAAAATTGATGACAAAAAAATATAATTATGTAAGTATCGATCAAGTGCCTCCTGAGTTGATGCACATTTGTTTTCGTTTTACGACATTTTGAATTAATCTGGCTTCAATTTGGTTCAATGTTGGCTTTCAAGACTTGCAACGTTTCTGGTGTGTGTTGTTTGGGGCTTTGTGAGATTTCACAAAGCCCCAAAAGAAGAAGTCTGGCACCGTCAGATCTGGCGATCTGGCCAACCATTTCCAATTGCCAAAACGGGAGATTACACGGACCGGTAATTGATGTTTCAAAACACTGCACATCCAATATGATAGTGGCCAGCTGTGGACGTCTTTCAGCTAAATAATGATGGTGATTATTTTGTAGTTCATACCTATACCACCCGAAGTCTATATACGCCTGGTACATAAGTCCCAGTAGCGCAAACTTGTCACTTCTATGTCATAAACCGCGGAGTGCTGAGAGCCATTTATTATCTTCACTGCTAGCCACTGTTCGTTCACACCTTTACTTGCTACGTTCTATGCTTGCCTAGTACTTCTTGTTGAGATGGTATATATTAGTTGATGAACAAAAAACCCTAAATAGATACCATGACGTCACTGGCAACATGTGGACTCTTTCCATCTCATAAAGCCCTTGCTTCCCTGGTATACTTGTGTCAAGTAGTGTTGGTTTTTAAAGAAGACTGAATAGCTGAGCTGGGGATTGCCTGGTATTCTTTAGTGAGTAGGCTTTTGTAAAGGTAAACTGACCTGACATCACAGGGATCCCGCAGGGTGCGAAAAGAGGACCTGTCGTTGTGGTGATGCTTGTGGAAGCCAACGTCCAGCAGTGGACGTCTTTCAGCTGAATGCTGATAATGTATATAACTGCAGCTGTCTTACCGATACTTCCCGAAGTCCATGTACGCCTGGTACAGATGTCCCAGTAGCGCAAACTTGTCACTTCTATGTCTTACACCGCGGAGTGCTGAGAGCCATATTTTCACTGCTAGCCTCTGTTCGTTCTGTCCGTAGAGACGGACCCCTCGCTCGATCTAGAAACGGAATAATTGATTCATTAATAAAACCGTGCCCCTATGGCCCTTTGTTTTACTTTGTCATAAGTACAACAAATTGCAGCTTGCAAGCAAAATTGTTTCAAAATTGGAATGCACGGTATCGCGACGGTACTTCAAAAACATGTCAAGTAGATCACCAAGCCTCTCGGGAATTGGACAGAGATAGACATTTTTGATCTCAACGCAGCGTACGAGTTTAGGGGTGACAAAGTAGATTTAACTGTTTTCACGGCATCACCTTTGAGGGATGCGGTATTGCGGTTCCTTCAACCATAACTCGTAACTTTTCGAGGAGTGTTGTCCTCGCTTGTATGATGGCAGTCTGTTAAAACTCGGACGACGGCCTTTTACAAAGTAAAACAAAGGGCCATAGGGGCCTATGGCCCTTTGTTTTACTTTGTCATAAGTACAACAAATTGCAGCTTGCAAGCAAAATTGTTTCAAAATTGGAATGCACGGTATCGCGACGGTACTTCAAAAACATGTCAAGTAGATCACCAAGCCTCTCGGGAATTGGACAGAGATAGACATTTTTGATCTCAACGCAGCGTACGAGTTTAGGGGTGACAAAGTAGATTTAACTGTTTTCACGGCATCACCTTTGAGGGATGCGGTATTGCGGTTCCTTCAACCATAACTCGTAACTTTTCGAGGAGTGTTGTCCTCGCTTGTATGATGGCAGTCTGTTAAAACTCGGACGACGGCCTTTTACAATGAAAGAATATTATGCTAAATTAAATATGCTATAGGCGTTTAACTCGCGTATCGCCTGCGCGGTAAGAAGGGAGCGAGGGGAGATGTTAGCGGATGGGTGAAAGGGGTGCGCGGAGTAGCTTTCTGCTCCGCGCAGGCGATACGCGAGTTAAACGGTCGGCCTATAGAACCCATGGCTAGACCTTATTTCTGTTAAGGTTTGTGCACCCTATGCTACCTTCCCGTGCTGTCGGTATTATATATAGTAAGTGTAGTAAGAGGTTATTATAGGGCCAAATCCATAATAAAATTAGAATAGTTAAGTTTCAAAACGTTTATACATCAATATCTCTCGTACTATTTTACTGAGCTCGACGGGGTCCATAATTATCTCATTAAATTTTATGTTACCACTTAAGTACACATTGTGTAATGCAGTAAATGAGTATTGGGGATATTATAAGGCTGGGAGTCAGACATGATTGAAGTCCCCCCACTCCTGCTCGACGAAGTGCCAGCCCGCGCCGTAGCTGAGCCTGTACATTTAAATTCCCCTGATAATAATAATTATCCAGATTTGATCCAGACTGTAGCATCTAGCTGTCCTCCCCAAAGCGACGCCCTAAGCCGAGGTTTGTACCCCACAGGGGGTGCCCTTAGCGTGCAGTCGCTTAGTACCTAATATAAGAAATTCGACCCTGGCTTGAAGGCTTTGAGTTAGCTTAAGGCAGCCACAGGATTGACCGGTTAAATAATCACGACCTCTCAAGGGCAACTACGAGACGCCATACACAAAAAAAAAAAACATGATTGAATTGTCATGAGATTTTGTTCCATGCGCGGTCACCATGCCTTGCCCTGCACATTTAACTTGTGTTTGTTTCTTAAGCCTATCTTCCTCCTAGCGAGGTACTGATAAAGCCTCGACCGAAGGCTCTGTTCTGAAGCAGTCAAGCAGGCCCCCAACGCGATATGCCCTTACAAGCCCTTGAAGTTTAAGACCTACCTTCCTCCTAGCTGTTTTAATATTCATAGAGTAAACATTATGGTTCTGCAGTAGCCAAGCTTTATTGTCTATGTCCTTCTCTCAGTAACGGTCATTGACATTTTGGACCTACCTTTCTCCTAGCAAGGTACTGATCAAGCCTCGACCGACAGGCCCTGAAGCAGTCAAGCAGCCCAGCGGCGGGGGGCCGGTGTGCGGGGCCGAAGCGCGCGCCCCAGCGGAGTGTGCCGTTGCGGCCCGAGCCCCCGCCGCCACCGCCTCTGTAGTCCTCCGAGAACGGATATACTTCTGGAAGAGAGAGGAGGAAACGCTGTTATACAACATTAGTTTTTGTTTACACTAAACCCGAAAAGGGGTCATTGTACTCATCATTTTGAACAATTTTTTCTATGGGACCAAGGACCAACTTTGAAATCGCGAAAAAAAATCAGCTGTTCCATACATTTGTGTTCACATAAATCGACAAAATGTATGGAACAGCTGATTTTTTTTCGCGATTTCAAGGTTGGTCCCATAGAAAAAGTTGTTCAAAATGATGAGTACAATGACCCCTTTTCGGGTTTAGGGTAAACAAAAACTAATGTTGTATACAAAGTGAAATTTTTATGGTTGTTTTCCTCTTAAAGGGTATAACAAAAAATCAGCTGCTCCCTGCATTGAGTTTGATGTAGATAAAATGTACTGATCAGCGGATTTTTTTTTCGCGATTTCAGGTTTGGTCCTATACCTAGTAAAAGTTGTTCATAATGATAAGTACAATGACCCTTTAAGAGGGAAATAACCAATAAAATTTCACCCTGTAAGACTAGCTAGAGGACTGGACTATCCCAAGAACAAACTTAAGATAAGATAAGATATTTTTTTTATTTGCATAGAACATGGTATTACAAGTGTGTGCGTGGTCTTAACATTGTAGTTGAAAAACATGTTCTCCCATACGTCCCAACTGCAAATGTAAGTTTGTACTCACAATATTGAGAGATTTACCATGTTATTTTAAGACCACAGACTTCTTATTAATGTTTCTGTAATAATCTAATAAATATACAACTATTCTCTGTATTTTTTTTCAAAATTTTAGGCTCAGCTGTGTGATTCTGTAAGACCTCATTCTAAACTTCGAATCTGCCGGTCAATTCTGTAAAAATCTCACCGTGAAAACTTAGGTGAAGTGAGTTTGTTTTTGCTAGGAATTGACACTATTGACAGCTCACTCCACGCTCACTTCACCTAAGTTTTCACGGTGAGATGGTTACAGAATCGCACTGCTGAATCCGCTGTGAGTTTCTTGATTGGCATTCTAAAAACTCGGTTGATAATTCGAATTTACACTAGCGCTACCCTTGCGAGCGTGACAGCGAGTTGAACTAAATTGACCGTGAGATTTTGACAGATAAAGTATGAGATGACGTAAGAAGTGGCATTCAGAAAGGTAATTTCCTGTCACTTCGACGCTTACTTTGCACTCGAACCCGTTCAGTGTCAAACCTTATGCGAAATGAGAGTGAATAGCGATGTGAGATGCGAGATGTTGTTTGAATTTTACAGAATCGACTTACAGTAGTTTCGGAGATAAGGGGAGGGAATGGGCGTATTTGGCGCCTCGACAGATGCGGATTTTTTTGACAGAAACCCGTAAGTGGCGTTTCGACAGCTGAGGTATGCTTTAACATACCTTGTGGCTCATCGAGGTGGTGTCTGGATGGGTCAGGTGAGCTCAGCAGACGTGTCGCCGACAGCTGGTGCGCCGGCACCCCGCTGTAACAGCATAATGCCAATGTATTACAGATTTGTATTTTAGGACAGGGAAATTTTTTATTTTTTTTATTTACATTCACTATTTCCACTTACAGCACCCAATACAACAATGTAGTCACAAAAAATGGTAGTTTATGTATCGTACAAACTTGTGACTAAGTAATAACAGCCGCACGGGTCGATCCCGGGGGTTGGTCCGTGGATGGGTGACCATGCATCTTTACATACCGAAACTCCTCCGTGCTTCGGAAAGCACGCTGAACCGTTAGCCCCGGCTGCCATTTGTGGATAAATAATAAATAATAATATCCTCGGACATTTCACACAACGCCATCTAGTCCCAAGCTAAGCAACCTAATGCTTGTGTTATGGTAACGAGATGGCTGATAAACTACTTATATACATTTTTTTTTTGTAAATACATACATATTATAGATAGAAAAACACCCAGACTCGGAACAAATACTTGTAGGTCGTACAAATATTTGTTCCGTGCGGGAATCGAACCCGCGACATGCTGCGCAGCAGTCAATCGCTCAACCACTGCGCCAACCGTGTCGTCAATCGTCGTGTCGTGATCTCTGTGGGTCGTCAGAAGCCCGAAAGTCTGACAACCAGTCTTACCAAGGATTATCGTATTACCCAGTAACTGGGTGGCGGAGGTCAGATAGACAGTCGCTCCATGTAAAATACTAATATTCAGCTGCATCCGGTTGGACTGGAAGCCGACCACAACATAGTTGGGAAAAGGGTAGGTTAGTAATGATTTTTGCTATGGCAACTTTGCCCAACTCACCCTAGGAAGTCGCGCGACTCGATTGAGTCCCATGACATGTTCCGCGGGTGTAGACGACAGCGTCACCTACTGGTTGGATGCATTGCGCTGTCTCGCTCGCTCAGCGCGCTGCCTCGCTGTGGAAGAGGGAGAGGGCAGTATGTTAGTTCATGCGGCTTACTTAGAGATTTGATGTTGAAAATCTTATGATTCTACCAATATTTTATGTCATAGAATAATAAAGCTTCAGGGCCACTCGGTAGATAAATACGTGTCCGTCGTCCGTGCGAAATAACTGCCGCACCCTCTAACTGGGGGTCTACTCCCTAAGCACGAAGCCCGTAGTTTCTGCCTTCGTTACGGTCGTTTCCTACTCCGTATCACGTACGGATAGATGATTGGTTCGGGCCCCGAACGAAGTATGAATGACAACACGATTTGACAGTTGTCCCTACTCCCGATGTGTTTTTCCTGTCCGATAAATTTTACTTTTACACCTATTTTGACGGATCGTTATGTCAGACGAACGGACTGACGGACGGACGGATGGACGGTGTTAGGGAGTAGACCCCCCCTTCCGTACGCACGGCTACAGATCAAGCTATACATTTCCAGTATAAGCTGATCTCGCATTGTATAGGATTTCCTTACAGTGAGAGGTCAGTGTAAACTGAAAATGTATAGCTTAATGTGTAGCCGTGTGTACAAACCGAGATTTCGAAGCAGCGTTTCGGCTATTTTTTATGAAGTTAAACTGCTGCAACATTATTATACTGTGTTCATATGTTCCGTACCAAATTGTAATAATAATAACACCAGTGTGATTTAAAAAAATACCAGGTTCTAGCAACATGAGAAAATAAAATTTCAAAACATAAAATAATAATAATTGTTTTTATTAAGTATTTAAAAAAAATGAGTAAGTAAGTAATAACAGTAGTAGTGTAGTAGTGGTGGTAGTAGTAGTGTGTAGTATAGTGTAGGTAGTAGTGTAGTATTAATGAGTGAGTATTAGCACAGTATAAAAACATACAGTAGGACGACGCCTTTGATCTCGTGGTAAATGCCGACAACGTCTAGACATTGTCGCAACAGCAAGGGTTGTAAACGATATTAATAATAAATAAATTTTAATAAATAAATAATAATAAATAAATTTATTTATCAAAAAAAAAATAATAATAAATACACACAGACACAGTTCAGAACAAACAATACAATAGAATAAGCATAAAAACAAAGCTTGTGAACAGGTGATTTAGGTTTACAAAAAAAAAAGGTCTATGCATACAAAAACAATGAACCCTGTCTCTTAAACTAGGAAGAAACCTGTATCTTAAGAGACAGTGATCGGCCAAAAATTTAAATTTAGTAAAACTAAAACTTACAAGAGTGAAAGTGTGTCGATTACCATTACTAATGCATATTAATATTAGTGTTAGTGTTATTCAAGTATTAGTGTTAGTCAATTCAATATATTAATTAATTAATTTGTTTATTTGAGATCAACATCGTCACCAACATTTAAATTTTTCGTCATGACCTCATTATCGTTTTCAGCGACCTCAAAAACCACGAAAATGACACCCATAACGGAAAATTAGAAAATTTTCGCAGCCGCCATCTTGGATTTTCATTTTGACCTCATTACCGTTTTCAGCGAGCTCAAAAGCCATGAAAATGATACCCATGACGAAAATATTGAAAATTTTCGCAGCCATGTAAATAATAATAATGACATGGGTGTCCCATGTCATTATTAGTATTTCCTTTATTTCATTTTATACATTTAAAAGTTACATTTTTAAATATTAGAATATAAAAACAAAACACACAAGGGTTCGTGGCGGAATTTCGTGACGGAAAATTTTTTTTTTTTTTCGCCCAGCCCCACCAGCCTAGTTTGTACCATCCGTTCCAAAAAAACTTAAGGAATAAGCAAGCAGGTACCTACTCAAATGTTACTGTGTCGTATCTCTGTATTTTTCTGTGTACATAAATTAAATAATAATAATAAATTAAAACAGTAATAAAATCAACACGATAGCCCTGAAAATCGTGTCCCGAGCTACTAACACGGTGGAAGTACGCAGCTCGGCCTCGCGGCTCCCGCGTCTCGCCCCTCACGCCCCGCACGATTGCCCTGTCTCTAGACGGCTTCGTCGGACGACTGTATGATGTATAGACTGTGGTATTAGTGAGTAATCAGGTAATCACAGAAAAAAAATAACTTGGCTTTGGCTCGTAAATGTCTCTACAGCCAGCCTAAGAACTGAGAAAAAACTCCCGATAGGTAATAATAAAATGTATTATTGCACCAAGTCCAAATATCCAACACACTATTCCAGAGTTTATTGTCTGTGTAATAATGTAAGTATTTATCTCAGACTATTTTGTCTAAAAGTTTTTGTTAAAAACAAAAAAAGAAATGCTAAACAATGGTTTTGATGAGGGAAAAGCGATAATCATATTTTCTTCAAAGAAAGAAATTCTTACCAACCTGATTAAGAGGAATTGTGACTGATGTAAGAGTACGAATCCATTTTTAGAACACTGCTGACATCCATCTTTTACGGAGTTAAGATCTGCAACAAAAGAAAATGAAATGTCACAGCTAAAACAATAATATTGCAACTTTCATCGAAATCGTTTCGGCCGTTTTCGAGAACGTGATTGTATATTACCGACTGGTTATCACTAATAACTTATTGGTGACCGATACTTAAACACATGATTATACTCATTATATGATACGAGACAAACAGCTTTTACTCTCGGGACCAAACCTGAAATCGCGAAAAAAATCAGCTGTTCCCTACAATGTATGTTCGCATATAACTCGTCAAAAAGTTCTTTTTCGCGTTTTCAGGTTTGTTCCCATAGTAAAAGTTGTTTGTTACACGAGTACAATCATGTGTTTGAGTCATCATCATCATCTTCCTGCCCTTATCCCATGTTACTTGGGGTCGGCGCAACACGTTTTCTTCTTCCATTTTCCTCTGTCAACCGTCACGCTCTCATTCACTCCCTTCTCTTTCATATCATTCCTCACACAATCCATCCATCTTTTCTTTGGCCTTCCTCTGCCTCTCCATCCATCAACATGTATATTCATCACTCTTTTAGTCACATGCGTTTCGTCTCTCCTCATCACATGCCCATACCAACCCAAACGATTTCCTTTCAACTTTTCTGTCACTGGCGCCACTTTCAAACGTCCTCTTATATACTCATTTCTTACTTTATCCATTCTCGTCACTCCACACATCCATCTCAACATTCTCATCTCCGCTGCATGCAATCTTTTTTCATCCGTCTTCTTCACTGCCCAGCATTCCGATCCATAAAGTACGACAGGCCTTATCACGGACTTGTAAATTTTTCCCTTTAACTTGAGGGGCATCCGTAGGTCGCAAGTTGTTCCTGTAACCTGTCGCCATTTCATCCATCCTGAGTTGATCCGGTGTGTTACGTCTCGGTCTACTTCGCCATCCCCTTGGACAAGCGACCCGAGATACCGAAAATCGGAGCAGATCGGTAAGGGCGTTCGTAAGGGCACCGGACCCGAGAGGCCGCCAAAATCACAAAACAGATACTCCGTTTTGGTCCGACTTACTCTCAGGCCAACGGTCTCCAGTCTTTTCCACCACACCTCCAATCTACTCTGGACCTCTAGGCCGCTCTCGGCAACCAGCACAATGTCATCGGCGAACAGCATACACCAGGGGGCCTCTTCCTGGATGTCCGAAGAAAGAGCATCCATTATCAGCACGAAGAGGTAAGGGCTGAGTGCAGACCCCTGGTGTAAACCGACAGCCACATCGAAGCTGCCAGTAGTGCCCACTGTAGACCGGACTTGGGTACTGCATCGACTGTACATCGCACGAATCAACTGCACATACTTCCCAGGCACACATTTCTCCTTAAGTGCCCACCACAAAACATGTGTTTGAGTATCGGTCATTAATTATATTATTACTAGTGACCATGGATATAGGTATCTGCCGGCCGGCTTCCATCAGTCTAAAGTCAGGGAGCTACTGCTTATCTGACATCCACAACCCAGTTTCTGGGTAACACAATATCCCATGACGAGACTGGTTGTCAGATTTCCGACTTCTGACCCGTAACGACTTTCAAAGATCTACTTATGACAGCCGAGACCAACTGCTTTTTAACGTCCTTTCCGAGGCATGGCGGAGGGGTCTCACTAGGTTATGGGTGGTCACCCATCTACGGACAGATCTCGGCAAGCGTTGCTTAACCTTAAATATAGACCCGTGCGGTTGCTATTAACCACGAGCCCCTTTATTACACTCGCTAACTATGCACCAATAAAAGTATAATTTCCAAAGTTTCCACCTTTTAATTTTTTAGAAATAATTACCATCTTGTTTCGAGAGTCTCAAAAGATTTATACTTCCCGTCGCTTCGCCGAAATTTTCAGGCAAAGATTTAAATCGTTAGATGTGCCCTCACAGTATCAAGTCGCGCGGAAAATGGTACATACTGAGATGAGTGACTTCACACAATAGGTAATCATAGTGTTCAACAATCAAGTCTCTGAGACAACATGGTGTGTGCCAGAAACACATTTCTATTGTTTTACTGATAACTAATAAACTCAGCTCAATATTTATGATCTGTTTTTGAGATGAGTTAAACAAATGCTACAATAAAAATATATTTTTAATTAATATTTATTATTAGTTCGCCAATTGATAACATTTTTCAAAAGAGCATCTTTTCCTTTAACATTCTAAAAATGTTGGTCCCGTGTGAGAGGGAGAGGTGACAAAATGCCACAGCCCTTTTAAAACGAAACAGAAACACGATCATCTTTTGACGCGGTGAACTTTACAGAATAGCACAAACATTTTGTAGTGTCCCGTAATTTTAATAATTATTACCCCCCATTATTCCCCCATAGTAATTATTAAAAAGTACATTGCCTTTTTAACCGATTTCACAAAAAAAGAGGAGGTTCTCAATTCGGTTGTATTTTTTTAAATGTTGGACAATACTGATATTCAGCCGCATCTGGTAACACTAGAAAATGAAAAATCTAGACTAAATTATGCTATAAATGTAGAGTAAGTTCTTACTTTATGTTATTTTGTTTATGTTATAGTGCAAAACAGTGATCAGTGCCAACTCTTTAGAGCGGAAAGCTGAATCGCACTCAGGGGAATTCGGTCTGATTAATTTGGAGTAAAAAGTTTAGAGTCAGCTTAATTTTTTATTGTAAAGCAACTTTTAGTAGGTCGACATAATAATAATGTAGAATGACCTTACATTGCATAGTTTCAAACACAGATTTAGAGTAGTAAATCTGTGGTTTCAAAGAATGGCCTGAAAGCAAAGATTTAAATCGTAAGATGCGCCCTACCGAACCTTCGAAAGGAAACAAAACGACTTTAAAAAAAAACACTACAAAGTGAAAAATAACTAATTTCGGAAGTCGATGTTATATTTCGATTTTTGCTACCGACTTCCGAAATTAAAGTTATTTTTTACGCTTACGCTTTTTTTTTTATTAGCTTCACCTGTATGTTTGTATGTAACGGAATCTTTGAACTCGATTTTTACCTACTTTAAATGGTCAGATTAATTCGAAATTGTGCACACTTATCAGTGCCCAGTGACAATATAATAATTTAAAATAAAAATAATAAAATACACTTTAAAGTACCTACATAAATACAATATTTATAGAATAAATTTTGTTTGGGCAATATGACTAAAAAATTGAAAAATAAATTATAGTTTAAAAAACTAAAAACACGCTTTAATACCATTTAAGTGAACTAAAAAGTAAAAAATAAAAAAAAGCGTGGGGTGTTTTGTACGACATTCTTACACTAACTCTGTAATCGACAGCACCCCACGCTTTTTTTTAAATTTTTTACTTTATAATTCAGTTTAACAATTTACTTAGTGTTTTTTTTTTTTTTGTAAAAAAGTTTTCATTTTGCACTTTTTAATTGTAGTACACCTACCCCACAAAAATTCGGATACTGCTATGTAAATTACAATGACAGGAAGTTATTAAAACAACATCCACGTTACACATTAGTACATTTGTTTTTTTTTCTTTATTAGGGGTTGTTTCCCGGAAGCTTCGCCGCAAGAGAGCCCTGTATGTTTGTCACTTGTCAAAGTCATCTTGAAGACAAAGCGACCAATCGGCGACAAGAAAAACACTTAGCGCCATCTCGCGGCAGTTTCCAGCAACGAACTCTATTGACACTTGAATGAAAGTAACAAACACTTAGCGCCATCTACGCGGAAATAATTTGACAGTCTTCTTCCCCATTTGAAAAAAAAATACATTCAGCAAGACCCTTACGTGATATCTACTTATTATTTTTTACACAACCTCCGCATTGAACAGCTGCCAGAATTTTAGGCTGTGATCAAAATATGAATAGGTACGGCTTAACTCTCTGAGTACCTAACGAAAACTAACAGACTGTTATACATCAGATGGGAATTAAACTTATGACCGTATCACAAATAGCCTCATTTCCCTTATAAATGGTGTACATTAGAATGGAGCATGCTATGAATATTGATCATCGATGCATGATACTTATTTCCATAAAATCTTTAGAAAAACTGCTGGTTACCGTCGATTTTTAGTTGCGGCTGTATGCTGTGTTGCTGTGGGCACGAAACCAGAATTTAGGGCGCATTTAGTGATTTGTGGAGCAAACGGGGCTTAAGGTGGAACTAGTCGATATTTTTCCATACAAATTTCGGGGGGTTCGACATTGTGCATCCAAAGTTAAGATGATGTCGTTTTGTATTTTGTCTGTGCGGAAACAGAATTGTAAAAATATAAGTCAAGCCATTAAAAAGTGAGCCAACAAAGATTCATTTTTTTGCTAATTTTAACGCAACTTTAGTCGTACTCGTAAATACCTACCTAAGTAATAAAAGAATTGTAAAATCTACAAAACAAACTCAGCACCTATAAAGCTCAATTATCAAAACTTTATTAAACTATTATAGTTGTAACTTGTAATTGATTTATGCAATGTTTTTTTTTCATGAAATTCGATTTTCCAAAGGACTTTTCGTAAATTTTTACGCGCTCATTTTACTATTACTTGTCATTTTTACTTTCCTACTAAGGGGTTTTACTTTACTACTACTAAGACGAGCTTGTGTCTTAGTAATAACAGCCGCACGGGTCGATCCATCAGGTTAAGCTACGCTTGCCGGGGTTGGTCCGTGTATGGGTGACCATCTTTACATACCGAGACTCCTCCGTGCCTCGGAAAGGGTCCCGGCTGTCATTTATGGATCGTTAACAGTCGTTACGGGTCGTCAGAAGCCCGAAAGTCAAAACAACCAGTAATAATAATAATTCCAGTCTGTTCCCTCAGTTCACACACACGAGTCTTATCAAGGGTTATCGTATTACCCAGTAACTGGGTTGTGAAGGTCAGTTATGCAGTCGCTCCATGTAAAATACTGATATTCAGCTGCATCCAGTTAGACTAGTAGCCGACCCCAACATAGTTGGGAAAAGGCTAGGCAGATGACTTTACTACTATACTAACTATTTTTATTATTTTACTAGCTTCTAACTGTTCATCACTGATACTATCTGTCGGACACGATGCCAGGTGAGACAGCGTTCTTTTTGGTCACGCTCACCAGTGAGTTCGAGCCCGCGACTAGTTCAACCTTAAGTTAGTGAGCTATTCTAATAACATTTGGTGCCGTTATGCGAGAAAAATAATGAAAACACTTTCCTTGTACACACGACAGTATTAACTGACTTATATGTTATACAGGTAGACTTTATATCTATTGATAGTCCATTATTGTGTGCGTTCTTATGACCCATTTCACCGAGTTGACACATTGAGGACATACGTGACTTTATCAATCGGCAAGCGATGAAGGTTTGTTGTTACGATATTTTTTTCTGAACACATAGATGGTAGAAGATATTATTTATCATCATTTATTCTAGGGCCTCATCACGGCATACCGTTAATTAAATAGAGTAGGTTTTAAAATGGCATATTAATAAGTAAGTATACTTTCAGTCTCAATCTGCCTAGCCTTTTCCCAACTATGTTGGGGTCGGCTTCCAGTCTGACCGGATGCAGCTGAATACCAGTATTTTACATGGAGCGACTGCCTATCTGACCTCCATAACCCAGTTACTGGGTAATACGATACCGCTTGGTAAGACTGGTTGTCAGACTTTCGGGCTTCTGACGACCCGTAACGACTGTCAAAGATACACGAATGACAGCCGGGACCAACGGCTTAACGTGCTTTCCGAGGCACGGAGGAGTCTCGGTATGTAAAGATGGTCACCCATCCACGGACCAACCGCGGCAATCGTAGCTTAACCTGATGGATCGACCCGTGCGGCTGTTATAACTTAGCCACAAGCTCCTCTAGTAAGTATACTTTCAGTCTACAGGGTGGAATCTTTCAGCGGGGCAGTAAGGGGAAGTACCTTATGCGTTGCAGCTCCACGAAAATGGTCTTAGGAGACTATCCATAATTTTTTATGGAATTTTGATCCCTATTCACAGATTTAAAAAAAAAATACAGTTAGCAAGAAACTAGACATTTTACACAAAAACATTTTTTGATGCCAATCGATCCTGTTTCTACTACTGATCAAAAACTTCTATGGGACCAACCATCGTCCTAAGACCATTTTCGTGTAGCTGCAACGCATAAGGTACTTCCCCTTACTGCCCCGCTGAAAGATTCCACCCTGTATAGTGAGAGAGTTGAGAAGGAGTTGGCCGTAAATCCGTAATCCACCATGCGGGGCCAGTGCGGGTTGGTAGATGTCTTCGAATTTTTGGTTCTAGGACATGCCGGTTTCCTCACGATGTTTTCCTTCACCGTTTTGAGAAATATGAAAATCACAAGATTTCAGATACCTACACCACTTTCACCGACCGATTTCAGCAAATAATGCCCTATTTATTACATTTTTGTTCAAAGTTGACCCAAAAAAAAAAAAATTTAAAGAAACACCCTGTAGGTATATAAATAAGTATGTTGGGATCATAGAATATAATTTTGACTTCAATTTTAAACCCATCCTTAGGTTACATTAAGTATCTACCGACTCTAATTTAATAACTACACTAATAAAATTGGTTGGTTGGCTATTCAAGGACTAAAAGGCAGCGAAAAGTTACGCTATGATGAGACAAAGACAATAGACATTCCAAGCAAAATACCGGGGAAAAGTTCGAGTTATTTACAAAGCAAGATGCCTCAGATTTTCTTGAATATTATCAGCATCAGCACAATCTAATAATTGCGTTCATTCTTTGCTTTTGCGTTCAAGAGAAGATTTTGTTGGTATAGGCCTGCTACTGATGAGCGCTTTTACGTTTCCAACGTGCAAAAAGCGTTTAGTATTTTAGCATTGGAAATGTTGTTTCGACCGCACCTTATTCAAGTGTCTGATGTGTGTCGAAACTATATCGTGCATATTTTCGTTATTTATAAGTCAATATAGTTAATTGTGGTGTCAAAATGTTTGTATTGACGAGGACTACAATGTACAAAAAAATCATAATATTTCATCATAAAATTGCTCTGATGTGGTAGGCATGTGTACGTAATTTTATTGGGGTACCTTGTGTACCTACCTACCCTACATCTAACTAGTCTGGCTATAAATACCTACTGTTACCTGCATAAAAACTTTTCTTTATTTCAACTCTTTAATTATTTTGAATTTGGAACGCGTTTATTTTTTATTTTATTTTTTTAAGTTACAAATAAATATAATATCCTAAACTAACTATAACTATTAAAAAACTAAAATATGGCGTTGAAAAATTCCTCCGCATCGCTGTCGACTGGTAAAGTACCTACCTACCGTAAACTTCTTTCGATTTCCCGCCATTTCACATATTTTTTTCGTGTTTAAACAATTTACAATGGGGAAGAAAACTATCAAATTAGTTTCGCCTAGATGGCGCTGGCCGGTTAGTTTTCATGAGGTTGATTAACATAGTTACGAGAGATCAAAACCAATAGAAAAACTCGAATGAATTTGGACAAGATTAAAGACCGGGCAAAGAGCGGACAAATTCGCAGCTGTTCGATCCTTTATCATAGACTTACATCTCTATGTAAGTCGATCGAACTCGGCCGAACGGGTTATCAGCGGTATATCGATTACGTATCGCTTTCCAGCAGGGCCCCAATTCTGTATGATTCCCCGCTTATATCTTACCACGTGCAAAACACGTCAATATCGTGTCTTGTAGAAACCATTTTTATACATGGTTTCCTACTTGTAATTCGACGTATTCGTTGGAGACGTCTTAGTAGGTGTTAAAATGCAACAAATTAACCTATTGAATGCCGAAGTTAACCGTCAAATCATAATCAGTGGCCACCATACAAATGGCCTGATACGTAATACTTCGTAGTTGGCACCATGAATACCAATTTATAGAAGGACCGGCGGGTACGTAATATTACGTATAAGACCTACGTAATAATACGTAGTCAGCCTCTGCCATTATTATCAGCTACGTAATATTGCGTAGATAGTAGGTATTCAATGTTCTACAGAAATTCAATTCTTAGGAGTTGGCAAAAAGCAAAAAAAAGTCAGAAAAAACGCTAAGTGAGTCAAAAAAAGTCAGAAAAAGATAACGAAGCAATGGGGGAGGTAAGGGGGCACATAATTATTACAAGTTATGTTATAACAAGAAATTTTTCGCGGACGAAGTAGCGGGAAGTAACTAAATTAATTTATAAAAATGTACTTTTTTAAGTTCATTTTCAAAAACAAAATAAAAAACCATACTTAACACGTAAGAGAATTACATTATTATCATAAACGAAAACTAATATATTATTTACATATTATGTACAAGTATATAATAGAAAATAAAAAGGGGAAGAGCTCATATACCTATGGCATCAAAAAATTCGTCCACATCGCTGTCAATGGGAAATGTGTCCAAAAGGCTGGCCACATTGCCACGTTGGATGGCAATGCTAATTCTTTGGGCTAAAAATAGGCCAGCTCTCTGGTCCCGTGTAGAGTCGACCAACCGCTTGGCGAGGTCCCGAAAAACTCGATGAGCACTCGGACCCCAAGGCCCTAGTGTTTCAACCCCAAACGGCTCAAACATATAACGTAAGAGAGTCATCAACTCATTCTCCTGCCCTCCCAATCCACGCGGGGTCTTCCATACTTATCTATTAGTCATCATCTCGGTAGTCTAGTCACCCCCTTTCAGCCATATCATCTTTCAAACTGTCCATCGTTTCTTTGGTATTTCCCTACTTACTCTAAGGACGGGAATACACTTCCTTGTAGTTTGTACAAAACTATGCAAGTAGCTTGCATGCCATTATACCTGATTAGTCGTTATTCTGAGACCTGATTTGTTAAATGGCATGCAAGCTAATGTGTATTCCCGCCCTTATAGCCATCCACATTCATAGGTATATTTCTATTCAAAACTTTCCTCACGACATTTTCCTCATTCCTTCGCACATTGTCCACAATTCGAAAGAGTCCAGCCGTGTGATTCTAAACTTCGAATCTGCAGTGCGATTTAACCATCTCACCGTGAAAACTTAGGTGAAGTGAGCGTGGAGTTAACTGTCAATAGTGTCAATTCCTAGCAAAAACAAACTCACTTCACCTAAGTTTTCACGGTGAGATTTTTACAGAATCGACCGGCTGAATCCGCTGTGAGTTTCTTGATTGGAGTTCTAAATTCAAAGTGTCAAATAAAAAACAAGTGAGAAGAAGTGATGCGAAGTGAGAGTGAGTAGCAATGTGAGATGCGAGTTGTTGTTTGAATTTTACAGAATCGACGTACTGTCGTCGAAAATAACCTTCACAAAAAGTTTAGATTTTTCTCTCGTATTTTTCCGAAGTTAGTCCTTCGCCCTAGAACTTAACGAAGATGACCTATGACCCTTTATAATAAAGGTCACCTTAGTCAAAAGGTGCCTGCCCTAGACAAAGTGACCTAGCGGTCATTCGCATACGCTCGCTATTATTTTGTAAGGCTAAGTAATTAATCTGTCGTCAAATGTCATGCTTTAAAAAAAAAATAGGTTTTCAAATTATAGGTTTAGGTTTGGTTGTGATAAATGATAAACACTTTTGCACGTCAAAAGAGGTCGGTGTCTTAGAGCCTGTCCACATGTTTCGTCACGACGTCGTCAACGTGGACGGTGCGGTAACGTGGCACGGTACGTTGACGTGACGTGCAAATTCACGTCACCGTGTCGTAAAAATGCATGTCACGAATGAATTCTGTAATTTTTTTAATAGCGATATTGGAGCGCTTAGTTGGCAATTAACTAAAATATAAATAATCAATAATAATAATTATTATTGATATTTTAGTTAATTGCCAACGAAGAGCTTCAATATCGCTATTAAAATATTTAGAGAATTCATTCGTGACGTGCATTTTTACGTTACGTTAACGTAAATTTGCACGTCACGTCAACGTACCGTGCCACGTTACGGCACCGTTCCACGTTGACGACGTCGTGACGTGGACATGTGGACTGTCTCTTACTGTCTACTCTGAGAAGAAAAACCGAAACAAACTATTTAGAGGTCACAGTCTCAAGTTCCAGACAATCTTGGTCAGATCACACGGGGATCATGCAGATTACTGTCCGAGATGATATATGCTGGTGTGTGATGCGTGTGCTGTTGTACACTTTTTCGGTCAACCATTCACAAAAGCTGTGCTATTCTGTAAAAATCACCCCGTGTAGACGAGGGCGAAGTTAGCGTAAAATGAGCTACCTGATGCTAGGGATGTCCAAGCATTACTGAGGGCCTTAGCAGTCGTTTAATTTTTGTATTTATTTAAGGTTTACACAAAATAATACAGGATTATTCATATAAATAGCAACCAAAAATCACTAAGGAAAAACTTGTGCTATCATGATTCTATCTCGATCAATCAATCTGCCCTAGCCTTTTCCAAACCATGTTGGGGTCGGCTTCCAGTCTAACCGGACGCAGCTGAATACCAGTATTTTACATGGAGCGACTGCCTATCTGACCTCCACAACCCAGTGACTGGGTAATACGATACCCCTTGGTAAGACTGGTTGTCAGACTTTCGGGCTTCTGACGAACCGTTACGACTGTCAAAGATCCACGAATGACAGCTGAGACCAACGGCTTAACGTGCTTTCCGAGGCACGGAAGAGGAGTCTCGGTATGCAAAGATCGTCCCATCCACGGGGCAACCCCGGCAAGCGTAGCTTAACCAGATTGATCGACCCGTGCGGCTGTTATTACGAATGACAGCCGGGACCAACGGCTTAACGTGCTTTCCGAGGCACGGAAGAGTCTCGATATGTAAAGATGGTTCGGGGTTGGCCCCGGCAAGCCTGATGGATCTAACCGTGCGGCTGATATTACTTAGCCATGAGCTCCTCTATGATTCTATCTCAATGTATATCGAAATATACAATGATGCATTTCGTTATTGTCGATACAATTATTACTACTTAACATATTGAGGTCCTTTTATTAGAGTTACAATCATTCCTACTTGTATTGAAACAGCATGCGGTTTCGCGGTTTCGCGGCGGAGATGTGCTAAGGCCCTAAAATTATAATCGAGATTCATCAGGATTCTTAATAATAATTTCTGCTGATCAATAGAATTGATAATTTTATACTTAGTATTTCAAATCATTTGATAGTCGATAGCCAGATTCACTGATACTCCTAGAATAATATTTTTTACATATCGCTAGCGAATTTTGAATTATGTGAATGATACATTTACTTAACATTATTATATTTAAATTAAAGACTAGGTACTTATTATCAAACAATACTTATCTTCGTAGGTATACCTAGTAATTAGGTAAAAATTATGCATAAAATTAGGCAAACCAAAATGTATCAGACAATCACTTAGGTACCTACCTGATTATATTTACAAAAGTTTTTTTGTTTATGTTATTAAAATAAACGGACGTTTTTAAAATTAATTCGATTCGTAAGCGATTCCATTTTCAAAATTCTTTGATATTCAGGCATAGACGAAAATCTTGCTATGGAAATAACTAAATAACACTCTCAATTTCGAATTTTAAATTGAGTTACTCACATACTTGCATATTTTTATTGCAACATTACAGCATCTAGACAGGTCGCCTGACCTAGGTCATGTCTAAGTTGTCATCTTGCGAAATAGGTCACAGGCGATTTCGATTTTAACGCTAAACTATATTATCATCGAGTTTCAAAATCGATATTGTAGGTATCGAGTATCTACCCAATACGATTTAGGTATTAAAGACTTTTTTTTTCATGGTTTATGTAAATTCGAATTTAAAAGTTTTTCATTCGTGCACAATAATTACAAATACGATTATTACTTAGTAGTTTATTTTTTTATTTAACATTCATTTTTTAAATCAAATCATGACGCATTTATGATTATTATTTTATGTAGGTAAGTATTTTAAAATTAAATAACTTCAAATACCAAAATGCAAGCTGTAAACATTTTAAATACTTACGATATCATTTTAAATACTTGAAATGTGAAGTTATTCATATCCTAGATTTCTGACAAAAACCCAGTTCTTTAAGAACGGAACTTGTCACGTCTCTTCGAATCATAAATCACAAGATTAACACTGGGTCTGTAGGAAAACACGACACAATAAAAAAAAGCGAATAGAACAACCGAATTTAAAAATAGAACGTTTAAAAATAATGTTGGAATAGAAAATCTTTACTACTCACAGAAGACATTTTACACACACGTTTAGCTGTCGTTTTCACACAAAATCCACAGATTTTCCTTATTGCACTAAGAAAATATATTTGTTAAAACGTTTTTTATATGATTTTAAGTGTTATTTATTTACAAGATTGTGTTATTTTGTTAATTTTAATGTTTTAAATGTCTTAGCGAGCGGATCACACCCCAATCGTAAGGGATGTTGTTCTCACGGAATAAGAAATGCATGGAGTCGTTATTATGTTGTAAAAATATTTTTATGACTATGTTAAGAGTTGGGGTGGATTTTTGTGTGTGAATAAATATTTGTGCAGAGGATTTTACATCAAGTTATACTAAGCAGGGGACAGCAGGAAACTTTAAAACTTAGCTGTTTTATGAAAAAACGTAACGTTGATATTAGGTATTTGTATCTAATAACTTGTGTTGTTTTGTCATTTGTAAGTTACTGATACATTCCCGGTTCGTTTGCTTTTTGGTCTAGATTTTCATAAATTACTTAATAGTTACCAAGTTACTGATATGACATTAGTCTGTTATTGACTGCATTTATTTCACTAATGTTAACATAAGTATCTCTTTAAAGGCTCTTTGTACCAATTATTGAATTAATATACAATAACACATTAACACTAGCCATATTAAGCCTTCCTCCAGCAAGCAATATCCATCCACCAACATACTTTACAACTGAACTATTCACCATTCACGAAAACAAGCACAAATAAATAAATAACTAAAATTTTTAATCACAATACATCTCCTTAGCTTCCCTTGTGAAGCAGGCTCCCTCTAGCGCCTACCACGCATGCGCAAACTTTAGTACCGCGACTGTTACAGTTTTTGGCGCCCCTAGTTATGAAGTAGTTTCGGAAAATTCCGCTAGGGGCGCTGCTGTGACACAAATTTTGAAACGTTTACATTTGTATGCCTGTATTCCCCGTAAAGTTTGTCAGAGGTGTGTTCTATAGGACTCCATATTTCAACAGTAAAGTCCCATGTAGTAGTGGGCGAGCTTAATTACCATTAACCAGGGTAAAAAACCAGAATTCAGGACGCTACTGAGAAAATGTTATTGGAATACCAAAAATAAATCTTTGTGCTACCTGTGGATCAAGCCTAAAACCCCATGCTCTGAAGTAGTGTTTTGGGACCTTGCACCTTTATCTGTTCTGTGCCTTGCACCTACACCAACGACGAACTTACTCACTACAGACGTATTCGTTAGGTAAGTAATCAAAGTGATAACCGGTCTTACCCTAGATTGACAGTATTACCATTTTTAGGGTTCCGTACCTCAAAAGAAAAAAACGAAACCCTTATAAATAGGATCACTTCTTTGTTCGTCCCTCTGTCTGTCAAGAGGCTTTTTCTCAGGAACGCGTGGAGGTAAAATTAATCAAAGTCTACGTTCCCTTGGAGTTTAAAAAAATGTAGCTTCTTAGTTAATGCAATAAAAAGGTACGACATGTGACACATTTTAATACTCGCAAATAAATCAAAGCCTATAGGGTACCTACCTACCTATTTCCCGTTGTCCTAGAATCTTGAAATTTGACAAAAAGCAAGGTCTCACAGCACAATTACCTGAACAAAAAGCAAGGTCTCACAGCACAATTACCTGAACAAAAAGCAAGGTCTCACAGCACAATTACCTGAACAAAAAGCAAGGTCTCACAGCACAATTACCTGAACAAAAAGCAAGGTCTCACAGCACAATTACCTGAACAAAAAGTCGGGTAATCGTTAATTTGTAGTTTTATCACTTAGGTGGGTTTTTTTTTTGCGATTACAAACTTACTTTTGCAGTTGAAGAATTGTCCGTGACTTAAGGGTGATGCGCAGTGGTATCCCGCGAAATTGCTTTTTTTTGTGTTTTTTTTGGGTTTTATGCAATTTGCAGGTCCGTGTCAGGTTGTATCTTGATCAAAATATGATACGCTGCAATAAAACATATGTATTTACATAATTTTAACCATAAAAATCATCAATACCTACATCTTTTGCAAATTGCAAAAAACCCAAAAAAAAAATTGAATTTCGCGGGCTACCACAGCGGATCAACCTTAAGTATATCGATAGCAGAACATATTTCAACTACAAAAAGTTTGTTCTTGGGATAAATTCATTCAGCTACTGAACCCTTAATTGTGGGTGGTCTGACTTGACCGATTGGTTAACGAATATTCGCCATAGCCCGCTAATGTAGCCCCAGCATTAGAGAAAGACAATGGCAATAGAACATTACAGTAGCACCCAAATGACATGGCTTCCCGATGTACCTGCGCAGAAGATGAATTTTCAAAGCGCGGGAAATGCTATTGACCAATCGGTACGATCCACGCACCGTGCTTCTTTTTCCTGTACCGCTATTGGCCGGCAGCTGCCGCCATGATGTTATTCAGCCGCCATACTTGCGAGTGAGACGGAACTAACAGTTGCAGTGTATTATGAACCTTATAGTAGTGATCTAAGGTTAATTGTAAGTTTTAAGCAATCTCGTTAATCTTCGGGGCCATACTTTCTTTTCTGCGCGAACGAAGATTCACGACGCGCCTTATTAGTTGGGTACTACAGTACCTACCCGCTAAAATAATAAATAAATTGTGAAAAAAAAATTATGTAATTTCTGTAATTTCTGTACTTTTTTATTGTTATATTTTTTGTTTTTTAATTTTAATATTGTTTTTGCATGCTGTGTCTATCGATTAATATTGTGCACTTGGATTGAATTATGGCTTGTGTTAGTTGGTTGAACAGTATAACAATTGTAGATAGACCAATAAATAAAATAAAATAAATAACAGAAATACGATGAATTTGACCTAAAATAAAGTGTGCACTCGAGACTAGATCATTACGGAATTTATCAAAACCCGTCTTGTTAGTCTTTGAAGTTCAAAAGGAAATAGCAAACAAGCATTTTTCTTTACAAAAACATCAAATTAAATTCAAACCAAAATGTATAAAATTAACTACCGCTGCAATAATAACTTATTTCCTCATAAAAACGTATTTGTGAACAGACAAACGGCCGCAACCATATACCTATCAACCTCATTGGTCCAAAAAGATTCATCATCAAGCTTTTAATAATCATCCTTTAAAAAATAACACGACAATATAAAAATATAGGTAGCTTATAAGCCCGCGGCTTCGTCTGCGTGAACTTTCTTGTTACAAGAGTGGCACATTGGCGACGATGTGCCGTTCGTGTATCGTCGCTAATAAGTGGCGTAACTGATTCGAAGAAAATTTTACTGGGCAAGCTATTTTTTTAATTTTTTTTTTTGTAAACTGTAGATATATCGGTCTCGATTTTTGCACTATCATGGAGACCGTAAGGCATAGGTACAGATTGATTCGACTTTGAAAATGTATCAAATTACTATAGTTAGGTCGGCTATCGGCTTAGTCCAAAATGTCAGATCTATACGTCAGTTAGTTAAATTAGCGACGATATACGAGCACTAACTTAAAATATAGCATCGCATCGCCCGCGCACTATTCTCCGTTTTCGCTTAGCGACTTGTTTTAGGGTTCCGTACCAAAATGGTAAAAAGGAACTCTTGTGGTGCAACTCAGTCCGTCTGTCCGTCCGTCTGTAATAGCTGGATAGGGTAGTTTAGCCGGTTTGCCGGCCACCTCTGGTTTTCGGCCAGTACGTAGTTATTTTAATATAATAAGGAAACTTTATCCTACTCATTTAAAAAAACAACGCCTACTTAATGTAATGGTATAAACCCTACAACTCTTGAATTCTGTAGCTTATTAATTATCTAACTGTGTCGTCAGTGACCCTCCGAAAGTCTTACAGCGCACGCGTGTGTCGAAATCGGTGAAAAAAATAGTGCGCGCATAATTGTTGCAAGGTATGTTACAAAGTTGTTTATCGATTTATAAATTTAAATTATTGTTCTGTGTACGGGAGATAAGTTTAGTTAGTGTTATTTTAATTAAAATGGAAGAAAAATTATGTTATTTACATTTAAATTGAATGGCCGGGAAACTCGATAATGATTTGGGGGACTATCTACTTCTCGGCCGGCCGGCCGGAAACTAGAAGAAAACCATTTACAATTAATTGATTCTTCTGATTATAAATTAGGAATTCTTTAAAAATAAATAATTTGTACACAAAGTAGAACCGCTTCTCATTTGTGTGGTTAGATTTCGGCCGCATGTTTTGAGCTAATTGTGTTGTTCGAGCCAAACGCCTATTGTTTGGTAATAGCAAAGCGACGTTCCGTGCTAATTAGTTCGTAACTAGATATAAGGATCTTATGTAAAATGCTTGTCATTCAGCTTCCATCTTTGTACTTCGTCGAGACAATACACCTTTTGACTATTTATTAGCATTTTGGAGTTTTCTTCGTGTAGTCATCTAAAATTCCCCATCATTTTGGCCCATTACCGAGCTGGATTGGTAATCACATGAAGATTTGCTAAAAATCAGCGGATTTCAATATTTATCGTGGAATTTTGCCGTGGAGGATTTAGCCGGCAATGTGACTGTGAAGGTGAACAAAGGACGCCAAGCTAATTTACGGTGTTATGAATATTATAGTTAAAATATCGTCACCCAACACTCGTTCAGGTAATAATTAACCATAATTAAGGATTTTTATAAGGTTAGTGTGCCATTTACTTGAATATTGTTAAAATTGACTTAATACCTATTTGCATTGTGAATAGTTTCTAGTAAGTAGGTACATAAATATCATATAATTGATGATACTTATTTTGCAAATACGATTATACGTTCTTTCTATTATTATAGTGGAAAAGTTCAGTAGTTATTTTGCTACATTTATAATTGTATAGCAGTATTTTAGTTAGCTATTCATATTACATAGTTATTAGTGCATAGGTTGGTGTTAGATAGATATTTTAAGTCTTAATCAAACCGTATTAGTCAAGTTAATTGATTATTTGTTAGTGTATTGTCTTAAAGTTCAACGTTAGGTAATTAAGTGTTCAAGTTTTGAGGAATTTATGTAACTTAACTAAAAGTCTAAATTAAAAATCTCATTTTGTATTTGCGTATATTTACAACAGGTTTATTTACAACACTATTATTATATAGGTATATTTACAACACTATTTCATCTTTGGTTAAATTGTTATACCATAGTAGCTAATCGTAGGCACCTTAAATTTAAGTATTTATTGTTTTAAAATAGACCTAAATTGTCATTATACAAATTCCAGGTTGACTACATTCGATTCCCAGTATGACCGAAGAAAAAGAATTAGTTAAAAAACGAGCAAGCATCAAGGGTCGCTTAACTTCATTCATCAATTACCTTGATGTAGCCAGTGACAAGGAGTTGACTAGTTGTGAGGTCAAGGAATTGCAGTTACGGATTGGAAGAATCGAATCTTTGTATGAGCAATACGATGAGGTACAGTTGCGATTAGAATGTCTGGTAGAAGATACTAAAGCTCAATTATCTGAGCGTACTGAATTTGAGTCACATTATTACAAAGTACTGTCTAGGTCACAGGAGCTGTTATGTAAGTATAGCAATGGTAACCAGTCGACAAATAGTGAAAAAGGTAACCGTCAATGTAAACCTGTTAAGTTGCCCACGATACAGTTACCTAAATTTAATGGGAGTTTTAGCAACTGGTTGGAGTTCCGTGACACTTTTACTAGCCTCATTCACTGTAATGATGAAATCGACCTAGTAAATAAATTTCATTATTTACGAGCGTCCCTGGAGGGATCTGCTGCTGTGGTAATCCAAGCTATTGAGTTTTCAGCAAGCAATTACGATACAGCTTGGAAGCTTATTTGTGATCGTTTCGATAACAAAAGGTTACTAGTTCAAAATCATGTGTCATCCTTATTTAACTTGAATGCTATTACAAAGGAGTCCTCTGTTGCGTTGAAAGGATTGATTGACCAGCTTAATAAAAATCTTCGTGCGTTGGAGTCTTTAGATGAGCCCATCAAGTATTGGGACACTTTATTAATATTTATGATAACTCAGAAGCTGGATCATTTAACTTATCGTGAGTGGGAGGAGCATAAAGGTCGTATAGACAAAGATAGCACAATAACATTTGCTGCATTCATACAATTCATTCGCTTTCGCGCTGACTTGTTAGAAACATTAGAAATAGCACGTAATAGCAGGAATCCCACTCCCGCTAAGCCTAGTTCACATTCTAATAAGACCAAATCTATGGTTGTATCACAAAATTCTAATAATTCCAGCACTGAATTATGTAAGTTGTGCCCGCACTGTAAAGCTGATCACGTTTTAAGTAGTTGTTCACAATTCCTTGCACTTAGCGTAGACGCTCGACTCAAATTAATACCTAACTATAAAGTTTGCTATAATTGTTTTCATACAGGTCACTTTGCTAACCGATGCAAAAAACCGGGTTGCAAGATATGTAAGCGTCGACATAATACTTTAATTCATTCGTCGGAGAATAAAGGTACGGCGAATTCTTGCAATAATAACAACAAATCACGCGATAGCTCGTCCCATTCCGTGTCAACGTCTTCGCCCACTGACGCCGTGGCTAGCACTAATGATGCGAGTGCAAATAATTTAACTTTGTCTGCGGATCTCAGTTCGTTAAGTAGTGAGCGTAAACAACGCGCTGTGTTATTGTCCACCGCTCTTATCAAGTTATGTGATCATAATGATCGTGAGCATGTAGTGCGAGCCATGCTTGATAGTGGGAGCACATCGTGTTTTATGACGGAACAATTATGTACACGGCTTAGCTTAACTACTAGTCAGGTAAATGGTTCGGTCTATGGCATTAATAACGTAAGTTCTCGTGTAGGCAAAACATGTCATGTGAAAATGACGTCATTAGACAATAGTTATGCTACTAAGTTTTATTGTTTTGTTTTGCCATCATTGACGACTGTTGTGCCCTGTCGTGAAATTGACATTTCAGATTTGAATATTCCCGATAATATCTGTTTAGCTGACCCCACTTTTTACAAGCCTTCCGAAGTAGATGTTTTAATAGGAGCGGATCTCTTCTGGGACTTGGTTGGCTCACAGAGAATTAGACTGGGAGTAGGTAAGCCAGTATTGTGTGAAACGTTGTTAGGCTGGATTGTTTCCGGGCCTGTTACCTATAATAATGGTAAATTAATGTCAAATATTGCAATTTCAAGCAATTTAACTCAAACTGATTCCCCTAGTAACGGTGATTTAAATAAAATTCGCACCGATTTAGAAAAATTCTGGAATCTGGAAGAGATTAATGCACAATCCTCACATTATTTACCCGAGGAAAAGTTGTGTGAGGAACATTTTGTCAAGTATACGACACGTTTAGAGGAGGGTCATTTTTGTGTTCGTATTCCTGTTAAGCAAAACCCTTCCATTTTAGGAGAATCTTTCCAAAGGGCTTCTAAGTGTCTATATTCCCTAGAACGCAGACTGAAGTCCAACCCTGAGTTCGGTAAGTTATATCGTGACTTCATGTCTGAATATGAGACTTTAGGACATATGACTGAAATAAAGGATAATAACATTCCCGGTGGATATTTCATACCACACCACGGGGTACTGCGTGAATGTAGCTCCACTACCAAGCTCCGTGTAGTTTTTAATGCAAGCTGTGTTACTTCTTCAGGAGTATCCTTCAATGATGTGCAGATGGTGGGTCCTACAGTGCAGGACGATCTTATATCTATACTTCTTCGGTTTCGACAACACAAGTTTGTCTTGTCAGCTGATGTTGCGAAGATGTATAGATGTGTATACGTCCACCCATCTGATAGGTACCTGCAACAGGTCCTGTGGCGTGATAATACAAGCGATCCTGTCAAGGTTTATAAATTAAATACCGT
Organism: Cosmia trapezina; assembly: GCA_905163495.3. Taxonomy (NCBI): domain Eukaryota; kingdom Metazoa; phylum Arthropoda; class Insecta; order Lepidoptera; family Noctuidae; genus Cosmia; species Cosmia trapezina. The sequence goes on along the minus strand of LR991049.1, from coordinate 5,123,662 downwards.
CACATATGGTACGGCTAGTGCACCATTTCTTGCTACACGCTGCCTCAAGCAAATAGGGATGGACTATCAAACCAATGACACTAAGAACACTTCGCGTTCTGTGGGTGAGTCATCCTCAGGTAGCAGAAATCTGATTGCTGACGTCATCAAGCATGACTTCTACGTGGATGACCTGTTAACTGGAAGTGATGATTTACATGAACTTATGTTTATCCGCCTAGAGGTAACAAACGCACTAGCATCTGCTTGCATGCCGCTTAGAAAGTGGAGGTCTAACGTCCCTAGCTTAGTCTCCGGAGCTTCTCAGTCGTCATTAGATTTAGATATGGGATCTAATGAACCCAATAAGTTATTAGGGCTTGACTGGTTTTCTAGTTCCGACGAATTTGGGTTTTCAAGTTCAACGTTACCTTCTAAGGATTCTGTTACAAAGCGTGATGTACTTTCTGCCATAGCACGTATTTTTGACCCTTTAGGACTTTTATCTCCTTGCGTAGTCACAATGAAAATGTTTTTACAACGGATGTGGTTAGACAAGCTCTCGTGGGATGAGCCATTAACCCCGGCACTTAATGCCAGTTGGAATGCTATTGTTAAAGCATTGCCGCTTATCAATAATTATCGTGTTCCGCGACTCGTTGTATGTGATGCACATTCTGTACTAGAACTACATGTATTCACCGACGCATCTGAGCGTGCGTATGGTGCGTGCGTCTATATACGTAGTGCCAATGATCAGGGTGAGTACATGGTGCGTCTGTTGGCCGCTAAAAGTCGAGTGGCATCGATTAAGCCGACAACCATTCCAAGACTGGAATTGTGTGGCGCCGTAGTCGGAGCTCGTTTGTGTGAGAAGGTTGTGAGTTCACTGCGACTAAAGTTCAGTCATGTTTATTGCTGGACTGACTCCACCGTCGTGTTGGGATGGTTGCAGATGCTACCTTCTAAGCTTCAGCCATTTGTGCGCAATCGCGTTGCTGAAGTTTTAGATAAGGCAGGGCACTGTACTTGGCGACACATCCCAACCGCCAAGAACCCTGCAGACCTAATATCTCGTGGCGTGGATATTAGTGTTCTGCAATCTTTGGACTTGTGGTGGAGTGGTCCCAGTTTTTTAAAGCAAGACCAGTCTCATTGGCCATCTCAACATAAATCATTAGAGTCAGACAAGCTGCCTGAAACTCGACCTCATGTTTTATTGAGCGCTAGTGTTAGTAATAGTCAGTGTCATACATTCATCGATGTTAATCGGTTTTCTAGTTATTTAAGGCTGATCCGTAGTGTAGCAACAGTTTTAAGGTTTATAAAATTGTGTAGGAAAATTCCTTCTAATAGTTTTCTATCACAAGTCGAGTTGCGAGATGCATTAAATATTATTATTATTAGAAGTCAAATTGAGTCTTTTCCCGAGTATCAATTACTCATGAACAATCAGAAGTTGCCTTATAAAAGCGCCCTTATAAAATTTAACGTATTTTTAGATGATAATAAAATCATGCGTGTCGGAGGACGCTTAGCAAATTCAACTTTTTCTTTTGATAAAAAGCACCCTATTCTTTTACAGTCCACTCACAAATTTACGAAGTTACTATTCGAATTTGAACATGTAAAGCTGATGCATGCAGGCCCTCAGTTATTGCTGGCTTCGATTAGGGATTCATACTGGCCAATAGGCGGACGAAGCCTAGCAAAGAGTTGTTATCGTAATTGCGTGCGTTGTTGTCGCATGTCGGGTAGAACAGTTACTCCTGTGATGGGTAACTTGCCACAGCAGCGTCTCCTTCCAGGCGGTTATCCTTTTGAAAGCACTGGTGTGGATTATGCTGGTCCTATCATGGCGGCTAATAGGCAAGGTCGGGGATGTAGGCTGGTAAAAGTGTACATAGCTATTTTTGTGTGCTTCACCACCAAGGCTATTCACTTAGAACTGGTGAGTGACTTAACCAGCAATAAGTATATACTAGCTTTATCTAGATTTATCGCAAGACGGGGAAAACCCAGTGACATCTACTCCGACAACGGTACCTCTTTCGTCGGTGCCTGCAACGAGCTTTCGAAGTTCCTTAAATCTAATTGCAATTTCTTGGGCGAGCAATTGGCTAGTGACGGAATTAAATTTCATTTCATACCCGCGTATACTCCTCATTTTGGCGGACTCTGGGAAGCGGGTGTGAAGTCAACAAAATATCATCTCAGGCGAGTGTTGGGAAATTGTAATTTAACCTTTGAAGAACTTAACACCACATTAGTCCAGATCGAGGCGATACTAAATTCACGTCCATTGACGCCGCTGTCATCCGATCCAGCGGACTGCACCCCACTGACTCCGGGTCATTTTCTTGTTGGCCGGCCACTGACGTCACTTCCGCAGCAAGATTTACAGAACCACTCCACTGCTTCATTATCTCGTTTCCAACGGATCGAGCAGCTACGCCAACACTTTTGGGCTCGTTGGAGTAAGGAGTTTGTGTCCGAGTTGCAGCAAAGGACCAAGTGGCATACCTGCAAAGACACGCTGAAGTTGGGTTCTTTGGTCATCATAAAGGAAGATCACCTTCCTCCTCTTAAATGGCGATTGGGAAGAGTCATTGCCGTCCACCCAGGGTCGGATGGAATTGTTCGTGTGGCAGACGTCAAAACATCCGCTGGAGTCATCAGAAGAGCCTTTAACAGGATTTGCCCACTGCCCGTTGATTCTGCGTCTGGTTGAAAGCAGCTCTGTTGCTTCCAACGTCCGGGGGCATGTTCGAGCCAAACGCCTATTGTTTGGTAATAGCAAAGCGACGTTCCGTGCTAATTAGTTCGTAACTAGATATAAGGATCTTATGTAAAATGCTTGTCATTCAGCTTCCATCTTTGTACTTCGTCGAGACAATACACCTTTTGACTATTTATTAGCATTTTGGAGTTTTCTTCGTGTAGTCATCTAAAATTCCCCATCAGTGTGGTAATAAAATTTTTTAGTAATTGAATATTTGAGGGCTGAAAACAAGAATTTTAATATTTACCTTTCGGCCTAAGCTAATCGATGTGTCCGAAAACTAATAATTTGCTAACTGATTCTCGGCCAGTAAAAGCTAACGTTATCTAAATGAACTAATTGAATCGAAATCTTCAGTCAGACGAACAATACCGACATAAAGGGACTTCCCCAAAATTTGTCTTATCAGCTAGTTACAAAATTAAGCAAGTTGACCAACGGCCGAAAACTAATCAATTTAAATTTGGTTTTCGGGCATGTTTGAAGGGATGGTCGAAAATCAGTTCAAAAAATCTGATTTTTCGGCCAGGCAAAAAGCAGGTGGCCGAAAATTAGTTAACATAAACTTAATTTTCGGCCGTATTTGAAAGGACGGTCGAAAACCAGATATTTTAAATCTAGTTTTCGGTCATAGAATTAAGAAAATTAAATTGTTTACTTATGTAGTTATAATCTACAAATATTTTAAATAAAAACAAAAAGTCCTTACAATGGTATTCGCATGGGTATTGTAGGATATAATTGTACGCGTTCACAATTTAGTTTTCAATTTACGTGATTTCGTAAAAAGAACTTTAATACCTTCAAATAAAGTGAAGTTTCCGATGCAGTTTTATTATTTTTATGACCTTTTCAATAGTACTAGTCATTCTAAATTCAACTTAATTTATACACAGCTAAAGTTGATATTTGTTTATCTGGAATTAACGTATATTGGAACAACAAGATTTTGCATATACGTAATAAATTATTTTCATTACTAGTTTATTTTTAATTTTTTTAATGGTTTATTAAAACATAAAAAAAACAATAATATTTAAATATATATATATATACAACGTGTAACGTTAAATGCGCAAAACCTCTTAAGGGGTCATTGTACTCATCATTATGAACAACTTTTACTATGGGACCAAACCTGAAATCGCGAAAAAAAAATCAGCTGTTCAGTACATTTATGTTCGCATAATTCGTCAAAATGTACTGAACAGCTGATTTTTTTTTCGCGATTTCAGGTTTGGTCCCATAGTAAAAGTTGTTCATAATGATGAGTACAATGACCCCTTAAGAGGTTTTGCGCATTTAACGTTACACGTTGTATATGTGTGTGTAAAGATAAATAAAAGATTTAATCATATTAATTTCATTTTTTAGATGCCTCCTGAGAGGAAGAAACTTAAAAAAAATATTAAAAAAACGAGAACTCATTTTCAATATACCGAAGAGGCGTTAGCTAAAGCTGTTCAGGCCATAAGAATTGAAAAAAAAAGCATTAGAGAAACTTGTCGTCTTTTTGGTGTTCCTCGGTCAACAATCCAAGATCGAATTTCGGGTAGAACTAAAGAACAGCCTCGAAAAGTTGGTCCAGAGCCTATATTAGGCCTTGATGGAGAGAAAAAAGTTGTGGACTGGATTATAGATTTAGCAAAATGTGGTATTCCTGTAAGCAAAGAAGTATTGCTGGAAACAGTTACAAAATTAATAAAAGATATTGGAAAAGAAGATAAGTTTCCAGAAGGGCGACCAGGACAAACATGGTACCAAGGTTTTCTTAGAAGACATCCGGAGATTAGCTTACGTGAACCTGAAAGTATTAATAAAGCCAGGGAAGCGGTAAAAGAGAGCTCAATCAGAAAATGGTTTACAGAGCTTGAATATTTTTTGACTGAAAGAGGAATGGCAGACATCATGAAAGATTCTGACAGAATATTAAACGGTGATGAGACTGGAATTTCACTATGTCCAAAATCAGGTAAAGTCTTAGCCCCGAGAGGTTACAAAAATGTTTACGTTGTTAAAAGAGGCAACGAAAAAGAAACACTTACGGTTTTAATAATGATGACTGCATCGGGGAAAGTATGCCCTCCACTTGTGGTGTTTCCATACGTTAGACCGCCAAAAGCGGTTGTAGAAAACATGCCAGAAGGTTGGATAATAGGAAAATCTGAATCAGGTTGGATGCGTTCAGATGTTTTTTATGAATACATTGCTAACGACTTTAATGACTGGTTAGTGAAGAATAATATAAAGAAACCAGTAATCCTTTTCGTAGATGGGCATAAATCACATATGTCAATGGCCTTAAGTGTTTTTTGTGATGAAAATGGCATTGTTTTATACGCTTTACCTCCGAATACTACTCACATTATGCAACCAGCCGATGTTAGTGTGTTTAAACCTTTAAAACAAGAATGGAAAAAAACTTTAAGAAACTGGCAGGCCAAATCGGAAAACCTCAATAAAACCGTGACGAAGACAAATTTTTGCAAAGTATTTAAGGAAACCCTGGATGTAGATATGACACAATCTATTAAGAACGGATTCAGAAAGTGTGGTCTATTCCCCTTCGATGTAGATGCAGTAGATTTCACAAAATGTGTAAAGGATTTTCAAGAAAGAAGGAAGAAGAGATCACTATCTTCCGGCGGGTTAACGGACCGAGATTTCACAAGTGCAGTAAAAGTGATTGTTGCGATAAAAGAAAATTTATTGAAGAAAGGGATTGATCCAGATACGGTCTGCAGTGAAATAGAGTTATTAAAATCTATCTACCTATCTCATGAACTAATAATGCTATCAACTTGAAGTTTAGAACAGCTTTTGATGACGTTTGGCCAACTACATAGTTTGCAAATAAGAAAGAAACAAAAAATATAAGTACTTATAGCTTTTTTTGCAACAGGGACTGAAAGGGGGTCATATAAGTCTATTAGGGCATGTGTTTTCGACATCTGATGAAAATTAAAAAAAAAAATACCTTTCCGCCCCTCCCATAGCTCCAAAGTTTGCATAGAGAAAAATCTGAAATTATTGTATGTGATAGAAGTTTAGGTAAAGATTACAGGAAAAATAAAACGGTGTCTCTAAATAACACACTTTTTCAGCAATCGGAACAGAACCCTCGGTGCGCGAGTCCGACTCGCTCTTGACCGGTTTTTTTTCTTTTTACTCTGCTCATAAAGGTAGAAGTCCGTAGCCGATTCGTCAGTTTTTTTGTCAGATTGGCCGCCCCTAATATCTAGCCGGCCTAGGCCTGGGCCTGCAGTCTCGACATTCGTTACGTTGCCCTAACGATCGTTACGTTGCTCTGTGGTCTGATATTTTAAGGAACGGGCTCGAAGATGTGTCTGTGTCATCTGTGTGTCTTTAATAAAACCGAACTATTACCATTTGCCCGTCTAGGGGATCCCATTAGGACCACAGAGCATGTAATTAGGACTTACCGAGCGATTTCAGCAACGTACCGATCGTTAGGGCAATGTAACGAATGTCGAGACTGCCAACCCTTTTTTTTTTTTGGAAATCATCAAATAGCTTCTCCCGCTCTGGGTGGAGCGGAAGGGCGTGTCAGACTTTTACTGACTAAAACCCACCCGTGTTCCTTCAGTTGCCTATGCCAGGGCCGCGGTAACTTCTTCAAACAATCCGCGACCCCAGCGGCAGACTGCCGACCCTGGGCCTAATGTGCCTTACGGCAAATCCGCCTCTGAGTCGGCTACGGACTTGTACTTTACCTTCCGTAGCGTTGCAACGTTTCGCAGGTACGGAAGGTGTTTTATAGAAATACATAGAAACCAGTAGTGTCACGGCAACACGTCGCCTGCTGCTCCTGCTGCCTGTAGTCGGCTACGGACTTGTACCTTTACCTTCCGTAGCGTTGCAACGTTTCGCTAGGTACGGAAGGTGTTTCATAGAAATACATAGAAACCAGGTGTCACGACAACACGTCGCCTGCTGCTCCTGCTGCCTGTAGTCGGCTACGGACTTGTACCTTTACCTTCCGTAGCGTTGCAACGTTTCGCAGGTACGGAAGGTGTTTCATAGAAATACATAGAAACCAGGTGTCACGACAACACGTCGCCTGCTGCTCCTGCTGCCTGTAGTCGGCTACGGACTTGTACCTTTACCTTCCGTAGCGTAACAACGTTTCGCTAGGTACGGAAGGTGTTTCATAGAAATACATAGAAACCAGTAGTGTCACGGCAACACGTCGCCTGCTGCTGCTGCTACCTGTAGTCGGCTACGGACTTGTACCTTTACCTTCCGTAGCGTTGCAACGTTTCGCAGGTACGGAAGGTGTTTCATAGAAATACATAGAAACCAGGTGTCACGACAACACGTCGCCTGCTGCTCCTGCTGCCTGTAGTCGGCTACGGACTTGTACCTTTACCTTCCGTAGCGTAACAACGTTTCGCTAGGTACGGAAGGTGTTTCATAGAAATACATAGAAACCAGTAGTGTCACGGCAACACGTCGCCTGCTGCTGCTGCTACCTGTAGTCGGCTACGGACTTGTACCTTTACCTTCCGTAGCGTTGCAACGTTTCGCAGGTACGGAAGGTGTTTCATAGAAATACATAGAAACCAGTAGTGTCACGGCAACACGTCGCCTGCTGCTCCTGCTGCCTGTAGTCGGCTACGGACTTGTACCTTTACCTTCCGTAGCGTTGCAACGTTTCGCAGGTACGCAAGGTGTTTCATAGAAATACATAGAAACCAGTAGTGTCACGGCAACACGTCGCCTGCTGCTCCTGCTGCCTGTAGTCGGCTACGGACTTGCGTATAATATGATATATGTTTTTAAACAGTCATGGTCACTAACATTATTATTAACACAAACGGGATATTTACCATGTTTACTGTTCTTGTATTTGAGTTCCCAATATTTCGGCATTGTTGCTGTTTTGTTGCTTTTGCTTGCGTATGTGTTAAATAACCCATCAAATGCATTTTTTTTAAATTTTTCTTTAGGAAAACGAACAAACAAACTCTTCACCTTTAATATATTAGTATAAGATAAAATAAAAAAAAAACAAAAACGACTCGACTCGAAAAAGCCACATTAAAAATCGATTCGAAACACGAAAACGAGATGCGCATATAAAAACGTCCCGGAGCTTTCGACGCAACAAATTTAAAGGGAATATATTGCCGGCATCAATTTCAATCCAAACACTAATAAATTGGCATCTCTCAACGACGTTAGGAGCTGTGTAGCTAGACAGTTTATTAATAGCGAGCATATTTTGTAAATCTCTTACTGTGATCAACCCTCGGCTGAATTCAGTGTCGCCTGCGCCGCCGGGCGCGTCACCCGAAAAAAAAAACGTTACGATTCGGTGAACTGTCACATTTTGGCGCGAGTTTCGAATTTCTTGTTTTTTTTTTAGTGTTGTGTTGTGAAGTGGTCTGTGTGTGGTATTCATGAAGGATTATTATTTTAAAATAGTGAAAATAGACTTTAAATAGTTGTTTTACATATAAATATTTTAAGCAGTGAATTAATACAAGGACGCAGTCGGAATTTAAAATGATAAAACCTCGTTTCCCTACTTGGTTTAGTTTAATTTAATTTTAGAAAACTTGATTTACTCAATATAAAATTACCAAAGTTACAAAAAATTATGCTCAATAATAATTTCGGGAGTTAACATAAAAATAATAATTTAATAGACTGAAGAAAAAATACAAAACCATAGTTCCTATTAGAAAGCTCCTAGGTATAGCTAATTATACTAATGTTTAGTTTGCGGGTAGTCAGTCATATCTGCATAACCACGTGCCAAAGAAATCAATCAAAGAGATAGAAAATCAATATTTTTTTTATTTGAATCCTCACAAAACCAAAAACAATGAGTTACAACACTATTTACGACAGCTACAACAACAATAACTACAAAGAGTTCCATTTTCAAAAAGAAGAAAAAGAAATCCTAAACGAACAGTGTTGCCAAGTAAAAAATGAGCACAAAAATGGGGAGATTTCGGAGGATAAGGATGAAAGTCATGTTCAGCACGTATTGGGGCCTAGCAGGAGATGCTTGGCCTGGGCTTGCAAGGCATGTAAAAGAAAAACAGCGGCTGTGGACCGACGGAAAGCGGCAACACTGAGGGAGCGACGGCGGTTAAGAAAAGTAGGTTATTTCTTATTATCCACAGAGCACAGCCCCGGCTATACCGCTGCTAAAGGCGGCAATTTCAACTCTTAGAAGAGCGGTGGCCGTCAGTAACGGCCGCAGTGACAGCTGTCATGTAAATGATGGCAGTGGCAAAGATTTAAATCTTTAGATTCCCCCCACCGCGTCAAAAGATAGTCGCATTTCTATTTCGTTTGACACCTCTGACACATTAATGACGTAGTGACTTCACTTGATTGTCATGGAAACGCTATAATAATGAGCTTACTCAATATGGACACTTTTCTTGTGACGGATGGTTCTTGTACGGTGAGGGCAATTATGGCGTATAGAAACTGATGGCAGCCCGTGACAGGATATCTATTCCCTAAAGCTTTGGTTTTCTAGGAAAGCGGTTCCGTCTTGTTATAACTGCCCTCATGAAAATCTGTAATTTTCACCAGTATTTGACATAAGTCAAACGGGTGGGGTTTGACTTAATGTCAAATGCTGGTGAAAATTCCAAAGATTTAAATCGCTAGATTTGCCCTCACCCTACTTCGTCACAAGAAAAAGTGTACATACTGAGAAGAGCGAGCTCACACATTATTATACAGCGTTTCCATGATAATCAAATGAAATCACTGCATCATTGCGTGTCAGAGGTGTCAAAACGAAACAGAAATGACACTATCTTTTGACGCTGTAGGGCGAATCTAACGAATCTTTGCCACTGCCATCAATTTCATTGACAGCCCTCACTGAGGCCGTTAGTGGTGGACACCGGTCTTCTAGAAAACCATAGCTTAAGCACGAAGTCCGTAGTTTCAGCTGAAGTTACGGCCGATTGCTCATCTCACCGTGAAAACTTGGGTGAAGTGGGCGTGGAGTGAGCTGTCAATAGTGTCAATTCCTAATAAAAACAAACTCACTTCACCTTAGTTTTCACGGTGAGATTTTTACAGAATCGACCGGCTGGTCCTTCCTCGATGGGCGCTCGCGCTGTAATAATCGGTGCCCGCTTATGCAACGTAATTTATTCTATTTAGAGTGATGTTAATATCGTTAATTATGTCTAAATAAATTAAGGGATTTTAATAAACACATGAGCATGACCCTACTGCCATCTCTAAACGCTGCCGGCACAGCGATTCCGGGCTTTGTGGTTTATAAAAATATTGATTTTTAAGTTCAAACTTAACTTGCCAGTTGCCAGTAACTTATCTAAGTTACATGGAAAGCTTTCCAAGTTAGGTTTAAGTTGGTATGTCTAGAAAGAACTTCTAAAGACTTTTAAATGTATTGGATTCGCATTTTTCACGATTGCTTTCAAGACTTTTATTTGAAAACTTTAGTTTTCAATGATAGAATTTTTACGAAGTTTAAAAGCAATAGTTTGATTATCTACCTAAGTTGTTTTCCTACTGCAGAAGTAGGAACATCCTACTTAGGTACAGTGAAGTCTGTGGTATTGCTTAAGAAACTCTATTATTTAACTTGATAACTTCGTGATCTTCTTGATGACTTCGCACATTTCGCCTCTTTGCAAGAAAAACGTGACATTTTGGAAAAGGTGTTTTCTATTATTATTTGATAAATGAATATTCGATTGTAGAATCCATAAGTGTATTTTTTAAAAGCTTAAGTATTAGTCTATAACTCATTTAGCGTAAAACACATTAATTTACATGTCATATTTTTTTTACATATCGCTTCCTGTAAAATTGCATTTTTCGAGATATCATGTTTTTCTCGCAAAGATGCGATTTAGGGTTCCGTACCTTATACTTATGAATATATTGGATTTTTTTAGTAAAATATACGTAATAATAAACATTATCACCAAATTTCAAGTTCATAGGTCAATGGGAAGTTAAAAAATTCTTCGGAACATAATTTTGTAAATAAAACTGACTTTGGTGGCTTATCATTTCTTTTTTTTTTCAATATTTTTAAAAACCAAAAATACAGTACTTATCTACTCAACGAGTTCTAAACAATAAAAAACCATTCACGTGTCGCTTTGTACTTATTTATAAACCGAAAATCCCAGGGGTTTGGGTAGTTGCGAACCCCATAGGTTCACAACTACTGATGATGATTGGTTTTCCATCGGATTATGTTTTTTTACGCTTATATATACAGGGTGTAAGGGACAGCCCTCCGCAAACTGATAGGGTGAATTCAGAATGTCATACTAAGATGACCGGTAAATGAATTTTTTTCAGGAACGTTATGGGAATCCAATAAACCTGATTTGTTTGTGTTTTTGTGCACAAATCGGAGCGTCAATTACTGGTTGGGAGGGTAGGTAATACTAATAGGTATGCGGTGAGTTCGATGAACTCTGTAGCTGGACAGAAAGTGAACAGCTGATTTCACGCGTCGTTCGTTATAGTATTTCTACATCCATTGGTGGTTTTTTTTGTTTTCAGTTTTGTTTTTTTGCTTTTTTTTACATAAATGTAGTGCTGCGAACACACAATGTAATTTTACATTGAAATAAAGAAAATGTAACTGAAAAAATTAATAAAAAAAAGAAAATTTTCCTGAGAAAATTTCCAGTGGAAAATGATTCAAAATGAGGAGCTGAATGCACCCTGTTAGTTTGCGGAGGGCTGTCCCTTACACCCTGTATGTGATATAAGCTTATATACCTATTATGTAAAGGTTTTTCCTTATGAACACCCGTGTGTTCACTTGACATGTGAGGGACTCGATGGGGTAGCTCAATTTTTTTTTTTCGCGCCCCCCTTTAGCTTTATGGGTTAAAAATATTTAAAATTATTTTTTGACAATTTGTATAGATTTTGGTCAAAAATTTGCTTATACTTACTGTGAAAATTTAAAGACTAACTCCAACCGTTTGGCTGTAAAACCTGTGTGACAGACGACGGACAGACGGACATGTGAGTGACAGCAATAGGGCTCCGTTTGGACCCTTCGGGTACGGATCCCTAAAAAGCATATTACTACACTTTCGATCAATGTCGAGTTGACATCAACCTTAAACCTTTTTAACCGACTTCTAAAAAAAGGAGGAGGTTAACAATACGGATATTTTTTTTTTTTTTGTTTTTATAGATAGGGCGCTAATAGGTATGATGCCTGGGTAAAGGCAGTTTTCGACTTTTGATGAAAAATGTAAAAAAAAGTAACGTTCCCCTCCCCCTCTTATCTCCGCAGTTTGCGTAGAGAAAAATCTGAAATGATTCTATGTGATAGAAGTCTATGTAAAAAATACAGGAAAAATAAAACGATGTAAGTATCTAAATAGCACACTTTTTCTTTTTCAGAAATCTATATTTATATATAATGGTACGGAAGTTTACGGAACCCTCGGTGTGCGAGTCCGAGTCGCTGTTGACCACTTTTTTTTAATACAGCATCTAGTAAAAGTTTTACCCTCTTACAAATAAAACACGGAATAAAGTTATATCAGGGATAACAAAGGAATAACCATACATTTTCACAGGTTTAAATTTGGAATAACTTTATTCTGTGTTTATTTGTAAGAGGGTTAGCAGCTAAAAACTTTACTAGATGGTTCTGTCTGTATTAAAAGACAAAAACAAAAATTTTTGACACTTGAAACAGTGGCGGATTTGCAGTGTTGGCCGCCCTAGGCCGCAGGCCATGTAGTAAGTACCAGCCGCCCCTTCCTCAGCACCCATCTTAAAGACTACATAATGAATTTACTTTATTGTTAGGGTTCCGTACCAAAATGGTAAAAAAGGAACCCTTATAGTGTGACTCAGTCTGTCTGTCTGTCACAGCTGGATATCTCAGGAACTACTGATGCTATCAACTTGAAATTTGGAATAGTTTTAGATGACGTTGACCCAACTATTTTGCAAATAAGAGTGAAATATATTTTTTTTTTTTTTGCAACAGGGACTGAAAGGGGGTCTTCAAAATTTAAAGTGGGGCTACTATGGCATGTGGGGTATCATATGAAAGAGCGCTGTTTGCACATTCTCAAACTATTTTTATTTTTTTTTAGGCCGCATAGTTTTCGACTTTTGATGTAAAATGTAAAAAAACTACCGTTCCCCCCCCCCCCCCCCTTATCTCCGAAGTTTGCAAAGCGAAAAATCTGAAATTATTCTATGTGATAGAAGTTTATGTAAAGAGTACAGGAAAAATAAAACGATGTCTCTAAGTAGCACACTTTTTCAGAAATCGGAACAGAACCCTCGGTGCGCGAGTCCCATAGTAAATGTTGTTCATAATGATGAGTACAGTGACCCCATGAGAGGATATTGGTCAATAACCAGTAACCCTGTACAATTAGATCTACGAAAGTGATATAACAAGATTATTGCTAAACGATGTGTTGCAACGCGGCCCACCATAATGTGCGCGAGCCTTTAGAATACTTTTAGTTAGGTATTTCTTGTTAGTGAATTTTTTGTCAGTTTGGCCGCCCCTAATATCTGGCCGCCCTAGGCCCGGGCCTACTGGGTCTTAGGGCAAATCCGCCACTGACTTGAAACGAACTTTTTCGGACATAACGCTGTTTCGTTACGTGACGATTTCTGCCTGTTAAATAAATAAAATAATAATAAATATCCTTGAACATTTCACACAACGCCATCTAGTCCCAAGCTAAGCAACCTAATGCTTGTGTTATGGTAACGAGATGGCTGATAAACTACTTATAAGTATACATTTTTATTTTGTAAATACATACATATTATAGATAGAAAAACACCCAGACTCGGAACAAATACTTGTAGGTCGTACAAATATTTGTTCCGTGGGGAAATCGAACCCGCGACATGCTGCGCAGCAGTCAATCGCTCAACCACTAAGCCAACCGTGTCGTCTAAAGTTTACTCCGGCGGTATAAGTAATACTTACCTACTTATAGGTACGTGCATACTAATAACATTTATATTTTATAACTCTAAATCCGAATTCCCTACACTTACCGTGTCGTCTTGATCCAGTAATCCGTAGAACGTGACTAATGGCTGAACTCGCGTTATTTATTTATATTACATGCACAGACATGTCACAAGAGATTAAACGAGTTAATTTTAAAACTATTGCTTTCATAAGTTTAGTTTTATATTATCATTTTGAATGGATAACTATGGGAAAAACAAATATGAAAAAAGTCAGATTTTGTCTGGATTTGTGCCCGCTTGAATCATCATTCTCCTGCACTTATCCCAATTTCACGCGTTATCTTTTTCTTCCATACTTCTCTATTAGTCGTCATCTCGGTAGTCACTCCCTTTCTAGCCATATCATCTTTCACACAGTCCATCCATCGTTTCTTTGGTCATCCCCTACTCTTATAGCGATCGACATTCATACTCAAAACTTTCCTCACATTTTCTTCATTTCTTGTTGCAAATTGGCAATAAGGTCGCTCCCTATTGCAATCATATACTTAGCCTTTTTCTGGATAAATGCATTGCAAATGCAGGAGGATTTTTGCAATGTGTTGCGATGCGGGCGAGGCCGGCCCAAACGTGCGCGAGTCTTTAAGGTACAGGTCCAGCCATAGATATATAAAAACAGGAGAAGTGGCAAAGGGACGAATTTGTGTCCGCGCGACATGCACAACCGTGACAATTTATAAGAATGCCGGGTTGTTCAGTGGTTTCTTGTAAAAACCGAAGCCAAGAATCACTTTCCATATGCAAGTACTTACAAGTATTTTACCGTATTTGTCTTTAAAATCATGAAAGTGACAAAGGGACAAAGTGGAGACACAGGGTTCCGATACATTTTAACATACTGGGCACATCTCCTTCTTTCTTATATCTATGGGCCCAGCATTCGTAGCACGACCACTTCTAAAAAGAAAGAAAAAAAAAAGAAGAAAGAAAATACATTTATTTAGCACAGACTAAAAGGCACATAAAATAATATAACAATAATTAAAAAAAAAAGAAAAAAAAAACAACATGCCGCCGCTACCCCGCTACCCCTACTCTATGAAAACAAAGTGACATTTTTTTTCTTCTTTTTTAGACCGCACAGTAGAAATCTTTATACAATCTGTCATTCACATGTCAGTTCTTTCGTTTATTTTGTTACTGCGCAGGCCTTGGTACCCCGTGGCCCGTGGCCACGAGCTACAACGAAGACAGTGAATAGAATTCTCTGTCTACGAGCTACAAGCTCAAGTGACATACGACGTCTTGCAAATCTTGCGACAGACCCCGCTTTCCGAATTAGAAAATAATCGTTCACAGCGCTCACATCAATATTTCGCGTTCCGATTTAGATATCACGATTATGACAGCTGAGAGCTGTCAACAATTCGGTACACTCGTGAACGCGCTTACAGTGCTCGCTCAACGTCAAGACGTCAAAACATATCACATAACCCCAAAGGCTAACAGAAAAATCAGAAAACTATTACCCAAAGACTACAGCACAGAGTACTTTGAATATAATTATGGACTACAGTATATTATATGCTATTAACAAATGAATATGAGTAGGTATATATTTAAAACAGCAAGAAAGCTACTTGGCATATAGATCACAATATATAGGTGCCAAAAATGAATTGCACAATTGCCTATCACACACCACACACCTACACTATGTACCTAACAGTCTATAATTTAAGTTTTAAATAAATATAAAACTTATTGTTAAGTTATAGGATGTTGAAAGTAAAACTACAAAATAGATTACATAAACAATAATTAAATCCAGATTTATTGAATGTTAACAAGTTTAATATGTACTGTCCTTATTACTAAACTATTGGATAATATTTGTTGCTTGCGCATCCCTTCTCTCCCATCAATGCTGTCGTTAAAATGATATTATGAGAAGGTAACTTGTATTATGGTAAATAATTTACAACAGTAATAGTAATAAAACATTTTTATTAAAAATCTGTTAGAATCACAGATAAATTCAAATCTACTACTTCAACAGGTACTGATCAAATCTTAAAATCTTAATTTAAATAAATATTAACAATCAATTTGAATCACAGTTTACGAGACTCAGACTGAACATTAGGTGCCACGGCTCCAGGTCACATTGTTCTCCTAATTAATAAACGCTAATATAAGAAAACTATCAAACAGTACACTAATAAGTCTGTACTTGTATATTACCTAACTCAATCACAGACATACAATACAATTAAACACTAATAAAATTCACAGATTTTTCACAGAACAGGCAACATATTTTTTATTAAAATCTACTACTTGAAACGGGTACTGTTCAAATTTTAAAATATAATTAAGTAAATAAATATTAACTATTGCCACATAGATAATCATTTAGAGGCATGAGGAACAGGGTGTAAACATCATTCATCGTCTATTGAAAAGGGAGGATCCTCCAACCAGACGGGTGTCGTGTCTGGTGGCAACTGCCCGACGGTTGATGTTGGGATGTTGTATATATGCTACTCGCACGGTGCAGGTTGCGTGACATCATGTCACTGTGATGCGTAGTTCGTATGTGGATGTAGATGCGGCCACAATCATACCCTGGAATAAAACGGGATATTTTTAATATACTTACCTACTATAGAAAATGCTTTTTTTTGTACATTAGGTATTGTAGTAAGAGTGACCACATAAACTATTGTTGTCAACATGATATGTTATGCAAAAACAACAGGCTCATTCAGCTATTAAGTATCTGCGCATAACCAGATATAAAATAAT
Source organism: Cosmia trapezina (assembly GCA_905163495.3). Taxonomy (NCBI): domain Eukaryota; kingdom Metazoa; phylum Arthropoda; class Insecta; order Lepidoptera; family Noctuidae; genus Cosmia; species Cosmia trapezina. Next base: position 5,107,125 of record LR991049.1, on the reverse strand, counting down.
TACCATATTGTTCTGTTGGCTCATTCAGCAGTGACTCTGTTTCTCGGCTATGCATGCTTGCATCAAAGTCATGCAAAAATTGCTGTACATATTCAGTATCTGTAAACATTAAGTACCACTTTAGTAAACATCTATGCTATAACAGGGACAATACAGTGGCTTGTATGCACTATAAAGACTGTAAGGTAGCTTTTGCAAACATACAGCTAAGCAGTTGTGATGAGTAAAACATTTACATCAAAATCGTTTAAGCGGTCGGTAGAACTGCAAGGGGGACTAAAATTCAGAACTTACGTCTCTGAGCCCTCTCGTATTGCTCCGATATGTGCATGACAGAAAATTGTCACCCGCTAGGCTCGTCGGCTTTATTCACTTGAAAACTCATGGTTCGATTATTTCTTTGTATAAACACCACTTTATTCTTCTTCTTTGTTTAGATGGCGACTGTAGCCAGAATCGTAATCACAGAACACTTCTTAATACCTGAGCACAATTTATGAGATAAGATGCGACTCGATCATAACAAAACAGCAGAACTGTCATGTTGACAGCGCTCACGGTGATATTCATTCAGGGCATGGTCGGCGTTATCGCAAGATGGCGCATGTCATGACGTCATCTATGACGATTCACGGGACATCGTTATCGCGCTCACGCCAATGGGGTTGGCTACTGTCAAAGTGGCGCTAGCATAGCTTTAACCAAAATTATATTCATTTATATGAAGTATTTGTTTGTTTAAGATTTTACAAAATGCCTAATAAATGTGAAGTGCCTTATTGCAAAGGAATAGGTGCACACAATTTCCGATAGCTGTAGAATTTAAAAAAAGTGGTTAACAAAAGTAATTCAAAAAAAGTGGTCTAATTCGGCTTTTTGTAGTAATGTATAATTGGCGAAAAGTATTATGAAATGTATACTTCCTACAAACAAAACTGTTTCAGAAAAAAAATAGCTTGATGTATAATTTTAAGAGTATACCTTTCAATAAGGTCTTTTCTTCCTTGTAAAGAAGCATCTCATTTTTTTCAGTTCAGCCTTTAGCTCGCTTATTCTCCATGTTGAGTACATGTTTATCTTATCATCCATCCTGGTATTTAGATGAAAAAAATTACAAAACCGAACACACAAATTAAGTAAACAAATGTGACAGGTGAAAGCTATGCTAGCGTCATCTGCCAAAAGTTTTAAGGAGCCAACCCCATTCGGTACAGGTTTTAGCGCGCTCAAATCGATTACAGCGTAACTCGGAATGCAGCCATAGACTGCGGGGCATTGCTGCGCTGCGGGGATATAAATGAAAGAAGTTGTATAAATCGTGCCACAAGTCGATAAAAAAATACAGAGTGTAAGTGTAAACAGTGGAAATCTTTTAAGGGGTCGTTGTACACATCATTATGAACAATTTTTATTATGGGACCAAACCTGAAATCGCGAAAAAAAAATCAGCCGTTCCCTACATTTTGACGAATTATGCGAAAATAAATGTACTGAACAGATTTTTTTTTTCGCGATTTCAGGTTTGGTCCATAGTGAAAGTTATTCATAACTAGCTTTTTCCCGCGGCTTCGCCCGCGTGGATGTCGGGAAATATCCCACGGGAACGTGCTACCGGGAAATCCTTCCTTATTCCTTTTATAATGTTTATAAGGGTTTGGGCTGGGCGTTGATGAGACAGTCAATCAGTCAGTCAGTCAGTCAGTAAGTCAGTCAGTCAGTCAGGACTTCTCTTTTTATTTATATAGATGTTAAGTACAATGACCCCGTGCATGAATGGGTAGGCCTTACATAATGGATGGTTCGACCGAATCGTGCGGCTCTTATTTACTTAGCCACGAGCTCCTCTAGTAGTATTATGTAATAAATTACATGCTTCTACAGTTTTTAATGTTAATACACGTTCACTTTACTTTAAATATCGCGGCGGGATTTTATCGTGCGCGATAAAATCCCCCCGCGATATTTTTAAGTCTGTGCGGACGTCGGCTAATACAGCCGCAAAATAGCGCTCATTTACAATTAGATGGCAGTAAAGTGAACGTGTACTGGATTTTCAACTCTCGGTGTTAAGCTGAGCATTGAGAGTCCAACCTAATAACAACAGAGTGCATCCCAGGTCGTTGAAAAAACACACTGTTGGATTTTCAACTCTCGGCGCTAAGCGCGAAAAAAAATCGCCGCGATATTTTTAAGTCTGTGCGAACGTCGGCTAATACAGCCGCAAAATAGCGCTCATTTACAATTAGATGGCAGTAAAGTGAACGTGTACTGGATTTTCAACTCTCGGTGTTTTATTTTATTCATTTATTTAAGGAAAAACAAACAGTAGCACAATAGGAAACAATTCAAATAATCTTAAATATTACATTTTAACGAATTATGCTACCCACTACGTTCTCCACAGATTACAAATTAGATTATTTAAAACTAGCTAGAAACACAGACAACAATATAAACCTCGAAACTTATACATATATTTTTAAATTTATAAAGGAAAGAAAAAAAAATTAAAAAGTTAATTTGTGCGCGTACATTATAAAACAGTACGATTAAGTATCATTAATTAAACATTAAACAATAACTTGCTGATCCTTTAGGGTTGCTTGGATTTGTTGCCTAAACGCATTTTTATTAAGAAAAAGAATGTCGATTGAACTAAACTCATTGTTATAAGTTGCAACCAAACGATGAAGTGGTGAACGCGAGCCAGCGTTGGATTTACAGAGAGTAGCAGCAAATAGACGTCGAGTACGTACCTCACGTACATGAGCTGTTCGAGGAACCAGGTAACTCAGACACCTAACTAAGTCCATACAATCAAAATGATTGCGGCACAAATTGAACAGAGTCATAACTTCCAGAAGTTTCCGTCTCGACTTTAAAGTCAGAAGATCATACTTTTTAAGAAGTGAATGGTAAGACATTTTATTTCGATAACATCTAAAATTCATTGCCCGAAGGTATTTACGTTGTACTAGTTCCAATCTTTCACTATATTTTACGTAAAAAGGGTTCCAAATAGGTACAGCAAACTCTAATTGTTGGTGTTAAGCCGAGCATTGAGTATCCAACCTAACAAAAACCAGTGTGCATCCCAGGTCGTCGAAAAAACACACTGTTGGATTTTCAACTCTCGGCGCTAAGCAGAATGTTGAAAATCCAGTGCGCGAAAAAAAATCGCCGCGATATTTTTACATCCGTGCGAACGTCGGCTAATACAGCCGCAAATTAGCGCTCATTTACAATTAGATGGCAGTAAAGTGAACGTGTATTAACATTAAAAACTGTAGAAGCATGTAATTTATTACATTGTCTAAGGCTATTAGTACACCGACGTGTGTCGTAAATCGTAAATAAACTGAGTAAAATGCTGAAAACGTACGTGAATTAGGTAGTTTTAATGCTGGGTGCACACGTGACTCAGAAAATATTTCTGAGGTATTTCGGATCACTTCCGTTAACCGTTCCGTACCTCAGTTTACTGTATTTATTTACGGAAAAAAGGTAAAAAACACCGGTCAAGAACGAGTCGGACTCGCGCACCGAGGGTTCCGTTCCAATTTCTGAAAAAGTATTTAGAGACATCGTTTTATTTTTCCTGTAATCTTTACATACTTATATCACGTAGAATAATTTCAGATTTTTCTCTATGCAAACTTCGGAGGGAACGGTATTTTTTTTTACATTTTTAATCAAAAGTCGAAAACTATGCGGCCTATAAAAAAAATGTTTGAGAATGTGCATACACCCCACAAGCCCTAGTAGCCCCTCTCCGAATTTTTAAGACGTTTCAGTCCCTGTTGCAAAAAAAAAAAAACATTTTAATTTCTTTCTTATTTTCAAAATAGTGGGCAAACGTCATCTAAAACTGTTCCTTATTTCAAGTTCATAACATTAGTACCTAGTTCTTGAGATATCCAGCTGTAACAGACAGACAGACTGAGTCACATCATAAAGGTTGCTTTTTACCATTTGGGTACAAAACCCTAAAGCTGAGCGTCCACTGGTCTGCGCCGGCCGTACCGCACGCACGGCACGCTGCGGATTTTGGTTTGTTTGTATGAAGAAATGAAAATGCCGGCGGTACCGATAGTGGACGCAGTGCTATAGGAATTCATACAAAGCAAACCGAAATCCGTTGTGTGCCGTGCGTGCGGTGCGGCCGGTGCGGACCAGTGGACGTTCACCTTAAAAAGCCAGAGAAAACGCCAAGCGAAAACGAAGTACTGAGTTAAGATAAGTAATAAAACGCGATGCAGTAGTCGTAGCCGAGAGAGTTTTGATAAAAATGTGGCTGTTATAATAATAATAATAAAATTAATACTTAATAAAATTTATTTGACATTGTTACAATTATTGCTTTAAAATTATTTGCATGAATAAACAAAATAAATTCAACAAACTGCAAAGCAAGTAGCCGCTACAGTCTAAACTAGGTGTAAGACTAAAAATACACCACTCAGCCGATAAACTCAAGAAAATACGACATACATCTTAATTTCACATAAAAACAAATTTACTACGTCTCTCAAACGCGACACGATTTATTTTTATACGCGACCGTTTGTAGCGCTTGTGTTACTAGCCTTAAATATTATGATAGTGTCACATAAATCTGTCAAACTGTATGTCCCTATGACATTTCTTGTTTTTAGGGTTCCATACATCACAAGGAAAAAACGGAACCCTTATAGGATTACTTACTTCGTTGTCCGTCTGTCTGTCTGTCAAGATCTCTTTTTCTCAGGAACGCGTGGAGGTATCAAATTGAAATACCAAAAACGTAGGAGGTCAATGGCACCTTGGAGCTCTAAAAAAAATCAAGCTTCTAAGTGAATGCAATAATAGAATACGGTTATCTAACCGACATAATTTTGATACTTAGGGCCTATTTCACGATGTCCGAATAGCCACTACTCACCGAATAAATTCAAAATTTATAGTTTTGTAGTGTGTCTTCCTACTGTAATTTAAATGAGTAGGTACCTACATGTTGTAAATCCTACTTATTTTAATAACCGATTTGCATGCCCTAAACAGGCAAAATAGGGACTGTGCTTACACCACCAATTTTTACATCTGCTAAAACCTGTATTTTCTGCAAATAAATTATTCTTATTCTTATTCTAAAAATGGAACGGAACTTGTATGAAGTTATCTTTCAAGTTATTTAATAGGAAGTTAATCGTAGGTGGTGAAACAGGCCCTTACTCGCAAATAAATCAAAACCTATAGATAAGGTACCTACTTCTCGTTGACTTAGAATCATGGAATTTGGCAAGACGCACACACAGTACAAGCACAGTATAAAAACATTTAGACTGTGGTACAAGTAAAGGAAAAAGGGCGGAAACCGTTAATTTGTTGTTTTAACACATTTTTTTTTTATTTTTTTTTTGTATTACAAACTTAAATTTGCAGTTGGAGAATTGACCGTGACGTATATCAATGTACTTATGGGGGAACATGTTTTTCGACTACAACGTTAAGTTTGTTTTTGGGATATTTTTTTTTTATAACTACGGAACCCTTCGTTGTGCGTGGTGCGACACGCACTTGTCTGTTTTTTTAGTTGTTACGAATATAAACTATTGGTCTTTAAAAAAAGTGATATTAACAGTTGTATTATTGAAATTTATTTTGATCGAATTGAGTATTTCTATACGAGAGATATTTTTCTTTGATGTTTTCGACGATTAAATCTTTGGAGAGGTACGAGGCAATCTACTATTTTTTAAGTAGCCTCCCTCGTAAATCTAGCAAGCGCAAAATATTATGCTGAACTTGTCATACTTACTTTATTTAGACACGGGTTCGGCTGAAGTGATATTTTCATTAGAGAATTTTTAATATCAAATTCTGTTACACTAGCTTGACACTAGCAGAGTAGCAACGTATTAAGTACTAGGTTCTGCCCGCGATTTCGTCCGCGTGAAATATCTTGTGCCCCAACCCAACAACCCGTCGCATCACATCGCCTGTCTGCACTATTAAGCCGAAGTTCGCACGGACGTAATAAAATCGCGGCGATTTTTTTTCGCGCACTGCATTTTCAACGCTCTGCTTAGCGCCGAGAGTTGAAAATCCAACAGTGTGTTTTTTCGACGCGCTGTGATGCACTCTGTTGTTGTTAGGTTGGATTTTTGAAGCTCGGCTCAACACCGAGAGTTGAAAATCCAGTGCGCGATAAAATCCCGCCGCGATATTTTTACGTCCGTGCGAGCGTCGGCTTATAGGTCGTTCATTAATTACTCGAGGCGATTTTGGCGATTTTTCGACACCCCATGGTATGAGAATTGACTCGCTACACTCGATCTCACGTGAGATTTTACAAATGCGTATTTTTAGTGTAAATACTATGGTAATCTCTGCATGATTGCGTTGGATTTATTTAAATAAACATAATTTGGTTAATTATTTTTTATAACAGGTATATCGTTATTTTACTTTGTTTCATGCGAAAAAAAAAACGTGATTTTTGCCGAGACCCCAAGTGAGATTCGGTTAGATTGATTCCCCCCCCCCCCCCCCCCCCCCTCTAAAAGCCTCATGTAATTTCTCAATGAACGCCTTACCTACTTCGTTTTTGCCTAGCGTTTTTTCCGACTTTTTTTTTCGTTTTGTGCGGTTCCTAAGGGTCCTAGACTGATGTTTAAGGCCCTGGTTCCAAGCGTGGTTTAGCTCGGTGTTTAAGTGAAATGGCGTTATGGCTGTCTAGTTTGACGCGCGAGATAGAAGATTCTCACGCGCACCGGAATTATGTCGTAAAAGTGCAAATAAAATCGTATAAAATTAGAAATTAACTATTTAATAAAAAGTAATCCATCACTGGATGCAGTTTGGAATTTGACATTTCATGTTATATTTTTAATTATAATTATAATTGCTAATGAATGGATAAACAGCTTTTAAAGATTATTAAGAGGTATGTTTAAAGATTTTTTTTGGTGCATTAAAGTATGTTTTGGCTTCCATCACTGTATGTGAAAAGGACTTGAAAATATCATATTTTTTTTACATGTCAAAATTATTTACGGTTTATGAGATACACAGCTTTAAAAAACCACCTTTTTGATTGTTTTCAGGAAATCTGCGCCTTAATAGCCTATATTATAACTTTCCAAAGAATTGGTATAGCAAATCCAAAAATAATTTTCCAAATCCGACTGGCAGTTCCAGAGAAACTAAAACTATTAAGGCTGCTCCTTCCTAAAATACGGCGAAACTAAATAACTTTGTAACTATAGCATCTTTCTGTTAGGAAAAAAATACACAGTAATCTACAATACATAAGAAGTGATTTCATGTGTCCTGAAATCTATTTTAGCTTGTAGAACTAAGGAAAAAAAAACCTAAATCCGGGTCTATTTCGCTCTATTTTTTCGAGTTGTTACCATATTACTCCTACAGTTTTCATTAAAAGTGTTCATAAATTTATACAGTTCTTTACAAGCTAATAAGGAATGATTTCTTGTCATTACTTTTTTAGTTTAATCGACAGATTTTTTGTAAATCGATAATTACTTCATATTTTGCAAGCGTTGTGTCATCGCGCTTCTCTTTCTTTTCTATGCAGTCCGACAGTGACCGCGCTTTTTGCGATGGACAAGCCTTAACAAACTAAAATGTCGCATCGAAAAATTCCTCCGTAGCTGTAGGTACCTACATAATTAATTTATGATTGATCAAGAATGGCTTTTTAAGTTTTTCTGTAGAGCGCTTTCAAAACTAAATAGTTTCAATGAAAAACCTGTTACCGTCAGACTAGACTGACACCGAATTAATTCTTTAATGACCCATTTGCTAATTTTAGCCCGGAACACTAAAAGACAATAAAACGTTCCCTGGTTTATTTTATAGTCAAATCTGCCTAGCTTTTTCCCAGCTATGTTGAGGTCGACTCGCAGTCTGAAGTATTTTTACATGGAGATTGTAGCGATTGCCTATCTGACCTCCACAACCCAATTAAAGTGCCACAAACTTATTTGACCCGGTGGCCAGTGGCGGATTTGCCATAAGGCATAATAGGCCCGGGTCTAGGGCGGCCAGATATTAGGGGCGGCCAATCTGACAAAAAAAGGATGATATGAAGAAATAACTGAAAGTACCTAAATATTCTAACTAAAGGCTCGCTCACATTATGGCGGGCCGCACTGCACCGCGTCGTATAACAATAATCTTCCTAAATCACTTTCGTACATACACAGGGTTACTGGTTATTGACCAAAATCCTATTAAAGGGTCACTGTACTCGTCATTATGAATAACTTTCACTATGGGACCACACCTGAAATCGCGAAAAAAAAATCAGTACCTAACTAACAGCAGATATTAAAGTTAACTAAATTTCTGAATCGATTTCGATAAAAGTTGGCAATAAAGTAAATAAATAAATAAATAAATATCCTTGGACATTTCACACAACGCCATCTAGTCCCAAGCTAAGCAACCTAATGCTTGTGTTATGGTAACGAGATGGCTGATAAAGTACTTATATACATTTTTTTTTTTTTTTGTGAATACATACATATTATAGATAGAAAAACACCCAGACTCGGAACAAATACTTGTAGGTCGTACAAATATTTGTTCCGTGCGGGAATCGAACCCGCGACATGCTGCGCAGCAGTCAAGCGCTCAACCACTTTTTTTTTTTTTTTTTTTTGTTCCGGGGTGGAAAATCCTCATGGATGTCCCCCGCCCGGGGGTGAGCAGAGGGGTCTGTCAGACTCTTACTGACTAAAAACCACCCCGGTGTTCCCTTCTCACACTTGGACCGGGGATCATGGGAACTTGTGCGCCTTCCACGATCCCCGGCTAGTGCCACCCCGGTGTTCCCTTCTCACACTTGGACCGGGGATCATGGGAACTTGTGCGCCTTCCACGATCCCCGGCTAGTGCCACCCCGGTGTTCCCTTCTCACACTTGGACCGGGGATCATGGGAACTTGTGCGCCTTCCACGATCCCCGGCTAGTGCCAGCCCGCCTCAGACTCGGAACAAATACTTGTAGGTCGTACAAATATTTGTTCCGTGCGGGAATCGAACCCGCGACATGCTGCGCAGCAGTCAAGCGCTCAACCACTTTTTTTTTTTTTTTTTTGTTCCGGGGTGGAAAATCCTCATGGATGTCCCCCGCCCGGGGGTGAGCAGAGGGGTCTGTCAGACTCTTACTGACTAAAAACCACCCCGGTGTTCCCTTCTCACACTTGGACCGGGGATCATGGGAACTTGTGCGCCTTCCACGATCCCCGGCTAGTGCCAGCCCGCCTTCGTGGGCCTCCTCAGGCCCGCGAGGGGAGTGAAGTGTAGAACTCCCCCCGCGACGTCTCTAATAGGGGGCGCGCGTGGAACACTAGGCGCCGCCGCCTCGGGTCCAGCTGGATGGGGGCCGGCGGACGTCCCCGAGTCCGCCGTCCCTCCGGACCTGTTTACGGGGGCTGGAAGAGGGCGTTATCCGCCTTCCGCCGACGCCCGGCCCTCCTTCTGCGGGTCGGGAGAGTCGTCTCAATCTCCCTCTCCCTTTCCGCAGTCTCCTTCTGCGAAACGACGGTTTCACAGAAGGAGATCACTGCATCCCACGACTCAGCGCTCCCAACCATCGAACGACCGACGGCTGGCAGCGACAGGTCCGCTCCGATCTCTGCTACGAGGGCACGGCGCGGCTCCTCCCATGCGGCACACTCTGCCAATGTATGCCAGGCCGTGTCCTCCCGACAGTGGACGCAGTGATGACACCGAGCGTCCGGCTCCCTGTTTATGCGACACAGGTACTTCCCGAAGCAACCATGCCACGAGAGCACCTGGGTCGCCCGAAACGACAGGGAGCCGTGCCTCCTCCCGACCCATTCGCCGAGCACTGGTCGGATCGCCTCGACGGTAGCGAGGCCGGCAGTAGGGCGCAGAAGCCTGTCCCGCCATTCCGCCACCAGGACCTCGTGGAGCTGTGACCGGCGATGCTCGACCTCTCGCTGCATCGGTTCCCCGCTCCGCGTCCGTGCCTCCTCACGCCATTGGTACAGTGACGCGAGGGCTCTCGCCTCTAGGTCCCAGGGCGGGGATCCGGCCAGTGCACAAGCCGCCTCGTAGGAGATCGTGCGATACCCCCTGATAGCTGAATTATATATTTGGCGACAGGGTTGGCGCAAGCGCTCAACCACTGCGCCAACCCTGGCGCCAAATATATAATTCAGTAAGAAATAAAAAACCGGTCAAGAGTCGGACTCGTGCACCGAGGGTGCCGTTCCGATTTCTGAAAAAGTGTGCTATTTAGAGACATCGTTTCATAAACTTCTATCACATAGTTGATCATTTCAGATTTTTTTCTATGCAAACTTCGGAGAGAAGGCGGTATTTTATTTACATTTTCATCAAAAGTCGAAAACCAAGCGGCCTAAAAAAAAAGAAAAAAATGTTTGAGAATGTGCAAACAGCGCTCTTTCATATGATATCCCAGATGTCCTAGTAACCCTATTTCGAATTTTTTAGACCCCCTTTCAGTAAAAAAAAAAAAAAAATTCTTATTTGCAAAATTGTTGGGCAAACGTCATCTAAAACTGTTCCAAATTTCAATTTGATAGCATTAGTTCTTGAGATACCCAGCTGTGACAGACGGACAGACAGACAGACTGAGTGGCACCAATTTTCATTTATTTATTTTGTATTAGTTTTGTCTTTTTATTTTTTATTGTTAATCTTATTGCATAAGTTTTTCAATAGTATTTACTCCCGGGAGAGGGCACTGGCTCTTGTAACACAGGTTAACCACCTAGCACAAGTGTCAGGGACTTCACATTAATTGTAACCACGTCCTTATGTAATAAAGAAAGATAAAAGAAAAAAAAAGAAAGACCATAAGGCTGCCTGTCCACCGGAGCGGAGCGAGGCTACGGAGCGGAGAAACGGAGAAATATTAACCAATAGGAGCGCGAGCGGACGGCGGAGTGGAGCGGACTTAAGATTCTATTGGTTAATATTTCTCCGTTTCTCCGCTCCGCAGCCTCACTCCGCTCCGGTGGACAGGCAGCCTTATGGTTCTTACCATTTTGGTACGGAACCCTAACAACACAAATATCTTTAGTTATGCAGCGAATGGCTAATTTTGAGCCACGGCGCTTATTAGATACGCACCATTGACAACCACCGACCCGATATACTTACCAGTACAAAAATATAAAAAAACTTTCAAAGTCTTTGGTCTATAAATAAATGAAAGAGTTATTTTGACTGGGATGACATATTGTCTTATTTTATTAATTGTGTTAGTGAAAGATATTTTTGGAATTTTTATTGCGTTTTATTGAGTTTCGGGTAACAAAAAATTTGATGATGAACTTGGGTTTCAAAGAAGATATTTTGACGCATTTCAACTGCATGCAAAATCAATTATTGTCCTCAAAAACTATAAAAGCCTTATTCTTTTTCATGATTATAAAAAAATATGATTTTCTTTAGTTTATGAGGTCTAAAACACGATTGACACAGTTTGCCTCGATCAAAAAAAAACCGGACAAGAGCGTGTCGGACTACGTACAATGAAGGGTTCCGTAGTTGAACTTGAAAATAATTTATCCCAAAATCAAACTTAACATTATAGTTGAAAAAATAGAAGTCCCAAATAATGTTTTTTTTATGCGATAAAATTACAAATTAACAAGTTGCGGACTTTTTCCTTCATACCAAACATGATTCTAGGACTATAGGTCAACGGAAAGTACCTTAAAGGTTTTGATTTACTTGCGAGTATCAAAATAAATAGATATGTCGCTTAAAATGACCGTATTTTTGTTGTTGCGTCGACTTGATTATTTTAGAACTCTAAGGGACTATACTTAAAATAGACTTACGTATTTGATATTAATTTCAACTTGATACCTCCAAGCGTTCCTGAGAAAAAAGGTCTTGACAGACTGACAGTCAGACCAGACGTTGACCTGTCAAAATTTCAATTTTTTTTTTTCTTTTAAACCACCCCTATAGAGACCAAACAAAAAAAAAATTCAAATCGGTCAAGCCAATGTGGTCGGTCAATGAGTTTTATCGAGACTGATGCACCGGCAATTGATTTTTATTTTTAATAAAAAGAAGATAGATGGATTTAACGCCATTTTACCCACCAATCTATTATTACCGAATGACACGCGTTCGAAAATCAAATGTGACAGTTCTTAAGAGCTTTAAAATGTCACTTAATTTAATTGTGCTCAAAGTGCAATCGATCCCTGGGGAGGGGCGTGTCACGGCATATTAACGGCTAGTGAGGAGCGTGCGCACATGTTGGCTCACCCTTTTAATTTTAGGCGCGAGATTTTTTTGTATTAATTAGGTTGAGGTAGATACTTAATTGTTTGTGCAAGGGAGGCGAGATTGTGGTATTTTAACTAAATATTTATGAAAAAAAAAATACAACACAAACACAAAAAAATCTTAAGTAAACACTCAAGTATAAACTAAGAGCAGGTACTTAGGTAAGAACTTATTTTGCGTCACGTTTTGTGAAAATAAGAAGAAGGAAAATACATTTGTATTTTTCTTCTTTTTTATTTTGTTAAAAAAATCTGTTTATTATGACGATAATAAGAAAATTCAAAACTTTTTCATTATTTTATAGGAGTCAAGAAACAAATTGCATTTTTTTACAACATGTTTTATCGTACCTAAGTATGGGTTCTAATTCTAACGTATTTGGTTACATCGTATGGGTTTTTGTTTAACTGCTTAGAAAAACCCTATCGAAAACCCTTTCAACGGATAAACAAAATGGTCATTTAAAGCCATTCAAAAGGGTTACCAACATCGTATGGGTGTTTGATTAAACTGCTTCGAAAAACCCTATCGAAAACCGTTTCAATGGGTAGTTAACCAAAATGGTCCCTGCCTGTAAGGGTTCCGTTTTTTCATTCGGACGTACAGAACCCTAAAAAAGAATAAAAAGAGGTATGTCTGATGTCGGCTTTATGTTATGTTTGATAAAAGTACCACCTCCATTAATATAAACCACTTGTTCAACAGGTAAATGCTGCCTTCGAAGAGTTGCGCATCAGAGCCAGGGCTGGCAGCGGGAGGCTGCCCAAGCTGGAAATATTACGAGCTGCTATACAGCATATAGAAAGACTGCAAGCTGCTTTACGAGCTGCTGCTGTGGTAAGTATACAGCATAGCTAAGAGAATCTCCACAGATGGGGGGCTTAAGAATATCGCAAGTGTATAGGGGTGAAATTGAATTCATGCGCATCCTTTTAAGGGGTCATTGTATACTCATCATTATGAACCACTTTTAATAAGGGACTAAATCTGAAATTGCGAAAAAAATCTGCTGTTCCCTACATTTTGACGTGTAGGGAACATACATGTTGGAAACAGCTGATTTGTGCTGAGCAAGGAGTACGTCATGCCACATTTTACCCGAATGTATCTCCGTAATCTTTTGATTCCTTCCGTAAAAAAAGAAATAATACGTGTCCATTATAAAAAAAAAAAAGAGAAAAAAAAGATATTACACAAAAACACATAAACATTAGACAAAAAAATTATAGACATAGACATTATAGACATTATTATATAAATAATAAAAAGAGAAGTCCTGACTGACTGACTGACTCATCAACGCCCAGCCCAAACCCTTGGACCTAGAAAGCTGAAATTTTGCACAGAGGTTCCCTTTATAATGTAGACAAGGAATAAGGAAGGATTTCCCGGTAGTACGTTCCCTTTGGGATATTTTCCGGCATCCACGCGGGCGAAGTCGCGGGCAAAAGCTAGTTTTTTTAATAATCTACAAGACTGAAATACTTATATTTATTCATCATTCCTATTTCAATTCTCAAAATCTCAAGAAAATTCTACTCCACAGAGAATTCCACTTCTCGACCACCAAAAATCGAAAACTCACCAGCAATTAAAATGATTGCTCGTCTATAAGCGCGCGATTCTGTGTAATTCTATTCTAAGGCGCAGGCGCACGTGTAGCGATAAATAATCTGCGGACGTGGATAGATGACAATTTAACATCGCGACACACTACCAACTGTATTATGTATGGGTAGATAAAGTTACATGCTCTGTGGATAGATAGACTAAGCCGACGACGTTCGCACGGGCGTAAAAATATCGCGGCGGGATTTTATCGCGGCGCGATTTTATCGCGCACTGGATTTTCAACTCTCGGTGTTGAGGCCAGCTTCGAGAATCCAATCTAACAACAACAGAGTGCATCCCAGCGCGACGAAAAACACACTGTTGGATTTTAAACTCCCGGCGCTAAGCAGAGCGTTGAAAATGCAGTGCGCGATAAAATCCCGCCGCGATTTTTTTACAACCATGCGAACGTCGGCTTAGTCGGCGTTCCCACGAGCGTAATAAAATCGCGGCGGGATTTTCTCGCGCACTGCATTTTCAACTCTCGTTGTTGAGCCGAGCGTTGAGAATACAACCTAACAAAAACAGAGTGCATCCCAGCGCGACGAAAAACACACTGTTGGATTTTCAACTCCCGGCGCTAAGCAGAGGGTTGAAAATCTAGTGCGCGATAAAATACCGCCCCGATCTCTCTCGTTGTTGAGCCGAGCGTTGAGAATCCAACCTAACAAAAACAGAGTGCATCCCAGCGCGAGCGTGACGAAAAACACACTGTTGGATTTTCAACTCCCGGCGCTAAGCAGAGAGTTGAAAATCCAGTGCGTGATAAAATCCCGCCGCGATTTTATTACGCTCGTGCGAACGCCGTTTTATAGTCGATGGGTGTGTGCAATTTTAAATCGCGATACAATATGTCCCGACATATAGGTACTTATTAGATAGATTAGGTACGGAAAGTTAAAAAAAAAATAATAATTAAAACTATTTATTTTATAAAACTTGACATGGACATCAATCATAACAATAGGGCTCAATTTTGTATAAAAATAAGAGATTATGTGCACTATTAAATTTTTTAAGAGTTTGCTCACTTTCAAATTTTCTTGCGTTTTTTGCAATTTGCAAGTCAGTGTCAGGTTGGTATCTTGATCAAAATATGATTTGCGACAATAACAAATATTGTATATTTAGAGGGCCTGCGTCGTGGAACGGCTCACTGAACTCACGCCCTCTCACACTACTATCCAAGCGTGGTTTAGCTCGGTGTGTAAGTGAAATGGCGTATGGCTGTCTAGTTTGACGCGCGAGATAGAAGACTCTCACGCGCACCGGTTTTATGTCGTAAAAGTGCAAATAAAATCGCAAAAAATTAGAAATTAACTATTTAATAATAAATAATCCATCACTGGATGCAGCATTTGAAACTTTATGGTAGATTATTAAGAGGTATGTTTGAAGATTTTTTTGGTGCATTATAGTATATTTAATTATGTTTTCAGTTCCATCACTGTATTGCGAAAAGGACTTGAAAATATCATATTTTTTTGATTTTTCAAAATTATTTACGGTATAAAGAGATACACTGCTTTAAAAAAACTACCTTTTTGACCGTTTTTATGTTTAATTATGTTTTCAGTTCCATCACTGTATTGCGAAAAGGACTTGAAAATATCATATTTTTTTGATTTTTCAAAATTATTTACGGTATAAAGAGATACACTGCTTTAAAAAAACTACCTTTTTGACCGTTTTTATGTTTAATTATGTTTTCAGTTCCATCACTGTATTGCGAAAAGGACTTGAAAATATCATATTTTTTTGATTTGTCAAAATTATTTACGGTATAAAGAGATACACTGCTTTAAAAAAACCACCTTTTTGACCGTTTTCAAGAAATCTCCGCCTTAAAGGCTGAATTTCAAAAGCACAGAGAGAAAACGACGGCCATTCACATTCCAACCGCGGCATTCGCAACTTAACCTCGCAAATCGATCGCTACTTAACGTACTTAGCCCTAACTCTTATTAATAGACATTCTCAGTAATTAAAAGCAGGTGCCCGTGTATCGTGGCGAATCAGAACCACATTTGACAAGTTAGCCAACGCGGGACGCTCCCTGAAACCTGAAATAGAAACGCGCAGACTAAGCGTTTACATGTAACATGTTATATGTGAAAAGCGCTTACAACCGTAGCGCACCGCATTGCAAAATTGCGCCAAAGAAGCCGACTGACTTGTAACGTTTGTTTGTAATGTATCATTCGAGAACGGCAGGGACCATTTTGTTTACCATTGAAAGGGTTTTCGATACGGTTTTTCTAAGCTGTTAATCAAAAACCCATAATAAGTAGGCAACCCTTTTGAATGGCATAAAGGCTACGAATAAGTAAAAGGAACCTTTTGGTTATCCATTGAAATGATTTTCGATAGAGTTTTTCTAAGCAGTTAATCAAAAAACCATACTATGTAGGTAACCCTTTTGAATGGCATAAAGGACCATTTTGGTTAAATATCCATTGAAAGGATTTTCGATAGGGTTTTTCTAAGCTGTTAATCAAAAACCCATGAAATGTTGGTAACGCTTTTAAATGGCTTAAAGGAACATTTTGGTTACCCATTGAAAGGGTTTTCAATAGGGTTATTTCAAGCAGTTAATCAAAAACCCAGTGATCATTGCGAGCACATCATGTTTACAAACAAGTCAATGCAGTGCAGTTTTCCTTCTTCCAATATCAATAGCTAAATAAAATTAATGAAGCACAGACAACATTTACATCCGCCACTCTGAATTCAAATGGAGCACGCTTGAGTTTATTGTATCGCCGTTTTGTAACAAGAAATGGAGCACGCTCGAGCCATGTGCTCGAAGCGAGCGTTCGCCGCGTCTTGTCTTTGAAAATTTGAATTTGTGTAACAGGGACCGTACAACCCTGTTAAGAGTTAAGTCTTTCGAAGGGTTAAGCCGTTTATGAGGTTATCTTTATCATGTAACTCCTTTAATGGGTTTTAGAATTGAAACCCAGTATAACTCGTGCGCGTAAACATGGCACCTGGCTCGAAAATAAAATTATGTCTAAACACTATGTTTTAAATCATCGTAAAGTAGTATGGTATGAGAAACTACTCAGCGCAAATTAAATGTTGATATTCAAAAAACTAAAATAAAACTCAATAATTTTTTGCACTCAGTTCTTTACACGTAATTCACTCGAGCCAGGTGCCATATTAACGCGCACGGGCTATAAAAGGGTTATCCATTGAATGGGTTCTATATTTGAAACCCAGTGAAAGGGTTACCGTCCATTAAGATAACCTATACGTATTATAATATAAGGGTTTTGTTCGAGTTACCTTTTAGCCATTTGCAAATTGCAACGTATGCCCATCATCGAGAGATCATATTACATTGCTCCGAGTCGGAATGTTACGCTGTTATCGTTTTCAAGAGAGTACCGTACTACCCTGTTAAGAGTTAAGTCTTTCAAAGGGGTAAGCCGTTTATGAGGTTACCTTTATCATGTGTAACTCCTTGAATGGGTTTAATAATTGAAAGCCAGTAAAAGGGTTATCCCTTCATTACGGAGCGCATTGAATGGGTTCTATACTTGAAACCCAGTGAAAGGGTTACCTCTCCATTATGATAACCTATACGTATATAATAAGGGTTTTGTTCGAGTTACCTTATTAGCTATTTGCAAATTGCAACGTATGCCCATCATCGAGAGATCATATTACATTGCTCCGAGTCGGAATGTTACGGTGTTATCGTTTTCAAGAGAGTTAGAAAGAAAGAAAGAAAAAAAAAAAAGAAAAAGTATTTATTGTGACTCGCACAGAACTAAACCTAAAATACAAAATAAAAGTTGAAAACAAAAATAGAGAAACAAAATTATAAGTATAAAAAAAAAAAAAATGTAATAAAAAAAACAAAAAGTCCTGTACGAGGCCAAAAGGTCCCTATCTCAGCATGATGCTGCGGCACTTAACATAAGTGTCACAGCGCTGCATTCTGATAGGGCCCGCTGTGATGTCACGGGCAGATATACAAAAATATATAAATAATTATCAGTAGATACAAATAGATAAATGTAAAACGTTACAAACAAAAATAATAAATATAAAAAAAAAACTTAATTCAGTCCGCGTGTGAGCGCCCCGCGTCACAACATTACTTGTCTACCCGTCTACCCTTAAAGTATCTGTGGCATTACAATACTTATAGTCTGTGGGCATTACATTCATATTGAGTTGAAGTGTAACCCTTTTGAACGGCTTAATTTATGGAGTTCAAAAGGGTTACCAGCGTCCTATGATTAGAAAAACTCTATCGAAAACCCTTTCAATGGATAACCAAAATGGTCCTAAAGGACCATTTTGGTTATCCATTGAAAGGGTTTGGGGTTGTACCTACATCGTCGCATCGAGCGGCTCGGCTCGCTCACTAACTACTGTAACGCGTTTCAAAGGAATTCATGAAAAAGCCGACAGTCGAGTGGAGCATCCGGCGCTTGCGTCGAGCGTTTAGTCCACTCTCGGCCCCTCGACCCCCAGTAAATAAAGTGTCCACTGGACCACTAAATATGTATAGGTACTTTATTCTCGACCCTTGGGGGGAGTGGATTTTATTTTCCAGGCAAGTTTTAGTTTCCTCTCGACCCTCAAAGTACAGTCAGTTACGATGATAAATCATCATTCTACCCTATAGTTACATACTATTTAACTAAAATGCCCTCAATATATATTTTTTAACTAGCTTTTGCCCGCAGCTTCGCCCGCGTGGATGACGGAAAATATCCCACGGGAACATACTACCGGGAATTCCTTTCTTATTCCTTGTCTACATTATAAAGGCAACCCCTGTGCAAAATTTCAGCTTTCTAGGTCCAAGGGTTTGGGCTGGGCGTTGATGAGTCAGTCAACCAGTCAGGACTTCTCTTTTTATTTATATATATAGATATCAATTCCTGAATTTTGCTTTCTGTAGCTTACTATACCAAAATATTAATTGTAGATACTTACCGAACTAGGGGTCGAAAGTGGACGACGTATGCCTGTCGTATGTATGAAAATTCAGTCTCACCCCCTGGGGGTCGAGTGTGAACTATGTTTAGGGGTTGAGAGGAAACAAATAAACAAATCTTTTTTTAGTCTCTAGGGGTCGAGGGGCCGAGAGTGGACTGATCGGCGTCGAGCGGCTCTCTGCACCGACTATACGCGTTACAAAAACTCGATACATCAAACAAACGATACAGTCAGTCTCCGCCTTTAGAAGTCGCGTCAAGCCGTATCCACGCAACGCATTACTGCATTTGGCAGATTGGGCGATAATATGGCGCATCGATAGTTAGTTCAATCCACGAAGACGCGCCCCACTCTTCTTCCTAATCGCATTAATTAGCTATAACTATAGTTAATTACCTGCAATTAGAGCAAGCGCGCACTGCGGTGCGTTTCCGGTAGTTCTGCCGCACTGGGCGGGGCCTACAGTAACAAAACGCATGACCGCAGTGCGCGCACTTCAAAGACATTCCATACTTCACAGATTATGCGGTAGAAAAACGCACCGCAATGCGCGCTCGCCCTTAGTGTGTATCGACAAAACTAAAACACTAGCGGAATGGTGCACACTTGCACTGTAAGCGCTTAGGAAGAAGAGTGGGGCGCACTAACTATACTTATTGATTGATGAGCGTGGGGTCACAGGTCTTTGGTTCAATCCACCCAGGGTTCGAGCATTCGTATTGGGTTTTTTAATTGCATTAGGCAGCCTGGAGTCCATATTATTGCCAGGTTCATGTTACGGTGTTCCTAAAATGATAGTGAACATATATATTCTCGTTATCCGCATATTATTACATAGCATAATCCCCAGGCTGTATAATGTTCCCACTGCTGGGACACAGGCCTCCTCTCTGCGAGAGGGAGCGGGCCGTAATCCACCACGCGGGCCCAGTGCGGGTTGGTAGATGTCACATGTCTTCGAATTTTTGGTTCTAGGACATGCCGGTTTCCTCACGATGTTTTCCTTCACAGTTTTGAGAGCTGTGGTGATGAAATAATTTACACAATAACACAAAGTAAAGCGCCACGCCAGTCTGGGTTTGAAACTTTGATCCAACGAACTACAACTCTTAAGTCGCGGCCGTTAAGTACCACTGGGCCATCACTGCTCCGCATACAACATAATTTTTGGTTACACTAAACCTCTTAAGGGGTCATTGTACTCATCATTTTGAACAACTTTTACTATGGGATCAAACCTGAAATCGCAAAAAAAAATCAGCTGTTCAGTAGGTACATTTATCTAGGTACATCAAACTCGTTAAATTGAACTGAACAGCTGATTTTTTTTTCGCGATTTTATGTTTGGTCCCTTAATAAAAGTTGTTCAAAATGATGAGTACAATGACGCCTTAAGATGTTTCGTGTAAACAAAAACTAATGTTGTAAATTATTACATACAAGATAATATTCATAGCAAGAAAATGAATTATTAAAGCAATTAAATGCGCGTCAGTACAAAGTGGTCGACAGTTCGAAATCGCTGGTAGTCTAGAGACACGCGTACTATGTGTGGTCTATGGACTCTATGGTACCTAATAATAGAAGAAATATCTCTTTGAAAGAGACAGATTGTTTATAAGCATTGTTGTAGTTTGTTTCTGTGTGGTACATCGATTTGATTTAGTTTTAGAACGGTAATAGGTAATACGGGCTGGTATTCGCAACTCCACGTCAATGCGCGTATTTTGCGTATAAGTTTTAGAACGGTTCGGGAGGTATTTGTCTTGGCGCGAAAATCAGATTCGATTTTTGAAGTGAAACTTCTTTACGCGCGTTGTTCGATTTTTGGTCACCGCGTCACCGCAACACCTCGTATGCTATGAATGAAAGGCGATTTTGGTAGGGAGAAATCTTACGTGTTCGCGTCACAGCATCACCGCGACACACATCACTTTTGTCGGCAGTCTGGGGACAGACTATTTTTGACAGACTATTTTTTTTTCTTTTATGCGATTGCTAGGTTGCACGGCTGGTATTGTGGTAATCGCACATGTGGCCTTCCTTGACAATGTTCAGCTAATATGTAACACATCATTAAGAGATCAATCTGAACAGAACCAGCGCCAGATCGGTCTGACCAAATTCTCAGCAGGACAAACGATTTGGTTTAGAAATTAGTCACTTCAGTTCTGTCACACTGCTTTGTGGGGGACAAAAAAAAATTATATCTGTCCCCCTGCTAAGTCGTTGTTCGATCTTTATTCATTCCTAGCTGTCCTCCTAATGTTGATGGTGGGGGACAGATGACACATCTTTGTCGGAGGCACGAATCCAGATAATGTAACGGTACGGATGTAGATGTGGTCAGATGGACTTTATGGTAGAACTGACAACTGATTGACTGGTCATCACCTGCCTAACCTTTTCCCAACTATGTTAGAGTCGGCTTCCAGTCGTACCGGATGCAGTTAAATGTCAATATTACTTGACTTTACTTTTTTCTACCTATCTGACGTCGACAACCCAGTTACTGGGTAAGAATTCTTACCCAGTAACTGGGTTTAGAATACTCCTTGAATACCGAAATACTAAAACGACCTTCTTCTTTTCTCTCTAGCTGGAGTCTGAAAGCTGTAAGAGCTACATGGAGTCGCCAGTGACGTCACAGCGGTCCTACGACACAAGAGAGGCCAAGACAGAAAAAGAGAAACCGTTCCTCAGTAGTAAGTATCATCAGCAATATTATTCAACTGAACGACGTCCACTGATGCTGGATACTCCTCACTTCTCCCGCTATGGGCGGAGCGGGAGGGCGTGTCAGACTTTTACTGACTAAAACCCACCTGTGTTCCATAAATTGCCTGTGCCAGGGCCACGGTAACTCTTTCGAACAATCCGCGACCCTGGCAGGCGTCGGCCCTATCGGACCCCATCACTACTGACAAATCTTTGAGGCGCGCGTGGAACACAACGCGCCGTCGACCCGGGCCAGGGGGCCTACTCCCTAAGTCCGTCCGTCCGTTCATCCGTCCGTCTGACATAACGATCCATCAAAACAAGTGTAAAAGTAAAATTTTTCTGACGGGCAAAAACACATCGGGAGTAGGGACAACTGTCAAATCGCGTTGTTATTCATATTTCGTTCGGGCCCCGAACCAATCATCCATTCGTAGGTGATACGGAGTAGGAAACGCCCGTAACGAAGGCTGGTACTACGGACTTCGTGCTTAGGGAGTAGACGCCCTTTTTTTTTTTTTTTTTTTTTTTTTTGAGGGTGGGAAATCATCAAATAACTTCTCCCGCTCTGGGTGGAGCGGGAGGGCGTGTCAGACTTTTACTGACTAAAACCCACCCGTGTTCCTTCAGTTGCCTATGCCAGGGCCGCGGTAACCCCTTCGGACAACCCGCGACTCCAGCGGCGTCGGCCCTATTGGGCCCCGTCACTTGCTGACATCTCTTTGAGGCGCGCGTGGAACACAACGCGCCGTCGACTCGGGCCTGGTCCTTACCGGACGGCGAGCTACCCGCTGCTCACCGTCCGCAGGCCCGCGCCTACGGTGGCCGGAAATCGCCCCGCGATTCCCGCCGCCCAGGGCGTCTCCTGCGGCGACTGAGGGCGTGAGGCTGCCTCTCCCTCACGCGTTCCGCCTCCTCCTTCGCTAGCATCACTGCTTCGCAGAAGGAGGTGACGGCCTCCCATGCACTCTCGCTCCGCACCATGGCCTGGACCAGGCTCGGACGCGAGAGATCGCCGCCGCCGATCGCCTCCGTGAGAACACGGCGGTGCTCTGCCCAAGCCGGGCAGACCTCCACTGTATGCTCCACCGTGTCCTCCGGGCGATCCGCACAATGGAAACACCCGGGCGTTTCCTCCCGCCTTATGCGAAACAGGAACCTCCCGAAACAACCGTGTCCGGTGAGGACCTGCGTCAGGCGGAAGGTGAGGACGCCGTGGCGCCTCTCTAACCACTCCTCAAAGAGGGGACTTATCGCCGCTATTGTGGCGTGCCCAGCGCTGGGCTGCGACAGTCGCGCTCTCCATGCCGCCATGAGATCCCGCCGGAGCTCTGTCCGCTGTACCGTGATTTCTCGCGGCAGCGGAGTTACGCCCCGGCGTTTCGCCTCCTCGCGCCACTCCCACACGTGCGCGAGGACCTTTGCCTCCAGATCCCACGGCGGTAATCCGGCAAGGAGGCTCGCCGCCTCCCGGGAGACCGTGCGGTATCCCCGGACTAGCCGGATGGCCATGACCCTCTGGGACGCGTTCAACCTGCCGGCTGGTCCCAGCCTTAGGGAACGCGCCCACACCGGTGCTCCGTAAAGGGCCATGGACCGCACGACCCCCGCGTAGAGCCTCCGGCAGGAGGCGTTTGGTCCCCCCAGATTGGGCAGGAGCCGCCTCAAGGCAGCCCCAGCCCGTGCCAGTCTGGGAGCCACCCCCTGGCCCTTACGTTATTATTGCTCGTCGTCCGCAAGGCCTCGCCTACGGTGGTCGGGAATCGGCTATCAATTCCCGACGCCCAAGGTGTCTCCTCTCCCCTAAGCATCGCAACAATACAGGTACATACATACCAAATTTTATCAAAATTGGTCAAGCCGTTTGAGCGTGAAGAAGTAACAAACATACACACTCACAAACTTTGGCCTTTATAATATTAGTGAGATAATCTGCCTAGTCTTTTCCCAACCATGTTGGTCGGCTTCCAGTCAAACCGGATGCAGACCAGTATTTTAGATGGAGCGACTGCCTATCTGACCTCCACAACCAAGTTACTGGGTAATACGATACCCCTTGGTTAGACTGGTTGTCAAACTTTCGGGCTTCTGACGACCCGTAACGACTGTCAAAGATCCACGAATGATAGCGAGGCATGGAGACCCTTCCATGCTTCGCTATCACGTTAAGCCGTTGGTGCCGGCTGTCATTCATGGATCTTTTTAAAGTCGTAGGTACGGGTCATCAGAAGCCCGTTACGTGTCATCAGAAGTCTGACAACCAGTCTTACCAAAGGGTATCGTATTACCTGGGGGTTGTGGAGGTCAGATAGGCAGCCGCTCCATGTAAAATACTGGTATTCAACTGCATCCGGTTAGACTGGAAGCCAACCCCAACATAGTTGGGAAAAGGCTAGGCAGATGATGTTAACGCTGATAGAATATCATTTATGTCAATCTACTTAGTAGATATTATTTATTTTGTTTAGGACCTCATGTGTAGGTCGAGAGTCTACACTTAGGTAAGTTATTTATTTAATTAAGTAGGTATTTTTGTTACAGATGACAACACATCTTGTGGAGTCAACAGCCTCGCCAGATTACGATGTATCGTGCAAGCTCTCTCAAGCAATATTACCAAAGATACGCCATGACACCATCGAATTAGACTATTTTAATTGTTAGTGTGGCGGCATCTACATCGCCACATATGAACTAAGCATCAGAGACATGACGTCACGCAAACCTGCATCGCGCATCTAGAGTTTACCACGCGATTAGCATATATACAACGACCCGACATCAACCGTCGGGCAGTAGCCCACCAGACACAACACCCGTCTGGTCGGAGGATCCTCCCTTTTCTATGGAGGATGAGTGAACTTTACACCCTGTTCCTCATGCCTCTAAATTAGTGTAACGTTATAACTAAGACACAAATGCAGGCAAACCCAGACTTCTGAAAGCCTTGCCAAATGCTACAGCCACAAAACGCAGCCACTGAGTTGCGGAGTAATTTTCATACATTTTGAACCGACGCGCGACGGAAAAAAGGAGGAGGAGGTTCTCAAGTCGAGGCGTAGGTATGGGTGGGTCAAAAATCGTGGAGCAAACGAAACATGGCGATAGTTGGGGTTATTAGCAGTAAGAAAAAAAATTGGTAAAAAAAAAAGAAAAAAAGATAATTAGGTACTACTTAGGTAAAAATAAAAATATTTTGAAAAAGTGTCAATGAGTACTTATAAGTTATAGACCCCCTGTCATAAAAGCACTTTTGTAGTGATGACTAGAAGCAACTATAAACACCATTTATTGTTTTAAAACAGGTACCCATTTTACTCATAACTTTTAAGGAGATCAAGTTAGGGCTCTGCCACACAGATGTTTTTTAATGCAAATAACGCTATCTATCACCCTGTTTCGTTTGATCCACGATTTTTGGCCCACCCTGTATAGATAATAGATAGATAGATTTATTAATGTGATTATTATTGTATTTAAAGAGATGCGCAAGTATAGATTATGCTCAATATTTGAGATTAAATGAGATTTTATATTATTGGAGTCTTCATTGTTTTCTTGACGTTTAGTACCTATAGTACCTACCTACCTATACCGGGTGTAAAAAGACACTTGCCGAAGTCGAAAGCCACATATTCTACCCATTATTTGGATCGTTTTTTTCCACTAGACCATACCTGGGAATCTACGGGTTCTGGAGATATTGAAGGTCAAAGTAGCATTTTTTTTTTACTAAACGTATTCCAAGTGTTATTACTAAACTTTTTCCAACAAGTACCTACACGTACCGTAGAGCGAAGGGGCTGGGCTTAACTCCGTTTGCCTGGGTTCACGTTCGTAACTGATTCGAAGAAAATTTTACAGGGCAAGCTATTTTTTTTTTTTTTTTTTTTGTGAACTGTAGATATATCGGTCTCGACGACTGGTGACTCGCGTTCCGGATCGTTCCTGGTGCAGAGGCTGGCCATGGCAATATTCTCGATCCAGCGTGGAAACGCGGCGAGTGTGCTGGGCTCTTTTGGGCCGGGAGCGGTCAGGGACTTTTAGTTAAAAATTTTATGACTTGTGTAATACTTAGGATTTTTTTTTTCATTTATTGTATTAATTGTTTTAATTTATTGGACAAATATTTCTATAATTAATTATAATCTGTGTTAAGTTATGTCGTACTGTACTTACATAGGCCTGTAGGTATCTGTGCCATTATAGAGCAAAGATCTCCTCTCATTCAGAGAAGGGACGAGCACTGATCACCAGCCACCAGAGAGAATTAAACCAGGATGTATAGTCATTGCCTTCCACGCTTTCAGGATTTCAGACCAATAAGTCTTAGTGAGTACTTAGGTACGGTCAGCAACAGAAGTCGGTTATCACTGCTACTTTTTGAAATCATCTAAATTAATACAAAATGATACGATAACCTGCTTTTTGGGTCAAAACCAAAATTTTGTACAATTTCATAACAATTTCATGTCCACCGACTTTTCCTTATTCCTCAAAAAATTCTGTAATGGTAATACTATTTTAAAAAATGGATTTCATAGCGGAATACTACCTTAAATTCATATTTAATTTATTAGTTGGTGGTTCAGTTATACTTTACGAAATATTATGAAAATAATAAAACGGAATGGAAAATACAATATTATTCTCCCTCAAAAAACCTGTGTCCAACTATCGATTTCAATGTTTGAAACCGCAAAAACTTCGAAAAGGGTTTTATTTATTCAACATAGTATCCAGCATAACGAAGTGTGCGTAAATCACTCAATATCTAGGCAACTTATATGTACTAACAATTATATGTAATAATTAAAAAAAAATAAAAACAATGCGTCTCAAAAAGAGTTCATTTATGTTATTCCTTTATGTAACGCGTTATTTTCCAATAAAATACTTTTTTTTAAACTTACTACTGGGAACATTGACGGAAATGTCACGCCATTTACACCACCAATTTCTGCGCCGCAGTCATAAACATAATCTTGTGTCATGAAAGTCGAAAGGTGTTGTGCGTGTGGAGTGACAAATAAACATTTAGTGGTTTCTCTTGAAAATTCATAAAAAAATAACATGTAAGTATGTTTGATCTTAATCTTATTATCTGAAAACTATTTTGTTTGTGCTATTCAGTAGCTTAGGAGCTGCAATCATTAAGTGAATAGTGTGTCTTGAATTGAAATGAAACACTTCAAAAACATCGTCCATGTTTCCTTTATGTTACATTTTTATGTTACGTTATTTAAAAATTGCATTAAGGTGTATTCACAAACACAGGCATGTACTTTTTGTAAGAACGGTTAATAAATATTTTTATCTTTACAATATGTTTGGTTACCGGTTACCGATACTAACAACATTTATTTTATAATACTTAATCCATTTATTTTAAGAAAACCTCTGGCAAAGTGGCAACTAATGAAAACTTAGTGAAAATTAACTAAATAGGTACCTTTAAATTAAGGAGGATGCGCAGTGGTAGCCCACGAAATTTTTTTTTTTTTGGGTTTTTTGCAATTTGCAGGTCCGTGTCAGGTTGTGTCTTGATCAAAATATGATACGCGGCAATAAAACATAATTATGTATTTCCATAATTTTAACCATAAAAATCATCAATACATCTCTCTAAGTTAGATTTCGTGCAGATTCGTTAGATTTCGTTCGTTCGAGGAATCTGCACGGAATCAGTTAAGTTAATTAAGTAAAATTTGATTTTTATATAAAGATTTATATTCCCTACTTATGTTATCAATAATTGTTATGTTGTCATTATTTTGATATCATTTTGTAGACTGACTCAAATACTTTTGGTTAAACATAATTTCACATGCAAAATTCAAGGGTTGTTTTTGCGAAAAAGTAAAAAATGTAAAAAAAAAAGTTTTTTTTTGTGTAAAGTTTCGTGTTTTTGTATGTTTTTTTACTATTTTTTTATTTTATTTAGTTTTTCCATAGCCTCAACGTCTACCTTTACAATTAAGTCATTTGGACGTCTGTAGGTTTTTTAGATTCAAAGATATTAGCATTTTATTGCACATTCCCTAATGCAGCCGTTAAAAATGTCCGCCATTAGCGGTGTGTTGGGTTAAGATTTTTTATAAAATTAGATTTGTCGATAAAAAATAGTATATAATATGCCCTTTTAGTATCGGTAACCGTAACCAAACACATTGTAAGTATATAAAACAAATTCGGTTCAGTTTCACATTTATAACTTAAGAACCGCTGGACCGATTGGATTTGTCTTGTTCGTCGGGTCAGCTAGTTTATCAGAAATATCGGATTTATCGAAACCTGCTAAACTCAAAGTGTTTGGTTTACAGATAATATAATATGCCTTTATCGGTTGCAGAAAGGCAGAAAATGTATCTAGAGCGGCTAAAAAATAACGATCCCGAAAAATGGAATCGAATGCAGGAGAAAAATTTTGACCAGAGCAAAAAATTCTAAAAAAAAAAAAATACAGTAGAGCTATCAGACAAAGAGAAGGAGACCAGACGAAAGTACTGGAGGAATTAAAAAAAAATACTGACAACGAGCAAGAAGTAGAAAGTGTGAACCTCGAAAAAATACCAAAGAAAATATCAGAAGAAATACAGAAAATTAACCAAAGAAAATGAAAAGATTAATCGGTACTACCATCGGTAGCCCACATTGAAGTGACTACCTGTTATTTTAAAATTAAGATCACGTAAAAGCTGAGACCAAAAACTTAAATGTTTTTTAACGGCATTGTAGTTATTCTTTTAGGCGTCGAAGTGAGACTTTTGTTATGTCAATCTTTCAGATTGTTACATTTTTATCATGAATAAAAATAATTATAAAATACTTGACTTTTTCTCTTACATCATGAACACAGCCCTTATTTTCCTTTATGTTACTTTTATGATATTGTGACATAAAAATAACACAAATGAAATGATCCAAAATTTTGGTTTTGACCCTTTTAGCATTTCATTTATTAGATAAGTATGAGTTAATTTTCTTTAAAATTTTCATCTGTTCCGATTTTAATGAAGTATTTTTCTCAATAATTAAGATTTAAAAAACTCAACTGTTAATCGACTTTTGTTGCTGACTGTACCTACCTACCTACCATTTCTTCGCGATGTTTTCCTTCACCAGTCGTTTAAGATCTTTGTAAGTATAATTATGATACCCACGTATGTAACCTTAATATTATTTCGAGATGGGAACGTCGCTAATGGCGGCAGCGACGTGCGCTCGCGTCGATGGGCGTGGCTTGGCACGAGCAACGCTCCGCCCATCGAAAGTTTAATAGTGTTATGGATAATCAACAGATTATTAGCAGAATTTAAGGTTTGTTTTATGTGTGTAAGTACCTCTTATTTTTGCTAAGAGAAGGAAAGATTAATGTCTATTTTCTGATGAAGATGTAAATAAACCGTATCCAAATTTATTTTGAGTCGGCGCAACGCAACCTCAACGATAAGTTCCCTCTACGTCGAGTCATAAAGGCTATAGTTTTTCAAGGATACCTACTGATCCTGTATCATTGAAAAACTATAGCCTTAGAAAGTTTCTATTCCCTTTGCGTCGAGTTTGGAAAGGCTTTTTACCACTTTCATGTAAAATTTTTGAGTAAAAAAATATTTAAGTAGTTAGTTAGTCAAATTTTAGTGAAAATTCGCAAAGAATTGCTTTTGATTTCGACTACTTTGGAACTCTCGTTAATAAAATTAAAACATCAGAAATAAACTATTAAGTTCAAAACATGTTCAAAATCAATCCATGTCCTGGAAAAAAGATGCGAAAAATTTTAAAAATTGGCATTAAAAAGTCTTAAAACAACATAATTCGCGCAGTAGGTATAAACTGGACGCAAAATACAATAAGTAGCTCATTCATTAGAATTTGATCATAATTGAAGTGATCTTTCATGTTGTTTCGTATACAACCTCTTAGCATTTTCATCTACTAAGTACCTATAATTTTGGAACCTATTATTCATTCGGGCGCTTTTTAACGCGCTTAGGCCTTTGGAGTGCTTTGGGGTCGTCCGCGAAACTATCAATTGCAATTGTCAATTTTTACGTGATTGATACACATTGAAGTGCAAATTGATCATCTACCAAATGCAATTGCAGCGACTGAAAATATTACTACACTATAAATTGATTGCAATTGATAGTTTCTGACTTAGGTACACGGAGCGATTGTAAGTAATTGCATGTAGCATGCTATATAGGTTGAAGCAACAGTACCTAATAGTACATTTTGATACAAGTGGAGAACGTTTGTTATTGCATTCGAGGCGGAATTAACACCCGAGCCGTAGGCGAGGTTGTTTTTGAGCCGAGAACTGCAATAACAAATGTCCACGAGTATCAAACGACGTTTTTCAATACACTTTTGAAGAAATAAAATAAAATAACGAACAATATTTTTGTCATGAATTATTAGGTAAGTAACTATGATTTAAATTTTCTTTTTTTCCGCGCTTTGCTTTCGGCAGGTTGAAGGAGAAGCAAAGGTATAAAGCCGATAAACAGCCTAATATGAAAAATAGAAAATTCAAATATTTTTGAGTTTAGAACACAAAATGTTAATTTGTTCATAAACGTTTCTTTTGTGGCGGCATCTACATCGCCACATATGAACTACGCATCAATGACATGACGTCACGCAAACCTGCATCGCGCAATTAGAGTTTACCACGCGATTAGCATATATACAACGTCCCGACATCAACCGTCGGGCAGTGGCCCACCAGACACAACACCCATTTGGTCGGAGGATCCTCCCTTTTCTATGGAGGATGAGTGAACTTTACACCCTGTTCCTCATGCCTCTAAACTTTTATTGTAATAGGTAATCATAGTTTTTGATGATATTTAATATATAAATATTCAAAAAAATATGAACGCCGTAAAGACGAATATCTCTTTGCCGAGATTAAAAAAAACATTCACCTCCGAATAGAGAGTTGTGATTATAGGCATTGAAACAATTTGGACTAAGTATTATAGGTATCTGTGGCAACGTGTCCGGGAAAATAAAAAATCGCACGCGTGTGAAATACATTGCATTGTGAACCTCATCGTAGTGCGATATGCACCAGTTTTCGAGGAAGTGTATTGAAAAATCATTTGTTGCTTCAATATTATTGGTATGCCAAGGGTAAGGAACTTTAATCATGTAAATGTTCTCTATCTAGCTCTTGAACTACATATACTTAAAAATTGAACTCATTATATCTTCTAAACTAAGACCCGACTAAATCTGTGACTTGGCGAAAAATTGCGACTAAATTCGGCAGAAAACAGATCTTCGATAGGTGGCCTATATATATGAGAGAAAATTGGTAAAATATTTGGTGAGACATAAATGTGGCCAAGCTGGGGAGATGCTCTCCAGATCGGCCACATAAGATCCCTTATAACTTTTGAACCAGTGACCGCCAAATTCTGATATTTGGCGACAAATTTCGAATAATTAGCGTCTAAATTTGGGAGAAAACAGATCTTCGCTAGATGGTCTACTTTTTGAGATATAAATGTGGCCAAGCTGGGGAGATGCTCTCCAGATCGGCCACATAAGATCCCTTATAACTTTTGAACCCCATGCAGTGACCGCCAAATTCTGATATTTGGCAAATTCCCACGACGCGACTTTAGGCGACTAATTTTTTACGTTATCAAAATTAAAATCCCTAATGCCATGCCAGTGTCAGTCACACGAGCTAAATGTGTCATATCAACGCCCGGATACTGTACAATACCTCTGTCTATTCTGTAAAAGTGAAAACCTACTTGAAGTGATCTATCAGCCTACGTAAATTCTGTAAAAATCTCACCGTGAAAACTTGCGTGGAGTGAGCTGTCAGTGTCATCCCACGGATGCTAGGGATTGACCAAATTACATTTACGCTAACATCAGGTGGAATGTTGGGTGGAATGACACTGACAGTTCACTCCACGCTCACTTCACTTAAGTTTTCGCGGTGAGATGATTACAATGCGTTTAATTGCGTTTCAACTAAGAATAGGAACGTCAATGACCTCTAACTGTCAACTGAAGCTAAAATCTAAGGCTTGCAAAGTTTTGTAGTGCTATCCTTATACATTTTAGAATTGGTTTTGGAATTTGTTTTTGTTAAAATATGTTACTGACTTTGCAAATGTGCAAACGAGATGCTGTTTTAATAAATCTTCACAATATGGCGCAAGGTCATTCCTATTCTTAGTTGAAACGCATTGTACAGAATACGTTGCTGATGCTAGGAATTGACACTATTGACTCTGGAAGAAACATCTTTGATCATTGGTTTTTGTGAATAAAACAAAACAAAATAGTTTTAAAAACATTATTATTAAGTAAAAATGTAACATTTTACAAAAATATATTTACATGTATACATATACTAGGTACAGTCAGCGGCATGTTAAGTAGACAAAGAATTTTCAATTCAATTAAAATATTGTCTTAAAATATAAGCTTATTATTTGTGCATGAAATGTCTTTAAATATGACATTGGGGCTATACTGATGTTTTTTTTGTCTTAAATGAGAAAATATTAAGTAAAATTACAGCGTTGAAAAACTCGTGACTTTTCTTTAAAGTTAGTTTGAAACGAAGTTCCTTATCGTACGTTATACTCTGCACACTTATACCCATATTCTAAGTCAAATCCTCATGAGTTCCTCGACTGGACTCTTCACAGTAGTTTGATATTCATAGTTGCAATTTTACTCCTCATCTCAAATCAAACAGTTTCCTTAGTTGAGGAACCAACTGTCAAATATATAAGTCGTATCTACCTTGAGGAAGATAATATTAACTGCGTATATTATTCGAGGTGAGTTTCAGTTGACGAACGAACTGTCAAATAAAAGGTACATTATAATAATTAAGGCCCTGGTTCCAAGCTTGGTTTAGCTCGGTGTGTAAGTGAAATGGCGTTATGGCTGTCTAGTTTGACGCGCGAGATAGAAGATTCTCACGCGCACCGGAATTATGTCGTAAAAGTGCAAATAAAATCGTATAAAATTATAAATTAACTATTTAATAAAAAGTAATACATCACTGGATGCAGTTTGGAATTTGACATTTCATGGTATATTTTTAATCTATACATATAATAAATCTGTAGACGAGGCGTTTCTGTACATAGCAAATATTTAAAAAAAAAAAAGTTGGGGTGTTCTAGAATAACCAACAGATACCATTTCTACCATTTTTGTAATTTTTGTCTGTTTGTCTGTTTGTCTGTTTATCTGTTTGTCTGTGAGAGGTTTTTTCGTTCAAGTATCACGTAAAAAGTACGAAACCGATATGGTTAAAATTTATAATTAAATATTGTGTGTAACTCAGAGTTTTACTTAGTGTTTGTTTCATCGCAATCGCTTCAATATATCAAAAGATATATGAATTTAAAGTGTTCAAGAAAAACTTCATACGAACGAAAAGTTCATACACGTAACGACATCTATTGACGCCAAATGGTACTAGCGAATATCCATAATAATTTATTACTTATTTTTTATATCTTATGATGTTTTTTTATTTTATGTTTTCATAAAAATATTTAAAAATATAAATCATAGGTAGGGTATGTAAATGAAATAAAAGATTATTAAAATTAAATATTATAAACACATCCTGTGTCTGCGTTAAGTATTTCAAGTGGTTAACCTGATGGGTCGATCCATCAGGTTAAGCTACTCTTGGCGGGGTTGGTCAGTGGATGGGTGACCATCTTTACAGACTGAGTGCCTCGGAAAGCACGTTAGGCCGTTGGTCCCGGGTGTCATTCGTGGTTCTTTGACAGTCCTTACTGGTCGTCAAAAGGCAGAAAGTCTGACAACCAGTGTTACCAAGGGGTATCGTATTACCCAGTAATTGGGTTGTGGAGGTCAGATAGGCAGTCGCTCCATGTAAAATACTGGTATTCAGCTACATACGGTTAGACTGGAAGCCGACCCCAACATAGTTGGGAAAAGGCTAGGCAGATTGATTCTATTGGTGGTTGATCAAAAACCCGGCCAAATGCGTGTCGGACCACGCACAATCAAGGGTTCCGTAGTTAAGATGAATTTATCCCAAGAACAAACTTAACATTGTAAGTAGTTGAAAAAAATGTTCTCCCATACATTCCAACTGTAAATCTAAGTTTGTACTCACAATATTGAGAGATTTACCATGTTATTTTATGACCACAGACTTCTTATAGGTTTTCCTGTAATCTACAGGTAAACTACTATGTTCTGTATTTTAAAAATAATGCAATGTCATATAATAATCATAACAACTAACAACAACAACATAGAGATTGAGAGGCGGTAGGGTTGACAGGTGAGGAGGGGGGATGTGGTGAGGTGGAGGGGGAAACATTGACGGGGTGTGAGGGGGAGGTAGGGGGAAGGGGATGCAGTGAGGGGATTAGAGGGATGAGGGAGTGGGGTGGTAAGAGGTGGGGTGAGAGGGGGGACGAGCGCCTTTACATCTTAAAGTTGCTTTTTGTATAGCACTGATTCATTGAAGAAACCCGACAGAAATGACCGAAAAATAGAAAGTCAGAACGGCACAAAAAACTGAAGTAAACTCCAGTCGTCGTCAGAGCTGACACACACACTTTCTATAAATCAAACTGGGTTTTAATTTGTAAGTTTATTGTACGCAGAGCGAGCTTCCAGTTAACCACTGTATCCGATAGATGGCGTTGAGCAATTATCGTCATTTTCTAAATCGCGGTGTTATGATTTTCCGCAGAAGAGTGACACATTTCCAGTCATAAAATTAAATAAATTGTATTAAAATTATCGGACCTATAGTAGTTTCGTAGATGCTGTCTTGGAATTCTGGTCTCTGGAACTGGGTTAAACTGGGTTTCTCTTTAAAGGTCGAGATTATTTGAGGCATCTTTATAACCGACTTCAAAAAGGAAGAAGTTCTCAAATCTCAATTCGCCTGTTTTTAGGGTTCCGTTCCGTAGCTAAATAGTACATAGAAAGGGAACTCTTATCATTTCGTTCTGCCCATCTGTCCGTCCGTATGTCACAAACCCAATGTTTGAAAGAGTTTTCTCCAGAGATGGTCCCCTTTACTATGGTGAAGATCTGATAATTGAACTCCTCAATAACGTACGTAACGTAACGTATACGTACTGTGATTTGTACGGAAATCAAAGAAAATTACTGGGTAGGCAGTTGCTATCCGTGGTCAACTAATTATGGACTTCGATCTTTTTTATAAGTTTTGCCTCCATAAAAATGGATGTTCACGGTATAAACGAAACGACAGTTTGATCCGCAGTCCAAACTGCACAGATCCATCCGTGGTTTGGAACGCAGTCCACAGATCCATGAGCGATAGAGAGAGAGAGAGCGAGAGATCCACACGTACAGTTCGAACCGCGCATCTTGGACTGCGTTCCAAACTGCAGTTACAGTTACTGTGTTTCGGTGTAAATTGATTTCACTTATTTCGTCAATAGCGCCCTCCACCCGTACAGTTCGGAGCGAGGGATGGAACGGCGCGTGCTGTTTCCCGCGCTCCGAACTGTACGGGTGGAGGGCGCTCATAGCCAAACCAAACTATATGTAGATAGATAGATAAGATAGATAAATCATTTATTTAGTGCACACAAAAGACATAGCACAAACACACAAAAGTACAATTAAATGGTAAAGTAAAATTAACAAGGTGCCAATAAAAAAAAAAAAAAAAAATAGAAGAATAACACAAATAAAACTGACACTATGACATAAGTAGGTAGGTACTTAAAATAAAATTAACAACGGAATACACAGTGCGGTGTGTGTCTCAATGTTGCACCAAATGGGAGTCCAGCTCAGCATGTGTCAGGCAAATATACCTGACGCTGATATTCTGCTGGATCCCTGCAGTGACATACGGACGTCGAGCAGTCGAGATAAATTGGTATTGTAAGAAAGTGTTATGCGCGGGGTGACATGCGGGGTGACGGGGTGTATGTGTAAACCCCGCTGTTCGTTCCAAAACGACAGTTTGGATGGCGCGTTGTTTCCAGCAGTCCGAACTGTACGTGTAAACCCCGCTATTATAAACCGCAGTAACTGCATTCGCAAGGGTTGTGGTAGAGAACCCCAGGTAGCGGTTCCCACCAGGCAAGATCGGAAGATTCTTCATTTTCATTGGAGGAGTGATACCTACACCTTATCTAAGCAACCCATTATTGTTTTCCGACATGCACGCGAACGAAGTCGCGGGCACAGCTAGTTATAATTATAATTGCTAATGAAGGGATAAACAGCTTTTAAAGATTATTAGGAGGTATGTTTAAAGATTTTTTTGGTGCATTAAAGTATGTTTAATTATGTTTTGGCTTCCATCACTGTACGCAAAAAGGACTTGTAAATATTTTTTCTACATGTCAAAATTATTTACGGTTTATGAGATACACAGCTTTAAAAAAACATATTTTTGATCGTTTTCAGGAAATCTGCGCCTTAAGTAATATAAACGGAATATTTCTCCAAGCCATGACGTTTTCGTGACGTCACCTCGACTCACACTCATTCGACGATCCTCATAATTTCCTTAATCTTACGACTGTGAATACTGATTTTGAAGATCTTTCGAGGCACGCCTTGAGGTCGCCTCGACCGAGTTATGAGTCGAGGAGCTTTCGAGGCTACGACTTTGAATATGGGTGTTAGTCTTGGCGAATGATAGCTAGACCGGAAAACGTGTAACATTTTGACCGTCATGACACTTTTGCATGTGTTTTTTTTTTACAAGCGTATATCCAATGTCTATAAGTACAGGAAAAGTTTTTAAGCAGTGCGCAAATTTTCACAGGGCTATGAATATGAACAACTTTTATGTGGCCAACTCCTAAATCACGAAAAAAAAATCAGCTAATCATATATTTTGGTTGAGTAGGTATTGAACGAACTTTTGTATGAAACAGCTGAATTTTTTTTCGTATTTCAGAGTTAGTCCCATAGTGAAAGTTGTTCATATTCATGGGTAGAACACTCTGCGAAAACTTGCACAGTGCTTAAAACTTTCCTTTATACAGGGTGGAAGGGACATCGACGCGCAAACGGTTACCACGTATTCAGTACATCATTCTGAGCCCCCTATATAGAAATTTTTCATCGGTTATTGAAAAAAAATCTGCTCTTCCATACATTTTGACCGTGTAGGTATTGCACTATTGTAGGAAACTGCAGATTTTTTTTTCAATAACCGATGAAAAACTATGTAGAATCAGAATGATGTACTGAATACATGGTAACCGTTTGCGCGTCGATGTCTCTTCACCCTGTATAGTATAGGTATGTATATTACTGTATTACAGACGTGGCGGGAGTTTTTTTTTTTTCATTTATGTACTCTCAAACGTTGTACACACAGCAAGTGAAATTACTACAAAATGTCAAATTTTCTCATTCGATTTTGAACTTAACCGTCAACATTTTAAGGTTTAAAATCATTTGGAGAAATTCGACACTTTGGTATATATATGTGCTGTTGTCTGTACCGTAAAGAAAATTCGTTCTAACCGGGTGTCCCGCACGACACTGTTTTTACTTTTACATGATTTTGTAGTTATATTGGCAATAATAATTGCTTAATATTGTAGGTATACTAACCATGTTGACGATTGAAATTGTTTCTACTTTTCTTAAAAAAAAACAGTCCCGACGAAATAAGATCCTCTTTTTTTTTTCAAGTCGGTTAAAAATCCTTTGTTTGATGTGATTTAATTAATTAAATCACATCATCAGAAACATAATCAGAAAAAAAAAACTTGTTTATTATTGTAATTTCTTCTATTTTATAAATGTTGGCCATTATTACATTGTTCTTAGTTTTCTAAAAGAAAACTTGCGTATTGCAGTTTTATTTTAATCACATGAGTTTAAATCAAATATTTAAATCGTTAGATTTGCAAAAAGTGTCCACATACATGTCCATGGTGACTGCGACATTGTGATCAGAGCTGTCAAAACGAAAGATAAACGCTACCATCTTTCGACTCGATATGGCGAATCTAATGATTTAAATCTTTGATTTAAATGAAAAAAAATATTAATAAAATCATGAAACCCTGGAAAAGTCACAAATATGACATTAATTAAGTAAATTGTGACGTAATAACAAGAAAATTGATAATAATAATAATATTATGACGCTGATTGCAATATCCTATCGCCTATAAACATTAAAAAAAAAACTTATGTTTAACATTTATTAAAAAATCATTACATTTACTTACATCGTTTTCGTGTGAAATAGAACAAATGCATGGTTAAAACTAAATAAAAATTAATATTTTCTATACAAAATGAGTTAGCTCAAAATACTTTCGACGCCTAAAAATATAGACAAAGAAACAATATTTCATTCAGCTTTGGGGGCATAAGCCAAATCTCATCTCTACACGAATTATTATTTCTTTTTCTGTAACTAAAATTAAAATATCTAGGCTTGTTCCGACCAAAATCGGTAAATAGTAGGGTACTTGATTAATAAAATCATATTTCTTAAAAAAAAAGCGTATTTTAAAGTAATAAAAATAAATTAAGACGGTTAAAAAGGGGTGTTATGAGTTTATCAAAGTTTAGTTTTCGATTTTCTTTTATTTTTTATAATAACCAGTAAGTTATAAGAATTTAAGTAAAAAAATATGCAAGTACCCTTGTGACGTAATATCACATCTCTTTTCTTTCCGTTAAAAGACGTTCTTAAAAGTCTTTCTGCCGTATAAACGGAGTGTCATTGAGTGCCGAAGTTAACCGTCAAATTACAATCACTGGGCCCCATACAAATGGCCTGCTACGTAATACTTCGTAGTTGGCATCATGAATACCAACTTTTAGAAGGATAGGTACGTAATATTGTGTATAAGAATACCTACGTAATAATACGTAGTCGGCCTTTGCCATTATCACCAGCTACGTAATATTGCGTAGTTGGTATTCAATGGGTTAAGAATTGGGCTGAACATCCCGTGGGGCAATTGCGTAACTCACTCTTACAGTAGGATTCGGTTTCATTTTGACAGTTCAACAACTTTCATTGCGTTATTAACGTTGTCGAGCAGACAAACTTTCCGAACATATAACGCAATGGATTAGCAATATCCTTCAAAATCATTCTGATTAGTATAAAAAGGTCCATGATGGTCTTTCGAAAAGTTTGAAAGAATAAAAAAAGACAAAATAGTTTTTTTTTTGTATGACAATGGCGACCTGTAATGGCAAATTTTTGTTGATAAGTATGTCGTAATACATATTAGTACCAAACATGAAATAATTTTGTTTCGAACACTATTAACAAATTAATAGGCTATACAATAATAAAATTGCAACGAAATTTAGTTAGGCCATAATTATTTGAATTAAAGATAAAATTGTAAGAAAAAGAGCTACATTTTTGGAACGTTTTACTACTGAGAATCTTTGCGAGATATAGGGTAAAAAAATAAGTTTAAAGTTAAAAGGAAAAAAAAGGTAACGGTAAAAAGGAAATAGGTTAGGTAAAGTTGTTAAAACAGTTTTTTTTTCTTACCATGTATGGAAATCGGATATAATGAATACAATACAAACAGAGGCGGACTTTCCATAAATGGCCGACTAGGCCCGGGCTTGGGCGGCCAACCTGCGTCTGCGTCTGGCAATATCTCGGCTCAGTAAATAATGTAGCTATTACGGCTATTCAAATAGTAATGCAATTATTAAACTTTTAACTAAAAACAACAGCTGATTTTTTTTTTCTCGTGATTTCAGAGTTGGTCCCATTGTGAAAGTTGTTCATATTCATGGGTAGAATACCCTGTGAAAATTTGCACACTGGTTACAAACTTTTCCTGTATAAAAGGGACCAAAAGCCTGGACAGATTATATCCACTAAGTAATATAATCAACCTATAACGTTCCCACCACACTGCTGGGAGACAGGCCTAATCTCTGTGAGAGGGTGGGTAGATGACAAATGACTTCGAAATTTTGGCTCTAGACAAGACGCCTTCATGAAAGGTAGATTTTCGAATGTAGCTCTTATTTCTTAAGCGTTAAGGCTTAAGGCCAATATGGACTTGCAAGGCTTTTAGGCTAATAAGGCCGTCGACACCAAATTATTTAGCATCTACTTACAAATTACTCATTATTACCGTATTTGCAATATATACAGACATAAAAGTGGACAAATATATTCATATTTAAAGTTTTATTAACTTGGTAATGATACAGGATTTAAGTGTAAACACCGTTATCCTTTTAAAGGGTCATTGTACTTTTCATTATAAACAATTTTTACTATGGGAGCAAACCAGAAATAGCTAAAAAAATCTGTTGATCCCTACATTTTGGCGAGTTATGCGAACTTAATGTATGGAACATCTGATTTTTTTTCTCGATTTCAGGTTTGGTCCCATAGCAAAAGTTGTTCATAATGATGAGTACAAAGGATAACTATGTTTATACTTACACCCTTTCTGTAATTTTTAATCAATCTCCCTGGCCTTTTCCCAACTATATTGGAGTCGGCTTCCAGTCTAACCGGATGCAGCTGAATACCAGTATTTTACATGGAGCGACTGCCTATCTGACCACCACAACCCAGGTACTGGGTAATACGATACCCCTTGGTAAGACTGGTTGTCATTTTTAATATAGGCAATTTTTTATCCCAAAAATAATTAAAACTACGTAAATTAGTCACCCAAAATGGACGAAGTACCTACTACGCCTAGACCCCTTATATAGGGTCACTGGTAATTTGTGTTTAAGTATCGGTCACTATTTGCCAGTCACCCTTTATATACCTCTGCTTATTCATATTTATGGCTTATTGTGGATACATAATAATAGCCGCACGGGTCAATTGAAAGTTAAGCTACGCTTGCCGCGGTCTGCTCGTGGATGGGTGACCATCCGTACAAATCGAGACCTCTCCGTGCCTCGGACAGCACGATGGTCCCGGCTGTCATTCGTAGATATTTGACAGTCGTTACGGGATGATGCCCAAAAGTCTCGACAACCAGTCTTACCCAGGGGTATTATCCAATAACTGGGTTTTGGAGGTCATAGTTTTATTATAGGCAGTGTGACCATTTTTGGTATTTTTAGTACTAAATTGGTATATTTGAGGCGAAGAATGACGATATCATATTTTTAGTAGAATAAATATCGGTATAATGTTGGTACAATTTCAACTGTCATGGTATTTTTTTGGTATAATCACCTGGCAACAGCTGAAAAGGAAAATACGTAGGGTTATACAATTAGAAACGGTCACACTGATTCAGCTACATCCAGTTAGACTGAAAGCCGACCCCACCATTGTTGGGAAAAGCCTAATCAGATTTTTTGAGTTATTGTGCTTGTCGTATAAACATGAACCAAAAGGTTATAGGCCATCATTAGACAGAAATGTGCCTCATTGCTCTGCAGAGTGCGGGTCATCCCTAAGTCCATCCTGAAAATCATAGCTGGGAAATACGACTCTTCGATAATGCATAGCATTATTAAGAGATTAATCTCTCAAAGTAATCTTGTTGCCAAGTAATCATATTAAGCTTTACTAACATAGTCTTAAGATTTCTGTGTACTAACCCACTATGGACGTTACACTATTTAACATGAATAATGTAACCAATATTTTGTAACCATATTTTGGAGTGTCCGTGGAGTTTCTTGCCCGTTCTTTTCCATAGATCTACGTTTTGGAATGGGCAACTAGCTTCAACTTTCTGACTAACTGACCGACTCTTTGACAGTTGAAAAGTGCCTGTAATTGGTTTAATTGAAATAAATGCTTTGAGTTTGACTTGTACGAAATATAGGTTATTTTTTTAATTTTTTTTTTTATAGGATAAAACTTGTATTTTCGATTCAAAAATCGATCGAATTAATATTACGTTTATGTTACGCGTTCGTGCTAGGGAGTCGTACTGCTAATGAGAGATTCAATTACCAAGTTAATAAAACCTTAACAAAAAAGTATTTTTAGATATTTAATGTTTAATTAAAACGCAAGCATCTTACGTCTTTTCGTTTACATTATTGTTATTATCATAAACTTAATTACTATACTTATCAAATTTATATTGCACAAACTTTTAAGTTATCACCAATCTGAATAAAAAATGTGGTGCCAATTTAATATGTAGTGTCTTTTGAATGAGTGATTGCTTCGTCTGGCGAAGGATGGGTCGTGAGTTCGAACCCTGCCTGTTGCACTATTTATGTGAATTATTTTAGCGTTCATGTTACTAACTAGCTAAAAATAATATCCACAAAAATAGGCAAAAACATAATTGTGTTAAAAATTCTTAAATAATAATAATTATTAATATTATTTATGCAATATAAATTCAATTTAGCACTCGACAAGTTCACAGCATTTTGTAATTATACAATAATAATATTTATCTAAAAATTAAAAATTAAATATATTTTTCTAGCTTCTGAAGCATTTTCTAAGAACTT
Source organism: Cosmia trapezina (assembly GCA_905163495.3). NCBI lineage: Eukaryota > Metazoa > Arthropoda > Insecta > Lepidoptera > Noctuidae > Cosmia > Cosmia trapezina. Next base: position 5,065,084 of record LR991049.1, on the reverse strand, counting down.
AATTTAAACAAAAAAATTGTTGTAAGTAGTTTTTATATTACACTGATTATTACCCGACAGTGGTAGAGCCCAAAAGAAGGGTAATGTTTTTTCTTAAAATAACACTTTACCTAATCCTGGAAAAGAACATGGAACTTCTACCCATGGCCGTGCTTGTTAAACCGAAAATCAGAAAAAAAATAATTTCAATTGTAATAAATATCTTAAAAATAATACATTTTGCTGTGAATATGTCAAGTGTAATGTCATATTAAGGTCCTAATATCACTTGGTGTGAGTTTCATCACGCGTTGCTCAGCAATTCACTGGAAAGAAGAATATTTAGATATGAAACATTACATTTTTTGATGCCCTATGATTATTTCGCCTTCTTTTTTATATACTTGTACATATTACTTTTTTTTTTAATACTGTTAGATTTTAAATTATGTAAATAAAATATTACTTTTCAAAAATAAAATATTATCTTTCCGACATTATGTTTTTTGTTTTTTATTTTATTTATTAGGGAAAACAAACAGTGACACATTACATTTTGTAGGAAGAAATACAAAAAAGATACGACCAAATGTGTAACCAACAACATTTTCCACGGAATACCTACACACATAAAAATAATCTTTACAAAAATGTTGTATAAAAACGAAGGAACTATCCCCGGTTTCTGAAAGCATGGCCAACAATAGGTACCCGACAGAGAGAAAACTTCACACAACGCGCCATGTTTGATAGGAGTACAGTACAACGTTCCAAGGTTCCATCGTTTATTTTCGGTAAAACCGAACTTGGCCGAATTAAATGTGACTGGTTCAATAGGGGAGTGACGGAATTAATGCGTCAATCAATCTGCTTAGCCTTTTCCCAACTATGTTGGGGTCGGCTTCCAGTCTAACCGGATGCAGCTGAATACCAGTATTTTACATAGAGCGACTGCCTATCTGACCTCCACAACCCAGTAACTGGGTAATACGATACCCCTTGGTAAGACTGGTAGTCAGACTTTCGGGCTTCTGACGGCCCGTTACGACTGTCAAAGATCCACGAATGACAGCTGAGACCAACGGCTTAACGTGCTTTCCGAGGCACGGAAGAGGAGTCTCGGTATGCAAAGATCGTCCCATCCACGGGGCAACCCCGGCAAGCGTATCTTAACCAGATTGATCGACCCGTGCGGCTGTTATTACTTAGCCATGAACTCCTTTTAAAAAATTAGTGCGTCAATCTATAATAATTTAGGTGGGAACATAAATCATTTTCTGTTTGTCAATAGTCACATTGTATTCGCTATATTTCGGATTTTCCGAAGATAACCGATGGAACCTTTGAACTTGTCGTACTGTACTACTCAAAAGCTCGGTAGTACAGGTCTCCCAAAGTGATAATGCGCATAGAAATCTTCGTCACTGTTCGGCAACGGTCGTATTCCCCGAGCGTCGGAAGACGACATGTATATAGAGTGGTTAAGTGCATTTTCTTCATGCATAATTTAGGGCTCTTACGATTCAATGATTCGGGTGTTTCCGGGAATACGACAATTAGCGAAGTCTGCATGAGCATTATTAATTTGGGAATACTGTACCAAACAAACAAAACTGTAGGTAGAAGCATTTGTCTCTATGGAGGATTACTCAGTGGCACGACGTTCGTGCTAATTCGGAAACACGAAGATTGCCGAAGCGTATGCCTTTTCTGGTTTACCTGTATCAAAGCTATGTTTACTTACTTTGTTAGTTCCCGCGTAGTCATCGCTCCTGTTAATCCGGAACGCGATCTCGACCGACTTAACTGTGCTCTTCTTTCAGCTGAAAATAATGGACAGTATTAATATACAGATATTATAGTTTGCTTTATAAAAATTCTAGGACGGACTGTGGTATAGTGATTTTAAAAAAATTGTGCATGTATTGTGTAAGTGTAAACAGTGGCAATCTTTTAAGGGTTTATTGAACTCATCATTATGGACAACTTTTACTATGGGACCAAACCTGAAATCGCAAAAAAAAAATCAGCTGTTTCCTACATTTTGACGAATTATGCGAACTTATAGGTATGTACTGAACAGCTGATTTTTTTTCGCGATTTCGGCTTTGGTCCCATAGTAAAAGTTGTTCATAATAATGAGTACAATGACCCCTTAAAAGATTGCCACTGTTTACACTTACACGCTGTATAATATAATCAGGAACTTCGATTATTTTCATAAAATTATAAACTGTCGAAACATTGTAAACTGCAACAAACCCTTAAGAATTTAACGCATTATTTTTCGATAGTTTATAATCTATCCATGGGAAACCGCCAAATTGTGAACTGGTATCAAACTTGCTTGCGATGTAATGTACAGCCAGCTTCACGATGTGGGTACCTACCCCCCTTGGAAGCACCACACCGGTTCTCCCAAGGGGAGTACCCACTCGTGAAGCTGACTGTACCTTCAGCTAATACTACATAGCTTGCCTAGCTGCAAGCAACTTGGAACTGCTTGCGCGGCTCCACTCGCTTCGCTCGTTTGGCTCATTCGCGGTGGGTCACAGTTCCCATTTCACCCATTTCACAATTTTTCGTCAGTTTATAATCTAACGGAAATAATACCGATAGATTATAAAGTAACTGTTTTCACAATCTTGACATATCTAAATGTACTCGAATACGGTCGATACGACAATGAGAGCTATAATAAACATACGTTATCGGTTACATTTTGAATACGCTAATGCTGGGGCTACATTAGCGGACGAAGATTCGTGTCGCGTTTGCACGCTAAAAACATCGTTTACGGGTATATGCGATGTTCTTGTCTACATTAGATCCATATCTCGTTGGCGCGCACATCGTGCCGGGTGGTGTTCGACGCTCCAAAGTCTGGACTGCACTGAAGTGACGCAGAAGTAGCCACGCAAGCGAATATTGTCGCGACAAAACCCTTTGATGCGCGCCAGTTTACCGACAGTGCCCCGATAAGCATTCGTCATCAACCGTTTACTACGCGATGATTTGATCTACCCGGCCACATTTATCGCGATAACGCGAATATTCGCCATAGCCCGCTAATGTAGCCCCAGAATAACAGGAAAGCAGAAACTATTCATAGGTGATACTTTAGTTGAATTACGTGCACGTACATGTACAGTAGGCTGCGTGACAGTAGATAACGAAACCTGTGAAAGCAGGGCAACTAAGAAAATTAAACTTTATATCAATTGGATAAAGTTCTTGTCAGAATGACAGTTGTCGTGTTCTGTCTTCGTTCTGAAACATTCCTTGTGTCATTGAGTTAATATTTCATTTTCATAGTTGTTTAGATCACTTTGAACAGTCTGTTTGTCCCGATATTATTGACGCTGACTGTACTCTCCTTGTAATAATTTAATTCAATCATGATTCGAAAGACTCGTGGCGCCATCTATTATATTATCGTAAGAACGTTATTGTTGTTTTCCTCGGGAACAGTACGTTTCTATAAAGCTGAGAACGTATATGCCAAATTTCAGGTAAATATTGTAAATATTATACAGGATATTTTTTAAGCAGTGCGCAAATTTTCACAGGATGTTCTATCCATGAATATGAACAACTTTTACTATGGGACCAAACCAAATCGCGAAAAAAAAATCAGCCGCTCCCTACATTTTGACGAGTTTGGTGCAGATAAATGTATTGAACAGCAGATTTTTTTTTCGCGATTTCAGAGTTAGTCCCATAGTAAAAGTTGTTCATATTGATAGGTAGAACACCCTGTGAAAATTTGCGCACTGCTTATAAAAATATCCTGTATAAAGTGTGAATCATTGAGATTCAAAGTTGGAAAATGTATTTAGTGTACCTAAAAAACTGCAGGAATATTAAAAAAAAATCGAGTCGTAAAATAATAATAAGCTTTGTGGTGCTCCGATGCGATAAAGTCTCACAAGTCGTGCAAGCAAAAATACGTTCAAAATCTACGGTCATCAACACTATTGCGGGTGCAATGTTCAACGTGACATACCTTGTAATCGGTGCAGTATTGCATGTACTATTCCCTCGCCGTCGCTTACTTCCTCTGTGATAGCGTGTGTCAAGATATTTGCGGTTTAAAAATAGTACGGGTGGTTACCCTAAGACAGCGGGTAGTTACCCTAAGTTCAAGTGTATAGTGAGTGATGACCCGAGTGACTAGGTGTCGAGGAAATATAATAAGTGATAACCCTACAGTGTGTGTTTTTTTAAACTTACAGTGAGAGAGCAAGATTTACTTAAATGTATTTTATGTTATGGGGCCGAATACGAAATTTTAACTGATTTGCGTGATTTTACAGACGTAATTTTACAGTTAAAATACTGTATTTCTATAAGTTTTAATGTATTTCAATTATGATCGAATGAATAAGCTACTTTTTTATTTTGCGTCGAGTTTATACTGCGAGAATTAGATTGTTTTAAAAGATTTTAATTTTTTGCGTTTTTTTTTTCAGGAAATGTATTGATTTTGAATTGAAGTTTGTTTTTGTTGTTTTAATTTTATTAGCGAGAGTTCTAAGTAGCCGAAATCAAAAGCAATTCTTTGCCAATTTTCTCTAAAATTTTACTAAGTTGAATATTTTTTTACTCAAAAATTTTATATGAAAGTGATAAAAAGTGATTTATACATTGTATAGACAACTTTCACAAGAATATATTGTAATTTTTCCATACAATTTAGACGTCAAAACGATTCGTAAACATGTGATTTTCTAAACCTCTTACAGCAAAAATTCCAAAAGCAGTCGCCGGTTTAGGTCGATTAATCAAAATTAAATAAGATGAATATAAAAAAGCAGCTCATACATTATATCATATTTGAAATGATCTTTCATGTTGTGTATTAAAATTTTAACAACTGTAAAATTACGTCTGTAAAATTACGTCTGTAAAATCACGCAAATCAGCGAAATCGGCAAAATTTCATATACGGCCTCTTGACACGTTGGCGGACAGAAACAACCACAGGCGTCCAGGTAGCTAAAAGTCACACGACAGTACGACTGTCGACGCCTGAGTTTTTACTAGCATAAAATCAGTACGCCACACGACGACCGATTTTCCATACTATCATAAAGAAGGCATGTTGAACTGTCACCACAGGTATAATTAAGACTTTCGTACTGTCACTACACAATTTTTGTCGTTACGTCAAAGAAAGTACCTCCACGCACAGATTCAAATTTTTACGCAAAATACCATGCATTGTGACACTACGCCCGTGGGCAATGTATGAAAATAAGTAGTGTCTCAGTAGCCGCAACGCAACCAGTGAGATAGTACTGTCCGCCATGCAACGTTTTAAGATGTATAACAGGTAGTGAGCCTAGTGACAAGTAAGTACATGGAGTGTTGAGCTTTTTGTGTTGGTTTAACGATACTGCGTAATAAGTTTTAAATTGAACACAAAGAAAGTGCGACATTTACCTTAAAATAGCGCGCGTGCTTACCCCATGTTATAATTTCACCCATGACCCAATTTGTTTTGTTTATTACGTGATTTCATTATAAATAACAGAAAAAAATACAGAAAGAAGAATGACAGTGTAACTAAATCTGAATTCAAAATTAAGATGAGTGTTTTTTACAATGATTAGATTGTTTAGCAAACATAAAGACACAAACCTGTGTAATACTAATAAACTACACAAAAATAGAAATAAAGTGAAAATAACTTTAGTTTTGATGCGCCAGGGCAGCCCGCGAAATTCAAAATTTCTTACGTTTTTTGCAATTTTAAGTCAGTATTAGATTGTATGCTGATCTAAATATGATTCGCGGCCGTATCAAATATTAATTTATAGAATTATACTGACCTGCAAATTGCAAAAAACGTAAGAAAATTTCAATTTCTCGGACTACCTTACCGCTTTCCCCTTAAGTTAATAAATGTAAATCAATAATCTTACCTCCAGCAACTCTGGGATTCGCTTTCTTTCTCGGTCGCTCTCGACTGAACGCAGACCCACTTTGTAGTGCCTCCATCAAACTGAAATTAAAAGATACAGTTAATATAATTACTCGTAGGTTCCAAAACCAACAGCAAGAGAGGCAACTTTCGCGCCCTCACGACCCTAATCGCCGCAGGAGACGCCCTGGGCGGCGGGAATCTGTAGCCGATTCCCGGCCACCGTCAGCGTGGGCTTGCGAATGGCGAGCAATGGGTAGCTCGCCGTCCGGTAAGCACCAGGCCCGGGTCGACGGTGCGTTGTGCTCCACGCGCGCCTCAAAGAGATGTCAGCAATGATGGGGTCCGATAGGGCCGATTCCGCCGGGGTCACGGGTTGTTCGAAAGAGATACCGTGGCCCTGGCACAGGTATAGAGGTATGAGGAACAGGGTGTAAAGTTCACTCATCCTCCATAGAAAAGGGAGGATCCTCCGACCAGACGGGTGTCGTGTCTGGTGGGCCATTGCCCAACTGTTGATGTCGGGACGTTGTATATATGCTTGTCGCGTGGTAAACTCTAATTGCGCGATGCAGGATTGCGTGACGTCATGTCATTGTGATGCGTAGTTCGTATGTGGCGATGTAGATGTCGCCACTTAGGCAACTGAAGGAACACGGGTGGGTTTTAGTCAGTAAAAGTCTGACACGCCCTTGCGCTCCACCCAGAGCGGGAGAAATGACTTCTCCCGCTCTGGGTGGAATGAAAGGTAAATTGCGGTTTACGATTTATGACGTATTAAAAAAAACTACTTACTAGATCTCGTTCAAACCAATTTTCGGTGGAAGTTTAGTTTTACCAATTTGGAAGTGTTTCTCGCGCAAACTATTCAGTTTAGAAAAAAATGATATTAGAAACCTCAATATCATTTTTGAAGACCTATCCATAGACACTCCACACGTGTATGGGTTTGATGAAAAATTTTTTTTTGAGTTTCATTTCTAAGTATGGCGACCCCCAAAATTTATTGTTTTTTTTCTATTTTTATGTGAAAATCTTAATGCGGTTCACAGAATACATCTACTTACGAAGTTTCAACAGTATAGTTCTTACAGTTTCGGAAAAAAGTGGCTGTGACATACGGACGGACAGACGGACAGACAGACAGACAGACATGACGAATCTATAATGGTTCCGTTTTGCTACGGAACACTAAAAGGTGTGGCAGGGTGCGGCTTCTGGAAGTCACAGGGGTTTAAAAAGGTGTGGCAGGGTGCGGCTTCTGGAAGTCACAGGGGTTTAAAAAAGTGTGGCAGGGTGCGGCTTCTGGGAGTCACAGGGGTTTAAAAAGGTGTGGCAGGGTGCGGCTTCTGGAAATCACAGGGGTTTAAAAAGGTGTGGCAGGGTGCGGCTTCTGGAAGTCACAGGGGTTTAAAAAGGTGTGGCAGGGTGCGGCTTCTGGAAGTCACAGGGGTTTAAAAAGGTGTGGCAGGGTGCGGCTTCTGGAAGTCACAGGGGTTTAAAAAAAAACCTTTTTTGCCGCATGTGCAGTACTTTCCTCCTCCACAAAGAGCTCCACTGCTACTACATATAAGTTAACTCTTACCTGTCCATAACGCCATCTTGCGCTTGATGTATGTCAAGCAGCTGTTTGTACCGGTGCGTTCGGTCTCTACGTTCGCGCTCGGCTGCCGCGCGAGCGGAATGTGCGCGGGCGGCGCGCGCGGCTGCCTCGCGAGCTTTGGCTACTTCTTGGTGGGCGGCCTGGATGAAAGAAAGTAAGTTGTTTTTAATAAGGTACGAATAAATGACATGTATTTTAAACCCAGATAGTAAAAGTACAGTACGCGACCCTAAATATGTCACAACGAGCTTTAAAAAAAGTTCTGCTTTGTAGAGTGTTGTCCCTGTCTCTCGTTACTATGTGACTTTTGAGACTGGAAGACGGTTTTTGGCATTTTAGCTACTTCCGACTTTTCCGACTTTTATGACTACCCTCTCAAAATTGACTGCTATGACTCCCTAGATCGATTTAAGCGACTATGAGCCTGCTTTGGTGGTTTTAGCTACTTCCGACTTTTCCGACTTTCCCGACTTTTACGACTATCCCCAAAAAGTGATTGCTACTTACTATGAAAGAGTCCTTGAACGTCTTGATGTCTGAGAAGAACTCTTCGAGAGTGTACTTGTGAGCGTCAAACACGTAGTACTCAGCTAGCTCGTTGTATAAAGCTTCCATTTTGCGGAACATTGAGTGAAGGAGGTCGCATTGTTCGCGCGCTTCTATTGCGAACGTCTGTGTTCGAGTTAAGGTTAGAAATATTGGTATTGAAACTTAAAAGTAAATAATTTAAAAAAAAACCGGCCACGTGTGTGTCGGACTACGCACAATGAAGGGTTCCGTAGTTGGGATGAATTTATCCAAAGAACAAGCTTAACATTGTAGTTGAAAAACATGCTCCAACATGATACATTCCAAACTGTAAATGTAAGTTTGCACTCACAATATTTAGAGATTTACCATGTTATTTTAAGACTAAAAACTTCTTATAGGTTTTCCTGTAATCTACAGGTAAGTTTTAAGCATTCTTTCATTAATCTTCGGGGCCATATTTTATTTTCTGTCCGAACGAAGATTCACGACGCACCTTATCAGTTGGGTACCACTGTACGCGATTATAGTTCATTTCAAAATCAGAGGTCCAAAATACTAAAAATTAGTCAGTTCGTCATAAAATTAGTCAGTTTATAGTTGTGTATAGGTGGTGTAGTTGGCAGAGTTGTAAATAAAAGTCAATCTGCTTTATGTGCTCACGGTTTACTGAGTAGTAGGTACACACACAACACAACACAGAATAAAGTCAGAAGGAGAACAGGTAGAACAGTCACAAATTACGAAAAACAAAGATAAAAGTTATTTTGGATTATTACACACAGTAGGTAGCAAAGTGTCACAAAATAGTCACGCGCGGCCGAGCGTCGCAAAAGCTAGTTTCGACTGAAGGTCGCGGCAAGGTTGATGCACGCTCGCTACGATCTCCCGCCTCGCGCCCGGCGGCTACGTCACAATGACGTAGGTCGGCCGGTGCGCGAGTCCAGTACAACACGTTACCGGTGCGGTGGCCCGTCATCAACGAATCGTATGATATTAATATTGTACGGTCAGCAACCGCACATTGTACTTTGGCCTAGTTTTAAATACTGCGAATATTGTAAATTAAGAAAATATAGTCTCATCACGTACGCAAGTACGTCAGTCTTCGGTTTGATATCGAGCTCTCGCAACAGCTAACATTTTGTAACATTTTTATAACATTTTAGAACATTTTTTACAACATTTTTTATTACTTTTTAATTGAACTAATTTGAACTAAAACATTAAATACTTTTAAGAACATTAACATTTTTCATTATATGTAAGGGTTTCGCCCTTACATTTTGGTCCTTCGAGCCGGATAGTGTAAAATCAGTGCCGTGGTACGGTTTCACTCGCGGGAACATTTGAACAGAACATTAACAGTGATAACAGTGATATTGAGTGAGAGCACAGGTCGAGGTGGAGTATTGCAGCAGGCGTAAGCAGCGAATCCGGTGAGCACGTTCCATTTTACTTACGTTATTGCCATTTGGATTTTGTTGTGTGCGCTAAACACCAATTAAGAACAATGTCTTCTTACGATGCCCTACTTAACTCTCAGTCAACGAATCTTGATGCTATCAAACAAATAGGTGAAAACTTTAGGAAAGATAGCCAAACACGAAAAACTACTCTTGAGTATCATGATGTCAGACTGGAAAAGCTGGAGGGGTACTGGAATGAGTTTAAGAACAATGACATTCAGTTAGCCTTGTTGGAAGGCGAGAAGTCTGGACCCTATTACGAGAAACGAGTTTACGAGCGTTTAGAACAAATATACGAGGAAACAAAAAGTATGATACATAAATCTAAACAAAGATTGTTGGCGAAAATTGAAGACGAGAAGTTTACTTCGTTCAGTCAGTTGCAAAAACAAGAAGGAAGTTCATATACTCAAGAGAAAGTTCCAGAACAACAGGACAGCGATGAAGTCGCGGATGATATTAAGAACACGTCAAATGAGGATTTAGTCGTGAGCCAACGGACTAAAGACATGATGAATGAGCAGCGGTCGAACATCAAGGCTTTCGAGAGAACGGTACGGAATATTGACCTTGAAAATTTAAAAGAAAAGTGGCAGCTTGAAGATAAATTGAAGATAGTCACACAACGCTGGGAAAAAGTCGATAGTACTTATTGGAAGCTGGATAACATGTTGGACAACACGCAAGCATTTGAAAGTGATTATAACAGATTAGAAAGGCTGTTTGAATTCAGCAAGGAACAAATTAACAAGAAGATTTGGGATAGCAAACACCAGGAAAAATCCACGCCCAAAATTGAGCTTCCGGTTTTCAGTGGCAGCTATGCGCAGTGGACAACATTTAAGGACTTATTCGTAGAAATCGTGCATCGTAACACTTTTATACCAAATGCTCAAAAAATGCAACATTTAAAAGCGAAATTGAAAGGAGAGCCAGAGCGATTAATACAGCACATGAACATTAGTGCTGATAATTACGAAGCCAGTTGGCAGATCCTTCAACAGAGGTACGATAATAAGAGGGTATTATTTACCTACCAAGCGAACACTCTACTTAGTCTACCCAACATACAAGCTCCAACGGCATCTGTACTGAAAAGAATGCATGATACGACTATTGAGTGCCTTGAGGCTATTAAGAATCTACAATATGATACTTCAAGTTGGGATCCCTTAGTGGTTCACATTTTGCTGCAAAAACTGGATTCAGACACACGCCAGTCCTTCAAGGAAACCATGGAAAATCCAAGGGAAATGCCAACATTAAACGAGTTCCTGAAATTCATTGAAACCAAGTTCATGTCAATGGAATCGGATACAAACTCGAACCGTTCTCGAAACTTCAACAGTCAACAGCAAAACATTCAACCGAAAACAGTTCATAATGCAACATACAATAAGCCTAAGGTGCAACAACAGAACGGTCAAGTTGGATCTAAGAACATACCAAGAACATTTCATAACAAGCAAACATTCCATAATTCCAATATAACTTGCCCAAAATGTAATAACCAACACGGTCTCTATAATTGCAGAGAATTCTTAAGTATGTCACCAGAGGAAAGGTTAAAAACCGCTAACAACCTACATGTATGTCTAAATTGCCTGTTTAGTCATAACGGCGAAAAATGTACGTCGGAAAAAAAGTGCAAGCACTGCGATGAGCCGCACAGTAGCATTTTGCATGAAGCGATTGGCGTTGCGAAACCGAAAAGCGGCAGGGCTAATCTAGGTCAACAATTAAACACACACTTAGCACATGACAACTCGAATGAGGTATTGCTAGCCACGGCTCAGGTCAAGGCGATAGCTAATGATGGAACTACGATCATTTTACGCGCTTTATTAGATCAGGGTTCCCAGGTCAGCCTTATTACAGAAAATGCTGCACAAAGATTGCAGTTAAAACGGAGCAAGATGAACGCCGTGGTGTCAGGTGTTGGTGCTTCAGCCACCACCATGTGTAAAGGGGTGCTTCATCTTAAATGCCAAGCCATATACGATGACTTCAACATTAACATTAAGGCACTTATTATGCCGGCAATAACAAACAAACTGCCTAGTAAAACAGTGAGCAAAGGCAGTTTTCAACATATACAACATTTGCAACTCGCCGATCCTGATTTCAATATATCTCAGGACATAGATTTATTATTGGGAGCCGATGTATATTCCGAGATATTGCTGGAGGGATTAATCAAAACAAACACGTCATCCATCATAGCACAACGGACGCATTTAGGCTGGGTAGTATGTGGTAATTACAAAACATTCAATTGCCATGTAATTGTCAACAACATTCAGGAGCTTGCCCAATTCTGGGAACAGGAGTCATTGCAAGAAAATAAAGAAGATATGGACCCCGACAACAAGTGCGAACATTTGTACAAGGAGACAACACAACGACTTCCTGATGGGCGATACCAAGTTCGTCTTCCCCTTAAGAACAATTTTATTGAACATTTAGGAACTTCAAAACCACAGGCCATAGCCCAATTTCAACAACTAGAGCGAAAAATGGCTAAAAATCATGCTTTTGCAAAAGATTATAAAGCTTTTATAGAAGAATATGAAGAAATGGGTCACATGGAGCAAGTCGGAAGCAACACTAAAAACAGAAACATTGAATATTTTCTCCCACACCACGGGGTAGTGCGACCCGGTGCTATCACAACGAAACTGAGAGTTGTATTCAACGCGTCGGCGAAAACAAGTTCGAAACACAGTCTAAATGACTTAATGGACGCGGGGCCGAATCTACAAAAGGACATCCTTAGCATCTTGCTGAAATGGAGACAGTACAAGTATGTGCTAACATCAGACATTGAGAAAATGTACCGTTTTATAATGGTACATCCAGAACATCAACCCTTACAGAAAATAGTGTGGAGAAATTGTCCAAGGCAAATGCTAAGGGAATATCAATTGTGTACAGTTACTTATGGTACTAAGGCCGCTCCATTCTTAGCGCTCCGAACACTTCAACAGCTAGCGATGGACGAAGGTGATAAGTACCCGGAAGCAAAAAACATCTTACTCAACCAATTTTTTGTAGATGATGCCTTATTCGGAAAGGATACCATGGACGAGGCCCGTGATACAAGAGACCAACTTATACAGCTATTAAAAGAAGGTGGTTTCAATCTCAGAAAGTGGTCGAGTAATGAACAGCAACTGCTAGAAGATCTGCCAGAAAATATGGTTAGCCCAGTCAGTTTAAGCTTTACAGAGGAGTCAGCGTCAAAAGCATTAGGCTTGATATGGGATCCGAAACAAGATAAATTCATATTTTCAACCACAATAGAAAACAAAAACAACATTAACATTAATAAAAATTCGTCAAAACGGCAAATTTTAAGCGACATATCAACAATTTTTGATCCTTTGGGGTTGCTATCCCCAATAACAATCAAGGCCAAAATTCTATTTCAACAGATCTGGAAGTACAAAATCGAATGGGATGATGCCGTTCCAGATGGAATAGAAAAGGAATGGAGAACATTAAAAACCGAGTTAGCAAACATGCAACCTTTCAAAATTAACAGATGGCTTGGATTAGAAACAAACAAGGATTGCGAATTACACGCATTCTGTGACGCATCGGAAAAGGCTTTCTCGTGCGTGGTGTACAGCACAGTTAGAGAGGGAAAGCGGAAACAAATAGCATTGGTTGCGGCAAAAACAAAGGTCGCTCCAATCCAAAAACAGCAAACACTCCCCAGACTTGAGTTATGCGGCGCTCAGCTGTTAGCTCAATTGGTGAAGAAAATAAAACATTGCCTCAATAAACCTAACATTAAAGTAACAGCATGGACGGACTCCATGATCGTGCTTGGCTGGCTAAAGGGTGATATCACGCGATGGAAGGCCTACGTCGGACACAGAGTTCAGGAGATAACATCTGTAGTGCCCGCCGAGGGCTGGAAGCACGTCAGATCGGAGCAAAACCCCGCCGACTGCGCGTCACGTGGATTACTACCTTCTCAGTTACACAACTTTCCTCTGTGGTTTGATGGACCCGAATGGCTTAGCAGTGAAAACATTCCTGAACCATGTGACACGATTACGACACCAGAAGTAGAAGTTAAAAAGGTGCATGCAGTTACATCAAGAACTAACGAAAACAAAAACATGAACTTTGTAACACAACTCCTTATCGAGAACAGCTGTATTATGACTACAATACGCATCGTAGCTTGGGTGTCGCGTTTCATCACAAACACGTCACAAAGTCACAGAGAAGCCTTGGCAATGAATCATACAAATATGAATGACCCGCCCGCGTCAAAACAATGTAATATAACACTCGCTGATATTCGACGCGCTACTGACATAATTATAAAACAGGTGCAAAATGAACATTATGGACAAGAAATCCGAGATTTAAAAACAAAAGGGAAAGTTAGCAACAATAGTACACTTCTGAAACTTTGCCCTTATCTAGATGACAATAACATATTACGCGTCGGAGGGAGGTTACAGAATTCAAATTTACCTGAAGAAACAAAACACCCTGTTATCATACCAAAAAACAGCAAGCTGGCAAACCTTCTCATTGCCCGTGCGCATTTAACAACACTACACGGTGGAGCGAGATTAACTATGGCTACATTGCGACAAAAATATTGGATAACAGGAGGAAACCACACTGTTAAAAAATACCTGCAAGACTGTGTAAAATGCTGTCGCTTCAAAACATCGAAACAATACCAATTGATGGCTGACTTGCCCAGTGAGAGGATAACGCAATCACCACCTTTCTATCACACAGGGGTGGACTTCACGGGATTCGTTAGCGTCAAACTAAACAAGGGTCGAGGCGTCAGAACGAGTAAAGGTTATACAGGGTGTCCCGTAAATAATGGATAATCTCTTAAGGGGTCATTGTACTCATCATTATGAACAACTTTTACTATGGGACCAAACCTGAAATCGCGAAAAAAAATCAGCTGACCAGTACATTTATCTACATCAAACTCGTCAAAATGTAGGGAGCAGCTGATTTTTTTTTCGCGATTCCAGGTTTGGTCCCATAGTAAAAGTTGTTCATAATGATGAGTACGATGACCCCTTAAGAGATTATCCATTATTTACGGGACACCCTGTATAGTGGTATTTATATGCATGGCAACAAAGGCAGTGCATTTAGAACTCGCCTCAGATTTATCAACACAAACATTTATACTGGCTCTCAATCGCATGATTGGGCGACGAGGCTGCCCGAAACATATTTACTCCGACAACGGAACAAACTTTGTTGGAGCCGAAAGGGAGTTAGCTAAACAACTGCATATATCACAAACATTCAGCAACGACACTTTGTCGAGAAGGAGCACCGAAATGGGAATAGAGTGGCATTTCAACGCCCCAAGCTGGCCGACTGCGGGAGGACTTTGGGAAGCTGCAGTTAAGTCTATGAAATATCACCTAAAGCGGGTTCTAGGAGAACAAAAGTTGACATACGAAGAGTTTTTAACACTACTTATACAAATCGAAGCCTGCATGAACTCTAGACCACTTTGCTCACTAACAGAGGACGTGGACGATATTGATTACTTAACTCCAGCACATTTTTTGATTGGCCGACCAGTAACATTCCTACCAACTGAAAATCTCAAAGATCAAAACATTAACATTCGACATAGATGGCAGTTACTAAACAAAATGAAACAAGGGTTTTGGACCAAGTGGTCGTCAGAATACCTGCAACAACTTCAAGTACGTAGTAAATGGCTAAACAAAACAAACAATTTAACAATAGGGGATATTGTCTTAATCAAAGACAACCTTCCTCCTGCAAAATGGGCACTTGGTAGAATACAGGAAGTTCATCCGGGGAGGGACAATCTGGTCAGAGTAGTGACGATGAAAACAAAGACAGGACTACTAACAAGACCAATCACAAAATTAGTTAAACTCCCAATACCAGAATCTCATATAGAAAAACCTGACACCACCACCTCAAATGAAACAATCTGTAAGGAAAAACAAAGATCAACAGCAAATAACACTAACCGAAAACATCGACCTAAATCAAAGAAAATAAGTTCCAGCCTGCTGTGTACACTCATAACATTATTAACATTATTTCAGCCCACAAAGCAAAGTAGTGACGCCATAAATGTCACACCGTTCGATCCAAATAGAGCAGTGTACTTTGACAAAATCGGCAATTTGCAAAGCGTGCATGATGACTGGAAAATTGTTACCTACTACAATATGACATCTTACTGGCAAGGCATGGAAAACATACATCGAGTTGTGAAACACCTGGGAGAAAAGTGTGAGCAATTTGCATATCAAACGATGTGCAAAACTATTATGACTGAATTCGAACAGGAACTCAACGAACTTGATCATAACAATTACATGTTGGAAACACATCATGGCCAGACAAGGGGGCGCGTTACTCGAGGTCTTGTCAATGGAATAGGTTACCTTGCAAACAGCCTGTTCGGCGTGCTAGACGAAAGTTTCGCTATACAATATAAAAAAGACATAGAAACATTACAAAACAACAGAGACCATTTACTAAAACTGATAAAAGGGCAAACATCAATCATTGAGGCGCAAAATAACATTATAAAGAGAAATGAAGAGGCGATGAACACTCAGTTCAATCTTTTAGATCAACATCTTAACGCTACAGAGATCTATTTACAGAAATTGGGTAAAAGTGTTGAGCAAGAGGAAGCTTTGAATTACTTTAACATCATGGCTCTGACCAGTTCAACAATTCTGTCTAAACTGCGCCACATGCAACACATGCTTCTAGATACAGCCATTAACATTCATCATGGTCATGTGGACACCAGACTTTTACCGCAGAGCCAGCTCTTTCAGGAGCTCAACATTATTTCTGGACAATTGCCACAACAATTATCGATACCCGTTGACAACATTCAAACCCAATTAGCTGACATATACAAGCTACTAGAGGTAAAGTCTAGATTGTATGAGAATTATTTTATTATCGAAATAACATTACCATTGACAGGGGACACTCCATTCACTGTCTATAAAACAGTTCCTATACCGATGATAAAAAATAACAAACATACACTTACAATGAAAACAAATTCAGATTATGTTGCAGTCAACATAAGAAAAGAGACTTATATGCAGCTAACAGACAGTGACCTGCAACATTGCATTAAAATTGAACCAAGCACTTATGTCTGTTCATTAAACAAACCAACACGTAACATGAGAAATCATCAAATTCCATGCGAAATCGGCGTAATAACAAATATAACATTATCAAAATGTGTCTACGCATCCGAAACCTGCAACAATAAATGGACACCATTACAAAAACCTAACACCTGGCTCTATGTCTGCTGCACTGATTGCCAACTGCAAATCATCTGTGAAGGTCGCATGACAACCAAGGCAATACATTCGACGGGAATTTTAGAAGCCAAAGAAGGATGTATAATTAGAAATAACGAAGATACTTATTACACACAAGTTTACTACACACACAATATTTATGTCAACCCGGAAATACCTCTCATAGATACGGAAGACATCAACAATTTAACATCTGTCCAGCCGATTGATTTATCAACTGCACACCAACATACCCAATTTGTAAAAAACGATTATGAAAAACTTCATAATTCATTGAAAGAATTACAAGAACAAACAGATCAGGCAGAAATGTCACAACACGATGTGCACCAATACATCGTTTCATACACAACGATGGGACTTCTGATCTTGTCAGTAGTCGTCGCGGGAGGAGCGTACGTGTACTGCAAACGCTGCGGCAAAGTCACCACCGGCGCGTCCACCAGATTACCGCCACAGAAGCCACCAAGAGCTACAGCATCCAATGACAACATCGAACTGACTTCAATCAGAAATGCTACCTACGCGACACCACATTCTTTTAACATTTAACTAACTCTAACTAATTTAATTCACATTAGTTATTCTTAATTACATTAGTAAAATATTTTTTAATAAGTTATCTCAATTGTTGCCCCGCCAAGATGTACGGTCAGCAACCGCACATTGTACTTTGGCCTAGTTTTAAATACTGCGAATATTGTAAATTAAGAAAATATAGTCTCATCACGTACGCAAGTACGTCAGTCTTCGGTTTGATATCGAGCTCTCGCAACAGCTAACATTTTGTAACATTTTTATAACATTTTAGAACATTTTTTACAACATTTTTTATTACTTTTTAATTGAACTAATTTGAACTAAAACATTAAATACTTTTAAGAACATTAACATTTTTCATTATATGTAAGGGTTTCGCCCTTACAAATATAAATAAATGTAAATAAATATTTTGTTACTTTGTATGTAAGTGAGTGTGTTGTGTAAGTATAATATAAATAAATAAATGGTAAAGTAGGTATGTACCCTACAAGTTCGTTATGAAATTAGTTAGTTCGTTATAAAATTAGCTAGTTCGTTATAAAATTAGTCAGTTCGTTATAAAATTAGTCAGTTCGTTATAAAATTAGTCAGTTCGTTATAAAATTAGTTAGTTCGTTATGAAATTAGTCAGTTCGTTATAAAATTAGTTAGTTCGTTATAAAAGGATACACTCATAGATTCATGAAACAGATCGTCCGGACACTGCTGCACCCGGGAGTTGTTCAGATCCATCTCCAATGATTTGATGTCGTTCTCCATCTTCTTCAGCGACTTCTGTAGGTTCTCCATTGATACACGGGCGGCTCTGTTGAGAAGACTTATTTACCATCGATATCTTATCACACTGGAGGAGCTCGTGGCTGAGTAATAACAGCCGCACGGGTCGATCCATCAGGTTAAGCTACGCTTGCCGGGGTTGGTCCGTGGATGGGTGACCTTTACATACCGAGACTCCTCCGTGCCTCGGAAAGCACGTTAAGCCGTTGTTGGATCTTTGACAGTTGTTACGGGTCCTCAGAAGCCCGAAAGTCTGACAACCAGTCTTACCAAGGGGTTTTACCCAGTAACTGTGTTGTGGAGGGCAAATAGGCAGTTGCTCCATGTAAAATACTAGTATTCAGCTGCATCCGGTTAGACTGGAAGCCGACCCCAACATAGTTGGGAATAGGCTAGGCAGATTGATTGACCTTATCACACCGATGATTTGCGAGCGTGTTTCCAACGAAGCGATTTGAGCACGCCACGAGTGCATAATATCCTCGATTCCACTTATCAGATAGCATTGACAGCCACATATTGAATTTACGGTGTCAAAAAACGCTTTTATTGCGGCCGTTATGTGACGGCACCGCTGTCTAAAGCTACGGTTACCCAGAAGAGCGGTGGCCAAGTTAACGGTCGTAGTGACGCCTGCCATGACAATGATGACAGCGGCAAAGATTTAAATCGTTAGATTCATCCTACCGCTTCAAAAGACAGTGGCATTTATGTATCGTTTTGACATCTCTGACATGCAATGACTTCACTTGATTATCATGGAAACGCTGTCTAAATAATGTATGATCTCACTCTTCTCAGTATGGTAAGGTGAGGGCAAATCTAGCGATTTAATTCTTTGGGGGGCGGGGTTTGACTTAATGTCAAATACTGGTGAAAATGACTGATTTACATGACGGCCGTTACGCCCGCTTTCCTAGGAAACCGAAGCTTTAGGATCCCGAGGTTAAACAATAGACTTTATTGTTCAGATATGAAATACTATCTGCGCCCGCGGTTTCACCCGCGTAGGCCGGGATAAAAAGTAGCCTATGTGTTAATCCAGGGTGTCAGCTACCTTCAAACACAATTTTATCGAAATTTGTTCAGCCGTTTGAGCGTGAATAAGTAACAAAACCACTCACAAACTTTCGCCTTTATAATATTAGCTTACCTGTCTATATGAGGCATTTCTTCTGCAAACGTCAGTACTTCGGGGAACTTATTTTCTATGATTTCTACTAAATAATGTAATAATGTCTGTTTGTTTTCTAGATCTTTCGTCGCTGTTAACTGTGGACAAACAAAAATAGATTAATTTCATGGTCGCGTTCAAGCAGCAGGAGTTCAAGCTTGAGGTTTTCCAGCAAACAATGGAGCGTACCATTCTTTACTGGTGCTTATAGCACAGGAATCCTCCCAGCAGTGTTGCCACCTTAGCCCTTTTCGGGCTAGATCTAGCACTTTTTACTGTAGGTAAACTCGTTTCTTCATGCTTTAGCCCTTTTCAAGCGATACTAAAACTTCGCACCGCGATTACCAAGTTATGAAACAATGCGCGTCAATGCGTCATGTAGTATAGATTTCGTCAGTTCACACCTTTATGATCACTAATTGGGTATGTTTTTAGTTTTGCTATGGTAACATTGGTAACCGTACCTACTCTTTCTGCTTCTTTACTGGGGATTTCCCCAAGTTTGTTTCTAAGTACAAACAACATTATAAAAAAGAGTGGGAAGTGGAATTTAAGGTGATTGCGCGGTGTAGCCCGCGAAATTCACTTTAAGTTAGATTTCGTGCAGATTCGTCAAACGAACGAAATCTAACCTATAGAGATGTATTGATGATTTTTATGGTTAAAATTATATCGGGTATCATACTTTGATCAAGATACAACCTGACACGGACCTGCAAATTGCAAAAAAACTAAAAAAAAATGAATTTCACGGGCTACCACTGTGCATCATCCTAGATCGTAGATTCTTCTGCTTCGGCAGATATGAGTTTGGAAGATTCCGATGAAGACTGATTTTAACAATTTAATAACTTAATTTTATTAGGGTTTTGCACTTTCTGAAATTAATACGTTTCGAATAAACAATTTTAAACCCTTTACATTTGTATCTATGTTTTTAGCCCGTTCTAGTACCTCTTTTGCCAAATCTAGCTCTTTCTAGCTTGTCCGACTGCCCCTTTTCAAAAACCAAGGTGGCAACACTGCCTCCCAGTTCAAGCCCAGTTACAGAAATTTTGTATCTTGCCAGTAACTCAGTTCAATTTAAGGAACAATAAATGTAAATATGTTTAAGTCTTGAACAAATACATATTACTGTTATTATTATTCTTGGAGCCAGATTAGCGGACCGTGTTAGGAACACAGTTTCTGTTATGAGCGAACATTTTCTTCAGAGCAAATGTTTGCTATTCTGCCGATGTTAGCTTAAAACAAAAGAACATCTGTTTTCACCACAGATTCAGAGTAGTCTAGATACCGCATGTTCATTAGATAGTAAGATCTTCTTCTTCTTTAGTTTGATCTTTGTCAACTTTTAAAATTTTGGTGAAAAAACATTTCCTCTCTCTTTAAACATCGTCATTACGTGTATAGTTCCTTGCTCTATTTCAAGTAGGATATATAAGTATATATTTATATAAGTATCTGTATTTATGTATATATAAATTGTATGTATATATGGTACACCACAGTCTACCTACAGTATTCTCTCCTTTCTCCCCATAATCCATCCAAAGGTTGTCTGTAAAAGATCGCTTTTAGCGATAAGACCGCCCATTGTGTCACCCTATGAAAAATTTCAACATTTATATCTGTAATTTTTATGGTGTGCATAATAAAGAGTATTATATCTATCTTCTATCTATCTATCTAAGAAAACCGAGCGTGCCATCTTTTTTATACCTACGAAAACTTCACCCCAGCCATTTAATGATGTGCTCAACGTAAACAGAATCGTTTCAATCGCTAAGCGTCAGTGAGCTAACAGACATTTTTATATCCTCGACGACACAACTCGTCACTGGCGATAGCGCGATCGAACATAAACTAATGTGCACAAATTTGCGGGGCACGCTTGGTCGGATGGCTTGCGGTATCTAGCCTACTCTAAATCTGTGGTCTTCACTATAACGAGAAAACATAGTTTTCACTGAAAGAATGAGCAAGCGAGCATTCGTTCGCCAAGTACAACCGATCAGCACTGTACTGTTCACTCGCTCAAGTGTTTACACTTACTCGCTCAGAACTGTTCAGAATGCTAATTAAAAACGCAGCTAAAGACCGAGATAATTACAAAAATCGCTTTTAAAATCACATACCTTAGTAAGGAAGCTAATTTCAAATCCATAAGCGCCAGCATTATTTGAGCCCGAATTCATATAGTTTCCTAATAAGAGTAGGAGCTCAAGTATTTTGGCGAATTTGTTACTCGACTTCACTTCCTCGCAGGCCGCCGTGCCGGACACTATGTCCTGGGGAGAAAACATTATTGATATTAGTTGTTATACACTTTAATTCTATTCTATTTTTCTCTATGGCAATGGTGCCGATGTCGACAATTCTGCCAATGTCAGATGTGTTGTGAGAAAACGTGCCGAGAAAAAGAAAAAAGAGAAAAAAAAAAAAAACACTGAATTGAATTTAATGCGAAACTTGTTGACAAATATTAGTAAGTACAAACATTAAGTTATGATAGTACTGAGGATCTTCTGTTGGGTAATTTAAAGTGACATTTAATTATAAATCTTTACATACACACACCCACACACACACTCCCTACGCATACACTACACACACTCCCTACACGTACACTACACACACACCTACACTTACACACTACACACATGCTTCATCTTAATTATGCACAAATATTTTTCATTTTGTTTTTATTAATTCTGTTTTCCACCATTAATGATAAAATTGTTAAAATCTAATTTCTTACATTTTTGTGGTTTTAAGGTGCTACGGAGAATCACTGACTCAGTCACAGGAACTTACACCTAGTTTAGGAGTCAGAGTATTTAAACTTTGAACTTTGTAATAAGCCTAATAAGTGTTAGTCTTAAGGATATTTGTTATGAGCTTTTGGTGAAATAAAGAATTTTATTATTATTTATTTATTATTATTATTAGTACACTGAAACAAACAAATAAATAATATTGTTAATTACATTATAAATCGATATAAATACATAGACGACCACAAACCACACAAAAATCATCATAATTTGATGTCATTGACACGGATAAAAAACATCAAAGCCTGGAAGAGCTTCCCAACAAACAAATTAAGCTTATAAAATTAAGTCTATAAGGTCTAAACTCGTATACTTGTTTTAAGATAGCATTTATTTTGTCAATGTTCCTTATAGTGGCACATTATTAGAAGATTTGGCTAATATTACCTTTATTCTTATAATTTGGCTGGGTAAACGTTAATAAATTCAATTAATACGGCTACAATAAGCGTTCGAAATATGTTCTTCTTATAGAGGCTAGTTATTTTGCTTCTTAGCCATATAATAATCAAAGTAATATAAAGGCTTTTAATATGGTCAATTATTCTTAGAAAAGTAATGCACAAGGTAACTTTGATGCTTTTTAACTTATAGGAGCATTTGATAAGACGTCTATCCAACAAACGAATTCTAACATTTTATATGATCTTTACAAAGATGAAAGCAATCCGTATTCCCTTATACAGTGATTATAAAGATATTATTCTCTATATGGTTACATTAAAATGTTTTACAAAACTAGATTCGCCATTTTGAAAGTACAGCAAATTGTGTGAATTTAATACGGAGCAGAATTTACATTTAAAAAATGGATTCAAAAGACTGGAAGAAGTTTAAAAGGAGCGGTGGTTACAGAAGAAAAGTAAAAAAAGTCTACGAAAACATGGTTGTGAGCATTACACCCACCTCTACTCCTATGATGCTACAAAATGACCAAGCCGATGCCAACGAATCAGCTAATGGTTCCGCAGAGGATTATTTTATAGGAAATGAGTTTGACTACCCCTTAAAGACTTCATGAATTAATATTTATAAATGTGAAGATTACATCTTTAGTAAATATATATGACTTTTCATGCGCTGATATTAAATGTAGAATATAATTCGGTATTGTATTTTACACCATTAATCCATACTTTGTAAAAATAAAACAGCTAAATTTGAAAATCACGTATTTTTATTAAAGTCATCATTTTTTATAGGCTATCATGCCACCGTATTCAAAAATCCAGAGGAAGAGTATAGCTCTCAAATCAAGCATTGTCTAAAAGAAGGCTAATTTTGTATTTGTTGGTTTAAGGACTGACCTCAATGCTCTGTCAGTTAGCCCGCGAAACAATTAGTGGGTTCACAATAGAAATCGCTGTTTAAACACAGCTCAGGCTTTTACTATCAAAACTCGTATTTTAAGCCTTACTTAAGACAGGAATACAATAATCAGTCTTTCTAACAACAATTTAAAAATAAAAAATAATGATCTTAGCAATTAACGTAAGCGAACAAGGTCGCGGGAAACAGCTAGTTTAATAATAAAACAGTAGAGTAACTTAGCATGTTGTTACATAGTAATTAGAATATAGTTTTACTTATATACTAGTAGGAAAACGATCAACCATCATCAATAGATAGATGGATTCAGTGTTTACAAGTAAAAAAACCTCTTCTGATGTGTTTTGAACACAGTATTTAAGAAAACAGTAAAAAATCAGTCTCTTTAAATAAAACTAGTAACTAATTCCTGTTCCGCTTCAAGAAAAGTAATAAAATTAGATCTCTTCACTTTGCAATTAATTTTTCGCCAGTTATTTTCAGGAAACGAATTATCAACTCTTCTTAATTTGTTTTCGTTATATCTGAGCCAGTGCAGAACGCCATCTTTTTCCCAATTACTTGGTACTGCTGATAGTTTTGAGTTCCCCTTTTCAAACGTCTTTACAATTTTGTATGGCATTGTTAAAGAATCTGAAAAGAAAATAAATATTAAATTAAAAAAATAACCTAAAACAACATACTACCTGCATATTTCAAACTTAAAATTAGTGCAGAAAAGCAAGCTTATCCCTATAAAGAGATCTCTTCCTGCCAACTCATTTATAGTGAAACATAAATTTTATACAAATGGGAACAAAACAAGGTAGGTACAGGATTTTGTTCGTGAGAAAGGAACCCTAACGATATGTAAAATGGCGACAGCATAAGCAAGAACTGTTGCCATTATAAAGTCTTTACTCTCATAGACTCCTTGTAGACGATGTGTGAATCTTTTTGCTCTCATAATAGCACTGGTTATAACATGACTAAATAATTAATAACGTTTGTAGCACAAAAACAGCTTAAATTCAAGGGCGGGTTGATACTACAACACACAGCGTACCACATTTTATCATGAATTTGAATTCCCATACACTTTTCACTATAAACGAGCACATAAATCAGGTAAATAAACTACATAAAATAATAACTTACCGTTCACTTTTCAGTAAAATGGTTGACGTTTCTCTTTATTCGCCAAACTGTTGCGAAGTAATGTAAATCACTAAGAAAAAGACTTATTGAAGAATCATAAACAGACGGCTATAAGGGGCTACGGGTTTTTAATAGCCTTTGATTTTCCGCAATGAGTTTAACTCCCTTATATCGGACCATAATAAAACACGAATAAGGGTGATCGCCCGTACTAACGCTTTCTATATGTTTCTTACAGGTGTATTGGCTTTTTAGGAGCTTTTTTCTTGCCATTATAAGTTTAACTTCCTTGTTCCTTGTCATAATATAACACGTATAAGGAAAAAAAGCGGACAATAAAGCAACTATGAGGGGGGTATAAGGTTATTGTCTTTATAATTTGTGCCCAAATGCACCCTTATTACCGATAATGCGGTTCCTATAAGAATATTATTTTTGGCAATATAAGCCACTACAAGAGAAATTTTTGTTTGTTGGGTTTGGAGAAGAATGTGTTAATAGGAATGGAAAGTTAGTTGGGACAGGGATCTTTAATTTAGGGAGATAGCTATACAAGTCGTGGGCTGGGTTATTATTGGAGCAGTTAAAAAAGATGTGCTCCAAAGTACCTTCATCCAACCCACATTCGCAGAGCGATGTGTCTCTGACCCGGATTTTGTGAAGAAAAACCGGAGAACAACAATGACCAATATGGAGACGGCAAAGAATAGATATTATATACTGGGTAAATGAAATGAAATGAAATCTTTTTATTTCCAGATAAAAATCCATATACATTTAAAAATTTAATAAACAAACACAAAAACACACAACATTATACATAAATATGACCTACTACACACACACGCGCGCGCGCGAATTAGATTATCGGCGTGTGGTAGAACTGCCACCTATTTATTATGTAGGGGGCTGTGGTTCCACTCACCCCAAAGTAAAGGTCCCAATAACCGTCATAGGCCATTGTGTAAAACTAAAAGTCAATAAAAACTTACAGGTTTAACTTCAGAGATAATTTCGGCGTAATGCTCCCTGAAGGCTAGACTCCTCAGCCGCGGCAACAGTCGCTTGATATCAGACACGGTGGCCGCAAATTGTTCAGCTTCCGTTAGCTCTTCGCTGTTCACTTTGAGGTCTGCTAATTTTTTTAGCTGGTCCGCTGGTGGTAGGTACTGTAAAAAATTGTTAGTATTTATTTTTAAAGTGATTCCGAGAACTATACTACACATTCGGGCATGGTATTTGTAGTGAGCTCAGGCCACGTTCAGAAAGCGACGCTCAGTATATTATTTTCGAATATTCCAAGTCGCCCCCACATGGATTACCACCAGGTGGCAATAAAAT
Source organism: Cosmia trapezina (assembly GCA_905163495.3). Lineage (NCBI taxonomy): Eukaryota > Metazoa > Arthropoda > Insecta > Lepidoptera > Noctuidae > Cosmia > Cosmia trapezina. The sequence continues at coordinate 5,039,089 of LR991049.1, read as the reverse complement.
TCCCAGTTACCACCAGGAGGCGAACCCTAACAGGTGCTTTACTTTGTGTAAATTATTTCATCACCACTGCTCTTAAAACGGTGAAGGAAAAAGACATGTGACATAAATAAATAAATAAAATAAATAAATATCCTTGGACATTTCACACAACGCCATCTAGTCCCAAGCTAAGCAACCTAATGCTTGTGTTATGGTAACGAGATGGCTGATAAACTACTTATATACATTTTTTTTTTGTAAATACATACATATTATAGATAGAAAAACACCCAGACTCGGAACAAATACTTGTAGGTCGTACAAATATTTGTTCCGTGCGGGAATCGAACCCGCGACATGCTGCGCAGCAGTCAATCGCTCAACCACTGCGCCAACCGTGTCGTCAAAACACACACATCACAGTCACATCTACCAACTTACCAACCCGCACTGGGGCCGCGTGGTAGATTACGGCCCACTCCCTCTCACTGAGAGGAGGCCTGTGTCCCAGCAGTGGGAACGTTATAGGCTGATTAGTTGACGTTCGCATGGACATCAAAATATCGCGGCGGGATTTTAATGCGCACTGGATTTTCAACTCTCGTTGTTGAGCTGAGCAATGAGAATCTAACCTAACAACAACAGAGTGCATTCTAAAAGCGGTTTCCCACTACGTCCGACACGAATCCGAATTCAAGATCCGAGTTCAATCCGAATTGGTAATGTTCTAAATTCGAATCAAGTGCGCAACCCTTCATACAAATAGTGCTGTGGCTACTTCGGACCGACATTTCTCGGATTCTGGGGGTCTACTCCCTAAGCACAAAGTCCGTAGTTTCGGCCTTCATTACGGTCGTTTCCTACTCCGTATCACCTACGGATGGTTGATTGTTTCGGGTCCCGAACGAAGTATGAATGGCAACACGACACGACAGTTGTCCCTACTGCCGATGTGTTTTTGCCCGTCCGAAAAATTTAACTTTTACACTTGTTTTAATGGAACGTTAAGTCAGACGGACGGATAAACGAACGGACGGATGAACGGACGGATTTAGGGAGTAGGCCCCCTGATCGGACGTAGTGCGAAACCGCTCTTACGCGTTGAAAAAAACACACTGTTGGATTTTCAACTCTCGGCGCTAAGCAGAGCGTTGGAAATCAGATATTTTTACGTCCGTGCGAACGTCGACTTCTGTTAAACGACTTTCCCGACTCACCTGTATCAACAGATCCAGCACATTGGCGGTCAGCACAGTCGTGTCACACCGCAGCACACATGTCCTGATGTGTTCGTACGACATATGTTTGAGGGAGCCTCCGAGCAGGATGGACAGGTTCTGCGCTGCCTTACTATCTAGCACCTTTAAGTCTTTCACTTTCTTGAGTGTGTGGACCCTGGAATATAGTCTTAGTTGTAGGTTTGTTAGTTTTTAGGGTTCCGTATCTCAACAGGAAAAATGGAACCCTTATAGTATCACTCGTGTCTTCGAATATAATGGACCGATTAGGTTGAAATTTGGTACACATATGAACTTCTGTGATTTAAACACGGACGGGTAAAGTAAATAAATGAATTTTGAATATGGGAGTCACTTTTGGGGGCAAATAAGAAAATTTATAAAAAAAAATTGCAATCTATACCGTTTGACATATCAAATGAAAGGGCTCACTATGAGGGTCTCTAATACAGGGTGTAAGGGACAGCCCTCCGCAAACTAACAGGGTGCATTCAGCTCCTCATTCTGAATCATATTCCACCGGAAATTTTCTCAGGAAAATTTTCATTTTTTCAATTTTTTTTTCAGTTACATTTTCATTATTTCAATGTAAAATTGCATTGTGTGTTCGCAGCACTCCATTTATGTAAAAAAAACTGCAAAAAAACAGCAAAAAAAAAAACCAGCAATGGATGTTGAAATACTCTAACCAACGACGCGTGAAATCAGCTGTTCACTTTCTGTCTAGCTACAGAGTTCATCGAACTCACCGCATACCTATTACCTACCCCTCCCAACCAGTAATAGACGCTCCGATTTGTGTACAAAAACACAAACAAATCAGGTTTATTGGAGTCCCTTAAAGTTCCTGAAAAAATTTCATGTACCGGTCATCTTAGTATGACATACTGAATTCACCCTATCAGTTTGCGGAGGGCTGTCCCTTACACCCTGTATATAATATTTTTTTTTATAATTTTAAAATAAATTGTTTTAAAGTTATTTAAGAAAATAGACGAAAATTGACCATGCCATCCTTATCTCCGGAGAGCCTAAAATTTGGTCAAAAAGTACAGAAAATAGTTATTTACCTGTAGATTACAGGAAAACCTATAAGAAGTCCCTGGTCTTAAAATAACATGGTAAATCTCTCAATATTGTGAGTACAAACTTACATTTACAGTTGAAATGTACGGGAGAACATGTTTTTCAACTACAATGTTAAGTTTATTTTTGGAATAAATTCTTTTGAACTACGGAACCGTTCATTATGCGTGCCTACCTATTAAGGTTCATGAGATACAGTCCATCTGTCTGTCGTTTGGCACCCTTCAGATACGGAACCCTAAAACCGACTGACATTTTTAGAGAAAACAAACATGAATGCTACTTACTTATCAACCGCATCTTCATTCTTCTTGGCGACCGGTTTACTTGAGAACTTTAATGCTAAACCACTTAAAATGTCCGGTGATGCTAATTTGTCTTCATGAACCTGTAAGAAGTTATAAGCATTCATAATAAAATTGTTCAAGGGGAGCTCGTGGCTAAGTAATAACGCCGCACGTGTCGATCCATCAGGTTAAGCTACGCTTGCCGGGGTTGGTCAGTCCATGGGTGATCTTTACATACCGAGACTCCTCCGTGCCTCGGAAAGCACGTTAAGCCGTTGGTCCCGGCTGTCATTCGTGGATCTCTGACAGTCGTTACGGGGCGTCAGAAGCCCGAAAGTCTGACAACCAGTATTACCCAGTTACTGGTTTGTGGAGGTCAGTCGCTACATGTAAAATACTGGAATTCAGCTGCATCCGGTTAGACTGGAAGCCGACCCCAAGATAGTTGGGAAAAGGCTAGGCAGATTGATTGACTTTGACAATTATGACAAGCACAGATACTCACATTAACCCAGAATGCCTTTTCGGACATTCTCTGTGGTATGATGGTCTTCCAATTAGCACGTTTGAGAGGTCCCTCCAGCTCCCACTTCCTCTTGGGTTTCAGGCCGTAAGGTAATACGTCGGGTACGGGCTGCAAAATAATTGTAATACAGTTACTTTATAAGCGACAAGCTTTTTGTGGAACGTACTACCGGGATAAAAAGTATCCTATGTCCTAATACAGATCATGGTCTACCCATGTTCCAAATTTCATCCAAATCGTTTCAGCCATTTTAGCTTGAAAGCGAAACAAACACACTCCCTTTAGCATGCTAACTAATATTATAAATGCGAAAGTAAGTTTGTTTGTTACCTTTTCACCACTGAACCGATCATCCTGAAATTTTGCATATACGTTGTCAGGTGTACAGAAACGGACTTATGGTACTTTTCATCCCGAAAAAAACTACTGCTCCCGAGGAAAACAACAAAAATATTCTTATGATATTAGATGGCGCCATGTGTCTTTCTAATCATGATTTATTTATTTATTTAATCAGTAGTAAACTTACATTATAAAGATATTTAAGTTGGTGCAAACATAAACTCATTAGAGTTTTACCGTGCACCAAAATCATCGACTACATAATTTAGATACTTACTTATATCAAAGAACAACCATTCATAGTTGAATGAAACAATAATAAAAATAAAAACAAAAATGAGGGTACTCTGTAGAATAATTATCTATTCTAACAAACGAGCGAACATCGGTGACCGATCTGACCGTCTTTAAACAAAAAGTGATGGAGGAATGTGACTACGAAAGATACAGGTTGTTCCTAAAAGTACTTTAAATGTTTTTAGTAATAATAAATTTTGCCATATTTTTTTTCTGTTAAGATTTATTGTTAAGTATTAAGCTTTTTTTTTTATTAACTATGTATGTTTAAATATAACATTTATTTTCATTATTTATTTCCTTTTATTTCATTTGTATATACATATAAATTACATTTTAAAATGTTGAAATATAAAAAGTATAAAAACATTTAAAAATATAAAAAATAGTAGCCCACCGGTATCGGGAACAGGGTCCAAGCTACCGGCGGTCAGGGCTGCTGAGAGAGGAACCTCCTAACGATACGCGCCGTGTCCAGAAGCACCGCTTTCTGGATCAAGCCCTTGATCCAGCCGCCTAACGAGAGCCTCCTCAGGTGTTGATGGAGGCTCTTGGCTATTATGCCATTGGCCGTCACGACTATCGGCACAATGATTGCTGTATCCACATCCCACATGTCGACAACCTCGCGAGCCAGGTCAAGATACTTTCATTATTTATTACTAGCGGCCCCGACAGACGTTGTCCTGTCTGAACGATCCTAGAACCCGACTGCAGCGCCACCTACCAGGTTCAATTGTGTTTTCAAACCATCCAGGAACCCATTCAAATATACACACAAAATTTCATCTAAATCGGTCCACCCGTTGATAAACCACGTTTTATCAGATTTGTTTAAGGATCCTATGTCCGTCTCCTAGTTCTAAGCTACCTACCCACCAATTTTCAGCCAAATCGGTTCAGCCGTTCTTGAGTTATAAATAGCGTAATAATAATAATCATTATAAAGGAAGTGACTAATGAGATGACGGGTAATAGAGATGTAATAGAAGAAGAAGACATAATATCGGGACCCCAAATAATTAAAGCTAGGTTGGTACAGTAAGCCACACGTCAGCAGTCATACCTTTATGTTGAGCTGGCTTAGCTTAATACAGAGGTAAATAAAATAGAATATGAGGCCAGATAACGCTGGTTTTGTTACAACTTACCTGCCCTACCGTTCTATGTAAGTATAGTACGATAGGCCGTATGTGTCAAAGTTCAAAGGGATATTGCTTTCGTTAGCTCGTCGTCCCTGGAGACTACAATTGAAATCGCAAAAACTCAACTTTTCAGGAAAAAATAAGAACCGATTTTTGGTATAGCCAAAAGTAAAAGTGAGAGAGCAGATTTTATAATTTAAGTATTGTTTTAGTATTAAAAAAACATTAATTTACTTTAAAATTCAGTTAAAAAATATTATATCCTAAACTAACTAAAACTATTAAAAAACTAAAATATGGCGTCGAAAAATTCCTCAGCATCGCTATCGACTGGTAAAGTACACACGTTATATGGCAATTAATGCTAATTCTCTGGCCAAGGTAAAAGTCAGCCCTTGGGTCACGGGAAGTGTCAATAATTAACTAGATTTACCAATTAGAAGATGTTAAAAAATTATGATACCAAGGAACGCACGCATAAATATTTGAGGAACTTCTATTCAAATCTGCTTAATACACTTTTCAACCTTTTTAATTCTTTAAAAAAAATACAGACAAAAGTTTATTCACCCTTTTTAAATAGTTTACACAAAATACATTTCTGAACGCATGCATAAATGTCAATCACAGTATTTGACAAGATGACAGGAGGAAAACAAATGTTTGACAGGTACGAAACAAAGGAACATAATTAAATGGAAAATGATTCATTTTCATAATTATTTATTCTTTAAGTTTTCATTGTTTTTAAAATGTATTCTGCTATTCAGGGCGGAGACAAATCCAACGAAACAAAAACCATGAAAATTGATCCAGCCGATCTCGAGTTATAAGTGTTGTAACAAACCCGTCTTTGTTTTATATATATAGATTATTATTTATTATTTTTTTTTTTTTTTTGATTGAATTATATTATTACAAGCAGAGTACAAACCGCATTGATTGCCAAATTCTAAATTAACGCGAGAGAAGCCATGGGCAAGAGCTAGTTTATAATATTAATTAGGATGTTTATCCAAGCTGTAGGTGTATTTAAAGTATAGAGCGTAATCATGTCTCATTATCATTGAAGAAACGATTACTTATTCTGAAAGTCCAAATCTATTTAAATGTGTGTTGTGTATTCCACCCTGTGGAAGAGACATCGACGCGCAAACGGTTACCACGTATCCAGTACATCATTCTGAGCCCCCACAAAATAAAAAAATTACATCGGTTATTGAAAAAAAAATCTGCTTTTCCATACATTTTGACCGTGTAGGTATTGCACTATTGTAGGAAACTGCAGATTTTGTTTTAAGGCGCAGATTTCCTGAAAACGATCAAAAAGGTGGTTTTTTAAAGCTGTGTATCTCATAAACCGTAAATAATTTTGACATGTAAAAAAAATATGATATTTTCAAGTCCTTTTCGCATACAGTGATTGAAGCCAAAACATAATTAAACATACTTTAATGCACCAAAAAAATCTTTAAACATACCTCCTAATAACCTTTAAAAGCTGTTTATCCCTTTATTAGCAATTATAATTATAATTAAAAATATACCATGAAATGTCAAATTCAAAACTGCATCCAGTGATGGATTACTTTTTATTAAATAGTTAATTTCTAATTTTATACGATTTTATTTGCACTTTTACGACATAATTCCGGTGCGCGTGAGAATCGTCTATCTCGTGCGTCAAACTAGACAGCCATAACGCCATTTCACTTACACACCGAGCTAAACCAAGCTTGGAACCTGGGCCTTAATAACCGATGAAAAATTTCTATGTATGGCTCAGAATGATGTACTGAATACGTGGTAACCTTTTGCGTGTCGATGTCCCTTCCACCCTGTATACTTACAGCATGAAATTTAAAACATGCACCAAATCGAAATGGGAGATCAGTACATTTATCTACATCAAACTCGTCAAAATGTACAGATAGTGAAAACCACGACGACGCGCCCCACTATTCCCCATAACCGTTTAGGAGGTAACAAAAAATAAACGGCTATAATAAACGGTTAGGAGGAATAGTGTGGTGCGTCTTCGTGGATTATTTATTTATTTATTTCAAAACACTTCAAGCACAAATGTACAGAGGCGGACTTAATGCCATAGGCATTTTCTACCAGTCAACCTTTGGGTGATGCAGAGACAAGCAGATTGGATTGGATTGCACTATGTGTACATTTTGACGAGTTTGATGTAGATAAATGTACTGATCTCCCATTTCGATTTGGTGCATGTTTTCAATTTCACCTGTATAATGTAAAATTTTGTTGAGTAATTTTGAATTTATAATACTTTAGAATATTTTTTTTTACCACTATTAAGTTATGATTATTTTTTTGAAACATATAGTTTTAAATAATACAAAAATTGATTTTTATTTCAATAGTTTACCGACATCAAAATGCCTTTATAACTAAAAGTTTTAAGTCAATACGTCGTAATCGTAAAGTCCTTCTAAATGTCGGAGGAGCTCGTGGCTAAGTAATAACAGCCGCACGGGTCGATCCATCTGGTTAAGCTACGCTTGGCGGGGTGGGTGACCATCTTTACATACAGAGATTCCTCCGTGCCTCGGAAAGCACGTTAAGCCGTTGGTCCGGCTGTCATTCGTGGATCTTTGACAGTCGTTACGGGTCGTCAGAAGCCCGAAAGTCTGACAACCAGTCTTACCAAGGGGCATCGTGTTACCCAGTTACTGGGTTGTGGAGGTCAGATAGGCAGTCGCTCCATGTAAAATACTGGTATTCAGCTGCATCCAGTTAGACTGGAAGCCGACCCCAACATAGTTGGGAAAAGGCTAGTCAGATTGATTTTTTGATTGATTAGTTTTATTCCAAAAAAATATTACAAAAGGACGTACTGTTACAATAGTTTACATACAACTATTTAGAATGACAGCGACGAATAAATATACAGGGTGTAAGGGACAGCCCTCCGCAAACTGGTAGGGTGAATTCAGTATGTCATACTAAGATGACCGGTACATGAAATTTTTTTCAGGAACATTATAGGAATCCAATAAACCTGATTTGTTTGTGTTTTTGTGCACAAATCGGAGCGTCTATTACTGGTTGGGAGGGGTAGGTAATAGGAATGCGGTGAGTTCTATGAACTCTGTAGCTAGACAGAAAGTGAACAGCTGATTTCACGCGTCGTTGGTTAGAGTATTTCAACATCCGTTGCTGGTTTTTTTTTTTTGCTGTTTTTTTTTTTGCAGTTTTTTTTACATAAATGGAGTGCTGCGAACACACAATGCAATTTTACATTGAAATAATGAAAATGTAACTGAAACAAAATTTGGAAAAATTAAAATTTTCCTGAGATAATTTCCGGTGGAATATGATTCAAAATGAGGAGCTGAATGCACCCTGTTAATTTGCGGAGGGCTGTCCCTTACACCCTGTATATCTGCTTGCTTAGGCCCTAATCAAAATCAAAGTTTCGCTTTATAATAAAGAACGTTAAATGACAAGTAAACCTCACCATTCTCGGCATCATGAATCCTCCAGGCGGTGGCGGTGGTCTCGGGCCTCCCATCATAGGCGGCGGGGGTGGCGGGCCCCCACCCATTCCGGGCATAGGGGGCGGCGGGGGACCGCGGGGGCCGCCCGGCATAGGGGGAGGTGGTGGCGGTGGGGGACCTCCTCCTGCTAACGGTACGAATAGAATATCAGCACGAATATATTCTGATTTTGAAAATAGAGTATGGCACCCTTCGCCTTAATATGATTAGCTACATAATAAGTAGTAGAAAAAAAATGGGATGACTCTATCTTTGCCAACATCATCCAACAAAATTAGTACACACGGCTACACATCAAGCTATACATTTCCAGTTTACACTGGCCTCTCATTGTAAGGGAATCCTATACAATGCGAGATCAGCTTGTACTGGAAATGTACAGCTTGTTCTGTAGCCGTGCGTACTAATAACACAATGAGGTTTTGTCGCTTGTTTTATACAGGGTCAAATTAGTTTAGCTAGGGAAACTTCGCAGACATTATGCGTATCGATATCTAGACACTACAAAATAATAATATAATAATAAAGATTTGATGATTTTTTTTTGGGTCAATGACCTCTGCTAGTTTTGTTACATGAAGTGTGAGTTGATAAAATCTGTTATATCTTGTTTATATATCGGTACCCATCACGGCTATGGAGTTTACACAAAAAAAAACTGGTATTTCAAGTAAAGTAGTACCCAACTTATATGGCTTATCGATGTACTTGCGCAGAAGATGAATTTTCAAAGCACGGGAAATGCTATTGACCAATCGGCACGCTCCACGCACTGCGCTACTTTTTCCTGTACCGCTATTGGTCGGCAGCTTCCGCCATGTTAGCGCGCGCCGTGTGCATGTTAGTCAGCCGCCATACTTGCGAGTGAGACGGAACTAACAGCTGCAGTGTATTATGAACCTTATAGTAAGCATCTAAGGTGGATTGTAAGTTTTAAGCATTCTCATTAATCTTCGGGGCCATACTTTATTTTCTGTGCGAACGAAGATTTACGACGCGCCTTATCAGCTGGGTACCACTGTAATTACTTCTTAACTACAACGGCGGTTGATGACACAAAAAAAAATATCATCTTTTTTTTTTTTTGTTTTGTCGTGTTTAGATATCGATACCACCACGTCTACAGAGTTTCGCTAGTTAATTTATTTTGACCCTGTATTGCCTTAACAGGAATTAAAGATCACACAGTCCAGTCACAGTCCAGGTACAGTCTCTAAACAATTTGCCATAATGAAGTGCGTTTACAATTTACAAACAACACCAATGTTAAAACTACCCAGACCCACAAAACAAAACAATACAATTGAAATCAACACCTAATAAATTATTATTTGTACGGTCTGCAACAGAAGTAGATTAACACTATTCATTTTACATGTGAAATTAATATACCCTAAATTATTAGTACATTACTTTTCAGTATTATATAGGGTGACTGTTAATTAGTGACCGATACCTAAACACATGATTGTGCTCATGATAACAAACAACTTTTACTATGGGACCAAACCTGAAATCGTCGACATTTTGACGAGTCAAGCGAACATGAATGTATGGGGCAGCTGATTTTTTTTTCGCGATTTCAAGTTTGATCCCACAGTAAAAGTTGTTTGTTATCATGAGCACAATCATGTGTTTAGGTATCGGTTACTAACACGTCACCCTATATATTCAGCTGCATCCGGTTAGACTGGAAGCCGACTCCAACATAGTTGGGAAAAGGCTAGGCAGATTGATTGAAATATGTAATAGCTAAGAGTTTTTATCATCAGAATTTAACAACTGTCTATATTTTTAATTCGCTTCTACGCACGGCTACACATCAAGCTATAAATTTCCAGTTTACACTGACCTCTCATTGTAACGAAATCCTATACAATGCGAGATCAGCATATACTGGAAATGTATAGCTTGATCTGTAGCCGTGCGTACCTACCAAAATTGTTTTAAAGAAAACTGAAGTGTTAATGGACTTTTGTTGCTGACCGTACCACTGAAACTACTCGATAAATTCAAAGGATTTTATAAAGCAAACATACAAAATGTCTTCTCTCTAGATTTCACTGTAGGTTTGACATGTTTCCGGTATTTATTCACATCGCCTGGACAATTACACACATGTTAATATGGCCATCACACACCGAGAAAACACAACACCATCTCCAAAATAAAACATTGAAATGTGAGCTTTATATCTTGTAACGTAAAGTGACATTTCCAAAACAAGTGTCAGTAGTTGCCAACGCATCCTCGTACAGTAGTACCCAAGTAATATGGCTTATGGATGTACCTGCGCAGAAGATGAATTTTCAAAGCGCGGGAAATGCTATTGACCAATCGACGCGCTCTACGCTTTTTCCTGTACCGCTATTGGTCGGTAGCTGCCGCCATGTTAGCGCGCGCCGCTTGACAGCCGCCATACTTGCGAGTGAGACGGAACTAACAGCTGCAGTGTATTATGAACCTTATAGTAGTGATTTAAGGTTGATTGTAAGTTTTAAGTATTCTCGTTAATCTTCGGGGCCATACTTTATTTTCTGTGCGAACGAAGATTCACGACGCGCCTTATTAGTTGAGTACTACTGTACACTAAAATGTATTTTTTTTTAAATGGCCTCTCGCAATTCAACATAGGACGTTGTCGGCTGCTCAACCGGAGTTGCTTGTGGGTTCCTTACTAAATTAAGGCCTCCAGCCAGAGCATAGAAGTTAAGGCGATACCAAAATAAATTGGGGGTTTTTTTGTAACCATTTATTTCACTATTACAGCATGTATGGATAAAATTTTTGGATGAAGACACAGCTTTATCCCCTTGGTGAATAATCTACTATCATTAACCCGACACCCACAAACCATTAATAAACAAACACAAGTAAGTACTACGTTGTAATTACGTGTTAACGTTGATTTACGTCACACATACCTGTAGGCATGGGCGCTGGTGGCGGTGCGTTCGAAACATCTAGAAACACACCACCCTGTGTTATTGTGTGGTAACATGCATGGCATGCATAGAAAACGTTATTATTACACTTACTATGCGAGCTAAATAAGAATAGCATCGCGCTTGCTGCCAACTTCACACGATAGCTGTCAAATTAGTACTGCCGATAGCTGTCAATACACGACAGCTGTCAAATTAATACGCTTTGGTAATGAAATCGCGAGTATTGCAGAACAAAATGGCGTCTTTACAGTAATATTAGGGTCCCGTACCAAAATGGTAAAAAGGAACCCTTATGGTGTCCTCAGTCTGTCTGACTGTCTGTCACAGCTGGATATCTTAAGAACTACTAATGCTATCAACTTGAAATTTGGAAAAGTTTTAAATGACGTTTACCCAACTATTTTGCAAATAAGAAAGAAATGAAATTTTTTTTTTTTTTTTTTGCAACAGGGACTGAAAGGGGGTCTTAAAAATTCAAAGTGGGGCTACTAGGGCATGTGGGGTATGATATACAAGAACGCTGTTTGCACGTTCTCAAACAGTTTTATATTTTTATTTAGTCCGCACAATTTTCGACTTTTGATGAAAAATGTAAAAAAAAATACCGCCCCCCGCCCCTTATCTCCGAAGTTTGCAAAGAGAAAAATCCGAAATTATTCTATGTGATAGAAGTTTATGTAAATATTACAGGAAAAATAAAACGATGTCTCTAAATAGCACACTTTTTCAGAAATCGGAACGGAACCCTCGGTGCGCGAGTCCGACTCGCTCTTGACCGGTTTTTCTTATTTGGCACGCATAGTACACATGTAATTTATTGCGCATTTCTTTGGAATTGTGATCAATATAACGTCTCAGCAACACCGATCAATTCCTAGATTGTGTAAAAATTGATAAGAATTGCGCAATTAGTAGCCCATGCGCAACATTAAATTGAAATACACACTTTTTGCTCGAAAACACAGATTAATTAATACAGATGGGACACTCCGCAAAATCATTTAAATAAAAAGCGACTCTTGCTACGACACAATAAAGTGCAATTCAGGTCGCACAACGCTTATTATCTACAGTTATATACAACTATAAGTTGCCTCTCTTTCTATCGCGTAACTCTTATGCCTTCTGACCTACTGAATTAGCCCCGCGGACGGGGCCCGCCGCGTACTTGTAGCTTCATACCTAAACTGCGGAGTGTCACATCTGTATTAATCTGTGTTGAAAGTTGAAAATTATTCAGCTGCATGCATAACAGAGCGTGCTTATAAATAGCCTATAGCCTTCCTCAAGATTGGGCTCTCAAATGCAAAAAAGACTTTTTCAAATCTAACTGGTAGTTCCAGAGATTAGCGCGTTCCAACAAACAAAAAAAAAACAAGCTCTTCAGCTTAGTCACAGATTAATACAGATGGGACACTCCGCAAAATCATTTAAATAAAAAGCGACTCTTGCTACGACACAATAAAGTGCAATTCAGTTCGCAGAACGCTAATTACCTACAGTTATATTCACTTACACATTGCCTCTCTTTCTATCGCGTAACTCTTATACCTCCGGCGCGCGGCATTCCTACTGAATTAGCCCCGTGGACGGGGCCCGCCGCGTACTTGTAGCTTCATACCTAAACTGCGGAGTGTCCGATCTGTATTAATTTATGGCTTAGTATAGATTGGGCCAACTATTGTTCTAAAATGTTTAGTAAGATATTGGTTACAAACCTTGCATCGGCATTGGCGGAGGCGGCGGCGGGCCGGCCCCTATAAACCACACCAGAAAGAGATAGATATAGTGACATGCGTGTGCAAGAGAGAGAGCATTCATGGTGGTTTAAGTAGAGAATTAAAAGTGAATTGTATACATATAGAATTACTTGTATTAAGATATAATATGTAAATCAATGTTTATTTAACTTTGATAGAGATTTCGCAGAGTGGCGATTAAGTTATCTTATAAGATTAATTAAAACCACGTATTCAGTAGATGATACTGGATGGACCAACTTGCGTTGAAATTTTTAGTCTATATTAAAAAAAAACCGACCAAGGCGAGTCGGACCGCGCACCCGTACCAGCATTATCTATAAAAACGGCAGAAAAATCACGTTTGTTGGAGCCCCCTTAAATATTTGTTTTATTTTAATTTAATTATTTATATTTAAAGTGAATATATAACTAAATATTCTGTGAATATTTCAAGCATCTACCTGTGTTGCCGTTATCAATATCGAGCAAAAACGAGCAAAAAAATCACGTAAGTTGTATGGGAGCCCCTTTACATATCGATTTTATTCTGTTTTTTAATATTTGTTGTTATAGCGGCAACAGAAATACATCATCTGTGAAAATTTCAACCCTCTAACTATCACGGCTCATGATATACAGCACGGCGACGGACGGACAGCGGAGTCTTAAAAATAGGGTCCCGTTTTAACCCTTGGGGTACGGAACCCTAAAAAGAAGCTTTTCCTTACATTCTGACCGCGTAGGTGCTTATTGCACTTTTGTAGCCGATTTTTTTTTTTTTTAATAACCAACGAATATTCCCTGTAAATAGAGAGGTCTGTCTCTTGTGATACAGGAACTCCTAGTACAAGAGTCAGGTCTACACAGATGTTTGTGACTCCGAAGTGTAATAAAGATTTTATTATTATTATTATTTAATAACGCAGAGGATCCAGAATATACTGAATACGTGGTTTCAATCAATGTGATAAACGGATTCCACTGTAAATGAATTATTGTTTTGTTTGAATAAATAACAGTATGTTTAATGTGTTGCAATACTGACCTCCGGGCATGGGGGGTGGGGGAGGCGGTGCAGGCCCACCAGGACTGCCTATCGCCTGGAAACAACATAACACTTCATATTAACATGTCGATGACAAAAATAAATCGGAAAAATAAAAATACATATCGTCCATGAACTTCTGATACCTCTCAACTAGCATTTTTGCGCTAAAACTTTATTTTAATGCCATCAAACTCAAACTCAAAGCATTTATTTCAAATAAACCAATTACACGCACTTTTGAATTATCAAAGGGTCGGTCTTGGGTCGGTCAGTCAGAAAAATGAAGCTAGTTGCACATTCCAAAGCGTAGATCCTGGAGAAGAACGGGCAAGAAACTCCACGGACACTCTTTTAAATCAAATATTTTACATAATATTGGTTACATCGTTCATGTTGAAAATATAGATCGTTCATCGTCATCGTTCATCATATACATCGTTCATCTTTTGGCAAAGGTCACCACTTGAATGCATTAATCTCCTCAATGCTATAACTTCTTGTATCCGTGCGTAGATCTAAACCTAAACCTACCTACCTACTTACCTTCTAAATTTTACCGCCCTATTTTTGCTAATTAACTAATTAGTTTTATGTTCCTCCTGTAAAATTTGTTTGTAGGTAGATAGATTATCTCAGAAGTTCTCGGACGATATGCAGATTTTTAAATTTGTTTGGCCTAAAATTCAGCAACGCGAATACCGTTCGCTGACGCAACCATTAGGTCCTCACGTGTGCAGTAGTGCTATTCTGTACAAATCTCACCGTGAAAGCTTAGGTGAAGTGAGCCTGGAGTGAGGTGTCAATCCTTAGCATCAGGTAGAATGACAACTCACTTCACCTGAGTTTTCACGGTGAGATTTGTACAGAATAGCACTGCTGGTGACGGTGCGGTGCAAGATGGGAGGTGAGCCATTAGCGCCCTCCACACGTACAGTTCGGACCGCGCATCTTGGACTGCGTTCCAAACCACAGTTACAGTGTTTCGGTGTAATTTGACGACACGGTTGGCGCAGTGGTTGAGCGATTGACTGTTGCGCAGCATGTCGCGGGTTCGATTCCCGCACGGAACAAATATTTGTACGACCTACAAGTATTTGTTCCGAGTCTGGGTGTTTTTCTATCTATAATATGTATGTATTTACAAAAAAAAATAATGTATATAGTAGTTTATCAGCCATCTCGTTACCACAACACAAGCATTAGGTTGCTTAGCTTGGGACTAAATGGCGTTGTGTGAAATGTCCAAGGATATTTATTTATTTAAATTGATTTCACTTATTTCGTCAATAGCGCCCTCCACACGTACAGTTCGGAGCGAGGGATGGAACGGCGCGTGCTGTTTCCCGCGCTCCGAACTGTACGTGTGGAGGGCGCTGTTGTCTGTGGAGAGACGCCGCATACACACCGGAGATCAGCTGGTCGATTCTGTAAAAATCTCACCGTGAAAACTTGCGTGGAGTGAGCTGTCAGTGTCATCCCACGGATGCTAGGGATTGACCAAATTACATTTACAATCATAATCGAGATTTTTTATGCTAATTTTATAACATAATCATTTTATACCATCGTAGTATCAAAACGCGGGAAATGCTATTGACCAATCTGCACGCTCCACGCACCGTGCTTCTTTTTCCTGTACCGCTATTGGTCCGACCTGCCGCCATAATGTTAGTCAGCCGCCATACTTGCGAGTGAGACGGTACTAACAGCTGCGGTGTATTATGAACCTTATAGTAGTGATCTAAGGTTGATTGTAAGTTTTAAGCAATCCCGTTAATCTTCAGGGCCATTCTTTCTTTTCTGCGCGAACGAAGATGCACGACGCGCCTTATTAGTTGGGAGTACCCAACTAATAAGGCGCGTCGTAGTACTTACTACTGTACGTCGTCGTCGTACAGTAGTAACTGTACATATTTGTAAGAAATCGAAATCGTCAGAGCCGATTTCGAGAACGTGATTGGTCATTTATATTGAAAGAGTGTTTTATTTTATTTATTGTTCGTGCGTGATGCGCTCACACCTCAGTATAAGTACATACGGACTAGTCTTGCAAAAAATTAAAAAAAAAAAAACAAAATTGAGTTTGTGACTGAATTTCTGTTTTGCAATTTTATTTGAAAACCCCCTAAATAGTATTAAACACAATTAGGTTTAAAACACATGTATTTATTATCAAATTGAGATTAACAATATCGGTATCGTAAAACCGCGCGAAAAGGGACAAGAAGTGTCAAGTGACAGATCGTAGTGACGGGCACGCGTCTTCGATTGAATAGTGCTGTGTAGACTCGATTTTATCTCGCTAACAATAGTAATGTTTAGACACTTGAGCTTTGAAATAATATAAAATGATCACAAGAATAGCGTAAAAAATATTATTAAAATATTGTAAAAGTGTGTAGACGTCCTTAGTGTTGTGTGTAGAAGTACCGACAGTGACATTTATAAAAATTGTGAAGACCAAATGAGGGTAGATGCACATACCCGCACTTTACGAAGACGTCGCTGAGCTGTCATCAGTCCTCCCGTGACCACGATCGCTGCAAAGCGGTCGAAACGTCGGGAAACAAGTAGGTACCTGTTTACCTCGTTAAAAAGAATATCGCGATAAGACCCGTTTCCGATAGTGTTTTATAATGTGTAAAAATGTGCTTGGTCCATCCCTAGCATCAGGTGGAATGACACTGACAGCTCACTCCACGCTCACTTCACTAAGTTTTCACGGTGAGATGATTACAGAATAGCATTGCTGAGCCGTCCATGAGCCCCCACTTGTGGAGGTGGTCCTTGCGGCCTACTTGGGTACGAAGTCTATTTAAAGTTTTCCAAGTAGGCCACGGTAACTTGTGCCCGTATTGGGAGACTCTCATGGTTCAATAAAGAAATCAGGAGGTCGAAGCAGTTCTTGCCAAAGATCGCGTCTCTCTGTGGAGGGGTTTGCCAGCACACGCACGCTCTTGGCCGGTATTTTGCTATTAGATACTGTTCTTCCATGTTCTTTAAGGTTGCATGGGTTCGTTAATTATAAAAGAAATTATGGGCAAACAATATATATTGTATTGTATCGATTTCTGGGTCAATTATGATACCATCTAATTTGCTACAGTATTATAGTCCTTCTCACCTTAGCAATAGCAGCGATATTCCCGTGCGTGACGCCACCGGGCCCCGTGTGTGCCCCAGAACTCTTCAACCTTTCCTCTAGATGGTCCGCCCTTGCTTCTGCTTCTTGTCTCGCCGCGATGGCCGCTTCTAGTTTCGTTTTTAATTCTTCGACTTTCTTTTCTTCTTCAGCACGAGATTTTTCTGGATTTTTAAAAGGTTTTAATGTTTGTGATTCAGGAGGATCACTCAAAGGTTGACTGGTAGAAAACGCCTATAGCATTAAGTCCGCTTCTGTACATGTGTGCTTAAATTATAAAATAAATAAATAAGGATGGAGCTACTTTTGAAAAGTAAAAAATGGAAAAAAAACGAACAAAACAGAACAATTTTTTGTTATGAATTTAAGTTTATTTAGTTTAGATTTTTAGTTTTTGTCTTGTTTTCTGTGACAGTAAAACATTTTTCTTTGTTTCCATGATTAAGTTATTATGATTAAAATCAAATCTGTCAGTTTTAAACAGAAATTTTAAATTCAGCATAATTTTGTATACGCCTAACGGTCATCTCACACTGAGTAGAAAATGCTCGAACAATATTTTCACCGCTAAAGCAGCGTACTTCACGTCGTACACACGATATTAGCCCTTATTTATACGTTATAATAGAGATTTAAGCCGCGTAAATTCACGGTGGGCATTTAGATATTACAAATTGAATAATGATCTAAATCACAATTGAAATAATAGTGAAGCTTGTATTCCCGTATGCTATTTTCAACTATATTTGAGTAGTAATAAAGTTAATTATCGATTGATCAATGAAAATTTTGCTCGTGCATTTTCTTTTTTTTTTTCGACTGTTCTTGAATTCACAATACGGTAGACGTATCTTGGCTAGTCCGAACTTCGCGCAGAAGGATGCGCAGTAACATTTTTTAGGAACCAAATGGTGATATGAAAGGTTTTTAATTTAATTTTTGTTTAGTCCTACATGTATACACTGTCTAAATTTCAATTGCATAAAAATAACAAGTGGAAGCGCGGAGTCTCCTAATACAAGCAATTCCTTGCTTAAAAGGTGATCTCCAATAATATGTATCGAAATGCCTATTGTAATTGAAATAAACGTTTTTTTTTTATTTTTTTTTTTTTATATGAGGCAAATGTGAGTGAGAGAACATGCGCAAAAGTTCGGAGAGCCTCGCCAAAAAAAAAAAGAAGATACACTCCGCAAAATCAGTTAAATAAACAGCGACCTTTGCTACGACACAATAAAGTACAATTCAGGTCGCACAGTTATATTCACCTAGAAGTTGCCTCTCTTTCTATCGCGTAACTCTTAGTGTCTAAACACACTATGCCGAAGTTACGCGACAGAAGTTCGGCATGATTACGCCTGCAATGCTATTTGATTTACTGACGACACACTATGCCGAAAGTACGTTGCGTTCTAGCGCACAGCCGAACTTCGGTCGGGCGTAAGTTCAGCGACAATTCGGCGGCAACGTATAGCACACATTATTACTGACGTTCCGCACCTGAATTTCCGCCGCGTAAGTTCGGCACTTATGGTGTGTCATATCAGCCGAACACGTCGGAACGTAACATCAGCCGCGGAACTTCGGTCGCGTAACTTCGGCATAGTGTGTTTAGACACTTATACCTTTTGACTCTTTAGGGTTGTCTTCTTTTACGACGCGGCGCGTGAGTGAGTATCCAACTACAGTAGTACCCAACTGATATGGCTTACCGAGGTACCTGCGCAGAAGATGAATTTTCAAAGCGCGGGAAATGATATTGACCAATCGGCACGCTCCACGCACCGCGCCTCTTTTTCCTGTACCGCTATTAGTCGGCAGCTGCCGCCATGTTTTCGCGCGCTACTTGACAGCCGCCATACTTGCGAGTGAGACGGAACTAACAGCTGCAGTGTATTATGAACCTTCTAGTAGTGATCTAAGGTTGATTGTAAATTTTAAGCATTCTCGTTCATCTTCGGGGCCATACTTTCTTTTCTGTGCGAACGAAGATTCACGACGCGCCTTATCAGTTGGGTACTACTGTAACGTGCGTGAATTAGCCCGACAAGTCGAGCCCGCCGCGTGCTTGTAGCTTCAAACCTAAAATGCGCAGTACGCCTGGCCTGGCCATAGTGTAAAATCATAAAACTATCATAACAAACGTACCTATAAGGCCATCAATAAGCGGCTGCACATCTATATTGAACCTCTGCGTCGCTCTGAAGTCCGGGTCGTACCCGTTCTTGTGAAGCACTATCTGTGTTATACATTCTTCTACTAGCTTGTAGTACGCTGGCCTGAAACAGAAACTTATTCATTGAAACAGGAAAAAGAAATAAGAAAGCGAGATTACTGTACAATACGTGCCACTAAAGATGAGTCTTGACCAGGGACCGTACAACAACCCCCGGTTAAGAGTTTAGTCTTTCGAAGGGGTAAGCCGTTTATGAGGTCACCTTTATCATGTGGCTTGAAACCCAGTAAAAGGGTTACCCCTTCATTAATTCGAAAATCCTTTCAGTGGAAAACCAAAATGGTCCTTTAAGCCATTTAAAAGGGTTACCTACATCTTCAATCTTGCTTCACTAAATTTCAAGCTTAATTCACTAACTTTTAAACTGATGATTCTCACCTGGTCAACTCATCATCTCTGATGAATAGTAAATGTTGTCATCTTGACACTACGGCAAAACCGTACTTACTGTACGGTTCTGCTGGAGTGTCCATTACTAAGTTCTTGACTAGCTCAAAGCATTCGTTTACTTACTTTAAACTTACATCACTAAATTTATACTTACATCACTAAATTTATACTTACATCACTAACTTTTTCACTGACTTTATGCTTACTTCACTAACTTTTACTACAAATTAATTATTTATATCTCACCTGATCAACTCGTCATCTCTGATGAACATTAAGTGTTGTAATATTGATAGTAAGTACGGTTCTGCCAGTGTCCATTACTAAGTTCTTGACTAGCTCAAAGCATTTTAAACTTACATCACTACCTTTATGCTTGTTTCACTAACTTTTACTACAAATTAATGATTTATTTCTCACCTGATCAACTCATCATACCTGATGAACATTACATGTTGTAATATTGATAGTAAGTACGGTTCTGCCAGTGTCCATTACTAAGTTCTTGACTAGCTCAAAGCATTTGTTTACTTACTTTAAACTTACATCACTACCTTTATACTTGCTTCACTAACTTTTTCACTGACTTTATGCTTAATTCACAAATTTTTACTACAAATTAATGATTTATTTCTCACCTGATCAACTCATCATCCCTGATGAACAGTAAGTGTTGTAATATTGATAGTAAGTACGGTTCTGCCGGAGTGTCCATTACTAAGTTCTTGACTAGTTCAAAGCATTCGTTTACATCGTGGAAGTCCACTCTGAAAATGTGAAGAAAAATGTTTAATTTAATGAATACCTATAGAAAAAAAACTAATGAGGAATAGAGTCCTAAACAAGGTCTGAAATCGATTTGTTTACTTTGTAAACTGTACAAAGCGTAACTAACTAAAAATAAGGCTCAACTTCTTAAGGGGGATGCGCTAAGGTAGCCCGCGAAATTCAAATTTTCTTACTTTTTTTTACAATTTGCAGGTCAGTGTCAGGTTGTATGTTGATTAAATATGATTCGCGGCCGTTTCTAATAATTATGGCTTGACATAATTATAATAATTAAAATCACCAATACAACTCCATAACTTAGAATTGACCTCAAATCTCAAATTTTCATGAAATAGTAATTGAATAGGTTAATATGAAAGAGTTGTATTAATGATTTTTATTAATTTAATTGTATGAATAAATATTAGTTACGCCCGCGAATCATATTTAGATCAACATACAACCTAATACTGACTTGCAAATTGCAAAAAACGTACAAAAATCTGAATTTTGCGGGCTACCCTGGCTCTTTCGCCTTAGGGGGTCATTGTACTCATCATTATCAAAAACTTTTACTAGGGGACCAAACCTGAAATCGCAAAAAAAAAAGCAGTTGTTCCCTACAAGTATGTTCGTATAACTCGTCAAAATGTAGGGAACAGCTGACTTTTTTGTCGAGATTTTTTCCTTCAGCGTTTTGAGAACAGTGGGCTTAGTGCGAGTTTTTACACTTACTCGATCACGTTAACGTAAACGTCAGTTTGTACTGAAAATGAATAAGCGCCGCCTGGTGACTATAATGGGAAACACAATTATTCCATACGAATTGACATATGGTAACGATAACGTAAACGCGATCGAGTCAGTATAAAAAGTCGCAGTAAGACCACAGTGGTGATAAAATTATTTACACTGGCTGGCTGTCACTAACCTGACATCATCAAACTTAGCAAGGAACTCATCTTGGTCGGCTGCAGCGTGGGTGTCGAATACATTCATCTGAATCTGCCGCGCGCCCTCCGCGCCTGCGCGGAGCTCGTCTGTAAAAAAACAAACACTATTCAATAAATCTTTATCATAACAATATACCTGTCTAGCCTTTTCCCAACAGCTGAATACCAGTATTATACAGGAATGACCGCCTATGAGATGGCCAATTCTCGTACCTAAAAACGTTCACAATCTCATGCCAGCATCAATCAAATGTCAAAAATGTAGGTAAACGCTATACAATTTTTGACAGATTGAGACTGAGATGAGATCGTGAACGTTGTTAAAAATACGAGAATTGCCTCTCTGACCTCCACAACCCAGTTACTGGCTAATACGGTATCCCTAGGTAAGATTGGTTGCCAGTTTTGAGCTTCTGACGACCCGTAACGACTGTCAAAGATCCACGAATGACAGCCGGGACCAACGACTTACGTGCTTTCCGAGGCACGGAGGAGTCTTGGTACTACTATGTAAAGATGGCCACCCATCCACGGACCGACCGCGGCAAGCGTAGCTTAACCTGATCGGTCGACCCGTGCGGCTGTTACTACTCATTTAAACGAGGAGTTTCCTGACCTTCTGACCTTCAAAGGCAAGAATGTCTTCTCAATGATCACCTACTCGAGCCTCTTTTCATATAATCCGACGTTCGCACGGACGTAAAAACATCACGGCGGGATTTTATCGCGCACTGGATTATCAACTCTCGTTGTTGAGCCGAGCATTGAAAATCCAACCTAACAACAACAGACTGCATTCTAGCGTGTCGAAAAAACACACTATTAGATTTTCAACTCTCGGCGCTAAGCAGAGCGTTGAAAATCCAGTGCGCGAAACAAAATCGCTGCGATATTTTTACGTGCGTGCGAATGTTGACTTACTGAGCCATTAAAGTGACCTCTTAATCAAGTAAATCTGCTATGAATGAACAAGGGGCTTACTATGAGCTCTTATAGCAGGGCAGAAGTTGAACGTTTCCAGTGAGAGAGAGTGACGGTGCTATAGGTCGTATGTAGCTCCGTCCCTCTCCCTCACAGGAAACGTTCAACTTCTGCCCTGCTCTAAGAGCTGCTGCATTAGTTTTTTTTGTATACAAAGCTAATGAAACCTTACCTATCCAATCATAGAGTCCAGTTCTCATAAACTCGCTGCGGAGATGTAATCTGAATTCCAACTCCTCAGGTTCCGTTATGATAGCGTTCATCAATTGCATGCAGCCTGTCTGGAATGGTAGTAAGGGATTATGAGTCTTAATCAGGGGCGGCTGCCCCTTAAGTGCGCTCGTGCGCTGCACTACCAGATTTTAAAAAGGTTTAGAAAGAAACCCAAAATGTGTAATACATCTAATTACCTATCTATTGAATACTTACGAAATAATGACGAACCAATTAAACTCTTTGCTAAACTATTTAAGACTTATTTTCGCTGTAAATAAAATTCCTCGTGCGCTAGGCCGAGCGCACGGCGAATGCTCATACAACTTCTATGAGATACGAGCTAAAACGCCTAGCGCGTGAGACAGAAGATAGTGGGTACATACTGTATGGAGTAAAAAGTCCATTCTCGTGCGGCGCACGGGCGCCGAACTTGACCGAGCCGAACCGAAGCTTACCGAGAGCTCCCGAGTGCCGCCGCGATTGTGCCGCGATGTTTTGTTTACGTGAATAGTAGTGTTTTTTATTTTGTTTTAGTATTCTTTTTAATTCTGAAAGGATTTGATATAATTATGTGGTACAGTGTGTGTGTGAGCTGTGAAGATGAGGATTAACTTTGACTATTATTAAAAACAATAAAAAATATTTTCAAAACAAAGTAGAAATAAAATCGATTGGACCGCCAAGGTCATTTTCTTAATACTTACAAAAAAAGAGTTCAAAACGAAAATGAAGCATTTACTCGAAGTTTTAAAACTGAAATGAAAAAAGTCGACGAATTGATAGAAAAAAAGCAAAATGTCGTTTTATTGCATTTTTCAATCCTAATAATAATTAGTGAGTTAGTAAAGTGCACCACCAGTTCCATGACCCACCAGCCGCCACTGGTCTTAATGAGTTACAAATAGAGGGTACAATCGTATGACATTTATTTGTTGAGGGATTGAAGGTGAAAACAAGGAGAAGTTACACGTTTTAGAAGTTTTTGGTGAAGGAACTTTTTATATTGTTATTGTACTGAATGCGAGCAGTTACTTTGGTGAATAAAGTAATGACAAAAATTACGAAAAATAAAATGTTTAATTAGTAATCTTTGCCAAAATTTTAGGCATTTTTGAACTTTTAATATTAACAAAGATGTGCTAAGGCATGAGCTATGATAATAACTTAAATTACAGTGCAGTCGCGCCGTAAAACATTTTGAAATTGGCTTCAAATGATAATCTGGAATTTTTCATAAAAAAAACCGGCCAAGTGCGTGTCGGACTACGCACAATGAAGGGTTCCGTAGTTGGTATGAAATTATCCCAAGAACAAACTTAACATTATAGTTGAAAATCATGTACTCCAATACATTCCAACAGTAAATGTAAGTTTGTACTCACAATATTGAGAGATTTACCATGTTATTTTAAGACCACAAACTTCTTATAGGTTTCCTGTAATCTACAGGTATAGACCTATTTTCTGTATTTTTTTCAAAATTTTAGGCTCTGTAGTTTCGGAGATAAGGGGAGGAAATGGTCAATTTTCGTATATTTTCCTAAACGACTTAAAAACTATTTAATTTAAAATTATAAAAAAAAATGTATATTTGAGACCTCGATAGTAAGCCCTTTCATTTGATATGTCACACGGTACAGTTTGCAAAACTTTTTTTTTAATTTTCTTATTTGCCCCCTAAAAGTGACCCCAATATTCAAAATTCATTTATTTACTTTAGCCGTACGTGTTTGGGTCACAGAACTCCACATGTGTATCAAATTTCAATTTAATCGGTCCATTAGATTCGGAGCAAATTGGCTGTGACAGACGGACAGACTGACAGACACACGAGTGATCCGATAAGGGTTCCATTTTTTCCTTTTGAGGTACGGAACCCTAAAAAAAACAAAAAATCTAACAAACTACTTAGTCGATTAATTTGTTGCATTTTAACCGTGCTATGGCGTCTTACAAGGACTACGTCGAGTTACAAATAACCCTGTATATTATGTTAGTATGCCGCATACCTTCAAACTCTCAGGGGTCTTGGTCTCCAGACCCTCAATGATGGGCAGTAGCCGCGGCTTCCTGCTGGACTCGCCAGCCATCGTGATGGCTTCCAGAACCTTCTCGTGGCCGTTGGGGATCAGGCATATTGCGGCTAGCACCTGGAACGTAAAGAAAGCAATATGTAAATGTTTGTCTATTAATAAGGGCCTTAGTACACCTCCGACGTGAAAATAATGATGGGAAACCACTTAACGAATTCCGCTGAGAAACATTACTACACATAGACTTATAAAAAAAGGAGGACGCGCCACGCATATCGAAAGTGAATAACAGTAAGTATGCCGGGACCGTTTGTACAAACACGCCCCACGCACACATTTACATCATAGTATACCGACCGGCCGCCATGCTTCTTCAAATACCTATTTTTCAAATTCCTCACAGGCCACGACCCCTCTTAAGGATGATGCGCAGCGGTAGCCCGCGAAATTCAATTTTTTTTGGGTTTTTTGCAATTTTCAGGTCCGTGTCAGGTTGTATCTTGATCAAAATGTGATACGCGGCAATAAAAAATATGTATTTACATAATTTTAACCATAAAATCATCAATAAAATCTCTCTAAGTTAGATTTCGTGCAGAGTCGTCGAACGAACGAAATCTAACGAATCTGCACGAAATCTAACTTAGAGAGATGTATTGATGATTTGTATGGTTAAAATTATGTAAATACATATTTTTTATTGCCGCGTATCACATTTTGATCAAGACAGCCAGGGGGCCTACTCCCTAAGCACGAAGCCCGTAGTTTCGGACTGCGTTACGGGCGTTTCTTACTCCGTATCACCTACGGATGGATGATTGTTTCGGGGCCCGAAAGAATTATGAATGACAACATGATTCGCCAGTTGTCCCTACTCCCAATGTGTTTTTGCCCGTCCGAAAAATTTAACTTTTACACTTGTTTTGATGGATCGTAATGTCAGACGGACGGATAAACGGACGGACGGAAAGACGGACGGACTTAGGGAGTAGGCCCCCCGACACGGACCTGCAAATTGCAAAACACGCAAAAAAAAAATTGAATTTCGCGGGCTACCACAGCGCAATCACTTTAAGTGACAGAAAGTCAGGCGGCCACGGGCCGAAAGTGATTGTTGGAAAACTTATTGGAGAAGTTCTGGAATTTAATAATATCCCTGGTTTACTTATCACTTTAATTTATAGCGTAGCTATCCCCCTGTGAGGTCCGAGACCTTACATATTGGAGGTTCGAGACCTTACACTACTACACAGCCTAATCAACCTGCCTAGTCTTGTCCCAATTATGTTGTGGTCGACTTCCAGTCTAACCGGATGCAGCTGAATACCAGTATTTTACATGGAGCGACTGCCTATCTGACCTCCACAACCCAGTAACTGGATAATACAATACCCCTTGGTAAGACTGGTTGTCAGACTTTCGGGCTTCAAACGACCCGTGACGACTGTCAAAGGTTCACGAATGACAGCCGGGACCAACGGCTTAACGAGCTTTCCGAGGCACGGAGGAGTCTCAGTATGTCCTAAAGTTGGTCACCCAACCCCGGCAAGCGTAGCTTAACCTGACGGATCGACCCGTGCGGCTGTTATTACTTAGCCACGAGCTCCACACAGCCCATCCCTTGCTATAATATCGTCGTGATGTGTTACACTAACCTTGGAAGCTTCTAGAGCGCAATGCGGTTTCCTTGCGTCCAGACTCCGCGCCAACACCGGCAGCGCCTCACGACACTCGAACATGGTGCGAATGCCCACTGTGTTGTTCAGGATCGCTGACAGACATCTTATGCATTCGTATTGGACTCTGTCGTAGCGGGAATCGCTGGAATTTAAAAAAAAATGGAGTTAAAACATTTCTTAGTGGGAGATTCGAGGTTTTTGTTAAAGTAATTTCAGACTTTAAACAGGGGAAATAAAGTAGAGTTTTGACACAGATTAGTACAGATGGGACACTCCGCAAAATCATTTAAATAAAAAGCGACTCTTGCTACGACACAATAAAGTGCAATTCAGGTCGCACAACGCTTATTACCTACAGTTATATTCACCTACAGGTTGCCTCTCTTTCTATCGCGTAACTCTTATACCTTCTGACCTACTGAATTAGCCCCGCGGACGGGGCCCGCCGCGTACTTGTAGCTTCATACCTAAACTGCGGAGTGTCACATCTGTATTAATCTGTAGTTTTGATAAAAGTCGCTTTTCCGCTCTCGAGATTTTTGACAAATTAAATTCAATATTGAGATATTTACTTTATAAAGGTTTTCCTGTAATCTACAGGTAAATAACTTATATTCTGTATTTTTTTTTTTCAAAATTTTAGGCTCAGTAGTTTCTGAGATAAGGGGGAGGGGCAATGGTAAATTTTCGTCTGTTTTCTTAAATAACATAAAACAATTTCTTTTAAAATTATAAAAAATGTATACCTGAGACCCTCATAGTAAGCCCTTTCATTTGATATGTCACACGGTATAGTTTGCAAAACTTTATGTTTAAATTTTCATAATTGCTCCCAAAGTAACCCCCATTGACCGTTAAAGTCAAATAAATCGCTTCCCTGTTCTGATGACCAGCGCAGGCGCTACACCTTGCTCGCCTCGCTTGCTTTATGCTAGATTTCGTGAAAACTAGCCTTGTTTTAATTGTATCATCATCTTCCTGCCCTTATCGCATATTACGTGGGGTCCGCGCAACACGTTTTCTTCTTCCATTCTCCGCTGTCAACCGTCACGCTACCATTCACTCCCTTCTCTTTCATATCATTCCTCACACAATCCATCCATCTTTTCTTTGGCCTTCCTCTCCGTCTCCATCCATCAACATGTATATTCATCACTCTTTTAGTCACATGCGTTTCATCCCTCCCCATCATATGCCCATACCAAGCCAAACGATTTCCTTTCAACTTTTCTATCACTGCCGTCACTTTCAAACTTCCTCTTATATGTATACTCATTTCTTACTTAATCCATTCTCATCACTCAATCAATCTGCCTAGCCTTTTCCCAACTATCGGGGTCGGATTCTAGTCTAACCGGACGTAGCTGAATACCAGTATTTTGCATGGAGCGACTGCCTATCTGACCTCCACAACCCATACAGTAACTGGGTAATACGATACCCCTTGGTAACACTGGTTGTCAGACTTTCGGGCTTCTGACAACCCGTAACGACTGTCAAAGATCCACGAATGACAGCCGGTTTCTTCCATTCTCGTCACTCAACACACTAATTAAAAGTGCAAGAATCATTATGTCGTTTTTTCTCATTCTTTGTCTAGCTCTACTATTGGAGGAACACATCCAACTTACCGATAAAATCCACTCCCACTAGCAGCAAAAAATAAGAGGCAAATTAAATAACTTTATTTAGAAACTGGTACATTTTTTAATCTGCAAAAGATGCTTAATAATCATAAGCCATCGTGCTCTGTAGTCCTAGTTCCTACGGCGCGGTACAGCGGTATCGGTCAAACTGTTTGATCGATACCGCTGCACCGCGCCTTGGGAACTAGCAATGCGCGGCGAGGTGGGACGCAGGACGCCGTGAGCGTTGACGAATGAGCGGCCTGCACAGCCCCTCCCGTCTCACCGCGCACATACCTAAGGAGCGGTACAGCGGTAATCGGTCAAACTATAAACCACTAGCTTTTTACAGCGGCTTCGCCCGCGTGGATGTCGGAAAATATCCCACAGGAACATACTACCGGGAATTCCTTCCTTATTCCGTGTCTACATTATAAAGGGAACCTCTGTACAAAATTTCAGCTTTCTAGGTGCAAGGGTTTGGGCTGGGCGTTGATGAGTCAGTCAATCAGTCAGTCAGGACTTCTCTTTTTATTTCTATAAATTTAAATGTGATGCATGAGGTAGCTGTTGACCTACATATTTGAGGTAGTACACAGTAAAAAGTTATAAGATGAAAAAATGTAGAGAAATACCAAGTTTAAAAACGAATATGTCTTATTTTAGAGCTAAAGAATATTTTCGTTCATTTTTTATTTTATGTTATTTTTTATTTCATTTTATTTTATTTATTTTTTTGTTTTGTGTGTACTACTAACAACTGTACCAACACCGTCTTTCGAATATAGTATGCACTGTTGTTGTTATTGTTTTGTTTTTTATGGACCCTGTGCTGTGGTCT
Source organism: Cosmia trapezina (assembly GCA_905163495.3). Lineage (NCBI taxonomy): Eukaryota > Metazoa > Arthropoda > Insecta > Lepidoptera > Noctuidae > Cosmia > Cosmia trapezina. Next base: position 5,010,060 of record LR991049.1, on the reverse strand, counting down.
GAAATAAAGTTAAATTAAATTAAATTAACTGAAATACAGGTAATACTTGAACTTGAATCAATTGCACATGGACTTGTAACTCTGGGTTTAGACGAGGCAAATAAAACTTTAATGTCGATCGCCTTGCAATTTTATTGCCTCAGTTATGTCGCATGTGATTTAAAAAAAAACGTTTTTGTACTTCATTGAATGGCAAACTTGCATTCAATTATTGTATGCCATTTTATGGAATCGCACGCGTCTAAACACTTGCATGCAATTCTTGAATGGCAATAAAATTGAACGTGATTATTGCTCTTGAATGTTCCAGAAACTTGCACTTATAGAATAATCGAACTCACTTGGTATAGCACTGGTTGAGCGTGGTGAGAAGACTCTCGATGCCCTTAGTGCCGAACTCCTCGATCCAAGACAGCGGGTTGTTGGTGAGGGATATCCTCAGGTTCTCCAGACAGCCGTGTAACTTGCCCACTGACAGCTCTGGTTGGTTCAGGTAAGTGACGTAGTCTGAGGGTTTCTCGAATTTTGAGCGGCCTTCCTGAAAGATTTGGCGGTTTTTTTTAATGTTTTGGAAGACAAGCCAAGAAAAATATGATCGTATTTTCGTTATCGAGTTTTATACAGGGTCAAATTTAATTAGAGGGAGTAATTATGTGCTAAAGTTTTTGAGCTCGCTTCGCTCGCTCTAACACCCTGTGTTCATTACTTAATGCTCCAACTTTTCCATATAAGTCGACGAAGTATCTCCTATTTCTGTATGAATGCAAGGAAACCTAACGTTTTCGAGGTAGTGCGCTCAAATTTCGAGCTCGCTTCGCTTGCTCTTATATTCTACGTTCTTCTAGTTCTCAAAGTTGTCTACATACCTGGGCGGTGGGCCCCCATTTAGCTCGCCACCCTTGGCCCCGATATGCTTAGTCCGTCACTGACGTGAACACGACCGTTATTATGGCCCCCATCCAATTTTAGAAAAAGTTTAGCTTTGTAGAGCATTATCTTTGTCACTCATAAGTACCTATGCGACAGTCTTTTTCAAAAGCTGGCTAGTGATTTGGCGTGTTTGTCTAAACATTCGAGTTACTTGGGTAATACAAAGTAAACCTTATACTTAATTCAATAAAGTCAATTTTGTGTTAACAAATTGCATTATTGCATCGCCTGGGTGGGTACTCTACTTCCTACTAAAGTTTTCTTGGCCGGAATAGTTCTAAAACGGTACTAACCTGTGTATTAACAAACTTATATGCGACCAGCATCTTCTTCTTCTGGTCGCGAGGGTACTTTCTAAGAGGCTCCTTCTTTTCTTCATTGAGATTCATGTCCGCCTGTAATGTGGAGAAAAAAGTACATCAGGAAAAGAGTGAGTAGGTATGATAGTTTCTGAATTGTTTCTATGGGTTCGTCGTAAGGCCTTACACCTGTAAGTTTTCCTCATGTAAGTCCCTTACGTAAGAGACGTAAGAGAGTTTACATTTAATGTCTCTCTTGTGTCTCTTGCTTATCGTATTTTTTTCAAGTAAGGCCGCCAATACTCTTATACAGGGTGATTTTTTAATGACCAGCCAAATTTTCACAGGGTGTTCTACCCATGAATATGAACAACTTTCACTATGGGACCAACTTTGAAATCGCAAAAAAAAAATAACAGCTGTTTCATACATTTTGATCGAGTAGGTATTGAACTTTTGTAGGAAACCGCTGGTTTTTTTTTCGTGATTTCAAAGTTGGTCCCATAGTGAAAGTTGTTCATATTCATGGGTAGAACACCCTGTGAAAATTTGGCTGGTCATTAAAAAATCACCCAGTATATAATCTCAATACGTTGGCGGCTTAAGGCTGTGCCGTATAGCGTATGTAGTGGCATGAGGAACAGGGAGTAAAGTTCACTCATCCTTCAAAGAAAAAGGAGGATCCTCCGACCAGATGGGTGTCGTGTCTGGTGGACAACTGCCTGAAGATTGATGTCGGGACGTTGCTTATTATGCTAGTCGCGCAATCGTCGAACGAACGAAATCTAACGAATTTGCGCGAAATCTAACTTAAAATTATGTAAATACATATGTTTTATTATCGCGTATCACATTTTATCGATACAACCTGACACGGAACTGCAAATTGCATGAAACGCAAGAATATTTGAATTTCGCGGGCTACTACAGCGCATCCCCCTTGTACCGTAGATATCTTCAAAAAAATATAAAATGTCAAATTAAAATTACCTCTCCCACATCCTCTTAAGGCGAAAGCGCCAGGGTAGCCCGCGAAATTCAAAATTTCTTACGTTTTTTGCAATTTGTAGGTCAGTGTGAGCTTGTATGTTGATTAAAATATGATTCGCGGCCGTAGCTAATATGGCTTTACAGAATTATAATCATTAGAATCAGCAATACAGCTCCATAAGTTAGCATTTACCTCAAACCTCATGATTTCATGAAATCGCTAGATTTGAGGTAAATGCTAACTTGTGAAGTTGTATTGCTGATTCTAATGATTATAATTCTCTAAAGCCATATTAGCTACGGCCGCGAATCATATTTTATTCAACATACAAGCTCACACTGACCTACAAATTGCAAAAAACGTAAGAAATTTTGAATTTCGCGGGCTACCCTGGCGCATCAACCTTAATGGATTGCCAACATATTACCAAAAACAAACCCTGAATATAACCGTCAGCACAAGTAGCATGAAGACGTTTTGTCGATGAAGAATAGACAAGATGACACATTGCCATGATTAGACGCGTAGATTACGTAGAAATATTTCTACAATCTATCATTTTGTCTATTCTTCTGTCGACAAAACCCGTTTCTATGGCGGTCATGCTAAACGTGCTGGTGTCAGCGACTCATTCTCTCATCGGCTAGCGTGTAGGTAAACATTTTCGTGTTTCGTTTCGGCGCGATATGATGTGACAAAAGAATTATTTCGCGCTACGCATGTTAGCTTGGCTGGAGGTTTCGTAGCTGACTTACAAATCCAGTTTCACTTTGAAGTTAAACCTAGGCTCGACAAAGGTGTCACTGACACCTTTGTAGAGCCTATAGGTTTAACTTCATCAACACCATCTACCCGGCTGGCGAAGGTACTCTGTGATGGCCGAGGGCTCTTCATTCTCAGCCTATGGTAATGTGTAGGAGCTTCTTAGATCTGCACCGTCATTTGTTTTTCCAAAATTACATGCAGTCTTTAAATGAAGGCTGTCCGCGACGGACGGTCCGCGTGTGTCTGTTTGTGTTATCGCTACGTGGCGCGGACCGTCTGTCGAAGAGATTTGTATAGGAAGCCACGTCCGCAAAACTCAGCGGACGACTAGAGGCTAGTTCTCGCTGTTCAAACCATTTTAAGATTATTTAGTTTACTCACCAGCATCTCCTCAAACCGCCTTTGCAGCTGGTTATCATCCAAGGCGTCTATCCTGCTGGTATACTCCGCGGTGGCCGAGGGCTCTTCATCTTCAGCCCGGAGCTCCGCCCCTCGCGGTACAGTGTCGTAACCACGCTCGATCTGCCCCCCACCTTTCTTCGGCCTGCCGAACCATGTGTCCAGCTGTTGATAAGGAAATAAGTGTTAGTTATATGAGGAAAAGGGCAGTGGTGTTTGACCAGGGGGCCTTCCAGATATTAGTGTATATAATAGTCTATGAGGGGGCCAAGTCCAGGGGGGTGAAACCATCATACATCTGACAGTAAATATTAAATGTATGGAAGGTGGCGACATCCATAGTTCACGTTTTGAAAACTTTTAATAAACAGTATACTATTGCTTGATAGATGGAGCTTTTAATAATAGGTAATAACTTGCAATAACAAGATGACAGATTGGCACTTGACACAATTCAAATTTCAAAGTTTTTTGAAGTTTCCGTGCTTAGTGTATAGTCTATGTATTAGTGTATAGTCTATGGCCAAGTCTGCTATTTTCAATTATTGGTAACTATGACAACCATACCGTGTCAGTGGTCAAAAGAAATGTCAAAATAATAGAAGATTATAAAACAAACAACACCGAGAACGGGTCTTATCGCGATTTTGTTAGGGTTCCGTACCAAAATGGTAAAAAGGAACCCTTATGGCGTGACTCAGTCTGTCTGTGTGTCTGTCACAGACGGATATCTCAAGAACTACTAATGCTATTATTCTATGTGATAGAAATTTATGTAAGTAAAGATTACAGGAAAAATAAAACGATGTCTCTAAATAGCACACTTTTTCAGAAATCGGAACGGAACCCTCGGTGCACGAGTCCGACTCGCTCTTGATCGGTTTTTTTTTTAATCTTCAAAAATGATAAAGTAGGGGGCCGAAAAATTTAAAAATTTTAGACCATTTTTGTACGAGCTCTATCGTAACAAATAAACAAGTTAGGAAATTGAAACTTCTGCATATCATATACCATTACATTACATACTGTATTTAATCAACAAATGCTAAAAACGCCGATTCATAAGGTATTTTGTTTAAATATGGGCGATTTTCTGCAACTGCAAAAATAACCTTGTAATTCACAGTATCACACTAAGAAATACAAAGTTATCTTTGCGATTGTTAAACATGTATGGTACGGAACCCTTCGTGTGCGAGTCCGACTCACACTTGGCCGGTTTTTCAAACGTATGATTGTATTGCCTAACACAATCTGCTGGATATAACAGAAGTCTCTCCTAAACCTTGGTGTAACATACACACACACATGACAGATAAAAACATTAAAGACCAGCAATCACGGACAAAACACAAAAATAAACGCACACACGAACACGAAAACGCACACAACCAAACATTATAATCCACCACATCCACAGCCAAAAAAAAAAACAAAATAAAATTTAAAAAAAGAACCTTCGGAAAAAATTTTCGCCACACAATTCGCATGTCGACAAACGGACGCACCGACACCAAATCGATTACTAACATAATATAATCGATTACATCGATGACAACACAGTATACAATACTGAATCGAATGACGTCCCTAAAAGTAATACAATGGCACAATGCGCAATGGCTGTGTCCTAAATGTGGTTGTTTATGGTCTATTACTTCATTTAAAAGTAGAACTCGTATACCAATGCGAGTTCTTCTCTTTTAGGAAAATGGTATGTTGAATAAGAGAGGAGCTCGTGGCTAAGTAATAACAGCCACACTCCGCCGGTTAAGCTACGCTTGCCGGGGTTGGTCCGTGGATGGGGGACCATCTTTACATACCGAGACTCCTCCGTGCCTCGGAAAGCACGTTAAGCCGTTGGTCTCGGCTGTCATTTGTGGATCTTTGACAGTCGTTACGGGTAGTCAGAATCCCGAAAGTCTGACAACCAGTCTTACCAAGGAGTATCGTATTACCCAGTAATTGGCTTGTGGAGGTCAGACAGGCAGTCGCTCCATATAAAATACTGGTATTCAGCTGCATCTGGTTAGACTGGAAGCCGACCCCAACATAGTTGGGAAAAGGCTAGGCAGATTAATTGATTGTTATGTTGAACAATGTCGTACAACAGACCAGCGCTGGGTCCGCGTGGTGTATGACGGCCCGCTTCATCTCACAGAGAGGAGGTCTGAGTCCCAAGCTCCGGGGAACATTATAGGCTGATTGGTAATCTCCTAACCGCCAGGGTTTATTTTAATCTTATATTTTAAATTGTTTTTTAGGGTTCCGTACCAAAATGGTAAAAAAACTTTTTTACAAAAACAAAAACCGACTTCCAAAAAAAACACTACAAAGTGAAAAATAACTTTAATTTCGGAAGTCGGTGTCTTTGGATCTGTATTTTAGTTTTTTGCCACCGACTTCCAAAATTAAAGTTATTTTTCACTTTGTAGTGTTTTTTTTGGAAGTCGGTTTTTGTTTTTGTAAAAAAGTTTTTATTTTTCACTTTTTAGTGGTTCAGTTTGTAATTTATCTAAGTTACAATAACCCAATGTCAGCTGCTCATCACGTTTTACAAAATGTTGCTTTTCCCGATGCAGGGCCGTTAATTGTTGAGGAGTTCTCCTAGTAAGAACCAGGAGAAATGGAGCTCATGGTAAAGTCACCATTACCATTATTTTGACGAGCATAAACCATATTAAAGTAATCGAATCGCAACCTGTTATATACTTAGATATAATTGAGTATTTCCGATGGCCCTCTGTGGTCTTCATCATCAGTTCCAGCTCACCGAATGGTACTTTCCGAGAGCAAATGCACGAGTTACTATAAAAAATACCGAAATCGATATAGATGTGCCCATAAAATTTGAGGGTTTCCCTCGATTTCCATGGGATCCCATCATCAGATCCTGACTTGATGATCATGGGACCACTTGGGACGTATACCCTTTCGAACAAAAAAAGAAAAATCCAAATCGGTCTAGCCATTTTCGAGTAATCGGGGAACATACATAAAAAAAAAAAATAAAAAAAAAAATAAAAAAAAAAAAAAAAGATTCCGACGAATTGAGAACCTCCTCCTTTTGGAAGTCGGTTAAAAAAGGAACCCTTAAGGTGTCACTCAGTCTGTGTGTCTGTCTGTCACAGCTGGATATCTCAAGAACTACTAATGCTATCAACTTGAAATTTGGAACAGTTTTATATGACGTTCACCCAACTATTTTGCAAATAAGAAAAAAATAAAAATATTTACATTTTTTTTGTAACAGGTGCTGAAACGGGGTCTTAAAAATTCAAAGTGGGGCTACTAGGGCATGTGGGGTATCATATTATTATGAAAGAGCGCTGTTTGCACATTCTTAAACTTTTTTTAATTATTTTTTTAGGCCGCATAGTTTTCGACTTTTGATGAAAAATGTAAAAAAAAATACCGTTCCCCCCCCCCCCCCTTATGTCCGAAGTTTGCAAAGGGAAAAATTTGAAATTATTCTATGTGATAGAAGTTTATGTAAAGATTACAGGAAAAATAGCACACTTTTTCAGAAATCGGAACGGAACCCTCGGTGCGCGAGTCCGATTCGCTCTTGACCGGTTTTTTTTTTTACATCTAGTCTGTGGTAATACAGTACATTTGTGAAGTAGAAGTTTCAAATCTAGCAAGAAGCTACAATCAACAGGACTAATACAAACGGATCGGTGATCTCAGTATGTGCTATTAGTACATATTATTATGTTACTGTAAAAGCCCGAAATGCGGTAAATCTTAGGATTTACTGGTAAATCGTAAGATTTACCAAATCCCACCGGTAAAAGCCACAATTGTTCTAAAATAATATTTATTTTCGGACTTTTACCGGCTTCAGTCGGTAAATCCTAGGTTTTACCGCAGACACCAGTAAATGTCCGAAATCAAAGATTGAAATATAATAATAGTCGTGTCAACTCTGCCCACCTGAGCCTAAAGTGCAGAATTAGAAAATTTGGTTTTCAATTAAATAATATTCTGAATCCCCATTTGATTTTATAGTTTTTTTTTTATAAATAAAGTAAGGTAACAATGTCTAGTTTTTAGTTTTGTACACCTTTCACCTTGCATTCAAAGTTTAATAGAAAAGTCTTTTTCTCGAATTCGTGTTTTTCCTATTACTGCACTTTAGGTTCGGGAGGGCAGACTCGTGTCTCGCTCGACACTCGCTCGTATAGCTAGAGGGTAGTGTAATACAATTCCCACGTGATCCCCCGACCAACCGCCTAATTTTTATTTTTTTATATACACCCATGCTATAAATTCTCTATAAAAGTTTCTGAAACAGTTAGCTTATTGCCAACATTAAAACAGCCAGTGACATAGTAACCATGGTAACCATAATAGCATTCAAACGGGTGCTTTAATGTTGTACTGAATTTCATAATGGAGTTGCATTGTTTTCAAAAAAAGAACATTGTAATGCACGCGCGTTTCACTACAACAGCGCCGTAATTTAAAAAAAGAACTTATTCGAATTCACGTCGTATACTATGACGCCGGCCGCCATATTCGATACGAGTATTAGTATTGCAAAAAACTGTTTCAGAACCTTTTATAGACGATTGATAACATGGATGTAGATAAAGTCTTGTATGTAACTGTACATAATTAGGTATTAAAACAGTCATGTGATACTATTATCACACTCGGCATTCGTGTTTTAATACCCCTTATTATACGTCAGTTGCATAAATAACTATTAAAGCATGTTAGACAATGTTTTAAGACTTGACTAATAAGTAATAACAATAGTAATGATAGTAATGTTGGATAAATAATGACTGATTATTAAAACTTTCTTTTACTCTCAAAACTAACATTTAAGTACCGGTATCTGTGGTAAAACCTAAGGTTTACCGAAAAGTCAAAAAAGTCAGAAATTGATGAATATTATAGAACTATTCGGACTTTTACCAGTGAGACTTGCTAAATCTTAGGATTTACCGGTAAATCCTAAGATTTACCGCAGTTCGGGTTTTTACAGTAACACATATACATACTTTACTGAATCTTTTATCACTATGACAAAACAATTAATATATAGTTACCATCTAAAGATTAATTCAGTCAAATAGTGTTTTGAATGAAACTGAATTTGAATCAATATTGTCAAAATTTCTTTGGAAGAAGCACCTTGAAACGCGAAGTTATAAATGAAACGCGGTAGTGGTTCTTGCCAAGTGTCGTACGTGTCATTGCGAATCATGTCCATTGTTTACATATTTCTTATTCACTTTTTACGGCGACACTCAAGCGGAGTGACGTTTTATTTTTGCTAGTCATGGTCAATGTCATCATCTCAGTCGAAAAATGTGAACTTTTGGACATAAGCCATCAAGCATCGCTAGCTACGACCGACCTTATGTTGCGACTTTTAAAGATCTTTTGGGAGGCGCCAGCCTACACTCGCACGAGAGCTCCAATGAATCTTAACGAGGATGCACTGTGGTAGCCCCCGAAATTCTTTTTTTTTTGGGTTTTTTGCAATTTGCAAGTCCGTGTCAGGTTGTATATTGATCAAAATATGATACGCGACAATAAAACATATGTATTTACATAATTTTAATCATAAAAATCATCAATAATATTATATAATTAGATTTGCCGTGGTTTGGTCTGATTTCGGAAATCACACCAAACCACGGCAAATCTAAGTTAGGGATATGTATTGATGACTTTTATGGTTAAAATTTTGTAAATACGTATGTTTTACTGTAGCGTATCACGGTCAATAAAACATAATTATGACACGGACCTGCCAATTGCAAAAAAAAAAACAAAAAAAATAATTTCGCGGGCTACCACTGCGCATCTCCCTTTTATGGAATATTGACGTAAAAGTTGTGATTTAGTCGATATTACGCTATCGATACTAACAATTTTTTTGCCTCCACGCGCCGCCATTTAATTTATGAAATAATTCTAGGAGTATGTGCTCGTAAACCACCCGCTTCCTCAGCCCCCCGATTTCTCGAGCTCGCGTGCAGACTGTACCTACACCTACATACGTCAAGCTTTAAAAAGAGACAGGTATGTATGAGCGACAGAGACGTATGATGACGTCCGACGACGCTCTACAAAGGGAACTTTTTCTAACATTCGATGAGCCATATTTATGACCTTATAATGCTGTTCGCAGAACCCAAATTCCTTTGATCATTACTAATGCACCTGTTAATGCGGTTTAAGATAAGTTCACACTAATGACTCATTGCTATTTAAGTTTCACGATAAGTCAAGTTTTTCAATGTTATTCTTTTCGAGCAAGGTTGATTCAGTGCATGCAAATGCTGATGTCATAATAAAATAGTGTATTACACCCATTTTTGAAAAGTGTCTCTATTGGATTCTATAGTACTAATAAGCCACTAAAAAAACACAAATTTTATATTCAATCGATAAATGGCATAAAAATGTATTTAAAGTTTACATTTTAAAATTTCGCGCGAAAACGCTGGACGCAGTAGACGCCATTGCTCTGCGGTCATGACGTCAGTTCGCTGAGTAAACAAACAGTTTACATACGCTGATCAGTTGACATTGACACTTTTTGATTTATATAGCCGTAATGACGTAATAACATGGCGGCTACTTTCATAGTGTTAGAAAACAGATTTAAAAAAATTAAAACTAAAAATTGAATTTTAAAATTTATATTATTATTTTATGAACTAAAACTAACATTTTCCGACTGCTTTTTGCCTAAGCTATCTAAATAAAATATATTTAGATTTTTTTTCTCATATACCGGGTGGTCAAAAAGTAGTGGATCAAACGAAATAGGAAGATAAAGGAGGTCATTTCCAACAAAAAAATCTTTCTACAGCATGGCCATAACTCAAGTGGCCTAAAAATTAATGTGTCCGCGTCCACATGACGTGATGACAGTCATGCGGACCAATACCTGGTCCCGTGAGGAACTGCTCAAGTGCTCCAGCAGCCCGGCCAAAGGTAGTCAAAGGACATTGTGTGCTTTTACTCAGTAAGAGTTTGTCAGCTCCGCCCGCCTCAGGGCTGAGGACATTCACGAGGATTTCAACAAGAAAAAAAAATTTGGTAATAAAAGATAAGAGAATTGGACGACTATTAACCTGTTGTATAAGCGCCGAATATGCGGAAACCGCGGAGTGGAGACCGCGTATCGGTTAGCGTAGTGTAGCTAGATGGACCCTCGTGGGTCCATCTAGCTACACTACGCTACGCCTGAAGTAAGTGGCTGGGACAGACTGGATGCGGAAGGCGGAGGACAGGGTGTTGTGGCGCTATGTCCAGCAGTGGACTGCCATTGAGTTGGTTGAAGTATGTGGAAAAGCTCTTGTGATGGCGAAAAGAAAAGTCTGACAAGGTTGGTAGCGACTTGACGAGGCTCTCTGCCGAGGGTGGGCCAGACCTTTCTATATACATAGTCACTTTACTATTCCTCTCCTTCGTCGTTCCCTCAATGCTGAGGAGCGCATACGACGCGTCTCCAAGTTATGCGGTCTTCTGCAGCGTGTACCGCTCGGTACATACTGCCTTCTTGATGGCGTCTGACCATCTTGTCGGTGCTCTGCCTTGCCTGCGCGTTTTCCTTCCACCCGGCCTAGTATCGTAAGCCATGGTCTGGAACCATGCTTAGGTGAACGCATAATATTAAGTCCGAGAGACTGAGGGCACGCTCTTGGCATATATTAGATAGCCGCTTGGTGATGTTGCGTTCTTGACTATTGTATGTTCTTTGAATGATTAATCCCCTTTATTTAGTTTTGGCTTTAGGCGTCGATTCGATGAATGACCCAAGGTTTCTATGAGACTATTTTCCTTACTAGTATCAGCTCATCAGGTGCATCCAGCTAGACTGAAAGCTGACCCCAATATTGTATGGAAAAGGCTAGGCAGATTACATTCTTTTATTGCCTCAGAATTTTGCATAATCAGCCTATAACATTTCCACTGTTGGGAGGGAGTTTGGGACACTCACTCACTTCCTTTTTGAGAGGGTCATAATGCAGCATGAAGGCCCAGTGCAGGTTGAATGAAATTGCGCTTTTGATCCTCTAGCAGTTAGCAGATATGAATACGTTCAAAGTACATACTAACACTCACTACTCTATCCCATACATTTTGTTAATCAGAAAATAAGTACCTAAGGTCTGGCGGCCCTGGGATCTTGGCTCTATTATTATAGTCAACTGCACGTCCTTGATAATATACACTCATGGACAAATTTAGAGGAACGCAAAAAAAAGTGTGTTTAAAACACCATGAACACCAAATATCATGGATATTTGTGACAATTAAGTTTATTAATTTGGATATTGCTTATTAGTCGTTAATTTAAAATTGCAAACGTCGAAAAACAAATGACCAAATGACAAAAATTAACCAAATTAAGAAAAAAAGAAAATTTTACATGAAAGTAACATTTTTGTAACTCATTATTTTTATTATTTTTTTCATAAGGGCTTAGGAAAGGCTATAACGTAGGCTATAATCAGTACTTAGTGTTGCCCCTTCTAACTCTTCGAACTGCTCCCAGTGGCCTTGGCATACTCCTAATCAAGTTATCAATAAAACCTTTAGAGGTTGCGTAACATTCTTCCTGTAATGCGTTTTTAAGAGCTCTCTAATTAGCGGGGGCAGGATGTCTTTTCTTAATTTGTCTTCCAAGCTTATCCCATGCATCCTCTATGGGGTTAAGTCGGGCGAGCGCGTTGGCCACTTGAAAACATTGATTTCAACGTCTCGAAGGTATTCGACAACTACGGGCGCAATATAGGGGAGTGCATTATCATGCATAAAAACAAGTCTATCTCCTTTATAAGGGGCAAATGGCATTGCAATTTCTTCCAAAGTCTCAGTTACATATCGTGCCGCTATTAGTGACCCATTTTCAATGACGCGGAGTTCCGTACGTGGCCCCTTACAAATACCCCCTATACCATAGCTGACCCTCCACCATACGCCTCTTTTCCAATGATGTTGCACTGAGTGTACCTTACTCCCGCGCGTCTCCACACTTTAATCCTTCCAACATCTGGCTTCAGACAAAATCTGAACTCATCTGTGAATAGAACTTGACTCCAAGCTTCGTTATTCCAATTTTCGTAAATGCGAGCAAAATTAGCTCGAACTACTCGATGGTATGTGGCAAACAGGGGGTCACTGGCAGGCAAGTGTGAACTTATTCCGGACGATTTTAGTCTCCTTCTCACAGTTTTTGTGCTTATTGTAACCCCTCGAACTTCTTGGAGCTTCGTTCTTACCTCAGAAGAAGTTAAGGTCCGGTTTCTAAGCACGCTGCTAACGATGAACCGGTCATCTCTGGTCCCAGTTTTCCGTTTAAGTCCCTGTCCTGCGAGTCTCGTATACTGTCTGGTCTGCCGATACCTCTTGACAACTCGGTACACCACAGATTTTGATACTTGTAATGTTTGGGCCACATGTTTTTAGGTTTGCCCATTCCCAATTAAAGTAACAGCACTAGCAACTTGAGTGGCGTTTAGATCGGGCATTCTCAGTTTATTTGCAGTAACAATTCACGCTTAACATGATAAACAAGGCAGTCAAGGCAAACATTTAAACAAGACCTAAAATTAAACTCAAATTCAAAAGTTGGCAAAATTTTTCGCAGTATGAAAGAAAGCATTACGCAATAATTACATAAAAACAAATGAAATTCGAAAAAAAAAACATTCCAAAACTTTATTTTTTTTAATACCATTTACTAATGTTAGTGACAAGTACGCAGGATAACTACAACAGGAAAAACTTTACCTTTTTTTTGCGTTCCTCTAAATTTGTCCATGAGTGTATTATTGACTTTGATAGCACCTCTATTTTGTTTTAATTTTCTTTCGTACTTCGATGGGCGTTTTTCCACTGGCAGGGACGTCGCCGGCATGCCGGCGCCGACATCAGCGCCGGCATCGCTGGAAGTCACCGCCGTGCTGATGCCGGCGCCGGCAAGTGAAAAAACTTGCCATATACTTTCATAAATTTTTGCTTCCCCGGCTGCCGGTCCGATATCGGTGCCGGCACAATGCCGGCGACGACGTCCCGGCCAGTGGAAAAGCGCCCAATAGATATTACTGATGTACAGTTTTCCTTACTGAATTAAACCGAGCTACTTATATCCCTCACTTATTTTAAGAGTGATTCAGCAATATATAAGTTTAAAAATAAAGAAATACAGTATTTATAATTTATATTTATGTGTTGGTCGTCGCTGAAGGTCGGCTTATAACGAGCTGAATGCACGTGTGATGTCATTACTGTGTCATCAGTCTGTTCTGAATATTAAGTAGGTACCTACCTAGATAGCATACTTAACTTATTCTTAACAAACTGTATAATACGAAGGGTTATTTACAAAGGGTAAAAAAATAAGCATGAGCATATTGTTGCTCTGTCTACGCTTATTTTGCCAGATAATAATAAACTTAAAACCAACTTAAAAGCATTTTATTTAAGGCGATACCCCGACCAAAACCTTGCGATAGGGCGTTATTCAGAGGCTATTAACTCATTAATTAAGAGTAATAAATTACATCTGAAAGCACATTATTAATGTTCGATATTCTATCATCACATTGCACGTTTAATTTTGTTTTTATGTGAAATAAATACATTTAAAATCTCCTTGTAAAAAAGTGTCTAAAATTATTGATTCCATGCATCTTTTGCTAAAGGTGACGTTCTAATCATTTGAGGATTACACTAATGGATAGATAATTTAAAAATCTAAATTATCCACGTTTTATTTTTTTTAAAGTTTGCTATTCTCTTTTTATTTAAATAATTCCAGAAAAAATGAGATTTTTTTGATGAAGGGGCGTGCGCAGGGACAGAGCGAGGCTGAGCGGCGGGACAGAGAAGGACCGAACGCTCAAGGTCGTTTGGTCGGGGTATCGCCTTAATAAACATATTTTTGTGTAAAAAAGTAATGATTTGACTACCCATTTGTAACAGCGTCCTTAATAAAAAAAAACTTCATCAAACACAATCACACAATAGTTTTTTAGTACACTTACCGAAAACGGTGATAAAACATATTCACCCATACTTTTGATCGTGTCCATTTTTTCACTTAATTTTAAGACATCACTGTAGATCAGTCACTTTATAATACTTATTAAAATTGAAACACTGGAAATAGAAATATTTCTAGGAGTCAAAGAAAAAGAAAAAGCTGTGTTTATTATAACCGTGCAAGGTATTAAGGAATTTAGACTTTAGACTACTACAATAAAAAACTATCTTGACAGTTTGTTGCGTCAGAAAAGCTCTGTTATATTAGTTAATAAATAAAAACTTTTTTACAAAAAACAAAACCGACTTCCAAAAAAAACACTACAAAGTGAAAAATAACTTTAATTTCGGAAGTCGGTGTCTTTGGATCTGTATTTTAGGTTTTTGCCCACGACTTCCGAAATTAAAGTTATTTTTCACTTTGTAGTGTTTTTTTTGGAAGTCGGTTTTGTTTTTTGTAAAAAAGTTTTTATTTTTCACTTTTCAGTGGGTCAGTTTATAATTTATCTAAGTTACAATAACCCAATGTCAACTGCTCATCACGTTTTACAAAATATTGCTTTTCCCGATGCCGGGACGTTAATTTTTGAGGAGTTCTCCTATTAAGAACCAGGAGAACTGGAGCTCATGGTGAAGTCACCATCACCATTATGCATTTTGACGAGCATAAACCATATTAAAGTAATCGAATCGCAACCTGTGATATACTTAGATATAATTGAGTATTTCCAATGGCCATCTGTGGTCTTCATCATCAGTTCCAGTTCACCAAATGGTACTTTCCGAGAGCAAATGCACGAGTTACTATAAAAAATACCGAAATCGATATAAGTGTGCCCATAAAATTTGAGGGTTTCCCTCGATTTCCATGGGATTCCATCATCAGATCCCGACTTGATGATCATGGGACCACTTGGGAAGTATACCCTTTCGAACAAAAAAAGAAAAATCCAAATCGGTTCAGCCATTTTCGAGTAATCGGGGAACATACATAAAAAAAAAATCTTCCTACTTTTTGAAGTCGGTTAAAAAAGAAAATTAATACGCCTTCTTTTTGATATGTGTAAAATTCTACGTGATCAACAAAATATAAGGGAAAAGTTTTTTTGCAATTTGTGACTCTGAGTACTCCAACGATGGTTGGTCCCATAGAAGTTTTTGATCAGTATTAGAAACAGGATCGATTGGCATCAAAAAATGTTTTTGTGTAAAATGGCTATTTTCTTGCTAACTGTATTTTTTTTGAAAATCTGTGAATGGGGATCAAAATTCCATAAAAAAATATGGATAGTCTACTAAGACCATTTTCGCGTAGCTGCAACGGATAAGGTACTTCCCCTTACTGCCCCGCTGAAAGATTCCACCCTGTATACTACTACAACTATAACTCGACTATACAACCATCCTCGCGTTTTGCATCTTCGTCAAATTTTAGTGGTATAGACAACAAATATATTATTAGATAGCTTACTGTTAAACTACTTTCTATTTTTTTTCCATTTTCTATTTCTAATTAATATACTTATGCCAAACAATAAGTACCTACCAAAATTTCCAAGGTATTTACATACTACGTCCACGTGCTGAATACTAAACAATAATATACAGGTTTTCCTTAGCTGTTTACCTTTTAAATTTTATGTTAAGTACCTAGAATAAATTTAAACTACAAGATGCGATCATCTTATTAGGATTATTTATTACTAGCTGCGCCCCGCGGTTTCACCCGCGTATACCGGGATAAAAAGTAGCCTATGTGTTAATCCAGGGTATAAACTATCTCCATACCAAATTTCATCCAAATCGGTTTATCCGTTTGAGAGTGAAAAAGTAACAGACATACAAACACACCCTCACAAAATTTTGCCTTCATAATATTAGTGTGATTTTTTTCCAATATTTTTAAAAATACAGGGTGTATGTGTAGGTAAACGAGATTTTTTTTTCGCGATTTCAGGTTTGGTCCCTTAGTAAAAGTTGTTCATACTGATGAGTTGTAATTTTTCAAAGAAACGACTGCTACGACATTATCGATTTAGATAAGGGTACCAGGGTTTATGTAAGACACAGGTATCTGTGGCTTACATAAACCCTGGTACCCATGGTGGTGGTGGTGGTGGTGGTGGTGGTGGTGGGGCTGGTGGTGGTGGTGGTGGTGGTGGTGGGGCTGGTGGTGGTACTGGTGGTGGTGGTGGTGTGTACCTAATACACAAAAGACAGAAGTTATGTCATTCATAACCAATTCCTATGCGGATGGGGATGCTAGACAGAGTCATGGTCTTATCAGTCAACAAACATATAAATAAACAGTAAGTAACAATTTGCACGGGATAATAATCTGCTGTTTTATAATAAACAACCTTTGAACTTGAACAGAACACTACACCGAAAACTGAACCTTATTCCGAAAGGAACGAGACCTAAAATCGCGCACGACAACCTTCCACAATTTTCTTTCAACTCCCAGAGGAAAAAAATCACAACATTCTATAAAACACTGCACTGAAAACTACACCTTATTCTCTTTGTAACACAATAGAAGACTGCAAAGCAGATTTAGAGCAATATAATTTGCCCCTTAAACACTTCCGATCAAAGCGATGTCTGAACGTATACTGAAAGTATTTGTATCTCGCTGTAAATAATTGGCGACGAGAAAACGATGGAGTATGTATTATGAACTTATTTAAATGAATTGCGTCATTGTGCAATCAGCTGGTGGGATTACACATAATACATTATTAATGTATACGCGGTAGACATCGACGCGAAAACGGTAACCAAGTATTCAGTATAATATCATTCTGAGCCGCTATACAACATTAGTTTTTGTTTATACTAAACCCGAAAAGTGGTCATTGTACTCAACATTTTGAACATTTTTTTCTATGGGACCAACCTTGAAATCGTGAAAAAAAAATCAGATGTTCAGTACATTTATCTACATGAAACTCGTCAAAATGTACTGAACAGCTGATTTTTTTTTCGCAATTTCAAGGTTGGTCCCATAGAAAAAAATGTTCAAAATTATGAGTACAATGCCCCTTTTCGGGTTTAGTATAAACAAAAACCGCTCAAGAGCTAGTCGGACTCGCGCACCGAGGGTTCCGTTCCGATTTCTGAAAAAGTGTGCTATTTAGAGACATCGTTTTATTTTTCCTGTAATCTTTACAGAAACTTCTGTCACATACAATAATTTCAGATTTTTGTCTTTGCAAACTTCGGAGATAAGGTGAGAAAAATTTCATCAAAAGTCGAAAACTATGTGGCTTAAAAAAAAATTAAAAATGTTTGAGAATGTACAAACAGCGTTCTTTCATATGATACCCCACATGCTCTAGTAGCCCCACTTTGATTTTTAAAGACCCCCTTTCAGTCCCTGTTGCAAAAAAAATATAAATATTTTTATTTCTTTCTTAATTGCAAAATAGTTGGGTAAACGTCATCTAAAACTGTTCCAAATTTCAAGTTGACAGCATTAGTAGTTCTTGAGATATCCAGCTGTGACAGACAGACAGACAGACAGACTGAGTCGCACCATAAGGGTTCCTTTTTACCATTTTGGTACGGAACCCTAAAAATCTGCTGTTCCATACATTTTGACAGTATTGTAGGAAACTGGAGATTTTTGTTTTAATAACCGATGAAAAACTTCTTCCTTGATGTCCCTTCCACCCTGTATAAACTGTGTAAGTGAAGTAAGTGCGGATTAAACAAAGCCTTCTAAATGCTTTTCAATACTTTGCTTTGCTTAGGATACCTCCCATAAGGAAAAATCTACTTAAAACATAATTATACAGTATTGGTTTTTTAAGGTTCCGTACCTCATAATGAAAAAACAGAACCATTATAGGATCACTTCGTGGTCTTAGGGGCTCGTGGCTTATTAATAACAGCGGCACGGGTTGATCGATCAGGCTATGCTACACTTGCCGCGGTCGGTCCGTAGATGGGTGACCATCTTTACATACCGAGACCCCTCCGTGCTTCAGAAAGCACGTTAAGCCATCCCGGCTGTCATTGTTGGATCTTTGACAGTCGTTACGGGTCGTCAGAAGCCCGAAAATCTGACAACCAGTCTTACCAAGGGGTATCATGTTACCCAGTAAGTGGGTTGTTGTGGAGGTCAGATAGGCAGTCGCTCCATGTAAAATACTGGTATTCAGCTGCAAGCCAACATCAACATAGTAAGGAAAAGGTAAGCAGATTAATAAATAAGCTGTCTTTTCAACACTTCGCTTAGCAAACAATTCTAAAGCATAATGAAGATATAAACACTGATGATGCCATAATACTCGGTACTTAAAGACAATGTAGTCATTGCCATAAAATTATTTAAACTACTTGGACACTTGTCACCTTTCCAACATCTTAAGACTTTATTTCTGTTGTTGACAAAATATAGAGGTAAGCTTCTATTTGTGTTGCTTCCATAATGTCTGCTCGCATTTGTCTCTTCTACCCTTGGGTTTGTGTTTTCAGGAGCCGTATTATGACCTGAAAAAAGATCATAGATCCATCTTCGAGTGAGAGAGAGACACGGAGCTATATACGACCTATCAACTAATAGCACAGACTTTCGGGCTTCTGACGACCCGTAAAGACTGTCAAAGACCCACGAATGACAGCCGGTACTAAAGACTTTATATGCTTTCCGAGGCTCGCTATGTAAAGATGATCACCCACCCACGGAACAATCCTGATCAGGACCATTGTATCAAAGGACATAAGATTCAAGGGAGAGCGCTAGCTGAACACAACATTTAGACACACCATTTCCGATCTTATGTCAAGACTACTAGGCGCAGGCCACATCACACACAAGCATAAGCGGAAGCTCCACCCAGAGCGGGAGAAGTCAAGTCATTTGATGATTTCCCATCCACAAAGAAAAAAAGTGTGGTCTGCGCTTTACTCTATGGGAGAAAGTGTTTTGAAAGGTAGTTATTACCCCTAAAGGCTAGAGAATGAAAAGAAGAAGTACCAGATATGACTTCAAGAATCAAGCAAGACTTCGCATGGCTGATTCAATCACAATTTTTATATAATGAAGAGCCACAGTCTTAAACACAAAGAAATCTCAAAAACAAGCGCAATCAACTAAAGACAATACAACAAATAAAAAGTATGCAAATGACAATGTTATTTTTGTCACCTTCATTTGTATGGAGATACTCGGTTCATAGAGGTCATTGGCATCGCTATACTATAATGGAAGGTTAATGGGGCCTAATGGATTCTATATGAGTCAAATGAACCATTACAATGAACATTACATATCTGATATCGGTATAAGTAAGGTCTGGTGGAGAAAGGATCTTCATCCTAACTGCAGAAGTGCATAATGTGCATATGGGTAAAAGATTTCTCGCGTCTCGACTTTTTTCTGACTTTATTGGACATTTATACTCACACATTCGACATTAAATGCTCTAAGTATCTTTCATTGCGGACCCATCTATATTATGTCCACGTTAACAGAACAGCAAATTACCAAAATACGGCCAAACAAGTATTTTAGTTCATTCAGATTTATACACACCCAAAACGCATACCAACTCAATATAGTCGACCAAAAATAACAAACACGGATTGTTTATTTTGTAAATCAGCTTATAAACGTGTTCATATATTTTATTAACCTCTTACTCAAAGTCTTGGAGATTTACACTCTTGAGTTTGGAGTTCTGCCAACTCCCACGTGTGATGTCATTTTGTGACGACAGAATCATGTGAATCACAGCCCACATGGTTAACGGTCATTTTCAATAACCACGTCATCAGCCAATAATGTTCCACTCCTGAGACTCAGACCTCCTCTCTGTAAGAGGGACTGCGCCTTTTTTTTTGTGGATGGGAAATCATCAAATGACTTCTCCCGCTCTGGGTGGAGCGGAAGGGTGTGTCAGACTTTTACTGACTAAAACCCACCCGTGTTCCTTCAGTTGCCTGTGCCAGGGCCACGGTATCTCTTTCGAAGAGGGACTGGCCCGAAGTTTACCACGCGAGCCCAGTGCGGGTTGATGGATGTCACATGTCTTTGAATTCTTGGTTCTAGGACATGTCGGTTTCCTCACGACGATGTGTTCCTTCACCATTTTGAGAGTAAATCCTAGATCAGTACCTATTGTTTCATTAACAACGAACTGAACCTATGTATAACCAAAATAAAAAACCCCCAACGCAAAAAATAAAAGCAAACATTTAAAAAGTCAGAAATAATACCTATCGTTGAGCCATCAAATTCGATTGAGTAATTCTTATATATATTTTAATTACAGAAATTGATGGATGGCACGATAAGGTTTGCTCATTGAAATGGCGCTATAATGTCGCGGCGGGGTACCGCATATGTAGATAGTCAATCAAGTGAAGGGTCTGACTTACTTATGCGGTACCCCGCCGTGACATTATAGCGTCATTGCAATGAGCAAACCTTATCGTGCCATCCATCAATTTCTGTAATTAAAATATATATAAGAATTACTCAATCGAATTTGATGGCTCAACGATAGGTATTATTTCTGACTTTTTAAATGTTTGCTTTTATTTTTTGCGTTGGGGGTTTTTTAAATTCTAAATTTAATTTTTATTTTAACATTTTTAAACTTTTTAAACAATTTAAAAATATAGAAATGCATTGTTATTACTGCAGAATGTTAAGTTTCTCTGCACATAACATTAACTTATCCTGATGCCACTATCATAGTGCAAATATAATTAAATACTGATAAAAAAACGAATACAAACACTATTATCTGCTATTTTTTTTACAAGAGTGTACTCGTGTGCTGCATATCCTGACTGCAGCATCAGCTCATCGTGTAGCCACCATTGCATTGTATGTAGAATCAAATACTGATCAAAATGAATCCAAATACGACATATCTGCTATAATATTTTACCAAGAGTAGGTATTCTAGTGTGCAAGATATCCTGGCTGCAGTATCAGCTCATCATGTTGCCACCATTTCATTGTATGTAGAATCAAATACTGATTAAAATGAATCCAAACACGACATTTCTGCTATTATTTTTTCAAGAGTGTACTAGTGTGCTGGATATCCTGGCTGCAGCATCAGACCAAGAATTCCATAATCTTGCATAGATAGATAGCATACCTACATGGATGTTTCAAATTTTAGGTCACACTAAGGTTTGAAAGTAAAGTAAATACCCATTACGTGTCTAAGATCCCTACCGCAGCTAACAAAAGAGCGGATAACTTTGAAACGGCTGAACCGATTTTGATAAAACATGTCTAAGAACCATCGCTGGAAAACCTGCTTTCAAATAAAAAAAACCGCATCCAAATCAGTCCACCCGTTTAAGCGCTACGGTGCCACAGACAGACACACAGACACACACACACACACACACACACACACACACACACACATAGCGGTCAAACTTATAACACCCCTCTTTTTGCGTCGGGGGTTAAAAAAATAAAACGTCACTGAGGACGTCTGACGTCACCAATAACCGTTAAATCCCGAATCCCACGATATGACTCGGGATCGTTCGCGACCCGATATTTTTGAATTAAGAACGGACACTGCATTCGCGATGATTCATATTCGTTGGCGCCATCAGTAGAGCTGTATTCATAGTGTGGCTATTACAACATATAAATAGAGTCGGGTATAAATCGGGTCCAGTGGTCGCAAGCGCTTCTGCTGATCATGAGATCTGGGTTCGGTCGGGCAGTGTTATTGAGTTTTGCCATCAGGAATTTCTCAATAGCAGCCCGTAGTCTGAATTCGTGCCTAGTTGTTGGCAATAGGCTCGCTCCCTATGACTTAAACATAACTGGCGAAATGTGGGTTTACTAGGTACACCACAGATCAGATAAAGAGTTATCTGTTCTGTGAGGTACACCTCTGCCTAACCCTTCAGGGATTACAGGCGTAATTTTATGTTACGTTAACATAAATACATTTTTTCTGACATAGACTCGCATTTATTTACGTTACCTATATATAAACTAATCTGTACTGCTTATTTAATGAAAAACATTGTTTACAAACAAACACACGAGACGGAAATAAACATTAATCTGGCGGCTAACGCTAATTTCAACCAATAAACTATGTATGAATGATATCATTACATCCGAGAAGGAATCATGACATCATCAGCTACTTGTTAAAGGTGAAGTATTTAGGTATATTAGTATTCTTTATCTGTCATCTGTCAGACAGGATGACACATCAAAATTTTTCGTTATTTTCCAATTTAAATGTATTTATTTTGAAAAATTCATTGAGTCTCAATTATATCGCAAAGAATGTGCGCAATATGGATGGAGTTATGGAACTGTGGAGACGTGTTTTGAAGCTGCGTGACAGCGTAAGCGTGGGTGACCCAGGCCGCCCGTTCGATGTCCACCGCGCACAGGATGGATGGAAACCAGCACATGAAGTGATTTTGCTCCGTTGGTGTAATTGCTGTATGGCGTTCCAGAGGGAGGATAAATAAATAAATAAATAAATAAATAAATGATTATGAACAAAAATCAATCTGCCTAGCCTTTTCCCAACTATGTTGGGGTCGGCTTCCAGTCTAACCGGATGCAGCTGAATACCAGTATTTTACATGGAGCGACTGCCTGTCTGACCTCCACAACCCAGTAACTGGGTAATACGATACCCCTTGGTAAGACTGGTTGTCAGACTTTTGGGCTTCTGACGACCCGTAACGACTGTCAAAGATCCACGAATAACAGCCGGGACCAACGGCTTAACGTGCTTTCCGAGGCACGGAGGAAACTCGATATGTAAAGATGGTCACCCATCCACTGACCAACCCCGGCAAGCGTAGCTTAACCTGACGGATCGACCAGTGCGGCTGTTATTACTTAGCCACGAGCTCCTCGAGATTATGAACAATTTTATCTAAATTGTTCATCTATCGTCAATGCATTAAAATGAACTTAATAGTAATCTTTGATTGTTTTGTAAATTTTCTTTTCAACAACATCTGAAAGGATTTCAGTACGATTATCTTGGTTACTTCAAACATACATGAATAAACTCACGCCTTCTCCCCATGAGTGTGGGCAGAAACTACAGAATATCGGAAGGCCACGTTCTACGAATCTATCTATCTACATAAATAAAAAGAGAAGTCCTGACTGACTGACTCATCAACGCCCAGCCCAAACCTTGGACCTAAAAAGCCGAAATTTTGCACAGAGGTTCCCTTTATAATGTAGACAAGGAACAAGGAAGGAATTCCCGGTAGTACGTTTCCGTAAGATATTTTCCGACATCCACGCGGGCGAAGCCGCGCGGGAAGTGCTAGTCTTACATACTTCTTTTGCTTCGGTCAGGTACATACATCAGTCAGAGGGCCAATATTCTTGTACTTTTT
This sequence comes from Cosmia trapezina, assembly GCA_905163495.3. Taxonomy (NCBI): domain Eukaryota; kingdom Metazoa; phylum Arthropoda; class Insecta; order Lepidoptera; family Noctuidae; genus Cosmia; species Cosmia trapezina. Next base: position 4,986,279 of record LR991049.1, on the reverse strand, counting down.
TTTTTCTTGACAATCGTCTATTCTAGTACTTACTTTAAAAAAGTTCGAATTCAAGTCGCAATTTCATCTCAGCGACTATCAATGTCTAAAACTTGTCAAAAATGTAAAAAAAACAGGTTTTTTTTTGACAGATTGAGACTGAGATTAGAATAGGAACGTTTTTTAAAATACGGGAATTGCGCGCGTATATAAAAGTTGCTACCTAAATTAAACATTTGATAAAAACGCAACTATAAATACGACACGGGACAATTTAATTACCTAATTGTGTATGACCCGTAACTACTGTAAAAGATCCACGATTTCCGAGGCACGGAGGAGTCTCCGTATGTAAAGACCATACCCATCCACGGACCAACCCCGGTAAGCGTAGCTTAACCTGATGGATTGACCTGTACCGACGGCTGTTATTACTTAGCCCCGAGCTCCTCTATTTTTTAATAATGTAATGACGGACATATACGGATTTTTCTAAAATTTTAAATGACAAGTGTTCCATTCCCTTTATTTTTTTAAATTATTATTATTATTATTTTTTAAGTTGACATTGAATAATATATATATTTTTTTTATAATTTAAGTTGTATTGGTAATTTTTAAATTGTAATTGTATGTGCATTTGTTATTTTATTTTTATTATTTCAAACACAATATGAACTGTTAATGAATGAATTGAACTAGACTTAAAAAAAATTTAGTAATCATCCCTATTATATTCTTCATTCCATCCATATCTAATCCCAATTTAGACCATTTCAATAAATAGGCCAAGTTCTCCTGCTGATTTTATAAATGATCACTTGTTTATTTATTAACAACATGCGCTCACGCATGTGCTAATCATTTCGCGCAAGTCGTTAGCAAGTTACCGGCTAAGCAAGTGAAGCGGCAAAGCGGTAAGCGGTAAGTTAGCGGCTGTTCAACAATTTACCGAAAGATATAAAAAAGTCAATCAATCTGCCTAGCCTTTTCCCAACTATATTGGGGTCGGCTTCCAGTCTAACCGGATGCAGCTGAATAACAGTATTTTACATGGAGCGACTGCCTATGTGACCTCCACAACCCAGTAACTGGGTAATATGATACCCCTTGGTAAGACTGGTTGTCAGAATTTCGGGCTTCTGACGACCCGTAACGGCTGTTAAAGATCCACGAATGACAGTCGGGACCAACGGCTTAACGTGCTTTCCGAGGCACGAAGAAGTCTCGGTACGTAAATGGTCACCCATCCACAGCCTAACCCCGGCGTAGCTTAACCTGATGGATCGACCCGTGCGGCTGTTATTACTTAGCCACGAGCCCCTCCGAGAAGATATAAAGAAGTGTGATAGTATAAATATACAAAACTATTTTCTTATTAGTACAAATACTTAAAGGGCTTATTAAAGAAAGCGTTTTAAGTATTTTTTGATTAAATACAGTATATTATGGTACCTACATATTAAGAAGTTTCAAATTCCTAACTTGTTTAATTGTTGCGATAGAGCTCGTACAAAAATGGTCTAAAATTGACAACTTTTACGGCTCCCTATTTCTTAATTTTTGAAGACAAAAAAAAATAAAAATATATTTGTACTCTTCTCGATGACTTCTAGACAATGACACCCCACATGCTAGGTTAAGAATTTTTTTTTTTCAAAATATAATGTTTATTGTATGGGTTGATACAATAAACTTTTCATTTCCCTTTAATTTTTAACTTTTATTTGTCGCTAAGCCATAATTGAAATTCATAATCTATTATTTCAACTGTCTACCTATTACTGTTCATGAGATACAGCCCTGTGACAGACAGACAGACAGACGGACGGACGGACAGCGGAGGCTTAGTAATAGGGTTCCGTTAGCCAAAAATGATCTTTAACCAGTGACCAAGGGATTGAAGATACCAAAACCATACGTTACTACACATTTTTTGTCAAGACAACTTTAAATCCATGACTCACAGTTACTCACAAATAAAATCTAATCATATCCAAAAATAGAACACTCTTTACTTCAAATATTTTTCTTCTATGACCTTCAAGTAATGGTTAGAATAACCGGTTTCAGTATTTAAGGCCCTGGTTCCAAGCTTGGTTTGGCTCGGTGTGTAAGTGAAATGGCTTTATGGCTGTCTAATTTGACGTACGAGATAGAAGATTCTCACGCGCACCGGAATTATATCGTAAAAGTGCAAATAAAATCGTATAAAATTAGAAATTAACTATTTAATAAAAAGTAATCCATCACTGGATGCAGTTTGGAATTTGACATTTCATGGTATATTTTTAATTACAATTATAATTACTAATGAAGGGATAAACAGCTTTTAAAGATTATTAGGAGGTATGTTTAAAGATTTTTTGGTGCATTAAAGTATGTTTAATTATGTTTTGGCTTCCATCACTGTATGCGAAAAGGACTTGAAAATATCATATTTTTTTTAATGTCAAAATTATTTACAGTTTATGAGATACACAGCTTTAAAAAACCACCTTTTTGATCGTTTTCAGGAAATCTGCGCCTTAATAAACAGACGGTTTGAAGTAGGTGTGGCCTAGTGACCTCATATCATCATTCTCCTGCCCATAACCCCAGCCTATTTGGGGTCGGAGCAACATGTCCCTTTTTAGGGTTCCGTACCTCAAAAGGAAAAAACGGAACCCTTATAGGATCACTCGTGTGTCTGTCTGTCTGTCACAGCCAATTTGCTCCGAATCTAATGGACCGATTAAGTTGAAATTTGGTACACATATTGGATTCTGTGACCCAAACACGTATGGCTAAAGTAAATAAATGAATTTTGAATATGGGGGTCACTTTTAGGGGCAAATAAGAAGATTTAAAAAAAGTTTTCCAAACTGTACCGTGTGACATATCAAATGAAAGGGCTTAGGTCTCTTAGGTTATGAAGGTCTCAAATATATATTTTTTTTAATAATTATAAAATAAATCGTTTTAAACTTATTTAAGAAAATTGACGTAAATTTACCATTCCCCCTTATCTCCGAAACTACTGAGCCTAAATTTTGAATAAAATACAGAATATAGTTCTATACCTGTAGATTACAGGAAAACCTAATAAGAAGTTTGTGGTCTTAAAATAACATGGTAAATCTCTCAATATTGTGAGTACAAACTTACATTTACTGTTGGAATGTATGGGAGAACATGTTTTTCAACTATAATGTTATCATAAACAATGTACCTATATTCTTGCAAATAAAACATTCATTCATTCATTCATTTTAAGTTTGTTCTTGGGATTATTTCGTCACAACTATGGAACCCTTCATTGTGCGTGATCCGACACGCACTTGACCGGTTTTTTCCACACTTCTCTATTAGTCGTCATCTCAGTAGTCACTCCCTTTCCAGCCATGTCATCTTTCACACAGTCCATCCATCGTTTCTTTGATCTTCCCCTACTCTTATAGCCATCGACATTCATACTCAAAACTTTCCTCACGACATTTTCCTCATTCCGCCGCAGGACATGCCCGTACCATGACGACCGATTTCCGCAACCTATGATCAACAAAATTAATTACGCACTGACGTATCTTAGTTAGACCTTATAGCTGGCCTCAAAGAGATGTCAGCATTGATGGGGTCCGATTGCCGATGCCGCCGGGGTCGCGGTTTGTTCGAAAGAGATACCGTGGCCCTGGCACAGGCAACTGAAGGAACACGGCTGGGTTTTAGTCAGTAAAAGTCTGACACGCCCTTCCGCTCCACCCAGAGCGGGAGAAGTCATTTGATGATTTCCCATCCACAAAAAAAAAGGTGCCGTGCCGATGACACACCAAGCATTTCCTAAAAGAATGTTCCAGAAGAAAACCCACTACTTATAATAACAACCAAATAACAAAATACAAATCACCTTTTATTACTATTGATGTTAAAATCGCGAGCAAACAGGATACTGTAGCGGTTACGTCATCGAATCCTGCGGGTAGGGCTGACGAGTGACCAGATACATAAGTTCATAACTCGACACGCTGAACAACACATGGGGTTTGTTTATAATCGTTACTTAAGGCCCTGGTTCCAAGCTTGGTTTAGCTAATGGCGTTATGGCTGTCTAGTTTGACGCACGAGATAGAAGATTCTCACGCGCACCGGAATTATGTCGTAAAAGTGCAAATAAAATCGTATAAAATTAGAAAATAACTATTTAATAAAAAGTAATCCATCACTGGATGCAGTTTGGAATTTGACATTTCATGGTATATTTTTAATTATAATTATAATTGCTAATGAAGGGATAAACAGCTTTTAAAGATTATTAAGAGGTATGTTTAAAGATTTTTTTGGTGCATTAAAGTATGTTTAATTATGTTTTGGCTTCCATCAGTGTATGCGAAAAGGACTTGAAAATATCCAATTTTTTTTACATGTCAAAATTATTTACGGTTTATGAGATACACAGCTTTAAAAAACCACCTTTTTGATCGTTTTCAGGGAATCTGCGCCTTAAGGTGAGTAGTGCCGCCAACAAGCTCCACCATTGAGAAAAAAATCATAAAAGTCATAAGCACACATATCAACTCGGAAACGGAACGTAACCGTATCAACTCGAGCCGTTTAGTATTCTTTGTATGAAACTCCCTACTGAAAAGCACACTAATCGGAATCGTAACGTCAACGATTCGCCTCGGGACAAGCTCGACAAGCGCACGAACCGCGGTGTGGCGCGTGGTCAACCAGCGGTCCCCGCGCTTACGGCTCTCCGTCGCCTCGCTTGCGTCCCTTATTTTATTTATTTATTTTATTTTATTGTCTCAAGAAAACTTACAGCTAGGTTATAGATAGGTTAACATTAGTGACAGAAGGCCAATTACAAGTTTTCACTGATAAAACTAGGATAGAACAAGAGACAGTAGACAGGTAAGAGAAAGTAAGAAGTAAAAGAACTCGGAGCAAATAACAATATAACATGAGAAGTATCAGTGATCCTCAAAGAAGTGGTTACATAGGGTGTCCTTCGTCCACCCTTGCCCTTTTTAAAGTTTTCAATATCTGTTTTTAACGTAAGCGCGGCGTCGCCAAGCTGTAGCCGAGTAGACGTATCGGAGCTGCTGGTCCGCTTTTGTTACGTGCTTACGTTAGGTTGACGCCTGTTTGACGGCGCGGCGAAAGGTGATACGGTGACGGTCCCTTTCCGAGTTGATATGTGTGACCTTAAGTCTGGAGATATGGAACATATGGAAACCTAAGCTCACATTTTTTATCAGGTGAGGTGATGTAGAATTTTTTGTATCAAAAAAATCAACTTAAGACACTGCACATTACTTGGTTACCTCAAGTAAAGTGCGTGTGGCTTCATGAGATAAAAATACAATACAGGAATTAATTGGCCTTCTGATCTTTTCAAGTATGGTTGATGCTCTGAAATAAGGAGCGTCATTCAGATAGCCGGTGGGTGGTGATGATAATGTAACAATATGAATTACACTAGCACTTTCTATCCCCACAGGAACGAAAATCCTTCCTTATTCCTTGTCTACATTATAAAAGGAACCTCTGTGCAAAATTTCAGCTTTCTAGGTTCAAAGGTTTGGGCTGGGCGTTGATGAGTCAGTCAGTCAGGACTTTTCTTTTTATATACAACGTGTAACGTTAAATGCGCAAAACCTCTTAGGGGGGCATTTTACTCATCATTATGAACAACTTTTACTATGGGACCAAACCTGAAATCGCGAAAAAAAAATCTGCTGTTCAGTACATTTTGACGAATTATGCGAACATAATTGTACTGAACAGCTGATTTTTTTTTCGCAATTTCAGGTTTGGTCCCATAGTAAAAGTTCTTCATAATGATGAGTACAATGACCCCTTAAGAGGTTTTGCGCATTTAACGTTACACGTTGTATTGACCCCCTTATTCATAAAAAAACTAAAACACTTTAGACTTTAGAAACCTGTTTCAGTGAAAAAAGTGTTTTGTCTTCTTCTTTTCGAAAGAAATTGACAAAACTGTTTTAAAAGTGGGTAAGATTTTAGGGCAACCCTAATCTGTCAGTGCATGCCAGTGCACATTGTTGGATTATCTAGTCAAAATAAAGCGGAAACTGTTATCATATCGCGAAATGAGGTTGGGTCTTAGTGATCGCGATAAGGCACTTATGTAGTTAATAGTAACATGTGTTTATTAGATGGACTTAATTTTATTATTAGGTAATGTGATTATCTTGTGTTGTTGGGTGGCAAAGAAGCTGGTGGCTCAGTTGGCCCACCTAATGCTAAGTGATCAACACCGAAATAAAAACAAATAAGGAAAGAAAAGAAAGAAAGGAAAGAAAGAAAGAAAAAAAGGAGGAGGGTTGAAAGATCAAAATAGATCTACAAGTGGCAGTCACCCCACCCCGCTACCACCTTATTGAGAGGCTAATATTTTTACCACCGGCATTAGCAATTCTTATAATGTTGTGTCGACAACAAAAGAAGAAGAATAATAACAATATGACAGTAGGTATAGTATGCGTAAGTAACTCTGCAAGTCTATCACTGTACTCTGTATGTTACCTTTTCACGCCTTAATGGTTGAACGGATATATATCGATGTTTGGAACATATATTAGGTTAGATAGACCATGACCGGTGCTATAGGTCGTATATAGCTCCGTCTCTCTCTCTCACTGGCAACGTTCAACTTCTAAGCCCTCTGGGTTATAAGGACATAGGACATTTTTTATCCCGGTAATACAGACAACAGCTCATCAGGTTATACCAAACTGTCAAATTTCTCCAAATGATTTGAAACCTTAAAATGTTGACGGTTAAGTTCAAAATCGAATGAGAAAATTTGACAGTTTGTAGTAACTTGTTCTGCTGCTGTGTGTACGTCTCCGTGGGTTAATTTCCGACCTCTACGCGTGTGAAGCCTCGGGCAAAAGCTCGTTAAATATTAAACATAGAAAGAAGACCGATAAGATGGATCTACGAACTTTAACAGTCTAGTCAGTCTTAAGGTTTGGCTTCCTAGGAAAGCGCTTCCGTCATATTATAACGGACGTCATGAAAATCATTTTCACTAGTATTTGACATTAAGTCAAACAACGCTGCCCAAAGATTTAAATCGCTAGATTTGCCCTCACCGTACTTAGTCACAAGTGTCCATACTGAGAAGAGTGAGCTCACATATTATTAAATATCGTTTCCATGACAATCAAGTGTAGTCACTGCGTCATTGTGTGTCAAAGAGGTGTCAAAAAGAATAAAAAATGCGACATCTTTAGACGCGCTAGGGCGAATCTAACGATTTAAATCTTTCTCCGGCGCGGGCGCTGCGTGAAGTGCAGCCCTTTCGCCCTTACGTAACAAAGCATAGACACCAATGCACACCTCCACAGATTCGGCTTGCTGGTCGCCTACATACTTAAATCGCTGCAACTAAAGCCATAAACACTCGTGACCGAACTAAGGTCGACTACTAACGGAGCTCTATCAATTTCAGTACAACATTCGACTGTTTCCGCTACAGAGGGCGTAAAGACCATTTTGGGCCAAATTCACTTTTTGATGCAGTTATACTTAGTTGACTAATAGCTAAAAAACTGCATCAAAAAGTGAATTTGGCCCAAAATGGTCTTTACGACCTTTGTAGCGGAAACAGTCGATATAGTCTGATTTGATTCATTAGATTGGTTATAAAAAATATTCTAGTTCTGTCGGCTGACTGCATTCCTATTGACTTCCTTTTTTTTTCCGCCACAGCGGGCGGGCGGGCCCGGGTGAAAATCGCTCCGTGAGTTCCTAGCCTTAGCGTTTATAAGCACATGGTCATATGGGGCGCATTAATTGACGATCTCTAATAATCAAGATAGAATTATGAAGATTGTTAAAGAAATTACACGAAATGTACAATGTTATTACAAGAAATGGGTCAACGCAATAATGAGTCTGAATTTTATTAATATTCCTTTGAGCCGAAACTGCCAAATAAATTATTGTTTTATGTATTTTCTCCTCCGCAACTTCTTTTTAAATAGAATTTTGGGGTCACTGTTAATAAATGTTTAGTGGCCTATTCCTGGTTCCAAAATTTTATGTCAGAGAACAGAATAATAATCTATTTCCAAGAGACTTCTCATGGAAGAATAAAAATATCTGTCACCTAAATGAATACGCATGCGCTGCAGCCAAAAACATCACATTTTGGCCTTCATTCCAAAAACAAAACGTATCTTATCTATACTCTATGATTATTATAAGACTGCTTATGCCAGCGGCTTCGTCCGCGTGGATGTCGGAAAATATCGCACGGGAACATACTACCGGGAATTCCTTCCTTATTCCTTGTCTACATTATAAAGGGAACCTCTGTGCAACATTTCAGCTTTCTAGGTCCAAGGGTTTGGGCTGGGCGTTGATGAGTCAGTCAATCAGTCAGCAGAACTTCTCTTTTTATAAAAAAAAAAATGATGATGATAAATGATGATGAGAGAAAAATGGCCCACCCAGAAATGAATATCTTTTAACTTTAAACCATTTCTTGTAGTCCATTTATAACATTAGACAAAAGTGGTTATTCCAATCGAGAATATCGTACGAACTATTTCTTTACGGTTAAGGTTCTGGCCCAGTGGTATCGACCGCGACTAATCGAGTTGTAGGACGTAAGTTCAAACCCTGACAGGCGCTTTAAAAAAAACCGGCCAAGTGCGTGTCGGACTACGCACAATGAAGGGTTCCGTAGTTGGCATTAAATTAATTATCCCAAGAACAAACTTAACATTACAGTTGAAAAACATGTTCTCCCATACATTCCAACAGTAAATGTAAGTTTGTACTCACAATATTGAGAGATTTACCATGTTATTTTAAGACCACAAACTTGTTATAGGTTTTCCAGTAATCTACAGGTATAGAACTATGTTCTGTATTTTTTTCAAAATTTTAGGCTCAGTAGTTTCGGAGATAAAGGGGGGGATGGTCAATTTTCGTCTATTTTGTTAAAATAACTTTAAAACGATGTATTTTAAAATTATAAAAAAAAAATATTTGAGACCCTCATAGTAAGCCCTTTCATTTGATATGTCACACGGTACAGTTTGCAAATCTTTTTTTTTTTAATTTTCTTATTTTCCCCCTGAAAGTGACACCCATGTTCAAAATTCATTTATTTACTTTAGCCGTACGTCTTTGGGTCAAAGAAATCCTTATGTATACCAAATTTCAACTTAATCGGTCCATTACATTCGGAGCAAATTGGCTGTGACAGACGGACAGACAGACAGACAGACAGACACACGAGTGAGCCTATAAGGGTTCCGTTTTTTCCTTTTGAGGTACGGAACCCTAAAAATCAATCTGCCTAGCCTTTTCCCACCCAACTATGCTGGGGTCGGCTGAGTACGAGTATTTTATATGGAGCGATTGCCGATCTGACCTCCACAACCAAGTTACTGGGTAATACGATACCCCTTGGTAAGACTGGCTGTCATACTTTCGGGCTCCACGAATGACAGCCTAGACCAACGGCTTAACGTGCTTTCCGAGGCACGGAGAAGTCTCAGTATGTAAAGATGGTCACCACGGACCAACCCCGCAAGCATAGCTTAATCTGATGGATCGACCCGTACGGCTGTTATTACTTAGCCACGAGCTCCTCTCTATGCCTAACGACCACACTGCTAATTATTGTTGCAGGGTCAGTTACAGAACTAACTGACACTCCGAACTTAACAATTACAAACATATTACCCTTCCCTTTCTTTTGGGTTTGCCGTAGTGGGGTAAAAAAACACTGAGTAGTTCCTGGGCCGTATGAGCGCTCGCGATCACAACTCAACAATTTTTATTATTATTACATAGGCACAGAAAGGAACTAAGTAATAACAGCCTCACGGGTCGATCCGTCAGGTTAGGCTACGCTTGCCGGGGTTGGTCCGTGGATGAGTGACCATCTTTACATACCGAGACTCCTCCGTGCCGGAAGCACGTTAAGCCGTTGGTCCCGGCTGTCATTCGTGGATCTTTGACAGTCGTTACGGGTCGCCAGAAGCCCGAAAGTCTGACAACCAGTGTGACCAAGGTGTATTGTATTACCCAGTTACTGGGTTGTGGAGGTCAGTTAGGCAGTCGCTCCATGCAAAATACTGGTATTCAGCTGCATCCAGTTAGACTGTAAGCCGATCCCAACATAATTGGGAAAAGGCTTAGGCATTGAGGCACAAAAATATCACAAAAACGAACACACGTGTCTACAAAGTCACTGGCGCTAATCAAAACATATCTTGGCCTACTTTAGACAACAATAAATCCTAGGTGCGCCTGCGCAATATACGACTAGAGTTCTAGATGATCAGTATTCTGCTCACATCTGTTGTAGGAAGGTCAGTACTCGGCAGCTCTAGGGCGACGGCATTCTTTACTCTATATCTGTGTCAATTATTGTCACCTTTGCGTTTAAGTGCTGCCTCATTAGTGTAGTCTTGTGGCTGGCTTATACGACTGCGGATTATGAGGTCCTGAGTTCGAATCCCGGGTCGGGCCAAAAGTATTGGCAATACGGTATAGGAGAAAAAATCTTAAAATATATTATTTAGATAGCTTAGTCAAAACGCAGTCGGAAAATGTTAGTTTTAGCTCATAAAATAACAATATAAATTTTAAAATTCAATTCAAAGTTTTCAGTTTTTTTTTATCTGTTTTCTAACACCATGAAAGTAGCCGCCATGTTATTACGTCATACCGCTGTGTAAAATAAAAAGTGTCATTGTCCACTGTCAACTGATCAGCGTATATAAAGTGTTTGTTTACAATGCCAACTGACGTCATGACCACAGAGCAATATGGCGTCCACTACGTCCAGCTAATTTAATGTACTTTAATGTAACTTAACCCAGCTCTTGGCTAAACTTGGGATAAGGGCAGGAAAATTAATAACTTAAGTATTTTCTTTCTTTCTTCTAAGTTTAACTTAGAATCAAGATTCTAAGATTTAATTTCTTCTTTTTTTTTCTTTTTAATTTTGTTTTTTTTTCTTTTTTTTTTTAAGATATTTTTTTTATTTTTTATAATGTATAAACCTTGAGCGCTTTCTTTATTCCCGCAATTCCCTTACCTAAAAGTAATCCAAATACCTCAAGAGGCAGTAAATCAAATAAAAAACTCATACTAAAAACAAATAAAATCCAATGCTAAGTGTTCGACACTGACCTACAGTGATTTCATAATTATGATCTCATCGCATAAATATTGTATCTACAAGAAATCGCTTTATCTACAAACTATACGTTGGAATCTGCGTCTTAAAAAAAATATGTTTTGGGATAATGAGTCATCGGTTTGTGGTTTGTCAATCTGTAAACCACTGAACCAATTGTCCGACCGATTAAAAGGCGGCTGGGACAGGGGGTCTACTCTCTAGACTCTCTAGTCTGCCAACGAAGATACGGTTCCGTCAGAAAGTAGTTAATCGTGATTTAATCCGACAAAACAAGTGTCAAATAAAATTTTTCGAACGAGCAAAAACACATCGGGAATAGGGACGACTGTCAAATCGTGTTGTCATTCATTCTTAGTTTGGACCCCGAACCAATATTATGTCGTTAAGTGATACGGTGTCGGAATGCCCATAACTTCGGTCTAACGGATTTCGTGCTTAGGGAGTAGACCCCTACACTGGATGCCGAAGGGAAGAACCGAGTGTGCGCAATTCGGGAGAATCCTATGTCCAGCTATGAACTGCGATTTCCCGCTCTTATCCGCGACGGTCGGGCGCCTATTCAAAGTTGCCCTCCGAAAAAAAAAGACTCAGTTGATTAAATAGTGCAGTTAGTGCAAGCAAACGACATCACAATAGAAAATTAGTGTTGTAAGACTCCGACAATAATACCAGAATATGTTTCGTATGTGCGTTATAAAATTAAGTTTAGGTTAAGGCTAAGCTAGACTTTGTACTACCGAGTTGGGAGTGCAGGGTATACTTGCACATACTCCGCACCCTCACACGACTTAAGTTTCAACAGGGCTTGGCCCGCCTTTGTTTCAACGGGCCCCGTCACCATGACGAGCCTCTGAGACCGCAGTCTCCTAGAGGGGCGCCTGAGCGCAACTGTCTAGGCTAGACATAAAATCCTTGTTAAATTCATGTTCTCGAGGTATTTATTTACTACCCTTTAAGTTTTGACGTACAAAAAGTTCAACGAACAACACCAACACACACTAGCAGTACTGCTTACCCCCTTTTTCCTCCATGTCTCCTTCCTTTTAAGCCTCGGCAGGCTACTGTAGTTCTTCTCACTCATTTTAACTCACTGTTTCTTTACATTTCACTGTTTCTTCACTTATGTATGGCACTTTAAGTCACTTTTCAGCACTGTACGTGAGTTTGCGAACAGTTTTGTCACTATTTTTTAGACACATCGTAGTTTTGAATATGGTCAGTCAATCACAATGATGCAACTGAAGTTTTAAAGTGTTACCAGCCTACGTAAAGACCTGTTTGAGACAAGACAAGTAATTAGCACAGACCGCACCTTAATTGATTTAGTCGTTTCGGAGAAGAATGCTAACATACGAACAAGCATACAGAGGGGACGACTAAAATATGTAATTGATTTGCCAGTCACAAAAAAATATATATACAAAGGAACAATATCACGCAGACATTGCACAATAAACAATTTTATCGTCTTTGATTTTAATTTTTAATTTGTATAATGATGTCAGTGAAATGGAAGAAGGCAGGTCAGAGCCCTAACTGAATGATTGCCAAGAGATGGATGGATAATACAAAGAATTAGACCTGGATAAAACTCGCACGTACCAGGGAAGCATAGGATAAAAGAAAAGGACCTAGCAGTGGGTGGATCAAGGCTGTCAATGAAGATGACGATGGATGACCCAAAGACATTGGTGTTACAAGGTTTGCTCCCATTTGAAATGCTGAACAATTAAACATTCTTATCAATCCAGTTTTTACGACTGATGTGGAGAAATTAAAACCAATCGCACGACTTTCAAACGTGACACCAGTAGCACCATATAACACTAAAATTGAATTAACAGTCATGATAACAAAACAATAATTCAGTTTCAGTGAGTCACTTTTTTATCACTTTTCACACATTTGCCCAACCAATTGCAATCCAATGCTGGACAAAGGGTTTTCCCAGGAAATGAAGATGAACTTGAGAGTGACTCCCAGTCTAAGGCCTAAGATTGGAGGAACACAGTATGGTTTAACTCAGTAATCCTCTTATTACAAAGTAAGTTCTAACTTTGGCTCAGCCAGTTTTTGTATTTCGGACCATATTTCGACACACGTAAAGTTGATATGAATGATATCCAGTAGGCCCCTTTTTGGAGGAAGTACCTCTCCAATCAAAAATCGTAAAATCTGTATACCAAGTTTCGTCCAGATCGGTTGTAAAATAAAACCTGTAGAGGAGTAGCAACAAACAGACGAAACAAAATTCGGCCAGACTACTCGATCAAATATAGCTGGTGCCAAAACAAGAGAAAATTAAACGCAACTGGCAACACTAAAGCTCATTGAAATGCCAGAAAATACTAATAATGACGACATTTATATGATTAATAATTTTATCATTATCTATACATAAAACAAAGTTCATTATCACTGTTTGTACTTTCGCACTAATCTTCGAAACGGCTAGAAGAATTTGGACACAATTTTCACTCGCACTAGACAATTTCGTCAGGTAGTCAGGTAGAAGTTTCTTTTATTTATTTCTAAATCGGTCACTGTTTTGGATACAAATTTTTATGCACAACAAAGACGTCTGGTTTATACACAAATACATAACTAAATGGACCACGCATTGATTGCGATATCTGCTGATAAAAGATAAGGAGAATTGTACAGGAATGTATTATTTTTAATCTAAATTCCAGTTTGTTATCGTTCGAGATGTTTGTTCAAAGATATTATTAGAAATGTTATTTAATCAGATTTAATCATGTACATCAAAGGGTTTGTCGAGTCTTCAAAAATGTCCAGCAATCCTGAGACATTGTACAGCTCTAATAATCCTACCATATCCTAAGGGCACGTCTTCCCTAATATTATCGCGGCCCCCCGTCTACTTCTTGATATGCAATGGTCTCTGTAGCACCATGAAACATGAGGCTACAGGGGCTAGAAGGAAACTGTCATAGCCCGAAGAAATGCCGTGATAGTGGGCGGAGCACAATACTAACAGAACGAATGGCCGATGGGACCAAAAATCATGGGTAGAGTAGAGTAGATAGATCGGTGACCTGGGAAAGGTCGCGAGAATCCGCTGCATGGATGCGGAAAGAACAGGACCAGTCGAACATAGGCCCTAGCATCGCTAGCTTAGGGCCTACGTTCAGCAGTGGACCTTTATCATCAGCTTTCTTATAGCTGGATGAACGTGATACCCAATAACTGGGTTGTGGAGCTCAGTTAGGCAGTCACTCCATATAAAATACTGGTCTTCAGCTCATCCGGTTAGACGGCAAGCCGACCCTAACATAGTTGGGAAAAGGCTTGGCAGATGAAGATGCATGAGAATCGCCGAGGATCCTACGGATCCTAGGAGGATTACATGGTGTGCCGTTGGAGAGGCCTATGTCCAGCAGTGGACAATGATTGGCTGCTGATGATGATGATGGTCATTGGCTGAATGATGAAGAGTTCTAGATTAGAGTAGCCGAGAATCGAGTTAAATGACGTGCGATTTGAGAGCGTTATATTGGACACTTGGACAGTAATTGTCTTCCATCTTTCTTTTTCGTGTGGTTAGTGACTAACCTTTTGTCAGAGTTTTTAGGCCGAATATGGGCTTTGACTTGGCTTCACATGCCATCGAGAAATATCTCTCAGGCATGCCGGTTTCCTCACGATGTTTTCCTACACCGTTTTTTAAACAATGATTCCGAAAAGTCAGAGGTGCGTGCCTTGGGTTCAGTTCGAACTCGAGATCTATGACTTGGCAGTCCGACGGTCACACCAGCTATCACTGCTGTTAGATAACGGACATCTTTCCACAAATGATGACCCTGCTGATGATGAGTACAAACAACGTCACTTACAAACACAATTTACTTTTCTAATGTTTCCGGAACAATTTTTCACACTGTTAACACCACCGTTTTCGACGCAAGCAGTTCTATACTAGATTTCTGACGTTCCAGGTTGTTTACTAACAAAATGTACTGTATGACCAGCCATTGCGTAAGGTTTAGATGAAATGCATTATTTAGGATTCATGTTTTGTAAATATCGTTATTTATATAAAGTGGGTTTCATAATCGAGGAGGCTAAGTAATAACAGCCGCACGGGTCGATCCATCAGGTTAAGCTACTCTTGCCGGAGTTGGTCCGTGGATGGGTGACCATCTTTACATACCGAGACTCCTCCGTGCCTCGGAAAGCAAGTGAAGCCGTTGGTACCGGCTGTCATTCGTGGATCTTTGACAGTCGTTACGGGTCTTCAGAAGCCTTAAAGTCTGACAACCAGTCTTACCAAGGGGTATCGTATTACCCAGTTACTGGGTTGTGGAGGTCAGATAGGTAGTCGCTCCATGTAATATACTGGGAGACCGACTTATGTCAGAACAAAATAGTATCAATAAGCACCAGCCTTTACAAACATTACTACATGCCTGCGCGCAGCTCATGACATAACATCGTGACGTCATAGTTGTTAATTATAAGAGTGAGTATTTTCATAATTAACAACCATACTGCTGAAACACTCGGCTGTTAATTACAGGAAAACAGCTAAATATGTGCAGATTAGCTAATAGTTTTTAAGCTATAAAAACTCTGGCTGAGCCCTTTGTATTATTGATATTGATTACTGGGATAAAGGGTAATAATAATCTGACGATCTAAACTAATATTATACAGAGAAAAGATTTGATACCTACCTTACTTCCACAACCCAGTTACTGGGTAACACGACAAATCAATCTGCCTAGCCTTTTCCCAACTATATTGAGGTCGGCTTCCAGTCTAATCGGAGCGACTGCCTATATGACCTCCACAACCCAGTTACTGGGTAATACGATACCCCTTGGTAAGACTGGTTGTCAGACTTTCGGGCTTCTGACGACCCGTAACAGCTGTCAAAGATCCACGAATGACAGCCGAGACCAACGGCTTTCCGAGGCATGGAGGAGTCTCGATATGTAATGATGGTCACCCATCGACCCGTGCGGCTGTTATTATTTAGCCAAGAGCTCCTGGGTAACATGACAACCCTTATTAAATACCAGTCTTTTCATTTTGGCAATGACATGATAACAGCCGAAATTAATACTCACGCACTGAGCTTCTAAAAACCTTATAACTGTTATTAATGACTAATCCTTTGCCCAGCCCAGTCTATCTAGCACGCTATGGGTGTGGTCTAGAATAAAACATTTAGACCATATGCCATTACTTACCCAGCCTAAAATATTTCGGGGGAACTCAGTCTGTCCACTCCTGCACCCTAATTGCGTGACACTGTCGGACGCTGACGCTGGTGTGTATGGCCCTAAATGAAGTAACAAAAGACACACACACACGACACGACACGACGACACGGAAGAAGTCAACCACACAAAGTTTATAAGCCGCAGACTTGGTCGCACAAAAAGTCTGCTGTCTGCGTTTCTCCAATCGTAGGACGATTTGTTTTATTCGATTCGTTTTTTACTTTTATTATTAGATTTTTTTTAATGACTTTTTGGTGATTAGGGTTTCCTTTTTTGTTTGTTTTTTTATTAGCTACTAGCTGATCCGACAGACGTTATTGATTTTTTGTATTTCAGAGGGGCAATTCTCGTATTTTTAACAACGTTCGCAGTCTCATCTCAGTCTCTATCTGTCAAAAATTGTATACCGTTTACCTATATTTTTGACATTTGATTGACGCTGGCATGAGATTGCGAACGTTTTTAGGTACGAGAATTGGCCATCTGTTACCTACACAAATTGGACCCGTATGCACTGCTGCAGGTCTGGTGCCGCGGGAAGCGGGCATAGTTTATAAGTATTTAAATTAGGTGTATTTTTACTTTTGTTTTATTTTATTTTAATCAGGATTTTTACTAACATAGTTTTATAAGTGTTACTAACAACTATATATGAATCATGTGTTCGAATTAAATAAATAATAATAATAATAATGACGAGAACCTCGTGAAAGCTGAGAAAGAAAAACAAATAAAATATCTCGACTTAGCTCACGAGGTTGTTGACATGTGGAATGTGAGCTCGGCTATCATTGTGCCGATTGTCGTAACGGCCAACGGCCTGATGGCCGAAAGCCTCGATCAACATCTCTTGAGGCTCTCGTTAGGCGGTTGGATCAAGGGCCAGATTCAGAAGGCAGTACTCCTCGATACGGCTCGTATTGTGAGGAGGTTCCTATCTCTGCAGCCCTAACCGCCGGTACCTTGGACCCTGCTCCCGACACCGGCGGACTTCTATTTTTTTATATTTTTAAATGTTTTTTTTTTTTTTACATCTTTTTGTTTAAGAAATATTTAAAAATGTAACTAAATAAGATAAAAAATGAATAAACGAATAATAATAATAATGTGCAATTATGGACGAAGTTATCATGACGAACAATTATCGGAGATTTATTGTGAAAGACGGAACGGTAGACATCTGTCGGGCATGACACAGACCGGGAGAATCAATTCGACACATTATCTCCGGATGTTCTCGTCTAGCTAACGAAGAGTACTTGCATAGACACAACCTTGTAGCCAGGATTATCCATCAGCAACTTGCTCTGAAATACAGCCTTGTGGAATCGGAGGTGCCGTACTACAGGTATGTGCCCGACCCAGTTCTCGAAAATGGAAATATCACATTGTACTGGGACCGATCCATCATCACTGACAGGACTATTGTTGCCAATAAGCCTGATATAGTGGTGGTGGATCGAACACAGCGGCGCGCAATGGTTGTTGACATAACGGTCCCGCATGACGGGAACCTCGTGAAAGCCGAGAAAGATAAACAAATCAAGTATCTTGACTTGGCTCGCGAGGTTGTCGACATGTGGGATGTGGACTCAGCAATCATTGTGCCGATAGTCGTATCAGCCAATGGCTTAATTGCCAAGAGCCTCGACCAACACCTAAGGAGGCTCTCGTTGGGCAGCTGGATCAAGGGCTTGATTCAGAAAGCGGTGCTTCTGGACGCGGCCCGCATTGTTAGGAGGTTCCTCTCTCTGGAGCCCTGACTGCCGGTAGCTTGGACCCTGTTCCCGATATCGGTGGGCTACTATTTTTATATTTTTAAATGTTTTTATATTATTTTTATTCTAATATTTACAAATGTAAACAGTATGTGTAAAATGAAATAAAAGAAATAATAATAATAAAATTCTTTACAAAATGTACGGGAAAAGTTTTTTTGCAATTTGTGACTTTTTGAGTACTCCAACTATGGTTGGTGCCATAGAAGTTTTTGATCAGTATTAGAAACAGGATCTATTGGCATCAAAAAATTATTTTGTGTAAAATGGCTATTTTCTTGCTATCTGTAATTTTTTTTGAAAATCTGTGAATGGTGATCAAAATTCCATAAAAAATTATCAAATTCAAATTCAAATTCAAATTCATTTATTCATTTAAATAATGCATATTTACAATATTAAGGCTTAAACTAAAATGGTAGGTATATAATAATGGGATTAACCTGAACTAGGATAAACCTGTATCTCAGGTATCATAAGTGCAAATTTGTTTAGATAAATATTTCCTAAGATTGATGATAATACATAAAATGAATAACATAACAGACTAATGAAATGGAAACATTGAATTAAAAATAACATTTAACTTAAAACAAGCAGTAACTTTTCTGTGTCATCATAAGACAATTTTTGTAACCAAGTTTTAATTACATTTTTGCAATGAACCGTGTTTAATGCAGACATAGACAAAATTGCGTTTACTTTATTATAAAGAAATGGTCCTAAGAATATAAAAAATCTATACATAAAAGAATGCCTTAATCTATAATTATCCATACAGATGTCTTTACGTCTTTTATCAGTGACAACTCTATTGTAAGGCAATTTAGAGTGCTGTTTTAATAAAGTATTCATAATAAATAACTGCCGCACTGTCAGAACATTGCAAGACTGATATAAAAGTTGGGTCGGGAATAGGATAGGCCGGAATGTGGATACTTTCAATACAGCTCTTTGAGCGCGCTCCAATGGTAGCAAAACTGTTTTAGCCGCTCCTCCCCATGAGGTAATGCAATATGTAATGATCGATTGACACAAAGCATAATATACCTGTTTTATCACCTTAGAGTCGGCAAAAGGACGAATTTTCTTGAAAATGAACATCAATTTACGGACTCTACTGCATAATAGGTCAATGTGATTTTTAAATGTAAGAGTAGCATCTATAATTACTCCAAGATATTTAATAGTTTTCGTATTAAGGATAATTGGGCAATTACATTTCGAGTTTGCAGCTGTGTTACAAACATGTGCATGAATATCTGGAATTATTATAGATGGCTTTGAGTTGCGTAAGGAAAAGCGTATATATTTAGTTTTGTCAGCATTTAATGTCAATAAGTTATGTTGTAACCATCGATTAACTATATTGAAACCTTGCTGTGCACATAACCAAACTTCATGTAATGTATTTGCGGAGAACAGGAGTACGGTATCATCAGCATATGATATTATTTTACCCGAATTTAGATTGAGACTGCAGAGGTCATTTATATAAATAAGAAATAAGGTTGGACCTAATATACTTCCTTGCGGGACCCCAAAAGAAGTATTTTTTAATTCTGAGCTATTAAAATTATCAATTTTCAAACGTTGACTGCGGTTATTTAGATAGTCTGCAAAAAGATTAAGCTGCTTTCCTCGAATACCTATTTTCTCGAGCTTATTCAACAAGATAGGAACAGATACGGTATCAAAAGCTTTTGCTAAGTCAAGAAAAATACCAATTGAATGATTGCCTTTGTCTAGTTCTTGAGATATATAATCGGTCATATCTTGTACAGCATCAGTTGTGGATAATTTTGGTCTAAAACCAAATTGTTTATCCGAGAGGATGGCTTTAGACTCTAAATACTTCATTAACCTATTGTTAATTAATTTTTCTAGTATTTTAGATGTAGATGATAGTATTGAAATTGGTCGGTAATTTGAAGCTACTGTTTTGTCACTTGCTTTATGCACTGGGACAACTAAAGCTTTTTTCAGATAGTCGGGAAAAATGCCTTCAGAGAGGCAAATTTGGAAAATATGAGTTAATGGCGGAACCAAAATTTGCCTGAATTTCCTTAACACACTATTTGAGATACCGTCCCATCCAACCGCACAGACTTCTTTCAGCCCCATAATAACCCTTTCGACTTCGGCTTTGTCTGTGTTCAATAAAACAAATGAAGTTAATTGGCTATTTTCCGATGACACAGTGGCCCTGTTTCCGTGTATGTTGTAATTTGTGTTATAATTACGTTTTATTTGCTCAGCAAGATTTTGACCCACATTAACAAAGTAACTATTGACATGATTTGCTGATGTAAGCGGCGAGGCGTGCGTTTGTAATAATTCTGATGATGATTCATGCTGTTTAGATACAAAAGCTAGATTTTTTATATGGCCCCACAACTTTTTATTGTCTTTTCCTGATTCTTCAAGTAAATTTCTGTTATACGTATTTTTCAACTTTTTTAGTAGATTGTTACAGAAATTTCTGTATCTTTTATATGAAGTTTGTAAAATGGTATTATCTGGAAAGGATTTTGCATGCATGTGAAGTTTATCCCTGTGCTGAATGCATTTTACTAGCCCGGGTGTGATCCATGGTTTTAGGTTATTGTTTTTCTTAGTTAGTTTTATGTTCGAAGTATTATTTACAATAGCATATTGCACTTTATTAATAAAGTAAGGCAGAGAAATGTTCACATCATCAGTTTTGTAAACTGGGTCAAAGTCGATATGATGTAAATCGTATTCAAGGTTTTTCATATTTATTTTAGAAAAGGTATTTGTGCACTTAGATCTAGAGGTTTTTACTTTTAAACTAAATAGGACTGCGCTATGATCGGTAACTGTCGGATCTGTTACTAGGGTAATGGATGCAAGGTTAGTTTTAAGCATGGTGTGGTCTAAACAGGATCCACTCAAATGTGTTGGAAGCAAATGGGCCGGAAGCAATCCCTTGCATGCGCACATGTTAAGGTAGTCTTTGGCAACTCTATCACTGTCTTCTGGGTTAATATCTATATTCATATCACCTGTTAGTACTACATTTTTGTATAGAGTTAGTTTTTGAAGTGCTTCATCCAACGACGCAACAAAATTATCAGTTTGCTTAAAAGCACAAGGCCTATAAATAGCTAGGATAGCAGTATCTAGGCCCACTTTTAGTAATAATCTGCTACAATCTTGTATGGGAGGTTCTTCTACCGATATGTTTAAACTTTGTTTGGCATAAACAACTACACCGTCATTTTGATTATGAACGGTTTTACTACTGAACATTTGGTAACCTGATAGAGATGGAAGGTTCTGTTGACATTTAGATAGCCAACATTCTGTCAGTACAATAATGTCACACTCAAAATTCAGACGTTTCAACAGATAAAAAATTATGGATAGTCTCCTAAGACCATTTTCGTGTAGCTGCAACGGATAAGGTACTTCCCCTTACTGCCCCGCTGAAAGTTTCCACCCTGTATAGATAAGTCCTCCATGTACTAAAATAAATAAATAAACAAAAGCGGCCCTGTTAAAACGGTGAAGGAAAACACTGTGAGGAAACTGTCTAATCTAGAATTCTAGAAGTGGTCGCAAGCTGAGCATGAAGTCCTGAGTTCAATTCCTGGATCTCGCAAAGTGTTATTGGGTTTTCCATGTGGAATTTCTCAGTAGTAGCCCGGAGTCTGGATTAGTGCCCGGTTGATGTCAATAGGCTCGCCCATGGACCCAATCATAACTGGTTAAATGTGGTTGGACTATAGGCACACCTCTGCATAACCCTTCGGGGAATTCAGGCGTGATGTTATATTAAAATTCAAAGATAGCCACATGCTTTGATTTCACACAGAGAGCCAGTTTGCCAGCTGTTCAAACAGAAAATCTACATGCGCACATACAAAATCTGGAAGAGTGAAATCATCTCTCTATGGGCAAATTTTTGAATAGTCAGATAACTTTTATCTGAAGAATAAACATGACAGTTTGACATATTTTCTTTGCTTTTGCCAGAGGCTTCGCCAGCGTGGATGTCGGTAGATATCCCACGGGAACTTACTACCGGGAATTCCTTCCTTATTCCTTGTTTACAATAGAAAGGGAACCACTTTGTAAAATTTCAGCTTTCTAAGTCCAAGGGTTTGGCGTTGATGAGTCAGTCAATCAATCAGTCAGTCAGGACTGAAAAATTTAAATTGAAATTTATTGAAAAATTAGCCCCAAGTTTGACCTCCTCCGGATTGGTCTGATTTCGGAAACTCGGACGAATCCGGAGGAAATCTAACTTAGAGAGATGTATTGATGATTTTTATGGTTAAAATTATGTAAATACATATTTCTTACTGTCGCGAATTATATTTTGATCAAGATACAACCTAAAACTGACCTGCAAATTGCAAAAAAACGCAAGAATATTTGAATTTCGTAGGGCTACCACCGCGCAATCGCCCTTAAACTATCTAAAATTACCCAGAAGAACTAACAAACAATATCAAAGACTACACACAAC
Organism: Cosmia trapezina; assembly: GCA_905163495.3. Taxonomy (NCBI): domain Eukaryota; kingdom Metazoa; phylum Arthropoda; class Insecta; order Lepidoptera; family Noctuidae; genus Cosmia; species Cosmia trapezina. Next base: position 4,963,599 of record LR991049.1, on the reverse strand, counting down.
ACTACGTTATGGAATAGGTAAAATCTACAATAATAGAAAAGTAATAATAAACCACCATTGTACAAAAATAACTGAACAATGACCAAAGAAAAGGGGGTTTTTATGAACACAAAAGAAACAAATACAAAATCAGTAACAAGACGACAACAAGACGTGACATTAAAAATAAATGTCCGAGGATACATTTCACACAAAAAAAAAAAAAAAAAAAAAAAAAAAAAAAAAAAAAAAAAAAAAAAAAAAAAAAAAAAACTAACTAACTATAACTATAACTTTTCAATAAACCTTTTCAACAAAATTAAACACGACGTAACTACTTGGTTAACTGATAACATTCTCATAATAATTATTAATCACTGATAAATGCAAAAACAAATCCTACAAAAATACGCAAATACTTACACAAAAAAAAAAACAAAAATATTAAACGAATTGAGAACCTCCTCCTTTTTTGAAGACTTAACTTAAAATAACTTTATGATTTATTTAAAATAAAAAAAAACACAGAACTTCCTTCTATAAAAAAAAAAAGTTTTTTACTCAAAACCACTACAAAATAACAATAACTTTGACACTTAATTCAACCCTTACTTCAAAACCCATCAATCATTATTTAATTTTACTTTTAAATCACCGTTTTTTACTCAAAACCACTACAAAATAATAACATTAATAACTTGAATATTTAACATGAAACTTCACACTACTGAAAAATCACAGTAACACTGAAGCAACTGAAGGCCGTCTGAAAACGTAACTGAAAAGTGTCGCAAGTGAGACTATTATCGCGCGTACAGATAGCAGACAAAGCTAATATTTGAACAATTCTATTTTATTATGTCGTAACATGTATTTATGAATATTACACAACTTATAGATACGCGGGTGATTTTAGAGGGTGGCCAGAGAATTAAGTGATTTTTTTTTTGTTAGTTTTTTACCGAAAAAGAGTGGTAAGTGTAAGTAACGACTCTTCGACGTGGATTTCGGCAAAATAAGGTGAAGTTTACTTTTGTGGGGCTCTTGGCTAAGTAATAACAGCCGCACGGTTCGATCGATCAGGTTAAGCTACGATTGCCGGGGTTGGTCCGTGGATGGGTGACCATCCATTACATATCGAGAACCCACCGTGCCTCGGAAAGCACGTTAGCCGTTGGTCCCGGCTGTCGTTGTCGTTACGGGTACCAGTTTAGCTGAATACCAGTATTTTACTTGGAGCGACTGCCTATCTAACCTCTTCAACCCAGTAACTGTGCAACACGATGCTCCTTGGTAAGACTGGTTGTCAGACTTTCGGGCTTCTGACGACCCGAAACGACTGTCAAAGATCCACGAATGACAGCCGGGACAACGGCTTAACCGTGCTTTCGGAGGCACGGAGGAGAGGCACTGACCAACCCCAACAAGCTTAGCTTGACCTGATGGATCGACCCGTTCGGCTGTTATTACTTAGCCACGAGCTTCGGTACGCGACCAAAAAGGCCAGTTGAATTGCAACAACTATTATTAACTTCAAAATTCACAATTTAGGAGAAAGAACAGCAAATAAAACGGCTCTGTCGCAAAATGACCACTTCTCAAAATGACTAGTGGTAGCACAATGTCCCTTTCTCAGAATGTCCCTTTCGCAAAATGTCCCTGTCGCAAAATGTCCCTTTCGCAGAATGTCCCTTATGTCCCAGTTTTTTTACTGATGAAAGGAATTAATGCCTGTTTGAGAAAGGGGACATTTTGCGAAAGGGACATTCTGAGAAAGGAACATTCTGCGAAAGGGACATTTTGAGAAAGGGACATTCTGCGAAAGGGACATTTTGCTACCAGTAGTCATTTTGAGAAGTGATCATATTGCGACAGAGCCAATAAAACTTGTTCTGCACACCATACCGGTATCCTTTATCTCCACGTTAATGCTATAAACCGCGCCTCAACGAGTCGCGAGCACGCGAACCACTGCCACACGCCTACGACACGATATTATAGCTGTTATGAGTTAAACTAACGATCCTGTTACCCAGCTAAACTGAATTATGTGTTTAGGAGCTCGTGGCTAAGTAATAACAGCCGCACGGGTCGATCGATCAGGTTTAGCTACGCTTGCCAGTGTTGGTCCGTTAATTGGTGACCAATGACCATCTTTACATACCAAGACCCCTTCGTTTCTCGGAAAGCACGTTATAGTTGGACGTGGCTATCATTCGTGGATCTTTGACAGTCGTTACGGGTCGTCAGAAGCCCGAAAGTTTGACAACCAGTCTTACATTGCAAATTTTGTGTGTATATTTCAATGGGTTCCTGGATGGTTTGAAAACACAATTGGACCCGGTAGGTGGCGCTGCAGTCGGGTTCTAGGATCGTTCAGACAGGACAACGTCTGTCGGGTCCGCTAAGTGTGTTATAAATACATACATTTAAAATTTCCTTGTAAAAAAGTGACTAAAATTTTATCGATTACATGCATCATGCATCTTTTGCTCAAGGTGACGTTTTAATCATTTGAGTATTACACTAATGGATAGATATTTTTTTTTTAAATCACGGATATTTTTTAATTCAAAAGATCGCTATTTTTTTTTATTATTAAAATTATTCCAATTTTTTTGTGAATTTTATGATAAAGAGCGTGAGCAGCGAGCGGGACAAAGCGAGACTGAGCTGCCGGGACAGAGAAAGACCGAACGCTCAAGGACGTTTGCTCGGGGTAGCGCCTTAAATTGGTTCTAACACATTACAATAAATCAATCATAATAAATTGTGTGTTCAATGTTATAATATTTTCGTTGCTTAAACTGTATTAAATTGAAATTCATCATTGTTTTACTGACCGTACTAAGTACAGTCTAGGCATCCGACAATGTTATGCTATGCCGGCTGCGTGAACGAGGCATTAGCACGCTTGAATAGAATAAGTAGACATTGGTAATGGTAATTACATATTGAGGTATTATTTTCGGAAAAATTTTCATATTGTGAATTTGTGAACAAAATTATAACGTTAAACCACGAAAGTCGACGATTTTTTTTAAGCCTTAAAATTGTTATTGGTTATTTTATTACGCATTCACAATTTAAAAAAATGTTTGGATATAGATAATTATCAATTTTTATTTAGGATTTTAAATGAAAGTAAAGTGTTAATAGAGTTTTTTTGCTGATTGTACAAAATTAAGATAGGTAATTGTTACAACTTGTGCAGAATAACTATCAAAGTAACAATTTAGTATAGTACTTCCCTCCATATCCCAAAACAAATGGAAACACTCGCTAAAAGACTTGTATTCATGGCAAACAAAAGCACAACATTGTTGTACCATTACTGGAAACATGTTTCACACACATTCTGTACCTATGCAATGTTGCATGCAACATCTTTCCAGCAACACAAACCCACGTTGCTGCAATAATTTTGCGTTACTTTTTACTACCAACAAACAAAAAAAAAGTTACAGTAGCACCCAAGTAATATGGCTTATCGATGTACCTGCGCAGAAGATGAATTTTCAAAGCGCGGGAAATGCTATTGACCAATCGGCACGCTCCACGCTTTTTCCTCCACCGCTATTGGTCGGTAGCTGCCGCCATGTTAGCGCGCGCCGCTTGACAGCCGCCATACTTGCGAGTGAGACGGAACTAACAGCTGCAGTGTATTATGAACCTTATACTAGTGATCTAAGGTTGATTGTAAGTTTCAAGCATTCTCGTTAATCTTCGGGGCCATACTTTCTTTTCTGTGCGAACGAAGATTCACGACGCGCCTTATCACTTGGGTACTACTGTACCAAGAAAAACTTCTTACCCTGATGTTTTTAGTTATTATGCCATACAACGTATAAAAGTTTTTTAGACCGCATAGAGAAGCACTTTTCCGTATCAACCATTTTATAAAAATAATATTTATTTACTTACAAAGCCACTTTTCGCTTTCTCATGGCGGGACATTTTTCTTTTTTTAACATCCAGATGCATTCTGTAACAAAATGAAAATATTTTTAAGAGCTTTTAAAATAAATAAATAAAATAAAACACCACAAGGCTGAAACTCTGGCAAATATTTAAAAAAAAACCGGTCAAGAGCGAGTCGGACTCGCGCACCGAGGGTTCCGTTCCGATTTCTGAAAAAGTGTGCTATTTAGAGACATCGTTTTATTTTTCCTGTAATCTTTACATAAACTTCTATCACATAGAATAATTTGAGATTTTTATCTTTGCAAACTTCGGAGATAAGGGGGGGAACGGTATTTTTTTTTTACATTTTTCATCAAAAGTCGAAAACTATGCGGCCTAAAAAAAAAAAAAAAAATAGTTTAAGAATGTGTAAGCAGCGCTCTTTCATATGATACCCCACATGCCCTAGTAGCCTCACTTTGAATTTTTAAACCCCCTTTCAGTCCCTGTTAAAAAAAATATATAAATATTTTTACTTCTTTCTTATTTGCAAAATAGTTGGGTAAACGTCATCTAACACTGTTCCAAATTTCAAGTTGATAGCATTAGTAGTTCTTGAGATATCCAGCTGTGACAGACAGACAGACTGAGTCACACCATAAGAGTTCCTTTTTTACCATTTTGGTACGGAACCCTAACTAGTACGCACGGCTACAGATAAAGTATAGCATTCCCAGTATAAGCTGATCTCGCATTATATAGGATTTCGTTACAATGAGAGGTCAGTGTAAACTGGAAATGTATAGCTTGATGTGTAGCCGTGCGTACATAAATTTACGCCTTCTTCCCATGGGGTAGGCAGAAACTACAGAACGCCACCAGCTACGATCCTTTCCTTACATACTCCTTTTGCCTCGTTTAAGTACATACACTGGTCTTACACATACAAATCTACAAAAGTGAAGACCTAGAGACTATTCAGTGGAGTACCTCTCACAAAGTTATTTATTTTCACCAAATAATCTGATTATGGCTAAGCAAGCCGATCTTGCAGATGAAAAAAAATTTATAGAAGACAAAAAAATACAGACAGCAAAAAAAATTACAACTTTTATATCCAACTGGAAAGAAGCGTTTTGTTTTTAAGTTTTATTATAACCAGCAGTTGGAGGTATACATATCATCATCAACTGCCTAGCCTTTTCTAAACATGTTGGGTCAGCTTCCAGTCTAACCGGATGCAGCTGAATACCAGTATATTACATGGAGCAACTGCTTATCTGACCTCCACAACCCAGTTACTGGGTAATACGATACCCCTTAGGTAATACGGTAATACGTATTTTACGTACGTATTTTACGTATTACGATACCCCTTCTGACAACCCGTAACAACTGTCAAAGATCCAGGCAGACAGCTGGGACCAACAGCTTAACATGCTTTAAGAGTCACAAAAGGATCTTGGTATGTAAAGATGGTCACCCATCCACGGACTGACAATCCAATCCGTTACAAGTACAACAAATCACCACATTAAAAAAATCACCCGTGGCTTCATCCTTAACATTCTGTTGTCTTCAGCAGCAACCAATAGAAAGAGAAGGATGATAAAATAATGCATCTCTCCTTTTCACCCTTTAAGTGTGATAGATAAGAAGCACTACCTAGAAAACTTATCTAGTTGAAGTAATCTTGATAACTCTCAATTAGTTGAAAAGTTTGTAACTACAGAAACAGTACAGTTTGGTCCCAAGGTCAGGCAATATTATTGAGTACTAGCTGCCCCGACAGACGTTGTCCTGTCTTAGCTATGAATATTCTAATGTAAACGCGCAAAGTTAAAATAGTAGTTTTCTGAAATTTTCCAATTTTCTTAAATTTTCTTTCTGTAAGATCATTCTACAAAGTATTAGAAAACTTAGAAAAAAAAGATGAATGCAATCGGTGAAGTATTTCTCAAGTTATGGCGTGACCAAGGGAAATAGGGATTCATTTTAGATAGATTTCAATTTAGTATTTCTATAGTTGACAAAAATGAAATATTGAAAACCAGATTTTCAATTAATTTTGTGCCAATTCATAAAAAATTACAGAATAAACCCTGAAATTAAAACTGCCTGCTTTGCTTATTTATGGTGAAACAAAATATTTTTATTACTTAAAGGTTGACTGCAGAAAATAATGATGGCATAAAGTCTGCGTCCATGTATTTGTTGAAGTATTGATTTGTGGAGTTTCTTGCCCATTCTTCTCCATTTGAAACTACCTTTTGGAAGAACTAGAATCAACTCTTATTTTCTTGTAAATTTTGATGTCAAAAGTGTCTTTTATGAACTTTTAAAGAAAAAACGCAAACATTCTTTGGATTTCTTTAATGACTGAGTCAGAATGGCGGTTTCAAACTAGGTTAGCATAAAAACTAGACACAAATAACAGTTAGCAGCACATTGTTGTCTGAGAATGTAGTATTCATGTTATTTTAAAACCAGGTAAAAACATGGAAAAAAGTTTAAACTAATTATCTATTTATTTCTATTAAAAGCAGAATTAAGGTCAGTCGCTATTTATAACAAAGACCCTTCTGCATTTTTTTTACAAATTTATGTTTGTACTTATATTGTTATGAAAATCTCAAAAACTGCTGTTTTTTATTCAATTTTGACAAATGATGAGTGTTTTTCATGAAGCTGTGAATAAAGATTGCTGATTGTGGTAGGCATGTTTGGATAGTAAAATAAGATTGAAGTTATTTTCTTTGAGGCTGATAATAATCTAAAGTATTTAAGACTATGGCCTACTTTTTCAATGAAAACAAACAAAAATGCAATAGATAAGGAACAATCAGCTAGCCAATTCTAATCTATTCTGTCAGATAGACAAACATAAATATTATCTTTATTTACTGTTTAAAATCTTTTAGCTAACGAAAATGTATTCATTTTTACAAAAAAAAAAAGTACTCTATTATGTCTTTTCTCTTGCTCAAAATTCATCAACAGGCTGGAATGCATCACAAAAAAAAAAACAAAAAGTTTTCACAGTGAGTTTTTTTTTTGTAGTTAAAGCTGTATTACAGTTAGCACCGCCTGTCCGCCTTTGGCGAAGGCCCAAACAGTCAACATCGGCATCGGGGTCATATTATCGACACAGAAAAAAAAGTTTTACCCATATCCCAACTGACATTTAGTAGCGATTTTCAAACTGTTGTATTTACTAGAATCACGCATCAAACAACATTATAAGTTGTTAATACGGTGACTGTACGGGTGATTTATCGTTTAACAACTGCATCCGCATTCAAACGTTTGTTTTTCAATCATAAAAATGTAAAAACATGGATTGTTACGTTCACAACGGTCACTGCTCGTCATAACCTATGCTAACTCTGTTTTAGCAACTTCTAAACAAACAAACTGATAAAGATAAGATAATAGATCTGCTTTACCACTAAATAAGCGTAGATTTATTTCCATACAAGTTCACAAACATCACTTTTTTGATAAAAACATGATAGATAACACAAACAACTTTACACACCACACATAGGCAACACAGTAGTGACGTGACGCGCGCGCTACGTTCTCTCTCTTTACAATCGACAATCGAGATGAGATTCGTCATTTGCGTAGTGTTGTGACTTGTCATAATTTTTGCAACTGGTAATAGCGACATCTATAATGATGAAGTGAAGAAAACTTTTTATGATAAACCAGCCAAGTGCGTGTCGGACCACGTACAATGACGTGTTCCGTAGTTGGGATGAATATAACCCAAGAACAAACTTAACATTGTAGTTGATTAACATGTCCTCCCAAACATGCCAAATGCAAATGTAAGTTGGTCGACTACTCGAACTTGTAAAGCCTACTTAGCTGTGATAATTTTCTTACACCTTCGATACATATGGTGGGTTGCGTTGCACCATCTTACTTTAACAATAACAAACAACGCACTGAAGGTGAGATTTTTAATAGGTATAGTTAAAGTAAGATGGTGCAACCCACGATTGTTAAAGTACCCGTTAGACAAAAAATGGATCGTTCCATTAGACAATTTGTTAGCTGACGTCATAACTTTGACTGTATCCTTAACCGCCCACGCTTCGCTTGTTAAAGTTATTGTTAAATATCTGTCACTTCTGACAGACGCGTCGAATGTCATGTCCCTGCTTTGAACTTTATCTGTTACATTTGACATGACGGTGCAAGAGCAGGTAGTCATTCTATGGTAATTTTAACTTTGACGGAAACTACATATAACCTAGCTCTTGGTGCAACCCACCCTTATATAGTTATGTCACCGTATAATTATGAACTTCGTTAGTGTAGAATCTAGCTCGTGAACTAAACTGTCGATAAATTGTGACTTTATATACACACGGCTACACATCAAGCTATACATTTCCAGTATACACTGACCTCTCGTTGTAAGGAAATCCTATACAATGCCAGATCAGCTTATACTGGAAATGTATAGCTCGATCTGTAGCCGTGCGTACATACACGACGCCGGAGCCGAACCGCACGTTTGTGTATACGAATGAAACCCGCACATGCGCCGCACTGGAACCGCGTGTACACCGCAGTGATACCGGTGATACGAGTTAAATAGTAAAGCAACGATCACAGTTCACTAATAGCGATTTATTATTTATTTATATTTTTTTATTATTTTTATGCGGTCTGGCTCCGGTGCGGCTCTGGTGCGGCTCCGGCGTCGTGTACATGAAGCCTAAAGCTTTTGGTTTCCCAGGAAAGCGTTCATAACGGCCGTCATGAAAATCTGTCATTTTCACCAGTATTTTACACCCCAAGTATTTAAATCGCAAGATTTGCCCTCACCGTACTTAGTCAAAGGAAAAGTGTCTATACTGAGAAGGGTAGATAATCAAGTCAAGTGAAGTCACTGTGTCATTGTGTGTCACAGGTGTCAAAACGAAACAGAAATGCTACTATCTTTTGACGTGGTAGCCGAATCTAACGATTTAAATCTTTGCCGCTGTCATAATTTCCATGACAGCCGTCACTACGGCTGTTAAGTGCGACCCTCAGAAGAACAACAAGCATAGAAGTAGTGTTTAAATAGCAACTGAACTCAATATATTTGTTTCATTTTGACTTATGGAGCCGCTATGATGTAAAAGAAGGACACATATACAGAAGACGTTTCGAAATTTTGTAGGTTGTCATTCATTTTATTCTGACTAGTGATGTACCCACTAAATTTCAACGTCGATAGAATTTACAATGACATTCTTTCTTATACTGCCAAGAATAATAACCGTAGGTACACCCGGCTACACATCAAACTATACATTTCCAGTTTACACTGACCGCTCATTGTAAGGAAATCCTATACAATGCGAGATCAGCTTATACTGGAAATGTATAGCTTGATCTGTAGCCGTGCGTACCTAAAATTTTGAATTAACTAAGCATCCTTATGATCCCAATACTTAATACATTCGTTCAAAATGAAACAATACTTTAAGTATGAACTAAATAGTTCGTCATCATCATCACCAAAGTCTTCCTTGGTTCCCGACAGCTCTTCATGTATTAAATCTGACCCGGCTAAACCAGAATGTATTTAATTGCCATAATAACTGATGAGTTTATTGAAAACAAGTGGGAGACATTCGGTTTTGCAAATGTTTTTAGCAACTTACTTTCTCATATTTATTTGAATTTTAGATTACATCATAGACTACTCAACAAAGTCTAGGGAACAAGGGTATTCAAAGCACCTAATAATTTTTATTTTAATACTTTTTATGTAACACATTATTTTAAATCGGTAGAAGCGTAATTTAATAGAGATTTGAATTATTTGATTAAATAAAATGGTTGTTAGTGAAAAAATAAAATTTATTATGAAAATTCAAATTTTTGTACATAAAAAAATAAATAACGACCAGATAATATTTTAAATAAAAAAATAAAATGCCTAGCAACTTTAATAATCTGTTAGGCGAATTCCAGCTAACACCATAATCATTCCGCCCTGGTACGAATGAACTTCCTGAGGATTCTGGAGTCGGCTCTGGCGACCAGGAACTCGCCAAAAGTGCAGTCTTCTTGAATCGGGATGGAATCCAATTATTTCTGAATTTGTTATTGTCATCTGTGTCAAGGATTCCTAAAATAAACAGTTCTCAATAAAATTTATGTAAGATTTTTAATCAACATTTTTATTTAGGTATTTACCTAAATAAAAATGTTGATAAAAAATCTTAAATCTTTAAACTAAGTTTTATTTGTATGTCTTACCTGACTGATGTGAGATGATTTCACGAGATGTCAAGATCAGTGGCGATTCATTAATCTGTATCGATGTACTATGTCCTGTTTCAACTTCCATTGCTACGGGATCCTACAATTACGTATTTTTTATTAAAAATAAATAAATAAATTTGCACACGATTATATTTCCGACTGGGATAATTAGAAGAATGATATCGCATCAATGATATTTTTAATATAATATCATTGTATTGAGAGGAGCTCGTGGCTAAGTAATAACAGCCGCACGGGTCGATCCATGAGGTTAAGCTACGCTTGCCGGGGTTGGTCAGTGGATGGGTGACCATCTTTACATACCGAGACTCCTCCGTGCCTCGGAAAGCACGTTAAGCCGTTGGTCCCGGTTGTCATTCGTGGATCTTTGACAGTCGTTACGGGTCGTCAGAAGCCCGAAAGTCTGACAACCAGTCTTACCAAGGGGTATCGTATTACCCAGTTACTGGGTTGTGGAGGTCAGACAGGCAGTCGCTCCATTTAAAATACTGGTATTCAGCTGCATCCGGTTAGACTGGAAGCCGACCCCAACATAGTTGGGAAAAGGCTAGGCAGATTGATTGATCATTGTATCGCATATATCAAGTGAACATATTTCTGAAATGTTATACCTGTCTTCATGTTAGATTGCTGTTGATTGTGAGCGGTTCTTTTAATTTGCAGTACTGCGCTATGTCCTTCTTCGCAGACTTCCATAAGTATTTCCTGTAATGTAATAAATAAAGTTTTAATTTGAACGGGATACTATTTATTGCCAATAAAATACCTTAAAATTATATCATAATACTGGATGAATTTTTTATCATGCACCAAATCGAAATGAGAGATTGTACTCATCATTATGAACAACTTTTACTATGGGAACAAACCTGAAATCGCGAAAAAAAAATCAGCTGTTCAGTACAGTTATCTACATCAAACTCGTCAAAATGTACTGAACAGCTGATACTTTTTCGCGATTTCAGGTTTGGTCCCATAGTAAAAGTTGTTCATAATGATGAGTACAATCTCCCATTTCAATTTGGTGCATGATAAAAAATTCATCCTGTATATCAGACCATTTCATCTGTTCTATCCATACCTAACAAATAATGTGACGACTTAAAGAACATGCTACATCCATTTCATAGGTTCATTACCAAATGAATACAAGGTAAAATGCTTGGAGCATATTATGTGGCTGTGCTTTTTGGAGTCCAATTTCGTATACCAATACAATTTATCCATTTTTTTTTCACATCGTCTAGGAAATCTGTAAAAGAAAAGTATCGACAACATTATTTACGTCACTATGGCTGATCAAGATAACCCCAAAACAATTTCCGAATATTCGCTAATAACTTCTATTGGAATAAATATTACGACTGGTTTCAGCTATATAGTGACACAGCAATATTTGTTATGTATATTTATTCGTTTATCAGATCATATGCAACAAGAAATTGAGCAAAAACTTACCGATGGAAGGTCAATATTTATTGTTCATTTTATTTTCACTATGAATGGGACTTGCAGCCCCCAACCACACAAGAAATTGCTCCACAGCGTCCACACACTCACTATTTGTAGTTAAACAAAGAATTCATGCAATCTAACAGTAGAAATATTATTAAAACATCGCAAAACCATGGAAGATTACGACAAACACGTAAACAATGAACACGCGAATAAGTCAGGTAGTTCAATGAACGAACTGTCAGGCATTGAAACAAAGTACTATCAAATTTGGCCGCGTCATACTATAACTTTTTTAACCAAATGACAATTGATCTTGTGACCATGCCAAGAAAGTAAAACAAAGAGTAAAACATTTATCTCTTTCCCACATCCTTTATCGTACCTTTATCGTACCTAATAATAGAACGGGACTAAAGGTAGTTACAGAATTCTGTTTTTAACCTTCCTTCTATGCTTTGTTATTGTTCTGAGGTGCGACCACCCCACTCTTCTAGGAAACCGTAGCTTTACTTGGATTCGGAACTGTGATCGCAGTAACCGTAGAACTTAGACATGACTGGATGACCCAGGAGTACATGTGTTCTGTGCGTAGGTACAGACAACAGCACATCAGGATCTAAGAAACTATCTTCCTCCAAATGATTTTAAACCTTAAACTGTTGAAGATTAAGTTCAAAATCAAATAAGAAAATTTGAAAGTTTGTAGTAACTTGACATGCTGCGTCCAGGGGGGCTAAAACGGCCACTTTGGCAGAATCATATCATATATTATGAATAATATTTGAAATCGTAAAACGGTCACAAACTGACAATATATTATGAATTGTACCACTACTGTACAGTAGTACCCAACTGATAAGGCGCGTCGTGAATCTTCGTTTGCACAGAAAAGTATGGCCCGGAAGATTAACGAGAATGCTTAAAACAATCATCCTTAGATCACTACTATAAGGTTCATAATACACTGCAACTGTTAGTTCCGTCTCACTCGCAAGTGTGGCGGCTGTCAAGCGGCGCGCGCTAACATGGCGGCAGCTACCGGCCAATAGCGGTACAGGAAAAAGCGTGGAGCGTGCCGATTGGTCAAAAGCATTTCCCGCGCTTTGAAAATTCATCTTCTGCGCAGGTACATCGATAAGCCATATTAGTAGGGTATTTCTGTACTGGGGTAACCAATTGATGAAGCCCACTGCACATACAATTTCAAAGACATTAAAGTATTGCAAAGTTGCAACTTGCAAGAAATAGTTTTATGGTCTACGTATGCAAGATCTGCATCTAGCAATAAAAAAATGCTTGAATAGAGAGAACCTTAGGGTTCCCTGAAGGCTATGCATTAAAGGCGTTACGTAAAAGCTCGACAAACTGGGCGGCTAAGAGTAGGACAGAGGATAGCCGTCTGACTGACCAATTTTAAGCTTGTGTGGATGCAAGTCTGCACATTTTTGGGAGGTTAATAGCGAAAAAGTTTTATTTTAAAATATATACTTTCTTCAAAGAATAGAACTGCCCGCCAAAAAAAACACAAAATTCAAATCGAAAATTCCGGTCTGCTAGAATCCGATGTTCATTTATTATAATCTCATTTTCCACGCACCAGCAACCATCTTCCATGGAATAAAACATTGCTGATTCTTTCAACTATTATATTTTTAGCTTTTTTTTTATTTTACAAAATTATAACGTCATTCTAAACGTATCATTATGGATAAAACCCAAGAACCGCCTAAGAAATGTTTTTGTGCGCGATGCTTCATTCCTGTCGATCCTGAAGACAGGGTCGAAATCGAAGGGCAGAGCTTCCACAGGTGTTGTAGCACGTGCTGTAAGTATAAACCAAGTTTTATTTAACGTTTTCAACCTACTTTTAGGGAGTAGAGACGGGAAGGTACGTCTCGGATCTTGGCAAGTAGGTATAGCCAACCGGCGGAGCTCTTAGTGAATACTCACATTACGAAAATCACTCTTACCACCTACTGCTACAACATAGATGCTGTCAGTGTTCAATTGTTGCCACTGATGTGCAGTTGACTACCATCAGCAGCTATAAAAAAGATGTGCGCTTCTTGCGAAGAGTGCAGGTAAGACCAAGTTTAGGTCTGGTGAGAGAAGTCCGGACAAACTAGGATAAGACGTATTCTTACTATACTTTCTTCAAATTGGTAATTAAAATCCCTCCCACCTTCACGATATACTGTCAGTATCATTTTGCCAGTTTGGAACAGTTGGTAGTAAGCCCTTCATCTTGAAAACCATCGTTTATTTTCCAGGTGTCTGCCGAACGATTCCTAAATCCCTGAAGATGTTCTACGGGCACGTGTTCTGCGCCGATTGCTTCAAGACGCACGTCTTATCGAGATTTAGAGGCGAGAACCCTCGCATCCATTCAAATAGCTGGTGGATGCAGTGGGCTCCTGGCGGTCACCCACAAGAGGCGAATAATAATGAGAGCAAAGGTGACTATACAACCCAACCACTATCATCACTATTCTCTTGACCTATACCCTATTTAATTGGGGTCGGCGCAGCAAGTCTTCTTCTTCTTCCATACTTCTCTACAGTCGTTGTACCTATACCCAAAAATCCTTGAGTTACTACTCTTATGTCATCTTAACGATCGGCAATTGTCAACGCAAAAACATGGCTTATTTGAGATTCAATCCTTAGAATTCTGGACTTTCGTCAGTCATCTCAATGTAATGACGTAGCCAGTTAGTGCCAAGGTCTACATAGTTTGATCTTTTCATTCAGAGACGAAACCTGAGACCCAGGAGAAACCGGAGGAGCCACCAAAGAAATGTATCTGCGCGCGCTGCCTTCAGAGTCTTGACGAGAGCAACAAAGTGGAAATCGGAGGCCAAAGCTTCCATCCTCAATGCGCCAAGTGCTGTAAGTATCTTCATCTAATGGACACTAGTTAGGGGTCGGTGTTTTTCACGAAAGAAGTAGTGCACTCTGAGCAATCCAGCTTTAAACTGAGTGTATGCTTTTTCATTTGCGCGCCTGTCTTATAGTCATAATTGTTCCAGTGTTTAGAAATGGAGCATTATAGGACGTATAACTATTAATTTAACTTTCTCGCAACGGAACAATGATAGCTTTAACGCTTTATAGCCCCCGTATGTTTTTATTTGCCTCCCAGTTATCCTTAGTTTGTCAAGTTTGTCCATCAAGGCAGATAACATTATAACAGTGAACTAAATTCCAGATTTCTGCCACGCAATTCCGACGGACAACGTGAAGATTTACTACGGACAAGTCTTCTGCGAAGAGTGTTTCAACAAACATGTCCTGCACCGTAGCGAGGACAATCCTTCCGAGTTCTTCAAAACTTGCTTTGAACAGTGGCAGAATAATACTCAGTTTGCTGAGGATATGAGGGAATTCCTCGCTGCAAACAAGGAAACGTCTGCACCGTTGATTTTCATGATGCAAGGACAACAGCCGAATTTCTGTCGATGTGGCAAGTGTGGCAATGGCCCGCAAGAGTGGTTTCAGAATAATGAACCCAAGAAATGTAAGTTGGATGTTTTTTTTACGTATTTAGGTCAGGTTATGGCTGCTTACCACCAACACGATAGACCAGCATGGTCGTCAAAGGCTTGGGAAGACTTATTTTCCAGCAGTAGTGTATGCGTCAAGTTTTAGTTCTGATTACCAAGCCTACAACTACTTTAGTCCATTCTGCGTCGTGGGTCGTCTTCTATGACATCCCTTAGGCTTGTTTCATACCAGATTAGAGCTGCAAAGCTCGAGTCAATTGAAGTTTGTCTATTGTAGGCCTTGTGCACCGATACACAGTTCACCCCTTATGCGACCGCTACTACTGTACTGCGGGGGGCAGGGGACGCCGTGAACTTTAACCGTAAGGCCGGTTTTAGTGCTCGACTGCCCGTCGGTGCGTACGTCGGTCGCGCTTGTCATTTGTATGAAAATTCACAAGTCACAGTGCTCGACCGACCGTACGCACGCATATAACGCGTAATTTTAATACAAATGACAAGCGCGACCGACGTACGCACCGACGGTCGGTCGAGCACTAAAACCGGCCTAAGCGCTGACGTACAAGGCGCGGTACTGCGGTATAGCGGTCAAACTATAACACAGTGGTCCATCTAATATTTCCTAAGACAACTTTTTCAGTGTAAATATTTTACAGTAGGTACTAATATAACAACTAGTTGATAACCAATACAAATCTCCCGTTTTAGGTGCGTAAGAGTTAGAATATGAAAAATTTTCACAGCTGCAACACGTGCCGTTTCAACTGGGGACGATTCTTTGGACGTCTGGGACATGTCGTCCGAGAATACGACTGAAGTTTCGATCGCCGATTTACCACCTGAAGCGTGCAAACCCATCGACGAATCAGCAATCGTGGAAAAAATTAAATATGTGTCTGCAGCAGAAAAAATCGAAAAGCTGACAAAATATCTACACGAGAAAGGTCTAAGCGAACCTGTAAAATCCCTGAAAAAATGGAAAAACTTCAATGATAATGGTAAATTATCGAAAGGCTCGTATGACGAGCCTTCGTATCGTGCATGGGTTGATCTACAGAACCCGAAAGTATGTAGTAGAACCCTATTGGATTGTCCTAAGTGTTTGTGGCAGTGTGGTCCTATATATGTAAACAGTGACTATTTGTGAAAAGTTTTTATATTGCGGAGAGATTTTTGAATAAAAATGTAGTGTATCTATAAATATTGTCGTTTAACTTGTGTTCATCACCCACGCACCAAGTTCACTATCCATGGAACTCTGCTAACCCTCGGCTAAAGGTCCACGGGGGGAACGAAGCGACCCGAAGCAGAGTTCGTTTAGCTTTCCTCCATATCTTTTCATACTTCCGTTTTCGTTTCACTTAGTACGCTGTGTGAGTCGAAGTATAAAAAGACACACTCGCACGCTAAAGAAACCTAAACGAACTCACCCTGTATACTTACTCGATCGCGTTTACGTTAACGTTGACGTATGTCAATTCGTATGGAATAATTGTGTTTCCCATTATAGTCACCAGGCGGCGCTTATTCAGTTCACACACACGTTTTATTTTTACGTGTGTGTGAACTGAGGGTCCAGACTGGAATCCGCAAAATTTTAATCCTATGATTTAGTAGAAGTCTTAAAACAATTGTAGAACGAATCTGGGAATTTGTAAACAAATATATTAAAAACTACAGCTCATAAAGTGTGGTCCCTCAATCCTCACACTGCTCACACAACATCAGCCAGATCTCGGAGAGTATCTTAAAAATGAAGGTTTTGTGATTACAGACATTTAGTAAAAAATTTGTAAAGATATTTACTAAATTACAGACCCCAGAGCATTAAAGATAAAAAAAATATAACGTCTAAACTGTGGTCCCTCAGTCCACACAACAAAGGTAATTATTTTAGTGAATATTACCGAATTTAATCAATGAAACCGTTCTTTTTCTACCTAACGATTTAGTAAAAGTCTTAAAACGTTCTGTAAGAAAGAAATGGAACAGAAATATCGACGCAATTTGGAAAATAGCCATGATTAAAACTGGTCCCTCAATCCTCACACTTCTACTGACATATGCGTGTGTAGCTGTTGAACGAAAGAAATATCACAAAGTCTAGTGTACAGACGCCAGCAGGTCAAGCCACACGAAACTGTCAAATTTTCCCAATCAACCTTGAACCTAATGCTTTAGCGATAAAGATGAAAATCTATTGAAGAAATTTGACAGATTGTAGTAGCTTGATGTGCTGGCGTCTGTACTTAACTTTTAGTAAAAAAATTCTACTAAATACCAGAAAATTCTAATTGTGAATTGCTTTCCTCTTAGCTGAGATAATGTTATTTTAGTAATCCTATGAAAATAGATAGAGTAGTGTCACCACACAATTAAACAAAATGTAGACAGTACTATTAAACTTTTTTTAATACTAGCTGCTGCCCGCGACTTCGTCTGTGATCCAGGATAAAAAGTAGCCTATGTCACAGAATAAATAATAGTACTATGCCTATGTCCTTCTCCAGGTCACGGCCTACTCATGTGCCAAATGTCATCCAAATACGTTGAGCCGTTTCACCGTGAAAGCAAAACAAACAAACAAAGTCACTTTCGTATTTATACCGCTTTTCACCGCGGCTTCGCCCGAATGGAAATATCCCACGGGAACGTTCTACCGTGATAAAAAGGTATCCTATGTCCTAACTGAGGTGTAGGTCTAACCATGAGCCAAATTTCATGCAAATAAGTTCAGCCGTTTTAGAGTGAAAGCGTAATAAACAAACTCACTTTTAGTTAGGATGACATAAGATGGAATGAAAAAAGGTTGTATAGTTAAATTATTATTATATTATAATATATGACGTAAGTATGTGTATTGTTAAAGAATGAAAAAGTAGATTAAATAAAAGTTAAAAAAAATAGCTACTGTCCTAACGTAAAATTCGAATTATAAACTTCAAAACGAGATATTGACATACTACACAACACCATTAAAAAAAGTTTAATAGTACTGACTATTAAACTTTTTTTAATGATGATCTGTGATCCAGGATAAAAAGTAGCCTATGTCACAGACTAAATAATAGTACTATGCCTATGTCCTTCTCCAGGTCATGGCCTACTCATGTGCCAAATTTCATCCAAATACGTTGAGCCGTTTTACCGTGAAAGCGAAACAAACAAACAAAGTCACTTTCGCATTTATACCGCTTTTCACCGCGGCTTCGCCCGAATGGAAATATCCCACGGGAACGTTCTACCGTGATAAAAAGGTATCCTATGTCCTAACTCAGGCCTAACTCAGGTGTAGGTCTACCCATGTATACCCATGACGAAAAATTAGGAAATGTTAGCAGCCGCCATCTTGGATTTTCATTTTGACATCAGTATCGTTTTCAGCGACATCAAAAAGCATGGAAACGACACCCATGACGAAAAATCAGGAAATTTTAGCAGCCGCCATCTTGAATTTTCATTTTGACATTAGTATCGTTTTCAGCACCTTCTCAAACCATGGAAACGACACCCATGACGAAAAATTAGGAAATTTTCGCAGCCGCCATCTTGGATTTTCATTTCGCTCTCAGTATCGTTTTCAGCACCCTCTACAAGTTCCATTATTTTCAGATTCATTTAAAATGGAACTAGGGGCAATAAAAAATTATCACTAGTTCCATCATGGAACAATTAATGGAATTAGTGGCAACGAAGCGACTAGAATTCAATCTATTTATTTTTTTAATTTTGACGTGCTTTTCAAATAAATGATTTTAAATAAATGATGATTTTGATTTTGACTTTGACAAGTAAGTACTTTATTAGTAGATGATGTCTATGGTCTGATGATGAAGGTGGAAGGAGGCCACATGAACTCTGTAATAAAACAACGCAACCTCATCAAGTTGTGGTTCGTTTGATTTGTCACGTAAATAATGTCAATAATGTAAATAGTGTAGATAATCTTAATGGTCTGAATAATGTAAAAAGTGTAAGAGAGTTTACGGTATAACTAATGAAAATGCTTTATTATAGCATATAGCATTTTTATTAAACAAAAGCGCGCCATCTAGTGAAACTCATTCAGGAAAAGTGTTAAGTACATAAAGTCTTTAAAAGATTTAATTTTTTAATTTTTTCGGTGTTGTGTAGTATGTCAATATCTCGTTTTGAAGTTTATAATTCGAATTTTACGTTAGGACAGTAGCTATTTTTTTAAACTTTTATTTAATCTACTTTTTCATTCTTTAACAATACACATACTTACGTCATATATTATAATATAATAATAATTTAACTATACAACCTTTTTTCATTCCATCTTATGTCATCCTAACTAAAAGTGAGTTTGTTTATTACGCTTTCACTCTAAAACGGCTGAACTTATTTGCATGAAATTTGGCTCATGGTTAGACCTACACCTCAGTTAGGACATAGGATACCTTTTTATCACGGTAGAACGTTCCCGTGGGATATTTCCATTCGGGCGAAGCCGCGGTGAAAAGCGGTATAAATACGAAAGTGACTTTGTTTGTTTGTTTTGCTTTCACGGTGAAACGGCTCAACGTATTTGGATGACATTTGGCACATGAGTAGGCCGTGACCTGGAGAAGGACATAGGCATAGTACTATTATTTATTCTGTGACATAGGCTACTTTTTATCCTGGATCACAGACGAAGTCGCGGGCAGCAGCTAGTATTAAAAAAAGTTTAATAGTACTGTCTACATTTTGTTTAATTGTGTGGTGACACTACTCTATCTATTTTCATAGGATTACTAAAATAACATTATCTCAGCTAAGAGGAAAGCAATTCACAATTAGAGTTTTCTGGTATTTAGTAGAATTTTTTTACTAAAAGTTAAGTACACTAGACTTTGTGATATTTCTTTCGTTCAACAGCTACACACGCATATGTCAGTAGAAGTGTGAGGATTGAGGGACCAGTTTTAATCATGGCTATTTTCCAAATTGCGTCGATATTTCTGTTCCATTTCTTTCTTACAGAACGTGTTAAGACTTTTACTAAATCGTTAGGTAGAAAAAGAACGGTTTCATTGATTAAATTCGGTAATATTCACTAAAATAATTACCTTTGTTGTGTGGACTGAGGGACCACAGTTTAGACGTTATATTTTTTTTATCTTTAATGCTCTGGGATCTGTAATTTAGTAAATATCTTTACAATTTTTTTACTAAATGTCTGTAATCACAAAACCTTCATTTTTAAGATACTCTCCGAGATCTGGCTGATGTTGTGTGAGCAGTGTGAGGATTGAGGGACCACACTTTATGAGCTGTAGTTTTTAATATATTTGTTTACAAATTCCCAGATTCGTTCTACAATTGTTTTAAGACTTCTACTAAATCATAGGATTAAAATTTTGCGGATTCCAGTCTGGACCCTCAGTTCACACACACGTTTATTTTTCAGTACAAACTGACGTTTACGTTAACGTGATCGAGTAAGTATAAAAACTCGCACTACGCCTGCTGTTCCGTCGTTTCACTTCATTACCAACCAGTGTGGCCTTTTTGTCAAGTTTGTCACACACACAAAATCCTTATTTGTTGCTTGTGTGGCTTTGCCACAGAACGTTCACTATCTTCTTGAGATTCGTCTCAACCGCCGTCTGCGCTCCATGTTGAGTTTCTTGCTCTTTGCCAGCGCTGATGTTCTCCCCTCCTCAGCCAACGTTGAAAAGGAATAAGCTCTTATCCATACTTGATAGTCTGCTCTCAAGCCTCAACTTGAATCTGCTCTCAAATCTTGAGTTCGTTTAGTCACCGAGAATGCTGTCAGCCGTTGTCTTTAAAATCGGCTCTCGCAGCCCTCCTTGATATTAGCATCGGCTCTCAATCAACCACCCGTCCACACTGAGAACGAAGCGAAACGAAACTAAGTTCGTTTAACTTCGCTCATGTAACCGCGTCTTTTCATACTTCTGTTCATAGTTTGCAGCGTTAGCTTCGTTTCGCTTCTTTCTCAGTGTGACCTGCGCTTTAAGAATGCTCAACTACCATCTTGAGAGTTTTCTCAACCTCCGCCTTGAGAAATCGCGCTTACTTGAGCCACACCGTGTTGAGATTCTGCTCTAGATCTTCAGGTCTCAAATGGTGTATTTTTGAAACAGAATACACTCCCTAACTTTCAAACACAAATTAGGCCCGCCATACACGGACCGCTCGAGCAGTTACCTAGTGAGTAGTGATCAACATACACGGACCGCTCTTGCAGTCAAGAGTCAACAGCTTGAGGCTGCCATTGATAACTGCTCGAGCAGTTGGTTTAACTGCTCGAGCAGTTGGCAATTTCACATCAGTAGCATCATGGATTTTGAGGAGGAAACACTTCTGCTGCTTTTGTTCATACGATGACGACGGCGGCGTAAAAATAGAAAATTGTGGGTTCATCCAATATTAGAAACACGAAAATTATAATGGAGAATTGAAGAGCGCGGGCGGAGGTAACTGCGCGAGAGCAGTCGACAGCTCGAGCAGTCAGTGTATGCCTGGCGAAGTGGCGACTGCTTGACCGCATGATGAAATTTCACCGTGCTGCCAACCGCCCGAAGCAGTTGCAACTGCTTGAGCGGTTCGTGTATGTACGTAGAAGTCTGTAGTTCTTTATGCAGTCGCAGCTTGAAGCAGTCGATTTTGACTGCTTATGACCGTGTATGGCCGGCCTTACACGTCCATAGCGCTAAACCATGGTCTAGAATTTTTAGGTGTACCTCTTTAGAGGATCTATCCCAGCATTCCAGCCAACTGTATAGGAACCATTCGATATGCTTCCGTGCCGAATCAAACATCAGGCTTTCGCGCAGGATTACCAGCAGCGAAACCGCAGTATAGTTCAACTGACTCGCATGATGTTCCGGATCATTATTCTTGGTGGTTTTGCAGCGGAGATATGATACTTGCCTAAATCAATGTTATCGTAGGAGTCCTCAAAAGGGCCTCACTCATTTACTGTCCACCGGCACACGGTGGTGGGACAGCTGCTTTATATCTACACTAGGCGCTCGCTACTTTAACAGCTATAAGCCGGCGTTCGCACGGACCGTGGTGGGATTTTATTGCGCACTGGATATTGTTTTACGTGCGTGCGTACGTTACGTGCGTGCGTACGTCGGTCGGCTCACAGTCCGCTGGCACACGGTAGTGGGACAGGTACTTTATACCTACTACAGGCTCGCTACTATCAGCTATAAATCGTTTTTTTCTCATTTTTAGAGAGAATTCATCAGCTACAAATCATTTTTTTCTCATTGTTGAGAAGAGCCTAATAAATAAATAAATAAATAAAATAAAATCAAACCCAATATCCACATTACTCGATTTTATTTACTTACAAAACATTCCGAAATTCTTGACTTTTTAGGTACTACCCACTTTACACTTTGTACCGCGTTATCCGACCTCCTCGGCATCTTCCTTGGCTTCTTTTTTATCGTCCTTAATGTCTGTTTCTTTTTTTGTTATGTCTCCAGAACATTCATTCTTGTTGTG
This sequence comes from Cosmia trapezina, assembly GCA_905163495.3. Lineage (NCBI taxonomy): Eukaryota > Metazoa > Arthropoda > Insecta > Lepidoptera > Noctuidae > Cosmia > Cosmia trapezina. The sequence continues at coordinate 4,940,965 of LR991049.1, read as the reverse complement.
CGAAAAAATGTATTTGTAGAAGCAATCTTTGCAGAAAACATGGCCGTAATAGTTTTTCGAATGAACAGGCGGCGTACGACAAATACCTGCAAGAAATATGATATACTTTAGACACTTTCTATGTATTTAAATCGACTAGACCTAGTTACTGAAACTGGTAAGCAGATGTGAGGGGACAGACAAACAGGCAGACAAGTGAAGTCGCACCATAAAGCCCCATTTGGATGGTGCAAGTTTCTGGAACATTCAAGAACAATCCATCCATACTATCCATACTCCATACTAATACTATATACTATTATACTATACTATAATACTATATACTATATATACTATATTACTATATTTACTATATACTATATATACTATTACTATATATTTATATATATATTATTATTATAAATCCGAAAGTAACTCTGTCTGTCTGTCTGTCTGTTACCTTTTCACGCCTAAACCACGCAAAATAATCCTACAGGGGGTGATATAGGGGATGAAAGTTTGTATGGGAAACTCAGTATTTCTTAAGTTAGGGATGTGAAAATTAAAATGCATGCTTTTGATAGGAAATTAAGAAATATGCGGTTCAGCGTCTTTGAAAAATCATCCCCTAAGGGGGTAAAATAGGGGTTGATTTTAAAATTTACAAAACTGCACGGATTTCGACAAAATTTGGCAAGGCTGTATATAGCATCCTGGGGAAGGACATAGGATACTATTTTTTTCAAAAATAATACTACATGGTGTGATATAGGGGATGAAAGTTTGTATGGGAAACTCAGTATTTCTTCAGTTAGGGAAAAATTAAAATGTATGCTTTTGATAGGAAATAAGGAAATATGCGGTTCAGCGTTTTTGAAAAATCATCCCCTAAGGGGTTAAAATAGGGGTTGATTTTAAAATTTACAATACTGCACGGATTTCGATAAAATTTGGCAAGGCTTTATATAGCATCATGGGGAAGGACATAGGCTACTTTTTGTCTTAAAAAATAATCCTACAGGGGGTGATATAGGGGATGAAAGTTTGTATGGGAAACTCAGTATGTCTTAAGTTAGGGATGTGAAAATTAAAATGTATGCTTTTGATCGGTTCAGCGTTTTTGAAAAATCATCCACTAAGGTGGTAAAATAGGGGTTGATTTTAAAATTTACAAAACTGCACGGATTTCGACAAAATTTGGTAAGGCTGTATATAGCATCCTGGGGAAGGACATAGAATACTATTTTTTTCAAAAATAATACTACATGGGGTGATATAGGGGATGAAAGTTTGTATGGGAAACTCAGTATTTCTTCAGTTAGGGAAAAATTAAAATGTATGCTTTTGATAGGAAATAAGGAAATATGCGGTTCAGCGTTTTTGAAAAATCATCCCCTAAGGGGTTAAAATAGGGGTTGATTTTAAAATTTACAATACTGCACGGATTTCGATAAAATTTGGCAAGGCTTTATATAGCATCATGGGGAAGGACATAGGCTACTTTTTGTCTTAAAAAATAATCCTACAGGGGGTGATATAGGGGATGAAAGTTTGTATGGGAAACTCAGTATGTCTTAAGTTAGGGATGTGAAAATTAAAATGTATGCTTTTGATCGGTTCAGCGTTTTTGAAAAATCATCCACTAAGGTGGTAAAATAGGGGTTGATTTTAAAATTTACAAAACTGCACGGATTTCGACAAAATTTGGCAAGGCTTTATATAGCATCCTGGGAAAGGACATAAAGATGGGAAACCCAGCATTTCTTAAGTTAGGGATATGAAAATTCAAATTTATGCTTTTGGTAGGAAATAAAGAAATATGTGGTACAGCGTTTTTGAGGGGGTACAATTGGGGTTAGCTACCTCTTTTTAAGAGATTTAAGGGATTGGAAATGTAGTCATAGTTCGAATCTTGAGGTAACATTTAGTCTTTTTTCATTCGAAGTTTTTACGAGGAAATTATTTGAACGAGTGGACACTCGGACAAAAGTTTTTTGTTATTAGAGAGTGACTGGCATAATAAATTTTAAGTAATTAACAAAGTCCCCCCGCCGCGTAAAGGCTCTTACAGACAGAGGCGATATCGCGAGCGATATTGCGATATTATCGCGTCGCAACACCGCTACGCGACACGTCGTGACGCGATATCGCCTCTGTCTGTAAGAGCCTTAAGTGTGTCTGTTTGAATGCGATAATGTCAAAAAGTACCGAACGGATTTTCATTCGGTTTTCTCCAATGAACGGAGTGATTCAGTGTAATTCATTATGGTTTTGTGTAAATTGGCTGAAATATGACGACGACTGTTGAAGATGTCGGAAAAATTCATGCCGACTGGTAGCTTTATGCTTACTATACACGGTAACGATATATCGTAGCGATTTGAGTTTGTACAGTTATATCGGACGGCCCTATGTTTTCCACATGTACGTTCCCATGGGATATTTTCCGACATCCACGCGGGCGAAGCCGCGGGCAAAAGCTAGTATAATGTCATAAAGCACGTTCAATTATTATTTTCATAAAATGGCATGCAATAATTGAAAGCAAGTTTTGCAATTCAATAATTGCATGCGACTTCTGTTTACACACACCAAGACAAGTTTTGCCTCGTCTAAACAAAGAGTTGCACGTCCTTGTACAATGGGGATAAAAACTCCTACATACTCACTTCAGATGTCACTACTATCACGTGTCCAAAAATTTGACTGCTAGCTGTCACATCCATACAATTTTTGTAAACAAGCGATTTATTTTACGCATAACTAACTAATGTGTCACATTAGTTAGTTACAAAAATACGGGGATCCACATGGGTCTGCGTATTTTTGTGCTTTCTCCCACAGTTTTCGTCTTAAAACATCATTGGGAAATATGTTTTTCCCAAAGATGTTAAAGGATTTGTCACACTGGATGCGTTCTGCGGCCTGCGGTCAGGTCAAAGCGAACGCAGCCCGCATCCTGTATGAACAACATTGTCGGTATCAATATATTATTTTGTATAGAATGCGATCTGACCGTGCGAGCACAACCAAAGAACACATGTTGGCCCGACCAGTGCCAGTCAATTATTGCATCAATTTTGGTATGCCATAGGCAATAAACTTGCACCGTGTAACTACCGTGTGTTATTTTTTTTACCAAATGGAAAACAGTGGAAAATAAATACAATACTGTCATTCATTATATGTACTTTTAAATCGATCGATTGTGATTGAGGACAATCATTATTTCTTCAAATCCTCATATTTTAATGCAATAATATTTCAGTAAATAATCAAAATACTAACAGCATATTCCACAATTAGTTCTAATGTTATTGTATGTAATCTTATCTTTTTCACTTTTGTTACTGCTGTGTATGTCGTGAGGAGACATATCATTCATTTTACTTAATTATTCACGTAAAATTTTGCCTAATAAAATATAGCCGCTGTTCCTGAATTTATTGTGACAGATTTCCTTTGACAAAATGACAAGTCCCATAAATTATTTAATTTTTAAAATAATGGCCAGTTATATATACATTACAAAACGTGTTTCACAAATTGTTTCGTGCCTTTTAAATCGATGCTATCTTTATGAATGCTTAGTGGTATACTATCAATTTACGTTGACAGGTTGTTTGTATTCTCCTGACTTCTCTTTCTAACTCATGATTTTGGCATGAACACTAGCGCCCATCATTAAAACAGTTCAAGTCATGTTTAATTATCCAATTTTGTCGGATTATGTTCCAAATTGACAACGGAAAGTAGCAACAAACAATTTTCAGGCGTGGCTATCTAAACGAAAACAGATATTTATGACTTAAATTGTGGCTAAAACAAGTTAAATGTGATCTTTACTGTTTTATTACGCAACCGGGAATGTTTTACCCGGTGTTACCGCAGTGAAACTAGTGACTGAATTCATTAACAAATAGGGCGTCAACTGCCGTTGAATTAATACGAAAAATAAACATGTACGGAAGAAAGACGCCTTCCACCTATCGATCAACGCCTTCTGTGTATTCACATTACACCGGAAAGTAAGTTTACAAATTACTTAAAAAAAATCCTATTGGAAAAGGAGTTTGCTGCATGAAAAAAATTTTAACACCACAGATGACATGACATGAGTTTTAAAAAAGTTTGCATGGATGTGCAAGGAGTTTGTATTAAGTCAAATGCCTGCAAAGATCTTGGTATGTCTTTATCTTTTATTTTATTATGAGGGCCATACAAAATTACAAACAATCAATACACTTTATTAGTATCACTACTTTGTGTAGTGGAGGTTCATCGAACTTTATTATTGACAGCCTGACTAATCGCTAAGTTCCATGAGTATCGATTTCTAATTGTGCTTCTGAGTTTTGCCTATTTACAATATGGCTTTCAAGGCTGGTTTGTTGTTTCAAGGTTGTTGGTTTCAAGGAAGGTATGGTTTTCATGGTTTCATGCTTGCCTTCCCTGAAGCTCTGTACCACACCCATGATCCTAAATTTAGCAGTTGTACATGCAACCCCTGTCACAGATTAATACAGATGGGACACTCTGCAAAATCATTTAAATAAAAAGCAGCTCTTGTTACGACACAATAAAGTGCAATTCGGGTCGCACTACGCTTGTCGCGGGTTGTTTGGAAAAGATACCGTGGCCCTGGCATAGGCAACTGAAGGAACACGGGTGGGTTTTAGTCAGTAGAAGTCATTTGATGATTTCCCATACACAAAAAAAAAAAAAAGGTCACACTACGCTTATTACCTACAGTTATATACAACTACAAGTTGCCTCTCTCTTTCTATCGCGTAACTCTTATACCTTCTGTCCTACTGAATTGACCCCGTGAGAGGTGCCTGTCTCATACTTGTAGCTCTATACCTAAACTGCGGAGTGTCCCATCTGTATTAATCTGTGCCCCTGTTAACTTAACAAGCCTTGGTAAGCACATTAAGCTGTTGGTTCCAGATAGCATTTGTGGATCTTTGACAGTCACTCTGCGTTTTCACAAGCCCAAAAGTCAGACAACCAGTCTTGTCCAAGGTGTATTGTATTTCCTTGTAACTGTGGCAGTCAGATAGGCAGTCGCTCCATGTAAAATACTGCTATTCAGCTGTATTCGGATAGACTGGAAGCTGACCTCAACATAGTTGGGAAAACGAAAAGGCTGGGCAGATGATGATGACTTGCAAACCCTGTAAAATAAGAGAAAGGCAGTCAAACTCAGTTTACTCCAATCACCATAATATTATTTACAGGTCATCAACAAACCTTCGTTCATCGAAGTCACTAAGATCACTAAGACTACCGTGGTACCAGAAGCCGATACTCCATGATGCATACTTCTTGGACCTTCAGAGAGGGTCACTGCTCACAGGATTCCTTACTCTTGTAAGTTTGATATGTATTTGATAAAGATGAATAAAAGCTGGTTTTTATAATTTCAGGAGAGATTATGGCCATTTAGTGGAAACAACTTATTACTTGCGCAGACAGCAATCCATTTTATCAGTAAAACATTGTTGAGGAGACTGGCATGCCCTAGAGACCTAGAACTACTATAAGTTAAAATATTTGTGTCATCAACCAACCGGCACTATACTACGGATAGAGAGAGGGCCTGAAACCTGAGCCAATTATTATTTTTATTAAATAATTGGCCTGTGGGAGGCATCTATAACGTCATGTGAATTACACATCAATAAGACCTGACTTCACACAAATCTTGCATCGCACAAGTAGAGTTTACCACGCAAATGGCATATACAACATCCCAACATCAACCGTTGGGCAGTAGCCCACTAGAGTCACCAGACACAGCACCCGTCTGGTCGGAGGATCCTCCCTTTTCTATGGAGGATGAGTGAACTTTACACCCTATTCCTACCTATCTAGGAGAACAGTACGGCACCCACTAACTAGATTAAGTAACTATGCTTGTGCTTTATACATTACCTACCTTGCCATGTAATCTAGTCCTTGTTGAACAATAAAATATATTCTATTCTATTCCTCATGCCTCTATAGGCAGGACACTCCGCAGTTTAGGTATGAAGCTACAAGTACGCGGCGGGCCCCGTCCGCGGGGCTAATTCAGTAGGTCAGAAGGTATATGAGTTACGCGATAGAAAGAGAGGCAACTTGTAGTTGAATATAACTGTAGGTAATAAGCGTTGTGTAACCTGAATTGCACTTTATTGTGTCGTAGCAAGAGTCGCTTTTTATTTAAATGATTTTGCGGAGTGTCCCATCTGTATTAATCTGTGCTATAACATTAACTTACTACAGATTGTCATAAAAACTTATATTTTCCAGTTTATGGCCCTCTTCACGTTTGCGGAGAGCATCTTCGACCTGTACTGCTTGTACATGGCAACTCCAGGCTTCACGCACACTGGGTACTACGTCATCAGTTATCAGTTTGTCTACGTTGGGAGTCCTCCAGGTAAAAAAATATTGCTTTAAGCTATTTTAAAGTATCACAACATCATCAATAATTCATTCATTCATTTTTTTTTTGGTCTTCATTAATGTTGTTTTAAAAAAGTTCAATTTTATAAATGCGAATTTCACTTATATTCCAAGATAAGTGTACAAGGGGTAATTTAAATAACGCACAACCTCAAAAGGAGTCATTGTAGTCATCATTATGAACAACTTTTACTATGAGACCAAACCTGATATCGCGAAAAAAAATCAGCTGTTCCCTAACTAAACATTTATGTTCGCATAACTCGTCAAAATGTAGGGAACAGCTAATTTTTTTTTCGCCTTTTGAGGTTTGGTCACAGTAACTGGTTTGTGGAGGTCAGATAGGATAGATAAAATACTGGTATTCAGCTGCATCTAGTTAGACTGGAAGCCGACCTCAACATAGTTCGGAAAAGGCTAGATCATCATCATTCTCTTGCCCTTATCCCTATTTGGGGTTGGCGCAACATGTCCCTTTTTATGGTTCCGTACCGTAGAAAAAACGGAACCCTTACAGGATCACCTTTTTCTCAGGAACGCGTGGAGGTATCAAGTTGAAATTATTATCAAATACGTAGGCCTATGGTCCCTTCTTGAAGTCCTAAAAAATCAAGCTTCTACCTAAACGCAATAAAATAATACGGCCATTTATGCGACATATTTTGACACTAGCCAGTAAATTAAAACCTATATGGTACTTCCCGTTGTCCTGGAATCATGAAGTTTGGCAAGAAGCAAGGTCTCACAGTACGAGTAAAGGAAAAAGTACGAAAATTGTTCATTTGTAATTTTATCATATATAAAAAAAGTCGTCATCTCGGTAGTCACCCCCCTTTCTAGCCATATCATGAAAAAAGGCTAGATGATTAAAGATATTTTTAAATTCTCTGCATGATAATTTTATGTAAAGTAAAAAGCTCTCGAGTTTAAGTGACTGGTGAGCCAATTTCATTTAACTTTCCTGGCACTGCTGCTGCGGCTGCGGAAAACCTCAAGCGGCGGAAGTATAATAACCTTATCAGTAATGATATCTTCGTGCCGTTTGGTGTTGAAACCCTTGGGCCGTGGGGTCCGAGTGCTCATAGTTTGTTCAACGAAATCTCCAAACGGCTTGTTGACACTTCCCGTGACCCAAGGGCTGGCTTTTACCTTGGCCAGAGGATGAGCATTGCCATACAACGTGGCAATGCCGCCAGTCTCTTGGGTACTTTACCAGTCGACAGCGATGCGGAGGAATTTTTCGACGCCATATTTTAGTTTTTTAATAGTTTTAGTTAGTTTAGGTTAGGAATGGTAGGATATTATATTTTTAACTTAATTATACTCTTTATGTGTGCCTGTAATAAATATTACTTTTCTTAAAGAGTTCTATTTTATTGTTTCAGTTCGCAATGTCCTGATAATATTCGCGCTGTTCTCGTGGCTGGGCTCCATCGCAGTGCTTGTCACTAGCATCATACTGATCAACGCGCTCAGGAAGGTATAAATATAAAATTATAATAAAATTATGAAAAAAATTATCACATAATTTCTATTTTTTAACTCATCTCTTTCATCTTTATCTTTTATTCATATACTCACTATACTAATTCACTCATTCGTTCACCATTCATGCTGACATCCTGTAGTTAGTAATGCAAGGGAAAAATAAGGTAAGTTATTTGCACAAAAGTTTTTAATGATTTTACTTAATCCCAAAATGATGCCTGGGTAAAAAAAAAGAAATTCTATTTAGTCTGTCAGTCAGATAATAAAAAATTATTAGACACGTATTTTTTTCTCTAATATATTAATAAAAAATACTTAGATAAAACGCATTAAAGTTGGGGAGTACGGCAAAACTATAACAACCTACGTATAAAATCTAGCAAGGAATGCCGTTATGCTACATTTTAACTCATTGTATTGCAATCTTTTCATTACGTAAAAAAAGAAAAAAATAGTGTCCAATATTGGGGGGATAATGGGGAGATATGTAGGTGAGGAGCTCGTGGCTAAGTAATAATAGCCGCACGGGTCGATCTATCAGGTTAAGCTACGCTTGCCGGGGTTGGTCAGTGGATGGGTGACCATCTTTACATACCGAGACTCCTCCGTGCCTCGGAACGCACGATAAGCCGTTGGTCCCGGCTGTCATTCGTGGATCTTTGACAGTCGTTACGGGTCGTCAGAAGCCCGAAAGTCTGACAAGCAGTCTTACCAAGTGGTATCGTATTACCCAGTTACTGGGTTGTGGAGGTCAGGTAGGCAGTCGCTCCTTGTAAAATACTGGTATTCAGCTGCATCATGAAAAGATTATCAGCAGTCCCATACATTCTGGTTGAGTAGGTATTGAAGTTTTGTACGGGACAGCTGATAATTTTTTTCTCGATTATGATGTTGGTCCCTTGGAGAAAGTTGTCCAGCTTGATGGCCTGTACCGCACCCTTTAATTTTTCTGATATATCCTGTAGATATACAGGGTGTAAGGGACAGCCCTCCGCAAACTGATAGGGTGAATTCAGTATGTCATACTAAGATGACCGGTACATGAAATTTTTTCAGGAAAGTTAAGGGAATCCAATAAACCTGATTTGTTTGTGTTTTTGTGCACAAATTGGAGCGTCTATTACTGGTTGGGAGGGGTAGGTAATAGGTATGCGGTGAGTTCGATGAACTCTGTAGCTAGACAGAAAGTGAACAGCTGATTTAACGCGTCGTTGGTTAGAATATTTCAACATCCATTGCTGGTTTTTTTTTTGCAGTTTTTTTTTACATAAATGGAGTGCTGCGAACACACAATGCAATTTTACATTGAAATAATGAAAATGTAACTGAAAAAAAAATTGAAAAAATGAAAATTTTCCTGAGAAAATTTCCGGTGGAATATGATTCAAAATGAGGAGCTGAATGCACCCTGTGAGTTTGCGGAGGGCTGTCCCTTACACCCTGTAGATATCATAATCAACCTATAATGTTCCCACTGCTGGGACACAGGCCTGCTCTCTTCGAGATAGAGTGGGCCGTAATCTACCACGCGGGCCCAGTGCGGGTTGGTAAGTTGGTACATGTCACATGTCTTCAAATTTTTGGCTCTAGGACATGCCGGTTTCCTCACGATGTTTTCCTTCACCATTTTGTATAGCTAAAGAAGAAAGATAATAAAATATTATGTTTTTCTCCTTACAGGAATACGAAAAACGCATAGTACCCTGGTTATACTCCTTCGGCGTATTCATAGTCTTCCGCCTGATTGCGTTCGTGTTCGCATCTATAGTCAACGACATGATCTTCGCGTACAACGTCATAATGTGCTTGTTCTGGATTGTGTTCTGTGTGACGGGAATGTACGGCTGGGTTCTGGTGTACAGTTTGTACTTGGAACTCGCTGACTTGACTAAATTGGAAGATTTGGCGCATTTGCGGGTGAGTTTCCTTTTTTTTTATCTAATTTTGTATAAATATGGGAAGATACTGTACTCTCTAATGTCACGTAAACTTTATTGGACTAGAAACAATCAATCTGCCTAGCCTTTTCCCAACTATGTTGGGGTCGGCTTCCAGTCTAACCGGATGCAACTGAATACCAGTATTTTACATGGAGCGACTGCCTATCTGACCTCCACAACCCAGTAGGTAACTGGGTAATACGATACCCCTTGGTAAGACTGGTTGTCAGACTTTCGGACTTCTGACGACCCGTAACGACTGTCAAAGATCCACAAATCACAGCCGGGACCAACGGCTTAACGTGCTTTCCGAGGCACGGAGGAGTCTCGGTATGTAAAGATGGTCACCCATCCACTAACCAACCCTGGCAAGCGTAGCTTAACCTGATAGATCGACCCGTGCGGCTGTTATTACTTAGCCACGAGCTCACTAGAAACAATTACATGTAAAAACACCCACATAACTAGATTTCCCGATGTCTTGCGTCATGTGCTCAACAACCGAAATAGTGAGTTGTTTCGGCCTTTCTTCTCAGAGTAGACACATAGGAAACGCCAACCTCATCTAGTTAAAAAAAAAAATGATTGACGTGTACGAGTGTTTGTACAAACTTACTTACAGAAATAAACTTAGATAATATACATCTAGATCGAGCCACCGCGTGGCCGGTCATGAGACAGCAATATAATACTTTTTCTAGGTTATGTGGTATGAGAAATTAAGTTTAACGTAAGAAATCTTCCATATTTTGGACTGAAACCCATGTCAATTCATTCGCACAATGCAAAAACTGTTCAAAAAAGTTGAATTAATCGACGCAAGATAAATTTTGTAACAGTGAAATCACTTTGTTTGGCTAACATTCAAAAGTTCGCCAAGCAAAACTACGGCACGCCGTAAGAGACAGAAAATACGATGCTTTGTCTCAATTTTCCTACTAATTTCATATATTATGTGTCTCACTTCCACACTCGATACTGTAATCATGGCAACGTCTAGAGGTTTAATGTCATTGGAAATAAATCATTTAATTATCAAGATACTTCTAATTTCCATCTCTCTTCCACCGTCAGATGGGTACAATGGCGTCCCTGAACGCGTCACTAGCCGGCTCCCGCCCCACCACCCCCCACAGCACTGTGTCCACGATGCCGGCCTCACAGATATGATACGCGGCCACGGACCAGCCCAGCGAGACTACGCCCCTTGCTGAGATTTCGTCCCCCGGCGAGGGCAGTCTTGAAACTCCTGTGTGAATATTGGGAACTTTGGTATGTTATAAATTGCAAGATTTTTGGGGTTTTGTAAAGAATTTAGAGGACTTAGTAAGAGTCTATTTGGCCTTTTTGTGCGTTCGAGTCTATGACGACCAATATGTCTGTGTTTCCTATTATTTAAAAAAAAAGGATTATTTAAAAATGATTGTTTTTAAAAACAAGCTTTTATTAGTCTGGATATAAACTAGGACCAGAGTCCTTGTCAAGACGAATCAAAGGAGCCCAAACTCGATAGGGTTGCGTCGTTTTATTACTGCGTTCCCATGCCCACCTTCCGGCTCCATCATCAGATCAGCTCCATGTCATAATAATATTGCATTGTCATTCGATTTACATATGCATGTAAAATTTCAACTCAATTGGGAACCGGGAAGTGGCCCAAATTTAACTCCTAAAGATGGTACCGATTGGTGGCAAAAAAATACAGAGCCTCTACCATGAGTTTATACAGCCAAAAGTCGCCAGCGTCTCCGTAAATGATTTATATGAAATTTTTAATTCTTTCCGTGACCGCTAGGGGCGCTGTACAATATTTCATAGAAATCATTTACGGAGACGCTAGCGAGTTTTGGCTTTGTAAACTCATGGTAAAATAAAATAAGATAAGATAAGATAAGATGTTTATTTTCTCACCACAATATTATAGAAAATACACAATACACCATGAATACAACATTTGAATATTGTGGGAGACTGGTGCCTAAGCTAAGCTCTAGGCCTGTATTTCAGGACACCAGAAATGGTAGAGGCACAGAATGTTATATTCCGCCAAAAAGTTCAAAATAATGACAAAATGAATGTAAATCGCACATTATACTCCATTTGAAATTAGATTAGACACACAAATTAAACTTTTTTACAGTCCGTTCAACCGATTTTGACTTCTATTGCGTTGGTGGCATGACAAATAGCAGCTGCAGTAAACAGTTGGTATTGTAACCACTTTTTTGCTTTTAATGCCATCCTTATGTCTACAGAATAGAAGTCAAAATCGGTTGAACTGACTGTAAAAGAGGTTTATTTAAATGTCTAATTTGAAATGGAGTATAGTACGCCGCAGACTCCAACGCACAAAAATTATATCGTCTGTGTAGGACCTAATTGGCAGGACTATTGGGCAAATTGTAGAAAACAACGTACAGTGTCTGGGCGTAAATATGTCACATAGAGCTGTAGAAAGAGACCGGCACACAGGTATGAGTGAGACGACGCTCTACTGTACGTGTCTTGCAGAACTGCTGAAAAAATAATAATAGACACAGATAGTAGAGGATCCGCAGAGGAACGATCTTCACCGATCAGTTTAATGGATGAAAAGTATTTTAAATCGAACTTAGTATGTTAAAAAATATATCGCAAGGTGATTGGCAAAAAAAAACTCCTGGCCAGACTATGATATTAATTATTATTTTTTTTTTTTTATCTTGAAAATCTTATATTTATCTTGAGAGCTAGTGTTAAACAAACTTTGATAAGTGACTGAGATGCGGATAAGTATGACGACAGTAAGCACTTAAACCTATAGGAATGGACTGTGATGACTTTGAAAAGATAATGCAACTTGGCCTTTGTTGTGGTGACGCACCCACAATTTACACGAATAAGGAACAAAATCTTAGAAACACCATGAAAACCTGAACTTAAACATAATAATAAAAATAGGAATATAAAAAAAGCAAATAAAGTAAAGTGTGGAGTGGACTGGACAAATGGACTCTGACTACTTATGAAACTTGGTATTTGTAGTTGTTGTGATGATAGCCTTTTACACGATTTATAATTATTAAGTTGATTATAATCAACTTCGTAACGGAAGACATCGTACTTATTATGTACCACGACCACACCACCGACGAACCTTATTAATTAAAAAAATAATAATCATAGTCTGGCCAGGATTTTATTAGCCAACTAACATGCGATATATTTTTGACATATTAAACTTGATTTAAAATACTTTTACTTCATTGGGTGATGGTCGTTCCTCTGGGGATAAGAGGCTAAGAGGAATGTCCAAAATTGTACTGCCATATGCTTATTTGATTGATAGACTTACAAAGAACTTTTTGTTCTTTCATATTTTCAGTAATGTCTATTTAAAATGCAATAATCTGTAAAAACGATAAATTGAGATATATTTAAGATATCAATCGTCTTTAAGAATGTTCGAATAATACAAAAAATACGAAATCGAATCAATTCGTTAAATATTTTTCATTGGGATGTTACCGAAGGGAATTTAAATGGTCCGAAAAATGACAGCAAATAGTTCTTTAATTCTTTATTTAGGTAGAGTCTTTGCAACGATAAATGTATTTCGTCTCTGTGTAAGTTAATGTACAATCAGCATCAATAATATCGGCACGAACAGACTGTTCAGAATGATCTAAACAACTGTGAAAATGTAATATTAACTCAATGACACAAGGAATGTTTTAGAATGAAGACAGTACTCGACAACTGTCAATCTGACAAGAACTTTATCGAATTAAGATAAAGTTTAATTTTCTTAGTTGTTGAGATAATTTTGAACAGTTAGTTCGTCCCGATATTTTTGACATACAAGACATTGCATCGATCGTAGAGATTATCTAATTTAAAATTGCACGCCCCTCCACTGCTTGTATGTGGAGGTGGGGTCTTGTAGGTGGAGTCTGAAAGGTAGGTTAGTTTAGGTAAACGGTCGACGTCAGGGGCACCCCGAGTTTCGGTTTGGTTAGGTTCCTTTAAACGCTCCAGACAGAAATAGAAGCCCCATCCAGCGGGGCTCCGTCGACCTGCTGCGGTGAATAGACTAGACCTACCTTTCAGACTCCACCTAGTTGTAGCCTCCTAAAACTAGGTGTAACCGCACTTCGGGTTTTAGCCGTAAAAGGTACTGTACATTTCAAATGTTGTATCGAAATTTTTGTGAAGGGGTGTGCAGCTTTCGAATTAGACGATTTCCCGAGCTACCACTAAGCAATCACCTTTTAAAGCTCATTTTTCGTTGCAAGGACTGTTTTCTAAATAAAATATTAGTTACTAAGTTTCAAAATATAAGCCCTTATTTGTTATAGAATTTCCGTCCTTAAATATTTTATATTGTATTACTTAATTACTTACTTTAATAAGTTTTAAGCAAAATATTTTCTTGTTAAGAATCTCATAGTGATGTATATTATTTTTATATGATGTTAATTTTTAACATAATTATTATGTGTATTATGCAAATGTAATGTAATAAGTAATCAATCTTTAATTTAAAGTGTAAGTAAGAATTTTGCCGTTTTATCGACTTATAAGAATAACATTTTGATTTTGTATACTTTTTGTAATATGCTAAACTTAGAGAATATTAGTTATTTTTCAATTAGATATGACAGATTTCAATATTTTCTAGCAAAATTAATGTTGGAATTGTTTCGAGTGTTGCAAAAAAAGTGAATTATCGTACATAAAATATATTATTTATAAAATTACAGACAAAAAAAAAGTAAAGTGGTATGAATTAATAATGTAGTTTCAAATGTTGTTGAATGATGTGATTTTTATGCATCTATAACGAACTTGTGCCCACCTAGACCCACTTTAGACGTGAAACAGTCTTAATAAAAAAACTGCCAAACAATTAGATAAAATAAAGCTTAATTCGGCACTGACCAAATAAAAAATATTACTGTTCAGGTACGGAAGAAAATTAATGCTGAATATAGGCCTCATACATAAAGCATGCATTTTTCACTTTACTTAAAATCTTTAATATTATGTAAACTGAAAATTATTTTGAAAACACGATTTATCATCTCTTTCTCGCTCTGTGTTAAAGAAAGATAGCAATACTTTTATTTTAGCTGATGGCTCACAGAAGCGGCCTAGGATAATGCAGTCACATTTTAAATTTGATAATGATTAATGATTTTAATGAGTGAAATAAGAACATTATAAATTAAGAAATTACTTTTTATAAAGAAAATTTTTGTATGGAGCACTTTTGAAGCGAATTTTTCACGTAATTTTATAAATTGACATGTTTACAGATTTATGTAATAAAATGACTGTTGTTATGCCATAAAAAGAAAAGTATTACAATCACTGTTTGTGCCTTTTTGATAGTGCCTTGAATATAATGCACAATGTCCATATTTTATGGGAAAATCACCCTATTTGACAAACGACTGAGTTCTTATTTTCAACATCTTTATTCTAATGATGGACATACTAATAAAAGTTTAAGGCTATCGCCATAACACAGGGTGAAATTGAATTCATGGGCAATATTTTAAGGGGTCATTGTACTCATCATTATAAACAACTTTTACTATGGGAACAAACCTGAAATCGCGAAAAAAAAATCTGACATTTTGACTAGTTATGCGAGCATAATGTACGCAACAGCTGATTTTTTAAAGTAAAAGTTGTTCATAATGATGAGTACAATGACCCCTTAAAATATTGCCCATGAATTCAATTTCATCCTGTATAGCGATCGCGAATGGGGTCCCTAGACAGTCAACATAGCTTGATAACCACGTGATTTTTTCATGTTTGTCAAGCAAGTTTGACTGAGTCGCAACGACAGGCTAGTGGAGTCGCACGCTCTTGCTACTTGTCGCAGCGTCTAGACGCACGGTGAACGCGGTCATCCGATGACAGCCGCATGCCAGGGCCTCAAGTCTGCTATTACAATAGTGTCAGAATGGTCTATCATTGATTTCATAATTGTTGATTTTGACAAGTTTGGTAATCTACTAATATAATTGCGTCATAATGGCGTCATTATGACTTTCCAATGGTCAACCACTGACACTCCATTATATGAAATTATGAATTTAGCAGATTACGAACTTTTAGCAAAATGACAATGCAGTGAAAATGGGATCGTGTTGGAATGACGAATTTCTAAAAAACCGGTCAAGAGCGAATCGGACTCGCGCACCGAGGGTTCCGTTCCGATTTCTGAAAAAGTGTGCTACTTAGAGACATTGTTTTATTTTTCCTGTAATCTTTACATAAACTTCTATCATATAGAATAATTTCAGATTTTTCTCTTTGCAAACTTCGGAGATAAAGGGGGTGGGGACGCTATTTTTTTACATTTTTCATCAAAAGTCGAAAACTATGGGGCCTAAAAAAAAAAAAAAATGTTTAAGAATGTGCAAATAGCGCTCTTTCATATGATACCCCACATGCCCTAGTAGCCCCACTTTAAATTTTTAAGATCACGGTTCAGTCCGTTGCAAAAAAAAAAAAAAAAATTATTTCTTTCTTATTCGCAAAATAGTTGAGTAAACGTCATCTAAAACTATTCCAAATTTCAAGTTGATAGCATCAGTAGTTCTTGAGATATCCAGCTGTGACAGACAGACAGACAGACTGAGTCACACCATAAGGGTTCCTTTTTTACCATTTTGGTACGGAACCCTAAAAATAGCAGACTTGGGGCCCTGGTCGGCGTCTTTTCGTCAAGCTGTGGCATGTCGCATAGTGTTCGAGGTGGTTAAATGGTATAGACACCCAGAAAAAAAAAATATCTTCTTTATAATTTCGTACTTATAGTTTCTCAGTCGTTTTCAAACTGACTACGCTTTGTAATGTACTGACTAATGTAGACTTTAGTATAGTTCAATAAGATCCGTCCAACGCGCATTTTTTACTTTATTTACTGTACCTACATGTTGTGTGGAATAAAACTTAATTAAGAATAAATTCGTCTTTTTTTTCGTTAATTTTGTATAATCGACCCCGTAATTTCTTTACCACTTGAATGTTAAATATGACGTGACTGACACTGGCATGGCCACCATCAGGGATTTTAATTTTGATAACACAAAAAATTAGTCAAAATTTGTCGCCCCCAATATCAGAATTTGTCGGTCACTGGTTCAAAAGTTATAAGGGTTTCAAATATTTTATCGTAAACTCTTCGATCTAGCTCTTGCATAAATATAACTCATTATATCTTCTAAACTAAGACCCGACTAAAGAACATCGGCCAAATTTCTATAGAAGCTGGACCTGAGTTTTATTTTCAGTGTACAGAAGCAAATTATAGTGAGATTTGATTGTTTTATGTAGTAAACACCATCACTTTCGAAAATAATATCTAAATAGCCAAGATATTTCAATAATGCAAAAAATACTTTTGAGGTTATCGGTGTCCGGAAATGAAAAGCACAGAATAATCATCACAAGCGGCACCTAGTTATCAGTCTGTAAAACAATGCCAAGGTCAAACAACAGAAGGAAATCCAAAACAGTACAGTACGTATCACAATATTCACACTAACAACAACAACACAACAATGCGAGATCGCCGGGTGCAAAGACTACACACTAGTCACACTACAGTATATTAGTGTCAAATTGACACCCATTGTAATTGACAGTATTGACACTGTCAATCCATGGCGCGCGTCGATGACATATTATGACGTTCCGTTGTACACAATTGAACAAAATGCTGATACTTACTATGAACCCACATAATTATTTTTATGACAAGAATCCAATACATAGTAAAAACTGCACTAGTTGGTTTGATACACAAGTATATAGAATTGAATTACATCTAATAACTATTCAAAAAAACGTGAATAATTATAATCTTTGAATACTTAATCATTTCTTAAGCAAAATGAATCGTCAAAGGTGCGTTCTGAACATGTTATTCTAAATAATTTGCAAATTATGCTATTAAAAAAAAATGTGTTTATGCTTTTTTTTCTGGCGACTTAAATATCTATTTCTTATGTTTTATAAGACCTTAAAAAATACTAGATTTTTTCATATATATGGCATATCTGTACACCACCGCCTCGTAGTCAGGTACGATTTGGCCGTCCTTCTTTGTGACTTGGCCATAAACGACTAAATTTGGGAGTAAACAGATCTTCACTAGGTGGCCTAGTTTTTGAGATATTAATGTGGCCAAGCTGGGGAGACGCTCTCCAGATCGAACACCTATGAACCCTTATAACTTTTGAACCAGTGACCGACAAATTCTAATATTTGGAGACAATTTTTTTATGTTATCAAAATTAAATACCATCACTTGCACGTTATAAAACGTCAAGCTGTCTACCCTATCTAGGAATCGACCCCAAGACCCTTCGAAATTAAGTGTTGTCCGTCCGTAATCCTTGCTTTCCTCACTAATATCAACTGCCTAGCATTTTCCCAACTATGGAGTCAGCTTCTAGTCTAACCGGATGCAGCTGAATCCCAGTATTTTACATGGAGCGACTGCCTATTTGACCTCAACCCGGGTACTGGGTAATACTGGCCCTTTGTCAGAGCGACCCCCCGTTCCGTATGTCCCTACTGATATATCTCCACACCGGTAGGGATATAAGGAACCTTTTTTTTTTTTTTTTGAGGGTGGGAAATCATCAAATAACTTCTCCCGCTCTGGGTGGAGCGGAAGGGCGTGTCAGACTTTTACTGACTAAAACCCACCCGTGTTCCTTCAGGTGCCTATGCCAGGGCCGCGGTAACTTCTTCAAACAATCCGCGACCCCAGCGGCGTCGGCCCTATTGGACCCCGTCACTTGCTGACATCTCTTTGAGGTGCGCGTGGAACACAACGCGCCGTCGACTCGGGCCTGGTCCTTACCGGACGGCCAGCTACCCGCTGCTCACCGTCCGCAGGCCCGCGCCTACAGTGGCCGGAAATCGCCCCGCGATTCCCGCCGCCCAGGGCGTCTCCTGCGGCGACTGAGGGCGTGAGGCTGCCTCTCCCTCACGCGTTCCGCCTCCTCCTTCGCGAGCATCACTGCTTCGCAGAAGGAGGTGACGGCCTCCCATGCACTCTCGCTCCGCACCATGACCTGGACCAGGCTCGGACGCGAGAGATCGCCTCCGTGAGAACACGGCGGTGCTCTGCCCAAGCCGGGCAGACCTCCACTGTATGCTCCACCGTGTCCTCCGGGCGATCCACACAATGGTAACACCCGGGCGTTTCCTCCCGCCTTATGCGAAACAGGAACCTCCCGAAACAACCGTGTCCGGTGAGGACCTGCGTCAGGCGGAAGGTGAGGACGCCGTGGCGCCTCTCTAACCACTCCTCAAAGAGGGGACTTATCGCCGCAATTGTGGCGTGCCCAGCGCTGGGTTGCGACAGTCGCGCTCTCCATGCCGCCATGAGATCCCGCCGGAGTTCTCTCCGCTGTACCGTGATTTCTCGCGGCAGCGGAGTTACGCCCCGGCGCTTCGCCTCCTCGCGCCACTCCCACACGTGCGCGAGGACCTTTGCCTCCAGATCCCACGGCGGCAATCCGGCAAGGAGGCTCGCCGCCTCCGACTAGCCGGATGGCCATGACCCTCTGGGACGCGTTCAACCTGCCGGCTGGCCCCAGCCTTAGGGAACGCGCCCACACCGGTGCTCCGTAAAGGGCCATGGACCGCACGACCCCAGGGATATAAGGAACCTGATCCGCATTGGTTGGGATAGTTGGATTTTTTTCCGTTTATCGCTACCAGTAGGGATAACAAGTTTTTAAGCGGGATTGGCAGCGTACCTCCCCATTACTTGTGATATTGAATCTTTTTATAAATGTGAGGTAATTTTATTGTTTCAATGACTCAAAAAAAACTGTTTTAATAGATAGAAGGAAATATTATTTATTTTCCGCTTATATGTCGCAAGTTTGCAATAATGACTGACTGAATATTTATAAAACGGGGTCGAGGTATTTGTTTTTTTTTTTTTCGGCCGCCGCCTGGTGCGACCTCCCCTGCGCCAGGACCAGCGTGTCGTCAGCGTAACATACCACGCTGACGCCGCTAGGGAGATCGGCGCGCAGCACCCAGTCGTAACCGATGTCCCACAAATGCGGCCCCAGGACCGATCCCTGTGGGACATCACACGACATCTCTCGCCGGTTCCACTCTCCCTGATGACCGGGGTAGATGACGGCCCTGTCCGTCAGATAGGCCTCGACCACTCGACAGAGGTAGGTCGGCATCCGGTGATACCGGAGTGCCTCCCTGATGCAACTCCAGGGCAGGGTATTGAAGGCGTTGGCGATGTCTAGGGACACCGCCAAGACGACCCCACCCCGGGCCACCGCATCCCCCGTCGTGAGGGCTCGCACGCGCATGATGGCGTCCACCGTAGAGCGCCCCCAGCGGAAGCCAAACTGGCTCTCCGCCAAATCCGGCCCCTCCTGCACCAGCCACCCGACGAGGCGGTCTGCAATAACTCTTTCAAAGAGCTTGCCCACCTCGTCGAGCAGCACGATGGGTCGGTAAGTGGACGGAGAGTCCGCAGGGCGCCCCGGCTTCTTAATGAGGACCAGTTTCCCCGTCTTCCAGCGAAGTGGGAACTGGCCCCTCTCCAAGCATGCGCTTAGGAGCCCCCCTAGTCGAGGCCCGAGAGCCCCAAAGTCCAGAACCCAGGCTCTTCCAGGTAAGCCGTCGGGTCCTGGGGCGGTATTTTTGGCACTGAGCCTACGTACCGCCGCTCTCAACTCTACCTCGGTCACTTCCGGAGCATCATCGTCGTCGTCGGTGTCATGGTCCGCAGCGGGCACCGCATGAGGCGGAGCCATAGGCGGGGGAGTATGTTCTCCTCGCGAAGGGAACAGAGCGCTCACCACGTCTTCCACGAGCTGGGGCCGGAGACTCTGCGTCAGCGGGGGCGCCCATGGGCGGAGTTTCTCCCGCACCATCTTATAGGGGCGCCCCCATGGGTCTCTGTTCAGAGTCTCCAGCGACTCCTCACGGCCCAGATCCCTGGACCGCAAGATCTCCGCTCGGAGGTCGGTTTTCGCCGCTCTGTACCCCTCGTACAGCTCCGCCTGAATGGCTTCCGTATCCGGAGGGCGGATACGGAGCCTGCGGTGCCTGGTGTACAGGTGCCGCGCGGCAACGCACGCCTCGCGCAGAGCCGTCAGCTCCGGCGACCACCAATACACGAGAAATACAATGCTGGCGAATTAAAATGGTAGTCTCGAAAAAGTATGATTCGCTACAATAACTAACATGTAGATTTGCCGTCGTTTGGTCTGGTTACCGAAATCAGACCAAACCACGGCAAATCACTTGGAGAGGTGTATTGATGATTATTTAGATGTAAATACTACATATTTGTTATTGTCGCGAATCATACTTTCGAGACTACCATTTTAATTCGGCAGCATTGTATTTCTCAGAGGGATCACGGGCACGGGCACGGACAAAATTCCCCGTGGGGGATTCCAGTATGAACGATATTTTTATTGAGTTACAATCTTATTGAATTTACTGGAAGTTTTTATCAAAAGAGAGTAATTATGAGGTCCACTGTACCTACAGCTTTCTCAGTAAGATATCCCTTCAGGCTTCAGCCACCAAAACCTTTAATGTCCTTTCTTGAAGGTAACATTTTGAATTTTTAATATTTTACTTCTGGATGGACATTGATAATATTTGGCTCCAGTTGTTAAAACGAACTAACCAAACAATATCCACAGAATACTTTGTATCCAGTACCTAACTGGGTCGTGGAGGTCAGTTAGACATTTGCCTAGCCTTTTCCCAACTATGTTGGGGTCGCTTCCAGTCACCGGATGCAGCTGAATACCAGTATTTTATATGGAGCGACTGCCTATCTGAACTCCACAACCCAATTACTGGGTAATATGAAATCACGATGTCAGACTCTCGGGCTTCTGACGACCCGTATAGAATGTCAAAGATCCACGAATGACAGCCGGGACCAATGGCATAACGTGCTTTCCGAGGCGGAGGAGTCTCGGTATGATAAGATACACTGACCAACACCGGCAAGCGTAACCTGATGGATCGACCCGTACGGCTGATACCACGAGCTCCTTAGGTCGAATAGGCAGGCGTGGCTACGTGTAAAAACTGGTGCTCAGCTGCATCCGGTTATACTGGAAGCCGACCAAAGCGATTGATTAAGTTTGTATGGGTGCCAGTGAAGTAAAAGGTAAATATATGAAGATTCAGAATGAAACTCGAAGAATAATTTAAATATAATGTTTTATTACAACATTTTACATAAATTCATATTCAGAAATATAGTTCTTTTTACAATAAGGACACAGTTTATAGCCTTCGACTTTTGAGTCAACTTCATGTGATCGTCGAAATAAATAAGTGATTATCATTTTAACATCAGACAAATAAGACCCAGTTTTGAAA
The DNA here is from genome assembly GCA_905163495.3 of Cosmia trapezina. Lineage (NCBI taxonomy): Eukaryota > Metazoa > Arthropoda > Insecta > Lepidoptera > Noctuidae > Cosmia > Cosmia trapezina. The sequence goes on along the minus strand of LR991049.1, from coordinate 4,918,700 downwards.
GGAAATATACAGGGTTACTTGTAATTCGACGTATTCCTTGCAGGACATCATAGTAGGGTTAATATGCAACAAATTAAGCCCCCAAATGTTCTACCGAAATTCAATTTTTTTTTTGCTGTTTTTGTCTAAGGAAAATATAAATACGAAAAATAAAATGTTTAATTATTGGTCTTTGCCAAACCTTTAGGCATTTAAATTTTAATTTTTAACAAAGATCTGTTACGGCATCAGCTATGATAATATCTTAAATTCCAGTAAAGTCGCGCCGTAAATAATTTTTGAATTATATTTTTCTTAAAAAAAAACTAAAAATCTAACTAACTCAAAAACTATTGAATTTCGGTAGAACATTTGGTGGCTTAATTTGTTGCATTTTAACCCTACTATGACATCCTGCAAGGAATACGTCGAATTACAAGTAACCCTGTATACAAATAAACAACTTATTTTCTCAAATTTTCTCCAGATATTTTTGTTTTCCGATCTGGCAACCCTTGTTGTCATCTGCGTCTTAACGTCACTCAAGGTGAACTTTAAACTCTTTCTAAAGAAAAAGAAAAATAGTTTAAAAGATAGTCATGTCTTGGTGGGCCAACTTTGTCTAATGTTATTATATTACAGTTTCTACTTAAATGAATAACTATTGATTTATTGACTAAGCTAACATCGATCACATGATTTCTCACAAATAATAAGAGGCGTTTATAATAGAGATACATACAACACAGACACGATTGAAAGAATTACGATTATTTTGAACTAAATAGGTATTTAATAATTATTGTATTTGGTATTTCAACAATCGACTCCTCGTCTGTCAAGAATATTCATAACATAATTTTAGAATAATATTTATTCAACAGAAAAATAACATAACATCATGCCTATAGTATCACTGTATAGTACCTACATCGACATTTCGCTAGTTAAGGCTCCCGCAGACTCGTCTCTAGTAGAAAAATTTCAAACTTCCCGGAAAATATTCTACAAGAATCGCGTCACGCCTGTCTGCGGTGGCCTTTATTCGGCAAGCTTATTGCCACTAATTGGGCACAAATCCAGACTCCGGGTTGCTACACAGAAATTCCTGATGGAAAAACCTAATAACTGTCCCAAGCTGTTCCATAATCTCTCAGGGTCATCTAAGGACTCTAGTCAGATAAGAACCCTAGTCGCTTAGAGGAAAGTTTTTAGTATGAATAGGGTCAAAGAAATGATGGATGGACTGTGTGAAAGATGATATGGTTAGAAAGGGAGTGACTACCGCGATGACGACTAACAAAGAAGTATGGAAGAAAAATACAGGATGCGCCAGCCCCACGTAGATTGGGTTAGGGACAGGAGAAGGTCCGTCCTACGTTTATACCAATTTATAGCGGTAGTATTCTTCCCTATTAGCCATCATCTCAGTATATCCCCACTTTCTAGCCATATCATCAATCCCAGTCCCAGGCGCTAATATGGCACTTCGAGTCATAGATAGAAACAGACAGTTATATTGGTATGAGTGACAGAGACGGCCATTGAGAGAATCGTTGTTGACAGCTGTCAGTTGGACAATTTCTAAAACTAAAGTCCGTCCGCGAAGCGGAAAGAATTTCGTACAATGACCCCTCATAACTTATCTATCGCACGCGCACAAATTTATTGCAAATAATAATTCATTCTGCTTCAGTCATTGTACGAAATTCTTTCTGCTACGCGACCGGACTTTAATGAGGTTCAAATTTGCAAAGAATATTCGTTAGTATAAAACCATTGATGTATAAAATTAGGAGGCTAAAGTTCATGCTCCTCAACGTGGACCGCATAAAATATGTTCACGCACACAATTGACCTTAGTCACAATCGAACTGGCGTTTGTGTAGTACGTCAAGTAAAATTACCGTAATCGTCTAAATAAGCAGCAACAATGCCTTTCTGTGCTTTCAAAATGTGCACAATTAGTTCAAGAACCAAAAACAAGTTCCACGGGATTACTTTCACTCGTAAGTACAGCCAAAAATGTTAATTTGTTGAAAATTATAATAATATTTAATGTTTGCTTCGCCATGTCTGTGAGAGCGAGATAGATACAATGTCATTCATAATCGTAAATATTCGGCCAACATCGTAGTTCGTTTCCGAGTTGTTATGGATACGTAACAGTGACAATTATTGCTATCTCGTTCCCGCCAGCCCGCGTAATAATGTCTCTCTACTTTGGTAGTTGAAATGTAGTACTGTGGGTGTGTTTGCATGTAATGTTTCTAGTCCAATAATGTTCAATCAATCAATCATTTATTTATTTGTTAACATAGTGAACATAGTTTACGTGACCTATCTGCCTAATTGTATACATCAATATACAGGGTGTAAGGGACAGCCCTCCGCAAACTAACAGGGTGCATTCAGCTCCTCATTTTAGATCATATTCCACCGGAAATTTTCTCAGGAAAATTTTCATTTTTTAAATAATTTTTTCAGTCATATTTTCTTTATTTCAATGTAAAATTACATTGTGTGTTCACAGCACTCCATTTATGTAAAAAAAACAGCAAAAAAACAAAACTGAAAAAAAAAAAACCAGCAATGGATGTAGAAATACTGTAACAAATGACGCGCGAAATCAGCTGTTCACTTTCTGTCTAGCTACAGAGTTCATCGAACTCACCGCATACCTGTTACCTACCCCTCCCAAGCAGTAATAGACGCTCCGATTTGTGCACAAAAACACAAACAAATCAGGTTTATTGGATTCCCATAACGTTCCTGAAAAAAATTCATGTACCGGTCATCTTAGTATGATATACTGAATTCACCCTATCAGTTTGCGGAGGGCTGTCCATTACACCCTGTATAAAAGTGACAGGTGTCAAAAACGCATTCTCTTGATGGCCGGACTATAGTTGACTTTTAAGGTTATCCAATGATATATTACCTTTAGATGCGTTACCCGGGCTCAAAAATGGGAAATTAAATGAAGGGTAATTGCCCGGCGTGATATCAGTCACGCACGCGCGCCAGTGAACATGCAGCAGCTAGTGACGTAACTAAATAAGTATATTCATCTCTTTCTTACAACAGGTATCGGCATGCGTCTTTCCTTTTCTTTGCGGCCAGTATATACTGGTATGTTGGTACATCATGGCTTACGCTGTTTTTGAAAGCACTGATGTTCGTGTATGACGCGTCTATCTATAATACGTCATTGGTATTATCTCACTTATAAATATATAAATGCTAAACATTTGGAATTGGCGACATAAAAAGCTACTTACATTATACGTAGCAAAATGTATGAAAAATCTATAATATAAGATAAAAGATGAAATAATACCCCTGTATGTATATTATATTTTTACAACATAAACTGTACAGCGCCTGTATCAAAAAGTCTCTACCGTCGCGTCGTTTAGCGCGAACTAAAATAAGTTGGTACATTCAGCGTCAAAAATATCGGGACGAACAGGGGCCCTAAAACGGCCACATTAAGCAATTCCTCTAAAAGCGATTCATTTCCTGAATTCCCAGCAATTTACTATGATTGACGTATTTGACATTAAACTTCAATAAGGCAATTCGTAATTTGTGGACCATTTTACGAATCTCCATACAAAACTGTCAAACAGATGAATTGCGTGCTATAAATTGTACGCAGATAAATTATGAATTGTCAGTTTGTGACCGTTTTACGATTTCAAATATGATTCATAAATACAAATTATCCTATTATGATTCTGCCAAAATGATCTCAACAACTAAGAAAATTAAACTTTATCTCAATTGGATAAAGTTCTTGTCAGAATGACAGTTGTCGTGTACTGTCTTCATTCTGACACATTCCTTGTGTCAATCAATCTGCCTAGCCTTTTCCCAACTATGCTGGGGTCGGCTTCCAGTCTAACCAGATGTAGCTGAATACCAGTATTTTACATGGAGCGATTGCCTATCTGACCTCCACAACCCAGTAACTGGTAATACGATACCCCTTGGTAAGACTGGTTCTCAGACTTTCAGGCTTCTGACGACTCGTAACGACTGTCAAAGATCCACGAATGACAGCCGGGACCAACGGCTTAACGTGCTTTCCGAGGCACGGAGGAGTCTCGGTATGTAACTCGGTAGGTCACCCATCCACGGATCAACCCCGGCAAGCGTAGCTTAACCTGATGGATCGACCCGTGCGGCTGTTATTACTTAGCCATGAGCTCGTTCCTTTTAGTTAATATTTAATTTTCTTTTTTTAATTTTTTGTTTAGATCATTTTGAACAGTCTATTCGTCCCGATATTTGACGCTGACTGTGTAAGAAATTATTTCCTAGAAAATGCAAATTAAAAATCTTTAAATACATATATAGTACACTCACATTTCGACAGTTTAAGAAGCCTACGGTGGCCTACGAGGAAGAAACTATTGCCGTCGCGCTGTGCCCGAACAGTGATAAGAGTGCGATAGAGACAGCTGCAGCTCAGACCGACGAGATCGACGACGTTTCGTATTCCCCTTTTTTCTCTTCGAAAACTGAGCCAATACAATTATATTTTTTCATTAAAATTTTCTTTTATGTTAAAAACTTTTAGAATTTGTCTGGTACTCCTCTCTCTAATTACCAATGATCGGAGTAGGTAGATTGAATTGGTGTCATTGATCCGAAACGTATGTATATGGACATTCCTCCGGAATTTAGGAATTATGGTTGATTATTAAAAAAAACCATTGTAATTTTATTTTTGATAAAAATTTGACGTAAAATGTACATGTTTAACAATAAACAATGTTGATTTTTTATCCTTATTGTTATTAATTCTACACTTGTCGATGTCAATGACTTGAATTAAAGGCTAAAAATAAAATATTAAAAATGTGTTTATGCTTCGATCAGAATTAAATTGTTTTTATTATTCAACAGATAAATAATAGATTAATTTAGTTTAGATACCTTCCTTTAAATATTGAATTGAGTAATAATAATATCACTGCCAACATCACTAACAATATTTAATTGGATCCGGAGATACCGGAATTACTTTCCGGGAAAATGGCTTATCCATGTTTTCAGTGGTTGAGCGATTGACTGCTGCGCAGCATGTCGCGGGTTCGATTCCCGCACGGAACAAATATTTGTACGACCTACAAGTATTTGTTCCGAGTCTGGGTGTTTTTCTATCTATAATATGTATGTATTTACAAAAAAAAAAATGTATATATGTAGTTTATCAGCCATCTCGTTACCATAATACAAGCATTAGGTTGCTTAGCTTGGGACTAGATGGCGTTGTGTGAAATGTCCAAGGATATTTATATTTATTTATATATTCTTTCTGTGGGCATTTATGGTACAAGTACCAAAAATCAATCTACCTATTCCGATCGCTGCTAATTACTATGGTAAAAATGGGTCATTTTTTGTAATTTTTGGAGGGTCATTTCTTTAACAATTAGTTCCTGAAAAAAAGGAAATGACAGGCACGTGACTACAGCAGACAGATTTTATGATAAAAAAAAATGATTGCTCTTCTAGAGGCATTATTCAGGAAGAAAAACGGGGAATACTTGCGTATGGGGAATCGTAGGCCACCTCCCCTCTTAAATACGTTACTTAAAATCCACGCCAGCTTTGTAGTTGAAAAAAAAATCTGTCCATTATACTGGGTGTAATTTTAATCACCATTATGCTCTTAAGGGGTCATTGTACTCATCATTATGTAGGGAACCGCTGATTTTTTGCGATTTCATGTTTGGTGCCGTAGTAAAAGTTGTTCATAAGGATAAGTGCAATGACCCCATAAGAGGGTAACGGTGATTAAAACTACACCCTGTATTTACTTAAAATTCTGATACTTATGTACAAAAATAATTAATATTAAACCTTATAAATATTGGTTTGGTACAGGGCCACGAGTTACCCCAACAAAAAGCATAAAATATTAATACTATAATTTATATTTTTACATAGTAATGTATATTTTATAAACAAGTTTATACTATTTCAATGTACATTATCACTGAGGTAAAAGAATGCCCCATTCCTGTAGTACTAGTTCAAAGATACTTCGAAAAGCCATATATCATTACAAAACCTACTTTCTGTGGGGGACGAAATTCCCCAAAAGTTATTCCAAAATGTTCCAACCCACAACTAATTAATTGACTCAGTTAATTATGTCAAACTGATAGAATATTCCACAATAATATAAATCTGTTTTCAATACACTTCCTCGAAAACTGGTTCATATCGCACTACGATTAAGTTCACAATGCAATGTATTTCGCACGCGTGCGATTTTTCATTTTCCAACACGTGTGCGGGAATAAAAATTGCCACAGATAACTTATACCTATACTTAGTCCAAATTGGTTCAATGCCTCTATTCACAACTTTCTATTCGGAAGTGAATGTTAAGCGTCTTTACGGCGTTAATATTTTTTGAATATTTAAATAATGTTTATAAATAGAATATCATCAAAAACTATGATTATTACAATAAAAAAAAACGTTTGAGAACAAATTAACATTTCGAGGGTATTCTGGCAGAACAGAATAAGTGCAAAAATTTAAAAAAAGTAGTTATATACATAGGCATACTTGATTTTTTCTGCTTTTTCTATCTAGCAAAACCGTATAACTGTGGAAGCTTTTACTGCAGTTTTTTTGTCTGTGTAAAGCAGTTATCTAACAACTTTTCCTTCAAACTTAAAAGCAAAAAGTTATATAATCAGTTATTAAACAACATGAATAATGAAATACAGTGATAACAAAATAAAAGCATTTACTCTCTTTACTCACTGTTAACATAAAATACTTCTATCGTTTTATTGACAGGCAAAACAGAATAAGTTAGAGTTAGTTATGTTTTGCACGTTACATGTAATAAAATTTTGGTGCTCCACTTCAATAGCAAAAGCAGATAAGACTCACGTAATCAGTTCTGCTGCTTGCCGCCATGGGATCTAGAGGCAAAAGTCCTCGCTCACGTGTGGGAGTGGCGCGAGGAGGCGAAACGCCGGACAGATCTACGGCGGGATCTCATGGCGACATGGAGAGTGCGATTGTCGCAACCCAGCGCTGGGCATGCCACCATTGCGGCGATAAGTCCCCTCTTTGAGGAGTGGTAGGAGAGGCGCCACGGCGTCCTCACCTTCCGCCTGACGCAGGTCCTCACCAAACACGGTTGTTTCGGGATAGGGCGGGAAGAAACGCCCGGGTGTCACCATTGTGCAGATCGCCCGGAGGACACGGTGGAGCATACAGTGGAGGTCTGCCCGGCTTGGGCGGAAAACCGCCGTGTTCTCGCAGAAGCGATCGGAGGCCGTTATCTCTCGCGTCCGAACCTGGTCCAGGCCATGGTACGGAGCGAGAGTACATGGGAGGCCGTCACCTCTTCCTGCGAAGCAGTAATGCTCGCGAAGGAGGAGGCGGAACGCGTGAGGGAGAGGCAACTCTCGCCGCCTAACGCCTCTAGTCACCGCAGGAGACGACCTGGGCGGTGTAAATCGATAGCCGATTCCTGGACACCGTAGGCGCGGGCTTGCGGATGACGAGCAATGGGTAGCTCGCCGTCCAGTAAGGACCAGGCCCGGGTCGACGGCGCGTAGTGTTCCACGCGCGCTTCAAGAGATGTCAGCAGAGATGAGGTCCGATAGGGCCGATGCCGCCAGGGTCGCGGGTTGTTCGAAAGAGATACCGTGGCCCTGGCAAAGCCAACTGAACACGGGTGTTAGTGTGAAAAAGTCTGACACGCCCCCCTGCTCCGCCCAGACCGGGAGAAGTCATTTGATGATTTCCCATCCACAAAAAAAAAGTCGGATCTGCTTGAAGAAGATAGTCAAGGAGCCATACAAAACAAAAGAGTTTAAAATGAGTTTTATGACTTGAAACATCCGGCTTCTAAGATAATTTATAACGAAGAAAAGGGCAGTGAAGGAGAAGGAGTGAAGGAAAAAAGGAAATAGAGTCAGTGGCTTAAAATTAAGCGACTGAGATTCGTAAAGGAGGAAAAATGAATTTATTTTAATTATCACATGAGTGAGAATTTTAATTACATAGACGTTACCGGCAAAAAAGGATAGACTAGAGCTACACGAACAAGAAGAAAGTAGTGTGATGAATTTCCAAGTGAGTTGAAAATGAAGAATAATACCTATATCGGAGGCTAAAAAAAAGGATTTATTGTATTTGATTAAAAAGTAATATAAATAATACGGGAGGAATTGGAGCCTTGGTATAAAAGTTTGAATACGGTGAATAGTGTTTCTGAAGATGTTGAAAAGGAGAATGTACTGTCTTGCGAGGAAGATGACGTGTAATTTTAGGTAGGTATTCTTGGTTTCATTTGATATTTTTCTATTTTAATTACCCTTGTACCTACGCGATAAAGCTGTTTAAACTGATTAAAGCATTATAATTAAAAAAATAATTACTTATCTGTTTTGAAAATACAGTACTTTTCAAAAAATTTACAGGTAAAAACGGATAACTTTGTACAATTCTGTATATTGCCGTCTTAAATACAAGGTTATTTCAGTTATTTCATCATGAACTAAGTCACTGTCGTACAATGATACCTTATTAGAATATCAGGTATTAATACTTTGTGTTATTAGGGAATTACAGCTTATTTACGAATTTCTGGTAAAACGAAATAACTGCACTACCTTGACGCGAAGTTATCCTTTTTTCTTCATATTATTGTCAATTATTATATAAATTATTGTATCAATAACTTCTTTGATAACATATCTAACTACAAGTATTAATATCATGTTGTTAATATGCTTCAACATTAAACTACGATCACTCAAAACTTAAAGTGCTTTTTTCTCATTATTACATTTTGTGCACTTATCCAGTTCTGCCAGAATACCCTCGATTTATTTGTGTTCTAAACTCTTTGAATTTTCTATTAGGCTGTTTATCGGATTTATACCTTTGCTTCTCCTTCAACCCGGCGAAAGCAAAGCGCGGAAAAAAAAGAAAACTTAAATCATACTTTCCTAATAATTGATGACAAAAATAGTTTCCGTTATTTTATTTTATTTCTTCAAAAGTGTATTGAAAAACGTCGTTGTCGAAAATGTACTATTTTAGAATAGAGTTAACATTATTTTGCTATAAAGATTCAAGATCATTAGCATAAGCATAATCAGCCTATAATGTTCCCACTGCTGGGACACAGGCCTCCTCTCTGTGAGAGGGCCGTAATCAACCACGAGGGTCCAGTGCGGGTTGGCAGATGTCACATGTCTTAGAATTTTTGGTTCTAGGACATGCCGGTTTCTTAACGATGTTTTCCTTCACCGTTTTGAGAGCAGTAGTGATCAATAATTTACACAAAATAAAATGCTTGCTTGGGTTTGCACCCACGACCTACTCGTTAGTCGCGGCCGTTATCATTGGGCCACCACTGACTGCTCTCATAAAAAAAAAAAAGAATCAATAGATTCTTCGGCCTTCGTGCTTAGGGAGGAGACCTGGTCATACACGCTGACTTTTCTGAATAACATCACCAGTAAGGTCACTTCGGAACATGTAATAGAACTTTTTAATGTGGGTTGGTACATTTTAGCATAACTTCAACAAGTTAATCACTGTAGACGAGGATGAAATATAATAAATATATTAAATATTTTAACATTATATATCCAAAGTATATAATTTTAATATGCTTTGAAAATTAATATCATGATGTTTTTCAAGCAGAGATTCATATGACAGCCTAATTAAATATAACAGTGATTTCCAATAAATATAATATTTAATTAAGATATTATAAGCAATTAAATATATAATGTAGAATTGAATCCCGCAAAATGTTTCAAAAATTCTTTTTCGTCCGTTCGATTTTGTTATTATTTATATTTATAAGTTATAAATAATATTATTATATAAAAGTTTTAAAAAAAAGTTATAAATTATAACATTTTTTTTCTCTGTAAATCCTTTATTAACCAACCCTATCAGAAGATTGGACAATTAACACTTTGTGACGGTCCAATCTTTGTCAATATTAACAATGTGTAACAGTATAATTTAAATGACAATAAAACCAATTAATATCCAGTCTAACAAATGATTTACTTAAAAAAACAACAATAAAAATAATAAAATCATGCTGTATTATAACGGGTTCCCATAACAATCAATCGAAATTGATAAATTACAATCAATTTATATTGTAGTACTACTGACAAACTCTTCCATAACACTTGGTAGACGATCAATTTGCGAATCAATGTGTATCAATCAAATATAAATTGTTAATTGCAATTGATCGTTCCAGGGACCCTTAACGAGAAATCGGCATGAATTTAACGCCTCAAGTGTCTGAGTTTGGCTAATTTTAGACCCAAAACCCCCGCGAGTGGGGAGGGTTGGGGGTTAGTTGCGAACCCCATAGGTTCACAACTACTGATAATGATCTGTTTTCCATCGGATGATGTTTTTTTACGTTTATATATACGTGATCTAAGCTTATATACCTATTATGTAAAGTTTTGTCCTTTTGCACACTTGGGGTGCATTTGACACGCGGGGGGGGGAGGGGAGGTTAGCTGCGAACTCCATAAGTTCACAACTAATGATTTGATTGGTTTTCCATCGGATGATGTTTTTTTACATTTATATATATGTGATATAAGCTTATGTACCGAACAAAAAAACAGTTTTTCTTATGCACACATGGGGTGCATTCGACACTTGAGGGGTTAAAGATATTTAACATTCATACCTAACGTGTGTGCTTGATGTGCAAAACTAGTTTCGTATTTTTTAAATTAAATACGACAAGTAAGGAAAAAAATACACTGTACAAAAAAATACTAAAATAAAACTTACTTTAAATAATAATACATACATTTCTGATCAAATCCATGATTTAATAAAAAAAATAGATCAACATTTACAATTAGCCACACCATTTGAAATAAGATTACACATTCAAATAAAACTTTTTACATTCCGCTCAACCCGTTTTGACCTCTATTCCGTAGGCATACGGATGCCATGAATAGCAAAAACGTGGTTACACTGCCAACTGTTTACTGCAGCTACCATTTCTCATACCACCAACGCAATAGAAATCAAAATCGGTTGAATGGACTGTAAGAAACGTTTATTTAAATGTCTAATCTTATTTCAAATGGAATATAGTCTACAATCCAAAAAGTTAGTTTTGAAAAAAAAAATAAAAATATTTTATGATTTTTTTGACGATATAAAAAAAAAACATAAAATAATTATTTAATGTTTTTTTTTTCAAGGCGTTACCAATTACTTCTTTTTGGTCATAGATGGCGCTTGCGCTATAGAGCAAAACCAAGTGAATTTTAACGTAACTATTTTATGTAAATTCAATGTTTTCTCTCCACAATTAAATCAAGCTACCAGAAAGCAACTTTAAAAACTTCCCAACAGATGGCGTTTATCGCAAACATTGCAAGCGCATTCTACCAACCTTCAGAAACTAATCATGTGACATACAGTAGTACCAACTTAACTGTCAAGACCGTGGTGCTTACGCTTGATTCTCGCGTAAGGTCCAATTTCCGGGTCCATTACAAAGTCGTATAAGACCTTGGACCAGCTGTCGTGATGTGGAAGATTGTCGTAGAACTCTGGGGCGATGCGGCGTACCTGTTGAATGAAATAAAGTATCTATTAGTCGTCATCATCATCATCATCATCCGTCATCATCATCAGTTGAATGAAATAAAGCAATAGTCAGTAAATACCATGTCTGTAATCCCGAAGTGATAGGCAGAGATATATCTATTAGGTGTAACTTAAATTACGCACAGCCTCATAAGGGGTCATTGTACTCATCATTATATACAAATTTTCATATGGGAGCAAAAAAAATCAGCTGTTCCCTACATTTGGTCGCGTTATGACTACAGGAGTACAGGATAAAATTGAATTCATGGGCGTCCTTTTAAGTGGTCATTGTACTCATCATTATGAACAACTTTTACTATGGGACTAAACCTGAAATCGCGAGAAAAAAAATCAGCTGTACGGCCCCTGATAATACTGTAAAATCTACTCAGACTTGTTTCCAATGTCATTATTTCCACTAAAGGAAATATCAAGTTTACATTAGTATAAATTAAGTTGATTTCAGAATGACAAATGTAATTAAAAATGTTTTAGTTGTAGTCGAAACTAAACTTTATGTGGAGGTATTAAAGTTACTTTTCCAAAATCACGTCATATTTAATAAAATGATGTCATACCTCAGGTAGTTTACTGCCAGGCACCGCCGGGAAGTCGTGATGCTCATTATGATAGCCCACGTTGAAAGTGATCCAGTTCAAGGGCCCGTAGTACGAGTATGTCTCATAGCCTTTCTTGAACATGTAGTGTTCAGCTATAAAGTGCCCTGGAAGGTAGACATAGAAACATTTAAAGAACTGGTCCGTCAAAAAATGGCGATAAAAAATGTTAAGATTTTCTTTTAAGTTTTACTGATTTCTAAAATCAGTAAAACGTTAATTAAGTAAAACTTAATAATAATTAATTATCATACCGTAATCTTTTTTATAGCTTTCAGGTTTAATAAAAGGAGATTTTGTGGTGTAAAATATTTTATGATACTGGTAAGAGTAAGAGTTCCAAACATTTTCATTTTCATACCGTACCGTAAAGAATATGGCATGTATGTGTTAATCCAGGGTATAAGCTATCTACATACCAAATTTCATCCAAATCGGTCCAGCCGTTTGAGCGTGAAGAAGTAACAAACATACTCACTTACAAACTTTTGCCTTTACAATATTAGTGTGATTAGTGATTACTTAGTAAATCAATAATTTTATGATAAAATGTTTTGCACCACCTGTCCTGTCATTTTGACAACCACATTTCTTGACGTTTCTTTGTTTACATAAATTAGGTGCCAATATTTTATAAATATGACTAACCTGCGACCGGATGAACGCCCATCGCCATAAGACCTCCATATATCAGGTAACCGAGCGCTTTCCATCCTGAAATACACAAAAATAAATAATTAATGTATGTTTCTTTTTTTTTACACTATTTGCGATAATAGACTTTAGTCAACGAGACGAATTTCATGCTTTGGGATTAAAAACTTTATCTTAATTTGAGTATGGTTCAGTTTCCATTGCAACTAAAATTATTTTGCAACTAAATATACTTTTCGTACCACTTGCTCAAAAAAGTGACAATCTATGCCACAAAAAGCGAACTTAACAATAGTCATTTTTAATCTGTTAAAAACAGGGAAAGAAAATTGTACTGAATTTCATTCATCCTCTAGGGGGAGAATGTGATTTAAATTTGGAATACTTACCGAAATTTATACTGAACTACATCTGTGTTTACACCATTGAGTTTGTATATAAAGCATTATACATCTTTTTGAAATAGGAATAATAATTCTATTCTCAGACGCAAGAACAGAGAAATACTCAAATCAACTCATCAACAATAAATGTACCAAACAAAAATGTAACTCTCTCTATTGTCTCTAATTGGACCAATGTTTCGAATGTTAACTTTTACTTTTAATTGTCATTATTTTTAATAAATGCTTATCTCATATTATTATTGTGTTAATTTTTTCGTAAATGGTATGAAAAGTAGAGTATTTTCCTCGGTGATAAAGCTGTCTTAGTCTTGGGTGAACTTAAATCCCTCGCTACACTCAGGACTCGTCTTAAATCCCTCGCTTTGCTCGTGATTTAAGTTTTTAACACCCTCGCTACGCTCAGGAGTAAACCTCGAGTCCTTCGTTACGCTCGCGATTTAAATCGTCACCCGCGACAGAAGACACTGCTTTATCCCCTTGGTTAATAATCTACTATATTTAATTATCTTATATTCCATAAATCAAGTAGCAGATGTTGGAGTAAAAACAGCTAGGCTGAAGTGGGAGTGGGCCGGACACGTCGCACGAATGCACCCGGAGATATGGGTAAAGATCGTCACTCACTGGACGCCTGAGGGAGGACATCACCGTCGAGGCAGGCCACGGCGAAGGTGGTGTGACGATCTGATAAGGTTCACAGGGCTAACATGGCCAGAGATCGCACAAGACAGGGAGGTTTGGAAGGAACAAGGGCCTTTGCCCAGCAGAGGGCACAATGTAGTCTAATATTTTTTTGTTGTATATTGTTTTGTTGGGATCGCCTTCCAGTCTAACCGGATGCAGCTGAATACCAGTATTTTACATGAAGCGACTGCCTATCTGACCTCCACAACCCAGGAACTGGGTAATACGATAGCCCTTGGTAAAACTGGTTGTCAGACTTTCGGGCTTCTGACGACCCGTAACGACTGTCAAAGATAACCAACCAACGGTTTAACGTGCTTTCCGAGGCACGGAGGAGTCACCACGGACCAACCCCGGCAAGCGTAGCTTAGGTTAACCTGATGGATTAGCCCTGCGGCTGACTTAGCCACGAGCTCCTCCTAATGTTTCTTTAAGTATCCGTCTTTCCCAAAGTGAAAAAAAACATGGAAAATGGACTCACCCCACAATTTAATAATAACAGCATCGAAGAACACTTGTATAACCAAGTTAATCAGCTCCATCTGTGTAGGCGGCTTGGGTCTGACCACCAACGGTCGGAAGCTGTAGAAGAGTGGCTGTAGCATCATCCAGAGGAACTTGCCGCCGGTGGTGCAGAAGAGTTTCGCTTCTATGAGGGTCGGGAGATCGGTGTCTATTACCTCGTCACCTTGGTACTGGAAGAGATACAAATAATGGTGAAATGTAATTCATGTATGTATTCCATAAGGGGATACATCGATAATTTTGTGTTTTTAAAATTCCTATAAAACCAAATGTATATGGTTAAATCATTTGGATTTTCCAAATGTGTTATTTGACTATATTGTCTATTGCTGTACTAAAACCGAAACATTATTACTAGGTACTTGAAATTTTTTCAGAAAAAATCCGAAGTATAACCGTCTATTTTCTGTTTTATACGATTACATATGTAAACAGTTCCTTATTGTGCAGTAAAATTTGCTTTAAATCGAGGGTATTTAAATATGATAATGGGGAAGCGCTAAGGTAGCCCGCGAAATTCAAATTTTCTTACGTTTTTCTTTGCAATTTGCAGGTCAGTGTCAGGTTTTATGTCGATTCAAATATGATTCGCAGCCGTAACTAATAAGGGTTTACAGAATTATAATCATTATATAATCAGCAATACAACTCCATAAGTTAGAATTGACTCAAATCTAGCGATTTCATGAAATCATGAGGTTTGAAGTCAATTCTAACTTATGGAGTTGTATTTTACATGGACCTATCTGACCTCCACAACTCAGTTACTGGGTAATACGATATCCCTTGGTAAGACTGGTTGTCAGACTTTCGTGCTGTAACGACTGTCAAAGATCCACGAATGACAGCCGGGACCAACGGCTTAACGTGCATGCCGAGGCATGGAGTGGTCTTGGTATGTAAAGATGGTCACCCATCCACAGACCAACCGCTGTCCTTTACTTACTATAAAACGTAAGAAGATATGGATAGATTATTTATTTGATTCCACTTACCCTGTCATTATCATCTTCCTGCCCTTATCCCATGTTACGTGGGGGCGGAGCACCACGTTTCCTTCTTCCATTCTCCCCTGTCAACTGTCACGCTATCATTCACTCCCTTTTTTGTAACCATATTTTGATTTAAAAGAGTGTCCGTGGAATTTCTTGCCCGTTCTTCTCCATAGATCTACGTTTTGGAATGGGCAACTAGCTTCAACTTTCTGACTTACCTACTGACCGACTCTTTGACAATTCAATAATAGTAATTGGTTTAATTGAAATAAATGCTTTGAGTTTGACTCCCTTCTCTTTCATGTCATTCCTCACACAACCCATCCATCTTTTCATTGGCCTTCCTCTACCTACCTTCACACACATACATCATCATCTTCCTGCCTTTATCCCATGGTACGTGGGGCTGGCGCAACACGTTTTCTTCTTCCATTCTCCCCTGTCAACCGTCACGCTATCATTCGCTCCCTTCTCTTTCATTATCATTCCTCATACAATTCTACTTACCCTATGATGTTCTAAATGATACTTCTTGAAGCTGATAGATACAGGTATCCCTATTGGCAGGTTCGCGAAGAACCCAAATAGCCTATTGGCTAGCGGCCGGCAGTGACCAAAGGCTAGGTTGTGTGCGATCTCGTGGATTGCTGAAACAAAGAGAAAGTTAAATTAAAACTTTGTTAAAGTAATCGATTAGGTACTTGGCAAATAGCATAATTATTTGATACTATAATAGAAAGGTTTAAATTAGGTAGTTAATTAAAGGTAAACAATCTTGATGTGACTTTTTACACAAACACATATTAAACAAATAAACTACCTGCTTATACTAATAGTTCAATTGATTTGGTAATCATTATTGCTGTGTTTACATAGGTTTTTAGTTGCATTTTATTTTTAAACTGAGGTTTTAAAATAAAAAAGATAAAAGACACATCAATATTGTTTACCTTTATTTAACTACTTATACCTTTCTAGTATAGCTGTTTGTGCCCGGCGTCGCCCGTGTGAATTCCATGTACCTCCAGTGGTTTAGGCTGTGTGTTGTCCGTTTGTAAGAGTTTGTTCTTGGCATAAATAATAATTCCTCCCAACTACGGAACCCTTTCATTGTGCGTGGTCCACACTGGGGTACAAGCACTTGGCCGGATTTTTTATTTCTTTACATCATGCATTTAACTTACCGCAAATAAACTAATTTTATTTCTTTTTTTCTGTAAATATGTTGGGATTAAAGGTAGCACACATATCAACTCGAACCGTGCAGTATTATTTATGAAATTCTCTACTGCAACGCACACTAATCGGAATCGTAACACCTCGCCTCGGGACAAAAGGCGACGAAAGGCGATACGGTGACGATCCCTTTTCGAGTTGTTACCATAGTATGACCTCAGGATGAAGGAAGATGGCATATTGATGAACGATATCCTTAAAAAAAATCAATATATTTAAGGAAAACGTTTTTAACAGGAAAAATTCACATGAAAATCCCCTTTTACTTTTTAATACAAACAGCACATTTACACAACCATACTTGGCTTGAAAGAGCGTGGTGATTATGAGATGACGACTAATATATAAGTATGGTAAATAAATCGTTTGCAGCCAAAGAGCGTGGTGATTATGAGATGACGACTAATATATAAGTATGGTAAATAAATCGTTTGCAGCCAAAGAGCGTGGTGATTATGAGATGACGACTAATATATAAGTATGGTAAATAAATCGTTTGCAGCCAAAGAGCGTGGTGATTATGAGATGACGACTAATATATAAGTATGGTAAATAAATCGTTTGCAGCCAAAGATGTGTTCATGTTTGTTTTGCATGTAAGTATGTACATCTAGCGTTTATTCCCGGGAATTCCTTAGTTCTCGTTTCCGAGAAATTTAGATCTAAAAAAGTCGAGTACGCGAGATATTAAAAAAAAATTAAATAAGTAAGTAGTTTAGCAGCCATCTCGTTACCATAACACAAGCATTAGGTTGCTTAGCTTGGGACTAGATGGCGTTGTGTGAAATGTCCAAGGATATTTATTTTATTTATTTAAATAATTTGTCTGAAGTGCCTCTACTCCATTTACTATTACAGTAAGATTAGACATTTAAACAAACCTTTTTTTACAGTCCGTTCAACCGATTTTGACATCTATTGCGTTGGTGGCATGACAAATGGTAGCTGCAGAAACAATAGTGTAAAGTTCACTCATCCTCCATAGAAAAGGGAGGATCCTCCGACCAAACGGATGTCGTGTCTGGTGGGCAACTGCCCGACGGTTGATGTCGGGACATTGCATATAATGCTAGTCGTGCTGTAAACTCTGATTGCGCGATGCAGGATTTTGCGTGACGTCAATGTGATGCGTAGTTCGCATGTGGCGATATACACTCATGGACAAATTTAGAGGAACGCAAAAAAAAAGGTTAAGTTTTTCCTGTTGTAGTTACCCTGCGTACTTGTCACTAACATTAGTAAATGGTATTAAAAAAAATAAGTTTTGGAATGTTTTTTTTTTTCGAATTTCATTTGTTTTTTATGTAATTATTGCGTAATGCTTTCTTTCATACTGCGAAAAATTTTGCCAACTTTTGAATTTGAGTTTAATTTTAGGTCGGCGGCAGTCAAGAAAGTGAAGCCAAGGCAGTCGAGGCAATGTTTGCCTTGACTGCCTTGTTTATCATGTTAAGCGTGAATTGTTACTGCAAATAAACTGAGAATGCCAGATCTAAACGCCACTCAAGTTGCTAGTGCTGTTACTTTAATTGGGAATGGGCAAACCTAAAAACATGTGGCCCAAACATTACAAGTATCAAAATCTGTGGTACACCGAGTTGTCAAGAGGTATCGGCAGACCAGACAGTATACGAGACTCGCAGGACAGGGACTTAAACGGAAAACTGGTACCAGAGATGACCGGTTCATCGTTAGCAGCGTGCTTAGAAACCGGACCTTAACTTCTTCTGAGGTAAGAACGAAGCTCCAAGAAGTTCGAGGGGTTACAATAAGCACAAAAACTGTGAGAAGAAGACTAAAATCGTCCGGAATAAGTTCACACTTGCCTGCCACTGACCCCCTGTTTGCCACATACCATCGAGTAGTTCGAGCTAATTTTGCTCGCATTTACGAAAATTGGAATAACGAAGCTTGGAGTCAAGTTCTATTCACAGATGAGTTCAGATTTTGTCTGAAGCCAGATGTTGGAAGGATTAAAGTGTGGAGACGCGCGGGAGTAAGGTACACTCAGTGCAACATCATTGGAAAAAAGGCGTATGGTGGAGGGTCAACTATGGTATAGGGGGGTATTTGTAAGGGGCCACGTACGGAACTCCGCGTCATTGAAAATGGGTCACTAATAGCGGCACGATATGTAACTGAGACTTTGGAAGAAATTGCAATGCCATTTGCCCCTTATAAAGGAGATAGACTTGTTTGCATGATAATGCACTCCCTATATTGCGCCCGTAGTTGTCGAATACCTTCGAGACGTTGACATCAATGTTTTCAAGTGGCCAACGCGCTCGCCCGACTTAACCCCATAGAGGATGCATGGGATAAGCTTGGAAGACAAATTAAGAAAAGACATCCTGCCCCCGCTAATTAGAGAGCTCTTAAAAACGCATTACAGGAAGAATGTTACGCAACCTCTAAAGGTTTTATTGATAACTTGATTAGGAGTATGCCAAGGCCACTGGGAGCAGTTCGAAGAGTTAGAAGGGGCAACACTAAGTACTGATTATAGCCTACGTTATAGCCTTTCCTAAGCCCTTATGAAAAAAATAATAAAAATAATGAGTTACAAAAATGTTACTTTCATGTAAAATTTTCTTTTTTTCTTAATTTGGTTAATTTTTGTCATTTGGTCATTTGTTTTTCGACGTTTGCAATTTTAAATTAACGACTAATAAGCAATATCCAAATTAATAAACTTAATTGTCACAAATATCCATGATATTTGGTGTTCATGGTGTTTTAAACACACTTTTTTTTTGCGTTCCTCTTAATTTGTCCATGAGTGTAGATGCCGCCACAAGAGTAAACTAATCTTCATAGAAGATGACTGTGTCGTCTTACTGATAATAACTAACATTGAGTGGCCTTGAGTTGGCGTGGCATTATGTTACAGGTATTATGTTACAGACGAAAATGTACTAATTTAACAACGACGCTCTATGTCCACACGAAGACATTAAATACAAGCTATACATGTCCAGTCCAATATAAGCTGACCTCTCAATCAATCTGCCTAGCCTTTTCTCAAAAATGTTGGGGTCGGCTTCCAGTCTAACCTTATGCAGCTGAATACCAGTATTTCACATGGAGCGACTGCCTATCGTCAGATACTACTACAAAAAATCGTACAGCATACATGGGGTTAAATCGATAGGTATGGTACTCTACTATCAGCTCGCACTGGCTTGACACATTAAAAGAAACACCATGTATTCATATTCATTTAAAACGCATACCACGCCTGAAATATTAATTATTATTAATACATTTTGTCTGCCACAGACTCAAACGCACAAAAAGTCGGTCGTCTGCGCTGCACCCAACTGTGCCTTTTAGTTTGTGATAAATAAATGTATTTTCTTTCATTTCTTTACCTAGCCTTTGAAAAACAGGGTTGACATTTCAACACCAAGACAAACCCAGACAGTTCAAGGGCAATCCGTGATAGCAGCCATTATATCTATCAAATTCTGATGGCGACTGTACACGCTCATCGAAACACCTCGAAACAGGCCGAGTACGAGTTTGTACAGCCGCCAGCAGGTCAAGCCACCCGAAACTGTCAAATTTTCCCAATCAACCTTGAACCTAATGCTTCAGCGATAGAGATGAAAATCTATTAAAGAAATTTGACAGATTGTAATAGCTTGATGTGCTGGCGTTTGTACATGGTGCCCTCGTCGCGTCACTAGCGTCGCGTCGCGTCACGCGGCCGTCTACGCTCTCGGAAGCGTGTCGACAGGCACGAGACGAGACGAGACGAGCGTGTAGGTACAGACTGTACAGCCGCCATAACGTTTACACTGCACGAGAATAAGTAATGGCGGTCTTCAGAAGGAATGGACAAATGGTACATAAATAATTCACGCGACATTAATGATACCTAGTATTGTGAGTATTTTATGACTGTTTACGTCTGACGGTTTGAAAGACTGGAAACTAATAGGACCTTAGAAAATCTATTAAATTCTTTATTAGAATCCTAACTAAGTAATACTTATTTATCCTAACTATGCTAATCCTAACTAATAAGGTCAAGGTGGGGGAAGTTCGTCTACGGGGGAACACCATACACCGTCGATTCGATAACTTTCACTATGATGATTTTAGAGTTTAAAGGTGGCTAGCACCAAGGGCTAGGTTAAAGTTTCTGTCAAAGTTAAACTGACCATATAATGACTACCTGCTGTTGCACCTTCACGCGTCATGTCAAATGTAAAAGATAGAGTTCGGAGTTGGGACATAGCATTCGACGCATCTGACAGTGACAGATATTAAGGCTACTCTTTCGAAAAAAGCTTAAAAACAGCGTGCAGATGAAGCAGTTTTTCGCCGGAACCTACAGAGAAATTACATCTGAAAAAAATTGTTAGGAATCTACATGATATGAATCGTAATTTGGTTTAGCCATAATTTTTCTATCGGTATCACATATTAAGAAAAAAAACCCCAAATCACCTCCAAATCGTTAAGATGAAACCATTTTACTACTTCATTTTTTATCAAAAGAATATAAAAAAAATATCTACTACTTTGCAATACAAACGAAAATGATTTGGTTTTGTTACTTTTTAAAAACATGTATATTTTTTATTATAATAAATTAAAAATGCGTCTAATTTGGGACAGCGCTCCTTGATGGGCGAGTCCTATTACTGGCTGGACGTACGACGCGTTGCGTGAGCTCAGGCCAGAATGCGCAAGCTAACCACTCAAGGTCATTGGCGTATAGTTCGGCCTTAAACAATAACTTTAACCAGCGAAGCGTGGGCGGTTAAGGTTACAGTTAAAGTTATGACGTCAGCTAACAAATTGTCCCCATAACCCATTTTTTGTTTAACAGTAACTTTAGTTCGATGTTTGTTATTGTTAAATTAAGATGGTGCAACCCATCATACGAGTAAGTCTTCAGGTCAAGTCTTTACAATTTAAAAAAAATACTGCTTCACAGGAAACCGATCCTACACCTACCAAACTTGTTATCACGACACCAATACTAATATTTTATCAGCAAATGTTATCAATCTATCATATAATAACCACTACAAACAATAAATGACTCATCCTATATGCAGGGCCGGATTTAGGGGTCCAGAGGCCTCGGGGCAACAAAGGAGTGGAGGCCCCCTTGCCCTAAATTATTTTCCAAATAAAATGAACAATTTTTTTCAGTCGAGTTTTTCAATAAATAATTTATTGTGAAACCAAGTAGATTCTCTTAGTATTTAACAAACACATATAAATATAATCGGAAACAAGAATTATCTGAAATTAAATTTTAGTGTTAACGAACGGAACCTTTCGAGCTTTTTTTGCCGAAAAATCGTTGATGATTTCGCTGAAATCCAGTTCTCGGAGTAAATCGCTTTCAATGCTCAGGAGAGAAAGCTTTGATAGACGGTTTTGTCCCATCGTGGTTCGAAGCCTATTTTTTATAATTTTCATTTTTGAAAATGAGCGCTCTCCAGTGCAATTTGATACCAATATAGATCAATGATTTCTGTTAATATTTAAGATTAATATAATCAAATAATCATGTATGTATAAAGTACTTTAGGCTGTAGGTAAAGGTAAAAGCGAAAAAAAAATATCAAAGGAAAAGATGTTTACTAGGTTTACTAGTTGAAATTTGAAAGAATTTTTTTTTCCGAAGTCTCTATTGTGGAGGCCCCCTGCTTGTGGAGGCCCCGGGGCTTTCGCCCCGGTTGCCCTCCCCTAAATCCGGCCCTGCCTATATGGCAACCGCGGTGACTTTCCACTTTAAACAGGTGAAACAATGATAATCTATCAGAACCAGGCACGTAGTCAAAACTGGCACATCCTATTTAGAATAATGGTCATGCATCATGAGTTCATGTCTCAGTCAACATACTTTTTGCCTTTTTTCGGGGTAAAACCTTCAAAATTCTACAGGGCTTTGGGAATAAGTCCAGGGACTAGGGAGTGTGGGATTTTTACATCACTAAAACCACCTCGGTGGTTTTTAGAGCTCCGTATCAAAATGGTAAAAAGGAACCCTTATGGTGCGACTCAGTCTGTCTGTCTGTCCGTCTGTTACAGCTGGATATCTCCAGCACTAGTTAACTTGTTTGGAATAGTTTTAGATGACGTTTGCCCAACTATTTCGCAAATAAAAAAAAAAATTTTTTTTTTGGAGCAAAGACTGAAAGGTGGTCTTAAAAATTCGAAGTGGGGCATGGGGGTATCATAATTATGAAAGAGCGCTGTTTGCACATTCTCAAACATTTTTTTTTAGGCCGCATAGTTTTCGACTATTGATGAAAAATGTAAAAAAAATACCGTTCCGCCCTTATCTCCGAAGTTTGCATAGAGAAAAATCTGAAATTATTCTATGTAATAGAAGTTTATGTAAAGATTACAGGAAAAATAAAACTATGTCTCTAAATAGCACACTTTTTCAGAAATCGGAACGGAACCCTTGGGTGCTATGGAATATTGACACTGGCAGCTTTTGAACGCAGTTCAGATGTGCTGTTTGCGTTTGGGTTTATAGCGTATGGCAACATTATAATAAACTAGGACAGTGGTGGGGCACGCCCGCAGAGTGGGAGTGGTTACTTGCTTGCTAGCGCTCCAACGATGCGGACGTGTGACCTCTGCTGTTGTACAGTGAAGTGTTGTTCAATTTACCTACCCGAATACTTCCTACAATATGGTGAACACCACAGCATATACGTATGCGTGTGTGGACGTGTGCGTGCGTGATTATCCGAGTTGGTGTTTTATTAGTAATTTAGTGACCTGTACAGGCTTCATTGGTGAAATTGGTACATAACCACTAGCGCGACCGGCCCCCCGCGTTACGTCATCACGACTGTTCGAGACTTTTTTGTCGGCGCGCGACTGGGTGCCTAGCTACTTATACACAAAACATTTGTATGAATGGATATGAAACCAATTACTGTTTCTTAAAGTGGATAGACTAGGCTACATTACGAATTTTATTTTAGAACAATAGATGACTTAGGTTTTCATGGTGAGATTTTTACAGAATAGATCAGGACATGATCTTTTTATCACTTCCAGAGCTCTCCCCACAGTTATTTCCTCTCCAAACAGTTAATAGCGTCGATAAGATACGGCTGATAATGATGACACATTATTTCAAGTGCCGTGATTACAAGAATTACTTGATAACCTGTTATCAGTATAACAGTAATAGTTTGTGTTTCCAAGTAGGCGTATCTTTGAATGGTACTCAAAGGAAGGAGTGGATGAAGGTTCCACAGTTATTGAAGATGTTAAGCTATTATCGTCTGTATCGTATGGGACTTAAGGTGGAACTAGTAGATATTTTTTTCCATACAAACGGGAGGGAGGCGTCTTCTGTTTCACACTGTGCATCCAAAGTTAAACACGATATCGTTTTGTACCATTATTAATGTTGTCTGTGCGGAAACAGAATAGTAAAATATAAAGCTATTAAAAAGTTATGAGCCAACAAAGATTAGTTTTTCTAGCAAATTTAACGCAACTTTGGTCGTAAATAAGTAACAAAAGAAGTGTTAAATCTCCAAAACAAATTCGGCACCGACGACGCTCCATTATCGAAGAGTGCAATAAACTTTATTTGTAACTTATTTATACAGAGATTTTTTTCGTAAAACTCGATATTCCAAAGCACTTTTCGTACATTTTTACGCGCTCGTTTCACTATTACTAGTTTTACTTTACTACTACTAATAATTTATTATTTTATTAGCGTCTAACAGCTCGTCAATGATACTATCTCTGTCGGACAGATGCGAGATGAGACAGCGTGCTTTTTGGCCAACTCCCAGTGAGTTTAAGCCCGCGACTAGTTCAACCTTAAGAGCTTTTATCGGATGATATGATATCTGATTAATTAGGATAAGGGCAGCAGAATGATGATTGGCTCTTGGGAGTGGCATACTCAAGTAAATGAGACATGTTATTAGTAAGGGCAGAGTCAATAATGGCTCATATTGGCAAATTATGTTTGTAGAAATGCAGACATTTGGGAAATTAATCGATGTAATGCTGCCACCACTTCTAGTCGGAGCATGAGGGTAGGTCTCTCATAACGTGGACCGACGACTTGTTTAAGATCGCCGGAATTGGCCAGTTGCTTGGGGGAGACCTATGTCCTGCAGAGAACGTTTCCTAGCGACGATCTCCGAGAAGAAATTCCGGAACAAACTCAGAAGGGGATGGTTTTCTAATGGTCAGCTCATAAGATAACCTTGCAGGTCTTTTAAGGACAGAAGCATACAGATTAAGTGGACCTGCCCCGTAGTTAGCATCCATGCATGAGTCAGTCATCGTGTATGAATGTAGCCTTAACCTCATCATCATCATTTCAGCAGAAAGACGTCCACTGCTGGACATAGGTCTCCCCCAAGCACCGCCATTTCAACCGGTTCTGTACTTCCCGTATCCAGCGGATTCCTGCGGCTTTCACAAGGTCATCACTCCACGGTCCACCTTATGGGAGGCTTTCCAACACTCTTCCGGTAAGCGGTCGCCATTCCAGAACCTTCGGCCCCATCGGCAATCTGTTCTGCGAGCAATGTGCCCTGCCCACTGTCACTTCAGTTTGGCAATTCTTAAGGCTATGTCGGTTAGCTTGGTTCTCCTCAAAGCATAGCTCTCTCCATTGCTCTTTGGGTGACTTTTAGCCTTCTAATAAAGCCCATTGTGAGCGACGACGTTTCAGTGTCGTAAGTCATCATTCCACTCGTCAATGGTTCAAATCTTCGTTATTTCTTAACTCAACGACTCGACGAGAATTACCAAGAGAAAGAACATGTGGGTAGATCACAAGAGGTAATTTAACTAGATACTAAAGATGGGCACACTTACCTAACATAAGAGAATGATTAATAACTCCTCCGAAGCAGTAGGCCACCACCAGCATCATAGGCCAGCTGAGCTGTATCACGAACGGCAGAGAGATGATCTGGATCAACACCATGGCAGTCACCACCCATTTGAAGTTAGGGTCGTAGCCGAAGAGCTTCTTAATTTGTGGATATTTTTCTGTGGACAAAATATAATAAGGATTAGAGAAATGGTAACCAGATATATCAACATAAACGAAACAAAAGGAGTATGTAAGGATATGCAGGGGGCGTTCTGTAGTTTCTGCCTACCCCCATGGGGAGAAGGCGTGCGTTTATGTATGTATATGTCGTGGCCAGATGAGGAGCTTGTGGCTAAGTATTAACAGCCGCACGGGTCGATCCGTCAGGTTAAGCTACGCTTGCCGGGGTTGGTCAGTGGATGGGTGACCATCTTTACAAACCGAGATTCCTCCGTACCTCGGAAAGCACGTTAAGCCGTTGGTCTCGGCTGTTATTCGTGGATCTTTGACAGTCGTTACGGGTCGTCAGAAGCCCGAAAGTCTGACAACCAGTCTTACCAAGGGGTATCGTATTACCCAGTAACTGGGTTGTGGAGGTCAGATAGGCAGTCGCTCCGTGTAAAATACTGGTATTCAGCTCCATCCGGTTAGACTGGAAGCCGACCCCAACATAGTTGGGAAAAGGCTAGGCAGATTGATTTTTATGTCGTGGCCAGATCTTAGAATTGATCATTTCATAAAGTGTTCGACCATTTCATGAAATGGTAAATATTATAAATTTCAATAGGTACGTCTACGGCCGGCATGTCCTAGAACCAAAAATTCGAAGACATGTGACATCTACCAACCCGCACTCGGCACGCGTGGTGGATTACGGCCCACTCCCTCTCACCGAGAGGAGCCCTGTTTCCCAGCAGTGGGAACATTATAGGCTGACTAGCTGAGGTACAACCTACATAACTTAAAGGGCCCATAACAGCTATC
Source organism: Cosmia trapezina (assembly GCA_905163495.3). Lineage (NCBI taxonomy): Eukaryota > Metazoa > Arthropoda > Insecta > Lepidoptera > Noctuidae > Cosmia > Cosmia trapezina. The sequence goes on along the minus strand of LR991049.1, from coordinate 4,892,119 downwards.
AAGTACTTTAATTACTTTATTACAAGGAGAGTTACTTTTTACTTTATTTTGATAAAGCTGGTAATAATACATTTTATTTTATTTTGATGTTGAAAGACAAATATAATTTTAATGTTGCTACTTTAAGAACATATTTCATATAAGTTTCTTAAAAAATAAAACGTTTATTTTCCATCGGCCAGTTATTTTATTTCTTGACATTCAAAGAGCGCAGAACGCTCTGTGAATGTCAACAAATAAAAGAACGTAAGCTTCCGGGTGCATAATTTATTTAAAAAAACTGGCCAAGTGCGTATCAGGGAATGCGCAGTAATAGGGTTCCGTAGTTGCACAATAATGCGGACTAAGAACAGGGCTTTTTGTTGTTTCATGAATATTTGACTACCGTAAACCACCCCGGTTTACGGTAGTCTTTGATACTACGGGTTTATTTTGATAACAGCTTTCGCCTTATGAAAAAATCTCTAGGTAGGTATAGATTTTAAGAGGCATGAAAAGTTTTTCTTACCTTAAAAATACCCAGTAACCGGTACACCAACAAAACCATAGCCACCGAATAAAATTAGTTTTTCTAAGTCAATAGTTGTTATCAAAGTAACCCCGTAATGTCAAAGTAACCCCGGTTTACCGTATTAACCGTAAACTTGAAAAGCCTACTTAGCTGTGATAGTTTTCTTTTTAACTTCGTTATATACTACCATATAATACCATACTACCTACTACCGTGAATTTTTTCACCATCCAAAACTAACCGTTTACCTGGCGGGGGCACCACTTGACTCTAACGAAAATGAGCACTTATTTCAGAAACGGATTCCTAAATCGAAAAAAAGTTTTTACAAACCCACTTTCTTCGTCTTTCAATATTTTTGAAAGACCCATCCAACAACACCCCACACCATGGGGTAGACGAGAAAAAAAATATCCCCACTTTACGTGTTCAGAAGGTACCCTAAAAAAATTTTTTTTTCATGATTTTATTTTACCACTTTGTCGGCGTGATGAATATTGTATATCCATGCAAAATTATAGCTTTCTAGTACTAAGAGTCTCTGAGCTAAGCTGCAGACGGACAGACGGATGGACATAGCGAAACTATAAGGGTTCCTTGTTGACTACGGATCCCTAAAAATTGTTAATGTATACTAACAAATAATGGATTATAAAAATAAAACAAAACAAAATATATAGGATACTTAAATAATAATTTTAACGTTGCTACTTTAAGAACATGTTTTATTAAAAGTTTCTTCATTTTCCATCGACCAGTTCTTTTATTACTTGACATTCTTAAAGGGCAGAACCCTCTGTGAATGTCAAGAAATAAAAGAACAAGCTTCCGGGTGCATAAAATAAAAATTTGTTGCTAATGACCTCTAGTATAACCCCTTTCAAGGAATAGGTCGAATTTCCCTGTCACCCTGTATGTTGTTAAAACAAGATAGGACGAAGAAGACACCGTTTAGTCCACTCTCGGCCCCTCGACCCCTAAAAAAAGATTTGTTTATTTGTTTACTCTCAACCCCTAAACATAGTTCACACTCGACCCCCAGGGGGTGAGACTGAATTATTATACAAAAGACAGGCATACCTCGTCCACTTTCGAGCCCTAGTTCGGTAAGTATCTAAAATCAATATTTTGGTACAGTAAGCTACAGAAAGCAAAATTCAGGAATTGATATTAAAAAATATATATTAAGTGAGGGTATTTTAGTTAAATTGTATGCAATTATAGGGTAGACTGATGATTTATCATCGTAACTGACTGTACTTTGGGGGTCGAGAGGAAACTAAAACTTGCCTGGAAAATAAAATCCACTCGCCCCATCACCTTGGGGGTCGAGAATAAACTATATTTAGGGGTCCAGTGGAAACATTATTTATTGGGGGGTCGAGAGGCCGAGAGTGGACTAAACGGAAGACACGACCAGGAATATAGAGGTTTAAAAAGAGATTCTCCCAAAGATATTAGCGTCAAAGACAACGGTCTAAGTCTACAAACTGAACTTTTTAACCGATGAAAAAAGGAGGTTCTCAAGTCGACACGTACATACAGGGTGTAAGTGTAAACAGTGGTAACCTTTTAAGGGGTCATTCTACTCATCCTTATGAAGAACTTTTACTACGGGACCAAACCTTATATAAATCGCGAAAAAAAATCAGCTGTTCAGTACATTATGCTGTCATAAGTCATAACGTCAAAATGTAGAGAACAGCTGATTTTTTTTCGCCATTTCAGGTTTGGTGCCATAGTAAAAGTTGTTTGTTATCAAGAGTAAAATCATGTGTTTAAGTATCGGTAACTAATTACCAGTCATATTTTTTTTATGTATAACTTTTTACAGCGTTGTCCGATTTGAATGATTTTTGAATGGTTTTATTCGGGAGGGTATCGAAGTTGGTCCCATGCGGCCATGTAAAAATAATTAACTTTTCTTTTTGAGTTAAAACTCAAACTCAAACTCTTTATTGCATTCATGTGTAGTTAGTTGTTAGGTACAATTAAAATAGTTCCAACATGAAACCCGGTTAGGGCACGGCAACATAACAACAATTTTTTATTTTTTAGCTTCAATATTACGTATTTTTACCCAACTGCGGCGAGGCCCAAAAGGAGAGTTATGTGTTTGACCGGTATGTAAGTATGTATGTATGTATGTGTGTATGTCCGTTTCTTTGTTCCCTCGTAACTCCTAAACGAATTATGCGTCATTAGATTTGTCTTGGTAGCGCAAGTGTCACACAAAAAAACACATTACACACACACATACACACACACATACATACATACACATTACATTACACACACATTACATTACATTGTGTGCTACATTAAAATAAGAAATAAAGTAAAATGGCGCATTTAGAGTGCCATATTTGTGGAGTTACAATTTTTTTTTTTCTTCAAATACCATCGAGTGGGATATCAAAATAAAACTAAAAAACCCGACTGCGGTGTTTAAAAAATCTGAAAGCACAATTTAAACTAAATAAAAGTTGGAAGCAGGCGGGACCCATTCCAATTTACATTTTTATATTTTCAAACTCAAATGGGGGACCCATTTGAGTTTGAAAATATACTGCTTCCAACTTTTATTTAATTTAAATTGTGCTTGTTTTTAGCTTTTCAGATTTTTTAAACACCGCAGTCGGGTTTTTTAGTTTTATTAATTACTATTTTTTTCCTACTTTTTATGTTGGTGATGTTCTCATTTCTTTTGCAGGTAGTGGTATTAAAATTTGTGTGGGGTAGTACTACAACTAAAAAGAGAAAAATAAAACTATTATATGTACTTACAAAAAAATACAACCGACTTTCAAAAAAAACACTACAAAGTGAAAAATAACTTTAATTTCGGAAGTCGGTGAGAAATTAAAGTTATTTTTCATTTTGCAGTAACTGTTTTTTTTTGGAAGCCGGTTGAATTTTATTGTAAAAACCAGTCAAGTGCGAGTCGGACTCGCGCACGAAGGGTTCCGTTCCATATTATATGTTTAACAATCGCAAAGATAACTTTTTACTTATTTTATAATGATACTGTGAATTACAAGGTTATTTTTTGCAGATGCAGAAAATCACCTATGTTTAAACAAAATACCTTATGAATCGCCGTTTTCAGTATTGTTGCTTAAATACAGTATTTATGGTACCTACATGGTATAAAGAAGTTTCAAATTCCTAATTTGTTAAATTGTTGCGCTAGAGCTCGTACAAAAATGGTCTAAAATTTCTTAATTTTAGAAGATAAAAAAAAATGTGTTTGTACTCTACTCAATGAGTTCTAGACGATGACACCCCACATGCTAGATGTTTTTTTTTTCAAACTGAATAGTTTATTGTATGGGGACTGACCCCTTAAATTTTTAACTTTGCTTTATTTTTATTATTTGTTGTTATAGCCGTAATAGACAGCGGAGGCTTAGTAAGTTTGTACTGGACAGTACGTGGTTGTCGGATTTCATGGATTTTAATTTTCTTGCGCGGAACCCTAATTATTTTTCTAAAATAAAAATAGCCTTAGTTACTCCTTAAAACATCAGCTATATGCCGTCAAAATCGGTGAAAATTCGTTTGGCAAGTACCATTTTTTAATCGACTGCGCTTTAAAATTCTTCTAACATCCCTAAACCTCATTTGAGGCGTACCTAGTTTTGAAAAACTAATAATGACAAACATTAGTACTTACTTATGTAAGTATTTGTGCTAAGTTTCAAGTTCATTAACCAAATTAATAAGATTTTTCATATAAACTGTATCTCTGTTTTCACGAACACAGATAAAGAATTTCAAAAATCGTCTGGTATGTTTCCATAACTTGACTCAAACATTATTTACACCAATTTTAGAGTTAATCAAGCCCCCAATAAAATCCTCCGCTATAAAATTAACTTTTCACCCCTTAGGGGTAGATTTTTGGAAAACCCTGATACACGTTAGTCTTCATTTTTGGTCTCAAGTATAAAAACTGAGTTTTGAGTTAATCGGACCGCGTGTTAAAATTCCTCCATACAAACTTTGACACGCACAATCCCTCTTTAGGGGTTAGTTTAGGAAAACTCAAAATGATAAACTTTATAATTTACTTAGATGAATATTCGTGCTATGTTTCAAGTCTATTAACTCAAGGGATAGGATTTTTCATACAAACCTTCATCCCCTATTTTACACCCTTAGGGATAGAATTTCCAAAAATCCTTCCTTAGTGGATGTTTACACTATATAAGGTATCTACGTGCAAAATTTCAAGTCTCTAGGTCCATTGATTTGGGCTGTGCGTTGATATATTAGTCAGTGACTCAGTCAGGACTTTGATTTTTTTATAATATAGATTTACCATGTTATTTTAAGACCACAGACTTCTTATAGGTTTTCCTGTAATCTACAGGTATAGAACTATTTTCTATATTTTTTTCAAAATTTTAGGCTCAGTAGTTTCGGAGATAAGGGGGGGGAATGGTCAATTTTCGTCTATTTTCTTAAGTAACTTAAAACAATATATTTTAAAATTATAAAAAAAATATATTTGAGACCCTCATAGTAAGCCCTTTCATTTGATATGTCACACGGTACAGTTTACAAAACTGTTTTTTTACATTTTCTTATTTTCCCCCTAAAAGTGACTCTCATATTCAAAATTCATATATTTACTTTAGCTGTACGTGTTTGGGTCACAGAAATCCATATGTGTACCAAATTTGAACTTAATCGGTCCATAAGATTCGGAGCAAATTGGCTGTGACAGACGGACAGACAGACAGACACACGAGTGATCCTATAAGGGTTCCGTTTTTTCCTTTTGAGGTACGGAACCCTAAAAACGTTTTTTCTAAAACTCTTTCACAGACTTCTTCAGTACCGATTCTGTCCCATAGCAGTCGTAGCCCCAAGCATAACTCATCAGTCTAACAATACTAATTGTTATACTAGTTACTTCATTAGTTACTATGTACCCACTAACAGCTTTAATTATAACACTCAACTACCAAGCAATATTTAACAAGAACTTCATTAGTTTAGCGTTCGTCCACATTTGCACGGACGTACAATTATCGCGGCGATTTTGTTTCGCGCACTGATATTTCAACGCCATAGACTTATAAAAAAAGATGGACTCCGCACCACGCATATCGAAAGTGAAGCACCGTACCGATCTATGTGTGTGTGATTTGAGTACCTGCAAAGACGCTGTCGCTCGTGTCACGTAATGGCGGCCGGTCGGCATACTATGACGTAAATGTGTGCGTGAGGCGTGTTTGTACAAACGGTCCGGCATACTTACTGTGCTTCACTTTCGATATGCGTGGCGCGGAGTCCATCTTTTTTAGGGTTCCGTACCAAAATGGTAAAAAAGGAACCCTTATGGTGTGACTCAGTCTGTCTGTCTGTCTGTCTGTCACAGCTGGATATCTCGAGAACTACTAATGCTATCAACTTGAAATTTAGAATAGTTTTAGATTACGTTTACCCAACTATTTTGCAAATAAGAAAGAAATAAAATTATTTATATTTTTTTTGCAACAGGGACTGAAAATTCAAATTAAAAATTCAAAGTAAGGCTACTAGGGCATGTGGGGTATCATATGAAAGAGCGCTGTTTGCACATTCTCAAACATATTTTTTCTTTTTTTTAGGCCGCATAGTTTTCGACTTTTGATGAAAAATGTAAAAAAAAATACCGTTCCCCCCCCCCCCCCTTATCTCCGAAGTTTGCAAAGCGAAAAATCTGAAAGTATTCTATGTGATAGAAGTTTATGTAAAGATTACAGGAAAAATAAAACGATGTCTCTAAATAGCACAGTTTTTCAGAAATCATCAACAAAAATTACATATAAATGATGGTACGGAACCCTCGGTGCGCGAGTCCGACTCGCTCTTGACCGGTTTTTTATTTATAAGTCTATGTTCAACGCTTTCAAAATCCGACAGTGTGTTTTTTCGACGCGCTAGGATGCACTCTGTTATTGTTAAGTTGGATTCTCAACGCTCGGCTCAACAACGAGAAAGAATTGAAAATCCAGTACGCGATAAAATCCCGCCGCGATATTTTTACGTCCGTGCAAATGGCTTAGAAGGGTATTAAATTCATGTAGTCTTTAAAAGATCGCTTTTAGCGATAAGACCACATATTGTGTCACCGTTATCATCTGTCTTTTCCCAACTATGTTGGATTCGGCTTCCAGTCTAACCGGATGCAGCTGAATACCAGTGTTTTACATGGAGCGACTGCCTATCTGACCTCCACAATCCAATTACTGGTTAACAAACACGATACCCCTTCGTAAGACTGGTTGTTAAACTTTCGAGCTTCTGACGACCCGTAACGACTGTCAGAGATCCAACAATGACAGCCGGTACCAACTGCTTAACGTGCTTTCCGAGGCACGGAGGAGCCTCGGTATGTAAAAAAGATGGTCACCTAATAGCCTGAGTTGATTGAGTACCGCGTTTCTATCTTTATCCAGAGCTGTTCTCTTTTAAGGATTAAAATGCATGACGGTTTAACGTCGAAATTCACTGAGAGTTTCTCGACTATAATAACAGCCCCACGAAGGTTCGAAGGTTAAGCTACGCTTGCTGAGGTCTGTTCGTGGATGGGTGACCATCCAATACATATCGAGACCCCTCCGTGCCTCAGAAGCCCAAAGTCTGACAACCAGATTTACCAAGGGATTTCGTGTTATCCAGTAACTGGGTTGTGGAGGTCTGATAGGCAGGCACTCCATCTAAAACACTGGTATTAGGGTACTTATCCACTAACGCGGAGCTGGTCAGAGACGTGCAGGAATCGACCAATCACATTGGTTGAAATCCTCATCGCGTCTCTCGTCTCGTCTGTGATTGGACGATTGCTGCACGTCTTCTCCCAGCTCCGCGTCAATAGAAACGCACCCTTAAGGTGTTTGGTTAGACTGGAAACAGACCCCAACATAGTTTGGAAAAGGTTCTAGGCAGATTGAATGGTTCCACGTGAAAATTTATTATAGTAGCCTAAATAGGTATCTAACCTTCACAATTTTTCGCCTATTGTCTTCGTCACGTACACCGTGCCACAGAGTAACGTAGCTGCAGTAGTTTATCTGGGCAGTGCCCTTGAATTAATTACCTGCGGCCGGCTCGGTAGATAAATACGTGTCCGTCCGTGCGTATACGTGCTTTTCCACCAGAGATTTCCTTTGCTAAGTTGCTGTGGATGCGTTTGATATCCACCAATCATATTCATTGGTCCACATAGTATAGCACTGGTGGAAACGGGTTCAACGAAGCTATGTTTTTATTAACACGCTTTTATTTAGCTTCACCTGTATGTATGTGTTTGTAAGTAACGGAATCTTTGAACTCGATTTTTACCCACTTTAAATGGTCAGATTAATTCGAAATTTTGCACACTTATCAGGGCCTGGTGACAATACAATAATTTAAAATAAAAATAATAAAATATACTTACTTAAAATATATATATAATACCTACATAAATATAATAATTATAGAATAAATTTTATTTGGGAATTAGTTATTAAATTCGGTATAAAAGCGTGTTTTGTAGGTTTTTTAATTTTTAAGGAAGGATGCGTGCTATGGATGCGCCAGTGGCGGCGGCGCATCTTCATAGCACATCTTACTCACTCCGCTACACAGCTTAGCATTAGTGGAAACGGTCATATAGTTTCGTAGCTTAGCTTTCACATCCTCGCAGCATAGCTGCTTAGCACATCCTAACTGCCGCACGCTCGAACTGTTGCGTAACTGACACTGACTGAGGTTTCGGCGTCGCGAGTCGTTTCGGCCGTTTTCAACTACTGTATCATTATTATACTGTGACCGTATATTAGTGTTAAGTAAGTAAGTAAAATTTTATTTGTTTAAACATGGTTTACATGATACATTGCATGCAGGATAATAACAGATAGGTAAAGAAATAGTTCTAACATGTTCAGCCGCATATCGTGGCGTACAAATTGGTAGGAAGAGATGGTGCATAAACCGTGATAATATTCATCAAAATTAAGTACATTATAGAAATTATGTAGGTACAATTATTAAATCATCATTATTAGTTAAAGATTTAGTATCATTACAACTCAGCAATGTGTTTTCAGATTAGATAAGGAATAATTATTTAATGACTATAATTGTAATTATCTGTTTACGTGGCGAACTCTGCGTTTGAAAGATTAACAATATCTACCTTTATCGGACATCTGTTTTACATCAGCCCAAATCGGTGAATGATCATGTGAAAGTCATCATCGTCTGCATAGCCTTTACCCAACTAAGTTGAGGTCGGCTTCCATCGAGGAGCTCGTGGCTAAGTTATAACAGCCGCACGGGTCGATCCATCAGGTTAAGCTACGCTTGCCGGGGTTGGTCAGTGGATGGGTGACCATCTTTACATACCGAGACTCCTCCGTGGCTCGGAAAGCACGTTAAGCCGTTGGTCCCGGCTGTCATTTGTGGATCTTTGACAGTCGTTACGGGTCGTCAGAAGCCCGAAAGTCTGACAACCAGTCTTATCAAGGGGTATCGTATTACCCAGTAAGTGGGTTGTGGAGGTCAGATAGGCAGTCGCTCTATGTAAAATATTGGTATTCAGCTGCATCCGGTTAGACTGGAAGCCGACCCCAACGTAGTTGGGAAAAGGCTAGGCAGATTGATATTTTTGTTGAGATCGACTGCCAGTCCAACCAAATAAAGCAGAATTTACCAGTATTTTACATGGGGCGACTGCTTCTCTGGTCTCATATGATAAGAATCATCTCTCTAAGTTAGCTTTGGTCTCTTTAAGTTTGATTTCGGAAATCATGACATTTTGTAACAAATCTAACTTGGCAGTTTATAAGGTTACCTCTAACATGTGTAACTCCTTGAATGGGTTTTAGGCTCGAAACCCAGTAAAAGGGTTATCCCTTCAATATGGATAACCCATTGAATGGGTTCTATACTTGAAACCCAGTGAAAGGGTTACCCCTTCATTAGGATGACTTATTTAAAAAAAAAGTAATTAAAAAAAACTAAAAAACCCGACTGCGGTTAAAGTTAAGTTAAAAAAACTGAAAAGCTAAAAACAAGCCCATTTTAAATTAAATTAAATTTGGAAGCAGGTGGGACCCGTTTGTGTTTCAAATATAAAAAATGGAATGGGTCCCGCCTGCTTCCAAATTTAATTTCACCGAAAATAACCGAAATTAATTATTTTTTAATTTGAACTTAACCGACTTCTGTTGCTGTCCGTAGTACCGTACAATACTCCTTCATAATGGCTTCATGCAAAAGCATGTTTTGAAAAGATTATTTTTATGTGTATTCCGTGGAAAATGTTGTTGGTTACACATTTGGTCGTATCTTTTAGGGTTCCGTACCAAAATGGTAAAAAAGGAACCCTTATGGTGTGACTCAGTCTGTCTGTCTGTCTGTCACAGCTGGATATCTCAAGAACTACTAATGCTATCAACTTGAAATTTTGAACAGTATTAGATGACTTTTCCCAACTATTTTGCAAATTAGAAAGAAATAAAAATATTAATATTTTTTTGCAACAGGGACTGAAAGGGGGTCTTAAAAATTCAAAGTGGGCATGTGGGGTATCATATGAAAGAGCGCTGTTTGAACATTCTCAAACTTTTTTTTTCTTTTTTTGGCCGCGTAGTTTTCGACTTTTGATGAAAAATGTTAAAAAAAATACCGTTCCCCCCCTTATCTCCGAAGTTTGCAAAGCGAAAAATCTGAAATTATTCTATGTGGTAGAAGTTTATATAAAGATTACAGGAAAAATAAAACGATGTCTCTAAATAGCACAGTTTTTCAGAAATCATCAACAAAAATTACATATAAGTGATGGTACGGAACCCTCGGTGCGCGAGTCCGACTCGCTCTTGACCGGTTTTTTGTATTTCTTCCTACAAAATGTAATGTGTCACTGTTTGTTTTCCCTAATAAATAAAATAAAATAATAGGTATAAAATGGCCATTTTCCGCGTTTACTGAAAAACACTCATACAGGAAAACAATACAATGTTTTTTTATTATTATTGTAGTCAGTATCATGCAGGTGTGAATGAATGATTATTCATTATTTTCAAACATAAAGTAATGCTGATAAGGTTAAGGTTATCAAAAGTATTCGATTAGGATTGTCATACACTATCACTGTCTTTAAATAGGTACTCCATTTGCAATAAAATTACACATTTAAACAAACATTTTTTACAGTCCATTCAACCGATTTTGACTTATACTCCGTAGGCATAAGGACGGCAGTAAAGGCAAAAAATTGGTTACAATACCAACTGTTTACTGCAGCCGCCATTTGTCATGCCACCAACGCAATAGATGTCAAAATCGGTTGAACGGAATGTAAGGAAGGTTTGTTTAAACGTCTAATCTTATTGCAAATGGAGTATAGCTTTTATTTGGTTTCACCTATCCCGGTATCTGTCTATCTGTGATCGAATCTTGCAAGTTAAATTTGACCCTCTTCCCGGTTTCCGATTGAGCTGAAATTTTGTGTGTTTATGTAAATCGAATGACAATGCAATATTGAAATGGAGCTGATCTGATGATGGAGCCGGAAGGTGGCTACGGGAACTCAGTAATAAAACGAATCTAGTTTGGGCTCGTTTGATTAATTTGTCTTGACAAGGACTTTGGACTTTGTCTTGACTGTCCAAGATGATATCCAGATTAATAAAAGTTTGTTATGTTTTTTTTTTGGTAGAATTAACCATATCGTCATCATTAACCTGTCCTTATCCCAATCAATGTTGATGTTGAAATGGTCAGTCAGTACCATAGAAATATAAAAAACAGGAGAAGTGACAAGCGGGCGAATCTGTGTCCGCGCGACATGCTCAGCATGAGCCGTTCATAGTCAAATGGCCGTCTCCGCGAACTAGTGCGCTTTCGACTGTGACCGTGACAATTTATAAGAATGCCGTGTTGTTCAGTGGTTTCTTGTAAAAACCGAAGTCATGTAAATCATGGAATCACTTTTCATATGTAAGTACAAGTATTTTACCGTATTTGTCTTTAAAATCATGAAAGTGACAAAGCGGAGACACAGGGTTCCGATACATTTTAACATACTGGGCACATCTCCTTCTTTTTTATATCTATGGTCAGTACTAACACAGTAAGTATGTTTTTTTTGTCCTAGTCCTAGAGTGGCAAAGCCAGTAACGCAAATAGCGTTGCCTATTCTTTTCTCTTCAATTTTTTCTAGAATCAAATGATTATACAGGGTGAAATTTTAATGGTTGTTTTCCTCTTAAAGGGTCACTGCACTCATAATTCTGAACAACTTTTACTATGGGACCAAAACTGAAATTGCGAAAAAAAAATCAGCTGCTCCCTACATTTTGACGAGTTTGATGTAGATAAATGTACTGAACAGCTGATTTTTTTTTCGCGATTTCAGGTTTGGTCCCATAGTAAAAGTTGTTCATGAGTCCTTTAGGAGGAAAACAACCATTAAAATTTCAACCTACACAAAGCTGTTATTTCAGGATAAATTATAAACTCCTTGGTGAGTCAGTGAATTAATGGTCTTTTATATAATACGAGTAATCATTTTAAATGGAAGACCAATCTACATCATAAATTAATAAGCCGAAATTATCTCTATTATCAAACTTATTGAATGCCTATAGATAATTAATGATAAGTCATAATAATTAAGATTAGACATTCACTTGAAAATAGTTGTTTATCTAAAAAAAGTTGATTATGAAATTAAAAACCTATTTTCCTTTAGAATACTCTAGATTCGAATGCCGATCGTAAATCTGTATAGAGTACTTTGGGAGTAGGCTGTAATCTACCACGCGGGCCCAATGCGGGTTAGTAGATGTCACATGTCTTCGAATTTTTGGTTCTAGGACATTCCGGTTTCCTCACGATGTTATCCTTCACCGTTTTGAGAGCAGTGGTGACGAAATTATTTACACAAAATAAAACGCCTGCCTCGGTTCGGCTACGAACCCACGACCTACAACTCGTAAGTCAGGGCCTTTACCACTGGCCCACCACTGCTCAACAGAGCCGTTATCAGTCAATATGTAGGTGAACAGCTTATTCATAGTCCTGAACAAGGGCTATTAGATACCTGACAAAAATCAATCAATCAAAATGTGGGCAAGGAAGCCGTGGTTACGTGTGAATATGCATGTATAGTGTCGCTGCAACTTTTTGAAGTTGCGTTGTCGCTAGTCGTTGCGATGTGGTTACTTACGTCGTTGCGGTTAGTGTTTGCCGACAGACAGATCGTTGCGGTTGCGTATTGGCCACATTAATTTTCGCACAAATTTGCGCCCGTCCCCGTGGTATCGTTGCGTTTGTGGTGCGTGTGATCGGGCTCTTATGTAGGTGCGTGAAAAATGCCGAAATTCACTCATCATCTGCGTTTTTCCCAACTATGGTGGGGTCAGCTTCCAGTCTAACCGGATGCAGCTGAATACCAGTATTTTACATGGAGCGACTGCCTATCTAACCTCCACAACCCAGTTACTGGGTAATACGATACCCCTTGGTAAGACTGGTTGTCAGACTTTCGGGCTTCTGACGACCCGTAACGACTGTCAAAGATCCACGAATGACAGCCGGGACCAAGGGCTTAACGTGCTTTCCGAGGCACGGAGGAGTCTCGGTATGTAAAGATGCCCACCCACTGACCAACCGCGGCAAGCGTAGCTTAACCTGATGGATCGACCCGTGCGGCTGTTATTGCTTAGCCACGAGCTCCGTACCTGAGGGGCAATTCCCCTATTTTTAACAACATTCGCGATACCATCTCAGTCTCAATCTGTAAAAAATTGTATAGCGTTTACATTTTTGAAATTTGATTGGCGCTGGCATGAGATTGCGACTTGAATTTGAACGTTTTTAGGTACGAGAATTGGTCTTCTGACAATCTATCTATATAAATAAAAAGAGAAGTCCTGACTGACTGATTGACTGACTCATCAACGCCCGGCACAAACCCTTGAACCTAGAAAGCTGAAATTTTGCACAGAGGTTCCCTTTATAATGTAGACAAGGAATAAGGAAGGATTTCCCGGTAGCATGATCCCATGGGATATTTTCCGACGTCAACGCGGGCGAAGCCGCGCGGGAAGTGCTAGTTCACAATAAATTCGATAAACACGAAAATTTTTATAGTAATCTGCCCACGTGCGCGATAACACGTATGAATGGGGCGAAGTCAAATAGCACGCAAGTATAATCTGTCGATAATGTTCGCAGTAATAAAGATTGGTCCTTGGCAGCTCTGGGCAGAAAGAAGTGGAAAGAGAGTAGGGAGGCTTTTGCCCAAAAGTGGGTGTAGCTGGTAGGTATTGGCTGGTGGTGAGAAATGAGGAAACGACAGTTGATGGTTTGACAGACCGACTAGAAACAGAATGCGCGGGCGCGTTTTGTGCGCGTGGAGTGTTCGCGGGATTTTTTGACACACTGATCCACTGATCGTTTAGCTTTGCAGCAATGGCGGTCGCAGCGGTAGGCGGAGTGAGGTTGTCGCGCATTAGCCAATGAGAGCGCCCGTATGCAGTCCGTTCTTGTTGGTCATTATTTATTTAATAAAAAATATTACATACGCTGTAGGAAACATACTTGAAATAAAAGTAAGTACAAATTAAACTTAATTTAAAAAGACGAGCGGACCATAACACCGTCGTCAACAGTGGGCTAGTAAAAAAAACCGGTCTAGAGCGAGTCGGACTCGCGCACCGAGGGTTCCGTTCCGATTTCTGAAAAAGTGTGCTATTTAGAGACATCGTTTTACTTTTCCTGTAATCTTTACATAAACTTCTATCACATAGAATAATTTCAGATTTTTCTTTGCAAAAACTGTTCCAAATTTCAAGTTGATAGCATTAGTAGTTCTTGAGATATCCAGCTGTGACAAACAGACAGACAGACAGCCATGCTGGACCGTAAAGGGCTGAGCACACGATGGTCAATTTGTCCGTGACGATAGAACATAATGGAAATCTATGCAATAACGTATGGTACACGTAGGACAAATTAATAGAATCAGGAATAAGTAGGAGAAATAGAGCGGTCATTTCTGTCCAAAACCTATGTTTTGGACATAAATGTAAACAAACCAAAGTAAACAAAACATATTGTTATGTTTCATATAAGTCAAAGTTTTTAAATACGTCGCAAGTTATACAAAAAAGTAAAAACCGACTTCAAAAACCTAAAATGAATAAAATAACTTTCTTAAAAAACTTAACAGCTTCTGAAGTCGTTGCGAAGCTAAGGTGAATTGAAGAATGAAGAGACCGACTTCAGAAGCTGTTAAGTTTTTTAAGAAAGTTAATTTATTCATTTTAGGTTTTTGAAGTCGGTTTTTACTTTTTTTGAAAGTTAATTTATTTTTCCATTTTTAGTTGAATACCTATACAATAACATAAGCCCGACTCAAACAATCATTAAAATCCGCTTAGAAATTCTGGAGATACAGTACATTTATGCATATTACATACTCGTAACTTTGTACATAAGAATAATTACCTAATGTATTGTATACTAAAACTTTTCTGAAAGTATGTAGATCACGTTAGTGAAAGAATCATCGAAATTGGTTCATTCGTTTTTGAGAAAATCGCGGACATACAGAGATACATACATACGGGTCGAATATAGAACCTTCTGTTTTGATTCGGTTAAAAAAGTTTTGCTCCGGGCATAGACTTATAAAAAAAGATGGACTCCGCGCCACGCATATCGAAAGTGAAGCACAGTAAGTTTGTACACCGTTTGTACAAACACGCCTCGCGCACACATTTACATCATAGTATGCCGAACGGCCGCCATTACGTGACACGAGCGACGCCGTCTTTGCAGGTACTCAAATCATGCACACATAGATCGGTACGGTGCTTCACTTTCGATATTCGTGGCGCGGAGTCCATCTTTTTTTATAAGTCTATGGCTCCAGGTACCTACACCGTCGTCTTTATAACTCTCATACCTGCGCCTCTTTCTAAAGATATACAGGGTTACTTGTAATTCGACGTATTCCATGCAGGATGTCATAGTAGGGTTAAAATGCAACAAATTAAGCCACTAAATGTTCTACCGAAATTCAATAGTTTTTGAGTTAG
Organism: Cosmia trapezina; assembly: GCA_905163495.3. Classification (NCBI taxonomy): domain Eukaryota; kingdom Metazoa; phylum Arthropoda; class Insecta; order Lepidoptera; family Noctuidae; genus Cosmia; species Cosmia trapezina. The sequence continues at coordinate 4,876,516 of LR991049.1, read as the reverse complement.
TTAGATTTTTAGTTTTTTTTATAAAATATAGAATTTAAAAAAAAATTACGGCGCGACTTTACTGGAATTTAAATTATTATCGTAGCTGATGCCTTAGCAGATCTTAAAAAAAAAAAAATAAGTGAAAAAGTTGAAAAATGCCTAAAACTTTGGCAAAGATCACTAATTAAACATTTTATTTTTCGTAAGTAATTTATATTTTTCTTTGGCAAAAATTATTAAAAAAAAAACTGAATTTCGGTAGAACATTTGGTGGCTTAATTTGTTGCATTTGAACCCTACTATGACGTCATGCAAGGGGCTCGTGGCTAAGTAATAACAGCCGCACAGGTCGATCAATCAGGTTAAGCTACGCTTGCCGGGGTTGGTCCGTGGATGGGTGACCATCTTTAAATACCGAGACTCCTCTGTGCCTCGGAAAGCACGTTGGTCCCGGCTGTCATCCGTGGATCTTTGACAGTCGTTACGGGTCGTCAGAAGCACGAAAGTCTGACAATCAGTCTTACCATGGGGAATCGTATTACCCAGTACTGGGTTGTGGAGGTCAGATAGGCAGTAAAATACTGGTATTCAGCTGCATCCGGTTAGACTGGAAACCGACCCCAACATAGTTGGGAAAAGGCTAGGCAGATTGATATGACGTCATGCAAGGAATACGTCGAATTACAAGTAATATGTGTCGCAAATAATGCCCGGGCACTGTACATTACTCCTAGACATTATTAAGGAGGTACTGATTAGGTTGGTGCCTGTTACGAGTTTATAAAAGACTATTAGACGCAATTAGCGGACGATGGTTAAAGTAAACGTTTTGCGCAAAGTTGTGGTAACACTGACAGCGTGTATGTTTATTAATAAAATTACTACTTATTGCGATGGCACACACAGTTTTTTTTTGTTCACGGGGATTTATCGTGATTTTTGGCAAAAGTACATACTTTGCATCCCGCAAAGTACTTTTGCCAAAAATCACGATAATTATTATTTTGATTACAAATTCAAATTCATTAAGTAATAATTAGTTGATTGATTAATATTTAAATGTCGTCAAAATATAAATAGCAAATAAATGCCAGATCAAATCAGTTAATGTCAAAAGCGCAAAGCATAATAATAATTAATTAAATATAAAGGCGAAAGTTTGTGAGTGTGTGTGCATGTTTGTTTCTTCTTTACGCTCAACCGGCTGGACCGGTTTAGATGAAATTTGGTATGTAGATAGCATAAATCCTGGATTAACACATAGGCTACTTTTTATCCCAGTATACGCGGGTGAAACCGTGGGGCACTGCTAGTATTTAATTAATTATTATTATGCTTTGTGCTTTGATCTGACATTTATTTGTTATTTATATTTTGACGACATATAAATAACAAATAAATGTCAGTGTTCATCTAATGAACATGCGGTATCTAGCCTACTCTAAATCTGTGGTCGAATATATTGGTGTGTTCTAACTTCAAACATCAAAACAGTGAGTAAAAATGCTTTTTATTCACTGTTTTCAGTGAATAAAATAAGCTTTTTATAGGGGTAATGGTATAAAATTAATTATTATTTTCCTCGTCAATATTTGTGAATCACAAGCACCACGCTAGCAGTATGACCTAGCCAGCCTATTCTCGCAACAGTCACTATTTCTTACTTTATCTTGAAAAGTAAACAAGACATTGACTGTGACTCAACACTTGGTTACCGATTTCTTAAGAATTTACTCACACAAACTAAATCGCAAGAAAATAATAATATGTCGGGGAAATGAGACATTTCAGCTCTGTATCTGGGATGGCAACGTATCTGCGATGCCTATGTTATTCCAGATAGAGATGGGATTTCACAGGCTCTGCATCTGGGATAGCAACGTATTCTGAGATGCCTATGTTATTCCAGATAGAGATGGGATTTAACAGGCTCTGTATCAGGCATGGCAACGTATTCTGCGATGCCTATGTTATTCCAGATAGAGATGGGATTTAACAGGCTCTGTATCAGGCATGGCAACGTATTCTGCGATGCCTATGTTATTCCTGATAGAGATGGGATTTCACAGGCTTTGTATCTGGGATAGCAACGTATTCTGCGATGCCTATGTTATTCCAGATAGAGATGGGATTTAACAGGCTCTGTATCTGGCATGGCAACGTATTCTGCGATGGCTATGTTATTCCTGATAGAGATGGGATTTAACAGGCTCTGTATCTGGGATGGCAACGTATTCTGCGATGCCTATGTTATTCCAGATAGAGATGGGATTTCACAGGCTCTGTATCTGGGATGGCAACGTATTCTGCGATGTCTATGTTATTCCAGAGAGAGATGGGATTTAACAGGCTCTGTATCTGGGATGGCAACGTATTCTGCGATGCCTATGTTATTCCAGGTAGAGATGGGATTTAACCGGCTCTGTATCTGGGATGGCAACGTATTCTGCGATGCCTATGTTATTCCAGATAGAGATGGGATTTAACAGGCTCTGTATCTGGGATGGCAACGTATTCTGCGATGCCTACGTTATTCCAGGTAGAGATGGTATTTAACAGGCTCTGTATCTGGGATGGCAACGTATTCTGCGATGCCTATGTTATTCCAGATAGAGATGGGATTTAACAGGCTCTGTATCTGGGATGGCAACGTATTCTGCGATGCCTATGTTATTCCAGATAGAGATGGGATTTAACAGGCTCTGTATCTGGGATGGCAACGTATTCTGCGATGCCTATTTTATTCCAGGTAGAGATGGGATTTAACAGCTCTGTATCTGGGATGGCAACGTATTCTGCGATGCCTATGTTATTCCAGATAGAGATGGGATTTAACAGGCTCTGTATCTGGGATGGCAACGTATTCTGCGATGCCTATGTTATTCCAGATAGAGATGGGATTTAACAGGCTCTGTATCTGGGATGGCAACGTATTCTGCGATGCCTACGTTATTCCAGGTAGAGATGGGATTTAACAGGCTCTGTATCTGGGATGGCAACGTATCTGCGACGACCATATTATTCCAGATAGAGATGGGATTTAACAGAATAATACTGTTAACAGGTAACTTGTTCCTAGGCTCTGAAATTACCTGTTACTTTTTACAGGGAAATTTCGTTCTTATGGTATCTAACTGACTAGATAGAAAGTATGAATAATACTTCGTAATAGGTTAGACAGATCGTTTTGACGTTTTAGACGTCAAAACGATTCCTAAATATGTATGGAATGTATGGGTATGGAAAAATTACAATGTATTCTTGTAAAAGTTTTATACTACAATGTATGAATCACTTTTTACGACTTTCATATAAAATATTCAACTTAGTCAAATTTTTGAGAAAATTGGCAAAGAATTGCTTTTGATTTTGGCTACTTAGAACTCTCGTTCATAAAATAAAAACAACAGGAATAAACTTCAATTCAAAATCAATCTATTTCCTGAAAAAAAAAATTAAAAATATTTGCCATTAAAAAATCTTTTCAAATAACCTAATTATCGCATAATAAACTCGACGCAAAATAAAAAATGTAGCTCATTCATTAGAAAATTTATAAGAATTATATTTTATGTTGTGCATTTAAACTTATAGAAATACAGTATTTTGACGAAATTTTGCGGATTTCGCTAATTTGCGTGATTTTAAAGACGTAATTTTACTTACGTCTTTAAAATCACGCAAATTAGCGAAATCGACAAAATTTCGTATACGGCCCCTTAAATTGTAACTCGAGCGAGACCACTTTCGTCGTTTTTAAGCGATAATCAAATTTATTTATCCCGCGCTCATTGAAGACTTTTGAAAAAAGCAGAAAAGTTCTCCTTTTTTCAAAACTCTTCAATGAGTTGCCACGGCTAAAAAACCGGTCAGGAGCGAGTCGGACTCGCGCACCGAGGGTTCCGTTCCGATTTCTGAAAAAGTGTGTACACATTTTTCAGCAATAGTCGAAAACGGTGCGGCCTAAAAAAACTAAAAAAATGTTTGAGAATGTGCAAACAGCGCTGTTTCATATGATACTCCACATGGCCTAGTAGCCCCACTTTGAATTCTTAGGACCGCCTTTCAGTCCGTTGCAAAAAAAAAATTCTTTCTTATTTTCAAAATAGTTGGGTAAACGTCATCTAAAACTGTTCCAAATAAGGTGATAGCATTAGCAGTTCTTGAGATATCCAGCTGTGACAGACAGACTGAGTCGCACCATACCAAAATGGTAAAAAGGAACCCTTCCTTTTTACCATTTTGGTACGGAACTAGGGTTCCGTAAAGGATAAAACATTTAAAAATAACATTGTTGCGACGACCCACAAATAATATTAGTTAAATTATTGTGTATGCTAATACTTAACCTAGAAAGGTTTAGGTAGTGAAATAAAGGTAAACGATCTTGATGTGTCTTTTTTATTTTATTTTAAAACCTCAGTTTGAAAATAAAATGCAACTAAAAACCAATGTAAATACAATAACAATGATTACTAAATCAATTGAACCATTAGTTTAAGCAGTACCTTATTTGTTTAATGTGTGTTTGTGTAAAAAGTCACGTCAAGATTGTTTACCTTATGTTACTACCTAAACCTTTCTAGTATAGGTCCGCAGTCGATTGATTTCTTTCCTTTAGGCCACTGAGGCTGGACGAAGTAAGGTGAGGGGTACTGTTTTCCCCACAACTCTATTCACACAACCGGCTGTCATCCAATGGGGAGGAAAACTAACTTTTTATCACGCTAGGTGGCACATGATCGACTGTCCTTTTTTCATTGATTTGACATAATAACGAACGATTGTCAAATTGTATGGATTTGTTTGTAAAACAATGTACAGTCGTTCAGAGCGCCATCTACAAACAGCTTTGCGTGTGGCTCCCCATTAAAAATATTATATAATATTATGCAATTCATAAGTAACACGTATTTGCCTAAGTATTTTTCTCTGTCATTCTGCCCGTTACTAATCAGACCAGTTTTTATAAATAGCTTAAAGATTACCGGTTTTATTGCTTGTCGATTGATGATAAGCATTTGGCATTTCCGTTGGTCTAGTGGTGGCGATCGCTGAACGAGTGGTGATTGGTGCGATCCCCGAGTCGGGAAAATGTTTTTGTTTCCCGATAGGACATTTTCAGTAACAGGGGGTCTACTCCCTAAGCACCGCGTCGCTCATGTTACGTAATGGCGGCCGGTCGACATACCCCGCTTTCCGAATTAGAAAATAATTGTTCACAGCGCTCACATCAATATTTCGCGTTCCGATTTAGATATCACGATTATGACAGCTGAGAGCTGTCAACAATTCGGTACACTCGTGAACGCGCTTACAGTGCTCGCTCAACGTCAAGACGTCAAAACATATCACATAACCCCAAAGGCTAACAGAAAAATCAGAAAACTATTACCCAAAGACTACAGCACAGAGTACTTTGAATATAATTATGGACTACAGTATATTATATGCTATTAACAAATGAATATGAGTAGGTATATATTTAAAACAGCAAGAAAGCTACTTGGCATATAGATCACAATATATAGGTGCCAAAAATGAATTGCACAATTGCCTATCACACACCACACACCTACACTATGTACCTAACAGACTATAATTTAAGTTTTAAATAAATATAAAACTTATTGTTAAGTTATAGGATGTTGAAAGTAAAACTACAAAATAGATTACATAAACAATAATTAAATCCAGATTTATTGAATGTTAACAAGTTTAATAATGTACTGTCCTTATTACTAAACTATTGGACAATATTTGTTGCTTGCACATCCCTTCTCTCCCATCAATGCTGTCGTTAAAATGATATTATGAGAAGGTAACTTGTATTGTGGTAAATAATTTACAACAGTAATAGTAACAAAACATTTTTATTAAAAATCAGTTAGAATCACAGATAAATTCAAATCTACTACTTCAACAGGTACTGATCAAATCTTAAAATCTTAATTTAAATAAATATTAACAATCAATTTGAATCACAGTTTACGAGACTCAGACTGAACATTAGGCTCCAGGTCACATTGTTCTCCTAATTAATAAACGCTAATATAAGAAAACTATCAAACAGTACACTAATAAGCCTGTACTTGTATATTACCTAACTCAATCACAGACATACAGTACAATTAAACACTAATAAAATTCACAGATTTTTCACAGAACAGGCAACATATTTTTTATTAAAATCTACTACTTGAAACGGGTACTGTTCAAATTTTAAAATATAATTAAGTAAATAAATATTAACTATTGCCACATAGATAATCATTTAGAGGCATGAGGAACAGGGTGTAAACATCATTCATCGTCTATTGAAAAGGGAGGATCCTCCAACCAGACGGGTGTCGTGTCTGGTGGTAACTGCCCAACGGTTGATGTTGGGATGTTGTATATATGCTACTCGCACGGTGCAGGTTGCGTGACATCATGTCATTGTGATGCGTAGTTCGTATGTGGATGTAGATGCGGCCACAATCATACCCTGGAATAAAACGGTATATTTTTAATATACTTACCTACTATAGAAAATGCTTTTTTTTTGTACATTAGGTATTGTAGTAAGAGTGACCACATAAACTATTGTTGTCAACATGATATGTTATGCAAAAACAACAGGCTCATACAGCTATTAAGTATCTGCGCATAACCAGATATAAAATAATTACCTTATTGTTCTGTTGGCTCATTCAGTTTCTCGGCTATGCATGCTTGCATCAAAGTCATGCACCAATTGCTGTACATATTCAGTATCTGTAAACATTAAGTACCACTTTAGTAAACATCTATGCTATAACAGGGACAATACAGTGGCTTGTATGCACTATAAAGACTGTAAGGTAGCTTTTGCAAACATACAGCTAAGCAGTTGTGATGAGTAAAACATTTACATCAAAATCGTTTAAGCAGTCGGTAGAACTGCAAGGGGGACTAAAATTCAGAACTTACGTCTCTGAGCCCTCTCGTATTGCTCCGATATGTGCATGACAGAAAATTGTCACCCGCTAGGCTCGTCGGCTTTATTCACTTGAAAACTCATGGTTCGATTATTTCTTTGTATAAACACCACTTTATTCTTCTTCTTTGTTTAGATGGCGACTGTAGCCAGAATCGTAATCACAGAACACTTCTTAATACCTGAGCACAATTTATGAGATAAGATGCGACTCGATCATAACAAAACAGCAGAACTGTCATGTTGACAGCGCTCACGGTGATATTCATTCAGGGCATGGTCGGCGTTATCGCAAGATGGCGCATGTCATGACGTCATCTATGACGATTCACGGGACATCGTTATCGCGCTCACGCCAATTCGGTACAGGTTTTAGCGCGCTCAAATCGATTACAGCGTAACTCGGAATGCAGCCATACTATGATGTAAATGTGTGCGCGAGGCGTGTTTGTACAAGCGGTCACTACAACTGTGTTTCACTTTCGATATGCGTGGCGCGGAGTCCTACTTTTTTTATAAGTCTATGTAACAGGGTTCCGTTTGGCAACCTTCGGCAAAATCTGCCTAGCCTTTCCCAACTATGTTGCTGGGATGCAGCTGAATACCATTACTTTACATGGAACGACTGCCTATCCACCCCCCCCCCCCCCCCCCTTGGTAAGACTGGTTGTCAGACTTTCGGGCTTCTGACGACCCGTAGCGACTGTCCACGAGATCCACGAGTGACAGCCACAACCAATGGCTTATCTTGCTGTCCGAGGTACAGAGAAGTCCACGGACAACCCCGGCAAGCATAGCTTAACCTGATGGCTAGACTCGTGCAGCTGTTATTACTTAGCCACAAGCTCCTCCACAAGTCCAAGCGCATATTATTTTCCCTACAACTTTTTGGTCCATTCACATGGCATAGATACTTACCATATTATTAGTCAGTACAATATTATTTTTATATCAAACTCAAAGCATTTTTTTTTTTTTTTGGTTTACCAATAATTACAGGCATTTTTGAATTGTCAAACGAGTCGGTCAGTTAGTCAGAAAGTTGAAGCTAGATAATTTTGGAATAGCATGACAGTGTAGACTGCATTTGTTTTTAACCGTGTAATTCCAACTTTTCACCATAAAATTTTGTACTGATCATCGCCATGTGGATGAGGTATTTGTGTGATTGAATGGGAGGGTCAATTTTTCACATTACTTACAAGGAATTTCAAAGTCAAAAGTCAAAGTATTTAATAGTGTGTGTTTTTGGTGATACAGTAGGTCTTTATGTTATTGTGACTCAAAAAAAAAACCAATAGGTCATACACTATTTAACAATGTCAGAATTTAAAATCAATATTACATGCAATAACAATCATTTCAATATTTAGAATCAAATATATTATATTATTATTAATATATTATTTTATTTTGAATTTGTTTTTCAAACTTTCACTTCAAAAATCTTTCAGTAGTGCTCACTTTCATTATTGTATGTTTAGGAAACCCCTGCATAAAATTTCATGCTTCTAGACCCAGCGGTTTAATAGCCTGGTCTGTATGTCAATGAATGAATTTAAGATTTTTATTAAGTCAATTTATTTTGGACTTTACAACCAATGGCTGGTGACTAAATCAAATGGAGTTGTTAAATTGGCATGAATTAAACGGGCTGAATAGATTCCAGCAGCGTTTCCCAAACTATGGGTTGCGAGAGAATATTGATTTTCAGCTACTATAGGTAGTTAAAAGATTAAAACTAAAAATAGGAAACAAATATATCATTCTCATTGAAATAGCACTCCTTGTATTTAAGATTTGACTTTTTTTTCTTCATGACAGCCAAGAGGTGAGTCCCAAATTTGGAAGTTTTTGTTAGGTGGGTCGCGGTCCAGTCAACTTTGGGAACCACTGGGAACACTTATTGCATGTATGCTTTAACAGCTATATCAATCTGCCTAGCCTTTTCCCAACTACTTTGGGGTGGGCTTCCAGTCTAACCCAATGCAGCTGCTACCACTACCACCACCACCACCACCCACCACCCACCAGTACTAGGACCACCAGGTACCAGTATTAGGAGTAGCAACTGCCTATCTGACCTTCAAAACCCAGTAACTGGGTAATACAATACCGCTTGGTAAATCTCCTGCCTAAATCTGCAGTTAGGGTATTTAAAAAAATTTATGAAAAAATCTTACTTTCTAATCTAGTTGTAACCACCCACTTTGAAATAGTATGTAAATCACAGAACTGATGGAGCTATCATGTTCATGTAAATTGTTGTGATTAGCATACAATAACTGTGGCACGGGACTGCAGTTATAAATTATACTGTCATACTAATTTTGTGAGACCGGTCATATCTTCAAACTTAATATATTCTTTTCTTAAATACACATTCATAGTAATTTTATTCATTAACAATAATTTGTTAATGTGTATCTGAATTTACACAAAATAATTAAAAATTAAATTACACACAAAACAAAAACCAACAACATTGATTTTACAAAATTAATTCAATTTCATAAGTTATTCTCAATCCACCTAGCATACTATGTTGAGGTTGGCTTCCAGTCTAACCAGATGCAGCTGAATATCAGTATTTTACATGGAGCGATTGCCTATCTGATCTCTACAACCCAGTTACTGGGTAACACAGACATTGTATGATTATAAAACTTTTTTTACTTTCTGGTGACTAAAATCAAACTAGGTATTAGGCTTGTTGCACTGATGTAAGATGAAGTACTAGTAAGTATGTAGGAACCATGATAATATTATAAATCTTATAGGGATTAAAGTGTAATGCCGTAGAGACGAGTTGCCCAGCAGTGGGTGGCCAGCAATGGTTGAGAATAAATGAAATAATATTGGTAGTTTTACCCAAATTGCGCAAATCTAACATTGTTGATTTTATAATAAGTACCATACAACACACTGTTTCATAACTCAAGTGTATTTTATGGTAACTATTTTTCATCCTACACTTTTCATGGTTCTCTCAGATGTAATCCTATTGAATTCAATCAAATGCGGTACCTACTTTAATACTTCATCAGTTGTCTAGTTTTTAACTGGAATAGTACCTATAAGCAAAGTTTGATTTTAATCAAAATTTCAACAGAAAGTTTAAAAAAAGAATAAAGTTTCATTCAATGTCAGGGCCCTATGTTTTCTACATAAGTTCAGGGTCAAATAGATGGACAAAAAAAATAAGCTTTGTTTTGTATAATTTGCTATCATTCTATTCAACTAAGTAGGTAAGTACTTATAATTTACATTCTTGGTCAATAAATATTTTTATGGTTTTTATATCACGGAAAGGGAGGAGTTTCGCGACCAGCTACGATTGGTTGCTGGCCTTGATGGCTGGTGGCTTGCTGTAGTGGTTTTCTTTTTTACAGGCAAACAACAAATCTAAAGAAATCTGTTGTCAAGTCAACCGAAAATTATAAGGCTAATTAGGCTAGTAGGCAGGCAGAGACCACGACCTTTCTTTTTTTTTTTTGTCAAATTATACCAAAGAAACAGAATTCGCTCTAGCCAAAATCTAGTAAGCCGTTACATGTATGTGCGTTCAATTGGTTTCTATATATGCTACGTGACGTAATAACGTACCTAGGATTATTTTCCGGCGACTTGCATGAGGCTCCTCCGTGTAAACCCACTCAAAATCTGTTCTGGATACCTTAGCACCCATGTTTGTACCACTTAAAAACAACTGTTATTTCTAAAACACTAGCTAAACTTTACACTGTGGACGATTTTAAACGTCACTAAAAAGATATAGATGACGCGGATACACGAAATATCACTTTTTTGCAAAAATAAATACAAGCGCGACAGCCCGACACGACGACTTTCTAGCGCCGCGGTTGACTGATTGAATGAAAATGAATGAATGAATTGATTTGATATGAACTCATTCATTCAGCGCCTCATGACTGACGTGAACGAGCGATTGAATCATCAATCAATCAATCAATCTCGTAGACAGAGAATATCAATCTATCGATCTAATGGTACTCTACTTGGTCTGTGATCTATAATGCCAATGAGTCACTAGGGCGGAACCACGCACCTCCCGACAATGACGACCTACCAACGATAAACACAATAATAAGGAAGGGCACTTTCATCGGATATTTATGGAAGACGAATATATGAGGATAGAGATTAAATTATGATTACCAAGTACATACATTTTTACAAAAGGCAATAAAATGATGTCAACATCCGTCGATAGATTATATCGACAAACTAATTAATTTTAGTTATAGACAGACCTCATTGCATATTTCGCTCTAATCATTGTTTCTAATTTTCTATTCTGACAAGATTCTGACCTAGGACTATGAGTCATAATCGAAGTGGCTAGCATGGGTGTGGGTTTTGTATGTACCTAAATGTAAAACGAAGGTTAGGTTATTACTAAAGCAAGGAAGGCTAAGTTTTGTCTCTATAGAGATTCCTGCTTCCCAGTACCTATTTACTTAAGACACATCAAACCACACACCATCTCTATCGAATCCCTTCGGTATAACCTATTTTTTCTGTTTCGTGGGTTTAACAATTTCTTCTCCTGTCTGGTCTGAATATTCTCTTGCCCAAATTAGCTGAGTGCAGCAGTGGTTCGGACATGGTCAGTTTAGCACTGAATCCAAAAGAAACTTGCTTGTGTGAGTGTATTATTAATTTTAACTAAAAAAATCAAAATATGATGTTTATTTTGTTTTACCATTGACCTTGATTTCAAGGTCAATGGTACTAGTACTGTAATTTTTTTTTTTTCGGCGCCTATTATTTTGCGCACTTTGTTGTTTTCAATAATACACTAAAAAGGGTCTATTGTACCCAAAAAAAAAATAGCTAGTATATAAAATCGCCGGGTGCGTTTGTAAAGTGGTTCCGAACATTTTGGTGGCTTAATTTGTTGCATTTTAACCCTATTAGGATATACGTCGAATTACCAGTAACCCTGTATAGTAAGCTATACATTCCAGTATAAACTGATCTCGCATTGTATAGGATTTCCTTACAATAAGAGGTCAGTGTAAACTGGAAATGTATAGCTTGATCTGTAGCCGTGTGTACATACTACTTCCATGGGTGAAATCAATAAGTTGACGTGACGTGAGTGTGACAAATTCGAGATTGATATAAGTTCCACAAGTAAAATCTATACAGGGTAGCCGGAACATTGACGTCCAAAAATAAAATTTCGGTCCCTCGTATCGTGGGGTATTCGAATCACCCCCATGTATGTTCCGCGACTTTTCATAGTTTTCGAGTTATGAATTTTTTTCTGAATGTTTGAAAATTTTCGACCTGACCAACCTAAAAAAATTCAAAAAAAAAAGTAGAGGGTTTTATCGAGTTTCTTTTTTTGCAACTGAATTTTCATAAGTAGTACTTTTATGCATAAAATAATCAGCTTCGTAACTGTGATGAAAGTTATGAAAATGTTGATCTAAAGTGAAAAATTTACGTTCGGTAAATTATGACTTAAATTTTCAACTTCAAATTAAAAATCTAAACAGGTGACTTCATGGTTCTCAAGTAGGCTTCAAGAATGCGCCAGACTCTCAGCTTTCATAATCATTAAAAAACGTAGGACTTAATGGGGCTAACTTTGGCCTTAATCGGCCTTCAAAGACTGCGAGGTGGAAAATTCTTAAAATTAGCTATCTGATTAATAATTTTTTTTTTTCCATTTTCTCGCTCCTAAGGTTATTTAGTTTGCTAACCAAAAATGACTGCAGGAAAGCTAAGATTTAAACACGGAGATTTTTTTAAATGTTAGTTTAATGAATTTTGCGCGATCCGTTCTCGTGGACTATGGGTTGTAAACGAGGGTGCAACTCTTTTACCTGCAATAACAATGGACCGAGAGGAAAAGAGACCGAATTATTGCTATCTCTCTCACGCAAGGCGCGCAACCGAAGCCAACGCAAAACAAGTACCTCAGTCGTACTCACATTGTGTTTACTGCTATACGCGTGTCGCCATTTTGTCTTTACCACACTCGCTTTGCCTACGGACTCCGCTGCCTACTTGTTTGACTACTTTGCTCGTTTATTGGACTGTGTTTTGCATTCTGATTTGGATTTTTTTTACGTGGAAGTGTAAAAAATGAGTTACACGTTAAGTGAATATGCAGAAATGCATTATTTTTATGGAGTTGCACAAGGAAACGGCCATGAAGCAGCGCGACTGTATCGCGAACAACTTCAACGTCGTGGTGGGCCGCAACCTGAGCGATATCCCGACCATCGTGTTTTTATTAACACGCACAACACTTTGATGGCAGGCCGCATTCCTGGTCGACGCGGCAGTCATGAAGGAATCCCTAGAGCTAACCCGGATCGCAGAGAAATGGTGCTGGAAGAAGTTCAGCGAAATCCGTCTACGAGTACGAGAAGTATGGCTCGTGCTCTGAACATCCCAAGGACTTCTATCCAAGACATTCTTCACGATGAAGAATACCACGCGTTCCACATCCGACGAGTCCAAGCTTTACTGCCTACAGATCACCAATTGCGCGTTGATTTTTGCCAAACCATGTTACGAAAAGAGCAAGAGGATCCTGGATTTTTCAATAAAGTTTTATGGTCAGATGAGTCACGATTTGAGCGATCCGGAATATTCAATATTCATAATTACCACACGTGGGCGAATGAAAATCCACTCGAAGTGAGAGCTTCGACATTTCAACATCGCTTCAGCGTTAACTTGTGGTCTGGTATCCTCAATGGCGAACTAATTGGTCCGTTTGAACTGCCGTCCAGACTTGATGGAGAAACATACAAAAACTTTTTGGAAAATGAACTTCCATTGTTGCTGGCAGATGTGAATCTCGAACTCAGACGAACCATGGTGTTGCAAAATGACGGCGCCCCGTGTCACTATGCAACCCAGGTCCGAAATTACTTAGATGAAACATACCCCAACAGATGGATCGGACGCAGCGGACCAATTAGGTGGCCTCCACGCTCACCTGATCTCAACCCCATCGATTTCTTTATTTGGGGCTATTACAAGGAAATAGCATACGCCCGAGACTGTTCAAGTGAACAAGAGCTGAGGCAGTTGATTGCAGAAGCTGAACGTGTTGTGAGAGAGAACAGAGACGCTTTTAGACGATTGCCAGACATTTTCTTACGTAGGTGTAGAATGTGTATTGCTGCTGGTGGTGGCCACTTTGAAAACCTTTTGTAAATGTTAAAAATAAATTAAGTACTTTTTTCACATTATCATCTGTGTTTTATTCAAAACCACTTTTTACGTAAAACTTTTCTTACCCAACTCTGAAACTATTTGTTGGTTAGTTTTCAGTATTCTTATCATTAATTAACCTTAGGAACGAGAAAATAGCCAAAAAAAAATAATTACTCAGATGGGTAATTTTAAGAATTTTTCCACCTCGCTGTCTTTGAAGGCCGATTTTAAACAAAGTAGCCCTATTAAGTACTTCATTTTTTTATGATTATGAAAGCTGAGAGTCTGGCGCATTCTTGAAGCCTACTTAGGAATTATGAAGTCACCTGTTAAGATTTTTAATTTAAAGTTGAAAATTTGAGTCATAATTTACCGAACGTAAATTTTTCACTTTAGATCAACATTTTCATAACTTTCATCACAGTTACGAAGCTGATTATTTTATGCATAAAAGTACTACTTATGAAAATTCAGTTGCAAAAAAAGAAACTCGATAAAACCCTCTACTTTTTTTTTAGAATTTTTTTAGGTTGGTCAGGTCGAAAATTTTCAAACATTCAGAAAAAAATTCATAACTCGAAAACTATGAAAAGTCGCGGAACATACATGGGGGTGATTCGAATACCCCACGATACGAGGGACCGAAATTTTATTTTTGGACGTCAATGTTCCGGCCACCCTGTATAAATAAAAATCAGTAAGGGCTACCGTTTTTGTGCTCACCAGTTGGCGCCACTGTCGAGTAAGGTCCTGAAGTATAGCAAAAACATAGCTGTTAACTCGGTAAATAAGCATACTTTTGACAAAAAATGTGTTTGTAAACAGTAAACGCACTAACCTCGAATCAACTCGCTTAGTTTTGCATCTTTTTTTCTTAGCTCTACTTTTAAAGCACTGACATTCATTAACCCGTTACTCATATTTGCCATAATTAATCTCAGGTATGCAAAATATTCACAACATTATTCTGAAAAGAAATGAAAACTTTCTGGGAAAATTGGAAAATTTGGGAAAACTAAAAGTGCATTTTCCTTGGTAATTTTATAAATATGAAATTTTGAAATGACAACGTTTGTCGGGTTAGTTAGTAATAAAATAAACTAAAATAAAATTATGAAGTAAAACCGTGTAACCCAAGTTCTGTAAAATTATGGATATATACAGGATGTAACAAATCCGTCACATAGTCGTCGTCCACGCATTTTGTACATCAAAATCATAGAATTTGGTCTGATATCAAAATAAGTAACATTGAGTAAGAATATTATTGTTGGGAACGTTGGGAACTTAGATTTTTCATAATCTAAGGTTGGGAAACTATTGTTACTTTTGGTGTGAAAAATCGCTGTTTACGGTAGCAAAGAAACACACAAAAAACATTGTGCTATGGGTGCATGCCATACGAGTCGTGAGAGTATTTGTGAATCAGTTAAATCATAAAACGTGTTTTCAAAGAAACCGTCAAAAAAAGTTAGAACCTTAAGAACATTGCGCCGTAAGCAGAAGGTCCAATAAGAAAAAAAATGTCACAACTTACAAAATGTCACAATACTCACAATGACGGAAAGAATTGCTTTTCTGATTCGCTAAGGTAGCCTGTGAAATTCAAATTTTCTTACGTTTTTTGCTATTGGCAGTGGCAGGTCAGTGTCAGCCGTGTCATCAGGTTGTTTATTGTTGACCAAAATATAATTCGCGGCAGCATAGAATTGACCTCCAAGAAATAGTACTTATATGGGGTGATTTAAACTTAGACGGCCTTATTACAAAACGAGGTTTTTCTTCTGTCATGCTTTAAACCATCGAGCCAGTTTTTGTAATAAGAACCTAACTGTGATAGAAATACAGTTCTTTATACAAAACTGACAATTTAGCCCGGTACTAAGTTGTCAGTTTTGTAAAACTGACAGCTGAAAGTGGCGGAATTAATAAAGTTCAAAATAAAGGGACCATGGTTTAAACCTGGGTTTGAAGATGAACCTTGTTTTGTAATAAGACGGAGAGAGGTTTATTGTATTGATGATTTATAATATAACTCTGTAGATACATATTTGTTACGGTCGCAAAAACATATTTTTTGTTTTTTTTTTATTATCATACAAATTGCAAAAAACGTGAGCCCACCTGTTTTATAAATAAAATTAAAGAATACAGTTTCGAGAATCTTCGAGAATGGATAAAAACAGAACTTTTTTGCTCAGTTTTATATTGTTGATACATGGAATAATTTTACATCTATAAACTAACAAATATTATTCTTATTTTAATACTTAGATTTATTTAATTTTCTAACTTAGTCGCATTGAAAAAATACTTTCCTAACTCGACTATCTTCTAGTTGCTTTCAAGGACGAACTGAATAATCAACTAAAACTTTCTGCTACTCTATGTTGTCGTTGGACATTGCAAGTCGAGTCGCATCCATAAACAAAATAAAGTCTTTCTAAAGTTAGTAATTGAACATGGCGGTTGGTAAAAATAAAGGCCTCTCGAAAGGCGGTAAAAAGGGTGTTAAGAAGAAGATGTAAGTCTCCAATAAACCTCAAATCTATCAAACAATGTAATAATCTTTCGGTTAAACCTTAGACCAAACCTGTGATAAATGTGATGTCGCGAATATTTGCGGATGGAAGTTCCATGTCTCGTGTCAAGATGTTTTCTCAATACAACTTAGTTTTATCAGTGATTTGCTTGTTCCAGTGTGTTGCTATCGCTAATTCTCGTGATATAAAGAAAATGGCATGCAGTAATATATTTTTCTTTACATAGTGTGGTGAGTTTTGTTTGGTTAGTTTTGAGGTTATGTTAAACTGTTATATATTTTCAGTGTCGATCCCTTCACCCGTAAAGACTGGTACGATGTCAAGGCACCGTCCATGTTCACCAAGAGACAAGTGGGAACCACCCTTGTCAACCGTACTCAGGTATGTGAACTCCTCTAACCTCTGACCTGTGCTGTAAAAGTTCATGTCTTGGCCTGACTGCTACCGGCAAGTATAGCATTCTACTCTATGCTTGTTTAGGTGGTAAAATGAGAATTCTCATGCTCTAATATTCGTGAAATATGTAAATTAAGCACCACATGGGCATCTCCCATGGCGTTTTTCAAGTTATTTTGAGGCCTGCCATTGTTTGAACATAACCTAAACGCCAGGTGATTTTCACCTGATTGCCATTGCACCCATGTACATGTAAATACTAAATCCATGAGGCTAATATTAAAAAGCCACTCCTTTTTCTTTTCACAAAGTATTGTTATTGTTCCTACAAGCCAACATGTGGTATTTTTTAATTTCACTTTCCCCCTTTATGTGATTCTTCTAATCATTAGATGAATTAAGCAGTTTTAGGACACAAATATTTATCTCATATTTTGTTCAGTAAAATTTAATGACCGCCTGAATGGTTAAAGCCAATACATGAACTTTTAAAAGTAAAATATGCACTGTAAACTTTATCAAATGTTCTTGGCACTCCTTCATTTTAGAAGAAATAAAACATTACTTTCAATAAGTTAAGAGTTTTTATTTGAAAAAGTTTGCACTGTATCTAGGCTATTATTTTAATGATGATCCACCTAGCTCGCAATGATAAATATCTGATGAAAACTTATGTTCCCTTTTGATTTACTTCTGAAATATTTTCAAAAGTACCCAACAATAGATGTTAGTTAATATTTTACTATAAGTATGTTGAAACTTTTGTTTTTAGGGTACCAAAATCGCCTCTGAAGGTTTGAAGGGCCGTGTATTTGAAGTCTCGCTGGCTGATCTTCAAGCTGATACTGATGCTGAAAGGTAGGTACTTCATTTTTTTATTGCAGTAGTCAAATCTCTGGTTTCTGAATGCCTCTAATACTTAAATCACTTAGGTCTGTATCACAGAACCTCCCTCAAGAATTAAACATTACTTAGCGCAGGCCACACTGGGAACGAAACAAAGCTAAGTTCGTTTAGCTTTCCTCCATGTCTTTTCATACTTCCCTTTTCGTTTTGCTTAGCATGCGGTGTGAACTGAAGTATGGAAAGATGCAGAAGAAAGCTAAACAAACTTACTTTTGATTCTCTTCGTTCCCCGTGTGGCCTGTGCTTAAAACTTGTTTAAAACAGTTTGATTGGTTGAAACTATGGGCTGTGTATTAATCTCCGAGACTAAATTGATAACTGAAAATGTTAAAATTACCTTTATCATAATGTAATGTGAGATTAAAAAATGCTCCATAGTTTTTATTCTGAAATTGGTCCTAAATTTGTTTTGACCTAACTAACATTTTCAAACAATTGGCAGAAACAGAATGATGCTCTAGATTTGTTTACCCCTAAAGGTATTCTGTGATTTGTGCTGCAAGCAGGCCCAAGGCTTTAATCCTGTCAGAATGCTACTGTAATTAAACCCCACATTGGTTGAGCTAATTTGATAATTAGCGCAACCCATCATAAGTTTCATTTTGGAATGGCATTCAGAAACTCAGTGAGAAAGTAGGTTATTGCAGTCCAGCTATATGAAGGAATACCATATGGTCTTCATATCGTTTTTGTCTGCAGAAAGTATATGCTACCGCACTGAAACGTCTCTGTATTTATATACTTTGGTACCTTGTGTCGTTGCTACAAACATATATATATTTTATATTTATTATTATTATTTTGGTTAAACACACTAGCAGCTAATTAGCTGATGCGTGTGTATCAAATAGCTTGGAGATATTTAATCTGTCCAGTTGATTCTTGAATTCTTTCATTTCTTTGTACACTTTTTCAAAAAATTGTAGTATGCATTGTCAGAAGTGTGGCAGCTTATCCATGGTTTTGATTCCTAGATTAGAATTTCCTAATATTGTATTTAATCACAATAGTTGGCCCATTAGACCTGGTGAGGACTTCTCCTGTGTTCAGACTAAAAATTAAAAAGGAAAATTTGACACTATTCATAAGTCTGTAGCGAAGGACTTAAGTCTACTAGTGTCAGTGAGTTCATTTTTATGTTGTTGTAGTCTTATTTCGACCATCCTGTATAAATATACAGGATGGTCCAAATAGTGACGTCAAAAAACAAAGACATGAAAGTAACATTCAAGACGATATCGCAAAAAAATATCTGAAAAATAGCCACTACAAAAAAAAGGTGTGAATTTTTCAAGCTCCACTGGCAGAAAACTGTAAATAATTACAAAAACAACTCGAAAACTACAAAAAATCGCGGAAAATACATGGGGTATTTTCGAAAACCCCTGAGTATGAGGAATTCAGATTTTTCTATTTGACGTCACTGTTTGGACCACCCTGTATAGGCATATATGAAAGTTCCAGTAATTTATAAGCCATAATATTAATTACTCTCATAATCAAGCACCCACTGATTAGCAAAGCCAATAAACACCTTCATACAAAACTAATAAAAACCTTTTTCGTCAGGTCTTTCCGCAAGTTCCGTCTGATTGCTGAAGATGTTCAGGGTCGCAATGTGCTCTGCAACTTCCATGGTATGGACCTCACCACTGACAAGCTCAGGTTTGTACTATTTGTATTTATTTAACAATTTTCAGAAAAAAAAAGATTCATGAAAAATATTAGTTGCTTTCAGATGACAGTAATTTTGAAATATTTCATTGGAGTTTTCAGGATTGCTAAAACCTTATTTTACTGTGTCTGGGTAGGAACTATCTTCTAGAGAAATAATAAATGCTACAGAATTTGTATGCCAATCTTGATGTGTCTTATAACTTTTTTTATTTTAAAACCTCAGTTTAAAAATATGTTTGTGTAAAAGGTCACATCAAGATTGTTTACCTTTATTTAACTGTCTAAACCTTTCTAGTATAGATAAGTTGACAAAAGCTTATCTGGAGTTGGTGAAATAGACACTAAGCCGACGTTCGCACGGGCGTAAAAAAATCGCGGCGATTTTTTTTTGCGCACTGTATTTTCAACGCTCTGCTTAGCGCCGGGAGTTGAAAATCCAAAAGTGTGTTTTTCGTCGCGCTGGGATGCACTCTGTTGTTGTTAGGTTGGATTCTCGAAGCTCGGCTCAACACCGAGAGTTGAAAATCCAGTGCGCGATAAAATTCCGCCGCGATTTTTTTCGTCCGTGCGTACGTCGGCTTAGGGCCCTCGCTCACGGCGACTTTTTGTAGCGATGCTGTCGCGCGTCCGCATCGATACAGTCGCGAAGCGGTCGCTAGCTGTGTGCCCTCGCCCACGGGCCCAGGGGGCCTACTCCCTAAGCACGAAGCCCGTAGTTTTGGCCTCACCTACGGATGGATGATTGGTTCGGGGCCCGAACGAAGTATGAATGACAACATGATTTGGGAGTTGTCTCTACTCCCGATGTGTTGTTGCCCGTCCGAAAAATTTAACTTTTACACTTGTTTTAATGGATCTTAATGTCAGACGGGCGGATAAACGGACGGACGGAAAGACGGACGGACTTAGGGAGTAGGCCCCCTGATTCAGTCGCGACGCAAACGGGACACTGGTGCGCTTCTGTCGCTTCTGTTTCGTAGGCAACGAAAGCTCGGTTCTCTACTCACGCGCCACCCTCCCTCTGTTCTCTCCCCGATGTCGTCCGACACGGTCGCGCGTTTGCATCGATACAGTCGCGATACTGTAGCGCGTTGGCATCGCTTCTGTAGCGCGTTGCAAATGCGACTAATGCGCGTTAGTAGCGATGCAGTCGCGCATTTCGTAAACGCGCGACAGCATCGCTACAATAAGTCGCCGTGGTTATATTTTTTTTTTTGTATTGAGTACATAACATCATGCACGTATTCTCCGAAGGGTTGAGCAGAGGTGTACCTAAAGTAGACCCACATTTCTTCATATATTGTTTTTTTTTGTTATTAACATTAAAATAAGTTTGTATACTGCAGTCCAGCTATATGAAGGAATACCATATGGTCTTCATATCGTTTTTGTCTGCAGAAAGTATATGCTGCCGCACTGAAACGCCTCTGTATTTATATACTTTGGTACCTTGTGTCGTTGCTACAAACAAATGCATTCTAGCATCATTTGGTTTAGTCCTCTTGGAGTATGATGTCCCCGTGTGGATTCAGAGCTTGGGCAGTGCTATTATGTATTTTGTTTTTCTCAGCAGCATAAACAAGGTGTAACTGAAATAATGCACAAAGGGGTCATTGTACTCGTCATTATGAACAACTTTTACTTATACACTTGCACAATTGATAATAATGACATTCTACAAGACTCAATAAAATTGTAAATAGTTGTTTTATTATAATTTATAGTGTTAATAATGAAAATCGTGCAATATATAATATAAAAATATGTAACTATAACGTACAACCAAAAATTAATACTAATATAAATACCACAAAAGCAAATGAAACTATTTTAATGATACTATTTTAAGTTAATATTTATTTAACAAAAAGCGCCTTCATTCTCTCTCCTATTTAAAATGAACTTTGCTGTGCCCGACAGGGTCCATAATTGATTCGATGTTTAATATACCAACTATGTACACATTATGGAATGCAATAAAATATTGAGTATTGAGTATCCTCCTCCTTATTGAGTATTGAGTATACTAAACCTGTAATTGCAAAAAAAAAAAAATCTGCTGTTCCGAAAATTTTGGCGAGCTAAGCGAACATAAATGTAGGGAACAGCTGATTTTTGTTCGCGATTTCAGGTTTGCTCCCATAGTAAAAGTTGTTCATAATGATGAGTACAATTATCCCTTATGAGGTTGTGCATTATTTAAGTTATACCTTGTAGTCTAGATTTGTGTCCTGTTGATAGCAATAGGGTTGCCCCTTATTAATTGGTACTTAAAATTAACAGACAAAGTTTGGCTTTTATTACTTCTTTTTCAATTACTTGGCAAAACTTTGCACATGTGATTAGTACTAAAATCTCACAGCAACAAAAACAAAAAAAGTTCCTTAACCCCTCAAGTGTCTGAGTTTGGCTAATTTTAGACCCAAAACCCCAGCGAGTGGGGAGGGTTGGGGGTTAGTTGCGAACCCCATAGGTTCACAACTACTGATAATGATATGTTTTCCATCGGATGATGTTTTTTTACGTTTATATATACGTGATCTAAGCTTATATACCTATTATGTAAAGTTTTGTCCTTTTGCACACTTGGGGTGCATTTGACACGGGGGGGGTGGGAGGGGAGGTTAGCTGCGAACTCCATAAGTTCACAACTAATGATTTGATTGGTTTTCCATCGGATGATGTTTTTTTACATTTATATACAACGTGTAACGTTAAATGCGCAAAACCTCTTAAGGGGTCATTGCACTCATCATTATGAACAACTTTTACTATGGGACCAAATCTAAAATCGCGAAAAAAAAATCAGCTGTTCAGTACATTTGTGCTCGCATAATTCGTCAAAATGTACTGAACAGCTGATTTTTTTTTCGCGATTTCAGGTTTGGTCCCATACTAAAAGTTGTTCATAATAATGAGTACAATGACCCCTTAAGAGGTTTTGCGCATTTAACGTTACACGTTGTATATGTGATATAAGCTTATGTACCGAACAAAAAAAGGGTTTTTCTTATGCACACATGGGGTGCATTCGACACTTGAGGGGTTAAATCATAATTTCTAGTAACTACAGCTATATTATAGGGTCAATTAACCCCTTTCCAGTCTGTAAAGTTTTGCCAACTAATTAAAAAACAACTAGTCCTGGAAAACAGACGTGATGCTATTTCAATCCCAATTTCTCAACAATCCATTACCTTCTTCCAACAGATGGATGGTCAAGAAATGGCAGACGCTGGTTGAGGCCAACATTGACGTGAAGACCACGGACGGCTACCTGCTCCGTGTGTTCTGCATCGGATTCACCAACAAGGACTCGCTCAGCCAGCGCAAGACCTGCTATGCCCAGCACACTCAGGTAGGCAGATTATTCTTTTATTTATATACTCACTCACACTTGGCATATTTTGTTATTACATTACTTGACACATTTCTGGCTAAGCATTATTCCTGTCATTATCGTACAACTGTCCAACTATGAGTGCAAGATAGAGATGGGAGCATGCCTAAAAAGTATGTGCTAAGGAATGTTTATAGATCTCGGCTTTAGTGCCCTATACAACGTGTAACGTTAAATGCGCAAAACCTCTTATGGGGTCATTGTACTCATCATTATGAACAACTTTTACTATGGGACCAAAACTGAAATCGCGAAAAAAAAATCAGCTGTTCAGTATATTTCTATTCGCATAATTCGTCAAAATGTACTGAACAGCTGATTTTTTTTTGGCTATTTCAGGTTTGTTCCCATACTAAAAGTTGTTCATAATAATGAGTAGAATGACCCCTTAAGAGGTTTTTCATAATAATGAGTACAATGACCCCTTAACCCCTCAAGTGTCGAATGCACCCCATGTGTGCATAAGAAAAACCCTTTTTTTGTTCGGTACATAAGCTTATATCACATATATATAAATGTATAAAAACATCATCCGATGGAAAACCAATCAAATCATTAGTTGCGAACTTATGGAGTTCGCAGCTAACCTCCCCTCCCCCCCCCCCACGTGTCAAATGCACCCCAAGTGTGCAAAAGGACAAAACTTTACATATAGGTATATAAGCTTAGATCACGTATATATAAACGTAAAAAAACATCATCCGATGGAAAACATATCATTATCAGTAGTTGTGAACCTATGGGGTTCGCAACTAACCCCAACCCTCCCCACTCGTGGGGGTTTTGGGTCTAAAATCAGCCAAACTCAGACACTTGAGGGGTTAGAGGTTTTGCCCATTTAACGTTACACGTTGTATAGCAGACATGCTGCTTTGAGAATTTGTAAACAGCAATTTAGATGTTTACAAATTCTAAAAAACCTTGCATACATTTAATAACGTTTACCAGCCTAACCTCACCAGAGGGTATTTTGTGAGACAGGGCAATACATTTACGACTAAAAATTTTGCCAGTAGTGCCCGGGCTATACTTGATAATCAATCTGCCTAGCCTTTTCCCAACTATGTTGGGGTCGGCTTCCAGTCTAACCGGATGCAGCTGAATACCAGTATTTTACATGGAGCGACTGCCTATCTGACCTCCACAACCCAGTAACTGGGTAATACGATACCCCTTGGTAAGACTGGTTGTCAGACTTTCGGGCTTCTGACGACCCGTAACGACTGTCAAAGATCCACGAATAACAGCCGGGACCAACGGCTTAACGTGCTTTCCGAGGCTTTACTTGATAATGATGCTCCATAATGCACTAACAGTGTTGCCCATTTAGGAACACTTTTAGTTTATATTTCCTATCGTAGTCTGCACTGTAAAGGGCCTAGGTCTCATTCTTGCTCTTTATAACTGCATCCGTTGCTGCGTACATCAAAACTTCATATTCATCACCACAAACGTGGCTCTCGGGGTTCCGTTGGCTTTTTGTGGTTTTGGTACATTCACCCTAACTAAACCCCCCCTCCTAACCCTCTTAACTTGTTTTGTGTGGCTTTTTGTGTTTGCTTGCCGACATATTCTGTCCCTAATCTAGTTTTCCTTCGCCGTTTTCAGAGCAGTGGTGATGAAAAAAATTACTCTGCATTATCAATTATCTGCATTTGAACCCACCATCTACAACTCGTGAATTGAAATGTTAATACCCCGATTTACAAGTTGAAAGTTGTGTTCGAACCCAGGCAGGCATGCACTCCTCGTGCTATCACTAACACTCGTGAAAAAGTGAAGGAAAATGATGCATGTTTTAGAACCAAAGAATTGTGCTATCCACTGACCCGCTCTGGGCCTGTGTGGTGGAGATTACGGCCCACTCCCACTCACTCTTTCACAGAGAGAAGCTCTCAAGTCCCAGCAGTGGGAAGGAGAACATACTTTTCTCTTACTAACCCACCTTACCATCACCACCAGGTCCGTGCCATCCGTAAGAAGATGTGCGAGATCATCACCCGTGACGTCACCAGCTCTGAACTCCGCGAGGTGGTCAACAAGCTGATCCCGGACTCCATCGCTAAGGACATCGAGAAGGCGTGCCATGGCATCTATCCACTTAGAGATGTCTGCATTAGGAAGGTATGTGATAAAGATTTTTGTTGAATTTTTTTGTGGTATGTTGGTTGGGTTTGATAAGTCTTTGTAAATGAGGAAATGATGAATATATACTTGACATTTGATGAAAACGGAATGAAAATTACAATCAGTTTTCAACCCTTTGGTTGGACTTACTCACTGATGGTAACAAAACCAGTATACAGAGCCTGCCTTGTTTGAAACATACAGAACTAAGTCACTTCCGAGTTGGTTTTGTTGTATACGGTTGTTTGACCATAAGCATCTGTAAAATATGACAGTCTTTAAAAGTCTGCTTTCTCAAGGGTTGTCTCTGCCACTGATACGTGACAGTCTTTCTAAAGCTGGATGTGTCATATTTATGCTTTGGTTCTGAAGTAATGATTAATGAGTATAACCGATCAACCTCAGCGAATACTATTTGTTTCCTTCAACCTTGACATTGGCAGAATCATCGTTAAAACGATGGAGCCACTTAAATAAAATTGGAATTGGAAGTAATGATTTGCTGTAAATACAACTTAAGTTATGTTAATCAAAGAGAGTTAAAAAAAGGTTAACTATTTTATTTGTATGAGACGTATCAACCCAACCAATCAAAAACATTTACAATGATGATCCACCTAGCTCGCAATGATACACACCTGATGAAAACTTTTGTTCCCTTTTGATTTTTATCTGAAACAACCCTCAATACACATAACCACTATTCTGCCAACCATATCCGATTAACCATAGAGTTCTTACTCCCAGGTCAAGGTTCTCAAGAGGCCGCGTTTCGAGATCTCCAAACTGATGGAACTTCACGGCGAGGGCGGTGGTGGCAAGAGGGGCGAAGCCGGCGATAAGTCGGAGCGTCCCGAAGGCTATGAACCTCCCGTTCAAGAGAGCGTTTAAGTTAATATACGTTAAAAATTGATTATTGTATTTCATTTTGTTACTAGTCTGCAAGAGTTAAGTGTACAGGCTAAAACATTCATCTTTCTGCTACAAGATCGATTTGTTTAGTGCATAAGATTTGTTTTTAAAGTTTTCTGCCTGTGGCATACAATAAAATTGAATTAATTGTGTTGTCTTATGGTATGCCACATGCAATTAAATTGGACCCGTGTACATTAGGCTTACAGCTTTTGTCTTTTTAAAGACAATCCATCCATCCTCCATCAGTTTAGGTAAAAATACAAGGTAAACATAAAAAACCATGTGTCTGGTTAACCGACTAAACATAATACCTGTCACTTCAATCGTCATCCTGCGACAGTTATACTCTTCAATTTAGTAACGTTACACAACGAATTATAAAGTTGCTAAATTGAAGAGTACAATTGTGTCGTAGAATGACGACTGAAGTGACAGGTATTACGTTTAGTTGGTTAACCAGGCACATGGTTTTTTTGTTTAACTTTATTTAATTACCTAAACCGATGGAGTATAGTTGGTACTTTCTTTACTTAGCACACTCACAATATTGTTTATACGTAGTTGCAAGTTGTTTTTGCCTGTATACTTATCTCTTTGTTTGACTATACTTATTATTCCAGTGATTTTTAAGCAACTTTGTCAAAGGTGAGCATATTTTTTTGTATTTTTATTTCTAGGCCTGCTTGCAACACAAATTGTTGAATATGTTTAGTGCTGAAAGATTTTTTTTGTCTCTGTCAATCGTTTGAAGAGAATGATGTTTTAAATATGTTTAGAGCTAAATGATTTGTGGTGCGATCAGGCCTGATTTTTGTTGAGGCGGTGATTTTAATCATTTTTGGCAGATAAATAACTAATTTTTGTGTATTTAGCTAGATAATTAAAACGAAAAATGATAATCACCTACTCCAACCAGAATAGTTTTAAAGTTACAATGATGATCCACCTAGCTCGCAATGATACATACCTGATGAAAACTCTTGTTCCCTTTTGATTTTAGTCTGAAAACTTTGTTTTTTAGTTTTTTTCACTATTTTGTAAAAAAATCACTTTAATGACCTATTTTGTTTTCACAGGACAAGTCGTTGAAGCAGCAACAATTCAAGGCTCTCCAAACTCGCGCATCGTATTGTAGCGAGACGTTGAAGATATCTGTTTTAAATCAATATACTTTTAAAATGGATTCTCTTTTGTTTGATTTATTTAGGCGAAACCTATCCCCTATACTACACACACTAATATAATACCTAAAGCTGTGTGGCTGACACTGGCTTGGCCACCATCAGGGATTTTACTTTTGATAACACAAAGATTTAGTCGTTAATTAGTCGAAATTTGTCGCCAAATATCAGAATTTGTCGGTCACTGGTTCAAAAGTTATAAGGGGTCATTGGTGGCCGATCTGGAGAGAGTCTCCCCAGCTTGGCCACCTTTATATCTCAAAAACTAGGGCACCTAGCGAAGATCTGTTTTCTCCCAGATTTAGTCGCTAATTAGTCGAAATTAGTCGCCAAGTCACAGATTTAGTCGGGTCTTAGTTTAGAAGATATAATGAGTTCAATTTTTAAGTATAGTCCAAGAGCTAGATCAAAGATTTTATCGTAAACTCTTCAATCTAGCTCTTGGTCTATACATAAAAATTGAACTCATTATATCTTCTAAACTAAGACCCGACTAAATCTGTGACTTGGCGACTAATTTCGACTAATTAGCGACTAAATCTGGGAGAAAACAGATCTTCGCTAGGTGCCCTAGTTTTTGAGATATAAAGGTGGCCAAGCTGGGGAGAGTCTCCCCAGCTTGGCCACCAATGACCCCTTATAACTTTTGAACCAGTGACCGACAAATTCTGATATTTGGCGACAAATTTCGACTAATTAACGACTAAATCTTTGTGTTATCAAAAGTAAAATCCCTGATGGTGGCCAAGCCAGTGTCAGCCACACCCTAAAGCTGGGTAACAGACACATGTAACCGAATATTCCCAGTCGCCTCCACATGGATTGCCAGATTGCCACCATGTAGCAATCGGGAATAAAATTCCCATTTGCTACCGGGTGGCGACTGGGAAGTTATTGCCCCCACTTCAAATCGCTGTACACTGCGGCGTGGATCGCCAACCCCCAAACCACATTGGAAAAGTCCAACCCCTCATTGCGGCCGTGAGACAGACAGCGATGAGGGGCATTGGCGATACACGCCGCAGTGTTTGAAGTGAACAGCGATTTGAAGTGGGGGCAATAACTTCCCAGTCTCCACCCGGCAGCAAATGGGAATTTTATTCCCGATTGCTATCTGGTGGCAATCTATGTGCTGGGTTCGACCGGCTTCCCTTTGGAGGTTCGCTACTATTCCGCTATTGAAAAATGTGTGTCTGACACTAGCATGGCCACCATCAGGGATTTTTATTTTGATATAACACAAAAAAAAAATCTAAATTGATCGCGAAATATCAGAATTAGTCTGTCACTGGTTCAAAAGATAAAAGGGTTTATAGGTGGCCGATCTGGAGAGCATTTCCCCAGCTTGGTCCAATTTGAATCTCAAAAGCTAGGGCACCTAGCGAAGATCTGTTTTCTCCCAATTAGTGTTAGTCGCAAGTTTTCACCAAGTCAGATTTAGTCGGGTCTTAGTTAAGAAGGTGAGAGTGTGAGAGTTCCATTTGTAATGTAGACCAAGAGTTAGATCGAAGAGTTTTCGTAAATTCTGTCGTTTTGTAGCGTCTTTTTGGTTCTGCTATTTGACGATAGATGGTGTTACATTCAATGAAGAAAAGACTAATTTTATAAATTATTTTTTAATGTGCTACCCATGTGCTACCTACTTATCCGCTGACATGGGACACGGGAACTTTTTATCCCAAAAAAAAAAAGTAGTACCGTGTGCAGGGTTACCTGAGTCCCAAGCTAAAATTTGCGCGGGAAGTTGGATATTTGACTCTGTGGCTTCGGTATTAAGCCGAATACACACAGGGCATGTTATTCGACTATTTGGGTATGAAATTCCCCACATTTCGATATATGACAACCCCAAAAACATTTATCGTCTATGATTAACAAAAATATTTTTTCACTGTCAGTTGTTTACGTTAGTGCGGCGGCGTGCGTGCGTGAGTCATTCAAGTGTTTTTATTGTATTTTAGTGATTTCTTCTTGAAAACCGGATAAAAAACTGTTTGTGAGTGTTAACAATATTATAGGCATAAAGGATTACTGCAGGATTGAAGTGGGTAAGTGCTCCAAGTACTTTATTTTTGATTGTTACTTCCGTAGGTACGTCTCGGTAATGGTTTGTTATTGTTTCGCGTGATGACTCATTCTAATAAGAATCTTATTAGATTCTTGCTTTTTTTTTGTAATTTTGACATTTTATTCTAGCAAATTAAAAATCAGAGTATCCAGACGGGACCACTCCAACTGACCAAGTTCCAACAGATGTAATGAGGATCCAAATAGTTCAAGAATTAGTACATAAGGCAATTTACATTCATTGGCATTTCAATGTTTTTTGCATTTCCATAAAAAGTTTGGAGTAGTATTCACGCAAGTCTATTTATTAAAGTTTGACAATTGACCGCTAGATGGCGGTAATGCCAGTGACTATGTTACGTCGTGTGTGTTGCTGTCGTATGTCTATTCACGAATATTAGTATTAATCGATTTGAAAACTTCGCAATACTTCCGAATATTTCTTTACATCTACTTAGATATGTACATATGATATGTTACTTGTAAACTTGAAAAGCCTGCTTAGCTGTGCTAGTTGGTTTTCTTTTTAACTTCGTCATACATATTACTGCCGTAATATTTTTCGCCCATCCAAAACTAACCGTTTAGCTGGCAGGGGGCCCCCCCCTGCCTGCTAAACGGTTAGTTTAACGGTTAGTTTTTGTTTGACTCTAACAAAAATTCGTTCCTTCCTCGTGATCAAACTGATTTGACCACAAGGAATTCTGTTCCGGATAGTCACTACTTAGTTTAACGAAAAATATCACTTAGTTATAGTTCGTAAATATACTTGTCTTGTACAGTCAATAACAAAAATTATTATCTTAGTTTATTTAAAAAATACCCAACACTTATATCGCCATGCATTAATTGCAGCTGACACTTCATTATCAAATCATCTCGACATATTTGGTCGCCGCCAAGACCAAAGCGGCGGAGAGATACTTTTTCATCAGAAGATTTTTCTTTTTGTATTAAGGTTTGAAGTAAACGAGCAACTGTAATTGGATAATGGCGTTAATTCCTAAGTTCATGCAGTATGGTGACGTCACTGCGAGTAGCGGTGAGGATATCAGCAATTTATTTGCTTCGTACTTCCACTCCACTTTCCTGGAGCCTACTGTTCCAGTCTCTGGTACATCGTTGCAGACTGGTAGTGGTGGTAGTGGTGTTGATAGTGTTGCATTTATCAGTACCTACGGTAGAAATATCTCATTCTAGAGTATTGAAATTCCTCAAGTCCTTGGACCTTTCTAAATCAGGTGGCCTAAATCTCATACCTCCTGTGTTTATAGTACAATGTGCTGATAGTTTGGCTGCCCCATTGTGTATTCTATTCAATCGATCTATTTCTGAGGGTATAGTTCCTAAAATCTGGAAATCAGCATACATCACCCCTGTTCACAAGAAAGGAAACAAATCGGATGTTACGAACTATCGCCCGATATCTAAGTTATGTCTATTCTCAAAGATCCTCGAGCGTATAGTTTATAATGATGTATATGCGGCTATGGAAAATAACTTTGGGGAGGAACAACATGGCTTTCTTAAAAAGCGATCGACTACGTCTAACTTGGTGTTATCGCATAAGTTTATATCGGGTGGTATGGAACAACGCGCGCAGGTCGATGTCATTTATACCGACTACAGCAAGTGCTTCGATCGTATTGACCATCGTCTGCTGCTGGAGAAGTTGCTCAAAGCTGGTATACATGGCGACCTTTATAGATAGATGGTTTTCGTCTTATGTTGAGAATAGGAGTCAGGCTGTGGTTCTCCAAGGTTAATACTGCTGCAGAATCTGCTGGTAGATCTGCTGCAGAATCTGCTCGTAGATCTGCTGCAGAATCTGCTGCAGAATTTGCTGGTAGATCTGCTTGGAAAATCGGCTGGAAAATCTGCTGCTGTTTGTAATAGGTATATGTGTATCTTTATACTCGAATTTGAATAAATATTTATTCCTTAAATTTTCATAATTTGCACCTGCCACTGTTTGTCTCTGCATCACCCCAAAGGTTGACTGGTAGAAAATGCCTATGGCATTAAGTCCGCCTCTGAACATCTGTGTTTGAAGTATTCAATAAATAAATAATAATAATACTTTGAAAAATGAGCCTGGATCAAAACGTCATAGGACCTACTTAATGGTAAGGCGCTACGATGGGTGCAGTGGTTAGAGTGACTTCAGCCCTACGTGTCGTGGGTTCAATTCCCACACAACAAAAATATTCGTATGATCTACAACAATAGTTTCGGTTCCCATGCGCCTAATGATAAACCTACTGGAATTCAAACACATTCGTCAAGTAATAAAATATAGGGACTTATGGTGATCAAACGAGTCGAACTTGATATTGTTGTTTATAAACTTTAAGCCCACATCGCACCGTTGAATGAAATAACCAACAACCAATATTCAACCGTATTGCAAATCGGATCGCAGACCATAGTAGTAGTGTAGGTATTATTGAGGCATTCTGCATAACGAGCTCGAGCGAAAGCGAGAGCGTGATGCAGATGCCTCAATAATACCCTACTCGTAGATCTGCTGCAGAATCTGCTGGTAAATCTGCTGCAGAATCTGCTTGTAAATCTGCTACAGAATCTGCTGGTGAATCTGCTGCAGAATCTGCTGGTGAATCTGCTGCAGATTCTGCTGGTGAATCTGCTGCAGAATCTGCTGGTGAATCTGCTGCAGAATCTGCTGCAGAATCTGCTGGTGAATCTGCTGCAGAATCTGCTTGTAAATCTGCGACAGAATCTGCTGGAAAATCTGCTGCAGAATCTGCTGGTAAATCTGCTGCAGAATCTTCTGGTGAATCTGCTGCAGAATCTGCTGGTGAATCTGCCGGTAAATCTGCTGCAGAATCTGCTGGTGAACCTGCTGCAGAATCTGCTGGTGAATCTGCTGCAGAATCTGCTGGTGAATCTGCTGCAGAATCTGCTGGTGAATCTGCTGCAGAATCTGCTGGTGAATCTGCTGCAGAATCTGCTGGTGAATCTGCTGCAGAATCTGCTGGTGAATCTGCTGAGATTAGATTAGATTCTGCAGCAGATTTACAAGCAGATTCTGCAGCAGATTTACCAGCAGATTCTGCAGCAGATTCACCAGCAGATTCTGCAGCAGATTCACCAGCAGATTCTGCAGCAGATTCACCAGCAGATTTTGCAGCAGATTCTGCAGCAGATTCACCAGCAGATTCTGCAGCAGATTCACCAGCAGATTCTGCAGCAGATTCACCAGCAGATTCTGCAGCAGATTTACAAGCAGATTCTGCAGCAGATTTACCAGCAGATTCTGCAGCAGATTTACCAGCAGATTCTGCAGCAGATCTGCGAGTAGGGTATTATTGAGGCATCTGCATCACGCTCTCGCTTTCGCTCGAGCTTGTTATGCAGAATGCCTCAATAATACGTACACTACTACTATGGTCTGCGATCCGATTTGCAATACGGTTGAATATTGGTTGTTGGTTATTTCATTCAACGGTGCGATGTGGGCTTAAAGTTTATAAACAACAATATCAAGTTCGACTCGTTTGATCACCATAAGTCCCTATATTTTATCACTTGACGAATGTGTTTGAATTCCAGTAGGTTTATCATTAGGCGCATGGGAACCGAAACTATTGTTGTAGATCATACGAATATTTTTGTTGTGTGGGAATTGAACCCACGACACGTAGGGCTGAAGTCACTCTAACCACTGCACCCATCGTACCGCCTTACCATTAAGTAGGTACCTATGACGTTTTGATCCAGGCTCATTTTTCAGAGTATTATTATTATTTATTTATTGAATACTTCAAACACAGATGTACAGAGGCGGACTTAATGCCATAGGCATTTTCTACCAGTCAACCTTTGGGGTGATGCAGAGACAAACAGTGGCAGGTGCAAATTATGAAAATTTAAGGAATAAATATTTATTCAAAGTCGAGTATAAAGATACACATATACCTATTACAAACAGCAGCTGATTTTCCAGCCGATTTTCCAAGCAGATCTACCAGCAAATTCTGCAGCAGATCTACGAGCAGATTCTGCAGCAGATCTACCAGCAGATTCTGCAGCAGTATTACCAGTAGATGGTGCAGCAGATCTACCAACAGATTCTGCAGCAGATTCTGCCGCAGATTCACCAGCAGATTCTGCAGCAGATTCACCAGCAGATTCTGCAGCAGATTTACCAGCAGATTCTACAGCAGATCTGCGAGCAGATTTTCCAGCCGATTTTCCAAGCAGATCTACCAGCAAATTCTGCAGCAGATCTACGAGCAGATTCTGCAGCAGATCTACCAGCAGATTCTGCAGCAGTATTACCAGTAGATGGTGCAGCAGATCTACCAACAGATTCTGCAGCAGATCCACCAGCAGATTCTGCAAAAGATCTACCAGCGGATTCTGCATTGTGTGAAGATTATGGCAGCAAACATAAAACACTGCTGCTCCATACAGAAGTGCGATGGCTGTCTCGCGGTAAAACTTTAACAAGGCTATTTGAACTTAGAGCCGAGTTACAAATGTTTCTTTCAGCAGATACTTCTTTTAATTTGAAGGACCGCTTGTATGATAAAACTTGGTTGTCTTTTATGGCGGATATCTTTCAAAAACTGAACGAATTGAATTTATCATTGCAAGGTAAACAGACAACAGTGTTTAGGCCTATAACAAAATAACTGCCTTCAAAAGAAAATTAGATTTTTGGATTATTTGCGTTGGTAAGAAAGAAATAGAAAGCTTTACGTCACTCAGTGAGTTTGTTAGCGATAACGACTCAGAAATGTTTCAAGATGATGTGTTTGAAGAATTGGTCCAATATCTCAGTTCGATGCGCGCATCTTTTGAAAAGTATTTTCCCGAAGAACAGAATACAAAAATGAAACTGAATTCATGGATTCATAATCCTTTTTTACCCAACTTGGAAAAGAACGAGATATATGAATCTCTTTTAGAAATGTCACCAGACACAAGTACGGAGTCACTGTTCAAAACGACGCCTCTCAACGATTTTTGGTGCAGAATCCGTCATGAATATCCAATGCTGGGCAAAATGGCTCTGAATATTCTTCTCCCGTTCCCAACAACATATTTCTGCGAAACAGGATTCTCAACCTATGCAGCCACGAAAACAAAATATCGTAATAGACTGGACGCCGAACCTGATATGAGACTTCAACTGTCTTCTATCAACCAATGGGGTTGGCTCCTTAAAACTTTTGGCAGATGACGCTAGCATAGCTTTCACCTGTTACATTTGTTTACTCAATTTGTGTGTTCGGTTTTATAAATTTTTTCATCAAAATACCAGGATGGAGGATAAGATAAACATGTACTCAACATAGAGAATAAGCGAGCTAAGGGCTGAACTGAAAAAAAACGAGGTGCTTCTTTACAAGGAAGAAAAGCAGACCTTATTGAAAGGACTCTTAAAATTATACATCAAGCTATTTTATTTATGAAATAGTTTTGTTTGTAGGAAGTATACATTTCATAATACTTTTCGCCAATTATACATTACTACAAAAAGCCGAATTAGACAACTTTTTTAATTACTTTTTTTAACCACTTTTTTTAAATTCTACAGCTATTGGAATATGGTGTGCACCTATTTCTTTGCAATAAGGCACTTCACATTTCTTAGGCATTTTGGAAAATCTTAAACAAACAAATACTTCATACAAATGAATATAATTTTGGTTAAAGCTATGCTAGCGCCACTTTGACAGTAGCCAACCCCATTGATGAAAAATAAAAAACAGTTTCATGTTCATACCTCCCATTACTTGGATTTTTTCTTATTCTTTTTTAATATCTTCTATTATTGTACTTGCCATGTGGTAAAGTAAGTAATAATTAGAAACTGTTACATTGTACTTTTATTATGCTTATTAATAAAGAATACACTTTTAAAAACTATTGTTTTATTGTAGGGTTCCATCAAGTATTTTGCTTCCCAAAAGGGTTCCGTCACCAAAAAAGTTTGAGAACCACTGGCCTAGATATTCACAAATACGTGAAAAAAAATTCAAGGAGAAAAATTACAAAACAACAGAGTTATCGATTTTTGAGATGGAAAATACCCATTTATCCCATAGTGCGGCGGTGCGGTGGCGGCGCGGTAGTGGCGCGGACGCGTCTCGTATGTACACAGCGTAGAGGCGCGGCTGTGGCGCGGTAGCGGCATCGTGGGAGCGATAATACTTCGTTGATTCATGAATGAACGGCTGCGAGGCACTGTGGTGTGCCACTTTGCTATCAAGCCAATGCCAGGCGAGCGCTGGCGTCGACGAGCGACTAACGAGACCAGGTGTCAATTTACCGTTCCACTCTTGCCCGCTAGATGGCGTTAATTCAAGTAACGGCACGGGCGTAATATATGAAATTCTGATATATCTACGCAAGTACGCATACATTCGTAACTAGGTACTGGCAATAATTTAATTCTTAATAGGTAATAAAAAGTAGGTTACCTACAAACCGAACAATTCCATTGAATATTTGCGAATTATTGCGAATACTTACGAAGTTTTGCAACGCTAGTCCTGACTCCTGAGCACAACTGAACGTAAACGTTCGTATTTTCCAATCATTTACCCGACATTAGATGGCGACACTTGATGGCATGGGAACTAAAAATATTTAGGCACGTACTCAGTAAGTACTAACATATTTTAATAATCTTAAGTGCTGAAATTTGTTCAAAATTCATTCCTAAAGACCCTTTAATGGCCAAATATTATTTTTGTAGTTTTATATCATTTTGTAAACATTTTCTGAATACAACCCTGTTGCATCCTGTACTTGTGACATCTAGTGTGAGATAGTTACGTTACTACAAAGTAAAATTGACAGAACGAGCAGATAGTTTGGCTATTGACTGGTAGATGGAAAGTAAAGAAGTGGGCGGGATCTACCGTCAGTCGTCACCCCGCAAATTACAACATCTCTTTGTATTTGCTCCGTGGTTATAATTATGATAGCCCTCATCAAGAACAAGCAAGTTATGCGTAGGTAAGCAGCCGAATCAAATAAAGTTACAGTTCAAGTCGATTGAACCAGTTTCAATACAGGCTACATCCCAATCAGCTCAATAATAAAAAACGACGTTATATTTAAAAATAAATTGTATTTCTCCATAATTTCTTTTATAATATAATATTCTTCACTCTATAACATCATAATTAGGTACTAAAAATAATTAATTCCTATTTAGTTAAAAATAATTTAAATTACAATACTAGCACTCGCCTATGGATTTGTTCACAAATTACGGGACACAGAAGTTCAGAGACTGTCACACGGGTATGATTGACACAGGTGTCATCTCTGTCACTCATTCCCGTGTGACAGTCTCATAAAAAGCTCGATGTTACAAATAGGGAAGAAAACTGTCAAATAGGAAATAATAAGCAAAGCTGAGACAGCAGATGGCGCCACTTTGACACGAGGTAAACAAAGAAAACTGTCAATGGCGCGCGGCAATATTTTCGGCGTTTTTCAATATTATTGCAGCTTTATTTCATCCTTGTTACTATGAATGTAGGTTACATAATACCAAAAGGTACACATACATGGTACAGTATCTAGTATGCATAATAGAATTTCAAACATAATTGTTTTTGTGATATTGAACTTTTAACGTTACATATACCACAAAAAATATTGTGTTTTTACAATTAGGTTTATACTCGGACCTGTAAAAAATCCTTCATTCTTATAGTTTTCAGCTCTAAAATGATGAACACAACTTGCAACGTACCATTGCTTGCGAAGTTATTCGTTTTTAGTGAATTAATGAAAGCATTCGTTCCTGCCTAAACTACCTAATGGCACTGATACACTGACGGATGCATTATTACAGTTTAGTGATCTCATTAAAATTATTTTCAATTTAATATTATTTATAACATTTTTGTTACGTGCAATGGTGCCCCCTCTAGTGTGAGAAATTGGCAGTAAGGTCCCTATTAGTTCCATGTAGATGGCGCTGAATTTGTTACTTTCACTCAACTGTCAATGGTTTTCACACTACTTTGTTAGAAACTTTGCCGTGGATGGTGCTAAGTGTTTTTCTTGTCGCCGATTGGTCGCTTTGTCTTCAAGATGACTTTGACAAGTGACAAACATACAGCGCTCTCTTGCAGCGAAGCAGTAGCGACATCTAGTATGGAATAGCATAACTATTATTATAAAATTGCATCTTATTTTTAGGGTTCATCAGAGATTCAGATCCATATACACTATAATATTAAATTAATTTTCTATAGTTTAACATTGTAATAACTCATTAAAAAACTTAAAATTGTACATTCATTATTCCCACATAAAAACTAGGTTACAACAAATTTAGCATTTTATACAATCATTCTTACATTTTATAAGTAACCTAAAAATAAAAAAAATATTGCACTAGGCAAGTAGGCCATGTACAGTCAAGGAAACATATCGTTTAGCAAATTGATTAAGTATCAACTTACAGAAGTATTCTTAGTTTGCTAGACCAAAATGTCAGCTGCGATCGACCTTTTTTTGTCATTTTTAAATTTTAGTCATGTTATGTCATTTTAGTCTAGCAAATTAAAAATCAGAGTTTATGCTCCTCGGACTTAATCAGCATACTCACTACATAATCGGAATTAGCTGCACTAAAATGACACTTCTTATCTGTCATTTCGTTGAAAAATTATCCCATTTGATAGCGAAATGACAGTAAAAATGACATTTGAAGTGTCATTTTACTGCAGATAATTAAAAAGTTCGTCCATATGTAAATTAATTGTACATAATCAATCAAATCCAGAACTGTCAGTTTGACAACCAGTGTATGAAATGCTAATGAATACATTTCTCTGACAGTACTACTAATATTTTTTAAATATTATTATAAATATTTTTGTACTTTTCATTTTCAAATTGGTCAGTTTTGTTCCCATAATGATAGTTTTATTAGATTTAGTAAAATAAAATGTATAACATTACTTAGCAAATTGAAGCGATTATAGAAAGAATATTAACATTACCTCGTAAGATTGAACTCGAATGGGCATTAAAAACCTATATTTTCTCTGAAAGTACGCAAGTGTAGGAATGGTAGCTCTACTTTTATTATTTAGGTATATTATCAAAATAAACAAGACACAGCCAGTCTTTGACAACTTCATCATAATCTTATTATATTATTTTATAATAACAAGAAGTCAAGCAAAATGAACAACTAAGAAGTTTACCATTTTGAAGAAAAACTTGAAAGTAAAAATGGATTTCGCATTCTTTGGTTTGAATTTGAAATTGAAATATCTATGAAGTTAGCACATAACAACAAAAATCTATTGCTTCACGATGTTTGACTTTTTAGTTCGGTTTCTGTAGGTATTTTAACTTTCAAAGTAGCGCATGGCTTTTGTTTTCTGCGGGCGAAAGTGCAGAGCAAGCATATTCCGGATCCTATGAATGCTATCACACAGATCACAGTCAAGCCAAGCTGAGCAGCTGCCGTGGAGTAGGTGCCGTGGTAGACGAGGGAGCGGAGGCCTTCGGGAAGCTCTTCTACACCCTGAAAAGAAATTTTAATTTTGAATTTTAGTTTATTCACGGACTTCGAATTAACAATAAAGATGAGCTTGTGGCTAAGTAATAACAGCTGCACGGGTCGATCCATCTGGTTAAGCAACGTTTGCCGGGGTTGGTCAGTGGTTGGGTGATCTTTACATACCGAGACCTCTCCGTGCCTCGGAAAGTACGTTAAGCTTTTGGTCCCGGCTGTCATTCGTGGATCTTTGACAGTCGTTACGAGTCGTCAGAAGTCCGAAAAGTCCGAAAGTTAGACTGGAAGCCGACCCCAACACAGTTGGGAAAAGGCTAGGCAATTTTTACGGAGTTCAAATTGAATGTGAAAAGCGACATCTAGTATCGAGTAGCGCCCATTCGAACACATGTAATAAAAAACATGCATACCATCTATGATTCGAATTGAAAAGATTTTAGACTCATTACAGTGTCATCTATAAATGAACTCCTTAGCACCTCCACCTCTTCCTTCACACTACTCAACCCAGATGTCACTATTACCAGAATTGACATGAGCGCCATCTACATCCAGCAATGGGAAGTTTTATAGTTACTAGCGACATCTCACGTCGAATAGTATGAACTCTTTATAGGTTCTTTGAAACTGTTACATTAATTTACACGCTTAATAAATTAATTTGCACTTACCATTTCAATCCAAGCTACTGGTAAAATAAGTCCTTGATCAAGGTATCTAACTGACGAGAACAAGTCAGTCTTCCTCACTTGGATGTTGATTTGAATACTGAAACAAAAAGTTGAAAGTTGTAGGTAGTGTATATCTGTATGTACAAGTGATCTCAAGATTTTATGAATCAATAGATAATGTGATTATTTTATTTATTATTTGTTATCACTTTTGCAAAATCTTTTTTATAAGTAAATGCCGAATAGTCGTGTCCTTTGAGTTGCGGTAAGTAGTTATAACATTTTCATGGCTTGATAAATAAATTCTTACCTAGATTTCCCACTAAGAGCAATTCCGAGAGTAGGATGCAAGTCAAGGAAGGAGTCGTGTTTCAATGGGTCAGGCTTCAGTCCAGTAATATCTTCACGAAGACGAGGGTCGGCCAGGTAGAAATGTGGGAACGATACAAGCGCTGGAGCTCCTAGAAAAGCAATACCGTTATTGGTTAAGATTATTAATACTTTACTTACCGTGATGTGATGTTATATAACATCACATCACGGTGTATCCATAGTAACAGGGGCGGATCTATATAAGGGCTTTATGGGCTGCAGTCCAGGGCCTCGTGGATATAAGGGGCCCCCAGCCCCCATTGAAGACAATGGACAATATAAGTAATGAACTTAAAAAAAAAACTTAAATAAGTATTCAAAATTCCTATCATAAGTTTGACAAATCAATTACCACTTTGCGGGACACTAAACGCCCATGTGGGCTTCATAACAATAAATATTTTATTGTGTCTCTTTCAGTGTCCCGAAACGGGTAAAAGTAACTTTCTTCAACCCATTTTTTAACCGTTAAACCATGTGCACGCCTATCAAACAGAACGAGGGATTCCCCGTCACTTGTCGTAAAGGGTGTCCCAAAAACACAAGATTAGAGTTAAATAGAAAACATAGTTTACTTTTCATTTAAACAAGCCCACAGCCACTCGTGCATTGAAGAGATTCAACGCTGGATCAACGAAATTCAGCCACATTTATGAAAAAAAGTTATGGAAAATTTCGACAGAGTGCGATGTGCCAGCTAAGCCGTGGAGGTAGTTTGCCCGCTATGCTATTCCATACATAATCTTTAGCCTAGCCGTGTACCTAGTTCATCATCATCGAAAACAGTTTTAGACAAAATGACAATTACTTAGTTGATTAATTAGACTTGGGGGCCTCCAAGTAGTATTAGCCCAGGGCCCCACAAAGTCACGGTCCGCCCCTGCATAGTAAACCCACATTTCGTCAGTTATGTATAAGTCCCATGTAATAGGGGGCGAGTCTACAGTGTAGGTATCGATAGAGGAACTCAGGAAAAATAAAAAATAAATAAAAACATAAAAAATTATTAGAAGATCAACCTAATTTAGTACCTACTAACTTAAAATAGCAATAGTTTAGAATTAAAATTATCGCGAGCCGTTTTCAGTAGCAAATAATGCGCCGGGACGCGAGAAGTG
The DNA here is from genome assembly GCA_905163495.3 of Cosmia trapezina. Taxonomy (NCBI): domain Eukaryota; kingdom Metazoa; phylum Arthropoda; class Insecta; order Lepidoptera; family Noctuidae; genus Cosmia; species Cosmia trapezina. The sequence continues at coordinate 4,835,471 of LR991049.1, read as the reverse complement.
AAGGACAAAATGACAACGCGTTCTCGGCTCGATCGAACATCATATAATAATAATCTTGTCGTGGGTCGTAGATACTAGCTTTAGTCAAAATGGTTGAAACTTCAAAGAAGGACGGTCAAATCGTACCTGACTACGAGGCGGTGGTGTACAGATATGCCATATATATGTAAAAATCTAGTATTTTTTAAGGTCATAAAAAACATAAGAAATAGATATTTAAGTCGCCAGAAAAAAAAGCACAAACACATTTTTTTTTAATAGCATAATTTGCAAATTATTTTGAATAACATGTTCAGAACGCACCTTTGACGATTCATTTTGCTTAAGAAATGATTTAGTACTCAAAGATTATAATTATTCACGTTATTAGATGTAATTCAATTCTATATACTTGTGTATCAAACCAACTAGTGCTGTTTTTATTATGTATTGGATTCTTGTCATAAAAATAATTATGTGGGTTCATAGTAAGTATCAGCATTTTGTTCAATTGTGTACAACGGAACGTCATAATATGTCATCGACGCGCGCCATGGATTGACAGTGTCAATACTGTCAATTACAACGGGTGTCAATTTGACACTAATATACTGTAGTGTGTAGTCTTTGCACCCGGCGATCTCGCATTGTTGTTGTTGTTAGTGTGAATATTGTGATAAGTACTGTACTGTTTTGGATTTCCTTCTGTTGTTTGACCTTGGCATTGTTTTACAGACTGATAACTAGGTACCGCTTGTGACGATTATTCTGTGCTTTTGATTTCCGGACACCGATAACCTCAAAAGTATTTTTTGCATTATTGAAATATCTTACCTATTTAGATATTATTTTCGAAAGGGATGGTGTTTACTACATAAAACAATCAAATCTCACTATAATTTGCTTCTGTACACTGAAAATAAAACTCAGGTCCAGCTTCTATAGAAATATGACCGATGTTCTTTAATCAAATATCGGGGCTAACTTGACTGCCCAGAGTGTGGTTTAGTTTATTTTACACACATGCATTTTAAACAAAACTAGTTCCGCTACTCAATAACAGATGGGGTTACTACACTAATGTCACAGATTAAAATACTTTCTAAAAGTTGGATCTTTTGGCGCGTGACTAAAATCAGAACTGACGCCGCCATTTTGTTTTTCAATACAATTTCACAAATATCATTCACCTGTCAATGTCCTTCAGGCGCCAAAAGATTTTGCGGTTAATAAACTCACCCATAGTACAGTCGGTAACATTGATGATTCCCCTAGGAGGGCAAGTAGCGGTGTCAATCTCACAGTAGCATTGGTTGTCAGGGTTGTGAGCTGGGTCATCGAAAACGTCCAATGGCATTCTGTAGCGGTACAATTCTATGCCGTCTGCAATCTGTAGAGAAAAGACGAGTTTTTTACTATAATGGAGTGGCTATTGTAGGTAATATACAGGGGTATCAAAAAGGTGTGAGCAAATTTAAGGGTGTGGTATCAAACTGAGCAACTTTCTTCAAACTCAAACTCAAACTCAAAGCATTTATTTCAATTAAACCAATTACAGGCACTTTTGAATTGTCAAATAGTCAGTCAGTTAGAAAGTTGAAGCTAGATGCCCATTCCAAAACGTAGATCTCTATGGAGAAGAACGGGCCAGAAACTCCACGGACACTCTTTAAAATCATGATAAGTAGGTAATACAACATCATGGGTACATTATTTTTGTTGCTTCTACATGTGAGAACAATGTAAAAAAAAATACTTATAAACAAGTCAAAATGTAAAATTAAAAATAATTTATGGGGCCAACATCGTATTCGAGAAAAAAATATCAGCTGTCCCGTACAAAACTTCAATAACTAGTCGACCCAAAGGTATGGGACCCAAAGGTATGAGATCTGTGTGCTCAGTGCTGTGGTACAAATACCCAGTCAGCAAGGTGACTGACTCAAGGGTGTGTGCAGAAAACATTATGGTTGTTTTTTGTATAAATTGTCCTAAATATGAATCCTAACATAAATAAATACAATATAATTGTGAGAATGACCTCGAAGGCCTAAGCGCATAAACCCAAAAAAATTAACACCGTCTTGTTAATTCATTTGAATCGTCACACGTAACTCGAGAACTACATAGATTAGTGATCTTATTCCTTCCACACATTAAACGAGGTCATAAAACAAACGTAGGTATATTATCCGAAGTAGGTAGATACAAATGTTAACGAAAACTCAAAAACTCAAACTCAAAATTTCAAAAAACCAATTACAGGCACTTTTGGGTCGGTCAGTTAGAAAGAAGAAGCTAGTTGCCCAACTTGACCATTCCAAAGAGATGTCAGCAGAGAGGTGGTCCATTAAGGCCGATGCCGCCGCGGTCGCGGGTTGTTCGAAAGAGATACCGTGGCCCTGGCACAGGCAACTGAAGGAACACGGGTGGGTTTTAGTAAAAGTCTGACACGCCCTCCTGCTCCGCCCAAAGCGGGAGAAGTCATTTGATGATTTCCATTCACAAAAAAAAAAGGGATCGGTCAGTGAGCAATTTCTTGCAACTAAAAAAAACAAATGAATATTTGTTATATTTGTTTGAATATTTTTCTCACCGATTAAATAATACCGGAGAGAATTTTAGAATAGAAGAATAGAATAGAATAAATGTTTATTGTCTCCAGTATTACAGCTAGTAGTAGTGGTACATACACAAAACTATAATACCGGAAGCAAAAGGTTAAAGCGTCAGCATTATGCTTAGGTCCCCTAGAGGGTTGCTAAGCGCTGGTTTTCAGCTCAAACCCTAGACTCCTGTTTACAAAAAAATAAAAAAGAGGTACATTTAGCAAAAATAGATTAAGTATTAAGAAATGATAATTATTACATGATGATCATACATTAACATTATATTGATTGTTAAATTAAAAAAAGAAAGAGCTTTTAACAGTTTGTGGACACGATTTAGAAACGAAAAAAAGAAAGAAAATAAAAAAATATATAGATAGTGAACAGAAGGCCAAAACTTGTAGACCCACAGATCCACTGAACGAGGAGGGCATCTTTTAAAGTATTTTTGTGCTATTTTTTTGGCAGTCAAAGACTAATATTTTACTAATATTTTAGTGTATCTCAAGCGCGGGTAGCACCGCGGGGCGCAGCTAGTGAATTAATATTTACCTCAACAGTCTTTTCATACTTGAAGGGAAGTCTTCGGCACAAGTTCGGGTAGAAAACATGGAGGGTAGTATTCTTGTCCAATTGCGATGGGGGGAAAATGGAGCCGTCTGAACCCTCGATACTGAAATAAACCAAAAAAAATATACGTAAGTAAGTTATACATATTTATAGTTTTATTTAGTTATATGTCGCGGGTTCGATTCCCGCACGGAACAAATATTTTTACGACCTACAAGTATTTGTTCCGAGTCTGGGTGTTTTTCTATCTATAATATGTATGTATTTACAAAAAAAAAGAAAATGTATATAGGTAGTTTATCAGCCATCTCGTTACTATAACACAAGCATTAGGTTGCTTAGCTTGGAACTAGATGTCGTTGTGTGAAATGTCCAAGGATATTTATTTATTTATATTTATTTATTTATTTTGAAGCTTCCATTCTCCCGAAAAATCCCGATCAGGAAAGAGTAGGTAACTGCCTACTCTTTCCTGATCGGGATCTTTGTTCACAGTGTTCCGGAGTCCTATTTATGTAATAACGTGTAATAAGTAGGGTTGCTTATTTTAAAATAGGTTCGCCCCCTTTCTGTGCGGCAGGAAAAGGTACAAAATATGTTTTACTTTCAACAATATAAGGTAGGTACAGTACGACAACGTTCAAAGGATCCATCGTTTATTTTCGGAAAAACCGAAATATAGCGAATAAAATTTGACCAATAGAAATTGATTTAAATGGGTTGGTTATTCCATAAATTTCTAAATAAAGTATCGACTGTGCTTTTTTTATTCTATTTGCTAAAATATTTTACACTGGGCCTATTTCACGATGTCTGATGTTTTTAGACCGATGGGGATTTCAGGATTTGTGAAATTTTTGTCCACAAATCCCCGACGACGTCTTATAGAGATCATAATGGGGATTTATAGACAAAAAGTTAGAACCAAATTGTAGGTAATTGGCTAAGTAATAGAAAAAAAAACTTGTTAAGTTATGGTTGTCATGAATGTTCTCAGTTGATATGAAGTTATTTAGTCATGGACGTTATGAGATAAAACAGAACGCGGAATCGGCAGCGTCCTGTGGTCCCAGCGAGGCGTGCCAGTGCTCTTTGTAGAATAATGTTATTTTTTATGCTAAATTTCGGCATTGATATTACTGTAATCTTTTACATGCGCAATCAAAGCGTGATTTCCTGTCTCCGTAAAGTTGATAATTTAATAAAACATTATATTTTACTGATAAGAGACGTTTTATAAAACTTTCATTTAATAAAACAGGAAGAACTTCTTAAGTAGTTATATAATCACGATAAGCAAAACTGCGTACATTTTTGACAAAAATATCTATCTTCAAAAATTATCACGGGTGGAGCATCATCATCATTCTCCTGCCTTTATCCCAAATCTATGTACGTGGGGCTGGCGCACTCTGTCTTTTTTTCCATACTCCTCTATTAGTCGTCATCTCGGTAGTCACACCCTTTCTAGCCATGTCATCTTTCACACAGTCCATCCATCGTTTCTTTGGTCTTCCCCTATTCGTATCCACATATTCAAAACTTTCCTGACGATATTTTCCTCATTCCTCCACATAAAATGACAACCGATTTCTACACAACTTTTCAGTCACCACTTTCAGACTCTCTTATCTTATGTACCTACTCATTTCTTATTCTATCCATTCGCGTAACACCATGAAATTGGCTTTCATTCATCCATTTTGTTGTCCCACATTCTGATACATACATGACAGCAAGTCTAACCATTGTTTTATAAATCTTCCCCTTAAGTTTAAGGCCTGTTGGCATAGGTACCACGAAGATATAATCTTCTTAATATATCTTCTTAATAAAAAGAAAAGTCCTGACTGACTGACGGTGATGAGTCAGTCAGTCAGAACTTTTCTTTGCCCAAACCATTGAACCTAGAAAGCTGAAATTTTGCACAGAGGTCCCCTTTATAATGTAGAATAAGGAAAAATGGTTACCCATCGACGGATCGACCGCATCAAATGTTGATGAACCGTAATCAATCGGCCTAAGCCCCTCGACTTGATCAAATGTCCACACAATAGGCAAATTAATGTTTCAAAATCATATTTATATAATTTTTTAGACACAGTTTGTGCTGTTGGCTCAGGCGCTTCGTTATCAGTAAAGATAACCTCTTGGCTGGATCATATGATGCGCATTACAAAATATTGATAATGTTTCATAGTCGCATCTCATTGAAATGGTGTGTAGTCAATGACTCTAGTCAGATAATTCCACGCGCCATTTTAAAAAAAAAACAATATGGCGGCTGTAGCAACGGAATGGACGGAAGATTTGGAAATTTTTGGCGATTGATTACAATTAAATACATAGTTAATTACTTATTTATATTAAAATGATTATGGTAAACTTTTATTTGGACGTGTATATTAAAATCAAAATTTATTCAAACTAAGCTGAGGATCAGCACACTTTTCGAACGTCAAAATTACTTATAGACCGAGAGGTGACAGAATTTTTCATAACGATCATGGATACGGTTAGATTTACTTCGATGGGTTGTAGAGTAGTCCCCTAATGCAAATGATGTCGGTCTGCCTGCTCTGAGTGGTTGCAACTTCGAGTTATAGCGCTTACAAGAGGCGTCATTGTTGCGAAAAAAAAACGATCAGAGAAATGGTCAGTTTTGGTACACATTGAAAGTATGGCGTCTCCGCAGATGAAAAAAGTTGGTCTGCCGGCTCTGAGTGATTGCATTTCAGAGCTATGATGCGCGCAACATTGTTGAAAAAAAAAACGATAAGAGAAATGGTCAGTTTTAGTACCCATTCGAAGTATGGTGTCTCCACAGGTGAAACGAGTTGGTCTGCCGGCTCTCAGTGGTTGTATTTCAGAGCAATCGTTGTGTATGCAAGACGCTTATTTGTGGAGAAAGCCTAAAAAATACATCGAAAAAGGGGACAATAGGCGATTTTTTCAAGTGCACGCCGGCCGGTGTCGTACTCCCACCCTACACCTGCGCCGAGCAACACCCGCTGCGCGACCGGGCCCCCCTGTAAAGAAATAGGGAAAAAGCTAGAGGTGTCAAGAGGTATCAATAAGAGAAATGGTCAGTTTTAGTTCCTATTCAAAGTATGGTGTCTCCACAGGTGAAACGAGTTGGTCTGCCGGCTCTTATTCGTTGTATTTCAGAGCATTGTTATACGCAAAGCGCTCAGTTATAGAAAAATTCAACTTAACGGTAATCAATAAAATAAAGAATGTAATCGAACAAATCCAATATTTAATAATTCAACTTATTACTGTGGGTAAATCATAGATTATAGCTAAGACTTAGAGTTAAATATTTACTTATTTCTAACATTCTATATTTTTTGAGTTGTTTCATTAGCTATATTCTACAAAATTATTAATCTGTGATTTACACAAAGTAATAAGTTGAATTGTTAAAAATTGGATTTGTTCGATTTCATTCTTTATTTTATTGATTACCGTTAAGTTGAATTTTGCTATAACTAAGCGCTTTGCGTATAACAATGCTCTGAAATACAACGACTAAGAGCCGGCAGACCAACTCGTTTCACCTATGGAGACACAATACTTCGAATAGGTACTAAAACTGACCATTTCTCTTATTGACACCTCTTGACACCTCTAGCTTTTTCCCTATTCCTTTACAGGGGGGACGGTCGCGCAGCGGGTGGTTCTCGGCGCAGGTGTAGGGTGGGGGTACGACACCGGCCGGCGTGCACTTGAAAAATTCGCCTATTGTCCCCTTTTTCGATGTATTTTTTAGGCTTTCTCCACAAATAAGCGTCTTGCATATACAACGATTGCTCTGAAATACAACCACTGAGAGCCGGCAGACCAACTCGTTTCACCTGTGGAGACACCATACTTCGAATGGGTCCTAAAACTGGCCATTTCTCTTACCGTTTTTTTTTCGCAACAATGTTGCGCGCATCATAGCTCTGAAATGCAACCACTCAGAGCCGGCAGACCAACTTGTTTCATCTGCGGAGACGCCATACTTTCAATGTGTACCAAAACTGACCATTTCTCTGATCGTTTTTTTTTCGCAACAATGACGCCTCTTGTAAGCGCTATAACTCGAAGTTGCAACCACTCAGAGCCGGCAGACCGACGTCATTCGCATTAGGGGACTACTCTACAACCCATCGAAGTAAATCTAACCGTATCCATGATCGTTACGAAAAATCCTGTGACCTCTTAGTCTATTAGGTAAAGACAAAACACTGCCCTTCACCACATTATATAGTGCTTTAGCTGGGAAGAAGAAGTGGCGCAACAAACTCCCCATTACAAAACTACAGCTCTCTAGGGAGCTCTGTAGATTTAAAAAATACGTTGTCTAAGTTGCAAGCAGATTTTTTTATCATTAAAATAAACCCATACAGCATCTTTTTCCTTCCAGGCATTTTGTTGTACTCACGCTTTCAATCACGAAAGACGGGGCGAAAACACAATCAAAACGCTTGTTGACATTTCGGGGAATACCCGACCTACCTATGTAGATATTATGTATGTGTGTACCGTATTATATGTCGGGGAAGTCCCTTGACACTTTTTGGTTGATTCTGGTGCATTAAACAAGGTAGGTACCGATTTAAATCAACGATTCATTTAAAATAATCATTTGATTTAAATCGTGATTCAAATCACTGATTTAAATCATCTCAACCCTTTTTTTTTTTTTGAGGGTGGGAAATCATCAAATAACTTCTCCCGCTCTGGGTGGAGCGGAAGGGCGTGTCAGACTTTTACTGACTAAAACCCACCCGTGTTCCTTCAGTTGCCTATGCCAGGGCCGCGGTAACCCCTTCGGACAACCCGCGACCCCAGCGGCAAATCATCTCAACCCTGTCTACATCTCATAATCATAAAGAAATGGACTTACCTATTACATTCCTCGCTACTCCAGAACGACAGACTGTCGCGTCCATCAAATTGTTCAATGATGTTCATCTTATCCTTGTCATATTCACCAGTGTTGATCGTAAATCGTTCCGAGACTGTGCCATTTTTCTGAAAAATATAGATTTTAATAAGTATCTAGCATATTCTGCCTATAACGTTCCCACTGATGGGACACAGGCCTTGCACAGGCCTCCTCTCTGTGATGCCGGGGCTACACTATGCGCTTTAAACATCGCGGTAATTGTTCCGTTGTTCGACGCGATGAATTGAGTGGCCGCACTTGAACGGTCAACGTCAATGCTCATTGAATTCACACCCCTCGTCCATAGGCCATAGAGTATACTTAGTAACTATTAAAAAGGCCATATTATATCCGTGGTGGTGGCTACACCTACGGTTATCGTGTTGATCAACGGCGAAGTCCGCATAATGTAGCCGCGGCATTGAGAGGCAGTGGCGGCCATATTCCACCACGCGGGCATTTTTTTTTCGCGATTTCAGGTTTTGTCCCATAGTAAAAGTTGTTCAAAATTATGAGTACAATGACCCCTTTTCAGGTTTAGTATAAATAAAAACTAATGTTGTATATGATGACGTTCATCATTCGTTTCATTCATTCGTTCATCATTCAGTCACGACTAAAGAAAATACAGCCGCTTTGACACTTTTGACAGGTCCGGGACCTGACTTCTGGGTGCTGCCAAAAACCCTAATTAAGTTTCTTCGAAAATTCATAGTTTAGTCACTTCCAAAGATCGGCAAAACCAATGGTCGGCCCATCTACTATTTAGTTGTTATGAAAAAAAAAACATTTCGATGTTAGGAATCTATTCTATAGTTTTAAAACAATTCTATGTCAGTATTGCCAGTATTTTCATTAATTATTGTCTCCACATTGTATAGTAGAATTAGGGTATTTAAAATAACTTACAGTAACCAGTAGGCCAAATTTATCGAACTTCAGTTGTCCTCCTAAACTTAGAAAAGGCTTCGCAGTATCTATGATGCTGTCATCATAACCCCACAGGAACCTGAATGAATGAGAACACTTTAGTTCCAGATCGGTTATAAAATACGACCTGCCGTGTGATTCTGTAAGACCTCATTCTAAACTTCGAATCTGAATCCGCTGTGAGTTTCTTGATTGGCATTCTAAAAACTCCGTTGATAATTCGAATTTACACTAGCGCTACCCTTGCGAGCGTGTCAGCGAGTTGAACTAAATTGACCGTGAGATTTTGACAGATAAAGTATGAGATGACGTAAGAAGTGGCATTCAGTAAGGTAATTAATTCCCTGGCACTTCGATGCTCACTTCGCACATTCAAAGTGTCAAATAAAAAACAAGTGAGAAGATGTGATGCGAAGTGAGAGTGAATAGCTATGTGAGATGCGAATTGTTGTTTGAATTTTACAGAATCGACGTACTGTAGAGAAATACCAACAAACTGACAAACGGAAGCAAACTTTGCCAGACTTCTCGCTCGGTCAATAATCGTTGAACACTCATGGAGTTATTTCGAAAAGTTCTCTCTTAGTGAGAGGCTTCTAATAAATCGTTTTGGACCATTGTAAACGGGACATCCTTTTTTTTTTTTTTTTTTTTTTTTTGTGGGCCTTGGGATTATTCGAAACATCATCATCGAAAATTCGAACAGTGTCCGTTGGGAATCCTCGATGATTTACTTTAAAAATTCACCGAATTTAGTGATATAATTATGTACATAATATTATGTACATAGTATAACAAAGGAGGGGAAAGGATCAAAGGGCATCAAAAAATTCGTCCGCATCGCTGTCAACAGGAAAAGTGCCCAAAACTTTAAAAACAAATGAGTTCGCTTTCGAATACGGTATTTTACTCTATATGAGAAAAAATCTAAAAATATATTATTTAGATAGCTTATGCAAAAAGCAGTCGGAAAATGTTAGTTTTAGTTCCTATAATAACAATAAAAATTTTAAAATTCAATTCAAAGTTTCCAGTTTTTTAATCTGTTTTCTAACAGTATGAAATTAGCAATCTATAAATTAAAAAGTGTCAATGTCAACTCTCAACTAATCAGCGTAGTGTTTGTTTACACTACACGGTGAACTGACGTCATGACCACAGAGCAATATGGCGTCCAATGCGTTCAGTGTTTTTGCGCGAAATTTCAAAATGTAAAATTTAAATGCATTTTTATGGCACTTATCGATTGAATAAAATGTTTGTGCTTTTTTTGGTGGCTTATTAGCACTATAGAATCTAAATGAGACACTTTTCAAAAATGGGTGTAATACCTTATTGCGTGCGCTCATTTGAGTGAGGATCCAAGTAATACTAGGTACTTAGTCTGTGATCCAAGTCTTTACAGAACAGCAGTGCGATTCTGTAACCATCTCACCGTGAAAACTTAGGCGAAGTGAGCGTGGAGTGAGCTGTCAAAAGTGTCAATTCCTAGCAAAAACAAACTCACTTCACCTAAGTTATCACCGTGAGATTTTTACAGAATCGACCGGCAGCACTACAGTTTACAGAAAGTATTTCTTACCTATACACAGGTAGTTTCGCGAAGGCATCAGGATGGTTTGCCCAGGCCATAGCAGAGCTGAGAGTCATTTGACCCAGGCTATTGAGGTTCATACTAACTGCTTTGGAGATCACTCCCTGAAACAATAGAATAACGTGTTATATTCGACCCGTATATCAGTTCAGCTGATATCAGACGCTGCATTTGAGTGAATGGTTCGGCTCGTTCCGTTCACTCATTCACAAGAAAAAATTTCATAGCAATGAATGTTCATCTGTTCCTTTTATTTCATGTTTTGTGCCCGCGAAATTCAAATTTTCTTACGTTTTTTGCAATTTGCAAGTCGGTTTTACGTTGTATGTTGATTAAAGTATGATTTGCGATTGTAACAAATATGTATTTACAGAATTATAATCATTAGGATCAGTAACACAACTCTATAAGTTAGTATAATCCTCAAATGTCAAGATTTCATGAAATAGTGATTGAATAGGATTACGTACTAGGAGGAGGTGAAGGGCGGTCGTTTCGGGAGACTTTTTCGGTCTTATTACAAACCCGAGGTTTTTCTTCTGCCATGGTTTAAACCATCGAGCCAGTTTTTGTAATAAGAATGTAGCTGTGATAGAAATACAATTCTTTATACAGTACTAGGTTGTCAGTTTTGTAAAACTGTCATCTTAATGTGTCGGAATAAAGTTCGAAATTCAAAAAGGGTCCATGGTTTAAACCTGGGTTTGAAGATGAACCTTGTTTTGTAATAAGACGGTTTATGTCATTTTGACGTTTAACTCCTCAGATGTCCGCCTTAAACTAATTTTAGACCCAAAACCTCAGCTGGGGGTTGGGGGTTAGTTACTGATGATGATTGGTGTTCAGCGGATGATGTTTTTTTACGTCTAAAGGTGATAATAGGTCTTTACCTATGAAATTGCCGTTTTGTATGAAAAAATTTAAAAGAATTTTTTCACGTATTTTTTATTTGTATTAATCGAAGTAATCACCCATGCAATCAATGCATCTTTGCCAACGCAGTGGCAGTTTATTGATGCCCTTCTTAAAGAAATCAGCTGGTCGGTATGCAACAAATTCTTCAAAGGCATTTTGTACTGCCTCTCGGGTATTGAATTTTTTTGCCGCCAAGAAGTTATCCAAATTCTGGAAAAAGTAGTAGTCTGTAGGCGCAAGGTCTGGTGAGTAGGGCGCATGACGGAGAGCTTCCAACCCCAGTTCTTGCAACTTGGAGACCGTCTGCTGTGCAGTATGAGGTCGCGCGTTGTCGTGCAGGAGCAGCGGAGACGAGCGATTGACCAATGCTGGTTGGAGATGTGCCAGCTTCTCCGTCATTGTGTTCAGTTCTTCACAGTACACATCTGCAGTAATGCTCACCCCGTTTGGTAAGAAGCTGTGATGAATCACACCGGCGCTAGACCACCAAACAGTGACCATCACTTTTCTAGGGGTAAGTTTTCGTTTAGGGCATTGTTTAGGTGCTGAACCAGGATCCAACCAACTTGCTGAGCGCTTGCGGTTATCAAACAGAATCCATTTTTCATCGCAGGTAACAATGCGGTTCAAAATTCCTTCATTTGTGTGTCTGTTGAGCAGTGCAAGGCACGTCTCGATGCGTACTTCGCGCTGGCGATCATTGAGTTCGTGGGGCACCCATTTGTCAAGCTTTTTTACCTTGCCAATTTGACGTAAATGGACCAATATTGTTTTGACGCTAACGTCGAAAGCTGCTGCTAATTCAGCCGTAGATTGTGTATCATCAGCTTCCACAATCGCCTTTAATTCGTAATTGTCGACCAAAGTCTTCGGACGACCGCGAGGTTCATTTTTCAGGTCGAAATTTCCAGAACGGAAGCGAGCAAACCAATAACAGGTGGTGCGTTGGTTTGTAGTGTTAGCTCCGTAAACGTCGTTGATGTTGCGTGCCGCTTGTGCCGCGTTGCTGCCACGACGGTACTCATATTCCATAATTACTCGAATTTTTAACGTATCCATGATGACGAAAAAGATTGAAATGCGATGAAAATGTAACACTAATCAATAAACAAATGACTACTTTTGGAAAAAAAAATCCATGTTTTTAAAATAAAATTAATTTGAAATTAGAATTCTTAGCCAAACAAAAATTATTTTGATTTCAAATGGCCAGTACTGCAGAACGGCAATTTCATAGGTAAAGACCTAATATAAGCTTTATGCAGTCTTATGCACACATGGGGTGCATTTGACACTTGAGCAGTTAAAAAGTGTTGATTCCTAGCCTAATTTGAATAAATGTTTTTTTATTTGATTGGTTTGGTGTGAATACCCCATCCGAAAATATGACAGCGGCAAGGTCAGTTGTCTATTTATCTGACCCCCCATGTTTACAAGTTAGGAGATTACACATACCTAGTTACTAGTATTAATATATGGGCACCTATCTAATCTTTTTTGCTATAAAAGCACGAAAATAACTTGTTATGAAGGTTGATAGTAGGTATTTCCCAGTTTTTCCAATAATAAAATAGCTTCAGGAATGTTCGAAAAGTCCATCTGCCTAGGCTTTTGCCACGGTATTTTTTTTTTACATCAAAAGTCGAAAACTATGCGGCCTAAAAAAAATAAACAAAAATGTTTGAGAATGTGCAAACAGTGCTCTTTCATATGATACCCCACATGTCCTAGTAGCCCCACTTTGAATTTTTCAGTCCCTGTTAAAAAAAAAAAAAACTTTTTTATTTGCAAAATAGTTGGGTACGTCATCTGAAACTGTTCCAAATTTTAACTTGAAACCATTAGTAGTTCTTGAGATATCCAGCTGTGACAGACAGACAGACTGAGTCGCACCATAAGGGTTCCTTTTTACAAGAAAAAAAAGAGTGCTGCTCTGATAAGTAAAAAACTTACGAGTAAGGGTAGATTCGGCACAATAACTTGATCAAAATGAGCACCGCTGCTTTTTTCAGCTAAAAACTGAAAATGGTTACGTTCTTGAAAGCTGAGCTTGTCTCCGTTGAACTCAATGTTCACCCTCTCTAGTTGCTGACTGAAACAAAAGAAACATAATATTAAATGGTGCACCATCTTATTTTAATTTAAGCCGGAGATTTCTTGAAAATGGTCAAAAAGGAGGTTTTTTAAAGCAGTGTATCTAATAAAACGTAAATAATTCTGACTAATAAAAAAAATATGATATTTTCAAGTCTTTTTCGCATACAGTGATGGAACTCAAAACATAATTTAACATACTTCAATGCACCAAAAAAATCTTCAAACATAGGTCTCAATAATCTTTCAAAGCAGTTTATCCCTTCATTAAAAATTACAATTATTATAATTATAAATGTTAATGAAGGGATTAACTAAAAATATACCATAAAATTTCAAATGTCAAACTGCATCCAGTGATGGATTATTTATTATTAAATAGACTAATAGTTAATTTTATACAATTTTATTAGCACTTTTACGACATAAGTAATTCCGGTGCGTGTGAGTCTTCTATCTCACGCGTCAAACTAGACAGCCATAACGCTATTTCACTTACACACCGATCTAAACCACGCTTGGATGTAGGGCCTTAACAATCATCGCACCTTAAACAAAAAATGGATTGCTCCATTTGACAATTTGCTAGCTGACGAACTTTAACTGTAACGTTAGTCCGGGCAGACTAAAAGTCCTGAAGTCTAGGAGATGAGCCGGAGTGGGGGGAGGAGGCAAAGTTCCCACTTTTTGGTTTTTCGCTAATATCTCAAAACCAGTGCATTGTAAGGAAAAAAAATGTACCAAATGAAAGCTCACAAAATTTTCTACAACTTTTACTCTGTACACTTTCTCCGAATTACCAAACGTTTTCGAGGTACACGCTCTGGAAAAGTGAATATTTTCGAAACAAATATTTTTACCAAATATTCCTGCATATCGTCTAAACTATTATCTATATTAAATTGTTACGTTTTCATCTGCTTAGGCCGTGAAGATCCTGGCAAGGGTTCTTTCTTCATGGCATCCTTATCTTCAGTGGTGGGTGGTTCTTGCTGAAGGGGATCTACGTCCTCTTCATCATCGTCCTCGCCAACAGACACGCCGTTGAGGCATTTCCCTTGGCAGTGGAGGCACGCCGATCAGTTCAGCATTGCTTTCCAGCCCAGCATCCACATTTGCCTACCACAATCCTTAGTGCAACGGCAAAATACGTTACGGCTTGCCAGAAGCCCGAAAGTTTTTGACCGACCAAGGGGTCAATCCAGTAACTGGGTTGTGGAGGTCAGATATGTACTCGCTTCACGTAAAATATGGGTATTCAGATGCATCCGGTTAGACTGGTAGCCAACCCCAACATAGTTGGGAAAAGGCTAGGCAGATGATGACGTGTTTTAGGTAATTTTGTAACGTTAATTATTTAAATACTTAAATTAATTTTAGGAAGAAATATTAATCTGTTTCGTAAGTTAGATTACATAATGTTTTCTATTATAGAGTCGTTTAACACAAAAAATAAGTCACGAGATTTCGCGTTGTTAATTACGTAAATAAAAGAAGCTCGTGGCTAAGTAATCAGTAACAGTCTAATGTATAAAAAAAGACCTATACAAAGATATCTCATAGAAACGACCTTGAAAAAAAAATTGCAAAAAGGAGACAAAAAACTTTTTTGTCTTTGAAATCTATATAGTTAAGTCGTCTATTCATACCACGATAACACGAAATCTCTTAAGGGGTCATTGTACTCATCATTATGAACAACTTTTACTATGGGTCAAACCTGAAATCGCGAAAAAAAAATCTGTTCAGTACATTTATCTACAGAGTGGCCGGAACATTGACGTCCAAAAATAAAATTTCGGTCCCTCGTATCGTGGGGTATTCGAATCACCCCCATGTATGTTCCGCGACTTTTCATAGTTTTCGAGTTATGAATTTTTCTCTGAATGTTTGAAAATTTTCGACCTGACCAACTTAAAAAAATTCTAAAAAAAAAAGTAGAGGGTTTTATCGAGTTTCTTTTTTTTGCAACTGAATTTTCATAAGTAGTACTTTTATGCATAAAATAATCAGCTTCGTAACTGTGATAAAAGTTATGAAAATGTTGATCTAAAGTGAAAAATTTAAGTTCGGTAAATTATGACTCAAATTTTCAACTTTAAATTAAAAATCTTAACAGGTGACTTCATAATTCCTAAGTAGGCTTCAAGAATGCGCCAGACTCTCAGCTTTCATAATCATAAAAAAAATGAAGTACTTAATAGGGCTACTTTGTTTAAAACCGGCCTTCAAAGACAGCGAGGTGGAAAAATTCTTAAAATTACCCATCTGAGTAATTATTTTTTTTTGGCTATTTTCTCGTTCCTAAGGTTAATTAATGATAAGAATACTGAAAACTAACCAACAAATAGTTTCAGAGTTGGGTAAGAAAAGTTTTACGTAAAAAGTGGTTTTGAATAAAACACAGATGATAATGTGAAAAAAGTACTTAATTTATTTTTAACATTTACAAAAGGTTTTCAAAGTGGCCACCACCAGCAGCAATACACATTCTACACCTACGTAAGAAATTGTCTGGCAATCGTCTAAAAGCGTCTCTGTTCTCTCTCACAACACGTTCAGCTTCTGCAATCAACTGCCTCAGCTCTTGTTCACTTGAACAGTCTCGGGCGTATGCTATTTCCTTGTAATAGCCCCAAATAAAGAAATCGATGGGGTTGAGATCAGGTGAGCGTGGAGGCCACCTAATTGGTCTGCTGCGTCCGATCCATCTGTTGGGGTATGTTTCATCTAAGTAATTTCGGACCTGGGTTGCATAGTGACACGGGCGCCGTCATTTTGCAACACCATGGTTCGTCTGAGTTCGAGATTCACATCTGCCAGCAACAATGGAAGTTCATTTTCCAAAAAGTTTTTGTATGTTTCTCCATCAAGTCTGGACGGCAGTTCAAACGGACCAATTAGTTCGCCATTGAGGATACCAGACCACAAGTTAACGCTGAAGCGATGTTGAAATGTCGAAGCTCTCACTTCGAGTGGATTTTCATTCGCCCACGTGTGGTAATTATGAATATTGAATATAATGTGGTTAGTTTTCAGTATTCTTATCATTAATTAACCTTAGGAACGAGAAAATAGCCAAAAAAAAAAATTACTCAGATGGGTAATTTTAAGAATTTTTCCACCTCGCTGTCTTTGAAGGCCGATTTTGAACAAAGTAGCCCTATTAAGTACTTCATTTTTTTATGATTATGAAAGCTGAGAGTCTGGCGCATTCTTGAAGCCTACTTAAGAATTATGAAGTCACCTGTTAAGATTTTTAATTTAAAGTTGAAAATTTGAGTCATAATTTACCGAACGTAAATTTTTCACTTTAGATCAACATTTTCATAACTTTCATCACAGTTACGAAGCTGATTATTTTATGCATAAAAGTACTACTTATGAAAATTCAGTTGCAAAAAAAGAAACTCGATAAAACCCTCTACTTTTTTTTTTAGAATTTTTTTAGGTTGTTCAGGTCGAAAATTTTCAAACATTCAGAAAAAAATTCATAACTCGAAAACTATGAAAAGTCGCGGAACATACATGGGGGTGATTCGAATACCCCACGATACGAGGGACCGAAATTTTATTTTTGGACGTCAATGTTCCGGCCACCCTGTATATCAAACTCGTCAAAATGTAGGGAGCAGTTGATTTTTTTTTTGCGATTTCAGGTTTGGTCCCATAGTAATAGTTGTTCATAATGATGAGTACAATGACCCCGTAAGAGATTTCATGTATGAATAGATACACCTTATATAAATAAACAGAGAAGTCCTGACTGACTCATCAACGCCCAGCCCAAACCCTTGAACCTAGAAAGCTGAAATTTTGCACAGAGGTTTCCTTTATAATGTAGACAAGGAGTAAGGAAGGATTTCCCGGTAGCACGTTCCCGTGGGATATTTTCCGATATCCACGTGGACGAAGCCGCGAGCAAAAGCTAGTGCTCAATATTTATCAACATGTATTAGATTATCTATGGGCCTAGTTGCGAAAACTATTCATTTTTTTTTGGAACTATAAAAAAGGAAATTTAATCAACTAGAAAAGTATGTAAAATATTTCAATTTATTGGTGTATTTAAAAAAAAAAAACTGCGAAATAACTTTCATAGTGGCGGACACGAGATTCAACTTAAATCAAACGCATCGCCATTTTCAACCGTATTTATATACCTTTACGATTTAATATCTAACCTTGTTGTTCCATTTTTTTTTTTTTTTTTTTTTTTTTAATCTTATTTATTAATCTTATTTATTCATTGTGTAGTTATGAGGCTACCGAGCGCGCAGTGGCGCCCTCATCGTTAGATTGGTTATTTCTTTTATTTATCTACCTATATTATATATATATATATATAAATATATAAAAATGAATCTCTATTTCCCTTGGTCATCGCATCACGCGTGAACGGATGGAACAATTTCGATAATTCTTTTTTTGTTATGTTTATTATTTTCAGGAGAAGGTTCTTATGTAGAAAAAAATTGGAAAAGTTGCCGGGAAAATTGGAAAATTCGGAAAAACTGAAAGTGGATTTTCTATGGGAATTTTATCATGCGTCTTTCCTTTTCTTTGCGGCCAGTATATACTGGTATGTTGGCATCATGGCTTACGCTGTTTTTGAAAGCACTGATGTTCGTGTATGACGCGTCTATCTATAATACGTCATTGTTTATATTGTTATGTTTTAAGTATTATAATCGTTTATAAAACGAAACTTAGTAGCCACTATTTTCCGAAATATAAAATAAAAGAAATAACCAAACAAATGATGAGGGGGCCACTGCGCGCTCGGCGTTGACACAGACAGACACGAAAAGTGGTTAAAATCTAGAATCGTTTGGCAGGAGGAGGGGAGTGGGGGTGTGTGGGGGTGGAGGGGGGTACCCTGAGCCCCCCCCCACCACTCCCATGAAAAGGTAATGCACCGTTCTTGAGAAAAAAAAACTAATTATTGTAACCTAACCTCTAAACACTTAAGTTGCTTCTGCAACGTCTCCGGCGCTGCGGGAAGTGCAGCCCCTTCGCCCTTACGTAACAAAGGACAGGCAGCCATGCTCACCTCCGCAGCTTCGGTCGGCGACCAACCTCAGCCGCTGCGACTCGCATGAGTGCCTAACCTTTGTTACAGCGGGCGGGGGCTGCTCTCCCTCCGCGCCTCCGGGGTTTTTATATGTGTCGATACATATCAAACGTGCCTAAGTCCACTATAGTAACGAATGAATGTTTTTGATTGGCCGGATTCTTTGTACAAAAAATTAAATATTATTTTGGATTAAACCAGCTTAAGTCCTCTGTAACTGGTATAAATAAGGCTCAAAATATTCGTTTTGTTTTCATACAAACCTAAGTCACCACGTCATTTTAAATCAAACTCGCCTAAGTCCGATTCGACCAATGACAGACAGCCCTGCATAGTGTCATGGCCGCAGTTGTTGGCTTTGTGTCCATAGACTACTATTATATATACTGATTTGTGTCGTGGTGTTTGTTTCGTGCGCTTGCGTTTTTATCGAATTATGGAAGAAGAAATAAATGTTGTGAGGCCTGAATTAGCTAAAAAGAAGTTAAAACTCCAGACAAATGAAAAACAAAAGAAGAAACAACGAGATTTATAAGTAATACGTTGTAATTTCACTTTGTTTTGGGTAGGGCGATGTGATATTTTGCATGTCCATGAACAGCCGGTCGATTCTGTAAAAATCTCACCGTGAAAACTTAGGTGATGTGAGTTTATTTTTGCTAGGAATTGACACTATTGACAGCTCACTCCACGCTCACTTCACCTAAGTTTTCACGGTGAGATGGTTACAGAATCGCACTGCAGGGTCGGACTCGCATTATCATGCGCATCATAATGACAATACCTATTTAAATCGGTTTAAGACTTTGAACCGAAATCTATACTTATAATAAATCTGTAGAGAGGTCAATTCTGTACATGATATATATTTTCAAAATAACTATCAGGGGGTAATTAGTGATCGATACTGATGCCAAAAATGCAATCAGTAAAATTTTTGTCTGTCTGTCTGTCTGTCTGTCTGTCTGTCTGTCTGTCTGTCTGTCTGTCTGTCTGTCTGTATGTTCCTTATAGAAACAAAAACTACTCGACGGATTTTAACGAAACTTGGTACAATTATTCTTCATACTCCTGGGGAGGTTATAGTATACTTTTCATCACGCTACAATCAATAGGAGCAGAGCAGTGAAGGGAAATGTTGGGAAAACGGGAGAAGTTGCTCCATTTTTTAAGCTTCCGTCGCGTGTGCAGCCTTAATGGTTAAGGCTACATAGAAATCATTTATGACGGAAATGTTCTACATAAAATTATCTAAAAAATATCCCATAACAGCATATGTCTATCTTTTATGGTTGACTCACAATAACACGTGTAACTCCCGATAGCTTAGCAGTCCAATACATTAACTTAATAACATACAAGGAGTTACACGCTGACGGAGTCGCGGGCACAGCTATTAATAATAATATTCTGCAGTTCCTTATTGCGATATTTTTCAACAGTATTGTGGATTGACATATATTATATTTCCCTACTAAAATACGAAAGTTAATCTGTCTGTTACATCAAAACCACTGAACCGTGAGGAAGGACATAATATGGTACTTTTTTTACGAAAAACGACGGAAACGCGGACGAAGTCGCGGGCAAAAGCTAGTAAATAATAAATATGCGTGTTTCTTTTCCTAAATACGTCCCTTTACTACTCAATTACATCAAACCGTCCTAAGTCACGTTGTATTTTTTTAAATTCGCTTAAGTCCAATAACAGTTGCTTTCAAACAAGCTTAAATCCACATCGTTTCTATCAAAAGTGCTTAAGTCCAAAATAAAAACCGGTTTAATTTAAAATCTGACGGTTGTTTCACCCGTTTTTTTGACAATGTTGCCAGTAGACATTATTATGAGAGTGTTGGTAGTATTGCTCTTTATTCAAGTGTCATGGATAAAGCAAACAGAAACAAACGCGTTTTCCCAGAAGTTGTTTATGCGTGACTTAGGTGCGTTTGATATGTATCGACACATATACACTCTAGTATGCCAGCCAAAAGACTACGTAAAGTCGGGGTGCCCCGATTCGGTTTTGGGACAGATTCGACCTATTTTAACTATAAAGTGGGGTGCACACTAACTTCCTTCTGAGCAGAATTTCTAGGTTCAACCTAGAAATTCAGAAATTGACACTGACTTTTTTTTTGCGTTTCGTTTCTCGTATTTTACACAACATTTTACACCGCAGACAATATACTGATACAAATTTGGTTGTCAATCGCCCATTTTGACATTTCGTTTCACTGTTTGTCTGATTTGAGGTTAGAAACAATTTTTATTAATTTCTCGAAAAATATGCATTACCTTGCAATGAGAGAGGTAGCGTTATAATCAGGGACCCAACCCCTACCAACTTTCACCCCATTCACCGCCGTCCTCCTGTCAAACGATTCTAGATCCAACCCGATCCATCAGGTTAAGCTAAGATTGCCGGGTTTGGTCAGTGGATGGGTTACCGTCTTTACATACCGAGACTTCTCCGTGCCTCGGAAAGCACGTTAAGCCGTTGGTCCCAGCTGTCATTCGTGGATCTTTGACAGTCGTTACGGGTCGTCAGAAAACCGAAAGTCTGACAACCAGTCTTACCAAAGGGTATCGTATTACCCAGTTACTGGGTTGTGGAGGTCAGATAGGCAGTCGCTCCATGTAAAATACTGGTATTCAGCTGCATCCGGTTAGACTGGAAGCCGTCCCCAACATAGTTGGGAAAAGGCTAGGCAGATTGATTTTTGAACTAAATAAATATAAATTTTTATCATCTGCAATGAGTAACTAAAATTAATATTAACACTATTATGACGATATATCGAGTGGTATTGGCGATCGATGATAGTCTCCCAAAAATAAGTTTATTATGACCACCATAAACTCTGCCATTGATGGGAGCAAATTACTCGACGGGAGACCGAAATATTTACTGTTAGGGCTGTGGACTGAGGCATTAGAGGTAGCGGGAGCGAAGAGTCGTCGAGCGGTGTGGCTAAGGGCAAGGATACAGAGACGAAACTTAAGGCAGATTCCTAGACCACACTTTTAAAACACTATGAACTTTATTCGTCTGACATTTGTTATCTAACACGTCCACAATTATTTAACATTGCTAACCTCTTTAGAGAAACATGTTATAGTATAACTAAGGTATAACTATACCTATGTTTTCTGTCATGACGTGTCATATAGTGTGGACACGCCTTTATAAGGTTCGCTCGTTTTATTCAAATCTACGCTGCTTTCGCTCAGTGCCCATTTGTTTCAAATCCGCCCCGCTGACGCTCATGAGCTCGTTCCCACATATCTCAGGCCACAACCTTATTGTATTTCCATATAATAGTGGGCGCAGGCTTCTTCATAGTCATTCATAAAATGATAGACGTTATAATCGCATGGCTACATGGCTACATTAGGACTGTTTTCATAGGGAGTGATACGTGGGTTCGAATGACGTTTTTGCGAAGGTCGCCATTTCGATTTTGCGAGTGGTACGCTAGTTCGAAAACTCAAACGATCAAAAAGGTGGTATTTAAAGCTGTGTATCTCATGAACCGTAAACAATTTTGATATGTAAAAAAAATATGATATTTTCAAGACCTTTTCGCACACAGTGATGGAAGCCAAAACATAAATTAACATACTTTACTGCACCAAAAAAATATTTAAACATACCTCCTAATAATCTTTAAAAGCTGTTTATCCCTTCATTAGCAATTATAATTACGATTAAAAATATACCATGAAATGTCAAATTCCAAACTGCATCCAGTGATGGATTACTTTTTATTAAATAGTTAATTTCTAATTTTATACGATTTTATTTGCACTTTTACGACATAATTCCGGTGCGCGTGAGAATCTTCTATCTCGTGTGTCAAACTAGATAGCCATAACGCCATTTCACTTACACACCGAGCTAAACCAAGCTTGGAACCAGGGCCTTAAATCGAAAACCGCTATATCGAATGACTTTAGCGCGAAGGTCGCCATTTCGAAAAAAATTGCGAGCAGTACGCCAGTTCAGAAGTCATGGTATCGAAGTCCAATGTTGAGTTAATTTGTCTTTTTTTTTTTTCCAAACCAAATCAAAATACCATGCTCTCTGTGTCTCGTCTCATTGGGGTCGTGAGTTCGATTCCCAGACAAATTACGTCATTCAAACTCACTCAACATCGGACTTCGATACCATGACTTCCGAACTGGTGTACTGCTCGCAAAATTTTTCGAAATGGCGACCTTCGCAAAAACGTCATTCGAACTTATATCACTCCCGTTTTCATACGTCAAGGGTGACGGCAGCCAAAGTTTATTAACTGACGGAAAAAAAGGGAGGTTCTCAAGTCGAAGAGTGTATATTATGTATTTTTTATGTCACGCAAATTTTTTTACAAAGTCAGTGTAGTCCGATTTGAACGATTCTTGTTTTATTCAGGAAGGGTATGACCTCTAAGTTGGTCCCATGTAATTTGTGTAGGGTAAGTACAGTGGGCTGCATCAATTGGGTACCCCAGTTGTATTAAAATTTTAATACAACTGGGGTACCCAATTACATACATTAATTATATTACATCCACAACTGAAAAGTGAAAAACAAAAACTTCAAAAAAAAAAAAGTTCAAAATTAAAGTTATTTTATTACTCACGTTGTAGTGACAAAGTGAGTACTTAATAACATTAATTTCGGAAGTCGGCGACAAAAAACGAAAATACAAAACCAAAACACCGACTTCCGAAATTAAAGTAATTTTTGACTTTGTAGTGTTTTTTTGTAAAAAAGTTTTTAGTATTGATGTTAGGATTTGATTGATAGTTTCAAAATACTCAGCATTAGTACCTACTGCCAGTTTTTAGGGTTCCGTACCATAATGTTAAAAAAACTTTTTAACAAAAAAAAACCGACTTCCAAAAATCACTACAAAGTGAAAAATAACTTTAATTTCGGAAGTCGGTGTCTTTGGATCTGTATTTTAGTTTTTTGCCACCGACTTCCGAAATTAAAGTTATTTTTCACTTTGTAGTGATTTTTGGAAGTCGGTTTTTTTTTTTGTTAAAAAGTTTTTTTTATTTCTCGCTTTTTAGTGGGTCTGTTTATAATTTGTATAAGTTACAATAGTCTAATGTCAATTGCTCATCACATGTTACAAAATATTGCTTTTCCCGATGCTGGGACGTTAATTGTTGAGGTAGCTGGTAAGAACCAGGAGAACTCCTCAACAACCACTCACCACACGCATTGTGTGACGAGCGGAAATTGCTTAGCAACCATATTAAAGTAATCGAATCGCAACCCGTGAAATATTTATCATTGAGTAGTTCCGGTAGCCATCTGTGGTCTTCATCATCAGTTCCATGTCACCAAGTGGTGCTTTCCGAGAGCAAATGCACGAGCTACTATAAAAAATACCCAAATCGCTATAGGTGTGCCTATGATATTTGAAGAGTTCCTTCGATTTCTCCAGGATCCCATCATCAGAACTGGATTTTGACAAAAATGGGACCATTTGGGAAGTATACCCTTTCCAACAAAAAAATAATTTTTCAAATCGGTTGGCAAGCGACGGAGTTATGCGCGAACAAACATAAAAAAAAAAAAAATACAAACATCGGAATTGAGAACCTCCTCCTTTTTTAGAAGTCGGTTAAAAAGGAACCCTTATGGTGCGACTGTCTGTCTGTCACAGCTGGATATCTCAAGAACTACTAATGCTATCAACCTGAAATTTGGAACACTTTTACGACGTTTACCCAACTATTTTACAAATAAGAAAGAAATAAAAATATTTTTTTTTTGCAACAGGAACTGAAACGGGGTCTTAAAAATTCAAAGTGGGGCTACTAAGGCATGTGGGGTATCATATGAAAGAGCGCTGTTTGCACATTCTCAAACATTTTTAAATTTTTTTTTAGGCCGCATAGTTTTTGACTTTTGATGAAAAATGTAAAAAAAAATACCGTTCCCCCCCCTTATCTCCGAAGTTTGCAAAGAGAAAAATCTGAAATTATTCTATGTGATAGAAGTTTATGTAAAGATTACAGGAATAATAAAACGATGTCTCTAAATGGCACACTTTTTCAGAAATCGGAACGGAACCCTCGGTGCGCGAGTCCGACTAGCTCTCGACCGGTTTTTTTTAAGTAGGTTAGAAATAAGGTTAGAAAAAAACTAATTTCTGAGGTCGGTGGCAAAAAACGAAAACACAAAACCAAAACAGCTACTTCTGAAATCAAAGTCATTTTTGACTGTCTGTTGTTTTTTTTTTTTGTAAAAAAGTTTTTAATTTCGATGTTAGGATTTGTTTGATAGTTTCAAAATACTCAGCATTAGTACCTACTGCAAGTTTTTTTCTTAAATTTACTGTCGTATTATCGTCCCCAAATCTGTATCTATCTTCTAACTATACTTACTAATAATAAAGCTGAATAATTTGTTTTTTTGTTTGTTTGTATGTTTGAACGCGGTAATCTCTGGAACTACCAGTCGGATTTAATAAACTATTTTTGCATTTGACAGCCCAATTCTTGAGGAAGGCTATTTAACATCACGCTAGGACTCTTAGGAGCCGAGCAAAAAGAAAAAAAAGTCGGATAGAACGCTAAGCGAAGTATAAGCACGAGTAGGCGATGTATTGCGACGGGGTGGGTCGGGGGAAAAGAAATTTCACGCGGACGAAGTCCCGGGCAAAAGATATGTTGTGTAATATTTCCCGGACGAATTCCAACAAAGCGCTTTTCTAAGTATTCAATCAATCAATCAATCAAAATATTTTATTTCACATAATCCTACATGGGCACTTATGAAACGTCAGAAGCTAGGTGCACGGTTCCAAATTGGTTGTTTCCTATGGAGAAGAGCCGGCAAGAAACCCCATGGTTACTGTTTTAAAAAAATAATTGGCTTTTACAATATTTTCAAATAACAGCTTTATTCTTATTAGGTATGTGAGGACAATGAAAAAACTAACTAACTTTCAAAAACTACCAGGTACTTTATAAATTAAAAAACAGTCAACAAAATTAAATGTACAGTCTACTAGGCGTGCAACGTTCTCACATTGACAAAATAGAAAATAATCTTAATCTTAAGATTAATAATTAAATCTTAAGATTAAATCTTAAATAAAAAATTAAATCTTAAGATTAAATCTTAAATGAAAAATTAAATCTTAAGATTAATAAAATAATAAAAATAAAAACCTATGACATGATACAAATGACATGATTGCCATTACAACTACAGTAACAAATCTAAATCTATTCCTAGGAAATACATTCATTTCATTTCATTTATTTATTCAATAACAGTTTACATTAATACAAAGATAATATTCATTTTTACCCGACTACGGCAAACCCAAAAGGAAGGGTTATGATTTTAGCAGTCTACTTGTGTATGTATGTATATAAGTATGTATTTACGTGTGTTCCACCGTAGCGCCTAAATTACTGAACCGATTTTGGTGAATGAGGTATCAGTAGATTCGAAATAATGGTCCGGGTGACATAGGCTATATAAATTCTCCCTAAATTTAATATGGTGGACTTAACACGTAAATTTCTGACCTCGAAAAAAAATAAATTGAGATAATCATGACATGTTTGGTATTAAAAGAAAGGTCTTGATGAGCACATTACAAATATGTATATACGCATTGTATATACCTATGTCATTATTGTTTAAGTAAATAAATATTTTGAACTTTTTAGATCAATTTTATTTTACCGTAGACGGGTTACAGTTTTTTGAACTTTATTCTGGTTTCTAACGAGTTAAGTATTGGAAAGGCCCGTGTTCATATTAATATGGCAATTATCCTATTTGAATGAAATCTAGATTTCATTAAATGTTACTGATAATAAAATTGTTGGAAGTAACCAACAATTTTGTTATCAGTAACAACTTTGAACTTCGCGTTAGACTGTGATTCCGTCAGTAGACTATAAAATTGACGTAGATTTTATCTGCAATTTGTTAGACTTTAAAATTAACGTAACTGTTGGTATATATACCGCATACATAGGATCTCGTATGCCGGATGAACTACGTATACAAGGTTGATATGAGCGAGAGGCATTAAATTAAACCACACATACTATAGGCGCATAGTGTTAACTCGGAACTATTAAAAAAAACCGGTCAAGAGTGAGTCGGACTCACGTGCTATTTAGAGACATCGTTTTATTTTTCCTGTAATCTTTACATAAACTTCTATCATATAGAATAATTGCAGATTTTTCTCTTTGCAAATTTCGGAGATATTTGACGGTATCTTTTTACATTTTTCATCAAAAGCCAAAAAAAAAATAAAAAAAATGTTTGAGAATGTCCAAACAGCGCTCTTTCATATATAGATATATATACCTCACTTGCCCTAGTAGCTCCACTTTGAATTTTTAAGAACCCCTTTCAGTTCCTATTGCAAAAAAAAAAAAAATTCTTTCTTATTTGCAACATAGTTGGGTAAACGTCATCTAAAACTATTCCAAATGTCAAGTTTTAGTAGTTCTTGAAATATCCAGCTGTGACAGACAGACAGACAGACCGCACCATAAGGGTTCCTTTTTTACTATTTTGGTACGGAACCCTAAAAAGTTTAGGAGAAAAATCAGAAAAATTTTTTTTCGAACAAATAAAATAGCATAGTAATCGAATTAACATCTTTTGTAGAGATTTCCACTGACCTGCGTAGCAAAACGGCGACGTCGCGTCGAAAATTCTGTCGTTTTAAGGTGTATGACTCTAGATAACTATGCGCAGATACATCGAGTTTCAACAAAGAAAAAACTAAAAAAAATAATCCTGTGACTAAATTATTGCTTCTATTTATCAGATTTTTAATGCAGAGGATGAAAATGATACAAAGTTTAGGTGGTTTAATATAATGCCTCTCGCTCATATCAACCTTGTTTGTATGAGGGTGATTTACCAACTATTATCATGAGGATAATACCAGGCAATAATAAAATGTTATGCTCTCTTCTGATACAGAGAAGAGACTTTTTTTTCTTTTTGCTCGGCTCTTAAGGGACCGAGCGTGATATTAAGTAGCATATAGCCTTCCTCAAAAATTGGGCTATCAAATCCATATAGAATTTTTCAAATACGACTGGTAGTTCCAGAGATTAGCGCATTCAAACATACAAACAAATAAACAGAAAAAAAACCCTTTAGCTTTATTATTAGTATACAACATGCATTGACTTAATCAATGACAACATGTCGTTTTGCATCCTCGTTGTCATACAGAACATAAAACTGAACAACTTTCTTCATGGGACCAACATCGTAATCGGGACAAAAATTTTCAACTGTCCCATAGAAAACTTCAATAGGTACTCAACGCAAATGTATGGGACGGCTGATTATTTTTTCGCGATTACGATGTTGGTGCCATGGAAAAAGTTGTTCGGTTTGATGGTCTATACCACAACCTTAAAGACGAGGATGCAAAACCACACGTTGTATAACTAATTATAGAAGTATAGATATCTACGAGTCTATTATAGAAGTATAGATATCTACTACTACTAGTACTATAGAAGTATAGATATCTACGAGTCTTTAGACTTTGTTCATGCGTCGATATGACTTCTCTTATTTATGAATGAAAACAGTCCCTACGTAACTACTTACATATCAGATGCTAATTGGGTCAATAAATCATTTAATTACTTTTATTACTATGGCAACCAATTATTCATTACATTCCCTGGAGTATAGTGACAGCTGTCAATAAAAAATAGCGTCATAGTTCACAGCTGTTATCAGTACCTACGTGTAGCATGATCACCATAGAATCGGGTTTTGTCGACGGAAGAATAGACAAAATGACAGATTGTAGATTTCTAACGTCTGAGAATGGCGATATGTGTCAATTTGTCTATTCTTCCGTCGATAAAACCCGTTTGTATGGAAGTTTTTGCTCCGTGGTGAAGAATCCTCATGAATGTCGGGCCCTGGGGTGAGTGGAGGGGTCTGTCCATAGAAAAAGAAAGAAGATGTGACCCGTATGTTAAAATGTACCGGAATTCTGTGTCTCCACCTTTGTCCCTTTGTCACTTTCATGATTTTAAAGACAAATACGGTAAAATACTTACTTACTTATGGAAAGTGATTCCATGATTGACAACACGGCATTCTTATAAATTGTCACGGTCACAGTCGAAAGCGCACTAGTTCGCGGAGACAGAATTTGTAATACTATGCCTCATGCCTTTGGCTCATACTGAGCCTGTCGCGCGGACACGGATTCGCCCGCTTGCCACTTCTCCTGTTTTTTTATATTTCTATGGGTCTGTCAGACACTTACTAACTAAAAACCACCCTGGGCCCCAAGTCTGCTATTTTTTACATTCCAACACGATCCCATTGTCACTGCATTGTCATTTTGCTAAAAGTTCGTAATCTGCTAAATTCATAATTTCATACAATGGAGTGTCAGTGGTTGACCATTGGAAAGTCATAATGACGCCATTATGACGCCATTATATTAGTAGATTACCAAACTTGTCAAAATCAACAATTATGAAATCAATGATAGACCATTCTGACACTATTGTAATAGCAGACTTGAGGCCCAGGTTTTCCCTTCCCACACCTGGACCGGGGATCATGGGAACTTGTTGTTGTTGTTTTTTGGTGACAATTAAGCTCGTGGCTAAGTAATAACAGCCGCACGGGTCGATCCATCAGGTTAAGCTACGCTTGCCGGGGTTGGTCAGTGGATGGGTGACCATCTTTACATATCAAGACTCCTCCGTGCCTCGGAAAGCACGTTAAGCCGTTGGTCCCGGTTGTCATTCGTGGATCTATGACAGTCGTTACGGGTCGTCAGAAGCCCGAAAGTCTGACAACCAGTCTTACCAAGGGGTGTCGTATTACCCAGTTACTGGGTTGTGGAGGTCAGACAGGCAGTCACTCCATGTAAAATACTGGTATTCAGCTGCATCCGGTTAGACTGGAAGCCGACCCCAACATAGTTGGGAAAAGGCTAGGCAGATTGAGGCAGATTGAATTAAGCTCCTAGGAGGTTGTCGGCTACTTAACCGGGTTATCCTGTGGATACCTTAATACTTATCGCTTTTAGCGATAAGACCGCCCATTGTGTCACCATATGTAAAATTTCAACATTTATATCTGTAATTTTTATGGTGTGCATAATAAAGAGTATTCTATCTATCTATACATTAAGGCCTCCAAGCAGGACATACAACTAATAAACTAAGCGACTACATGCTGAGGGAACCCCCTGTGGAGTACGGACCTCGGCTTAGGGCGTCGCTGGAGGAGGACAGCAAAGGACAGACTAGATCGGATCAATTGATAAAAGGCTGATGACATAATTATCCAATCAATCTGCCTAGCTTTTCCCAACTAGGTTGGGGTGCTTCCAGTCTAACCGGATGCAGCTGAATACCAGTATTTTACATGGAGCGACTGCCTATCTGACCTCTACAACCCCGTAACTGGATAATACCATACCCATTGGTAAGACTGGTTGTCAGCGTTTCGGGCTTCTGATGATCCGTAACGACTCTCAAATATCCACGAATGCCAGCCGGGACCAACGGCTTAACATGCTTTCCAACGCACGGAGGAGTCTCGGTATATAAAGATGACCATCCACCGACCAACCCCGGCAAGCGTAGCTTAACGTGATGACTTAGCCATCCATGCTACGACAATTGGTCACTCCAACTGTCAATGTAGTGAGGTAATATCGCAATAAACAAAAAAAAAAGGCTAAAGTCAATAAAAAAATTATTACCTAAGTTTAATTATTTATTACAAACAATTTTATGTATGACTGATTCTGATCACGCAGTGGATCTCTGCTGACAGTTTCGTCTCGTTACGATAACAACAGTAAAGTTGGTTGATAAGGTTTTTTTTTTAATAATTGCCCTGTGAACTTACTGACAAGGCAGCCTTAATTCGGTGGCTAAAATGCAATAATAATTAATATTTTATAGGTACTCAATCAATAATTTAGTATATTATTAAAAGGTATTTTATTAAAACACTAAAAGATAAATAGCTAAATTATCTTCTATGAAGGTTTTATAAAAATACTCTTTATAGTTTTTGCGTTATTCTCAGTTTAGAAATTAATTACACTATGTAATATAAACAAAATCTAAAATATTCACATATTAATTTATTAAGAAAATGCTCTAATTTAACACATATTTTTTTCCAAATCATTAACACTACTCGTTAAGATGTGATCTTCAGTTTAAAATCATTAATTGAAAGTCAGTTTCCAACGTCTCTCCGCTCCATCCTTGCTTGCGACCATTTTTTTTTTGTCAAAGATATTGGCATTCCGAATATATTACGCAATGAGGTCGCTGAACAAGAGAAGGTGTGGCATGTACCTAGGTTGCAGCCACTGAAAATAGGTATTATGTCTAGCACAGTAATAATCGTTTTAAGATAATACTGTGTTTACATTAATTGATTATTTTAACTTTTAATTGAAACAATATGTAGGTATGCGATATGTAATAACTGATAATACACACTTGACATTCATACAGTACCTTCTGACTTTGAAAGACCGTTTAAAGAATAAAGTCACTTTTTATTCCTGCAGGTAGACTCTCTCAATTTTGATTGGCTCATTGTGATTGTGGTCAACCAATCAGAACATATACAACAGCATTAACATCATCTTCAACTTCCTGCCTTCATATTACGTGTGGTCGGCGAAACACGTTTTCTTCTTCCATTCTCCCCTGTCAACCGTCACGCTATCATTCACTCCCTTCTCTTTCATATCATTCCTCACACAATCTATCCATCTTTTCTTTGGCCTTCCTCTGCCTCTCCATCCATCAACATGTATATTCAGCACTCTTTTAGTCACATGCGTTTCATCCCTCCGCCTCCCCATCATATGCCCATACCAAGCCAAACGATTTCCTTTCAACTTTTCTGTCACTGCCGCCACTTTCAAACTTCCTCTTATACTTACACTCATTTCATACTTTATTAATTTTCTTACTCCACACATTTAACTCAACATTCTCATCTCCGCTGCATGCAATCTTTTTTCATCCGTCTTCACAACAATTGGTAGCCGTCGCCACTAGGGAACCCAATCCCACAAGCTTGCGGGATCGAAGTCATCAATCCCGCGGATCCGCCGAATTTGCGGGACTGCAAATAAAATCATACTTTTTGTTGCATGTAGTAGATATGTTCATGAATTTATGAAGTGTTATATAAAATATACATACATACCTAATATGTAGTTACTTTATCAGTATTTACCACAAATCGCCAACTTTATTGCTTTGGAATAATGACGAAATTGCCTTCACCGTGAGATATCGTCCAAAGTCCGTTTTTTTTTTCTTAAGTTATTTTATTTTACTGGGAAGTCCCTGAATTAGAGATAGACCAATTCGTGTATCGAAACAAAAATATCGAGCACGAAAATTCTACGTGATCGTAACCAAAGTAGGTATCGAGTATACTCAACTTTACTACTCAAAACTACTCATGTATCGATTCTTTTTCTGTATCCTTAGTTGTCATTGTAAGTGTATTCTTTTAATGTCGCTCATATTTTAGAGGAGCTCGTGGCTAAGTAATAACAGCCGCTTGGGTCGATCCATCAGGTTAAGCTACGCTTGCCGGGGTTGGTCCCTGGATGGGTGACCATCTTTACATACAGAGACCCCTCCGTGCCTCGGAAAGCACGTTAAGCCGTTGGTGCCGACTGTCATTCGTGGATCGTTGACAGTCGTTACGGGTCGTTAGAAGCCTGAAAGTCTGACTATCAGTGTTACCAAGGGGTATCGTATTACCTAGTTACGGGGTTGTGGAGGTCAGATAGGTAATCGCTCCATGTAAAATACTGGTATTCAGCTGCATCCGGTTAGACTGGAAGCCGACCCCAACATAGTTGGGAAAAGGCTAGGCAGAGTAAGATTGATTGTCGCTCATTTTTCTTCGAATTCCATTTTTTTTCAGTTCCGAAAATCCCGCGGATCCCGCATAAACAGTGTGGGATCCCGCATACAATACCCAATCTAATATTCAATAATAATCCCGTATAAAATACACCAAAATTTCACAAGTTGAGTTTTAGTCACATGTCCAAGTAATAGGAACAAGCCTAAGCCATTAGATGGGAACAAATCCAGAGTTCCCATCAGTGAAAGAGAGTGGAGTGGGAGATGTTACTACGAACTTCCTAATGTCAAAATCAATCTGTCTAGCTTTTACCCAACTATGTTGGGGTCGGCTCCCAGTCTAACCAGATACAGCTGTATACCAGTATTTTACATAAAGCGACTGCTCACCTGACCTCGACAACCCAGTAAAATGATAAGTTTATTGTATAAGGACCCATATAAAACAAATACAAAAGTACAAGTGGTAATAGTCAAAATCAGATTGAACAGCTGGTTAGTAAAAAGATACTTTTACTCTGGAGCCAAAGTTCCTCATAAACATTGAAAATTACAACAAAATGCAATCAGGCTCAGTAATTACTATAATGATTCAATATTTGTGAACATCTAACATTATTATAAGCAAATATTCAAATAGAGTGAAACTTACAAACCGAAAGAAAGAATATACGGCTTACACATAATTACAGAAGATATTCCAACGACATAGAAGACACTCCAACGATCACCTACAAGACAAGACTGGTTGTCAGACTTTTGGGTTTCTGATTGTCAAAGATCTACGAACGAGAGCAGAGACCATGGTTTTCGAGGTTTCATACCGACAACTTCGAAACTACAGGTTGTTACTGAAGAACTCCTAAGGAAAAACCCAATAATACTTTGAACCTAGTAGTATAATAAAGTGGTTATGGTGACCTGTACTGTGTACCGGCAAAGCATCGAACTCATGATATTGCGATATCTCTTCCGTTCGATATGGCATTTATTATTTCAAGGCTGGAATATTATGCCATATTGCCTATACTGACCATATGTTTGCGGTGTTTAGTTTGAAAGTGGCGGGAGTTACAGAAAAGTTAAAAGGGAATCGTTTGGCTTGGTATAGGCTGGGAATGAGGAGGGATGAAACGCATGAGACTATAAAAAGTAAGTTTATGATTTTTATGGTTAAAATTATGTAAATACATATGTTTTATTGTCACAAAATCATATTTTGATCAAGATACAAACTGACACGGACCTGCAAATTGCAAAAAACAAAAAAAAAATGAGTTTCGCGGGCTACCACTCCGCATCCTCCAGAACTAAAACCCGACTACTGAAAAATCACGCTCTAAAAAGTATGAAACAAGAAAATATTTTCATCTGAAATTAGAAAAAGACAAATTAAAAATCATAGAAAATATTTTCTTGCTTCATACTATTTAGAGCGTGATCTTTCAGTAGTCGGGTTGTAGTTTTTAAACTTACTTTTTATTTAAATTATTTTGAGGTTATAATTTCTTGATAAAGTATTAGCAGACCCACTTTACTTTTTGCTTCGCCGTAGTCGAGTAAAAAAGTGAAGAATATAAATGTTGATGGATGGAGAGGGAGAGGAAGAAAAGATGGATGGATTTCGTGAGGAGTGATGGGATGATATCAAAGAAAAAGGAGTGAATGATAGCGTGACGGTTGACAGGAGAGAATGGAAGAAAAAACGTGGTGCGCCAGCCCCACGTAACGTGGGATAAGGGCAGGAAGATGATGATGGTGATGATAGGTGTTTTTATTTTAATATGCTGTTTTGCGCTCGTTTTGACCAGGATAATAGTTAGGCTAAAAACTTTGACCATTCATAATCATAATACAGACCCGAAAGTGTGTCTGTTTGTTTGTTTCTTCTTGTAAGATATCCGCGTAAATGATACCTCAAAAGAAAGTGCGATTATCAAGCATGTTTCCAAAAAGGTTTGAACAAAAAAAGCACCCTCCATTTTTTTAAAATTATAGGATTCACAAAAAGTATTTATGAATTTTTAAATTTTTTATGAACTTTAAACGTCTGTAAAAAAAATATCTAATGACACAGGTGCCTAAAACATGCTTTGCTAGATTACATACACATTACTTTAATTAAATAAAAATGAATTCATTTATTATTCAATTTGGGCATAAATAAGCAGGTTAAAAAAAATAGTAAGACTTCGTCTAAGACAACCTAAGTTCTAAATTATCTGAACTATCTTCGCCTTAAAGCTTTGCACCCATCTTCCTGTACTTATGATAATTTTTATTCGGTTACATAAAAACTGTCATTTTAACCAGTGCTAGACATGACGGTGTCAAAAAACGCTCAGCATATGCACCGTTTTCCAAGGAAACCCAAGTCTAAAAGCTAGCTATCAACAAATACTTACGAGTACACATAAGGACCAACTTCGTCGACGTGCAGTCTGGTGTCCAGTCCATCTTTGACGCGTTCCCAGTTAGTGTAGTTGAAGAGATGGACCTTCATGAGAGGCTGCACGTTAGGCCGCTTCCAGATCTTGTAGGCTAGGGAGTTGTTGCGGATTACCATGCTCTGGGGACAAAGGATCAACGTCATTCTAACTGCAAGATGTCAACAGCTTATAAATAGTCTTAAGAATGAAAAAGTTCACAGCCAGGGAACCCTGTATATTGTAAAAAAAGAGAGGAGTACTGTATAATGTCACAAAATGTTCTTGAATGTCTATTTTATTTATTTATTTATAAAGGTGCACCAACAGCTTCTGTATAATTATAATATACTAGCTTTTGCCAGCGGCTTCGCCCGCGTGGATTTTGGAAAATATCCTACGGGAACGTACTACCGGGTATTCCTTCCTTATTCCAGCTTTCTAGGTCCAAGGGTTTGGGCTGGGCGGGTCAGTCAATCAGTCAGTCAGGACTTCTCTTTTTATTTATATATTATATAGATATATAGATGAAAGCCATAATCCAATATATTTGTTTCCATATGCTGTGCATGTGGAAACAAATATATTTCCATTTCCTTATGTCCTACACCAGGGATGCACAGACCGCGGCCCTCCGGCAATATGCCAGTGGCCCAACAGCGTAAATATTTAATCCCTCGTACATTTGAAGCAAAAATATTGCTGTTTCTTTTCACCATATCAGCTGAAACTGCACCAGCGTCAATACAGTTAGTATTAATCGATATTCTTATCGAACTTGCTGAATTTTTACTGCTGCATTGATAAAACTATGTACAAAGAGTTGTTCACAAATGCCCTGAAATGCTCCAGCTTATTTGCTTTTACTTATTTATTGTGAACAAACTTTTCGGTATTGAATAATAATAAAAAAAAATCGAAACCGCCTTGCAAATGAAAGTTTGGAAGCAATTGTACGTTTTAGCTACAAGTGAACAAAATGTTAAAAATATTATAAGCCT
Source organism: Cosmia trapezina (assembly GCA_905163495.3). NCBI lineage: Eukaryota > Metazoa > Arthropoda > Insecta > Lepidoptera > Noctuidae > Cosmia > Cosmia trapezina. The sequence goes on along the minus strand of LR991049.1, from coordinate 4,799,441 downwards.
GCATTGTGCTTATAATATTTTTGCCAGTTACCAGTGCCACACTTCAATCAAACTAGTATATTAGTTTTTTAAATTATATTTTTGGCTATTTTTATGTTTTTAATTTGTGCTGGTGGCCCGTCATTAGTTCATCATTTCCCGAAGTGGCCATGGGCGTACCTAGCTTTTGGCCCAAGGGGGGCAAATCAGAATTTTTTTAATCCATTTTGGTACGGAACCCTAAAATCCGGCCAAGTGCGTGTCGGATCACGCACAATGAAGGGTTCCGTAGTTGAAAAGAATTTATCCCAAAAACAAACTTAACATTAAAATCCCAAAAATATTTATTTCTTATGTGATCAAATTACAAATTACGATTTTTTGGCCTTTTTCCTTTACTTATGCTGTGAGACCTTGGTTCTTGTCAAATTTCATTATTCTAGGTCAACGGGAAGTACCCCATAGGTTTTGATTTACTTGCGAGTATCAAACTATAAATAAAATAAATAAATAAATAAATATCCTTGGACATTTCACACAACGCCATCTAGTCCCAAGCTAAGCAACCTAATGCTTGTGTTATGGTAACGAGATGGCCGATAAACTACTTATGTACATTTTTTTTTTTTGTAAATACATACCTACATATTATAGACAGAAAAACACCCAGACTAGGAACAAATACTTGTAGCTCGTACAAATATTTATTCCGTGCGGGAATCGAGGTGTATATATAAACTATGTCGCTTAAATGGCCGTATTTTTTTATTGCATTAACATAGAAGCTTGATTTTTCTAGATCTCCAAGAAACCATAGACCTATGTATTTTATATTAATTTCAACTTGATACCTTCACGAGTTTCTGAGAAAAAGGGTCTTGCTTGACAGACTGACAGACTTGAAAATATTTTTTTATGTGATAGAATGACAAAATAACAATTTACGAACTTTTTCCTTTATTTGTGCTGTAAGCCTTGTTTGTTTTGTACCTTGCTTCTTGCCAAATTTCATGATTCTAGGTTGATTCTAGGACAACGGGAGGTACCCTAACGGTTTTGATTTACTTACGAGTAGGTACCTATCAAAATATATCGCATAATTAGTCGTACCTTTTAATTGCATTGACTTACAAACTTCAGTTAACTTAAGGGACCATAGACTTACGTATTTGATATTAATTTAAAATTGATACCTCCACGCGTTCCTGAGAAAAAGGGTCTTGACAGACTGACAGACAGACAGACAACAAAGTGATTCTATAAGGGTTCCGTCTTTTCCTTTTGAGGTACGGAACCCTAAAAAACTTATACGGTCGAAATGAGAAACCTCCTTTTTTTTGTAGTCGGTTAAAAATAAAAAGAGAAGTCCTGAGAGACTGACTGACTGACTCATCAACGCCCAACCCAAATCCTTGAACCTAGAAAGCTGAAATTTTGCACAGAGGTTCCCTATAAAATGTAGACAAGGAATAAGGAAGGGTTTTCCGGTAGTACGTTCCTGAGGGATATATAGGACATACACGCGGGCGAAGCCACGGGCAACCGTAGTAAAATTACAAGACGAACAATATTGCAATTTTGCCCACTTATTTATGACTGAGACTTTATACAATGTAAATTGAAATAAAAAATGAGATCTTAATGGAAAGTATAGCTTCTAAATTTTATTATAGTTTACAATTAAAAGGTAAAAAAGTAAGTTTAAAAACTAAAACCCGACTACTGAAAAGTCACGCTCTAAAAAGTATGAAACAAGAAAATTATATTGTCATTTGAAATTAGAAAAAGACCGACAAATTAAAAATCCGGAGTCACACGTAATCTGTTCTTTTTTATTTATTTATTTCACATGACGTGTGACCCCCGGATTTTTAATTTGTCTGTCTTTTTCTAATTTCAGATGAGAATATTTTCTTGTTTCATACTTTTTAGAGCGTGATTTTTCAGTAGTCGGGTTTTAGTTTTTATACTTACTTTTTATTTGAATTATTTTGGGGTTATAATTGCGTGGTAAAGTATTTGAAGAGCCACTTTACATTTTTAAAGAAGAATAATTATTACACATGTATTTTGGGTAGGTTTGGAGAGAAAATATGTTTTGCTCACATCTGAGGCGTCATTTTAAAAATTATTCCCAATTATCGGATGCATGTAACCAAAGCCGAGAGCAATAACTAACAATGTATATATTTTAAACGTGCTAATTAAGCCTTTTCATTTGATACCCAAAACGGCATCATATTTTTTTTTTTTAGTTCATGACTTTATGTCCTCTAAAGGGCGCTATATTCAATTTAATGTAATATCACATAGCCTATAACTAGCGGACGATCAAGACGCTTTTAACGATATCTCATTTGTCAAATTATGATAAGCAGTTTAGAAGTTATGAGGGAACAGATGAACATACATACATGTATACCGGTCAAAATCATGACCCTCTTTTTTGCTTCGCCGTAGTCGGGACTTCAGTATTTTGGTTTTGAAGATTTTTTTGAAATCATCAAAGTAATGTCCTTAATGAAGAGCAAAAACAGAACTAGAGCTAAATGAGAACCCTGAGGAACTCCTGAGTCAGCGTAGTATGGGTGAGATTCATAACCGTTTACTACTAAGAGTTTGCGATCTACAGAATATATAGGACGAAACCAGTTTAATAGTGTGCCATATTATACCATTGTATTCTAACATTGACAGTAAAAGAGAATGGTCAACTTTATCAAACGCACTGCTAAAGTACGGACACGGCGGGCGTCTACTTCTAATCTTTTGTCAAAAGCTAGGGTTACGTTAGTAACAAACTCGGTTCGCTTCTACACTGCGACCGGCTTTAAAGCCATGTTGACTTATTGAGATAATTTAATGCTTGTAACATCGGCTGCTAAACATGAAATCCTGGGTTGGATTTCCAGGTAATTCAAAGTTTTAGAGTTTTTTTGGTCATATTAAGAATTTCTCAGTAGCCCAGAGTCTGGATTTGCACCCTGTTAATGGTAAGAGCACATGAGACTATACAAGGTGTAACATAAATAACGCACAACCTCTTAAGGGGTACTCACCATTATGAACAACTTTTCCTGTAGGGCCAAATCTGAAATCGCGAAAAAAATCAGCTGCTCCCTACATTTTGAAGAGTTTGATGTAGATAAATGTAGGTACTGGTCAGCTGATTTGGTTTGGTCCCACAGCAAAAGTTGTTCACAATGATGACGCCTTAAGAGGTTGTGCGTTATTTATGTTACACCTTGTACAGTTGAAATACAGGGTGTAAGGGACAGCCCTCCGCAGACTGATAGGGAGAATTCAGTATATCATACTAAGATGACCGGTGCATGAAATAATTTCAGGAACGCTATGGGAATCCAATAAACCTGATTTGTTTGTGTTTTTGTGCACAAATCGAAGCGTCTGTTATTAGTTGGGAGGGGTAGGTAATACATTGAAATAAAGGAAAAGTAACTAAAAAACTATAAAAAAAATGAAAATTTTCCTGAAATTTTCTCAGGAAAATTTTCATTTTTTTTATAGTTTCGGTTCCGGTGGAATATACTTCAGAATAAGGAGCTGAATGCACCCTTTTAGTTTGCGGAGGGCTGTCCCTTACACCCTGTATAGGCATGTTCCAAACCTCTGCTTGACCCTTTAGGAAATACTGACATTATTATTTATTATATTGTTGAGTTAGAAGTAATAATGATTACATACTTACAGATAATATGGCATCGTTGATAGTATTCGTAAAACAGAAAAATATTGTCCCAATCATGCTGAGGACGAACGTTGTTGATATTAACATCAATACTGAAACAAAGAAATACAAAACATTAAATTAATGTTTCTTGCGAAGCATGTCTGGTGACTATCAATGATAGGGCAACGATGCGGTATAAAAGAAGATGTAGAGGCAAAAATTTAAAAGAGTATGGTTAGATGGTTTGGTCATGTTGAGAGGGTGAATGAAAGACGACTAACAATAGTTATTTATGCAACTGACGTATAATAAGGGGTCTTAAAACACGAATGTGGGTTTCCCACGAGGGTGGGATCACATGAGTGTTTTAATACCTAATTATATACAGTTGCATACAAGACTTTATCTACACCCATGTTATCAATTCTCTATAAAAGGTTCTGAAACAGTTTTTTGCAATACTAATACTCGTATCGAACATGGCGGCCGGCGTCTTAGTATACGACGTGAATTCGAATAAGTTCTTTTTTTAAATTACGGCGCTGTTGTAGTGAAACGCGCGTGCATTACAATGTTCTTTTTTTGAAAACGAGTTGCATTATGAAATTCAGTACAACATTAAAGCATCCGTTTGGATGCTATTATGGTTACCATGGTTACTATGACACTGGCTGTTTTAATGTTGGCAATAAGGTAACTGTTTCAGGAACTTTTATAGAGAATTTATAGCATGGGTGTAGATAAAAGGTATTTACAAGGCAGATGTGAGTGGAAACGCCGGGAGGGACGCCCTAGGAAGACATAATAGTGACCTTATTGGTATTGTTCATCAGAAAGGTAAGGTGCCTAGTACCTACTCGCAACCGGCGTGCGTGTATGATCAGATGTATGAACGTAAACGACGCAAAAGGATAAAGCAAGTAAGAATCGTAGCAGGTGGCGTTCTATAGTTCCTGCCTGCCTCTATGGGAAGAAGTCGTGAATTTATGTATGTAATTAAGGGTTTTTTTTTCAATTCCAGGGTACAACAGGCAACTAGCTTCATCTTTCTGACTGACCGACCCCTTGACAATTCAAAAGTGCCTGTAATTGGTTTGTGGCGGCATCTACATCGCCACATATGAACTACGCATCAATGACATGACGTCACGCAAAACCTACATCGCGCAATTAGAGTTTACCACACGATTAGCATATATACAACGTCCTGACATCAACCGTCGGGCAGTAGCCCACCAGACACAACACCCGTCTGGTCGGAGGATCCTCCCTTTTCTATGGAGGATGAGTGAACTTTACACACTGTTCCTCATGCCTCTAAAGGTTTATTTGAAATAAATGCTTTGAGTTTGAGTTTGGTATAAGCTATCTACATACCAAATTTCATCCAAATCGGTCCAGCCGTTTGAGCGTGAAGAAGTAACATACATACACACACACACTCACACATTTTCGCATTTATATATTAGTGTGAAGTGTGATGATATTGGTGTTTTATTAGTGTATGGGGCTGTGTGTGTTTATTAACCAAATAATCTTCTTACATTTCCTTAAAAGTAATCCAAAAATAAAATACTCCTTATATTATTGAGAACTAGCTGACCCGACAGACGTTGTCCTGTCCCAATTCTAATAATTCAAAATTCCCATAGAAAATCCACTTTTAGTTTTCCCGAATTTTCCAATTTTCCCGGCAACTTTTCCAATTTTTATCTACATAAGAACCTTCTCCTGACAATAATAAACACAACAAAAAAAAGAATTAGCTAAATTGTTCCATCCGTTCACGCGTGATGCGATGACCAAGAGAAATAGAGATTAATTTTTATATATATAGATTAAGGAAACATAATTTTAATAAATTAACTCGTGGACTCCACATTATATCGAGCCTGTCTCGTGGAGTCGTAGAGAGTTTTCAACAATTTGAAGTTTTAGTCGTAAACCACTATCTACATGGTTGTAAACAACAAGGTCACCTCTTTCGGGACGCGGTTGGCGACCGTGTACAGACGCTCCGCCCTAAAATACGGCGAAAATAAGTAACTTTTTTCCATTTTTTACAGTAACTATAGCACGTTTTTGATAGAAAAAAATACACGATAATCTAGAATACATTAAGAAGTGATTTCATGTGTCCTGAAATATATTTTAGTTTGTAGAACTAAAGAAAAAAAAGGCTAAACCCAGGTCTATTTCTGTCTATTTTTTCGAGTTTTTACCATATTACTCCTACAGTTTTCATTAAAAGTGTTCATAAATTTATACAGTTCTCTACAAAATATTAACGAATGATTTCATGTGATTACTTTTTTAGTCCAATACCTAGATTTTTTGTAAATCGGTAATTACTTCATATTTTGCAAGCGTTGTGTCATCGCGCTTCTCTTTCTTTTCTATGCAGTCCGACAGTGATCGCGCTTTTTACGGCGTACAAGCCTTAAGGATTGTCAAAGATCTACGAATGACGGCAGTTAGGTGATATCATAATTACCTACACTATTAAATATAAATCATTTATAAAACGACCTTAAACATAACTTTTGACTGATAAAGAAATGATCATGCGATGTTGTTTATAATTTGTAAGTACCTATTGGGTTTTTTTTATCGTGCTAAAATTATATGTATTATGTTTTGACAGACTGGTTAGCAACTAAATAATACAGGGTGTAAGTGTAAACAGTGGCAATATTTTAAGGGGTCATTGTACTCATCATTATGAACAACTTTTATTATGGGACCAAACCTGAAATCGCGAAAAAACAAATCAGCTGTTCCTTAAATTTTGTGATTATGCGAACATAAATGTACTGAACAGCTGATTTTTTTTTCCTGCACTCGCACTTTGATTTTTTAAGACCCCCTTTCAGTCCCTGTTGCAAAAAAAATATAAATATTTTAATTTCTTTTTTATTTGCAAAATAGTTGGGTAAACGTCATCTAAAACTGTTCTAAATTTCAAGTTGATAGCATTAGTAGTTCTTGAGATATTCAGCTGTCACAGACAGACAGACAGACGGACAGACAGACGGACAGACAGACAGACAGACAGACAGACAGACAGACTGAGTGACACCATAAGGGTTCCTTTTTTACCATTTTGGTACGGAACCCTAAAAACTGAAAAATTCGTCGCAGGGCATGAATTTTTAAATATCCTTTGTGCAACTTTGATTAATATGGAACTCTTGCTGTTATTTCATTATTCTAGACCCAACGGTTTAGGCTGTGCGTTGTCTGTCAGTGAATTTAAGATTTTTAGGGTTCCGTACCCAAAGGGTGCCAAAAAAAACTGAATAATACACACTACACAAAAAAGATATGAATTTTTGAAGCTCCGCCGCGCCGGCAGAAAACTAATTACAAAAATAAAAATAACGCGAAAGCTACAAAATATCGCGGAATATACATGGGGTAGTATTTTCGAATAACCCCTGGGTTTAGAGATTCAGATTTTTCTTTTGGACGTTTCTATTTGGGTCACCTTGTATAGGGCTCCGTGCTTCGGAAAGCAAGTTTGTTAGAGCCCTATCTGGCGCTCGAGCCGCATACACAAAGTAGGAATTAAAACATAGGTAGATATGTGTAGGTATTTAAACATAATAAGTAATTATTTTAATCATTTTATCACGACAAACTCGGCGAATTGTGTCATTTATATAAAAAAATAAGAAAAAAAAACGTCCGTCGAGCCGGGTACTGAAGCTACGTATTTAAACATAGTAATTATTTTAATCTTTTTATCACGATAAACTCATTTGTGTCATTTATATCAAAAATTAGACAAAAACGTCCGTCGAGCCGCGTACCGAAGGTAGATATTTAAACATAGTAATATTATTTTAATCATTTTATCACGACAAACTCGGCGAATTGTGTCATTTATCTATACTAATATTATAAAGAGGTAATATAAAAAATAAGAAAAAAAAAAGTTCGTCGAGCCGCATACTAAAGGTACGTAGGTATGTACCTAAACATAGTAATTATTTTAATCATTTTATCACGACAAACTCAGACGAATTGTGTAATTTATATAAAAAGTAAGAAAAAAAACCGGTCAAGAGCGAGTCGGATTCGCGCACCCAGGGTTCCGTTCCGATTTCTGAAAAAGTGTGCTATTTAGACACATCGTTTTATTTTTCCTGTAATCCATACTAATATTATAAATTCGAAAGTAACTCTGTCTGTCTGTCTGTCTGTTACCTTTTCACGCCTAAACCACTGAACGGATTTCGATAAAATTTGGCAAGGCTGTAGATGGTATCCTGGGGACGGACATAGGCTACTTTTTTTTTCAAAAATAGTCCTACAGGGGGTGATATAGGGGATGAAGATTGTATGGGAAACTCAGTATTTCTTAAGTTAGGGATGTGAAAATTGAAATGTATGCTTTTGATAGGAAATAAAGAAATATGCGGTTCAGCGTTTTTGAAAATCATTCCCTAAGTGGGTAAAATAGGGGTTGATTTTAAAATTTACAAAACTGCACGGATTTCGATAAAATTTGGCAAGGCTATAGATAGCATCCTGGGAAAGGACATGGGCTACTTTTTGTACCCCTCAAGTGTCTGAGTTTGGCTGATTTTAGACCCAAAACCCCAGCGAGTGGAGAGGGTTGGGGGTTAGTTGCGAACCCCATAGGTTCACAACTACTGATAATGATATGTTTTCCATCGGATGATGTTTTTTTACGTTTACATATACGTGATCTAAGCTTATATACCTATTATGTAAAGTTTTGTCCTTTTGCACACTTGGGGTGCATTTGACACGCGGGGGGGGAAGGGGAGGTTAGCTGCGAACTCCATAAGTTCACAACTAATGATTTGATTAGTTTTCCATCGGATGATGTTTTTTTACATTTATATATATGTGATATAAGCTTATGTACCGAACATAAAAAGGGTTTTTCTTATGCACACATGGGGTGCATTCGACACTTGAGGGGTTAAAACATAATCCTACAAGGGGTGATAAAAGGGATGAAAGTTTGTATGGGAAACCCAGCATTTCTTAAGTTAGGGATATGCCCTATGTTTTCCACATGAACGTTCCCATGGTATATTTTCCGACATCCACGCGGGCGAAGCCGCGGGCAAAAGCTAGTCTATACATAAACTTTTATCACATAGAATAATTTCAGATTTTTCTCTATGCAAACTGGAGATAAGAGGGGGAAAGGTATTTTTTTTACATTTTTAATCAAAAGTTGCAAACTATGCGGCCTAAAAAAAATTAAAAAATGTTTGACCGATTCAGACCTTTGCAAAAAAAAAAAATCTTTCTTATTTGCAAAATAGTTGGTAAACGTCATCTAAAACTGTTCCAAATTTCAAGTTGATAGAATTAGTAGTTCTTGTTTTAAAGATAATTTAATTATTTATCTTTTAGTATAAGTGTTTTAATATAATACCTTTTGTTTTATGCATAATAAATTAATAATGCGTCCAATTTGGGACAGCGCTCCTTGATGGGCGAGTCCTATTACTGGCTGGACGTACGACGCGTTGCGTGAGCTCAGCACAGAACACTCAAGCCAACCACTCAAGGCCGTTCGCAAATATCTGCGTCTTCAATATCTATCATTTTGTTGTACTTAGAACTCAATCGCTAATTACTGTTGAACTTAGCCCAGTATTCAAGGACATGACTCGTCATGCTTATTTGAGCACAAAATATCATCAGTGTCATTTCATGAGCAGTGAGGCCTTGCACGAACGCGCGAAGTAAACATTAAACAACCGACTTCCAAAAAAACACTACAAAGTAAAAGATAACTTAATTTCGGAAGTCGGTGTCTTTGGTTTTGTATTTTCGTTTTTTGCCTTATCCATATACCTTAGCTGCCACGGCTTATTTTAATTTTAATTTTGAATTGTTTTTTTATTTTTTTATTCCGGACGCTTTTAACGTTCATCGTTCTCACATGTATAATTTCAATATGAATGATGTAACCAATATTTTGTAACCATATTTTGATTTAAAAGAGTGTCCGTGGAGTTTCTTGCCCGTTCTTCTCCATAGATCTACGTTTTGGAATGGGCAACTAGCTTCAACTTTCTGACTTACCTACTGACCGACTCTTTGACAATTCAAAAGTGCCTGTAATTGGTTTAATTGAAATAAATGCTTTGAGTTTGCCACCGACTTATGAAGGTAAAGTTTTTGTGGAAGTTGATTGTTTTTTTTCATTTTAGGGTTCCGTACCAAAATGGTAAAAAAGGAACCCTTATGGTGTCACTCAGTCTGTCTGTCTGTCTGTCACAGCTGGATATCTCAAGAACTACTAAAGCTATCAACTTGAAATTTAGAATAGTTTTAGATGACGTTGACCCAACTATTTTGCAAATAAGAAAAAAAATAAAATATTTATATTTTTTTTGCAACAGGGACTGAAAGGGGGTCTTAAAAAATCAAAGTTGGGCTACTATAGGCATGTGGGGTATCATATGAAAGAACGCTGATGGCAAATTCTCAAAAAATTTGTTTCTTTTTTTTAGGCCGCATAGTTTTCGACTTCTGAGAAAAATGTAAAAAAAAAATACCGTTCCCCTTATCTCCGAAGTTTGCAAAGAAAAAAATCTGAAATTATTCTATGTGATAGCAGTTTATGTAAAAATTACAGGAAAAATAAAACCATGTGTCTAAATAGCACACTTTTTCAGAAATCGGAACGGAACCCTCGGTGCTCGAGTCCGACTCGCTCTGGACCGGTTTTTTTGCCACCGACTTCCGAAATTAAAGTGTTAAGTATTTAACTTTGTGGCGTTTTTTTTTGGAAGTCGATTGTTTTTTTTTTTGTGAAAAAGTTTTTATTTTTCACTTTCTATTTGTGGTTTCAACACAAATTCGAATACCACTACCTGCAGAAGAAATTAGAACATCATCCACATAATAAGTGGGAATAATGTACATTTTTGAAGCTAACTCAAAAACTACCCAAGCAAAGTTAGTGAATGGGGCCAACTTTAAGGTATAGGTTCCCGAATAAAATAAGAATCTTTGAAATCGGACTATTCTGTAAAAAGTTATGCGTGAGAATACATAAAATAAAAAAAAATATAAGTAGGTACTAGTCGACTCCAGAAGCTCTTTTTAGGGTTCCGTAGCCAAATGGCAAAAACGGAACACCGGATTCGTCATGTCTGTCTGTCGGTCTGTCCGTCCGTAGACTTTAGGTATATCACAGCCACTTTTTTTTTGTTTATTTCGCACATAATATTTACTTAAGTATAAGACTTAATCTAATTATACCTATGGGCGATACTTATTGTGATTGTCGCAAAGACTTAATAGACTAAAATTATTGATATCTGCCTAGCCTTTTCCCAACTATGTTGGGGTCGGCTTCCAGTCTAACCGGATGCAGCTGAATACCAGTATTTTACATGGAGAGACTGCCTATCTGACCTCCACAACCCAATTACTGGGTAATACGATACCCCTTGGTAAGACTGGTTGTCAGACTTTCGGGCTTCTGACGACCCGTAACGACTAGCGACTGTCAAAGATCCACGAATAACAGCCGGGACCAACGGCGCTTTCCCAGGCACGCACGGAGGGATCTCGGTATGTAAAGATGGTCACCTATCCACTGACCAACCCCGGCAAGCGTAGCTTAACCTGACGGATCGACCCGTGCGGCTGTTATTACTTAGCCACGAGCTCCTCCCTAATAGACTAAAATTATGTAACATATATTATGATAGTTGTATTTTCGATTCAAAAATCCATAAAAATCATTTGAGTTTACGTCGCGCGTTCGTGTTAGAGCCTCAGGCGTTCAATAATAATTAGTTACCATAATAACTGCGAATTAAGTATCATGCATGGATGTAAGATTGACGATTAAGGGCTAAGATCGAACCTTTTTCTCAGGAACGCGCGTAGGTTGAAATTAATATCAAATACATAGGTCTACGGTCCCTTGGAGTTTTGAAAAAGTTAAGAGCAAACAAACAAACAAAAACAAACAAACAAACATCAAACAAAGATCATATCAAAACTTATCACTTTCTTCAAAATGTTTCGAACTCCGTTTAATTTTTTTTAAATCTTTACAAATAGTTTTAATCCACAATCTTCTAATTTTAGGGTCTCTCGAGAAATGGTGGACTCCAATTTTGGAATATTTAGGAAGACAGCAACGCGTCACTTTCGCAAAAATAAAATAAAATAAAACCACCTCACGCCTTGTATTACTAAGGGGGATGAGCAGTGGTAGCCCGCGAAATACAACTTTTTTTGGGTTTTTTTCAATTTGCAGGTCCGTGTATCTGTAACGGTCTGTTTCGTGTGTTGTATCTTGATCAAATAAAAAAACCGGTCAAGAGCGAGTCGGACTCGCGCACCGAGGGTTCCGTTCCGATTTCTGAAAAAGTGTGCTATTAAGAGACATCGTTTTATTTTTCCTGTAATCTTTACATAAACTTCTATCATACAGAATAATATTAGATTTTTCCCTTTGCAAACTTCGGGGATAAGGGGGGGGGGGGACACGGTATTTTTTTTTACATTCTTCATCAACAGTCGAAAACTATGCGGCCTAAAAAATAAATAAAAAAATGTTTAAGAATGTGCAAACAGCGCTCTTTTATATGATACCCCACATGCCTTAGTAGCCCCACTTTGAATTTTTAAGAAATAAAAATATAAATATTTTTATTTTTTTCTTATTTGCAAAATAATTGGATAGACGTCATATAAAACTGTTCCAAATTTCAAGTCGATAGCATTAGTAGTTCTTGAGATATCCAGCTGTGACAGACAGACAGACAGACTGAGTGACACCATAAGGGTTCCTTTTTTACTATTTTGGTACGGAACCCTCATAAGTTAGATTTCGTGCAGATTCGTTAGATTTCGTTCGTTCGACGAATATGCACGAAATCTAACTTAGAGGGATGTATTGATGAGAGATGGCTTTTATGGTTAAAATTATGTAAATACATATGTTTCACTGTCGCGTATCATATTTTAATCAAGATACAGCCTGACACGGACCTGAAAATTGCATAAAACGCAAGAAAATTTGAATTTCGCGGGCAACCACAGCACATCCCCTCTTAGCTACGACAGCGCCATTTTGATAGTTGCCTGATTTGATTTCTTTTTAATTTTACTAACCAGCTATTAAAAACATCTTCATTTGCGTCAAGTACTTACGTCAAATTATATTTTTAGACTAAAAACTATTTTTAATGTAACTATTGTCTATGCCAATTTTTTTTGCAGTTCATTGGCTTGCTAAACTGTTATTAGGTAAGAATAGCGAATTATAAATACCCACTGATGTGAGAAAAATATTATAAGCATTGTGCCCGGTGGGGTTTCCTATCGGCATAAATGACAATTTTCCATACAAATGTTCATCCCCTATTTAACTACTTTAAGGGACGTGTTTTCAAAAATCTCTTAAAAAAAAAAATAACAAAAAATCCCAAAAAATACAAAGCTTAATAAAATTCAACATTCTCCTGCCCTTATCCCAATTTATTTGGAGTCGGCGCAACATGTCTTTTTCTTCCATACTTCTCTATTAGTCGTCATCTCGGTAGTCACCCCCTTTCAAGCAATATCATCTTTCACACAGTCCATCCATCGTTTCTTTGGTCTTCCCCTACTCTTATAGCCATCATATTCATACTCAAACCTTTCCTGACGAACATTTTCCTCATTCCTCAGCATTACATGCCCATAATACCATGACAGATTTCCGCACAAGTTTTCAGTCACCGGTGTCACTTGCAACTTCCTTTTATGTACTCATTTCTTATTATTCCCTCACGGAACAAATATTTGTACGACCTACAAGTATTTGTTTCGAGTCTGGGTGTTTTTCTATGTATAATATGTATGTATTTACAAAAAAAAATGTATATAAGTCGCTTATCAGCCATCTCGTTACCATAACACAAGCATTAGGTTGCTTAGCTTGGGACTAGATGGCGTTGTGTGAAATGTCCAAGGATATTTATTATTTATTTATTTATTAATATACCTCTTAGCATGCATTAATCAATGTCTTATGCTGTTTAATTGAAACAGTGATTATATAACTGCATCCTCGTGGAACAAAGATTATAATTAATTAATTGATATAACGAGTTTTATATTGAATCAAGGTCCACAAGGATGTACAGACAACCAACATGTTTGATATACAGTCAAGAAATTATTATTTTTTTGCACTATGTCTAACAATAAGTTGTGTCAAATATGTAGGTATGTACCTACTTTTAGGAGCTTATACAGGGTGTTTCTTTTAAGGTGTCAAGCCAGTGCGAGCTGATAGCAGAGTACCATACCTATCGATTTAACCCCCATGTATGTTCTACGATTTTTGTTGTTTTCGAGTTATTTTGGATCCCTTTTCATATCAATGGTTGTGGTTAAGAATAGTAGTTGGTATAAAATTGATGTTTTTATTATCAACTGCTCTGCTTAAACGTAAAGGAATAGTAAATATCAGGATTGATAAAATATGCAAAGATTATAATAAACTATAAAATATGAAAATCACAAGATTTCAGATACACCACTTTCAACGACCGATTTCAGCAAATAATGACCTATTTAGTACATTATTGTTCAATGTATATATTTTTTTAAAGCCATCATCTCGTTGAATCAGGAAAAATATTGAAAAAGAATTATAACTCGAAAACTACAAAAAATCGTAGAACATACATGGGGGTTAAATCGATAGGTATGGTACTCTGCTATCAGCTCGCACTGGCTTGACACTCTCTATAAAAGAATATGAATATAACTACCTGTGCCCCGCGGTTTCACCTGCCTCACTCAGTCCATAAACCTTCCTAAAAATTGGGCTAGCCAATGCAAAAAAAATTGAAAGCAAAGGGTGGTAGGGACGTCCACGCGGAAGTTGTGACCATAGATTCAATACATAAACAAATGTGGAAAAAATATTAGATAGTTGAAGTAAAAAGAAACAAAAAAAAAATTGTATTATAAAAAAATATTACATTTTGCAATAACAAATGTCCACGAGTATCAAACGACGTTTTTCAATACACTTTTGAAGAAATAAAACTAAAATAACGGAAAATGTTTTTGTCATGAATTATTAGGAAGCTATGATTTAAATTTTCTTTTTTTTCCGCGTTGTTTGCTTTCGCCAGGTTGAAGGAGAAGCAAAGGTATAAAGACGATAAACAGCCTAATATTAAAAATTGAAAATTCAAATATTTTCGAGTATAGAACGCAAATAAATGTTAATTTGTTCATAAACGTTTTTAGGGTTCCGTACCAAAATGGTAAAAAAGGAACCCTTATGGTGTGACTCAGTCTGTCTGTCTCTCTGTCTGTCTGTCTGCCTGTCTGTCTGTCACAGCTGGATATCTCAAGAACTACTAACGCTATCAACTTGAAATTTGGAACAGTTTTAGATGACGTTTACCCAACGATTTTGCAAATAAAAAAGAAATAAAAATATTTATATTTTTTTGCAACGGGGACTGAAAGGGGGTCTTAAAAAATCAAAGTGGGGCTACTAGGGCATGTGGGGTATCATATGAAAGAGCGCTGTTTGCACATTCTCAAACATTTTTTTTCTTTTTTTTAGCCCGCATAGTTTTCGACTTTTGCTGAAAAATGTAAAAAAAATACCGTTCCCCCCCCCTTACCTCCGAAGTTTGCAAAGCAAAAAAACTGAATTTTTTCTATGTGATAGAAGTTTATGTAAAGATTATAGGAAAAATAAAACGACTAAATAGCACAGTTTTTCAGAAATCATCAGCAAAAATTACATATAAATGATGAACGGAAACCTCGTTGCGCGAGTCCGACTCGCTCTTGACCGGTTTTTTTTTATTGTAATAATCATAGTTTTCGATGATATTCTATTTATAAACATTATTTAAATATTCAAAAAATATTAACGCCGTAAGGACGCATACCTCTTTGCCGAGATTAAAAAAAACATTCACCTCCGAATAGAGAGTTGTGAATAGAGGCATTGAACCAATCTGGACTAAGTATAGGTATAAGTTATCTATGGCAATTTTTTTTCCCGCACACGTCCGGGAAAATGAAAAATCGCACGCGTGTGAAATACATTGCATTGTGAACCTAATCGTAGTGCGATATGAAACAGTTTTCGAGGAAGTGTATTGAAAAATATATTATAGGGGACCTATGATATCAATGCCATATCATCATTTAACGAATCCATGCGTCAGGTTCGTGAACGGGCGCTGTTGGTGGAGGCTGGTCATACATTAGCTGCCACGGCTTATTTTAATTTAAATTTGGTTTGTGTTTTTTTTATTACGGACGCTTTTAACGTTCATCGTTCTCACATGTATAATTTCAACATGAATGATGTAACCAATATTTTGGAATGAGCAACTAGCTTCAACTTTCTGACTTACCTACTGACCGACTCTTTAACAATTCAAAAGTGCCTGTAATTGGTTTAATTGAAATAAATGCTTTGAGTTTGAGTTTATTATTTATTTTATTTTATTTTATTTATTAGGGACAAAAAACAGTTACATGCTGCAAAATACAAGAAAATACTTAAACTAAGATTTAACAAACATGTAACCCACACCATTGTCCACATTTTAAGTAAAGGTTGAAAGTGATGAAAGAGAAAAAAAAAAAAAAAAAAAGACAAAATAATAGTTGCTAAGTACTACAATAATTCTGTGTTGCTAAGATTAGCTTGACATAACTTAAATCACCTCGCCAGATAAAACATCAAGAGCCATTCTCTTAAACGATTGCTTAGATTGAGAAAATATATCCAGTTTCATAAAATACGTGTTATACCTAAGTATCAACAAGGCGACGAAGAGGCGCTCGTTCCCCAGCGTTGGTCCTGCATATGTCTGTATGGAACAGTTGAGGGAGGCGTACCCCCCTTCGAATAACACTTCTAGGTACCTTGTGACACAATTTGTTTGTTAGGTCCATACAATCAAATTGGTTGTTACATATGCCGTGTAGCATCATGACATCAAGAAACAGCCGCCTGGTACCCAGATCCTGAACGCCATACCGTTTCAATACCTGCACGTAAGGTACCTTTGAATGGAAGCACTTATAGTTCATAGACCGTAAGAACTTCTTCTGTACCATTTCTATTCTAGTGAAGTTTCATTCTATTTGAGATATTAGCCATTTTTTGTTTCAAAATAAGCTCTGTTCTTTGTTTTGGGAGTATTCTTTGCATTAATTTCTTGCGGTTCAAGTTAGCAGTCTGAGCCTTTTTGAAATAAATGTATTTCTCTGGGGCTTTTGTAGAATCAGGAACTGAAACATTTGGGAATATGTCAGTATTACTATCTCATCATCACAAACACTGCCTAGCGTAGTAAGGCAAAAATCTGTCTGCGACCAGTACCTACAGCAATTACTATTATATTTTTAATTAATTGCCTTAATTATATGCAACTTTTTTTCTTTTAATAAAAACCCTCCCGTCCTTTTGTCTTCATAATGTGTATTTATACATAATTAAATAAAGAAAAATGAAGTAATAAGTATGTAGAAGACAAAGAATCTAAATGACTACTATAGTTTTATAGTATAAATTAGATACCTACTCACTTTGTTACGACACGCGACATCTGCAAACCAAGGTTTTTTCACCCGTTGTATACAGGGTGTAAGTGTAAACAGGGGCATCTTTTTATTTATTTATTTATTTATTGCACAATGCACACACAGTTACAGGGTTAACTTACAACTAGTGAGTACAAAGACCCCGTTGGGGCGCAGCAAGATAACTTAAAACTAGATTATAACATAACAATTAAAGCACATAACATTAACATTATCAATTAAAGCATTATTTTACATTATGTCAAGAATTGTATTAAGTATATTATTAAGTATTTAGATAAAATTGTATTATGTATGTCTATTCTATTGTTAAATTATGTTATTATTAGGTACATTTATAATGTCAATATTAGTCATTCACAAATTCACATATTCTACGGGTTTTTATCGTCCATAAATTCTTGTATACTGTAAAAACATTTCAATATGAGTAATGACTTAAGGCGTCATTGTACTCATCATTATGATGAGTTTTCGCCTAGACTTTATGGGGTGCTAAATTGTTGTTTATAGTTCACACTATACGTCCTGGAAGAAATACGTCCAAGTCATCCTGTATTGTATAAGATATTGTGTTTATTAATGAGTATAATTGAGAGTATAATGACCATAGAAACATAAAAAAATCTTATATCTATGATAATGACACATAGGTACTATGAATACAAAAGGAGTTTGTTTCACTTTCAGACAAGTAAAAAAAACCAGCCAAGTTCATGTTGGACCACGTACAATGAAGGGTTCCGTAGTTGAAAAAAAATATCCTAAAAACAAACTTAAAATTGTAATCCCAAAAAAAAAAATTGTATGTGATTAAATTACAAATTAAGCACTTTCGGACTTTTTCCTTTACTTGTAAGTTGCTGTGATACCTTGCTTCTTGCCAAATTTAATTATTCTAGGTCAACGGAAAGCATACAATGAAGGGTTTCGTAGTTGAAAAAAAATATCCCAAAAACAAACTTAAAATTGTAAAGATAAAGACAAAGATATATTTATTGTGTACATTAAGTTCTTATAAATTTTTAGTTTCAACACTCTCCCAAATCGGATATGCAATAGTATTTTAAGAAATTATTTTCATGAAATCAAAATTTTATGAAATTTGACATCGTTTTATTTTTCCTGTAATCTTTACATAAACTTCTATCACATAGAATAATTTCAGATTTTTCGCTTGGCAAACTTCGGAGATAAGGGGGGGGGGGGGGGGGGAACGGTATTTTTTTTTTACATTTTACATCAAAAGTCGAAAACTATGTGAAATGAAAAGTTTACATCGAATTGGAGTATTTATTGGTACTTTGATATTTTTTTCTGTCTAAGCTATTAAAAAAAAAAACTAGGTATGCCATAGGCTTCTCAAATCAAATCACACCAAACAAGGTGCCCGCGAGATAAAACATTATTAAATAACTTAACTAAACGACTAAAGAGGAAAATTCTGCAATTTGAGGATGAAAGTCTGAATAATCACCTTGTGCAGCTAACCAACGACCAATCTACGGACTTCTCTCTTTGGAAAGCGACAAGAAAACTAAAAAGGCCGATCATGCAAATACCGCCCATCAGAGACAGCGACGGAAAATGGGCCATAAGCAATAAACAAAAAGCGTTAAGGTTTGCCCAATACTTAGAAGACACTTTTCAACCCAATGAAAGCTCCATAGAAATACTTGAGAGTGAAAAGTTGTCACAAAATCAAAGAATTCGGCTTGTGACTCCTAAAGAAGTTTCAAGAGAAATTCAAAACAACATAAGCTCGAAGAAATCTCCGGGTTACGACCTCATAACCGGAGAAATTCTAAAACACCTCCCGCGCAAAGCCATAGTCAAGCTGACCAGACTTATCAATGCTGCATTTATGCTAAACCATGTACCTGAGCCATGGAAGGTTGCTGAAGTCATAATGATTGCGAAGCCTGGGAAACCACCCCATGAAGCATCATCATATAGACCTATTTCCCTGTTGCCCGTATTATCCAAACTATTTGAAAAACTGTTATTAAAACGGATAAAACCAATAATAGAAGAAAAAGAGCTTATACCAAGCCATCAATTTGGCTTCAGGGAAAAACATTCTACAATAGACCAGGTACACAGAATAACAAACATTATTGAAAAAACACTCGAAAACAAGCAAGTCTGCGCCACAGTATTCCTAGATGTCGCGCAAGCTTTTGACAAAGTTTGGCATGAGGGTTTGATATACAAACTCAGACGCATGCTACCAGAATTCGCAGATATTCTCGAGTCTTACATAAGTAACAGAATGTTTAGAATAAGGCAAGAGGATGCATATTCCGAGCTAAAAACTATAAAAGCTGGGGTACCACAAGGAAGTGTGTTGGGCCCAATCTTGTACTTGCTTTATACATGTGATATCCCAGAGCTGGAAAACAACACCATTGCGACCTTTGCAGACGATACAGCTATTATGGCTACCGGATCAAGCCACAAAGAAGCAGTAGAAAAAGTTCAACTTGCTGTGAACAAAGTTTACGACTGGACACAGAGGTGGAAGATCAAACTGAATGAGTCAAAATCAATACATATTGACTTCACTAACAAACACTGCGATTACCACCCAATCTATATAAATGGCATGCAAGTGCCTTATGCTAATACAGCCAAATATCTTGGCATAACTCTTGACGCCAAGTTGCGCTGGAAATCTCACGTCAAGAAGAAAAGGCAGGAACTCGACATACGTTATAAAAGTATGTATTGGTTACTCGGAAGGAAATCCTGTCTATCAATACATAATAAAATTATATTATACAAGCATATTCTTATGCCAATTTGGACGTATGGTATCCAACTTTGGGGCTGTACTAAACGAAGTAACGTTAAAATAATCCAAC
Source organism: Cosmia trapezina (assembly GCA_905163495.3). NCBI lineage: Eukaryota > Metazoa > Arthropoda > Insecta > Lepidoptera > Noctuidae > Cosmia > Cosmia trapezina. The sequence continues at coordinate 4,779,308 of LR991049.1, read as the reverse complement.
AATTCCAAAATAAAGTACTCAGGGATGCTGTAAATGCACCATGGTACATTAGAAATGACGACCTCCACCGCGACCTTAAAATAGAACTCGTCACCACAATCATCCAAAAATTTGCTGAAGCCCACGAACACAGACTTCACCGACATGTGAATGTCGAGGCAATACAGCTGCTAGACAACACGGACATAGTGCGTAGGCTAAAGAGAACTAAACCATTTGAGTTAGTGTAGTGCGTGAATGAATAATAGTAATGCTGTGCTATACGTGTGACACATGAACAAAGTGTTTTATCAATATTATCAGACTCTAAGAAAGTGCTACGGAATTGTGTAAAAGTGCAAATTGACACTATTCTTAGTTATAACAAAATGTTTCACGTAAAATAATAAGTTAGAGTTAAATTGCTTATTAGTCTATTAGGCTAGATTGTAATCAATTATTAAGAACTACTTAAGTTCTTATTAATAAAGAAAAAAAAAAAAAAAAAAAATCAAATCAAAGATTTCGATTTGATTTTGATTTGGTTTGATTTGATAGGCTTCTACTCTGTTCACCTAATACACCCAATTTTTTTCGAGACGGTAAAAAAAGTCATCCGGTATATATGAGTTGTATCAGATAAGACATTACATCAAAGTGAAACAACTCTAGATAGACTGTATTTAGAGTTGTTTCACTTTGATGTAATGTCTTATAAATTTCCATTCTCTGAAGTTCCTAAGTATTATTAAATTTTAATGTAGCAAAAATCCTAAATCTAACAAATAATTTTAATAAATTAAACTTTGAGTTCTTCTGTTTACTAGAACATCCGTCCACACAACAACTGCTAGTATTACGTTTTAATTTTGATGTCATAACGAAGGGTGCACAAAAAACAAAAATAAAATAATAATGAATACGACGGGTTCGGTCAGAGCCTCAGAGACGCGGCGCGGGCAGCGGTGCGTGGCGTGATTGCGTCGTACGTGACTCGCTGAGCGCGTATAGACCCCGACTGACTAGCAACCCTTAGTTGCCGCGCGCTGTAGGTACTTATCTCGAGCGGAATGTACCAGTGCAAGAGGCCTGTCTAAGCTAAATAAAAAAAACAACTGAAAGTCGATAATCGAATGTTGCACATTTTTTAAAAGAACTTCATAGGTACTTACCATGTGAAAAAAGTTTCACTCAAAAATCTCAAACCATGAAGGTTCTATGTCAATTCGAAGTACCTATATAATACAATAAAGTGGCAATTTTATACTTATTAGTATCGATTTCGACGTTTACAACCTACATTGATGTAATTTAATAGTCTGTACTATGTCTGTACTGCAATAAAACAATACGAATGTGTCATACATAACATATTATAACTTATTACCTACTGTTATAAGCGATCCTTCAGTCTTTGCATGCCACGTGTTTCTGTGAGAAATAAACCCAATAATCATACTTCTTTATCTTTCTTTCTAATGCAATAATATCAATTGCATGTTAGCTGCATGACCACATATTGCAGTTGACATAAAAAAATAATATCAATTGCATGTTAGCTGCATGACCACATATTGCAGTTGACATAAAAAAATAATATCAATTGCATGTTAGCTGCATGACCACATATTGCATGTTGACATAAAAAAACCAGCCAAGTGCGTGTCGGACCACCCACAATGAAGGGTTCCGTAGTTAGTTCAAGAGAATTTATACCAAAAACAAACCTAACATTGTAATACCAAAAAATTTTTTTGATAAAATTACAAATTAACGATTTTCGGACTTTTTCTTTTATTTGTGCTGCGAGATCTTTCTTCTTGCCAAATTTCATGATTCTAGGACAACGGGAAGTACCTTAAATGTTTTGATTTACTTCCGAACATCAAAATATGTCGTATAAATGGCCGTATTTTTTTAGAACTCCAAGGGACCAGACATATGTAATTGATATTAATTTCAACTTGATATCTCCACGCGTTCCTAAGAAAAAGCCTGACAGACAAACAGACAACGAAGTGATCCTGTAAGGGTTCCGCTTTTTCCATTTGAGGTACGGAACCCTAAAAAGTAGTTTTTGACGTCTGTAGAAGTTCACTTTTAGCTTCACTCAAGTGAGCGCACATTTGAAAGCGAACTCATTTGTTTTTAATAGTTATTTATGCAACTGACGTATAATAAGGGGTATTAAAACACGAATAGTCGAGTGTGATAATAGTATCACATGAGTGTTTTAATACCTAATTATGTACAGCTGCATATAAGACTTTATCTACATCCATGTTATCAATCCTCTATAAAAGGTTCTGAAACAGTTTTTTGCAATACTAATACTCGTATCGAACATGGCGGCCGGCGTCATAGTATACGACGTGAATTCGAATAAGTTCTTTTTTTAAATTACGGCGCTGTTGTTGTGAAACGCGCGTGCATTACAATGTTCTTTTTTTGAAAACGAGTTGCATTATGAAATTCAGTACAACATTAAAGCACCCGTTTGAATGCTATTATGGTTACCATGGCTACTATGACACTGGCTGTTTTAATGTTGGCAATAAGCTAACTGTTTCAGAAACTTTTATAGAGAATTTATAGCATGGGTGTAGATAAAGTAATTAAATCATCGCGGATTCAAAACGAGACACCGTTCGAAATTTCAAGTGATGTTTAGAAGGCTTCCATGATTTTTGTATAAGCACCCTCATAACTGCTTTACCACCTTAAGGTTGAATGTCAGTTGCACGTCATAAAACGACAACGGCTTATTTGTCTATGTCAATCAATCTGGCAGCCTTTTCCCAACTTTGTTGAGGTTGGCTTCCGGTCTCACCAGAATTTTACAAGAAGCAACTGCCTATCTGACCATCACAACCCAGTAACTGGGTAACACGATATCCCTTGGCAAGACTGGTTGTCAGATTATCTGGCTTCCAACTACCGGAATTACCGAATGACAGCCGGGACCAATTGCTTAAAGCGCTTTCCAAGGTACGGAGGGGTCTCAGTATGTTATGGATGGTCATCCATCCACGGACCGAGCTCGACAGGCGTTGCTTAACCTCGAAGATCGACCCATATGGTATTTTTTTAGCCATGAGCCCCTTATTTGTCTATGTCACAGTTAGATAGTTTCAGGCTTAGACAACTTTAAATGTATTAGGAATTGTTGTCAAAAGTGGCAAAATAATGACGAGGTCGACTATACTTATAATATAATAAAAATAATTATGACCATGAGAATTCGTTTATCTGTGTGTTTAAGATGGTCTGCGAAACGAGTGAACCGATTTAGACGAGGCTGTGTAATATTATTTTAAGAAAATGCTTTGTTTGCGTAGTCTAATTTATGAATTAGTTTATGTATATTAGGATTTTAAATATATTTCCAGGAATTTAACAAAAAAAATCGCAAACACAACGAGCAAGCTTATTGAACTAATGATCAGTAAAAAAAAAAAAATTTTCGCGGGCGACCTTACCCCGCGAAATTAAAATTTTCTTGCGGTTTTTGCAATTTGCATGTCAGTGTCAGGTTGTACTATGATCAAATTATGATTTGCGACAATAGCAAATATGTATTTAAATAATTTTAATCATAAAAATCATCAATGCATCTCTCTAAGTTAGATTTCCCCCGGATTGATCTGATTTCGGAAATCACACATCTTTCATTTGTTTTCTCCGCAATTGCTGTAACTCATAGCCACGGGGCAACGCTTCCAGATGCAAATACGTAAAATACAGTAGCATAGCTTAAAAATGACAGTGTCTTCATACAAAACGACCAAAAATATCCAAAAAATACAGTGCTTGTATGGAATTGTACAAAAGAACATCGGTCAAATTTCTATAGGAGACCTGAGTTTTATTTTCAGTGTACAGAAGCAAATTATAGTGAGATTTGATTGTTTTATGTAGTAAACACCATCCCTTTCGAAAATAATATCTAAATAGCCAAGATATTTCAATAATGCAAAAAATACTTTTGAGGTTATCGGTGTCCGGAAATCAAAAGCACAGAATAATCGTCACAAGCGGTACAGTAGTACCCAACTAATATGGCTTATCGATGTACCTGCGCAGAAGATGAATTTTCAAAGCGCGGGAAATGCTATTGACCAGTCGGCACGCTCCACGCTTTTTCCTGTACCGCTATTGGTCGCAGCTGCCGCCATTTTAGCGCGCGCCACTTGACAGCCGCCATACTTGCGAGTGAGATGGAACTAACAGCTGCAGTGTATTATGAACCTTATAGTAGTGATCTAAGGTTGATTGTAAGTTCTAAGCAATCTCGTTAATCTTCGGGGCCATACTTTCTTTTCTGCGTGAACGAAGATTAACGACGCGCCTTATTAGTTGAGTACTACTGTACCTAGTTATCAGTCTGTAAAACAATGCCAAGGTCAAACAACAGAAGGAAATCCAAAACAGTACAGTAAGTATCACAATATTCACACTAACAACAACAACACAACAATGCGAGATCGCGGGGTGCAAAGACTACACACTACTGTATATTAGTGTCAAATTGACACCCGTTGTAATTGACAGTATTGACACTGTCAATCCATGACGCGCGTCGATGACATATTATGACGTTCCGTTGTACACAATTGAACAAAATGCTGATACTTACTATGAACCCACATAATTATTTTTACGACAAGAATCCAATACATAATGAAAACAGCACTAGTTGGTTTGATACACAAGTATATAGAATTGAATTACATCTAATAACGTGAATAATTATAATCTTTTTTTTTTTGCTTAAGAAATGATTTAGTAAATCATTTCTTAAGCAAAATGAATCGTCAAAGGTGCGTTCTGAACATGTTATTCTAAATAATTTGCAAATTATGCTATTAAAAAAAAAATGTGTTTGTGCTTTTTTTAGATAGATAGAATACTCTTTATTATGCACACCATAAAAATTACAGATATAAATGTTGAAATTTTACATAGGGTGACACAATGGGCGGTCTTATCGCTAAGAGCGATCTTTTACAGACAACCTTTGGATGGATTATGGGGAGAAAGGAGAGAATACTGTAGGTAGTCTGTGGTGTACCATATATATATACATAAATACAGATACTTATATATATATATACTTATATATACTACTTGAAAAAGAGCAAGGAACTATACACGTAATGACGTTTGACGTGAATGATGTTTTTTTCTGGCGACTTAAATATCTATTTCTTATGTTTTTTAAGACCTTAAAAAATACTAGATTTTTTCATATACAGGGTGAAATTGAATAGATGCGACAAAATTTAAGGGGGTGTTCTACGCATCAATATGAACAACTTTTACTATGGGACCAAACCTGAAATCGCGAAAAAAAAATCAGCTGTTCAGTACATTTAATGTTCGCATCATTCGTCAAAATGTACTGAACAGCTGATTTTTTTTTCGCGATTTCAGGTTTGGTCCCATAGTAAAAGTTGTTCATATTGATGCGTAGAACACCCCCTTAAATTTTGTCGCATCTATTCAATTTCACCCTGTATATGGGATATCTGTACACCACCGCCTCGTAGTCAGGTACGATTTGGCCGTCCTTCTTTATTACAGTAAACTGAAACATCATGAAAATACAGTAAATCTACTGTAATAACGTGTATCTAGAACAGGTATGCACAGACTTATTGAGACCATGGGCCACTTGGGCCAATGAAGAACCAATAGCGGGCCACCAGCACAAATTAAAAACATAAAAAGAGACAAAAATTTAATAAAAAAAATAACATACTAGTTTCAAGCGTGGCACTGCATTCTGCTTACAATCTTTTTAACATTTGGCTCAAATTTACTTGTAAAATTGCTTCCAAACTTTCATTTGCAACGCGGTTTCGATTTTTTGTTTTATTATTATATACAATACCAAAAAAGTTTGTTCACCTATATAAGAAGAACCAAATAAGCTGGCGTTTGTTCGGAACTCTTTGTATGGTCAGCAACAGAAGTCGGTTACCACTGCTACTTTTTGACATCATCAAATTAACAGAAAATGATACGATAACCTGCTTTTTAGCATTTCATTTATTAAATAAGAGTTAATTTTCTTTAAAATTTACATCTGTTCCGATTTTAATGAAGTATTTTTCTCAATAATTAAGATTCAGAAAAGTCAAGTGTTAAGGCCCAGGTTCCAAGATTGGTTTAACTCGGTGTGTAAGTGAAATGGCGTTATGGCTGTCTAGTTTGACGCACGAGATAGAAGATTCTCACGCGCACCGGAATTATGTCGTAAAAATGCAAATAAAATCGTATAAAATTAGAAATTAACTATTTAATAAAAAGTAATCCATCACTGGATGCAGTTTGGAATTTGACATTTCATGGTATATTTTTAATTATAATTATAATTGTTAATGAAGGGATAAACTGCTTTTAAAGATTATTAGGAGGTATGTTTAAAGATTTTTTTGGTGCATTAAAATATGTATAATTATGTTTTGGCTTCCATCACTGTATGACTGAAAGACTTGAAAATATCATATTTTTTTTACATGGCAAAATTATTTACGGTTTATGAGATACACTGCTTTAAAAAACCACCTTTTTGATCGTTTTCAGGAAATCTGGGACTTAATCAACTTTTGCTGCTGACTGTACATAGTTTTATCAATGCAGCTGTAAAAGTTCAGCAAGTCCCCTTCATTGAATTTGTTGCAGAAATCTTCATCGAATATCGATTATATTTTTCTTTAAATGTACGAGGGAATACTTTTGCTGGCCGGCCACTGGATCTAGAAGCACTGCCACAGGGTGGCAAACCTATCCGTGGACATCCTACCTTGCAGTGGACGATTAACTTATAATAGCGCATTATAATTTCAGAACTTGATCCGCTGATTTGACACCTTCTTTACCTACTTATTATGCAATCATAGGTTGATATTGATATAATTTTGCGGAGTAAGCAGTCTCATCAAATAAGCTAGAAAACTGGCGATCAACTTTTGTCGGTGATCATGATTTTAATTGTTTATTTATTTAAGGCCATACCCCGACCAAAAGAACTTGAGCGTTCGGTACTTCTCTGTTCCGCCGCTCAGCCTCGCTCTGTCCCGCTCCCTGCACACGCCCCTTCATCAAAAAATTCTCATTTTTTCTGGAATTATTTAAATAAAAAAAGAATAGCGAACTTTAAAAAAAAAAAAAAACTTGGATAATTTAGATTTTTAAATTATCTATCCATTAGTGTAATCCTCAAATGATTAGAACGTCACCTTTAGGAAGAGATGCATGGAATCAATAATTTTAGACACTTTTTTACAAGGAGATTTTGAATGTATTTATTTCACATAAAAACAAAAGTAAACTTACAATGTGATGATAGAATATCGAACATTAATAATATAATTTATTACTCTTAATTAATGAGTTAATAGCCTCTGAATAACGCCCTATCGCAAGGTTTTGGTCGGGGGATCGCCTTAACCACTAGCTTTTGCCCGCGGCAATTCCTTCCTTATTCCTTGTCTACATTATAAAGGGAACCTCTTTGCAAAGTTACAGCTTTCGAGGTCCAAGGGTTTGGGCTGGGCGTTGATGAGTCAGTCAGTCAGAAATTCTCTTTTTATTTATATAGATTTATGTACACACAAATAAACAGACCAACAGAAAGGAACAGAAAAATACGTACAAAGGTGATGCTTATTTCAAAAGAAATCTCTTCCAGCATACCTGCGATAGGACAGAGAATAAAAAGAGATGTAGACAACGTGTGTAAGAGTAGAAGAGAAAATAAAATACATAAAATAAAAAAATAAAAACTCATTAAATAAAACATAATAATATATACTTCAATACATACATATTTCTAAAATAAATAATCGTTACCATAACACAAGCATTAGGTTGCTTAGCTTGGAACTAGATGGCGTTGTGTGAAATGTCCAAGCATATTTATTTTATTTATTTAAATATCACTAAAATAACTAACAAGTATGACGAAGTGGAAAGATAGTGTTCTTTCTTATTTAAAAGAATAATGTATTTTAACTTGTTTCTATTGTTTTTTATATAATTTGGTATCTGATAATCAGTCATTAATATATTACCAGTTGACCCGTCAGACGTTGTCCAGTTAAATTTTAATAAATCGAACGGCGGGACAACAAATGACCAACTGATTATAAAATTAATTTGAATTTGGAATTCTAAATAGAATAATAGATTCCAGATAGACGTTGCCCTGTCTTTTCATGTATGAGAAAATGAGTTATCTTCATATTTTTTTTTATGAATTTTCCTATGTTTTTAATGGTTACTCTGCTATTCGGGACGAAGACAAATACAACAAATCAAAAATCATGAAAATCGGTCCCGCCGTTCTCGAGTTATAAGTGTTGGAACTAACCTGACTTTGTTTTATTTAGTAAGATTGAATTTATTCGTTTAGATATTCATACAAACAATCCAAAATCCGTTGCGTGCCGTGCGTGCGTTGCAGCCGGCGCTTTTAATGAATCTCAATTGTCAAATGAAAATACTACATTTTGATACAAGTGGAGAACGTTTGTTATTGCATTCGAGGCGGAATTAACACCCGAGCCGTAGACGAGGTTGGTTTTGAGCCGAGAACTGCAATAACAAATGTCCACGAGTCTCAAACGACGGTTTTCAATACACTTTTGAAGAAATAAAATAAAATAACGGAAAATATTTTTGTCATGAATTATTAGGAAACTATAATTTAATTTTTTTTTTCGCGCTTTGCTTTCGCCAGGTTGAAGGAGAAGCAAAGGTTTATAGCCGATAAACAGCCTAATATGAAAAATAGAAAATATTTTCGAGTTTAGAACACAAATAAATATTAATTTGTTCATAAACGTTTTTTTATTGTAATAATCATAGTTTTTGATGATATTCTATTTAAAAACATTATTTAAATATTCAAAAAATACTAACGCCGTAAAGACGCATACCTCTTTGCCGAGATTAAAAAAAAACATTCACCTCCGAAAAGAGAGTTGTGAATTATAGAGGCATTGAACCAATTTGGACTAAGTTATCTGTGGCAATTTTTATTCATTATTGAAAATGAAAAATCGCACGCGTGTGAAATACATTGCATTATGAACCTAATCGTAGTGCGATATGAACCAGTTTTCGAGGAAGTGTATTGAAAACATCTTTTAAGATGATTTTAAAATGGGTACAGTTGTTTTATCTCACGAAAGCGGGTGAGCCATAGGTACTTGTAGATGTAATGCGTAGAGACACGCGCTCTTGTGTGCGTAGCTGCAGGCAGCGCGCTCCCGGGCTTACGCACACAAAGACAATGTGCATGTAACATTTACACGTACAAGTATGGCTCGCCTGCTTTCGTGAGATAAAACAACTATAGTAATTTAAATACACATAAAAAACTACCAACTTTTCCCAACAGAATAAGTTCATTAAAAATACTGTTTGCACATCAAAAGCATGTCTAAATAAATAGAACTTAACGTCAGGGATTTTGGTATGATTCTAAGATGGTCACCCATCCATAGACCAACCGCGGAAAACATAGCTTAACCTGATTGAAAGACTCGTGCGGCTGTTATTGCTTAGCCCCTCATTCAGTTTCATTGGTGCAACTCCGCCCTCAGTGCGTTGACATCATTTCGCCACGTGCTAGGCCCGGGTTAGAGATCACGGTACGTAAATAACTAGACAATCACACACTTATTACAATATATCGGCTCCCACAGTAACCTACTTACTTTATGTCTGTGCCTATATCTTACTGACCGTTAGATACTGGTTTTACAATACAATACTTTTTCAATACACTTCCTCGAAAACTGGTTCATATCGCACTAGGATTAAGTTCACAATGCAATGTATTTCACACGCGTGCGATTTTTCATTTTCCAACACGTGTGCGGGAGAAAAATTGCCACAGATAACAATTATAATGTTAATGTTATTATTAGTTTTGGATACAATAGGTATGTACTTAGAGTAATTAGCCTATTAATTCTATGGGTATGTATATGTAGTGAGGTCGAAAGTCCAATAAGATCACTTGTATAATCAGAGAATGCCTGCGGGTGACGGGGACCATCACAAGACACTGCTTATAAACAAACACTTCCACACAACAGGAACGGACAGTCCTCTGTACAGGGCCTGCATGGAGGCTGAGGAAACCGTTGTGCATGTGCTCTTTGAATACGCAGGCGTCACCCAAATTAGAACAGCAACCCTCGGAACACCGCGATCTTCCACAGATGTTCTGAACAGACTAGGAGACTTGATCAACTTCTGGAGGAAGGTGAGCTGGTTGGAATAACCCCCGACGGCCGCCATGGCCCACGCACAATGTTCCACATGAAGGATTAAGTGTGGAAACCAAATCTTCTAACATAGAACATAGTACTACATATGAATTGAAAAAGTCACATATAGGTACTTGCCCGGATTTGAACCCACTACCTCGTGCATCAGAGGCGAGGCCTTAACTACTGATGAGCCACCACGTCATTGTACACACATCAATTTAGTAAACATCAAAGTTTTGATAATCAGCTCACGCACAATTTTTTTTATAATACGCAAATTAAACTAATTGAACTTCCTCATACGAGTGGTCTGTTATTTTGAAATTTATTGTATGCCATCATCTGCCTAGCCTTTTCCCAACTATTTCAGGGTCGGCTTACAGTCTAACCGGGTACAGCAGCCTCCCTGACCTTCGCATGGTAAGAGTGATTGTCAGAATTTCAGGCTTCTGACGACCCGTAACGACTGTCAAAGATTCATGAATGACAAGAATAAGAATAAGAATAAGAATTATTTATTGCGTAACTGTGTACAATCAGATCTTATAATATAACATAACAGTTTTAGGATCAACAGTCTACCCATGTCGGATATGCAATACTTAAGAAAGAAAAGCAAATTAATTAATTCGTTCTAAGTGTTAGTGACAGCCGGAACCAACGGTTTAATGTGCTTTCCGAGGCACGGAGGGGTCTCGGTTTGTAAAGATGGTCATCCATCCACGAATCGACCGCGGCAAACGTAGCTTAACCTTCGATCGGTCCGTGCGGCTGTTTGAGAATATTTCGTAAACACACTTCGTAAACACAGCAATTACTAAAACATCAAAGTAGGTATTTATTCACTGTACGCACTCCTAGGGCCATATTAACGTCAATGGCAAATATTATTAATCGACTAAAGATTTTATGACCGAAAAACTTATCTAAACATTTGTACATTTTTGCCTAAAAATCATATTTTATTTCCTTGACTACATTGAATTTTGACTTATATAAATTAATCTCTTTTACTTTACTTTAATTGTTCAATTTATTTAAATTATTTGTAATACTTCTAATTATTAATAATTTGATTTAATGTAATGATGACCCATAATTTTACAAAATTTAATTATTTGTACGCCGGAAACGGCAGAATATTATGATCATAATACTCCACATAACAGCTTTGTACAATATTTTAACAAATAAATGCATTAATTAATAAATAAATTAATTAATTCATTCATTCATTCAATGTCAATGCCCATAAACGCCATTAACATAGCGGTAGTCAAATTCGGTTAAATTATCGCGGTAAGTGGTGGCTACACCTACGGCCAACGCCCTTCAACGCGATAATCAACGGCATAGCCCGTATACTGTGGCCGCGGCATGACAATATCTCGTAAACACACTTCGTAAACACACAAATTACTAAAACATCAAAGTTTTTATTCACCATAGGCATTCAAATTTTTTAAAGTACGCATTACATAATAATCTAACTTCCTCGTTACGAGTTATCGATTGTCATCCTTTGTCAATATCACATTTGTCCACAGAATAAATATTTGTAAATGCTTAAGAGTTTGTCATGGTATGGGCAAGATAGGCAAGTTATGCGGAGGAATGAGGAAAATGTCGTAAGGAAAGTTTTGAGTACTAATGTGGATTGATAAGGGTAACGGAAGACTAGAGAAACGATGGATGGAAGCTGTGTCAAAGATGATATGGCTTGAAAGGGGGTGACTACTGAGATGACGACTAATAAAGAAGTCAATCAGCCTTTTCCCTACCATGTTGGAGTCGGCTTCCAGTGTAATCAGATGCAGCTGAATACCAGTATTTTACATGGAGCGACTGCCTGTCTGACCTCCACAACCCAGTAACTGGGTAATACGATACCCCTTAGTAAGACTAGTTGTCAGACTTACGGGCTTCTGACGACCCGTAACGACTGTCAAAGATACACGAATGACAGCTGGGACCAACGGCGAGGCACGGAGCAGTCTCGGTATGTAAAGATGGTTACCCATCCACTGACCAACCCCGGCTAGCGTAGCTTAACCTGATGGATCGACCCGTGCGGCTGTTATTACTTAGCCACGAGCTCCTCGACTAATAGATGGAGGAAAAACTAAATAAAAGCGTGTAAAAAGCCGCGTGTTAAGACGTAGATAAATGCCAACGGCCTTGACGATTTAGCTTGAGTGTTCCTCCGCACCGCTGTCGCAAATTAGGCGAATTATTAATTTATTATACGTAAAATAGCAGCGTTTTACCTTCAAACAAAACGCTTGTTGTGTCCGGAGACTCATTCGGGGTCATATAAACATAATTAGAGTCTAGCATCTTCCGTTTCCGTGTCACATCTATGTAGGTATATGCAACTATCCCCTTCTTAACAACACGATGATGACGTATTTCCGCTCGCGTTCACCAGGTGGCTGCAGCGCGCCAAATCGTTCATTGTGGCCTCAAAAACCTAAAACTTGAGAAGCCAATTACACCAGCAGGGCTAACATGCGCAAGTCGACAAAATTTTGTCGACACATTATCTCGTGCAGGGACCCAATTCCGGCGGCATGGAAATTGTCTCCATGGTCGAAATATCAGTCGAGAAACTGCTTATCTCCGTCGAAAACGAAAAAATGCTATTCTAGCGATCTCCATTCATAAATTTTTCGATCGCAAACCAGCGAGATATCACGGCTGGTCCTAAGGTATGGAGATATGAAATCTCCGTTGGAACATCTGTCAAAATTTACATTCGTAGGTTTATATTCGTATTTTTTTTTGGTACCTACATGTAGAGGCTTCGGGGTTTATGGGTTTCATAAAGGGGGGCCAAATTTTCATTATTTTTGCGATAGGACACACCGTTTTCGAGATATAAGCAAAAGAAAAAATTGGAAAAAATTGTTATGTTGCCATGTTGGTGTGAATTTTAGTTCATGACAACTAATTTTATTCCACACCTATATCACGATTAAAAATAGTTTTATTTAGTTTGAAAATTAAAACCTACCTACGTCAGAAAAAGGACACAAATCACAGAGCACTATATAATCAAAGTGAATCGATAAAAATGGAACGTCTTTTAGGCGAGATTATTTTCTCCGTTGTAAATCTTTCTCCATGGTCTACCAGAATACGGTTTTTTGATAGTATCGAGATTTGAACCGGACATTGATGCGGAGATTTGAAACAGAGATTGATCTCCATGGTCGTGATATCTAGCTCGAGCCCGGAATTGGGTCCCTGCACGAGATAATGTGTCGACAAAATTTTGTCGACTTGCGCATGTTAGCCCTGCAGGCAGTCTTTAAAATTATGACCCCGAATGAGTCTCCGGACACAACAAGCGTTTTGTTTGAAGGTAAAACGCTGCTATTGTGTCCTTCGGCCTCATTCGGGGTCATATAAACATAATTTGAGGCTTTGTTTGTTATCGCCTGGTGAACGGGACGCCAATGTGTTGTAAAATTGTAAAAGACATAAGTTAAATCGGATCAATAAATTATTAAAAAACAATAAGCACATTGCAATAAATTAATAATCGTTATTATGTATGTCATGATAAATAACATACCTACCTAAACAAAAAAAAAATAATAATAATAATAATATTATAGTAAGTACCTAACAATTCATTACAGAGTAAAAAGAATATTTATACGTACCACGAATCCATCATCATGTAATATCTTTGTATAAACTTACCACAATCATGTAAACTTATTATTATTCATCACATCATACAACTTCTTATTCTCATAATTCAAACATCTTGAAATAATTTAATATATTTAATTAGAGGTAATTAATTAGGTGATTGGCTGAAAAAGATGAATCAAGGAGCTTCCCTGCGCTGGAATCACTTCCTTCCTGTAATGTTTCTTGAAAGTATTACCAGATCTCCAATTAGCTCGTGCCATTATCTCATCGAGAGGTTCGTTATCCAACCAACTTCGTGAAGCAACTGCTGAACGGAAACTACCTGGAGTAGCCTCAATTCCTGCTTCCTTCAAAATCGACTTAACCCAACCTGCCAAAATAGTTCTAGTAGCTGGCTTAGCTTTTCCACATACAGTGATAAATAATCTATCGCTAGAACAAAGCAAACGACGCGGTTTTCCAATTTCTATAAGTTTTTTAAGCCAAACTACCGGGTCAAGCGCCGCATTTTCAAGATTCCCTAACAACTTCCAACCTGACTGTACATGAGTTTCAGAATCCGTTTTCGAACCAAAATGCGGCCAAAACATTATGCTATTCTCACCTACTATACACCTGTCTGGCGAGACACTAAGTAATGTTAAATCGTGTATCCTACGCCCTGAGCATAACAACAGTAAAGCTGCACAAACTCTTGAAATTTCGAATGTACTTTGATTTTGAAGAGGTCTACTGCTCAACCAAGCTTCTAGAAACTGAGGATCCCAAACGGGGGGTGGACACTTTTTAGGCTGTTTCAACGCTATAGCTTTAATCATTTGTTTAACCAAAATGTTCGAACTTAAACGGGCCTCACTCTTTGTATTACATAAAGTGGACACAACCGATTTATGAAGTAAAATAGTACGATAGGATAATTTTTCTTTTAGGTGCAAATCCGCTAAATATCGAGCCAATTCACTACCTGAAGGATCTGAAAAATTTATGCTAAACCTGGAACACCAATTCAACCATCTCTGCCATGCTGGCCTATAAGTATTTAAAGTAGACGACCTCCATCCCTCTTTAAGCAGACTCTTTTGTTCTTCAGACCAGTCACCTAAAGATTCAGACCACCCCCACATCTCCATACTTCTAAGACCCTTCACTCGAGGTGGGGGCTGCCCGGTCCTCGTGTCTACTAGCACTTTTGATAACCTGTGGATCGTGAACGGAGGCGCTATCGCTCTGGCCTTCAGGTCTGCTCTCCAGAATGCTCGAGGCCACCTCGGTGCAACTATCAGGAATACACCTCGAGCCTGATTTAGATGCATCAGGACCTGGGGTAGCAAACTCGGAGGAGGAAAGACCCAAGCCAGACGGAAATCCCATTTGAATGCAAACGCGTTGTGTCTCCATGCTCGCCGATCTCGTTGATCTAGAGTTACGTAACAAGGTACTACGTGGGCTGTGCTGGAGGCAAAAAGATCTGTCTGGGGAACACCCCACTTTGCAAAGACAATACTGGTGAATTCGGGCAGTAGATGCCATTCTTGTAAAATCGAGTGACGCGACAGACCGTCTGCGACGTTGTTGTATCTGCCTGGAATGTGATGGGGGATTACATGTATGTCGTACTTTTGAAGTATGTGAAAAATTTGATATATCAACTCCATTAAGATCCGCGACTTGTTTCCCCCCTCCTTCCGCAAGTACGCTACAACCGCTTTGTTGTCGCACTGCAGAAGCAGAGATGTGTGGCTCAGAGACGGGGCGAATTCTATTAAACATTTTAGAATAGTTAACATCTCTTTGTGATTCGAATGAAGCCGTTCTTCTTCTTTTGTCCACTTGCCCGAAATGTGAAGAGCATTTAACTCCGCCCCCCAACCTGTGTCTGCTGCGTCTGTTGTCAAAAAATTTTTTACTTGTGGTGGATGAATCCGGGATTTCTCTACACAGTGAACCTTCCACCAACTTAATTCTGTCAGCACCTCCGCAGGCAAGGGATAAGTCATCTGCAATGGCATTTTTAGGACCAGGTTGCAATAAGCTAGTAGGTACCGAAAATTCAAACGACCCAATGGAACTACCAGACGAGCAAAATTCAGAACTCCTATAATACTTTGAATTTCTCGAAGAGACGCCTTCTGCCGCCGGAGCAACTTTGACAAAACTATTTGCATGCTCCGAATTTTGTTTTCTGGTAAAAATTTTTGATTTTGCCACGGATTCCACATCAAACCCAAATATTCTATTATTTTCTGAGGGATAAGAATCGATTTCTCCCTGTTTACCTGCCAACCCAGCTGGCTGAGAGTTTGAAGAACAATGTCGACGTGTCTTACAAGTGTCATTCTGTCCTGTGCTACTAGGAGATAATCGTCGAGAAAAACCACTACTCGAATGCCTAGATCCCTGAAAATCTCGGCGCTCCAGTTGGTCAAGGATGCAAATACTTTGGGCGCTGTCGCCAGGCCAAACGGCAAACAGGTCATTTGCAGTAACCGATTTCGATACAATAGACGGAGAAAACAACGGTGAGCGGTTGCTACATTCACCTCAAACAAGCATACAAATGCTTGTTTGAGGTCTATTTTGACCATCCAATCCCTCTCTTGAAGGAAATCGGGAACTCGATTTACCGAAATCAACCGAAATTTGCTTATTTTCAGATAATTGTTTAAACTTTTTAAATTGAAAATGGGACGGTAGGTTCCGTCGCTTTTGGGAATCAGAAATAAATTTGATATGAAACTCGGAGTCAGGGGGGCATATTCTAAAATTCTCTGATTCAACAAATTTTGAATGACTCTGTCCATCTCCAGAGATGGTCGAGTAAGATTGCAACGTTTTACCTGCCTTGGCGGGACCAGAGGCGGTTTCTTTTGAAATGGAATACGATAACCCTTCACTATTTTTATTAATGGTTCTGGTGCCCCCAGTCTCCTCCACTCCGTAACATGATTTTGTAAGCACCCCCCCCCGAAAATCTTGATCTGAGTCAGAACTTTTTATTGAATTTAGCCGAGCCCTTGCCCCGTTGTGCATTGTTTTGAGAATAATTTTTTCCGAAAACTATAGGGCTGATAAAAGCGTTGTCCAGCCAGTTGTCCCCTCGGTTGAGGACGAAAAAATCTTGGATGATTAATAAATGGGTTCATTGCCTGATAATTATTATAAAAAGCTCCTGCACTCTGAGGAGGAGGAAATCTATAGTTCATCGTCAGTGCGGAAGCGCGACTGGACGATTGATATCCACTAGGTCCAGGGTACGCCGCCTGGGGTCTAGGGATTTTCTTTTCTTGCCCAGAAAACATTGTTTTATTTGCATAAAAAATTTTGTTCACTCCGCCATTATTCTTAATAAATTCACTAAAAGGTGCTTTATCAAACAAAAATTCACTAGACGGCGGTATTTTCTTCAAACATGGCTTAAATGACTTATCTCTTAATTGCTTAATGAACACTTCGCGTCTTTGTTCAATTATATCAGCTCTACGGCCACAAACTAGTTGCAAGCAATCACGTGAAATCTTTTGATAATCACCCGAAAAAATCTCTTTTAATTTTAATGTCAATTGTTCTGGATCCATGCTACCCGAATCCTTAGCCCAGTTCACAATCTGTCGAAAACCCTGTTGCATAGCGTCGCTTTGCATTACTAGTGCGCGAGTTACAGCGCCAAGAAATTTATCCGCAGAGGGTAGATGGGTAACTTTTTCTAAAGATTTGATTTCATCGTTTACTTCAAGGTCAACATATCCAGGACGAGCATTATAAACTTTTTGTGATTCCACATATCGAACATTATTCCAGTTATCATTATTAAAATATTGAATAGAATTTAGCAAATCTAATTGATTAGATGGAGTTGCAGTGACAGCTGGCTCCTTTAATTGCGTTGCCAAATCAAAATCAAATGATTGAACTGGTACAGGATCTGAGACGGGTTCATACACGCTTTCCGTAACCGGTTGTTCGTGTACCATTTCGAAATTATCACCATTATATATCGGATTATCACAATCATAATTTTCATTTTCGTAATACATATTATGAGGGTAGCAGTATAAATTTTTCAAATCACTGACCTGTTTTGCAAGCTTTTTGATTACCTTGCTTTGTCCTCGATGGCGCTTACTATTCTTCTTCTTACTCGCCTTCTTCCTCTTACGGGATTTATTTACCTGCTCTACTTCTACATCCGACGGGGGTGATTCAGAGGAACTTGACGAACTTGACGAATCCGATGACGAATCAGATTCTTTACGACTACGCGCCTGTATTCTATCCGCCATCGTAAGAAAATCTAGTTATAAAACTATTTTATTCTAAATCCGACGGTCTTTAATAAACTATCACTTTTCAATTTTTTCTAAACATATACCGAACGCTAACAGCGTTAACAAAATAAAATAATGAAAACTATATAATTTTCTAAGAATTGAATTTAGAATGTCGAACGCTAACAACGTTAACTTTTATATTTAGATGTGAACCGTCCGAAAACAGGACGCCAATGAACGATTTGGCGCGCTGCAGCCACCTGGTGAACGCGAGCGGAAATACGTCATCATCGTGTTGTTAAGAAGGGGATAGTTGCATATACCTACATAGATGTGACACGGAAACGGAAGATGCTAGACTCTAATTATGTTTATATGACCCCGAATGAGGCCGAAGGACACAACAAATTAATTGACTGTACTAAAAGCTATATAATTTAATTATAATTAAAATAGTGATGGTTTCATACAAGGTCCCATTAAAATAGATGGACAAATTTTCACAGGATGTTCTAACCATGAATATGAACAACTTTCACTATGGGACCAAACCTGAAACCGCGAAAAAAAATCAGCTGCTCCATAAATTTTGACGAGTTGGTTGCAGATAAATGTACTGAACAGCTGATTTTTTTTCGCGATTTCTGAGTTAGTCCCATAGTGAAAGTTGTTCATATTCATGGGTAGAACATCCTGTGAAAATTTGTCCACCTTATAATATGCTTGATAGTTTTTGCGTGATTCTTAGTTTTTTTTTCGCGTTAGACATAACTTTTCAAATTAATCACACTATGTAATATAAACATAATCTAAAATATTCACATATTAAGTTGTTAAGAAAATGCTCTAATTTAACATATTTTTTTAAAATCATTAACACTACTCGTTTAAATGTGATCTTCAGTTTAAAATCATTGAAAGTCTCTTAACGTCGCCTTAAAGTGTTGTTACCTATTACTTATGAAGTCATACCAACACTTGGATTTTTCAACTACCTACCTACAATTGCCTTCTAGAATTAGTTACTAATACCTAATTGTTAGTTTGTCACGTATACATATATTATGTCTGTCTGTCGTTATGCCTGTCTTGTTTGACGCGAGAGAGATAGAAGAGTCTCACGCGCACCGGAACTAAACTCGCATCGTTTACATGTAGATTTATGACAAAATAAATTTTTAGCTTAGTTCTTTCTCTATTTAAATACCTTCGATTTAAAGCAAATTTTACTGCACAGTAAGCAACTGTTTACGTATAATAGTATAAAACAGAAAATAGACGAATCTACTTTGGATTTTTTTTCCATCAGAAACATTTCAAGTAATCATGTTACGGTTTTAGTAGATACAACAATAGATAATATAGTCAAATAACACTTAGGGAAAATCCAAATAATTTAATCATAAATATTTGGTTTTATAGGAATTTACAAAAACAAAAAAATATCCTTGTATCCCCCTATTACTTTGATTGTGAATTATAACGCCATGAAAATGATATAAAACATAAAATCATGCACATAAAAAAAGTTATATCCCATTTTTGAATAAATTCTAGCTGTCATTGTTCTTTTGTTTCTGCAATATAAAATAAATGACGAAATATTCTTTGAGCTATATATTGTCTGAAATAGCAAAATATTGAACGTTTAAACAGACTCTGGACAGTTAGCCCCGCTATCATTTTATTGTTACCACAGCATGAGGTAAAGCAGTTCGCGTCGAAGTGAGAGAAAACTATAATATTGACATTCTCATTCTGCGCGAATTAAAAAAACCAAGACAACACTACGAACAATACTGTAAAGCATTCGTAAAACTATTACACCTCGCTCTGGACATACACGCACACATTTACACTAAACTACACCTCACTAACACACACATGTTTACGAAACCGGTCTCACGTCACTGTTGACAGCGCTGTCTTGATTTTTTATTTGGTCCAGAGTCTTATCCATTATTATCCATTATTTTGGGGGCGATGCAACACATCTTTCATAATAAATCCTACATCTCTATATTATTAATCCTCACAATTGATCAGCCTAGCTTTTTCACAACTATGCTAGGGTCGGCTTCCAGTCTAACCAGATGCAGATGAATACCAGTATTTTACAATGCCTATCTGACCTCCACAACCCAGTTACTGGGTAACACGATACTGCTTGGCAAGATTAGTTGTCAGCCTTTCGGGATACTAAATACTAATGACCGTCAAAGATCTATTTGTATTCAAATGACGACCGGGTTCTGAGGCACGGGTAGATTTATAACAAAGGGTTAAAAAGCTTAATACTTACAACAATAATACTTCTTCTCCGGTTGTTTACCCCAACACAACACCGACCACTGTTTTTTTACCCCTCCACACGTAAATTGGGTCCTTCCACAACCTGCACACCCATTTAAATTGGCCAAAATAGTGTCCTCTCGAATTAAAATTTTACCCACCCCGTTATGTGGAGTTATAACCACCATTTTTTCTTCACCATTCTCTTTCGGCAACAAAGGAGTTACTGGAATAGGTTTATCTAAGTTTTTACCCACCACCTTACGTGGGGTTATAAAAACCTTTTTTTCTTCATTATCCTCTTCGGGCAGCATAGGAGCTGATGGGATAGGTTTATCTAAGTTTTTACCCGCCACGTTACGTGGGGTAATAAAAACCTTTTTTTCTTCATCATTCTCTTCGGGCAGCACAGGAGCTGATGGAATAGGTTTATCTAAGTTTTTGTGATCCATTTTCGCGGTCTATTTCTTTTGTTTTTATTATAACATAGTTTTATTCCGTTTGAGCGGAGCGCGCGTCTGTTCCCGACCGGAGTTGGCGAACTACTGATGTCCTCAGGTCATGCTGAGAGGTTATCATATTGTATACATATTTTTTGTAACGATTTAAATAGGTTATCTTGAGTTTAATGCTTCGTTTCGTTGAGATTTTTAATGAAGCATTTGTCAATTTTTGTTGAATATTTTTGTAGAATAAATAATCTCTGAGGTAAAGTAGATAATGACAATGAAAGAGGAAAATTGTAAGATCTGATGATTTAAGAACAACTACTTGTTTATTGTTGTCAATTTAGATTCATACATAACATTACGCCTAAACCGTAC
This sequence comes from Cosmia trapezina, assembly GCA_905163495.3. Taxonomy (NCBI): domain Eukaryota; kingdom Metazoa; phylum Arthropoda; class Insecta; order Lepidoptera; family Noctuidae; genus Cosmia; species Cosmia trapezina. Next base: position 4,757,993 of record LR991049.1, on the reverse strand, counting down.
GAAGGGTTCGGCAGAGGTTATACTCTACCAGTTATGCCAGGTATATTATTATACATTATTGAACTCGTATTATATCTATGTCATAGGCTATAATTATAAGGTATGTACTTTACATGGAAAATATTATCATACTGTTTATTTTCATGTGACACATTCACACATAGGTGCCTACGTCATTTTCAAAGTTTAAGATATAAATCCAAAGTAGAGGAGCTCGTGGCTAAGTAATAACAGCCGCACGGGTCGATCTATCAGGATAAGCTACGCTTGCCGGGGTTGGTCAGTGGATGGGTGACCATCTTTACATACCGAGACTCCTCCGTGCCTCGGAAAGCACGTTAAGCCGTTGCGGTACCGGCTGTCATTCGTGGATCTTTGACAGTCGTTACGGGTCGTCAGAAGCCCGAAAGTTTGACAACCAGTCTTACCAAGGTGTATCGTATTACCGTTACGGGTTGTGGAGGTCAGATAGGCAGTCGCTCCATGTAAAATACTGGTATTCAGCTGCATCCGGTTGGACTGGAAGCCAACCCAAACAAGGTTGGGAAAAGGCTAGGCAGATGATGATTTATTTATTTATTTGGTAAAAACATGCACAACATTACAAATCCAGGGGGCCAACTCTCTAAATCCATCCGTGCATCCGTCCGTCCGTTTATCCATCCGTCTGACTTAACGATCCATCAAAACAAGTGTAAAAGTTAAATTTTTCGGACGGTCGAAAACACATCGAGTAGGGACAACTGTCGTATCGTGTTGCCATTCACACTTCGTTCGGGCCCCGAACCAATCATACGTCCGTAGGTGATATGGAGTAGGAAACGCCCGTACCGAAGGCCGAAACTACGGACTTCATGCTTAGGGAGTAGACCCCAGGTCCAAGTTATTTATTAGTTAGTTATTTATGAGGAAGAAGAAAATATTTCGGTTTTTCCGAAGATAAACAATGAAACCTTTGAACATTGTCGTACTATATCGTTATTATAATCTTAAAATTAAACAAACAAAGAAAGTCGGTATCAAAACTAAAAAAAAAACAAAAACATAGTCTTTGATTCAGTAAAATTTTTAGAGCAGCACAGATAAACTTCAAACGAAAGAATAGCGACTGTATTGACCCCTCGTTGACCCTGATAAACCTATGAATGTAGACCATACGTTTAGTAAAACAAGTTAATTTTGGGGAAGTCAGTTAGGATATTGTCATTGTATTAGATACTGCGTACGATAGGCCTAAATGGTTTGCTCAGCACCACGAACTGGACTTATTTTTAGGACATTTGTATAATAAATTTCGTATAATTTTAAATGACATATTATAGTCATACTATAGTCATACATAATAACTGAGTTGAATTGATCACTATTAGTTGACACTAAACTGACATTATATTAATTTACACTAAACTGACATTATATTAATTGACACTAAACTTACATTATATTAATTGACACTAAACTGACATTATATTCTGCTGCTGTATTAATTCGTCGTTGTAATCTAATTTTTATTATTATTTATAGACATGGGCATTATTGCTATTTTATAAAATCTATTGTATAATAAGGAGATGAGTGTGTGTAGCCACAATTGAATTGTAAGGAAATTAATCATATGAGCGTTTTGGATGGTATGTCTGTTAGCTCGTAAGACCAATTGAAATAAATAAATAAATGTTGAGAGGGTGAATGAAAGGCGACTAACAAAAGGTATTCACAAGGCAGATGTGAGTGGAAACGCCGGGAGGGGACGCCCTAGGAAGACTATAGTGACCTTATTGGTGATGTTCTTCAGAAAGGTCAGGTGCGTAGTACTCGCAAGCAGCGTGCGGCGTACGTATTTTACTGACTACGTATAATTATGTAGGTCACGACTTCTCACGTGGCGTGGATGAATGAACTCCTCAGCATTGGACTCGAACTGACTTCCAGCTGCTCCATATAGGTCCCGTACAATTTATCTCCCGGCGCCCTGCATATCTTCTCGTCTTAAGGCTTGAGCATTCTCCCGACACCCGGCAGCAACGTTCCTTTTCTGTCTTCTTATTTAATGTTTAGAGGCATGAGGAACAGGGTGTAAAGTTCACTCATCCGCTATTGAAAAGGGAGGATCCTCCGACCAGACGGGTGTTGTTTGGTGGGCTACTGCCCAACGGTTGATATCGGGACGTTGTATATATGCTAGTCGCGTGGTAAACTCTAATTGCGCGTTGCAGGATTGCGTGACGTCATGTCATTGTGATGCGTAGTTCGTATGTGGCAATGTAGATGCCGCCTCAAATGTTTTCACCTCTTCAAACAAATTCTTCTATAAGGATTCTGATTCAGATTCAGATTCTGATTCTTCTGTAACTTTTAAAATCTTTTTCGCTTTCTTTCTTCTAATGTTCCGTTTTCTTCTATCAGTAAAAATCTTCATGGTTTCTTCAACTACAGACATCTTCGCTTTTCACGTAAGTTGCAAAATTTTAATTGCTGGCTAAGGGTCGCCGTGTATTAGAGTGATATAGGTATAATAAATGAGATCTTTTCAGTTCAACGATTCGTGTAATATCATCATCATCATCATTTATTTATTCATAAAACAATTTTTACATTGTGTTGAATATTTATACACATGCAATTTACATAAAACAAAGAACTATGAATTATTAAAACATTCCAAGTAAGTATTAGATATTAGACAAAAAAATAAATATTATAATATAAATTATATTATAATAGAAGATATTAGAAAAAAAAAATGCCAATAATTAAACTTCAGACAGTCTGTTCAGTAAAAATATTACTATGAAAACTTGGGTGAAGAGACCTTGCATTGACCTGTAAATCTATGACAAATAATAAGGTCCCATCCTGTTCGCTCATAGGGGTCAGGGTATACAGCACTCCACACAGGACACAGGAGGAGGGCAGGGTTTTGTGGAACAGCCTGGGAGCGGCAGAGAAACCTCGGGAAAAAGCTAGTATCATCATCATCTTCCTCCATGTTACGTGGGGGCGGCGCACCACGTTTTCTTCATCCGTTCTCCCCTGTCAACAGTCACGCTATCACTCACTCCCTTCTCTTTCATATCATTCCTCACACAATCCATCCATCATTTCTTTGGCCTTCCTTTTCCTCTCCATCCATCAAACATGTATATTCACCACTCTTTTAGTCACATGCTTTCCTCTAGCTAGTAATGATATTCATAATTTTCCTGCCCTTATCCCATGTTACGTGGGGGCGGCGCACCACGTTTTCTTCTTCCAATATCTCCTGTCAACCGTCACGCTATCATTCACTCCCTTCTCTTTCATATCATTCCTTACACAATCCATCTATCTTTTCTTTGGCCTTCCTTTTTCTCTCCATCCATCAAACATGTATATTCACCACTCTTTTAGTCACATGCTTTTCCTCTAGCTAGTAACGATATTCATCACTTTCATGCCCTTATCCCATGTTACGTGGGGCTGGCGCACCACGTTTTCTTCTTCCATTCTCCCCTGTCAACCGTCACGCTATAGCTATCATTCACTCCCTTCTATTTCATATCACCCCAAACAAAAACCACACCCCACACTCACTCCCCCACTCCCTCACTTCAATTATATTTAAAAAAAAAATAATGGCAATTTAATCAATAAAAAAATTATGAGTACTTATGCATTAGAATAAATTTGTATAGGTAAGTACTGTATTCTAAATAGTTAGCATTATTTTGTAGTACGTTGTAGCTCGTTGGAGGATCAGGATTTTGTAGTAGCTCGTTGGAGAATCAGGATTTTGTAGTACGTTATAGCTCGTTGGAGGATCAGGATTTTGTAGTACGTTGTAGCTTGTTGGAGGATCAGGATTTTGTAGTAGCTCGTTGGAGAATCAGGATTTTATAGTACGTTATAGCTCGTTGGAGGATCAGGATTTTGTAGTACGTTGTAGCTCGTTGGAGGATCAGGATTTTGTAGTAGCTCGTTGGAGAATCAGGATTTTGTAGTACGTTATAGCTCGTTGGAGAATCAGGATTTTGTAGTACGTTATAGCTCGTTGAAGAATCAGGATTTTGTAGTACGTTGTAGCTCGTTGGAGGATCAGGATTTTGTAGTAGCTCGTTGGAGAATCAGGATTTTGTAGTACGTTATAGCTCGTTGGAGGATCAGGATTTTGTAGTAGCTCGTTGGAGAATCAGGATTTTGTAGTACGTTATAGCTCGTTGGAGGATCAGGATTTTGTAGTAGCTCGTTGGAGAATCAGGATGTTGCAGTACGTTGTAGCTCGTTGGAGGCTCAGGATTTTGTAGTACGTTGTAGCTCGTTGGAGGCTCAGGATTTTGTAGTACGTTGTAGCTCGTTGGACGATCAGGATTTTGTAGTACGTTGTAGCTCGTTGGAGGATCAGGATGTTGTAGTACGTTGTAGCTCGTTGGAGGCTCAGGATTTTGTAGTACGTTGTAGCTCGTTGGAGGCTCAGGATTTTGTAGTACGTTGTAGCTCGTTGGAGGCTCAGGATTTTGTAGTACGTTGTGGCTCGTTGGAGGCTCAGGATTTTGTAGTACGTTGTAGCTCGTTGGAGGATCAGGATTTTGTAGTAGCTCGTTGGAGAATCAGGATTTTGTAGTACGTTATAGCTCGTTGGAGAATCAGGATTTTGTAGTACGTTATAGCTCGTTGGAGGATCAGGATTTTGTAGTAGCTCGTTGGAGAATCAGGATTTTGTAGTACGTTTTAGCTCGTTGGAGGATCAGGATTTTGTAGTACGTTGTAGCTCGTTGGAGGCTCAGGATTTTGTAGTACGTTGTAGCTCGTTGGAGGATCAGGATGTTGTAGTACGTTGTAGCTCGTTGGAGGCTCAGGATGTTGTAGTACGTTGTAGCTCGTTGGAGGCTCAGGATTTTGTAGTACGTTGTAGCTCGTTGGAGGCTCAGGATTTTGTAGTACGTTGTAGCTCGTTGGAGGCTCAGGATTTTGTAGTTCGTTGTAGCTCGTTGGAGGCTCAGGATTTTGTAGTACGTTGTAGCTCGTTGGAGGATCAGGATTTTGTAGTACGTTGTAGCTCGTTGGAGGATCAGGATTTTGTAGTACGTTGTAGCTCGTTGGAGGATCAGGATTTTGTCAGTAGCAGCCTTGAGTCTGGATTTGTTCCTATAACTGGCGAAATATGCCTGTTACAAACCTGTTACTAATGTGTTGTTGTAGTGTAACTGTGCTACTAATCCTAACTTAATAATTATAAATGCGAAAGTGAGTTTGTTTGTTTGGGACGCTTTTACGCTAAAACGGCTGAACGGATTTGTATGAAACTAGGCAGCTTTGTAGCCTGGGACCTGGAGAAGGACATAGTCTACTTTTTATCCTGGACCGCAGATGAAATCGCGGGCAACAGCTAGTAATATTATAAAGACGAAAGTAACAGTCTGTCTGTTTGTCTATTACCTTTTTACGCCTTAACGGCTGAACAGATTTCGATGAAATTTAACATACATGTCGACTATGACCTGATTTAGGACATCGGTACTTATAATACTTTTTATCCCAGTAACACGTTCCCGTGGGATAATTTCCGACATCCACGCGAGTAAAGCCGCGGGAAAAAGCTAATCACACTAATATTATAAAGACGAAAGTTTGTGAGAGTGTCTCTGTATTTGTTAATTCTTCACGATTAAACGACTGGACCAATTTTGATAAAATTTGGTATGAAGGTAGCTGACACCCTGGATTAACACATAGGCTACTTTTTATTCCGGTCTACGCGGGTGAAGCCGCGGGCAAAAGCTAATTGTAATATAATATACATTTCTGCCTGCTCTTTGGTTGCATTCAGGCGTGATGCATAAACAACATACGGCTGGGTCAATGATCTAATTAGCCAATAAGACGGACTGGCACATTGCACTACTCCCAATTGTTACTTCCTGCGAATGACTCATAACATCTTAGATCTTAGACCAGAATGTATGACGTACTGCATTTTGGATCTTAGACGCTGATCTGTATGGTCCTTACATGGCCTGACCGAGATTTATATTAATTATATAAACGTATTCCTTGTAGGACGTCTTATTAGGGTTAAAATGCAACAAATTAATCCACCAAAATGTTGTACCAAAATTCAGTAGGTATTTTTTAATAATTTATACTAACCTAAAAACCCGTTTTATACTTACTACTTACCTTGTAATAAAAAAACCTCTTCGTTGGTATAATATTTATATTTTATCTTCTTGCACACATACAAACTTGGTACAGGGTAGCAATATTTAACAAACTATGAAACTAGGCACACAATAAGTATCAGTATAGACTAGATTTCTAGGCTTAACCTTTTGGTTCCGAGGCTCCAAGAGAATTAACTTAGAAAATTGGGCTACTCTCCAAACATCACGTTTTTTGTACCAACATTAAGCTACAAACATTACAAAAACCAATACTTTTTGGCGGTAAATGTAAATGAGACACTTTTCAACTACCAGCTAGAAAAAACCAATACTTTTGGCGGTAAATGTCAAATTAGACACTTTTTAATTACTCGAAAACACAGATACAAAATCATCTGAGTCAAATCACATACTTTCAACTCTAAATTCAGTATTTTAAATCAACAAAATTTAATATTATTTGGAAATCATGACAACCTAAAAATTCAAGCGCAATCTCATGCCAGCGACAATCAAATGTCAAAAATGTAGGTAAACGCTATACAATTTTTGACAGATTCTTGCAGCTGTTTTAATTTATTTTTAGTAGCGTGTGGCGTGACCGCGTGACAGGGGAGAGTAGGGATGTTGAGAAAAAAAATCTTTTTTGTCCATAATTTAGATTTAAAAAAATATTTAAAACATATTTTTTCTTTTTTTACGTAATCAAAAGATTACGGCGATACATTGAGTTAAAATGTGGCATGACGTCACTCCTTGCTAGATTTTATACGTGGTTTGTTATAGTTCTGACGTAGCGAGGGGACTCCCCAATACTAATGCGTTTTAACTAGGTCATTTTTTATTAAAATGATAAAGCAAAAAATACATGTCAATTAGTTTTTTATTTTATCATCTGCCTAGCCTTTTCACACATATGTTGGGGTCGGCTTCAGTCTAACCGGATGCAGCGGATGATGCGGTCAGCTAGCATAGTAGGGGCCAGGCTAGGCAGATTGAGTTGATAATTTTTTCGCGATTACGATGTTGGTCCCATGGAAAAAGTTGTTCAGTTTGATGGTACATCGTGATTGCGAAAAAATAAAGGTACAGACGTATAAATTTGACCATACTTTTTGGTACAGTATTTTTTCACTGTCTTTTTAGTACAGTATTTTTTTCACTGTCTTTTTGGTACAGTATTTTTCTCACTGTCTTTTTGGTACAGTATTTTTTTCACTGTCTTTTTGGTACAGTATTTTTTTCACTGTCTTTTTGGTACAGTATTTTTGTCACTGTTTTTTTGGTACAGTATTTTTTTCACTGTCTTTTTGGTACAGTATTTTTTTCACTGTCTTTTTGGTACAGTATTTTTGTCACTGTCTTTTTGGTACAGTATTTTTCTTTTTGGTGCAGTATTTTTTTCAATGACTTTTTGGTACAGTATTTTTTTCAATGTCTTTTTGGTACAGTTTTTTTTCAATGTCTTTTTGATACAGTATTTTTCTCACTGTCTTTTTGGTACACACGGCTACACATCAAGCTATACAATTCCAGTTTACACTGACCTCTCATTGTAACGAAATCCTAGACAATGCGAGATCAGCTTATACTGGAAATGTATAGCTTGATCTGTAGCCGTGCGTACAGTATTTTTGTCACTGTCTTTTTGGTACAGTATTTTTTTCACTGTCTTTTTGGTACAGTATTTTGTTCAGTGGCTTTTTTGTTCAATAAGTATGGAATGTACAGTTACCTACATAGTGAAGCATTATTTTGTTTCATCATAGTTTTAACATGTTTATTGTTTATGAGTAACGAACACCCTGACATTAACCAGCAGAGGGCTCTACTTCCGAATCCTTATCTTATCGCGTGTCGCTCTGTCGCTCATTCATGGACCGATTATGCTCTCGCCATATTTGTGACGGGGGACAGAACTATACAATAGTAAGATGGGGCTTTTGAGATAGGTAATAAATTTTTGGCATTTTATTTATTGGTACCTGTTTCTCGCTAGTTCGTGGTTAAGTAATAACAGCCGCACGGGTCGATCCATCAGTTTAAGCTATGCTTGCCCTGGTTGGTCCGTGGATGGGTGACCATCTTTAAATACCGACACTCCTCCATGAAAAAAAAAGTACGTTAAACCGTTGGTCCCGGCTGTCATTCGTGGATCTTTGACAGTCGTTACGGGTCGTCAGAAGCCCGAAAGTCTGACAACCAGTCTTACCAAGGGGTATCGTATTACCCAGTTACTGGGTTATGCACGTCAGATAACCAGTCGCTCCATTTAAAACACTGATATTCAGCTGCATCTGGTTAGACTGGAAGCCGACCCCAACATAATTGGGAAAAGGCTAGGCAGATTAATTAATCGTACCTCTTTTGCGCTCCTAAAAATATTATTGAACACTATAATATAATGATTGCGGCTCTTTTTGTGAACCTCAAATAATTCCTATTTTAGGGTCATATAAATACCAAATAGCCAAGTAAGTGCGACCAAATTGAATGTTGCGGGTTGTTCACAGTTCTAACCTAAACTAACATTTGGTCGGGCCCTAGCTTAGGTAGTTACTGCGACCAAATTGGCTCGCTCGTGGTTGGTCGTAGTTACCGCGTGACTGGCATATACCTACAACGTGTAGGTAACGTTAAATGCGCAAAACCTCTTAAGGGGTCATTGTACTCATCATTATGAACAACTTTTACTATGGGAACAAACCGCGAAATCGCAAAAAAAAAATCAGCTGTTCAGTACATTTATGTTCGCATATTTCGTCAAAATGTACTGAATAGCTGATTTTTTTTCGCGATTTCAAGTTTGGTCTCATAGTAAAAGTTGTTCATAATGATGAGTACAATGACCCCTTAAGAGGTTTTGCGCATTTAACGTTACACGTTGTATACAACATCCCCACATCAACCGTCAAGCAGTTGCCCACCAGACACAACACCCGTCTGATCGGACGATCCTCCCTTTTCTATGGAGGATGAGTGAACTTTACACTCCTCATACCTCAACTGTTCCTCATACCTCTATACTGGACATGTGGCGATGTAGATGCCACCACAGATATCCCATCGAGAAATACAAGCGTAATATTATGTGTTCGCAAACATATAGGTACAGTAGAAACAACCAATTTATAATGACGGATGATTTTAATTACAGGATGTGACAAGACAATTTTAGACGGGCTTAGAAAAATTACGGAGCAATTAGTTCAGATCGTACTCAATGTATGTGTTTCTGACGGGATATGTAGGTTCGGAAGTCATGGTATCGAAGTCCGATGTTGAGTTAATTTGTCTGGGAATCGAACTCACGATCCCAATGAGACGAGACACAGAGAGCATGGTCTTTTGATTTGGTTTGGGAAAAAAAGAAAAAAAAAGAAAGATAAAAATTAACTCAACATCGGACTTCGATACCATGACTTCCGAACTGGCGTAGGTACTGCTCGCAAAATTTTTCGAAATGGCGACCTTCGCGATGACGTCATTCGATATAGCGGCTTTCGATTTAATGAGTTTTCGAACTGGCGTACCACTCGCAAAATTTTTCAAAATGGCGACCTTCGCAAAAACGTCATTCGAACCTACATATCACTCCCGTTTCTGACCAATGCATTCTTGCCAATTTTAGGGTTCCGTCCCTCAAAAGGAAAAACGGAACCCCTAGAGGATCACTTCGTTGTCCGTCTGTCATGGGATATACAGGGGGTCTCAGCAAGGTATGGCGAAAATTAAGTTTTGCATGGGACTGATTTTTTTTCACGATTATGATGTTGGTCAGCGCGAAAAAGTTGTTCAGTTGTGATGGTCTGTACCACAACCTTAATTAAAGAACACACCTTGCTGAGACATATTGTATAATGGTAAATTTTCATTTATTTTCTTCAGTAACTTTAAAATTATTTATTTTAAAATTATTAAAAAAAATACTTGAGACCCTCACACAGTCACAGTAAGAAAACGACAACAACGAAAATGACAAATGTATTAAGAAACCTCGCACTTATCCTACCCGAATCGGACGAAAAAATCTCATCCTACCTCATCCATTCTACCTCATCTGACTAAAATAGATCCCTCCTTAGATCTCATCCTCATAAAACTAGCTACTATTCTTATTCCTTCTCTGTCCATGCTGTAAGATTGTGGAACTCTCTTTCGCCTAGCATTCGCGATTTAAAAACTGTGTCGCTGTTCAAATTTCGTGTAAAAGAGCATTACCTTTCCTCTCAAATGTGAGTATTTATATATAGTATATGTATGTTTATATATTTTAGCTTTATGTATTTATTTAAGTATATGTTAATTTTTGTTTTGCGTTATATGTAGAGATCGGATAATCGGATGCATATTAACCTAAAGTTGAGGTGTTGGCTAAGTATGGAGTGGGCTTTTGGATTAAAAAATCCCAGAATTCCTGTATCGGCCAATTTTGACTTCTGATTATAGAATCGAATGTATAATTTACTTAGGTTCAGATGTTAGTTAATATGGATTGCACTTAAAAAAAAGAAAATCCCGGGATTCCGGAACGAAAATTTTTAAGTTCTGATTTTGGAATCGAATGTTTTAGTTAGGTACTTGCGTTCAGGTGTTGGATAATATGGATTGTACTTTTGTATTAAAAAAATCCCGGGATTCCGGGATTCACAAATTTATAGTTCTGATTATAGAATTGAATGTATATTTACTTACGTTTAGGTTTTGGCTATTAAGGAATGCACTTTTGTGTCGATCGTCAAAATGTCGCGATTCCGGGATTGATAAATTAAGTATTTTTTGAAAGGGTAACTTTTTATCACTAAATTTTCATAGGGTGTTCTACTCATGAGCAACTTTCACTATGGGATCAACCCGTAAATCACGAAACATAAGTCAGCTGTTTCATACATTTTGGTCGAGTAGGTATTGAAATTTTGTTTCAAACATCGTAATTTTTTTTGTAAATTCAGAGTTGGTCCCATTGTGAAAATATTTTCAAATTTTTCGTCATGGGTACTATTCATGGTTTTCGAGGCTGTTACAGCTGATAGTGACATTAAAATGTAAATCCAAGATGGCGGCTTTGAAAATTTTCTAATTTTTCGTCATGGGTGTCGTTTTATTGGTTTTCGAGGGTGTTAAAGCCGATAGTGACACTAAAATGTAAATCCAAGATGGCGTATGCGAACATTTTCTAATTTTTCGTCATGGGTGTCGTTTAATTGGTTTTCGAGGGTGTTAAAGCTGATAGTGACATTAAATTGTAAATCCAAGATGGCGGATGCGAAAATTTTCTATTTTTTCGTCATGGGTGTCGTTTAATTGGTTTTCGAGGGTGTTAAAGCTGATAGTGACATTAAAATGTAAATCCAAGATGGCGGCTGCGAACATTTTCTAATTTTCGTCATGGGTGTCGTTTTATTGGTTTTCGAGGGTGTTAAAGCCGATAGTGACACTAAAATGTAAATCCAAGATGGCGGATGCGAACATTTTCTAATTTTTCGTCATGGGTGTCGTTTAATTGGTTTTCGAGGGTGTTAAAGCTGATAGTGACATTAAATGTAAATCCAAAATGGCGGATGCAAATATTTTTTAATTTTTCGTCATGGGTGTCGTTTTCATGGTTTTTGAGAGTTTTAAAGCCGATAATGGCGTTAAAATGTAAATCCAAGATGGCGGCTGCGAAAGTTTTCTAATTTTTCGTCGGATGTCGTTTTATTGGTTTTCGAGGGTGTCAAAGCCGATAGTGACACTAAAATGTAAATCCAAGATGGCCGATGCAAATATTTTTTAATTTTTCGTCATGGGTGTCGTTTTCATGGTTTTGGTGGGTATTAAAGCTGATAGTGACATTAAAATGTAAGTCCAAGATGGCGGCTGCGAACATTTTTAAATTTTTCGTCATGGGTGTCGTGGTTTTCGAAGGTTGTAAAACCGACCGAAATGTTTGCAGCCGCCATCTTGGATTTACATTTTAATGTCACTATCAGCTTTAATACCCCCCAAAATCATGAAAACGATACCCATTACATTTTTTTTAAAATTCGCAGCCGCCATCTTGAATTTACATTTTAACGCCACTATCGGCTTTAAACCCTCGGAAACCATGAAAACGGCACCCATGACAAAAAGTTTGAAATTTTTTGCAGTCGCCATCTTGGATTTACATTTTAATGTCACTATTAGCTTTAACACCCCTTAAAACCATGAAAACGACACCCATGAAGAAAAATTAAAAAATATTTGCATCCGCCATCTTGGATTTACATTTTAGTGTCACTATCGGCTTTAACACCCTTGAAAACTAATAAAACGACACCCATTGGCTTTCGTAAACGACGTGGTACTTCTACGGCTCTTTTGGACGTGACAGATAACATTCTGTCAGCACAGGATAAAGGCCTGTGCACACTTCTTGTTCTATTGGATTTTTCGCGCGCTTTTGACTGCATTAATATAGATTTATTTCTGTCTAAGCTAAACTATTATGGTTTTGACCAAAACACTATACACTGGTTCCAAAGTTACCTCACCAACCGTCAGCAGCGTGTGGAAATACGATTAAGCAATGGCTCTTCCCTAGTTTCATCCCTTGCATCCGTTTATAGGGGAGTTCCGCAAGGCTCAATACTGGGCCCCATAATCTTCATTTTGTATTGTGCGGATATAATAAGTTCCCTAAAGCGGTGTAAGTACCACATTTATGCTGATGACGTGCAGGTCTATATCTCTTTTAAGCCAAGTGACTATAACAGCGCGCTAAAAGACCTTAATGATGATCTTGACAGGATAGTATGTTGGGCTGAAAGCAACGGTTTGGTACTTAACCCCACTAAAACTAAGTATATACTGTTTGGAACCAAGAACCAAATCAGTGCAGTGCCGGCAACACTCAATGTTACTCTGATGGGTGAGTCGGTCAGTCGAGTCAGCGAGGCACGTAATCTGGGTCTGAACATGGACGCTGGGTTGAGATACGAAACACACGTGTCAGAGTCAGTGCGCACTTGTTTTTACCGGCTTAAGGTCCTCTATAAAATAAGGCCTTATCTTTCAGAGGAGCTGCGGATCCAGCTGGCTGAGTCTCTCGTGCTATCGAATTTAAACTATGCGGACGTAGTTATTGGCCCTCGGTTACTGGCAAGAACTGATCGACTGATTCAGAGGGTGCAAAACGCCTGCGCTCGATTCTGCTTCTCAATCCCACCAAGAAGTCACGTAACGCCCTTTTTAAATAGCCACTCAATCCTCAAGATGAAGTCACGTCGTAAGTTGCACTTGGCATGCCTACTTTTTGGAGTTATAAAGTACAAGCAGCCGTCCTACTTGTACAATAAACTGAGCTGGATCGCTAGTAGAAGAGAATGCGCAAGAAGACAGTGCTCACAGCAACTCTCCACTCACTCGCACAAGACAGCGGCTTTCAGGGGAAGTTTTAGATACGCCGCATCTAAATGCTGGAATAATATACCCCCGCCGATAAGGAACCTTAAATCTCTTGTAACGTTCAGAGTTCGACTGCGGCAGTTTCTTATCGCCTCGCAGAAAAAACTGGGGATGACTGTTTCAAACACGTCCATTATTTAACTGGCTATCATGTCTTTCCCGAGCCAGTCTGTCTATTTAGCGTATCTCTTGGTGAAAACCTGTGAACGAAGGGTATAGGCACTTGATAATTTAATAATTCGTGGATCTTTTGTTGCATATTAATGATTAAATACATAATTATTGTGATAAATATACACATATTATTTACCTACATTTATTTATTGTAAACACACTAATTTCATTTTTAACCCATATTATTTTATTCGCACCTACGCCACTATTTATTTATTATATAATTGTGATTATTAATTTATTTTATACATTATACTTTAAACTTTATATATAATATCTAATCAAGTCAAGTAATCTAAACGCAAAACATTACTGATTAAATAATTAGAGTTGCGGGTATACTTACTTGGTTCACTCCGCGCATAACACTATGTCACAACACCAACATAATCATGACTGCTCAGCGTCCGTACGTCACTGCAGGGATCCAGCAGAATATCAGCGTCAGGTATACTTGCCTGACACATGCTGAGCTGGACTCCCATTTGATGCAACCTTGAGACGCACACCGCACTGTGTAGGTACCTATAATCTTTACTTGAAGTTATGTATGTTATGTCCTATTGCCACTTTCATTTCTATATTTTATGTATGTTTTTCTTTATTTTTTTTTTTTTTTGTATGTTGGCACCTTTTTTTTTTTATTTTTTATACTATTCATGTGAAGTGTAATAATTTAATTGTACTTTTGTGTGTTGTGCTGTGTCTTTTCGTGCATCAAATAAATGTTTTATCTATCTATCTATCTATCTATCATGACGAAAAATTAGAAAATTTTCGCAGCCGCCATCTTGGTTTTACATTTTAACGCGATTATCGGCTTTAAAACTCTCAAAAACCATGAAAACGACACTCATGACGAAAAATTAAAAAACATTCGCATCCGCCATCTTGGATTTACATTTTAGTGTAACTATCGGCTTTAACACCCTCGAAAACCAATAAAACGACACCAATGACGAAAAGTTAGAAAATTTAGCAGCCGCCATCTTGGATTTACATTTTAACGCCACTATCGGTTTCACAACCCTCTAAAACCGTGAAAGCGTCACCCATGATAAAAAAAATTAAAATGTTGACAGCCGCCATCTTGGATTTACATTTTAACATCACTATCGGCTTTAAAACCCTCGAAAACCATGAAAACGGCACCCATGACGAAAAATTTGAAAATTTTGCAGCCGCCATCTTGGATTTACATTTTAACATCACTATCGGCTTTAACACCCTCAAAAAGCATGAAAACGACACCCATGACGAAAAATTTGAAAATGTTCGCAGCCGCCATCTTGGATTTACATTTTAACATCACTATCGGCTTTAAAGCCCTCGAAAACCATGAAAACGACACCCATGACGAAAAATTTGAAAATGTTCGCAGCCGCCATCTTGGATTTACATTTTAACATCACAATCGGGTTTAAAACCCTGGAAAACCATGCAAACGACACCCATGACGAAAAATTTGAAAATGTTCGCAGCCGCCATCTTGGATTTACATTTTCACGTCACTATTAGCTTTAACATTCTCGAAACCCATGAAAACAACCCCACCCAAATTGTGACGGTACCTTCCAGGGACAACCATTTTAATTCGGCAGCTTTGTATTTCTCGCGGGGATCACGTGTAACAAATGGAATATTTATGTGATCCCGATTTCCCGGTATTTCCAAATAAATAAAACCACGTTATTTATGAAGTCGTTTCTGTACCATGTATCCGATTAGTTGTGCATTCCTACATTTTCTGGAATACCGGGATTTATAGTAAGAAAAAAAATGCGAAGAAGCCGCTTCCATACTTTGTTAGCGAAATATTAACTTTAGGTTAATATGCATCCGATTATCCGATCTCTAGCTTATATGTGTAGGTATATTTAATATTTTAGTTTAAGACTTCGACTAATCATATTTTCTCTTCTTGTTCTCACACACATTTACTACATTTCTTTTTCATTTCTCCTTTCGCAGGTCTGCTGGAAGAAATTTCTATAGAAATAAGCAGCACCTTTGTATCCAATTATAAGTATCATATATCACTATGTATTTTTCTGTGTGTACATAAATTGTAAAATAAATAAATAAATAAAAATGTGAGCATAGGAAATTTCAAAATGTTCGGACTTATTATTTTTTTCTCAACGGCGGTGGCACTATAGGCCGACCGTTTAACTCGCGTATCGCCTGCGCGGTAAGAAGGGAGCGAGGGGAGATGTTAGCGGATGGGTGAAAGGGGTGCGCGGAGTAGCTCTCTGCTCCGCGCACCCCTTTCACCCATCCGCTAACATCTCCCCTCGCTCCCTTCTTACCGCGCAGGCGATACGCGAGTTAAACGGTCGGCTTATAGTTGGCGACACTACTCGCCTTAAGGTGGATATGTGAGTACGGTAGGTGCTAGTGGGGGAGTCGCAGCCCTCGAAATTAAAATTTTCTTGCGTTTTTGCAATTTGCAGGTCTGTGTCACGTAGTATCATTATCAAAATATGATTCGCAACAATAACAATAGTAGATTGTTATACAAGGGTGGAAGGGAATCAATTCCTATACGAGGTATTTAGGCTATAGTCCGAGTAGGAATTGGTGACTTTCACCCGTGTTAAACACTCTACTTTTCGTTTCGAATAGGTATAAGGAAAGTAAAAAATACCAGTTTTTCTAAAATATTTATTGATAAAAATAGATGTGTGCCTATTTATTTCATTAAAATCCGAGTATGAGGAATGAAAAATGTATTTTCATTCCTCATACTCGGAAAGTAGTGTTTGTTTGACCCGAGTAGCGGGTCGAAGACGCTGCTCCTCACCTTTGGTCGGGAAAAACTCATAGTAATTGCTAGGGCGGGAATGAATTTTAAAAATAGAATTAAAGGTTAGGTAGTCGGGCTGCGGTCTTGTGAGTGTACAAACAGCCAGTGTGAATAAAAAAAAAATAACTAGTAAGCGGGACGGCCTGCGGCGTTGACGCGGTGTGTTCCATCTTTAAAATTTAAAAAAAGAGTATAATTTGGCAGGATACTAACTCTGTAAGCTGTACCTACTTCGTTCAAATAAATAGGCACACATGTATTTTTATCAATAAATATTTTAGAAAAACTGCTATTTTTTACTTTCCTTATATTCGAAATGAAAAGTAGAGTGTTTAACACGGATGAAAGTCACCAATTCCTACTCGGACTATAGCCGCCCTCGCTGCGCTCGGGGGTCTAAATACCTCTTAGAGGAAATGATTCCCTTCCACCCTTGTATAACAATCTACTATAACATAATTATAACCATAAGATTCATCAATACATCCCTATAAGTTAGATTTGTCGTGTTTCGATCTGATTGGTTATAATTATGTAGGTACATGTTTGTTACTGTCGCGAATTATATTGTGATCAAGATACAACCTGACACTGCCCAGCAAATTGCAAAAAAACGCAAGAAAATTTGATTTATTAAAAAAAAATCTTTCTCAGAAGTAATTGTCATAGTTTGTCGAGCGACAGATTACACGTTGCGTTAATTAGATAAGTCATGATAAGTACGACCTCTGCTGACCCCCCCATACGCGACAATTTGTAATAGGTACTGTCTGTGTTACTTAAAATGCGGATAATTTATAATTACTTCTTGTTTGAGTATGAGTAAATGAGAAAATAATAATACCTAGCAGCTTATTATTTCTCACTTCAGGGCAAAAGCCTACTTCTCATGTCACCCCCGTAAGTCTCAAAACCCCTAGGAATTTTGGGATAAAAAGGTGTTAAGGTCCTATGATCCCATAGAGCAACACGGCCCCGGCGAAGGTTCGCCGGGGCCGTGTTGCTCTATGTATGATCCGGCTTCGAGCTGCGTACTATGCGTGCCAAATAAGCATAGGATCGCGTTAGCTTCAACTTCACACGATAGCTGTCAAATTAGTACGCGTTGGTAATGAAGTTCACGAGTATTGCCATAGTGTTGCGGAACAAAATGGCGTCTTGACAGTACTATTCTTATTTGGCACGCATAGTACTGAACTGAAGTAGGCTCGCGAGTGGTTGCCTCGCGCATTTGGTATGTATTTAAACATAGTAATTATTTTAATTACCTATTTTATCACGACAAACTCAGCGAATTGTCCTAAATAATCTTACTACCTTTTCATTTATATAGGGTGACTGGTAATTAGTATTAGACCGATACCTAAACACATGATTATACTCATGATACCAACAACTTTTGTATGGAACCAAACCTGAAGTCGCGAAAAAAAAAATCAGCTGCCCCATACATTCATTTTCGCATATCTCGTCAAAATCAAGGGAGCAGCTGATTTTTTATATAGTGACAGGTAGTGATTATTTACCACAAAAACGCCTGTTTTGTAGCTATATTAAACGTTATGAAAAGAGGTAACTTTGGGATTTTTTTCTATACCGCAAAGTAAATCTAAGCGTGTTATTAAAAGCGATTGGCTATCCGCCAGATCCTTAAATAAGATATATCTTTTTTTAAGAATTTTATAACACTATTTTTTATGTTTCCAATGGATTCAAAAAACAAGTCAGCTCTGTCGGGTCATAGCGCCTTAATCCAGGTTAAAAACTATGTGTGCCTTCGTCAAAATCCGTTCAGTAGTTTTTGCGTGAAAGAGTAACAATTGATCCATCCTCACAAACTTACAAGCCCGACCCCGTTCTCGAAAATGACCATGTCACGTTAAACCGGAGTCAGTGTATCATCATTACCTACTGACAGAACTATTGTTGCCAAAAAGCGTATCATCATTACCTACTGACAGAACTATTGTTGCCAAAAAGCGTATCATCATTACCTACTGACAGAACTATTGTTGCCAAAAAGCGTATCATCATTACCTACTGACAGAACTATTGTTGCCAAAAAGCGTATCATCATTACCTACTGACAGAACTATTGTTGCCAAAAAGCGTATCATCATTACCTACTGACTGTACTATTGTTCCCAAAAAGCGTATCATCATTACCTACTGACAGAACTATTGTTGCCAAAAAGCATGTCAAAGTGGTGATAGATCGATTAGCGCGCCGAGCAATGATAATCGATGTTACCATTCCATATGACGAGAACCTCGTGAAAGCTGAGAAAGAGAAACAAATCAAAAATCTCGACTTAGCTCACGAGGTTGTTGACATGTGGAATGTGGACTCGGCTGTCATTGTGCCGATTGTAGTAACGGCCAATGGCCGAAGGAATGAGAGCCTCGATCGATCGATCATGATCACTCGAGGCTCTCGTTAGGCTGTTGGATCAAGGCCCTTGATTCAGAAGACTCTGAGGGTGGGAAATCATCAAATAACTTCTCCCGCTCTGGGTAGAGCGGAAGGGCGTATCAGACTTTTACTGACTAAAACCCACCCGTGTTCCTTCAGTTGCCTATGCCAGGGCCACGGTATCTTCTTAAAACTACCCGCGACGTCTCTGGAGCCCTAACCACCACACTAAAAAACTTTTTTACAAAAACAAAAACCGACTTCCAAAAAAAACACTACAAATTGAAAAATAACTTTAATTTCGGAAGTTGGTGTCTTTGGATCTGTATTTTAGTTTTTTGCCACCGACTTCCGAAATTAAAGTTATTTTTCAATTTGTAGTGTTTTTTTTGGAAGTCGGTTTTTGTTTTTGTAAAAAAGTTTTTATTTTTCACTTTTTAGTGGTTCAGTTTGTAATTTATCTAAGTTACAATAACCCAATGTCAGCTGCTCATCACGTTTTACAAAATGTTGCTTTTCCCGATGCAGGGCCGTTAATTGTAGAGGAGTTCTCCTAGTAAGAACCAGGAGAAATGGAGCTCATGGTGAAGTCACCATAACCATTATTTTGACGAGCATAAACCATATTAAAGTAATCGAATCGCAACCTGTTATATACTTAGATATAATTGAGTATTTCCGATGGCCTTCTGTGGCCATCATCAGTTCCAGCTCACCAAATGGTACTTTCCGAGAGCAAATGCACGAGTTACTATAAAAAATACCGAAATCGATATAGGTGTGCCCATAAAATTTGAGGGTTTCCCTCGATTTCCATGGGATCCCATCATCAGATCCTGACTTGATGATCATGGGACCACTTGGGACGTATACCCTTCCGAACAAAAAAAGAAAAATCCAAATCGGTCTAGCCATTTTCGAGTAATCGGGGAACATACATAAAAAAAAAAAAAAAAAAAAAAAAAAATAAAAAAAAAAAAAAAAAAAGGTTCCGACGAATTGAGAACCTCCTCCTTTTGGAAGTCGGTTAAAAATAGTGGTCCTCTGGAGTCGGGAGCAGGTTGGACCCTGCTCCCGACTCCAGCACACCACTATTTTTAGGGTTCCGTACCAAAATGGTAAAAATGGAATCCTTATGGTGCGACTCAGTCTGTGTGTCTGTATGTCTGTCACAGCTGGATATATCTCAAGAATTGCTAATGCTATCAACTTGAAATTTGTAACAGTTTTAGATGACGTTTACCCAACTTGCAAATAAGAAAGAAATAAAAATATTTATATTTTTTTTGCAACATGTGCTGAAAGGGCGTCTTAAAAATTCAAAGTGGGGCTACTAGGGCATGTGGGGTATCACATCAAAGAGCGCTGTTTGCACATTCTCAAACATTTTTTTTTTTAGACCGCATAGTTTTCGACTTAGGTATGTAAAAAAAATACCGTCCCCCCTTATCTCCGAAGTTTGCCTAGAGAAAAATCAGAAATTATTCTATGTGATAAACGTTGTAAAGATTACAGGAAAAATAAAACGATGTCTTTAGAGACATCGTTTTATTTTTCCTGTAATCTTATATATCTGCTATTTAGATAGTACACTTTTTCAGAAATTTGAACGGAACCCTCGGTGCGCGAGTCCGACTCGCTTTTGACCGGTTTTTTATATTTTTAAATGTTTTTTATAAGTACTTCTTTTTTCTATTATAAGAACTATTTAAAATGTACACGATAATTGATAAGGAACTAAACATATGAAAGCTATAATAATAAATATTTGTGAGAATGTCGTTACTTACATACATGATTTGCACGCCATCTGTTGTCGAGTAGATTACTCGTAGCTAAGGAGATACTCGTACAAGTGAAAAATATTCGTGATGTCGAATAGTTACTTATTTGAAACGTACTTACATAATAGTTATAAAAAACCCGTTTATCTACTCTCATATCGTAAAATTCGAATTATAAACTACTAGCTTTTGCCCGCGGCTTCGCCGGCGTTTATTCTACATATAAACCTTCCTCTTAAATCACTCTATTTATTAACAAAAACCGCATCAAAATACGTTGCGAAGTTTTAAAGATCTAAGCATACATAGGGACAGACAGACAGCGGAGCGACTTTGTTTTATACTATGTAGTGATGATACATAGACAGTTCCTTACTGTGCAGTAAAATTTGCTCTAAATCAAAGGTATTTAAATATGTTAAGAACTTACTAAGCTTAAAATTGGTTAAGTATAGCATTTTTTCATAAATGAACATTTAAACGAAGCGCGTTTAGTTCCGGTGCGCGTGAGAGCCTTCTATCTCTCTCGCGTCAAACAAGACAGCCATAACGCCATTTCACTTACACAGCGAGCTAAACCACGCTTCCATATAATTAAACTCTTAGGCTGGGTTGCACCATCTTACTTTAACTAAAACAAACATCGCACCTTCAGTTAAAGTACCAGTCAAACAAAAAACAGGATGCTTCATTTGACAATTTGGTAACTGACGTCATAACTTTAACCGTAACCTTAACCGTCCACGCTTCGCCGGTTAATGTTATCGTTAAAGTTAAATTTCTGTCAGAAGCGTCGAATACCATGTCTCTACTCCGACAAATACTCGCGGAAACTAGGTAATTCTGAAGACGAAGGTGATGACCTGGTCAGTGTCAGGTCTTGAAAAAGAATAGTGCCGGTACCTCTTTATCTAGACCCGATCGTTTTCACATGGGACGAAGCGTCTTTTTGGCGAGGTTTCCTGTCTCCTAAAACGTATCTTGGTGGCTGACTCAACGCTGGCTAAAACTCCCAACGAAGAAATAAGTTTCCTTATGCGTACCATCTAGCATGTAGTACTTACCTACATACTGTCTTTAGATACCTACCGAGCTTTTTTTTTTATTTTAGTTGCTTTTTTAGGGTTCCGTACCAAAATGGTAAAAAAGAAACCCTTATGCTGTGACTCAGTCTGTCTGTCTGTCTGTCTGTCTGTCACAGCTGGAAATCTTATCTTATCAACTTGAAATTTGGAACAATTTTAGATGACGTTTATTTTTCAAATATAATAAAAATATATGTATTTTTTTTGCAACAGGGACTGAAAGGGGGTCTTAAAAATTCAAAGTGGGGCTACTAGGGCATGTGTGGTATCATATGAAAGAGCGCTGTTTGCACATTCTCAAACCTTTTTTTTATTTTTTTTAGGCCGCACAGTTTTCGACTTTTGATGTAAAAAAAATACTCCCCCCCCCCCTTATCTCCAAAGTTTGCAAAGAGAAAAATCTGAAATTATTCTATGTGATAGCAGTTTATGTAAAGATTACAGGAAAAATAAAACGATATCTCTAAATAGCACACTTTTTCAGAAATCGGAACGGAACCCTCGGCGCGTGAGTCTGACTCGCTCTTGACCGGTTTTTTTTTGTTTTAGTTTAATTACTCTGAATCCTAGGTAGTTATAGTGCGTGCCTTTATTTAGTGGGCTTTTGTTACTTTATTTTTTTGGAATGCCCTCCGTCATGATATAGTTAAGGCACCTTTTATTTTTCAGAAATAAAGCAGTGAGTCAGTACAGCAAGTACCTACTTATCGCGTTACAATATAATGCTTGTGGTTCATTCCAAAGATGCGTTGGCGATACAGCTGGTGTGCTAAAGGCTCTTACAGACAGGCAATATCGCGTCGGCGACGCGATATTGCGATATTATATCCGTAGAACAATATCGCGTTGCGACGCGATATCGCCTCTGTCTGTAAGAGCCTTAAGTCAACTGTATCACGCATAATATACAGGGTGAGCCGCGCAATTGCAAGATGCGAGCAGAAGGCTATGCAGTAAAGGCGTATTTGCTAACACCTCTGCGTGATCCTGTTACTGATGGAGCTAAATTATATAATGAAAGCCAAATCCGTACAAGGAATCTAATAGAAAGGGTGTTTGGATGTTGGAAAAGAAGATTTCCCTGCCCTTTCCATGAAAATAAGAACTCTACTAGAGAGTCCAGCCTATCATAGTAGCTATTGCTGTACTACATAATATATGCAAAAAAATGCGGGATCCTATGCCTCCAAGTAGGAATAAGGGCAGTGATTGATCAGATGATGAGGAAGACATTATTTATACAGTGGTGAGGAATGATGATTGTAACAGATCACTATTGATAAACAAATATTTCAGTAGGCTATGACAAGCTGTTATTTAGTATGTGAGGGAGAGGTAAATAATAAACAAATTTAAATATATATGTAAATTAATGCTTTTTATTTATACAAATATCATAAAATTTTGATGTATTTTTAATATTAGGATTTCTAAATTTAGTTTTTCCATCTCTATTTCATATATTAAGCACTCGCAAAGACAGATTTTTGGCTTATGACATCATCATAATAGCCTTATTTCCATCAATTGATGTTTGTATAAGGGCCCTCAGCCAATCTGTAGTATCGTCCAAATCAGGTGGTAGTGGTGGTGGGGAACCTCCTCCAGTACGACGCATTTCTTGGCACTCTTTGCTAGCTCCCTGTAAACATGAACATTTTATTAAAATTGGTTCTGCATTTTTGAATGCTCCTCTGACACAGGTATTACTTACAAAGGGATATCAGGGATATTCTATCCATTTTTCACTTTTCACTTTATTGTTTTAATGAAATACGAAAACGCACTAATTAGAATATTTATATCAATATATTACCTTCTTTGCAACTTCAGATTCTCAAATTTATATTTGAGCTGTTTTACGGTTTGTGGAGTGTCTCCTAGAGCGTTGAACTCACACTCGATTAAACTCCATGCACTGTACTTTTGTTTGGAGCTAATCCCGTCCGTCTTTTTTACAAAACAATATATTTTTATGTTTTGAATTTTTGATATTAGTGCGTGCAGTCTGTCCATTTCCGCTTTTGTAAAATTTGGACTTCTTTCTCTGAAACATAAAAATATAATTTAAGCAAAGGCGTATTATGAGTAAATAGCTACAATTATTTGTATAATTTTTGAGTATTAAGGTGAATAACGGCATTCAATGAAATTGTTCAATCACAGCACAATGCTTTACATTATTATTTATTACATAGGACAGCAAGCAAAGTGCAACTGCAAATCAACAACGCGCTAAAGACAATAGTTTATAATTATATATATGTGCTTACTTTGTTTTCAAGTCATCTTCCATTTTCATGTTTTATAGTTATTTTCTGTTTAGCATCCTTGATAAATACAATCACTTTACACAACACAAATCCACGCTGTTTTGACAGTTGACATTATTTACGATAAAAAACAAATTATAAAATGACAGCGCCATTTGAACTCGCCTCTTTACCATTTTTAAAAATATTCCCTGCAACGAACCTATGGTAAATTAACCTCATTTGATTTGGTACCCCGCTAACTTTAACTATGGATACGCTGGTGCAACGCATTTCACAGTAGTAACCGTTAAAGTTAACGTTAAAGTTATTGTCAAATTTGACTTAAACCTTAACTTGTAACTACTGTTCTCGTGCAACCCAGCCTTAAATATATGATTTGTGTAGACATTTCTTGTGTCAATAAGTTAGAAAATAATGAGATGTTATGTAGTAAATATTTACCTACTTAACAAAGATCAGTAATGTTTTCTTTGTACAATATTAGATGCACATTAAGTTAGGGAAATAAACTACTCTAAAAACTTATTGACCTTCTAATTATTTATTTATTTAGAAAGGTTTTCCAACGGCTTCTATATAAAATATATTATAATTGTACTATTTTTGCTTAATATTTCTTCGTGATCAGTTTCTGAACTCCGTTTAATTTTTTTTTAATTTTTACGAATAGCTTTAATTCACAATCTTCTAATTTTAGGGTCTCTTGGGAAATGGCGGACTCCAATTTCGGAGTATTTAGGAACACAACAACGTCATTTTCGCAAAAATAAAAAAAATTAATCTCACGCCTTGTATTAGGTATTAGTTTGTGTTGGGAACTAGCTACGACAGCGCCATTTTGACAGTTGTCGTCCCCATTATAATGGACAGTTTTTTAAATTAATGAACCTCTTAAAACAGAATCGGTGAGGGAAGAAAATGTTCTCAACAGCTTTCTATCCCACGGCACAAGTCGGCAGCTTTCAGACTGAGGCAGTTTTCGCTACGCAGGTGCTAATGATGGAACAATATCCCTCCTCCCATAAAATATAGTAAAAGTTGCTCCACTTTCAAATTTAAGTTAAAAGAATTTTATTAAACCAACAAAAAGATTTTGAGAATGTTCAAGCCGACATATCCACCATTTAATACAATTTACTTATTAAGTTTATAGATACCAATTTTATCAATTTGATCAGTTTTATTTTAATTATAATCCATTATACAAAATCAAGAAAACAAAGAGAAGTCTTATACTCTGAATCGTAGTTTAGAAGAACAAGGCAGTCTCACGATTTTGCTATGAAGGTGCTCATTTTAGTTAAAAATTTATTATTATTATTTTGATGTAGTTAATAATGTTGATATTGGGTATTTATTTCAGTTTTTAATTAATCACAAAACAACACACACACGCATGCTTGTCACATCATTTCATTTTAGTTAATTCTTTTAAATTTATTTTAAGGCGCAGATTTCCTGAAAACTATCAAAAAGGTGGTTTTTTAAAACTGTGTATCTCATAAACCGTAAATAATTTTGACATGTAAAAAAAAAATGATATTTTCAAGTCCTTTTCGCATACAGTGATGGAAGCCAAAACATAATTAAACATACTTTAATGCACCAAAAAAATCTTTAAACATACTTCCTAATAATATTTAAAAGCTGTTTATCCCTTCATTAGCAATTATAGTTATGATTAAAAATATACCATGAAATGTCAAATTCCAAACTGCATCCAGTGATGGATTACTTTTTATTAAATAGTTAATTTCTAATTTTATACGATTTTATTTGCACTTTTACGACATAATTCCAGTGCGGAACATCGGAACTTGGCTAGTGTTTTCACTGTTGCTTAAAGGTTTAGAAAAATGATTAAGTAGTGGTATTATAACGGTTTTACATAAAAATAAAACCGATATTATGTGCCGAGAGGGAAAACATACAGCATTGTTTATGAAGAAGCAGTGTATACTTAGCCTTATATGCGCGGTCAATAGTAAGGATACTTTAGTTTAACTTTAGAATACTAGATGGCGTAACTATCGCCGTCGTTGTATTTACTCTGTGCCACCTAGGACGCGGGAACCGCTGTCACATTCCGAATTCATAGTCTTTACCAGGAAGAACTTCCTACAATGCTGTATGTTTTCCCTCTCGGCACATAATATCGGTTTTATTTTTATGTAAAACCGTTATATTGATGTGCCTCCGGAAAACATACAGCATTGTTTATGAAGACGTGTTTGTTATCTGCTGGTAAAATATTTTAAGCAAAACACAACGCTATGATGATTAACAAATGTTTATTCTGAGAATTAAGTATTTCGAGTAGTAATAGTTTCTTTATCTATATTCTAATAGTTAAAACACAATAATTAATGTATTCTACAATCTACATGGAAAAATAAAATATCTGCATAGTTAAAGGTAACGATAACCACGATTTAGATGTTTTTCGAATAAATCAAATTCTGTAGAATGTATTTCAGATGATAAAATTTTATGTGTATTTTTACTTTGAAAGAAATGTACTTAAAAGTGAAGTACGACTGTCTTTATGGAGTTCTATTTCGCGACAGTAATGATTAAAGGTTTATTGTATGATTTCCTATACCCCGTGATAGAATTATCATCAATTGGTCAATTTATCTAACCAAGGAAGCTACTGCTGACCTACAGTTTCTCGGAGATGCATGAATGCCACCATCTCTGAGAATCGTGAGTAATCAGTTCTCAATTACAATGCATGAGGCAGCTTTTGTACGATACTATCACTGCGTTAGTGATAAAAAGATTGTTAAAAAAAAATACGGAACATAATTATGTTTTTATGCTGGAAAATATGTATGTTTTATAGGTGAAAGTTTCTCTGCGGACTATCGGTAATTGTATATCGGTTTAAGATCCCAATGCAGGTATTAACGTATTGACGGATACTAACGCCCACAGGCGCAACAACAACACAATCTCTATTGCGTCTCACTCAATGTCCTTCAAATGATTATAGGCTAGGCCCTACCTTATGCCTGATGCTAGCAACAAAACTATAATTAACATTGTACGTGGTTTTGATGACAGCAAATTTAGTACGATTGTGGTTGTGGATCCCACGTGAACGATGGCCGTACTTGTTTTAGTTTGGCTTCTCCTTATTGCCTTAATAATAAAGGTTTGTTGATTCACACGAGGGCCGTAAAAGCTGTGAGACAAACTATGGTTTGGAAAGGAAAAACATTAAAAATGTGCGATGTCAACAGGCTGAGGATATTTTGGGTTTACTTGAGAGTTGGAGCACCATCTCAACAGAAACCACAGAGGCCACTCTGGACTTAGAGTCAGTACCAAGTAAATTCCCGATTGATCTCTGCAGTCTAGAGATACGTAGTGTTTTAATACCGCGGTTTCTTGTGTTCAAACAAGCCCGTTTCTGGAAGCCCTCACTACTAAAAAACATTCGCTGTTGCTCGAGGTGAAAGATGCCATTCCACTGGCTATTTTCCTCGTGATAGTCTATCCTATTATATTTTATCTCCCCTGTAGGATAAGGGTCTGATAGAGTTATGATGAAATTGTCCGTACGTAAGGTGTAATAATTTGAAGGTTAGGGCTAGTGACCCTAACGATCTGGTTCCTCCCTCCTTTCGGATTTATGTAATCAGAGTTCGATTGTCCGATTTAATCAGCACGTGTGACTTCTGCAACGTCTTTGCGTTCATTTTGATAGTACCATTTTTGTTATAGTGCCATCTTCTTTGGTGAGTGGCACATGCACATGATATTAGTTTCCCGTCTATGCGGGCACCCCCGGCTTCGTCCGTCGAAGGAAATGGGTTGTATAGGCAATGTGTGACTTGTGTCTCCGCGCCACCATATTATCTCTTGATACACAACTTGACGCAGCAGCTTTCATTGACGTGGTCGTGTCTTGTTGAAGTGTCACAGGAAGATTTACATTTTGTGACAGTGTGGTCTTCTTCAGGGAATAACAAAATAGCAAAATTTAACTGACCCAGCAGTCTGCAGTTCCCAGACGCTTATGTGACTTTTCAACGACGACCTGTCTAATGAGTAGTTTATGTTTAAAAAGGACCACCCACCATTAAAATAGTAGGTACATTTTATTTAAGGCTATTTACCAACATATTTCAAGGTTAGTACCAAGACACATTGTTGACGGTTGATTTTTCAGCCCAGGTGTTCCAAGTGCCTCGCAGCTTCCGCAGCCTAAATACATAACTTGGATTGGTCTTATTATTAACACAAACGGTATATTTACCATGTTTATGTTATTATATTCGAGTTCCCGATATTTGACCTTGGTTGGTCATGGTTGACCAGAAGGAAGTATCTAGGTTGATTAGCACTCGACATACCTTTGCACGCAAGATCTCCGCGACCCAGCATGTTACGGGAAAAAAGAAAAATATAGGTACGGCACTGAAACCAGCTCAAACGGTAAGCACGTCATCTCATTTGATTTGCCACCCAGGTGTTCCAAGTGCCTCATGGCTTCCGCAGCCAGAAGACATAACTTGGACTGGTCTTGGTTGACCAGAAGGAAGTCGTATAGGTAAACTATCACGACGTCCCTTCGCACGCGAGGTCTCCGCGACCCCGCATGTTACAGAGAAAAATACTTTGGTGTAAGCACTTCATCTTATTTGATTTGCCAGCCCAGGTGTTCCAAGTGCCTCATGGCTTCCGCAGCCAGAAGACATAACTTGGACTGGTCTTGATTGACCAGAAGGAAGTCGTATAGGTAAACTATCACGACGTCCCTTCGCACGCGAGGTCTCCGCGACCCCGCATGTTACAGAGAAAAATACTTTGGTGTAAGCACTTCATCTTATTTGATTTGCCAGCCCAGGTGTTCCAAGTGCCTCACGGCTTCCGCAGCCTGAAGACATAACTTGGATTGGTCTTAATTGACCAGAAGGAAGTCGTATAGGTAAACTATCACGACGTCCCTTCGCACGCAAGGTCTCCGCGACCTCGCATGTTACACTGAAAAATAGGTGTAAGCACGTCATCTCGTTTGATTTGCCAGCCCGAGCTTCCGCAGCCTGATTACAAAGAAAAATCGTTTTCAAAAATTCGTCTGCTCAACAACGCAAATAACACAATAACCCTGGATGAACTGTCGAAATAAAACCCATAGCGATCAATTGTCACTTTATATGTGTTACGCAATTACCCACTGGTCTTTGTAACTGATTCTTAAGAAAGGCCGGTGAGATTTTGCTGCCGGTAGGTGGCTAGTCTGCAGGTTGGAGAAAATCTGGGACCAAGGCGTGAGAAAATTGACGAGAACGTTTCGTTCGGTTGGACGAACTTGGTCAATCTTTTGAAGATCGAAAATTGGTCGCATCGATCCGTCGCTTTTCTTCCGCAGAAAAAGCTTGAAAATAAAACTGGACGTTTTGTTGGAAATAACTGAAATATTGCAGGGAATGCCCTGGTTGCATCTTGAATCATAATTCTTCTTTTAGGCATTAACAGAGAAGATTTTTATACAGCGGTATTCGAAACCCCGAAATTGCTGTCTGAAATGTGTCAGGTAGGCACTTTTCCCTGTTTTTGTTTCGAAAGAATTATTTTTATTTTGTTTTATAGGAGGTAAGCGCAGCTTGAATATTTTTATTCGGAATAATTATTTTACGTCTACTTTCTATACATTCGGTACTTTTAAAGCAAAATATTTGCAAGGTATGTTCGGACTCATTACCGAATGTATCAGAAATTTTTATACAAAAATAGCGGTGTCGTGGGACACCAGGTTGTAATGAAGTTTGTACATTCTATACATATACAAATGCTTGTAAACACACAAATTAAACACCCACACAATACAGCAAAAATGCCATGCCGGTAAAAAAAAAAAAAAAAAAATACTTTTTCCGGTCTAGCTCTCACTAGCCAAGTTTGCAGAGTATAATGTGCGATAAGGAACTTCGTCCCAAAAAGTTATTCGATTTCAACTCGGCAGGGTTATTGTGAGCCCAATCAATACCCTATAAACCGGATTGCAATAGTTCCCTTGTAAGGCGTTGGAAAGAAATCGTTTCCTTTGTTCAGACAACACAGTTCATTCGTTAATTTTTAAATTGTAATGCACGGAAAGGCGAGCATTTCTATCAATGCCTTCTTATACGAATATGTTGCCACGTGGGGTGTTAAAATGTATTGCTATTATCCGCTTGTTCGATCATGTTACATTAGTATTCTGTACGTATTGTTATTGCATTAAAAAGCTTGTAAGAAAACTGACCTGCTTGTAACGCGTCGATCCGAGGATCGACCGTTACCTGTGCATCCCGCTTTTGTTTCTTGCGTGGAGGTTCCTTTCGTTCGGCTTCGCTGTCCCTTGAACTGCTAGCGCACGAGGAGTCCTCCTTTTCTTGTTTTTGATCCCTCTCGGAAGACACGAGTTCGAAACGATCGACCGATTGGCCCCGGCGGTGGCCCCGTCGGGTTTGTTACTCGGAGCGGGATTTATTACGAAAAAAGCATTATTTTAATGTTTAACGTTGAAAATACAACCAATAGTTAATTCGCAACTAAATTGTCTAACATTATGATAAATACTTTTTAGAAAAGGTTAAACGATTAACCAAATATTCTTGGATTTCGACCGCACGCGGCGAAAGTACACAACGCTATGAATTCGGAATGTGACAGCGGTTCCCGCGTCCTAGCTGGCACAGAGTAAATACAACGACGGCGATAGTTACGCCATCTAGTATTCTAAAGTTAAACTAAAGTATCCTTACTATTGACCGCGCATATAAGGCTAAGTATACACTGCTTCTTCATAAACAATGCTGTATGTTTTCCGGAGGCACATCAATATGCTGTTTTTTTAAATAATGTGGGACAGTTCCTTTTTTGTACATATTTGTTTTTGTAACATTGTTATTATACGTATGTGCATAATTATCATTGTTGTTGGCACATCTTGATTTCAATTGTGAAGGTACTTTCTGGTAGTTTAAGTTGTTGATTTCTATATTTTAAAATACAAAGCGCTTCGATACAAAATTGTAGTTATAAGCGCTTACCATAACATCAGATGTATTTTACAATGAGCGATTTTCTTTTTAAACTATTCCCTAGTCGCTGGATAGATGGCGCTGAACTTGGTAAGTTGACAAGGAACGGAACATCACATCATTTCACTTGGATGTAATTTTGAGATCGTAAAACGAAACGTACATACAAATTGTCACATCACATCACAATGATATTTTGAATATAAATAACAACAAAAAAAGAAAAAAATATTTAACAGTCTTTTTATGGGTTTTCCACACCAGAAAGAAAATGTCCCAAGAGAAACAGAAGAAGAAGAAGTCTTTGCCTCGTGGATTTGCAATTTTTTTTTTCCAAGCGTTGTGACTTTGGCACCTAGTAACGTAGTCAGTTCAACGCCATCTACAGAGTTCTTGGAAATTATGTTTTTTTTTAATACTCAAAAAGAAAACAACTTATTAATTTTATGTGTTTTTTTATTAGGATGGTTAGTATTTAAGTGGCGATTATTTAGAACGTTTAGGGTAAACACTTTATTTTTTTTCTTTTATGAAGTGAAGAACACAATTCTGTTAGAAATAAGTAGGGATTTTATTAAAACATTAAATTTCAAAAACTAGTCACCCTGGTTTCATTTAACATCATCATCATCATTAGAGTCGAAAGACGTCCACTGCTAGACCTCCCGCAAAGTTCCCCCTCATTCATAACTCAATCTCGCAGAGAAACACCGAGCATAGCCCTCTTCATTAGCCTTTGGATGACCTTGAGCTTTCTTATGAGGCCCATTGTAAAACGCCACGTCTTAGTGCCGTAAGTCATAACTGGCAACACACACTGGCCAAAGACTTTTGTTTCGAGACACTGCGATATTTTAGACGAGAAGATCTCCCGTAGCCAACCTAACTTAACGAAGTTGGACTTACCTGGTTTGACCGTTCGTTCCAGGTACACACACAACATGGTCACCCTTAATAGCGAATTCTTAATGAATATCGAAAAGTATTTTTTTTTTCAGATACCGAATATATCGGATGACTTTTTTTACCGTCTCGAAAAAAATTGGGTATATTAGGTGAACGGAGTAAAAGCCTATGGCATACCCAACTTTTTTTTTTTTTATCAAAAAAAAATCCAAAAAATCAAAAATTCAAATCATAAGCAGGCTGCATATGATTTGAATTTCGATATTTTAAAACGATTTATTATTTTTTTTCAAAATTCCTGTTTTTATTGTACAAAAATGAAAAGTTTACATCGAATTTGTAGTATTTATTGGTACTTTGATATTTTTTTCTGTCTAAGCTATTAAAAAAAAAACTAGGTATGCCATATATGCTAGGCTTCTTTCTACTCTGTTCACCTAATATACCCAATTTTTTTCGAGACGGTAAAAAAAGTCATCCAGTATACAATGTTGATTTGTACATAAGTATTTAGTAGCTATTTATACTAAATGTTAGTGTCTCCTCTGGTTATTGATTCCATTATGATCTCAGGGAGATACAAACAATTATTTATTTGCAGAACGTGGAGCCAAATAAAATGTGTTTATTTAATAAATTCACTCAGTTTTACAACTTTATCTATATGCTACAAATTCGAACACACTTACTACTAAATATTTTTTGGAGTTGAATATAAATTGACCAATTATTTTCATAGAAATTCACGCTCCTAAGAGCGTGAAGAGGAGATTTGGATTGAGGAGCTATATTAAAAGTATTGTAGTATCTTGAATATCAACAGTACAGGACTCAAGATTTTTAGTAGGTGAGTAACACATCATACCAAATTATGATAAACATTCATCCATGATGTTCCTAGTTCCGACGTGGCGACTAAATCAAACGTTTAGATTGAGGTGTCACCTTTATATGCGTGTGGTGTGAGGGCCACTTTATTCAAACTCTTTGAAAATATGCTTAGGATTTAGTGAACATTCCCAAAGAATTGTGAAAGTTGGAATCAGATTTTGTGAAAGTCAACTTTGCGAGATATGGACTGTAAAGTGGGGCCCTCAGTTCTCACATAGAGGATTGAGGGCCCACCTGTACCTGATAAACTATGAACACTACAGATAAAGTCTTTATGCCAAAATCTAAGCTTATACCAAACAAAATTTGTGAAAACAAGATATTATCGCAAAACACTGTCCTACTTGGTATATCTTCGTTCAAAATGGGCCCTCAATCCTCACACACGTAAAAGTTTATCACGCAAATAAAATGAAACCAATTATGTTAATTTATCTTTTGAAGTATTATACTACAAAATCGAGGATCGAACCTACAAACTTTTTAAACTTACTACTAAATATGTATTAAATTTCATTAAGATAGGAAAGGCACCTCAATCCTTACGGAAATGTGCTTTTTACTTTGCAGTACAGCACTAGTGTGGGAAAATGCGCCACAGATAATAGAATGGCTGGCTGGTTTATATTTTTTAAGGGCGGTAATAGAGCCTTTATAGAGGCTTGTGGCTAAGTTTATAACAGCCGCACGGGTCGATCGATCAGGCTAAGCTACGCTAGCCGCGGTTGGTCCGTGGATGGGTGACCATCTTTAGGTACTCCCGTACCTCGGCAAGCACGTTAAGCCGTTGGTGCCGGCTGTCCTTCGTGGATCTTTGACAGTCGTTACGGGTCGTCGTTAGAAGCCCGAAAGTCTGAGAATCAGTCTTACCGAGGGGTATCGTATTAAGCAGTAATTTGGGTTATAGAGGTCAGATAGGCAGCTGCTCCATGTAAAATACTGGTATTCAGCTGCATTCGGTTAGACTGGAAGCTGACCCCAACATAGTTTATAACCTAAATATACCAATTTATTTAATTAAAAGGCTAGGCAGATGATGATGAATAGAGCGCCTTTACAGTTTCTGTAATTTTATAGAGATAGGAATAAAATAAAAGATAAACAAAAGTTTATTATTGGAAACAATTATTTTAATTTATTACAGAAAATTGAGTATTTGACCACAGAAAGATAACAATAAAACTTATATTTAGAGATTCTTTTCTTACTGTATAGTGAAATTAACTAATATCACATTTATTTTGGGGACATAAGTACACAGATAAATTGTATGTTGAATGATGATGATTGTTTGTTGATTGTATGTTGTTGTTGTTGATTGCTTGTTGTGATTGTTGTTGTTTGTTGTTGTATGGTGATTGTTTGTTTGATGATTGGGGTGTGTGTGTGTGTGTGTGTGTGTATTGTTGTGTTGTGTTGTGTTGTTGTGTTTGTGTTGTTATATTCTTATGAGAAAAAACAAAACGACGATAAACATATCTCAAACATCATAAATTTGAGTTTTTTAATATATATATGGCCAAATGCCAATCCGATGTGTATTTAAAAATATATTAGGCCTTTTTATTGGATTGACTTTAAAGTGTCATGATTCCCATAAGGCAAGCATAGCCGTTGACAGCGCCACCATTGAAAAAACAAACCTTTTTCTAGCGTTAACTGCTTTATCTCCGAACCTAGGAGGTTTACCTAGTTGATTTTTATACAAAAAATCTACAACATCAGAAGGCCAATTCTCGTACCCAAAAACGTTCAAATTCAAGTCACAATCTCGTGCCAGCGACAATCAAATGTCAAAAATGTAGGTAAACGCTATACAATTTTTGACAGATTGAGACTGAGATGAGATTGCGAACGTTGTTAAGAGGAACTGCGGGTGCTCTTTTCTCCATATAAACGCTCTCGCTTGTTTTCTTTCTGTATAATGACCATAAAGCAATGATTTTTTACAGAAATATAAATATTAGCTACTTGTATGCCCCTATATTTTCGTTTTTGATGATACATTATTTTCACAAGAACTAGAACCCTCAAAAAATGCTCAAAATTGCCTATTCAGACCGCTGTCAACAGAGGCCTAGTGTACCAATTTGACAACTATTAACGAAAAAAGAAAAACATAGGGGCATAGTATATGTATATCCTTCTTATTCAGTTTATGAAATATCTTTTAAATTGGTCCAATATTGGAGGAGGAAATAGGTGAGAGCCAAACCTCGAAATGTGACTTTTTACTTATGCTATTCAGTCAGATCTACAGTTGTCCTTATCGCACGAATTTGAGGGCGGAGCGCTCGCAAAGCGACAGCAATAGTTTCTTCAAATATCTAATTTTTAAAAATCTGGCCGCCCGCATTTCCACTTAAAAATACGCGAATTGCCCCTCTGACTAAAAATGTGTGCATAGGATAGGAACAGACTTATTAATTTTTAAATGGTGGCGCTGTCGGTTATCGTCTCTACTCGCCTTAACCTTTAAAATTATTTTTTAATATTCTTATGAAGCAATCACAACATTAATAATGAGATTTTTAGAAACTTCCTCCATTCATTATTTTGTGTACATAGTTTAATAAATTCTTGTCAGTACAAGTGGTACCCAACTGATAAGGCACGTCGTGAATCTTCGTTCGCACAGAAAATAAAGTATGGCCCCGAAGATTAACGAAAGAATGTTAAAACTTACAATCAACCTTAGACCACTACTATAAGGTTCATAATACACTGCTGCTGTTAGTTCCGTCTCACTCGCATGTATGGCGGCTGACGAACAAGCTCCGCGGCGCGCGCTAACATGGCGGCAGCTACCGATCCGACCAATAGCGGTACAGGAAAAAAGAAGCGCGGTGCGTGGAGCGTGCCGATTGGTCAATAGCATTTCCCGCGCTTTGAAAATTCATCTTCTGCGCAGGTACGTCGGTAAGCCATATCAATTGGGTACTACTAAGTACCTACGTATTTAAATAGAACTTAGTGTGTACTAAGCCGCTTTTGATATTATTCACAAACCCAGTTCTAATATTTTATTTACGATATTTTAAATAAGTATTTTACAAATTAGATAAAAACAGAGTCTCTTGTAGTTTTTAAAGAGCGTTGCTTGTCTATCGACACTTATTTTAAACATTTAAAAACTTTCACCCTAATGTAACGGAAATTCCCTTCGGTTTTGACAAATATAATAGTGTATACTTGGCTTTTTTCAATTTGACACTTTATAATATACTACGTATATACGAGTATAATGACGGCAATACATGTTCAGGTATACGTGATTACTTGAAAAAAATTACCTATACTTTTGAGATTTACCTGATAATGTATGGTCGTCGTCTTAAAGCAATCGTGTCGTCTAAATATACACCAATATTTTATCATAATTTATTTTCCCCTTAAAATTACTATCCAAGCCAAATTAAATGGTTTATTTTTTTTTTGCATCTTTTTATTGTTTATTTGAAATTGGAACAAAACCAGCACATAAATGGATTCATAAAAAAGAAAAATACAATTCTTGAAAACAATAATTACTGTACCCATCTCAGTTTTGTTAATCTACATATGTTGCAAAAGTTAAACCAAGTAGCAAAAAATTTGCATTTATTTTGGCTTCAATATTAAGTACCTTATATTTAACAAATAAATAAATTAAAATCTAAGACTTTACTAGGTTTTGGACACTATAAAAGTAAGATCTCGATATAAAATATCATAGAATCAAAAATAGAGATTTTAGTGGGGTTGTTTAAAAGCTTCACCGCAAGAGAGCGCTATGTATTTGTCACATGTCAAAGTCATCTTGAAGACAAAGCGACCAATCGGCGACAAGAAAAACACTTAACGCCATCTCGCGGCAAAGTTTTCAGTAAGGAACTCCATTGACAGCTGAATGAAAGTAACAAACACTTAGCGCCATCTACACGGAACTAATTTGACAGTTTTCTTCCCCATTGCAAAACAATAATTTTATTTTCCAAAAGGTATTTCTATGGGGTATGAAGTTTCATTGAAGCCCCTTGCTATAATCTAACCCAGATGATAACTTTTATAGAGTCATACTAACCTACTGTTTGGACCCTCAGAATTATGTCTTAAAATTCTTTGATTCTTAAAACCTTTTTTCAATACACATACTATATTAAACTAACAAGCAGATCATAGTTCATTTAAATGCGATTTCTCGATCTTCCTCCTAGGAACTATTCGATTAGTTGTACACACTCATCATAGCATTTTTATATTGACTGCTTAAGGGGGATGCGCTAACGTAGCCAGCGATTCAAATTTTCTTACGTTTTTTGCAATTTGTAGGTCAGTGTCAGGTTGTATGTTGATGAAAATATGATTCGCGGCCGTAACTAATATTAGTTACGGCCGCGAATCTTACAGAATTATAATCATTACAATCAGAAATACAACTCCATCGGTCATATTACAAAACGAGGTTTTTCTTCTGTCATGTAAACCATGACAGAAGAAAAACCTCTTTTCAACAATAACAATCGAGCCAGTTTTTGTAATAAGAACCTAGCTGTGATAGAAATACAGTTCTTTATACAAAACTGACAACTTAGTCCGGTACTAAGTTCGAAAATCAAAAAAGGGTCCATGGTTGAAACCTGGGTTTGAAGATGAACCTTGTTTTGTAATAAGACGGCATAAGTTTGAATTGACCTCAAATCTCATGATTTCTTGAAGTAGTCATCCAATAGGGTAATATGAAGTTAGAGAGTTGTATTAATGATTTTTATGATTATAATTCTATAAAAAAATATTTTATACGGCCGCGAATCATATTTAGATCAACATACAACTTAATAGTGACTTGAAAATTGCAAAAAAACGTAAGAAATTTTGAATTTCGCGAGATACCCTGGCGCTTTCGCCTTAATCATGATTAAAACCGTTGACTTTGAGAAAATACTTATATAGTAAAGGTATTAGTTGCCAAAAAGATGGACACCCGAATTTTATACTGAATGTCAATATTGTTACTAAGCCGACGTTCTCACCGGGCGGCGTAAAAAAATCGCCGCGATTTTTTTTCGCACACTGCATTTTCAACGCTCTGCTCAGCGCCGGGAGTTGAAAATCCAACAGAGTGTTTTTCGTCGCGCTGGGATGCACTCTGTTTTTGTTAGGTTAGATTCTCGAAGCTCGGCTCCACACCGAGAGTTGAAAATCTAGTGCGCGATAAAATCCCGCCGCAATTTTTTTACGTTTGTTTGCAAACGTCTGCTTATTCAGTGAAATCTAAAAAGTAGATTTTCCCGTTTTGGTGGAGTCTAACTTTTAAGGGAACCATTCGTGGCCCATAGGCATACGACTGTAGCACTTCCACAGTAACATATCGGCAATGATTTAATAGGGTCACTCCACCGACTAATACCTTTAGATTTTGTGCGCAGCAAACCCAGCTTCAGAATTTGGGTGTCAGGCTATTAATTTCCATAAGCTACCATCCAATGCCTACTTATAAGTTATAAACCTCTGTCTTCCACCTTGCTGTAATGTCAGTGCGTTATCCGTGGTGATGTGGGACGTTGCGAGACCGCGACGTGCGCGTCCAGACCGTCTGAGGCGCGAGACGTCCGGCGGAGCCAAGCGGCGCCTGATGGTTTCTCTGCAAGTAAATGCACTGGTAATCAAAATAATGCCTAAGTAAAAAAAAAGAAATTCTTTTTAGTCAGAACGTAGGTGAACGAGGAGCTCGTGGCTAAGTAATAACAGCCGCACGGGTCGGGTCGGGTCAGGTTAAGCTGCGCTTGCCGGGGTTGGTCCGTGGGTGGTTGACCATCTTCACATACCGAGACTCCTCCGTGCCCCGGAAAGCACGTTAAGCCGTTGGTACCGGCTGTCATTTGTAGATCTTTGACAGTCGTTACGGGTCGTCAGAAGCCCGAAAGTCTGACAACCAGTCTTACCAAGGGGTATCGTATTACTCAGTTACTGGGTTGTGGAGATCAGATAGGCAGTCGCTCCATGTAATATACTGGTATTCAGCTGCATCCGGTTAGACTGGAAGCCGACCTCAACATAGTTGGGAAAAGGCTAGGCAGATTGAGTCAGAACGTAGGTATAAATATACGAGTATATATGGAAAATTTCAGGATGATCGGTTCAGTGGTTTAGGCGTGAAAAGGGAACAAACAAACTAACTTAGCATTTTATAATATTTTTTTTATTTTTTTATTATTTTTTTTTTTTTTTTATAATATTAGTTAGGATTAGTTTGGATGAAAAACTCACCAGGCATGCTATCGCTCTTCTGTGTAATCAGCTGCTTGAACTCAGTGGATAGCCTCCTCCGGCCATGTTCATACTTCGCTTCCTTAGCGAGAAGAGTCTCGCGTTGTATCTGAGTCCTCAACTCACTCGGCACGTCGGGTATGAAGAGCTGCATCAAACCGGTTAAGCCGAAGACTACGTGCTGTTGTTCGTAAGGAGAAATTATACGTTAGTTTTTGTAACTAAATTGGCAACACTTGATTAAAATGGCATATTATAAAAAGAGATGATTTAAAGTTTTTCCATATAGGAAAAATTTAAATTAATGTAGTATTTTTGTCAAACAATAAGAATTCCGTTTCATAAGAACTAGTGTAGCGCTATGAGAACAGATGGCGCTGAATTTACCCGCAATCACAGCCTGCAATAGCCGGCACAATGGGGAAGAAAACTGTCAAATTAGTTCCACGTAGATGTCGCTAAGTGTTTGCTACTTTCATTCAAGCTGTCAATGGAGTTCCGTGCTGAAAACTTTGCCGCTAGATGGCGCTAAGTGTTTATTCTTGTCTCCGATTAGTCGCTCTGCCTTCAAGATGACTGACAATAGGTGACAAACACACAACGCTCTCTCGCGGCGAAGTTTCCGGTAAACAAACCCATTATTAATGCAACATTTCTTGATATAGTTGCACTACCGGATAAGAGATAGCGCTATTTACAACTTAACCATTTCTTAAATGGTTTCGCCACTAACCGCTAGATGGTGCATTTAACAATTTTCTTCTTTCCGTTCTAGTACGATCAGCCTCAAAATACTACAATTTTATAACCAATGTGTAATAATGTTTTGTGGCTACACATTGATACAATATTATGGAACAAAGATTGTAGACAGTTAAATTATTTCTTGCCTTTTCTTTCTATAATGACTGATTGTTGCAATGTCTTGACTTTTTAATTATCCCGCGTTTTGTAAGATTTATTTAGTCACCATTTTATTGATCAGTTCATAGATGGCAGCAATAGATGGCGCTTACCTCAAAAATGACGACGAAGGCTAGTCTAGCCGCGAACACATGCCAATAGTGAGGGGACAGGCCGTAGGGGTCGGAGTGCTCGGGGGGGTTCCTGTACCCCCGGTAGGCGCACACTGGGGGGTCCACTTCATTCTCGTCCGCTCCCCAGTCTTCTCTGTAGTCTGATGTGTTGAACCCTGAGAAAAAATTGGATTTTGATGAA
The DNA here is from genome assembly GCA_905163495.3 of Cosmia trapezina. Classification (NCBI taxonomy): domain Eukaryota; kingdom Metazoa; phylum Arthropoda; class Insecta; order Lepidoptera; family Noctuidae; genus Cosmia; species Cosmia trapezina. The sequence goes on along the minus strand of LR991049.1, from coordinate 4,717,586 downwards.
ATGTAAAAAAAAATACCGCCCCCCCTTTATCTCCGAAGTTTGCAAAAAGAAAAATCTGAAATTATTCTATGTGATAGAAATTTATGTAAAGATTACAGGAAAAATAAAATGATGTCTCTAAATCACACTTTTTCAGAAATCGGAACGGAACCCTCGGTGCGCGAATCCGACTCGCTCTTGACCGGTTTTTTTTTGATAATCTGGCAGTTTGAGTACAGACAATAGCACATCAGGTTATACCAAACTGTCAAATTTCTCCAAATAATTTTAAACCTTAAAATGTTGACGGTTAAGTTCAAAATCGAATGAGAAAATTTGACAGTTTCTAGCAATGAGGTATCATCATTGGTTTCTAGTAACTTGACCTGTTGCTATGTGTACATTATGCGGCCTACCATACACGATTACTGACAAACGCATGCACGGACTGGACTGGTCCACTCAAATCTGTGTGGTTCTTGCTCTCTAGAACTCATACAGGGGGTAAGGGACAGCCCTACGCAGACTGATGGGGTGAATTCAGTATATCATACTAAGATGACCGGTACATGAAATTATTTGACGATACGGTTGGCGCAGTGGTTGAGCGATTGACTGCTGCGCAGCATGTCGCGGGTTCGATTCCCGCACGGAACCAATATTTGTACGACCTACAAGTATTTGTTCTGAGTCTGGGTGTTTTTCTATCTATATTATGTATGTATTTACAAAAAAAAAAAATGTATATAAGTAGTTTATCAGACATCTCGTTACCATAACACAAGCATTAGGTTGCTTAGCTTGGGACTAGATGGCGTTGTGTAAAATGTCCAAGGATATTTATTTATTTATTTCAGGAACGTCATGGGATGGGAATCCAATAAACCTGATTTGTTTGTGTTTTTGTGCACAAATCGGAGCGTCTGTTACTGGTTGGGAGGGGTAGGTAATAGGTAAGCGATGAGTTCGATGAACTCTGTAGATAAACAGAAAGTGATCAGCTGATTTCACGCGTCGTTCGTTAGAGTATTTCAACATCCATTGCTGGTTTTTTTTCTGCTCTTTTTTTACATAAATGGAGTGCTGCGAACACACAATGTAATTTTACACTGAAATAAAGAAAATGTAACTGAAAAACTATAAAAAAAATGAAAATTTTCCGCTGGAATAAGATTCAAAATGAGGAGCTGAATGTACCCTGTTAGTTTGCGGAGGGAGGGCTGTACCTTACACCCTGTAGGTATAGTTTTAGAAGACAATTTAACTTTAACGCGTAAAAGTGATTTAATTTAAACCAATTTCCAGAAGTAAATAACAAATTATCGTTTAGCTAAATACTTACATGATAAAGAATGGTCAATATACCCAACAAGCGTATTATCGGGCGAGTACACATATTTGTAGACCATACGAGGTATGAAGTCGCTCGTGTACGCTATCACAAAGGCCTGAAAACAAACAGTACAATACAGTTCAGGAATCTATTTATTAGTAGAATGGATGCCCTAGACTGAGGCTAAGTAATAACATGACCATCTCTCGGGAAGCACGTTAAGCCGTTGGTCCCGGCTGCGTATATAGAAATGATAATTCAGTACGTCCCCTCAGACGGAGACGAATACCTAGAGTTAGCGCATTTCCAGGCGTTAAACACACGTAAATGCTAATATTCAGTAGCATTTACGCGGAATTAGTATTTACTAGCATTTACGTGTGTTTAACGCCTGAAAATGACTCTATCGTCTCCGCCTGAGGGGCCGTACTGTAGTAGCATTTCTAGATACGCGTCCCGGCTGTCATTTTTGGATCTTTGACAGTCGTTACGGGTCATCAGAAGCCCGAAAGTCTGACAACCAGTCTTACCAAGGGGTATCGTATTACCCAGTGACTGGGTTGTGTAGGTCAGATAGGCAGTCGCTCCATGTAAAATACTGGTATTCAGCTGCATCTGGTTAGACTGGGAAAAGGCTAGGCAGATTGATTTTGATGCTGGACTCTGTACAATAACACACACGGTACGGATTTTGGTCAGTTCAGACGGATCTGAAGGCACAATTGATCATGTTTGTTAGGTCTTTATGGCCCCAAGATCAACACGCCCACGGAAATCGGAGTGATTACAAATCGTTACAACAAAACCGTCTGATCGAATTGAGAAGCCGCTCAAATTGATTTGGCGTAGTTTCGTCGGTTTAGATTGATTGTCTGTTAGCTTTTAGTGCCAATAATGCCTGAGTTCTGAAGAATTCTTATACGGAGGTCTCAATAGCTAGCTATTGATTCGATAAAATGATGTATTTAAGCGAATTCCTTCCTTATGCTCAGTTTTTGAGGTCCTCAGATGAATCCTCGACTTTTAAGCTAAATTCTTTCTTAAGGCGATACCAAATTAAATTGGGGGTTTTTTCGTACCCATTTATTTCACTATTGCAGCATGTATGGATTTAATTTTTGGATAATATGTTTATTGACTATTTGATTATTACTCTGACTGAAGGAAAACACAATTGGGTTAAATTTCCTCGAGACAATTTGATTCCGAAAAGACCTCTTTTTTACCCGACTGCGCCAGAAGGAGGGTTATGTTTTTCGAGAGTATGTATGTATGTAACTGACCGAAGATCTTTGGGGAATGTCCATTAAAGTCTGTACCTCCATAATTGAGACTATAGCGCCTTACTTAGCCTTAATATTTAATTTTTGTGTAGATCAAGGAGTTTTCCCGGATTTAATGAAATACAGTAAGGTAATTCCACTTTTTAAATCCGGAGACAGTAAAGACAAAAATAATTATAGACCAGTATCCGTGTTGCCGGTTTTCAGCAAGGTGTTTGAAAAGGTAATGCTTAATCAAATGCTCAATCATTTTAACACGAATAAAATACTTCACGATCAACAGTTTGGTTTCACCAAAGGACGTTGTACGACCGACGCCGGTGTAACCTTATTAAAACACATTTTTAACGCGTGGGAAGAGGCCCAAGACGCCATAGGCATTTTTTGTGACCTCTCCAAGGCATTTGATTGCGTCGATCATGAAACCTTACTCTTGAAACTTGAGCATTACGGACTTGGAAAACTTGCCCTCAGTTTAGTAAAATCTTATTTAAATGATAGACAACAGCAAGTTCAAATAAATGGTGTCAATTCACTGTGTTTAAAAGTTAAAATGGGTGTTCCACAAGGCTCGATATTGGGTCCTTTCCTCTTTTTAGTGTATATTAATGATTTACTCCATTTATTAAAAAATCAACCACAAATGGTGCTATTTGCTGATGATACTTCATTAATTTTTAAGGTAGATAGACGTGCTACAAATTTTGACGACGTCAATAACGCCCTACTGCAGATCCAAAATTGGTTCACTGCTAATAATTTAGTATTAAATGGGAAAAAAACTAAGTGCATCAGATTTTCTTTACCAAATGTCAAAAGTAGTGATTGTGAGATAGTATTGAATCAAGAGAAACTAGAATTCGTCGATAAAACCGTTTTCCTGGGGATTACGCTCGACTCAAGGCTACAATGGGGTCCTCATTTAATATCACTTGCAGGACGGCTAAGTTCAGCAGCTTATGCTGTCAGAAAAATCCGTCAATTTACTGATGTAGATACCGCGAGGCTAGTCTATTTTAGTTACTTTCACAGTATCATGTCTTACGGTATTTTACTTTGGGGACGGGCTGCAGATATCGAGTCCATTTTTATTCTGCAAAAACGAGCCATCAGAGCCATATATAATCTTCGCAGGCGCGATTCTCTAAGGGAACTGTTTAAGGATATTAACATCATGACGGTACCTTGTCAATATATCTACGAAAACATCATGTACGTAAGAAAAAATTTACATCTTTTTAATAAAAGAGGTGAAAGGCATAATTATAATACTAGAAATAAGGACCTATTAGCTCAACCAGGTTTTAGGCTGGCTAAAGTAGACTCATCGTTCATGGGGTACTGTTTAAAATGTTACAATAAAATACCTCCACACATACTTCAACTAAATGAGACGAAATTTAAAACTTGTATAAAACGCACACTATGCAGGCAGGCATATTATAAGTTGGGGGATTACATAAATGATAAAAATGCTTGGCTCCATGCTGGTCCTGCTCCACAACCTCAACTAATTAATTAACATTTGAAGATACTGTTAAGCAACTGCTGAAGATTGTAAGAATAGCTTTGCATTGTGTAGACTCAATCACCTTTGTATTGTATAATTGCTTAGTACATGTGTGAGTACTATGTACCTACTCTAAAGCTACCATTTACTGGGTACGTCTTTATTTGACTTGGGTGTGCCCTGGCGGCTGAGAGTGTGTCATGCTCACTCTAATGCCTCGCTGATGGTGGCGCGTGTGTTGGATCATTTAACGAATCCATACATCAGGTTTGTGAACGGGCGCTGTTGGTGGAGGCTGGTCATACCTTAGCTGCCACGGCTTATTTTAATTTTAATTTTGAATTGTTTTTTTTTTATTTTTTTTTTTTATTACGGACGCTTTTAACGTTCATCGTTCTCACATGTATAATTTCAACATGAATGATGTTACCAATATTTTGTAACTATATTTTGATTTAAAAGAGTGTCCGTGGAGTTTCTTGCCCGTTCTTCTCCATAGATCTACGTTTTGGAATGGGCAACTAGCTTCAACTTTCTGACTTACCTACTGACCGACTCTTTGACAATTCAAAAGTGCCTGTAATTGGTTTAATTGAAATAAATGCTTTGAGTTTGAGTTTGAGTTTGTATGTATAATTGTTTGGCACGCTCTGCGGCCTGAACGGCTCGATGGATTTTAGCTTGAGAGGTGTCGTTAGATTTGTATTTACTGTGAGAGTGACACTGAGTATATCAAAATAAAAAATAAACAAAATGGCGGATTTTTGGCGCTAAATAATGTCTTAAAAAAATTTTTTTTCTCAAGACCTGTCGAGTGGGGCATCAAAATAAAGGGTTTTAAAAGGTGATAACAAAAATATACACAACTTATATGGTGAAATACTTTTCACCATATAAGTTGTGTATATTTTTCCTCGAAGTGACAAATCGTAAAAAAGCACGTACAATAAAAACCTCTGCGAAATCTTTCACATTTGTAAACTAAAAAGCTGGAAATAAAAAAAAGTAATTAAAAAACCCGACTGCGGTAAAAGACTTAAAAGAAAAAAAAAAGTAGATTAGTTTACAGAAAAACTGAAAAGATAAAAACAAGCCCATTTTAAATTAAATAAAAGTTGAAAGCAGGCGGGACCCATTCAATTTTTAAGTCTTTTACCGCAGTCGGGTTTTTTAAATTTTTTTAATTACTTTTTTATATGTTTTTCTATAATTCTAAAATCCTATGTAATTTAATTGCAAAATTACATTAAAAATGTGCGTATTAGGGAACTCTGGCTGAAAACATTTTTGATAGATAGCTTAATTTATTTTTAAACAATTTTTATTTGATTTGGCGCTTTGATTTTGGTTCCAGCGCATTGTTGCGCTCTCTTTTTTCGCATGTGGAAGTAAATGACTCTGTTACTTTCTTATTCCCCGCCCAGTTCGCTTTTTACATATGAATCACGATATCGAACCAATAATCACCATCGAACAGATAAACTCCGTTTAAAAAAAAACCTCAGAAACCGGGCACTAATCATTCACAAATCACAATCCATAACGTAATAAGCATAGAGCAGGGATTTGAAACTTTCTCTTTGTAATGAAAAGTACTTTGAATAAGAGGGTGTTAGGTTGTGGTGGTGGTGGTGGTGTTGGTGTTGTTGTTAGGTGGTGTGTGTGTTGTGTTATTGTTAGGTGGTGTGTGTGTTGTGTTGTTGTTATGTGGTGTGTGTTGTGTTATTGTTAGGTGGTGTGTGTTGTGTTGTTGTTATGTGGTGTGTGTGTTGTGTTATTGTTAGGTGGTGTGTGTTGTGTTGTTGTTATGTGGTGTGTGTGTTGTGTTATTGTTAGGTGGTGTGTGTGTTGTGTTGGTTTTATTGTGGTGTGTCCACACACACCACCATATTATTATTAGTGCTACTTACATTTGACACGACAGCAGCGTACGTAATTCCTTTGAGAATGCCGTACCTAAAACAAAAAAAGTTTAAGAGAATATTGTTCTTGCGGTGGTGAAAATATGAGTTAGTCAGCAGGTTGGATGCGGGGCTGACATTCCAAGATGCAATGGATGTACAGACGCCAACAGGTCAAGCCACCCGAAACTGTCAAATTTTCCCAATGAACCTTGAACCTAATACTTTAGCGATAAAGATGAAAATCTATTAAATAAATTTGATAGATTAAAGTAGCTTGATGTGCTGGCCTCTGTATATTTATATAAGACTAGCTGCGCCCCGCGGTTTCACCCGCGTAGACCGGGATAAAAAGTAGCCTATGTGTTAATCCAAGGTATAAGCAGTGGGCTGCATCAATTGGGTAACCCCGTTGTATTAAAATTTTTATCTACACCCATGCTATAAATCCTCTATACAAGTTTCTGACACAGTTAGCTTATTGCCAACATTAAAACAACCAGTGTCATAGTAACCATAATATCATCCAAACGGGTGTTATAATGTTGTACTGAATTTCATAATGCAACTCGTTTTCAAAAAAAGAACATTGTAATGCACGCGCGTTTCACTACAACAGCGCTGTAATTTAAAAAAAGAACTTATTCGAATTCACGTCGTATACTATGACGCCGGCCGCCATATTCGATACGAGTATTAGTATTGCAAAAAACTGTTTCAGAACCTTTTATAGAAGATTCATAACGTGGATGTAGATAAAGTCTTGTATGCAACTGTACATAATTAGGTATTAAAACACTCATGTGATACTATTATGACACGTTCGTGTTTTAATACCCCTTATTATACGTCAGTTGCATAAATAACTATAATACAACTGAGAAGGCCTATGTCCAGCTTAAGACGTCTCTGGGCTGTACGATGATATCACATGTACTTATCAAGCGGTGCCGTGTTACCTAGTAACTGGGTTCTGGAGGTCAGGTAGGCAGTCGCTCCATGTAAAATACTGGTATTCTGCTGCATACGGTTAGACTGGAAGCCGACCCCAACATAGTTGGGGAAAGGCTAGGCAGATGATGGTCAGGCAGGTCATCAGATAACTTGAAGCTCAAAATGCCTATGCATTCCACAACTTTCCTCGACAAATCCTTTACTGTCCAGGCCGCTCGTTTGTGGAATGCATTGCCCGTTCAAATTAAACGCGCGCAGTCGTTACCTATGTTTAAAAGGCTCGTAAAGGAACATTACTTGTCGTTGTGATCTTGTTCTCATAACTGTTCAATTAAACATCTTTAGTCTTCATTAATTTTCGTTGCTTAAATATTTAGTATGTATGTATTTATGTATCTATTATTTAGGATATGTATGTATGTATTTTAGTTTAATATTGTATAAGTTGGTATTTACTATTTGCACCAACAACAGCCCCATTTTATATCGTGATAAATCACTGTCCATCCTAAGGTTGCCTGGAAGAGATCGCGGAAAGCGATAAGGCCGCCCATTGTATGTTTTGTAGTGTATATGTTTTCTTTTGTTATGTATTTTTGTGGTGTACAATAAAGTATATATAAATAAATAAATAAATGATGATGACTTATGATGGAAGCTAGCTTATCTGTTTGATGTCGTGTTGAAAATGATTTGCCTTGCCCCCTAGAGCAAACAGTTGTCGGAAGAATGAAGCAAGATGTTTGTTACTCTTTCACGCAAAAACTACAGAACGTATTTTGATGAAATTTGGCACACAGCTAGTTTAAGACCTGGATTAACACATAGGATACTTTTTATGCCGATATTCTTATGGGGTCGAGACTTACGCGGGTGAAACCGCTGGGTGTTGTTAGTGGGTTATACATACCAAGCACCAATATCTTCAACTCTCTCAGCCAATGGCCTGCGAGCTTGTGTGACCATCTTGTACGCGTCCAGTCGTATCTCAGCTATGTTGTTAAGCAGAGCGAATAGAGGAGCGAGAGGAAACGCTGCCACGAACAGCGTCACGAAACCGTATTGAAGAACTGGAAATAGAAAATAAAAAACGTTTTGGTGAGTGAAATAGCCGCAGTTACTTTCTTAGGGTGCGTTTCCGTTAGTTCTGCCGCACTGGGCGGGGCCTACAGTAACAAAACGCATGACAGCAGTGCGCGCACTTCAAAGACATTCCATACTTCACAGATTATGCGGTAGAAAAACGCACCGCAATGCGCGCTCGCCCTTATAGAAAGAAAGAAAATGTTTATTAGTCACAATACCATCTATCTATCTATACAACATTCGTTTTTGTTTACCCTAAACCTGAAAAGGGGTCATTGTACTCATCATTTTGAACATTTTTTTCTATTGGACCAACCTTGAAATCGCGAAAAAAAATCAGCTGTTTAGTACATTTTGACGAGTTTGATGTAGATAAATGTACTGAACAGCTGATTTTTTTTTCGCGATTTCAGGTTTGGTCCCATAGTAAAAGTTGTTCAAAATGATGAGTACAATGACCCCTTTTCGGGTTTAGTGTAAACAAAAACTAATGTCGTATAAGTAAAAAGAGAAGTCCTGATTGACTGACTCATCAACTCCCAGCCCATACCCTTGTACCTAGAAAGCTGAAATTTTGCACAGACGTTCCCTTTTTATTGTAGACAAGGAATAAGGAAGGATTTCCCGGGAGCACGTTCCCGTGGGTTATTTTCCGACAGCCACGCGGGAGAAGTCGCGCGGGAAGTGCTAGTATAGCATAATCAGCATATTGTGTTCCCACTGCTGGGACATAGGCTTCCTCTCAGTGATCCCAGTGGGCCGTAAACCGTAATTCACCACGCGGGCTCAGTGCGGGTTGGTAGATGTCACATGTCTTCCAAATTCTTGGTCCTAGGACATGCCGGTTTCCTCACGATGTTTTCCTTCACCGTTTTGAGAGCAGCGGTGATGAAATTATTTAAACAAACTAAAGCGCCTGCCTGGGTCCGACTCTACACGACCCAACTCGTAAGTCGCGGGCGTTAACACAAGGACCACATTCGAAGAAAATTAAAAACTACTACTGTACTACGAGATGGGCTCGTGGCTAAGTAATAAAAGCCACAAGAGTCGATCGATTAGGAGAATGGAAGAAGAAAACGTGTGCGCGAGCCCCACGTACGTGGGCAGGAAGATGTTGAAACAAATTCGCTTAAATGATATGATATGAAAGAGAAGGGAGTGAATGATAGCGTGACGGTTGACAGGGGAGAATGGAAGAAGAAAACGTGTGCGCCAGCCCCACGTACGTGGGCAGGAAGATGTTGAAACAAATTCGCTTAAATGATATGATATGAAAGAGAAGGGAGTGAATGATAGCGTGACGGTTGGCAGGGGAGAATGGAAGAAGAAAACGTGTGCGCCAGCCCCACGTACGTGGGCAGGAAGATGTTGAAACAAATTCGCTTAAATGATATGATATGAAAGAGAAGGGAGTGAATGATAGCGTGACGGTTGATAGGGGAGAATGGAAGAAGAAAACGTGTGCACCAGCCCCACGTACATGGGCAGGAAGATGTTGAAACAAATTCGCCTTGTTGTTTCATGTTGCATTGCCTAGTATAAAATATGGACGGCATGTAACAAGCCAGGTACACCGTACACGTAATACTCACTCATTTCGAGATACTCATCGAAGAGTGCCAGCCTCCCAGGGTCCTGCAGATGGTAGTCCTGCTCCCACGCCATGTGGGGCTTGTTCAGGTCTCTGGTCACAGCTCGGTGGGACCTCTGGCGCCACCAGTTGTGGAACTTCCTGCGGTGAAAGGTGGAGGGGCGAAATTAAGACATTTAACGACTTCAAAAACCAAAACGAATAAAATACTTAACTTTCATAAAAAACTTAACAGCTTCTGAAGTCGGTGCCAAGCTAAGGTGCATTGAAGACTTGAAGACACCGATTTCAGAAGCTGTTAAGTTTTTTATGGAAGTTGTTTTATTCGTTTTTGGTTTTTGAAGTCGGTTTTTAATTTTTTTTAAGTAAATTTATTTTTTCATCTTTAGTTGAATAAACAATTAAGTGCCTAATAGACGAACGAAAAGAAGAATCATGAAAATAGGCTTGGAAATGCCGCAGATACAGTACATTTATGCATATAACTTCGGACATAATTATGAATAATTACCAAATGTATTATATACTAAAACCTTCCTGAAAGTATATAGATCACATTAGTGAAATAATCATCAAAATTGGTTGATTAGTTTATGAGAAAATCGCGGACATACAAAAATACATACATGGGTTGAATACAGAACCCGTCAGATATAATGTTGATTGGCAATAAAACCTTTCCTACGCGAAAAAGTACCTGTGAGCGCCACGCCACGCGTTTCGCTCACGAACGCACTTTATAGACATTCACAAACACACACACTACGAACAAGTATCCAAGTTAGACGAAGTAATTGACGAACTGACACAAACGTACGTACGTACGTGTCAACGTATTGACATAAGTAGATTTTTTTAATTTTTTATTGAATTTATATTGATTTTGAATTAGTATTATGTTAAATTATTATAATTAATATTATACTAACCCTTACTTACCCTTACCCTTGACTTGGATGTTATGACCAATGTATGGAATGTAAAGTTTAATTTTTGTGTTACATTTATTGTTAAAACCACTGTTCGACACAAATGTAAATTTGTTGATGAATAAATAAATAAATAACTGTTTGCCAATCATGATGATTGCTAGTTGCATGCACAGTTCTGACAGTCAGCCGGCTGGGTCACAGATATCACCTTTTATTTTGAAGAATTCCGACTTTCCTTGTGCAAAACAAAGAAGTAACATCAATTTGTGCAACAGTGGACTAAAAAAAATATTGGCTTTAAAATCTCTCCTACATAAGTTGAGAAGGGAGCGACTTGACTTCGCTCGCCAACACGCGTTTCGCTCACCAACAAACATTTTGCTCACCGAGGAACATTATAGAGGCCACAGTTATCACCTTTTGTTTTGAAGAATTCCGACTTTCCTTGTGCAAAACACAGAAGTAATCATCAATTTGTCATACTGAAGTTGTCCAACACTGGACTAAAAGAAGTAGATTTGCTTTAAAATCTCTCCTATACAAATGTTGAGTAGTGAGCGACTTGCAACTTGACTTCGCTCAGCAACACGCGTTACGCTCACCAACACACGCGTTTCGCTCATCAACACGCATTTCGCTCACAAACACGCGTTTTGCTCACCACCAAAGAACATTATAGACATTCACAAACACACACGTACGTACGGGAATCCGAGCTCGACGAAGTTATTGACGAATTGTTTGCCAATCATGATGATGGCTAGTTGTATGCACAGTTCTGACAGGCAGCCGGCTGGGTCGCAGATGTCACCTTTTAGTTTGAAGAATTCTGACTTTCTTGCTTGGTCGTCGCCTGGGTAGTCGTAGAAACGGCCCTGGTGAAGAGAAATGTAAATTAAAGTAAAGTATTGTCTTTAAATGTAGTTAACTTTATTCAAGCAGAAATCACACTTCGAACTTAGTGAGAATTGAAACAGTTTGCTAAGAAAATATTATCTAAAGATTTAATCACATAGCTTAAGGCGTCGTCCTAATATAAAGCGATTCTCCCGCGAATACGCGATCGCGATCACTTTTTGTTCGGAAACCGGAAGGCGCGACCACGCGTTACGACTTACGATTCACTGAACAAAAAGTGATCGCGATCGCGAATTCGCGCGACAATCGCTTTATATTAGGACGACGCCTTAGAGGTCACTTTCGGCATTTTCGAAGACAACGCGTTTCGAGTTTGCGTTCCAATCAATCTGCCTAGCCTTTTCCCAACTATATTGGGGTCGGCTTCCAGTCTAACCGGATGCAGCTGAATACCAGTATTTTACATGGAGTGACTGCCTATCTGACCTCCACAAACCAGTACCTGGGTAATACGATACCCCTTGGTAAGACTGGTTGTCAGACTTTCGGGCTTCTGACGACCCGTAACGACTGTCAAAGATCCACGAATGACAGCCGGTACCAACGGCTTAACGTGCTTTCCGAGACACGGAGGAGACCCGGTATGTAAAGATGGTCACCAATCCGCGGACCAACCCCGGTAAGCGTAGCTTAACCTGATGGGTCGACCCATGCGGCTGTTATTACTTAGCCACGAGCTCCTCTCGAGTTTGCGTTCCATTCTACCAAAAAAACACAACATAAAATAATGAACTGTTGCGTAACTGAGACTGACTGAGATTCCGAAACGCGTGGTTTTTGCCGTTTTCTATAAAGATAAACTACTACTTATAAAAATAACTTACCTTAAAAAACGCAATATAAATGAGAGACGAGTAGAAATTCATGAACTCAAAGAAGAATATCTTGAAAGTGTATGAATCTTCATACTCCGTTTGAGTTCGAGGGTTCTCCATGTTGGTCAGATACACCGCTATTTGGGCGTATATCTGAAACAAAAAGTAAAGAATCCATGTAGCTACTTCACCCAAGAAACCGCCACCCTTCAAAAAAAAATTATAAGTCTAGGAAATTTCAAAATGTTCCATATCTCCAGACTTATGATTTTTTCTGCTAATTGGCTCGTGGCTAAGTAATAACAGCGGTACGGGTTGATCCACTAGGTTAAGCTACGCTTGCCAAGGTTGACAAATCCATATACTAACTGACATAATTATATAAATGAATACATAATAAATAATTTAGATTAATTAATAATTAATAAAATTTTACCCTAATTTTACTTAGATTAAGTTAATTTGCATGTTTATATGTCCTCTTCTCTCTAACTTTTCTTTTGCTGTGCCCGACAGGGTCCACGATTGTTACTACAAATGTCTACTTACCACCTAAGCATAAACATTGTGGAATGCAATAAATGATTGAGTATTGAGGTTGCCCCGTGGATGGGTGGCCATTTTTACATACCGAGACTCCTCCGTGCCTCAGAAAGCACGCCTTTTCCCAACTATGTTGGGATCGGCTCCAAGTCTAACTGGATGCAGCTGAATACCAGTTTATTATATGGAGCGGCTGCCTATCTGACCTCCACAACCCAGTTATTGGGTAAAACCATACAACTTGTTATGTCTGGTTGTCAGAGTTTCGGTAACTGTCAAAGACTTAAGAATGACAGCCGGGACCAACGGCTTTACGTGCTTTCCGAGGCAAGAACCCTCGGAATGTAAAGATGGTCACCCATCCATGGACCGACTGCGGTAAGCGTAGCTTAACCTGATCGAACGACCCGTGCGGCTGTTATTACTTAGCCACGAGCTTCTAAGATATATAAGATGGAGTTTTACGCAAATCAATGATTTCTATTTCTATTCCATTATGTGTGTAAACCACGCGTAAAGTCAGTGAAATGTACGTTCCTATTGTTAGTTTCACTGACTTTTAAAACCAGATGATTCAACTAAAATGGCTGTTAATGATACGTACCTTAGTCAAAATCATAATTGTGATCAAATTGATCATGGCAGCTGTCATGGTCGTGAAGATCTTGGCGTGGTTCTGTATGAAGAAGCCGGTGCCTCCATAGATGACGGCCACCATGGATATCCTGTAGATGATGGTGCCGAGAACAGCGCCCATGACTATTGCGATCTGGTAAAGAGTAAAATAAACGCAATGGTATTAATAGGGTATTACACCCATTTTTGAAAAGTGCCTCAATTAGATTCTATAGTGCCAATAAGCCACTAAAAAAAACACACCATTTTTATTCAATCGTTATGTCCCATAAAAATCGCGCGAAAACGCTGGTGGCCGCCATATTGCTTTGTGGTCATGACGTCACTTTATATACGCTGATCAGTTGACAGTTGACAAAATTTACACAGCGGTATGACGTAATAACATGGCGGCTACTTTCTTTTACATGACGACACGGTTGGCGCAGTGGTAGAGCGATTGACTGCTGCGCAGCATGTCGCGGGTTCGATTCCCCACAGCAGGCAGGGACAAATATTTGTACGACCTACAAGTATTTGTTCCGGGTCTGGGTGTTATTCTATCTATAATATGTATGTATTTACTAAAAAAAAAAAACTACGAGTATATAAGTAGTTTATCAGCCATCTCGTTACCATAACACAAGCATTAGGTTGCTTAGCTTGAGAGTAGATGGCATTGTGTGAAATGTCCAAGGATATATATATATTTCATGGTGTTAGAAAACAGTTTAAAACACTGAAAAATTTGTATTGAATTTTAATATTTATTTTACGAACTAAAACTAACATTTTCCGACTGCTTTTTGCCTAAGTATCTAAATAATATATTTTTAGTTTTTTTCTCCTATAGAGTAAAATACTGAATTATGATTATTTGTTTAAACCCCACGGTGCAAGTTTATTGCCTATGGCATACAATAAAATTTAAGCAGCAATTAACTGGCACCGTCTAAACAACACGTAAGTAAAATTGTTGTAAGACACGGGCAAGTTAGTAGCCGTTCAAAACTGGTATTGGTGCAATTTAAGAGAGTAGGCGAAAATTTACCAAATTTTGAAAAAAATGCAGAAAATAGTTCTTTGCAAGAAAACAGATAAGAAGATTACAGGAAAACCTATAAGAAGTCTGTGGTCATAAAATAACATGGTAATCTCTCAATATTGTGAGTACAAACTTACAGTTACAGTTGGAATGTATGGGAGAACATGTTTTTCAACACAATGTTAAGTTTGTCATTGGGATAAATTCTTTTTAACTACGGAACCCTTCATTGTGCGTGGTCCGACACGCACTTGGCCGGTCATGGATAAATATCGATACCCATCGCATCAATCTGCCTAGCCTTTTCCCAACTATGTTGGGGTTCGCTTCCAGTCTAACCGGATGCAGCTGAATATCTGTATTTTACATGGAGCGACTGCCTATCTGACCTCCACAACCCAGTAACTGGGTAATACGATACCCCTTGGTAACACTGATAGTCAGACTTTCAGGCTTCTAACGACCCGTAACGACTGTCAAAGATCCACGAATGACAGCCAGGACCAACGGCTTAACGTGCTTTCCGAGGCACGGAGGGGTCTCGGTATCTAAAGATGGTCACCCATCAACTGACCAACCCCAGCAGCTTAACCTGACGGATCGACCCTTGCGGCTGTTATTACTTAGCCACGAGCTCCTCGTCTATACCCATTGCGTATGTGAAGTTTAACCAGTCAATTTAATTGTGTCATGTCTGACAGTAGTGGTTGGTGGCGCAGTGGAATCGACCATGACTTACGAGTTTGACGTCGCAGATCTTAGGTTCACACCTAGCTTCCTCCCTGGGCTGGAATGGTCGGAAGCTAAAACTCTTGAGATGCTGTTGCCTTTTTTGCGAGGAGGTGATGCATGCATGCATGGTATCGATGAACAGTCGAATCGTTGAGCTCCGTTGAGCTGCACGATTACTGACAAATGCGTGCACTGACTGGACAGGTCCACTCAATCTGTGTGGTTCTTTCCTCAAAATACCATTTCAGACTCCAATCTACATGGTCCTGACATGATCTGAGCAAGATTATATCTGGACTCTAAAAGAGACTGTGACTTCTGAGTTTGTTTCGGCCTTTCTTCTCAGAGTGGTCAGATGGGAAGCGCCAATCTCGTCTGGTTTTAAAAAATATTATTGACGTGTAAAAGTGTTTGTACAAAAGTACTGACAGAAATAAATCATTTAACATTTATGCAACGGAGGCGGCAGAGAGAGAGAGCATATCTATCATTCCATCCGCACTAGAAGAGCAGCCATAAGTCGAAGGGCACCCGTAGGCCGTTATGGTGGCATGCAGGAGATCGTTATATCCTGCCACTACGGGCGGCGAAATTGGAGTCGTCGCTCGAGCAGTCAGGCTCAAAGAGGTGGCACGTGGGAAGATGTGCTGTCACTGGATCAGCCGCACTTAATGATGGGCCCCGCTAGGCGTGGGCTTATACCAGTCGGGGGTGTGGTGAATGTACAAGTAGCTCCCGGGCCCCCGACTCATGGTACTGGAAGGAATAGTGGGTTTTTGGTCAGTATAGGAGTCCGACATAACCCTCCGTTCTTCCCACACCACAAAACCAGACCCATGAAGATTTCCCAACGAAAACAAAAGTTTCGCTCCCTGAGAGGCCCTTTTAATTAATTAATTTACTTTGTGTAAATTATTTCATCACCATTGCTCTATAAACGGTGAAGAAAAACATCATGAGAAAAACGGCATGTCCTAGATTCAAAGGACCACTACTCTACAATAGGCTAAATGAAAAAGGAAACATCTACTCCTTAAATAATAGTAACTGCAAGAAATTCCTTATGGAAGCTCTTCAATCTTGTTATTGCCCACTGAAAGGGCTCAAAGAGCTATTCTCAAGGTGGCTACTTGCCGCCCATTTCTTTTCCCCACTAACCTCCTGTATAAAGCTTGTAAAGTACTAACAGTTCGACAGTTGTTTATAATGAGCACTGTACTAAAACAACACGCAGCGCTTCCATACAGCACTGATTTAACTAAAAGGAGACGGAAAGATATAGTTTGCCCTCAAAAAAGTACAAAACATGCTTTCACAGCTAAATTTTACATGTACCTCGGACCACTACTCTACAATAGACTAAATGAAAAAGGAAACATCTACTCCTTAAATAATAGTAACTGCAAGAAATTCCTTATGGAAGCTCTTCAATCTATGTCCTATGAAGATACAGAGAAGTTATTATTTGTGCTTAAGTAAATATTGTTAAGTAGTATTATATAATTTTATATTTTTTATACACCTTTTTACATTTATGCAACAATAAGATAAACTAAGTATGATTATTTAATCAATTAATGTTACCTCCAATCGCCTGAAACACAGGATTACCTAGTTCAGGCACAAGTCATGGGTGAACTTGCCATAGATTTAAGGAAAACTGTATTTATCGTTAGTCCTTATATATTTTTGAATAAATTTGATTTTGATTTGAAAATAAATCTATGTCCTATGAAGATACAGAGAAGTTATTATTTGTGCTTAAGTAAATATTGTTAAGTAGTATTATATAATTTTATATTTTTTATACACCTTTTTACATTTACAACAACAATAAGATAAGTATGATTATTTAATCAATTAATGTTACCTCCAATCGCCTGAAACAGATTACCTAGTTCAGGCACAAGTCATGGGTGAACTTGCCATAGATTTAAGGAAAACTGTATTTATCGTTAGTCCTTATATATTTTTGAATAAATTTGATTTTTGATTTGATTTGATTTGAAAGACATGTGACATCCACCAACTCGCACTGTGCCCACGTGGTGGATTACGGTCCACTCCCTCTCACAGAGAGGAGGCTTGTGTCCCAGCAGTGGGAACATTATGGGCTGATTACGCTTTTACTATGTCTTACCATAAACAGTACTGCAGAGCTACTGGCCACGTACTTAGCCGTCTTCTGCCAGGTCGGTAGGTATGGCTCCTTCTCTTTGGTTACTGGATTCGTCCGGTACGTCTTCACTGATGCTTCAAATTCAGGTCTAGGATCTTCATCCTGGGAAAAAGATGGAGACAGAATATAGGGTTTGAAGTATGATCTTTATCTATATCTATAAAAGGAAAGCGTTACTGACTGACTGACTGACTGACTGACTGACTGACTGATCTATCAACATACAGCTGAAACCACTGAACGGATTGGGCTGAAATTTGGAACACAGGTAGCTATTATGACCTAGGCATCCGCTAAGAAAGGGTTTTTGGGAATTCGACCTTTAAGGGGGTAAAAAGGGGGGATCTTGTTTGTATGAAAAATCTTATTCCTTGAGTTAATAAACTTGAAACTTGGCACGAATATTTATCTAATTAAATTATGATTTTTGTGATTTTTAGTTTTTCTAAACTACCCCCTAAAGGAGAATTGGGGGTCTCAAAGTTTGTATGGAAAAATTTTAACGCGCAATCCGATTAACTCAAAACTCAGTATTTATACTTATAACCAAAAATAAAGAATAATGTGTGTCAGGGTTTTTCGAAAATCTACCTGTAACGGGTTGAAAAGGGGTAGTCAATTTCACTGGGGAGGATTTTACTGCGTGGCTTGATTAACTCGAAAATTGGTGTAAATAATCTTTGAGTCAAGCTACGGAAATATCTCAAACCATTTTTTTTTATTCCACCCCTGTGGGGGTAAAAACAGGGAATACAATTTACATGAAAAATGTTATTCATTTGGTTTTAATTGACTTGAAACTTGGCACAAATATTTGCCTAAGTTTGTCATTATTAGTTTTTTAAAACTACCTCGGAGGGAGGGTTAGAGGGGGAGGGGCAAGGGAGGGGTGGTGAGGAGTGTGAGGGGGAGGATGATGGACGCAGGGAGAAAGGGCAGGAATTGGTGAGGAGAGGAGGAAGACATGGTGAAGGCTGAGGGGTGGGGAGGGGTTGGTGATCCGGAGGTGGAGGAGAGGGGGAGAGGGAGGGGACGGGGTGGTGAGAGAGAGAGAGCGAAGGGGAAGTGGTGAAGGGGGTGTGAGAGTGAGTGAGAGGGGGAGGGAGAGGTAGCGGAAGGGGATGTGGTGAAGGAACGAGCTAAACTCTGGAACTACCCTACCAGTCGGACTTTAAAAAATCTTTTTGCATTAATGATAGCCCAAATCTTATAGAAGGCATATTTAACATCACTCTAGGACCCTTAGGTGCCGAGCAAAAAGAAAAAAAGTCTGAAAGAACGCTAAGTGAAAACGAAGTAATAGCGCGGGTAGGCAATGCGATGCGACGGGGTGGGTCGAGCAAAAAATAAATTTTACGCGGACGAAGTCGCGGGCAGAAGCTAGTTATTAATATAAAAAAGAAAGGTCCTGACTGACTCATCAACGCCCAGCCCATACCATTGGACATAGAAAGCTGAAATTTTGCACAGAGGTTCCCTTTATAATATAGAGAAGGAATAAGGAAGGATTGTTGTTCCCGTGGGATCTATTCCGACATCCACGCGGGCGAAGCTGCGCGGGAAGTGTTAGACATTCATAATTCCGCTGAAAGACATCCAGTGCTAGACAAAGGCATTCCCTAAGGCATGGCCCGAGAGGCGACAGGACAAAATTGTTCCGTCGTAAATACGGTTAGATTACCCTACGTGTGCCAAATTTTATCCAAATCCGTTCAGCCATTTTTGTGCCAATCCGGAACGTACATCAAAAACTCTATTTTCGGCATCAGACTCGTTCGCATACCTTCTAGCAATTACTTTTTTACAAAAATATTCAATGTACAGTTTATTGACTTCGTTAATATTTTATTACATTTACTATAGTTTCTGCTCGCGACTTCGTCCGCGTAAAATTTCTAATTTCCTCCGCCCCACCCTGTGGCATCGCATTACCCACCCGCGCCATTACTTCGTTTTCGGTTAGCGTTCTTTCTGACTTTTTTTTCTTTTTGCTCAGCTCTTAAGGGTCCTAGCGTGATGTTAAATAATCTATAGCCGTCCGCAAGAATTGAGCTATCAAATGCAAAAATATTTTTTTTAAATCCGACTGGTAGTTTCAGGGATTAGCGCGTTCAAACATACAAACAAATTCTTCAGCTTTATTATTAGTAAGATTTCTGCCTCTACTGAACAAAATAGGTAGAATGTTACAAACCTGATCAACGCCACCCATGTCCCATTCCCACCTCAACACAGATTGCTTGCGTTTCCATAGCTCCAGGAATGTGGTTGCTGAAAAAGGAAAAACTGTTACTTATTCAAGTACAACAAGGCCGTTAGTACCTACCCCACATCCTTTTTTTTTTTTGTGGATGGAAAATCATCAAATGACTTTTCCCGCTCTGGGTAGAGCGGAAGGGCGTATCAGACTTTTACTGACTAAAACCTACCCGTGTTCCTTCAGTTGCCTATGCCAGGGCCACGGTATCTCTTTCGAACAACCCGCGACCCCGGCAGCATCGGCCCTATCAGACCCTATCATTGCTGACATCTCTTTGAGGCGCGCGTGGAACACAACGCGCCGTCGCCGCGTCGACCCGGGCCTGTCCTTTACGCCCCTACGGTACGCCACATCTTAGTATCAAAATGTGTCGCATAAATGGCCGTATTTTTTTATTGCGTTGACTTAGAAGGTTGATTTTTTTAGAGCTCAAAGGGACCGTAAACCTACGTGTTTGATATTAATTTCAACTTGACACCATCACGCGTTCCTGAGAAAAGGGGTCTTGACAGACTGGCAGACAGACAAACGGACAACGAAATGATCCTATAACCTATCACTGTGACGTCCATTTGTTTTTTTTTTGTTTTTTGTGTGAGAGTATTTCTGGGTGGTCTCGCTTTCGCTCGCTTATTTCTGGGTGTTACCGCTGTTGGTTTGTTTTAGAGACTTGATATGGACGGTATGCCATCCTTGGTTTTTTCCCTGCACTTTGTGCTAGTGAGAGCAGTAAAGATACAGTTTACGAATACAAAAACAGTCAAAATAACGTCGGGAGCAGACCACTGGGGTCCGATTCACAGACAGGGATGATTTTTGACATCGGACCTTCATTTTTCCTTTGGAGGTACGGAACCCTAAAATTAAAGAAACCAATACGACATTATGTTATTACATTAAGTACAACTTACCCCAAAAAGACATAAAAATCGCAAAGAAGACGGTCGCAGGGTTGTCAAACAAATAAGTCAGTTTGGCAAATACACATGATTCGCCTAAGGTCTGGTATTTACACGCTTTGTCACAAAGAGGACAGAGAGTAATGTTGCCGGGGCCTTTGGAGTCGCAGATCTCTTTACTGAGGACAAAGACTGAACAATTAGGCTAAGGTCAATAGACCTTAAGAGTGGTACACAATAGATATGATACTTGGGTAAAAAAAAATCTGTTTCGTCCGTCAGTCAGACAATAAAAAAATATTAATCAAGATAATTATTACAAAATCCTGCATAAGTACTAAGTATCTACATTTTTGTTGCTTCTATACAGGGTGTAAGGGGCAGCCCTCCGCAGACTGATGGGGTGAATTCAGTATATCATACTAAGATGACCGGTACATGAAATTATTTCAGGAACGTTATGGGAATCCAATAAAGCTGATTTGTTTGTGTTTTTGTGCACAAATCGGAGCGTCTGTTACTGGTGGGGAGGGGTAGGTAATAGGTATGCGGTGGATGAACTCTGTAGCTAGACAGAAAGTGAACAACTTATTTCACGCGTCGTTCGTTAGAGTATTACAGCATCCATTGCTGATTTTTTTTTCTGTTTTTTTTTTTACATAAATGGAGTGCTGCGAACACACAATGTAATTTTACATTGAAATAAAGAAAATTTTCCTGGAAAAATTTCCGCTGGAAAAACATTCAAAATGAGCAGCTGAATGCAGCCTGTTACTTTGCGGAGGGCTGTCCTTACACCCTGTATGTGACAACAAATAAACCAAAAAAAAAAAAAAACAAAATATAAGATTAAAAATGATGACCAGTCTTAACTGACGGCGCTCGTTCGCCAACATGACGCGTGGATCAGCACCATCCAGCTCAACCATTTTGTAGGGAACCGAATGATCTATCACACGCGCCACCATCAGCGAGACATTTATTTAATAAACTTACCTAGGAATGTTATCATATGAATCCATACTCGCCAGGCCATATAGAAAGCAGAGGGTCCCCACAATGGCGGGTGCATACAGCATCTTGGTATAGAAGCCGAGCCAGCAGAAGTAAAGGCCTATCTTATCGCCGAAATATCTCCGGACTAGCCAGAGGGGCTGTTTCTTGTACCATTTACAGGGACGGGCCCATTCGAGGTACAGGAGCTGGTGAAAAGGAATAACATTGAGATTTGGTTAAAAAATCAGTACTTAAAAATAACTCTTTACATAATTAGTAAAGCGTTTCTAAAAAAATAAAATTCAACGTTGAAAGAAAACGCCGAGACAATTCAACGGGAAAGGAAAAAAAATATATTTTTTTTCCTTTCCCTTCGGCGTTTTCTGGTAGTTGCCACTGATATGGTCTCAAGATTAACAGTGGTTGGGTATTCCCAACCTTAAATCTTGAGTCCTACTAATCTTGAGTAAACAGAAAAACATGAATTTTAGGCCTCCTTTGTCATCTATGGTTATAAAAAAAATAATATCTATGGTTAGGTGACTGTTAATAAGAACCAGAAGCCAACATTAAACCATTAGTTACTATGTTTAACCATTGGTTGAGTTAAATACGGATCAAGAAACCGGCCCTTAGAAGCTTAATTTTTTTTAGAGCTCCAAGGATCATACGTATTTGGTATTAATTTCAACCTGATACCTACACGCGTTCCTGAGAAAAACAGTCTTGACAGACTGACAGACAGAGAAACAGATGGACAACGAAGTGATCCTATAAGGGTTCCGCTATAAATATACCGTTCTACTTACTCTTCTATCAGTCACTTTTCCGTCAGACATATCAACTTCGTACCTCCCTTCGTGCAGAGGGTAGCACGCTGAATACGTGTGGTCATTGAGAAGGCGACGGATACCCATCTGAAATGTCAAAGAGAACTTATTGCAAAGGCTTTGTGAAGGTTCCATAGTCTTTTATTACAAGATCCTGATATAAACATACATAACCTCATGCCTTCTATCTATTACAAGATCCTGATATAAACATACATAACCTCCGGCCTTCTATTACAAGATCCTGATATAAACATACATAACCTCATGCCTTCTATCTATTACAAGATCCTGATATAAACATACATAACCTCCGGCCTTCTATTACAAGATCCTGATATAAACATACATAACCTCATGCCTTCTATCTATTACAAGATCCTGATATAAACATACATAACCTCATGCCTTCTATTACAAGATCCTGATATAAACATACATAACCTCCGGCCTTCTATTACAAGATCCTGATATAAACATACATAACCTCCGGCCTTCTATTACAAGATCCTGATATAAACATACATAACCTCCGGCCTTCTATTACAAGATCCTGATATAAACATACATAACCTCCGGCCTTCTATTACAAGATCCTGATATAAACATACATAACCTCCGACCTTCTATTACAAGATCCTGATATAAACATACATAACCTCCGGCCTTCTATTACAAGATCCTGATATAAACATACATAACCTCCGGCCTTCTATTACAAGATCCTGATATAAACATACATAACCTCCGGCCTTCTATTACAAGATCCTGATATAAACATACATAACCTCCGGCCTTCTATTACAAGATCCTGATATAAACATACATAACCTCATGCCTTCTATTACAAGATCCTGATATAAACATACATAACCTCCGGCCTTCTATTACAAGATCCTGATATAAACATACATAACCTCCGGCCTTCTATTACAAGATCCTGATATAAACATACATAACCTCATGCCTTCTATCTATTACAAGATCCTGATATAAACATACATAACCTCATGCCTTCTATTACAAGATCCTGATATAAACATACATAACCTCCGGCCTTCTATTACAAGATCCTGATATAAACATACATAACCTCCGGCCTTCTATTACAAGATCCTGATATAAACATACATAACCTCATGCCTTCTATCTATTACAAGATCCTGATATAAACATACATAACCTCCGGCCTTCTATTACAAGATCCTGATATAAACATACATAACCTCCGGCCTTCTATTACAAGATCCTGATATAAACATACATAACCTCCGGCCTTCTATTACAAGATCCTGATATAAACATACATAACCTCCTGCCTTCTATTACAAGATCCTGATATAAACATACATAACCTCCGGCCTTCTATTACAAGATCCTGATATAAACATACATAACCTCCGGCCTTCTATTACAAGATCCTGATATAAACATACATAACCTCCGGCCTTCTATTACAAGATCCTGATATAAACATACATAACCTCCGGCCTTCTATTACAAGATCCTGATATAAACATACATAACCTCATGCCTTCTATTACAAGATCCTGATATAAACATACATAACCTCCGGCCTTCTATTACAAGATCCTGATATAAACATACATAACCTCATGCCTTCTATTACAAGATCCTGATATAAACATACATAACCTCCGGCCTTCTATTACAAGATCCTGATATAAACATACATAACCTCCGGCCTTCTATTACAAGATCCTGATATAAACATACATAACCTCATGCCTTCTATCTATTACAAGATCCTGATATAAACATACATAACCTCATGCCTTCTATTACAAGATCCTGATATAAACATACATAACCTCCGGCCTTCTATTACAAGATCCTGATATAAACATACATAACCTCCGGCCTTCTATTACAAGATCCTGATATAAACATACATAACCTCATGCCTTCTATCTATTACAAGATCCTGATATAAACATACATAACCTCATGCCTTCTATTACAAGATCCTGATATAAACATACATAACCTCCGGCCTTCTATTACAAGATCCTGATATAAACATACATAACCTCCGGCCTTCTATTACAAGATCCTGATATAAACATACATAACCTCCGGCCTTCTATTACAAGATCCTGATATAAACATACATAACCTCATGCCTTCTTCCCATGGGGGTATGCAGAAACAACAGAACGCCACCTGCACTTACGTTCATAAACCGGGTGTAAAAAAACACATGACAAAGCCGTCAACTATGCATACTGTAAAAAAAAAATGCGACTTTGACCTTCAATATCTCCAGAACCAGTAGATACCCAGGTATGGTCTAGTGGAAAAAAACGATCCAAATAATGGGTAGAATATGTGGCTTTCGGCTTTGGCAAGTGTCTTTTTCTCTGGTCTGTTTGTCAAAAGCCCGAAAGTCTGACAACCAGTCTTACTAAGGAGTTGCCCAGTTACTGAGTTGTGAAGATCAGATAAGCAATCGCTATATGTAAAATATTAGTATTCAGCTGCATCCTGTTAGGCTGGAAGCCGATCCCAACATATTAAGTAGTGCAGATTATTGTTCGTATTTCAAAACTTTGGAAGAACAAAGGTAAATATTATGACGTCATTTGATTATTTGCTACATAGGCAATATTTTAGGCAAAAAAAATAGTGTTATCGCTATATACAAACTGTTTTTTTATTTTTTAATTGAAATAAAACTAGGTCATCTATTGTTCTAAAACAAAATTCGTAATCTAGCCTAGGCTATCCAGTTTAAGAAACAGTCATCAGTTTCTTGTCCTTCATAGAAATGTTTTGTGTACAAGCCAAGTGGCTAGACACCCCGTCGCGCGCCTACAGTCTCGAACAATCGTGATGACGTCACGCGGGGGGTCGGTCGCGTTAGTGGATAGATACCTTTTTTTCGTCGTTGTCATATTTGGCTCTGAGTAATATCTGCATGACTAGTAAACTTCTTTGTGCTGGAGAGAACTGTGTGTGCCGGTCTTTTACTAAAAATCTGTAAACAAACAAATATGGCTTTCAGTTTATTACAAAACTAGTCACCCTCCTTTTTCTGTGGTGGTAGCGTACACATCATGATTTAATTCACGGTTGTTATTATCTATATAAATAAAAAGAGAAGTCCTGACTGACTGACTGACTCATCAACACCCAGCCCAAACTCTTGAACCTAAAAAGCTGAAATTTTGCACAGAGGTTTCCTTTATAATGTAGACAAGGAATAAGGAAGAATTTCCCGGTAGCACATTCCCGTGGGATATTTTCCGACATCCACACAAAGCTAGTGTCCAATAAATAGAGCGTAAATAGTGCTTAATTAGCGCAACAATAAAAAAATAGTTTAAGAAATTAAGACCATTTTTACTGTGTACGCTGGCATAATGATCAAGTTGGCGCACACAATTACACATGGCCGTACTTGAAAACAGCTTATATTAAAGCAATACAATTACATACAGTAAAGTTCCCAGACAGAGCGCGCGTTATGCAAAATTTTATAATGCTCATAGAAGAAAGGAGATATTGAACAAGACTTTTGAATAACATTCCGACTGGCGTTATGGCAGCGTACACAAATTAGTTCATAGAAAGGAACTTTTCTTTTTATAAATGCTATATGTATTAATAGTGCCCAAAACTTA
Organism: Cosmia trapezina; assembly: GCA_905163495.3. Taxonomy (NCBI): domain Eukaryota; kingdom Metazoa; phylum Arthropoda; class Insecta; order Lepidoptera; family Noctuidae; genus Cosmia; species Cosmia trapezina. Next base: position 4,691,538 of record LR991049.1, on the reverse strand, counting down.
GCCCCTGCCAGTACAAATACTTTATGAAAATTATCAGTGGACTATTTACACTCTATTTATTGGGCATAACAACAACTGTGAACTACATCATGTGTACGCTACCATCACGGACACACCCGCGGCTGCTTCGCACGGTTTTTACACTTAAAAAAACATTGAAATTTCTAAATTACAGTGTACGTTAAATACTAATGTATTATACAGGGTGTAAGTGTAAACACTGGCAATCTTTTAACGGGTCATTGTACTCATCATTATGAACAACTTTTACTATTGGACCAAACCTAAAATCGCGAAAAAAAATCAGCTGTTCCCTACATTTTGACGAATTATGCGAACATAAATGTACTGAACAGCTGATTTTTTTTCGCGATTTCAGGTTTGGTCCCATAGTAAAAGTTGTTCATAATGATGAGTACAATGATCCCTTATAAGATTGCCACTGTTTAAACTTACACCATGTATACATAAAGGCTCTTACAGACAGAGGCAATATCGCGTCGCGACGTGTCGCGTAGCGGTGTTGCGACGCGATAATATCGCAATATCGCTCGCGATATCGCCTCTGTCTGTAAGAGCCTTTAACCGTCCTGAATGATGGTGAAAACCGCAACTAAATCTGTTACGTGGTTTAGAAGATAAAGCGGTCACAGATTGATTAACCCCGAACTCCGAGTTATTTAGGATGACCCATGAACGCGCAAGTGTCTAAGAGGTTTAGGATAAACAAAAACTAAGGTAGTATAAAATGCTACTAAAAGTTACTAACACATCTTCCATCCGAGCCCCTTTATTTTCTGCAGCTCCGTAGAAGGAAGGTTCTTCAGTTATCCTAGTATGCTCGTACTCATACACCTGTTTCCAACGTCGCCGCCATTTTGAATACCAGTGTTTGTCTTCATTTTTATGTTCGTCCTGAAAAACATGATAACAATGAAAAATATTCTGGTAATACGATGTTACTTATTATAGAGGAGCTCGTGGCTAAGTAACAGCCACGCGGGTCGATCCATCAGGTTAAGCTACGCTTGCCAGGGTTGGTCAGTGGATGGGTGACCATCTTTACATAGCAAGACTCCTCCGTGCCTCGGAAAGCACGTTAAGCCGTTGGTCCCGGCTGCCATTCGTGGATCTTTGGCAGTCGTAACGGGTCGTCAGAAGCCCGAAAGTCTGACAACCAGTCTTACTAAGGGGTATCGTATTACCCAGTTACTGGGTTGTGGAGGTCAGATAGGCAGTCGCTCCATGTGAAATACTGGTATTCAGCTGCATCCGGTTAGACTGGAAGCCGACCCCAACATAGTTGGGAAAAGGCTAAGCAGATTGATTGACGATGTTACTTATTAGAAGTATTTTTAGGGTTCCGTAACTCAAAAGGAAAAAACGGAACCCTTATAGGACCACTCGTGTGTCTGTCTGTCTGTCTGTCCGTCTGTCACAGCCAATTTGCTCCGAATCTAATGGACCGATTAAGTTGAAAATTGGTACACATACGGATCTCTGTGACCCCAACACGTATGGCTAAAGTAAATAAATGAATTTTGAATATGGTGGTATGGTATAACTTTTAGGGGGCAAATAAGAAAAAAAAAAAAAAAAAAAGTTTTGCAAACTGTACCGTGTGACATATCAAATGAAAGGGTCTATCTACTATGAGGGCCTCAATTATATTTTTTTTATAATTTTAAAATAAATCGAATAAATCGTTTTAAAGTTATTTAAGAAAATGGACGCAAATTGACCATTCCCCCCCTTTTCTCCGAAACTACTCAGCTTAAAATTTTGAAAAAAATACAGAAAATAGTTCTATACCTATAGATTACAGGAAAACCTATAAGAAGTTTGTGGTCTTATAATAACATGGTAAATTTCTCAATATTGTGAGTACAAACTTACATACCGTTGGAATGTATGCAAGAACATTTTTTCAACTATCTTCGGATAATTTCATCCCAACTACGGAACCCTTCATTGTGCGTAGTCCGACACGCACTTGGCCGGTTTTTTAATTTTTTTTACTAGCTATAACTGTCCCCCTGCTGGGCACAGGCCTCCCTACTCTCCACCTCTCTCTGTCCAGAGCTGCCAAGGACCAATCTTTACTAGCTATAACTGTCCCCCTGCTGGGCACAGGCCTCCCTACTCTCCACCTCTCTCTGTCCAGAGCTGCCAAGGACCAATCTTTACTAGCTATAACTGTCCCCCTGCTGGGCACAGGCCTCCCTACTCTCCACCTCTCTCTGTCCAGAGCTGCCAAGGACCAATCTTTACTAGCTATAACTGTCCCCCTGCTGGGCACAGGCCTCCCTACTCTCCACCTCTCTCTGTCCAGAGCTGCCAAGGACCAATCTTTACTACAGGAGTCAAGCCCATCCCGCCTGCCACGATATCGTTTGCCACTAAGCGGTACCCACTGGGTCGTAAGTTTGGCCCATTGATCGTCTGACATGCGGCAGATGTGTCCAGCACAATTCCATTTAAGCGTGGCAGCTTTCCGAGTGACGTCAGTTATTTTGGTGATGGAACGGATTGTTGTACTCTTAACCCGGTCCACAAGTTTGATACTCAGGATACTCCGTTCCATAGCTCTCTGGCAAACTCCAAACGTGGACTTCTGCTGAATTGTCAAAGACCATGTTTGAGAACCATACGTGAGTTTTTTTTATTATAAGTATAGTCTGTTCCAAATTTATGTGATCAAAGTATAAACAAACCCTGTTCAGGTTAAATTCTAAAAGGAATTTTGACATTAGACATTCATCTGTAGTTTGAAGATTTCAATTTTATAATCTCACCACACTGTCCAAAAAATTTTATTGTTTGAATACTTAATGCGAAACCATTTCTAACCGCTCCCGCCACAATCCGAACACTTCTGGCGGAAACGCCTGTCGCTTCCGCTCGGCCTATAAGGACGAATCGAAGCTTCTAGAACATTCTAGAAGCTTCCCTAATAAAAACAGATGCCTTCTCGTTGACATTTTAAGCTGTCTGTCATCTGTCAACTGGGCTGTGCATTCATATTAACACAAACGGGATATTTACCATGTTTACCGTTAGATTCGAGTTCCCGATATTTCGGCACTGTTGCAAGCACCATGACGGATAAACTGAAGTTATTGCGGGTAGGTGTTTTATGAGCAGACAAGTCGGTCTACCCTCTTTCTTGTTCCCGTTTGTGTTAATGTTAGTGACTATGACAGTTTAAAAACTTATATGGGCTGTGCACATCTTCGATAGTATTTTTTTGCGCGTCGGTGTCTCTTACACCGTGTATACTAACCCAAGCGCTCACCGATATAGGAATAAACCGTCGCGTGGGCAGTTTCATGCCTGTGACCTCTGCCAGCCTCATCTCTGTCTTCCAAGGTATGTGGATCTTGAGGAACCAAGTCTTCTCGTCGAAAGACAGGCTTTTATTCTCTAACTCCAGTTCTAGCCCTTCCTTTACTAGGTTGTCCTGGAACAAAATAAAAATAATGTTACGTAGACGCTAACGCCATCTGTTATGGAGTAGCAGAACCGCTCTATACGCCGCTATGTGACAGATTTTTCTAGAACATTCTAAACTCTTCCAGAATGTTCTAGATGGTTAAGTGTCGTTTTGCAGCATACTAGATCATTCCCGTAAGTACTAGAATGTTCTCGAATTATGCCCTCGAACTTTCTAGAAGTTACACTCGTCATATAAATAGAGGGTTGCCAGCGGTGTACGGCAGTTCAGCTAGGAATGCGAAACAGTGAATAGTGAACTAACAGTGAGCTGCTTAAAGCTTCTGATTGCTGTATTTGTGATTATTTAAATAGTCTGATTTTGGTGTAAACTGGCATAAATTTATTTATCCCGAACCCCAGCTCGTAAAAATATCAAAAAATCAATCTGCGTACCCTTTTCCCAACTATGTTGGAGTCGGCTTCCAGTCTAATCGGATGCAGCTGAATACTAGTATTTTACATGGATTGACTATCTGACCTTGACAACCCAGTACAAACTTGTAACTCGGTAATACGATAGCCCTTGGTAAGACTGGTTGTCAGACTTTCGGGCTTCTGACGAACCGTAACGACTGTCAAAGATCCACGAATGACAGCCGGGACCAACGGCTTAACGTGCTTTCTGAGGCACGGAGGAGTCTCGGTATGTAAAGATGGTCACCCACGGACCAACCCCGGCAAGCGTAGCTTAACCTGATGGATCGACCCCTGCGGCTGTTATTACTTAGCCACGAGCTACTCTCAAAATAAAAATATCAATGATCAGCTTTTGCCCGAGGAGCTCGTGACTAAGTAATACCAGTCGCATGGGTCGGTCTATCGGGTTAAAATCTTTCGCATGGGTCGGTCTATCGGGTTAAAATCTTTCGCATGGGTCGGTCTATCGGGTTAAAATCTTTACATAAAGAGACACCTTAAGCTGTTGGTCCCGGCTGTCAAGCTGTCATTCATGGATCTTTGACAGTTGTTGTTTATTGTTGTTGTTTTCTCTATGCAAACTTCGGAGATAAGGGGGCAAACGGTATTTTTTTTACATTTTTCCTCAAAAGTCGAAAACTATGCGGCCTAAAAAAACTAAAAAAATGTTTGAGAATGTGCAAACAGCGCTCTTTCATATCATACCCCTCATGCCCGCCCTAGTAGCCCCACTTTGAATTTTTAAGACACCCTTTCAGACCCTGTTGCAAAAAAAAAAAATCTTTCTTATTTGCAAAATAGTTGGGTAAACGTCATCTAAAACTGTTCCAAATTTCAAGTTGATAGCATTAGTAGTTCTTGAGATATCCAGATAGACTGAGTTTTACAATTTTGGTACGGAACCCTAAAAAGATACAAGCAGATACGAGGTCGATTAAACTTGGTGACTTGGAATGCTCACCTGGAACGTTCTTCTATATTCTCTCTTTCTCGCTTCATTTTCAGTCATGACGCCATAGTCTTCTTCTTCGTATGCCAGTACCATGTCTATCCTTCTTCTACCGTCGCGGAATAACAAGGATTCTGGCTCTAAACCCTGAGAAGAGAACATTAGAGATACTGGCACACTCTTTATCCAAAATCTATTTTGTTTTTTACCCGACTACGGCAAAACCAAAAGGAAGGGTTATGATTTTAGCAGTCTACTTGTGTATGTATGTATATAAGTATGTATTTACGTGTGTTCCACCGTAGCGCCTAAATTACTGAACTGATTTTGGTGAATGAGGTATCAGTAGATTCGAAATAATGGTCCGGGTGACATAGGCTATATAAATTCTCCCTAAATTTAATATGGTGGACTTAACACGTAAATTTCTGACTTCGAAAAAAAAATAAATTGAGATAATCATGACATGTTTGGTATTAAAAGAAAGGTCTTGATGAGCACATTACAAATATGTGTATACCTATGTCATTAGTATTTAAGTAAATAAATATTTTGAACTTTTTAGATCAATTTTATTTTCCGTAGCCGGGTTACAGTTTTTTAAACTTTATTTGTTATGCGAATGAAACCTTTTGTAGTACAGTCAAGGGCAAAATATGAATACATCTTAGCAGAATACGGTATTTTACTCTTTATGAGAAAACATCTAAAAATATATTATTTAGATAGCTTAGGCAAAAAGCAGTCTGAAAATGCTAGTTCATAAAATAACAATATAAATTTTAAAATATAATTCAAAGTTTTCAGTTTTTTAAATCTGTTTTCTAACACCATGAAAGTAGCCGCCATGTTATGACGTCATACGGCTGTGTAAATTAAAAAGTGTCAATGTCAACTGTCAACTGATTAGCGTATAAAAAGTGTTTGTATACACAGCGAACTGACGTCATGACCACAGAGCAATATGGCGTCCACTGCGTCCAGCGTTTTGGCGTGAAATTTGAAAATGTAAAGTTAAAATGTATTTTTATGGCACCTATCGATTGAATTAAAATTTTGTGTTAAATTATTTAGTGGCTTATTACCACTATAGAATCTAATTGAGACACTTTTCAAAAATGGCAAAGATAACAGTTAGCAACATTCAGGTTGGCAGAATTCAAGTATAGGCCCGTCACGTAAGTTTTCCGTTTTCCGCGTGGGTTTTTGCTCTGAGAACAATTGTCTGAATTTGTCTGCAACAATTTGCGCACTAGTACCATATCTACCTCTTTATTTATATAATACTAGCTTTTGACAGCGGCTTCGCTCGCGTGGATGTCGGAAATTATCCCACGGGAACTTACTCCCGGGAATTCCTTCCTTATTACTTGTCTACATTATAAAGGGAACCTCTGTGCAAAATTTCAGCTTTCTAGGTCCAGGGGTTTGGGCTGGGCGTTGATGAGTCAGTCAGTCAGGACTTCTCCTTTTATTTATATAGATAGATAGATGTACATATATAGACCACTGAGGTAATCTAAAAGTCTCACCGCTATCGGTTTCGACACATATTGTTTCTTTATATACTCCAAAAAGAACTGTTTAAAAGAAGTAAACCCATATCGGTTTAGTTGCCGAAGCAAACTCGACTTTCGCCCATATTTTTTAAGAGATAAATCGATTTGGCTACGTTTGCGTTTCTTCACAATATTCATGACTGCAATTGGTGAGATTCCTAACAGTTCCGCTGTTTCAGTAGTACATTCTTCTTCTGACGACTGTCCAGGCCACGTCAGGCAAATATACTTGTAAGCATTCAACACCATATTTTTTTCCGTTTTCGTCATAGTTTTAAGAGTTCTACGTAGACGCTTTTTGACAGACTTTGGCCTTTTGGAAGACACATAGTTTTTCTCGTTTTTCTGGTTACCTGATTGATGTTTCATTTTTTTAATAGCTTTAAAATATTAGACAACTTTGTAACGAGGAACGGAACCAAAAACACTACAAAATTCTTATAAATAAAATCAAATCTGGATAAAATTACTAAATTTCCTGCACGCAGCTTAAAACATTTCAATCACAGATAATACACTAATCACAGATAAGTCACACTATAATATAAGGTATTAAAAACCTTTTTTAATTAAAATACAACCGACTTCCAACAACAACATTACAAAGTGAAAAATAACTTTAATTTCGGAAGTCGGTGTCTGGTTGAATATATTTTACGTTTTTTGCCACTGACTTCCGAAATTTATTTATTTTTCACTTTGTAATCTTGTTTTTGGAAGTCGGTTGTATTTTTTTGTAAAAAAGTTTTTATTTTTCACTTTTTAGTTGCGGTACCTACCCTAATACCATTACCTGCAAAAGAAACTAGAACATCATCCACATAAAAGTGGTGAAAAAATACTCAAAAAGTACTCAAACAAAGTTAATAAGTTTTATATGGGACCAACTTTGAGGTATACCCTCTGGAATAAAACAAAAAAAAATCGAATCGGACGACTCTGTAAAAAGTTACGCGTTTAAAATGCGCACGCATGACGCGTGGATCAGCACCATGCACCTCAACCATGTTGTAGGGAATCGAGTGACACACTTAACTCACGGTCATGCGCCGACGAGGAAACGACTCTGCTATCAACGATAACGCTCAAGAAACGTTCAAAGAGATACATAGACCAGTGACATGTACTTATACATATAATTAATAATCGATCACAGCCAGCGAGTGCTCCTTTGTCGCAACGACAAGAGTTATCAAAGAGAGTACTCGCTCAGTGACGCTCGCTTGGCGGGCAGGTCACTCGCTGAGAGGCTCATACTTGGTACATACGCATACCAGCGAGTAATCGCTCATTTCCGTCGCGCACTCGCTGCTCGTCAACTCGTTTTTAGTTACTAGCTGTCTCGCTCTCGTTAATCGCCCTTGATGGGACACGTGTCTTAAGGTATACACTCAAAGGTGACGGCAGACCGCTGACGGCAGCGGCACTTCTCCTCTCCAGTTTCGCCAACCTCAATAGTCAAGTAAAAAATACGTCATGTGTTCGTGACAGTCACATATACCACTACTGGTATGCCGTCTGCAGCAGGGATGTTGCGGATGCAGATTTTTTGACATCCGCGGATGCGGATGCGGATGCGGATTTTAAGAGGCTCACATCCGCGGATGCGGATGCGGATGCGGATCTGTACAAAAAACTTAAGTTTGGGTAGAGTAAAAAAAAGACAGTAATATTTATTCTTTCTTTATTTAATAATAAAGTAGCAAGTGAATTACTATTACTGACTCATTATTTTAGTAATTAAATGTGAATACCTACTGGAGCATTATATTTAATAAAAAGTAGAATGGCCGCCTTTTCGGACTCCAGTCTGTTTCGCAAGGGTTCGTATATTAATCCTGCGCTACTAAATAACTGTTCACTTGGAACACTGGCTGGTGGAGCTGATAAAATTATTGCTTTCTTATTGGTCAATCAGCACGAGCGGTCGACACGTGCCACTCGCCGGGCCCGCCCCTCTCTTTCTTGTCCCGACCTGCTACACATCCGCATCCGCATCAGCTCCGCATCGATTTATGCGGATGCGGATGCAGATGCGGATGTCTAAATCGATGCGGATGTTCCGCATATGCGGATGCGGATACGAATATTCGCAACATCCCTGGTCTGCAGTCACCACTCGACCGTAGCAGCAGGTGGCATGTCGCCCACGTAACACGTATAACGTTCCCACTGCTGGGACACAGGCCTCTTCTCGGTGAGAGGGAGTGGGCTGTAATCCACCACGCAGGGCCGGGTTTGATTTGATGACATGCCGGTTTCTTCACGATGTTTTCCTTCACCGTTTTGAGAGCAGTGGTGATGAAATATTTACACAAAGTAAAGCGCTTGCTTGGGTTCGAACCAACGACCTACAACTCGTTAGTCGCGGCCGTAACCACTGCTCTAAGTGTACTGCAGATATCTTCAAAAAAAAGTCTAATTACTCGAAAATGGTTGACATTTAGGGTCATTTGGTTGCAAATGACCTCTCATACATCCCCTCCTTAATGGATTGCCGATATATTACCACCTAAAACCCTGTTTATATATATATTTTAACCCTTGACTGTACCATTTATGATGGAATGGATGGTTGGATGGTTTTTTTTCTTGTATGGATGGTGATGCAATACATACATCGGGACTTGTTTCTCCTACATACTCGTCTTTTTCATTTGGATAGAAAGGCAATCCTGAATTTTTGTCATCTTTACCATAATCGGAATTTTTGCTGTCTGGCTTGGACTGAAACATAAATAATATAATTTAAAGCGTTGCAATAACCAGCCTGTAAAGAGGGAGTGGGCCGGACCCAGTATGGTTTGGTGGATAGGTAACTACATGACCGAACACACAGACAGTTGTTACGGGTAATACGAAGCCCGAAACACAACCAGTCTTACTAAGGAGTATCGTGATCTCCAGCACCTGAGTTGTGGAGGTCAGATAGGCAGTCGTTCCATGTAAAATAATGGTATTCAGCTGCATTCTGTTAGACTAAAAGCTGAAACCAGGGGCGGTACGTGAAAAAACATCATGGATCCATTATGGATCCGTTGAGAAAAAAGGATGGTGCTATAGGTAGTATATAGCTCCATCTCTCTCTCACAGTGGGACCATGATGGAGCCATGATCTCCTTTCACGTCACAGTAAGGCCCCAGGATGGTGTGTGTGTGAGTGCGACTATCGCGTAAGGAACTTCCTTCCTGACTAGGGTCCCTAACCGCACACATTTTGTTTTATTCTTTCTTTCTTTAAACGAAATGAAAACCTTTAAGTACCTGAAAGCTTGGTAGAGGTGTCCCTGGTAAAACCGTTGGTGTTTCCTTAGACTTCACAGTAAAGGCTCCAGCTGCCGAAGTCACAGTCCTTACGAACCTCCAACCACGAGATTTTCTGTCTTCGGAACTGGTATCGGAACGAATCGACTTGATGTCATCTCGGAGATGTACCTGGGAATAAACGACACATGCATATAAGAGGAGCTCGTGGCTAAGTAATAGCAGCCGCGTTAGGCTACGCTTGCCGGGGTTGGTCCTTGGATGGGTAACCATCTTTACATACCGAGACTTCTCCGTGTCTCGGAAAGCACGTTAAGCCGTTGGTCCCGGCTGTCATTCGTAGATCTTTGACAGTCTTTGCGGGTCGTCAGGAGCCCGAAAGTTTGACAAGCAGTCTTACCAAGGGGTATCGTATTACCGAGTTACTAGGTTGTGTAGGTCAGATAGGCAGTCGCTCTATGTAAAATACTGGTCCATCCGCATCCGGTTAGACTGAAAGCCGACCGCAACATAGTTGGGAAAAGGCGAGGCAGATTGATTGCATAAAATTCTTCAAATTGAAAATATTTTATTTCACATGAGCCGACATGGGCACTTATAAAACGGCAGAAGCACGGTTCCATTTGGACGTTTCCTATGGAGAAGACTCGGCAAGAAACTCCACGATTGGCTTGGCTTTTACAATATTTACAAATCACAGTATTAATAGGTATGACGACACGGTTGGCGCAGTGGTTGAGCGATTGACTGCTGCGCAGCATGTCGCGTGTTCGATTCCCGCACGGAACAAATATTTGTACGACCTACAATTATTTGTTCCGAGTCTAGGTGTTTTTCTATCTATAATATGTATGTATTTACAAAAAAAAATGTATATAAGTAGTTTATCAGCCATCTCGTTACCATAACACAAGCATTAGGTTGCTTAGCTTGGGACTAGATGGCGTTGTGTGAAATGTCCAAGGATATTTATTTATTTATTTATTAGGTATGGAAAGAAATTGTAGGCCTGCAAGTACCAACCAGCATTGCGTAGAGAAGAACCATTCTAAAAATGAACGCCCCTCCACAAAACGAGGAACGAACTCAATTCAATGCGTGAGAGGAAATACTTATTGCCACACTTTGTGTGCGTGCGGCGACTTTACTGTCAACATGGACTCGTCGCCGCACTCAGAGGTCACTCGTGCGATGCTTAAGGTCCTGGTAGTTCTTTGTCAAACAAACCAACAACAACAAAGACACCAGAATAACTGATCTAGCTAAACACGTTTTTGCGGTATACGAATTGATATTTCGATACGTAGTGAAAAGTAGAGGGTCGCACGCTTGCGCGTGCACTCGCAGTGTGACGTCATACGCAAATTATATCCGGCCTGAAAATTGTTATAAATAGGACCTATCTTTTGAATGATCAACCATCGCTCTAGCATTAAAAGTCTTGTAGTTATTAGCAGTTGAAATCTTACATGTTTTTGTCGGTCAGAAATATTGAACTTACCACCAGTACACCGAGCTAAAAGACGTTTTTACGTCTAAACGTATCTACGTCACCCAAAACGGGTCCATTTCTGATAGCCCCCACTTTAATTTCATCGATATGTCTAAGGATGTTAATTCCATTATTCAAAGATCTTTGTCCATTGTACATTTGATCAAAGAAATTGGATAACTTCATCTAATTTACAAGAAGACATCCATCAAATTTCTTACATTGGACAAAGATCTTTCGTACATTGGACTTAGGTTAAATGCTCTAAGACATTGGACATAGAACTTTGACTAATGGAATACCACCCTTAATTTTACCGAAGCCGATGTTTTTTTTTTTTATTATTGCGATCTATCAACATTATTTTAGTACTTAGCTGTATCTTTGTAATAAGACCTACTTGGACCTTCATTCAGATTCAGAATGATGACAAATCTGTCAAAAGTTGTTTTCTTGTCAGATTCATCTTTTACTGTTTTGTGTTATTAAAATAACATACGAAACCATTACAAACTACTAACATTTCTATAGAGAACCGAAGATGTTTGTGCCGCAGGCGAAGGCAGAAGTGTCTTGCCAATTGTACGAAGAAGAAGTAATGCCTACCAATGTTTGAGCCGTCAACCAACATTCGTTTCATATCTTTGTTCATCAACACCTGTGCGTTGTTCAACGAGAGAACCCGAAAGTTGCCAAATCCCATCACTCATGACCTCATCGCTCCCGTCACAATATTTACGGTATACATAACGATAGGAACTTTCGTCATTGGCAGTCTACAGAACTATACGGCATCTTTATTCTTGCAAATCTATAGCTTGGTGGCGTCTGCGAGTTTGGAGCTATTCTTATGCATCTCAGTGTTTTCTCTTCCACACGATGAAAGCAAAGGCGCTTTATTATTAATTAACGGATTTTTGCCGATATTAATGATGACTTTAATTATTGCTGATCTGATCGTGGTGGTGCTTGGCACGGAGGAACCTGATGTATCCAATAGAATACTTAACGAGACAAGACCGCGTTCGGAACCACCACTGGAAACTCCAAGAATAAAACCAAACCAGAGTGCTGAGCAACCAAATACTAGTGCTCAAGAACCTTTGTGATCAATGAAAAAAAAAAAAAAACACCAATATCATTCATTCATTCAATGATTTAATAATAAAAGCGTGTTAAAAAGACAGAAAAGTTACCTTCGCAACATTCGATTTTCTAAAATTGCACTCTATACAAACATTTTAACGTGACACTTGCGAAGCGCATATAACTTATTTACCTATTTTTACGTATTCCGTGTTTTCCTTTTGAGGTACAGAACCCTAAAAAAGGGAACATACACTTTGAATGACAATATTCATTGAATAAATTTTCGGACCGATTTTGATATTCTTCATGAAAATCCAATCGGACCAAATAGGAATCTAACTCCCCCTTGATTAATCGAACCGTGCATTGTGCAGCTGTTACTTAGCCACAAGCCACGAGCCACGAGCCCCGGTTTGCTGAAAAGTATTTAAAAAAACATACCACCCAAAACGGTCCATTTCGGACAGCTCCCACTTTAATTTCATCGATATGTCTTAATTTTACTGAAGTTATTAAATTATTTTTATTATAATTAATCATCTCTCTTTCTTCTTACACTTTTCTGTAATTTATTGTTATAAATACTCTAGAAAAACTCAACTTCGACTGTTCATTAATAGATTTTGTGGAAGAGACACAAAAATTTTAGCAAAATCTCGTAGGTTTAGTAGACTATCAAATGCTGGAGATTGACTAATGAATGTTTTTTTAACGGTCAAGAGTGTACTTTTCAGAGCGTGAGTACTATTACAACTGAGATTTAAATAGTTAACGTAAGTTGGTCATTCATGTAAAGAATGGTAACAAGGACGAAGTAAAGCTTAGTTTATACTGGACTACATTCTTTATATACCATAACATGATTTACAATAATCGTGCCTGTACCTACTTCTGGCAGAGGAGTAAGTGCAGATAGAGGTATGAGGAACAGGGTGTAATGTTCACTCATCCTCCAAAGAAAAGGGAGGATCCTCCGACTAGAAGGGTGTTGTGTCGAAAATATTTGACGACAACACGATTCCATAAAATGTTCTCTATAGAAAAAAAAAATAAATCCAAAGTTACCTCCAAACCGAATAATAGACCTTATATTTTTTTTTAGTTTTTTTTTTTTAATTTAGTTTTTGCAATAATTAAATGATTTTTATATTACCAAAATGCTTATGAAGTGTACAAAATGTTGGCCATTTTAAAAGTAAATACTTAGTAAATATTTTTTATTTCTTATTACTCCCTAAAAGATTTTTTTTTGAATGATAATTTATGACATTGACATTTTAATATTGACGGCCATCGACATTTTATTTTATTTTTTTTTACATCATCGACATTATAATAGGATAGGTATGTTCTTAGATAATAGACATCTAGATCGAGCCACCGCGTGGCCGGTCATGAGACAGCAATATAATATTTTTTCTAGGTTATGTCGTATGAGAAATGAAGTTTAACGTAAGAAATCTTCCATACTTTGGACTGAAACCCATGTCAATACATACGCAAAATGAAAAAAACTGTCCAAAAAAGTTAAATTATTCGACGCAAGATAAATGTTGTAACAGTGAAAGCACTTTGTTTGGCTAACATTCAAAAGTTCGCCAAGCAAACATGCGGCACGCCGTAAGAGACAGAAGATACGATGCTTTGTCTGAATTTTTCTACTAATTTCATATAAATTTGTCTCACTTCCACACTTCACACTGTAATCATGGCAACGTCTAGAGGTTTAATGTCATTGGGTATGTTAGTAACTGACTTAGGACTTTTGAAAATATTTGTTTAATTTTATAAAATTCTTTTGATTATTATTATTGCATGTTTCCGAATCATTTATATTATTAAAATTATATAACGAATTATTTGTATACTTACCAATTGCATTGGTAGAATATACAGATCAAAATGTATATGTTAAGACCTTTTATGTACCTATGTTCACAAATAAACGTTGTTCTGTTTTTTTTTTTTTGATATTTTTTTTATTATTTATTTTTTTCCTCTTTAATTTAGTCTGTGCTAAATAAATGTGTTTTCTTTCTTTCTTTTCTTTTTTGAAAGCTGAGGTAGTACGCGTATGGGCTCTTAACTACTCAAATGCCGTAATTACAGACACAATTAAAAAGCCATTGTGTCTCGTGTGGATCCACGTTCCGGCACACAAAGGGTTAAACGTGTTCTAGCGATATGTGTGTGTGTACTGTAGGTACACCTCTGCCTTACCCTCCGGGATTACAAGCGTGATATTATGTTATGTTTTTAGTTTCTCAGCAAGTGAGTACGCAGGTTTAGTTAGTTCTCATTTCTGGGACACGCGATCAAAAATTCCTCTCATTTTGGGTCACTAATGGTATTAGAATTCGTTTTATAAAAAAACTAAGGTTCCGTCTTAGTAATAATATTTCCCTACTATATGTTTTCTGTAAGTATTATTTTGTAATAATAATTATAACTGTTCAGTACATTAATGTTCGCATAATTCGTCAAAATGGAGGGAACTGCTGATTGTTTTCGCGATTTCAGGTTTGGTCCCATAGTAAAAGTTGTTCACAACGATGAGTACAATGACTGTTTACACTTACATCCCGTATAATAAATAGTACTTAACGAATATTTTTTATCCGTTTCTCTGTTTGTCTGGATGTTCCGGATTGTCGCAAAAACAGCTGAACGGATTTGGCTGAATTTTGGCACACAGACAGTTACCTACCTGGATTGGCACATAGGGTACTTTTAATCACAGTAGAACGTTCCCGCCAGGCCGCGGGTAAACGCTTGTCTTAAATAACTATACCATTTTGGGAACATAAACTCAATGTCTTTCATGACAAAATCCAAATTCCATTGCAACTGAAGAAATAAATTGCTCAAAGTGCAAGCCTGTCTGGTTTCAAAACCGCGACCAAAAACTACTTACAACTCGTTAAGGCGCGGACTGACTACGATTTTAAACGGCACACAACCGCGTAATCTATTGTCACCATTAGCTGGCTTGAAATAAAGCTGCAAATTGAAAATAATGTTTGTGTTGCCCAGATGTGACTAAGCTGCGAATGTGCATTTATTTTCCGGGTTTTCTTTAGATTATTCAGAATGTACACAATAAATTAAATAATTGTCCGGTTAATGCTAATTCTATTAAATTCTTAAAAAAAAAAAATGTTGTTATCGCTGAAAATACAGAGATGTTCAACGCCCAAGTTTATTTTTGTGGAACAACTTCCAATTTTTTTACTGGGAATATCAAACTATTTTTAGGGTTCCGTAACTCAAAAGGAAAAAAACGGAACCCTTAAAGGATCACTCGTGGGTCTGTCTGTCTGTCTGTCCGTCTGTCACAGTCAATTTGCTCCGAATCTAATGGACCGATTAAGTTCAAATTTGGTACACATATGGGTTTCTGTGACCCAAACACGTACGGCTAAAGAAAATTAATGAATTTTGAATATGGGTCACTTTTAGGGGGCAAATAAGAAAATTAAAAAAAAAAGTTTTTCAAACTGTGCCGTGTGACATATCAAATGAAGGGGCTTAATACGAGGGTCTCAAATATATATTTTTTTTAATAATTTGAAAATAAATAGTTTTAAAGTTATTTAAGAAAATAGACGAAAATTGACCATTCCCCCCTCTTATCTCCGAAACTACTGAACCTAAAATGTTTGGAAAAAAATACAGAAAATAGTTCTATACCTGTAGATTACAGGAAAACCTATAAGAAGTTTGTGGTCTTAAAATGACATGGTAAATCTCTCAATATTGTGAGTGCCAACTTACATTTAGTGTTGGAATGTATGGGAGAACATGTTAAGTTTGTTCGTGGGATAATTTCATCCCAATTACGGAACCCTTCATTGTGTGTAGTCCGACATGCACTTAACTTACGAGTAATTGTGACTGTAGTAAAAAAACACAAGCTCGTACCCTTCGACCCAACTTAAAGTACCTACTGCGAAACGTCTCTCCGACAGAGTCTGCAAAATTGTGCCCTGTGGAGCGGCAGTGGCGAGAAGAGCCTTCAGGTTCATCAGCTCCAAGATTTACAATAAAGTAAATAAGAGCATCGACATTTAGCGTTTACCTCGTAACGCCATAAGAGTTAAGTTGACCGACTGGTTGAAATCTCTATCATATGATGCAACTGAAAAAATTGTGGAAACATGAAACATAAAACTTAACTAGTCCAAGCACTCACACACACCCTCACTCGCACACACACCCTCACTCTCACACCCTCACTCACTAACTCACTCATTAATACTGTCACACATACACACACTCACCCTCACTCACACTACCACTCCACACTGCACCTCACCTACCAACACACACAGTTTGCATGCCTTTTTACTTTTGATTTTGATTTTGATTTTTAAATACCAGTTAGCTATACTGTTACTTATAGTTTTTTTTGTATCATTTGTGTGTTATAGATAGCATTTTATAGTTAAGTCTGGTCTGGAACATATGTGTTTCTTACGTTTAGACGGGCGTTGTTGGCTGCGACTCAGTTTTTAACTTTTGCAGCTATCATCGTTTCCATTGTTGTTAAGTATCTCAATTTGTTTTTGTTCCAAATAAAAACCTTTTTACTTTTTTTTTTACTTGACCGGTTTTTACTATTCTGTTCGGTTAATTCTTTGAACCCTTCTCTGTCCACTGTATTTTTTGCGTCAGATAATTTCACTGCCTTACGTCATACTCGAAAATCCAAGAAACCAATTTTTGTGCATATTGAGATATTACCGCGCCTTAAAACGATTAAATAGCGTGTCGCGCATGTTTTGTAGGAGCCTTAAGTCGGTGCCGTAATCACGTAGTTTATCGGTAGAACAGTAGGTACCTCCTTTTTTTCCTATATGCAAAATTTCAGGATGATCTGTTCTGTTGGTTTAGGCGTGTACCTAACGGTAGCAAGATAGATTATAAGTAGTATTTGTAATGCCACAGATACTTTGTGGGTAGACAAGTAATGTGGTAACGCGGGGCGCTCACACGCGGACTGAATTAAGTTGTTTTTTTTTTTTAATATTTATTATTTGTGTTTGTAACGTTTTACATTTTATCTATTTGTATCTATTTATAATTATTTATGTATTTTAGTATATCTGCCCGTGACATCACAGCGGGCCCTATCAGAATACCAGCGCTGCGACACTCATGTTAAGTGCCGCAGCATTATGCTGAGATAGGGACCTTTTGGCCTCGTACAGGACTTTTTTTGTTTTTTATTTACTTTTTTTAAATTTTTTTTAATATATTTTGTTTGTTTTCAACTTTTATTTTGTGTTTTAGTTTTAGTTCTGTGCGAGTCACAATAAATACTTTTTCTTTCTTTCTTTTTCTTTCAAACAAACTTACTTTAGCATTAATAATATTAGTTAGGATAGTTAGAATTGTCAAACAGTTTTAAAAGAGTAAGGTGGAGTTTCCTGCCCATTCTTCTCCATAAGGAACTCCCATTTGGAAGGAGCAACCAGAATCGATGTCTTGTAAGGGCGAGCGCGCACTGCGGTGCGTTTTTCTACCGCATAATCTGTGAAGTATGGAATGTCTTTGAAGGGCGCGCACTGCGGTCATGGTCATGTGACATCCACCAACCCACACTTTGCCCACGTAGTGGATTATGTCCAGCTCCTTCTCACCGAGAGGTGGCCTGAGTCTCAGCAGTAGGAACTTTACGGGCTAATTATGCACCACTATTATGTAGAGCTCAAATGTGCTAGTAAAAAATATGGCTAGAATGTAATAATTCCCATTGCGCTCCTAAAAATATTATTGAACACCTAATATAATGATTGCGCCTCTATTTGTGAACCTCAAATAATTCCTATTTTAGGGTCCTAGAAATACTAATTAGCCAAATAACAGCGAACAACTTGGATGTAGCGCCCATTCGTTCGCTCGACTCGTGCGCAGTTCGTCACAATTCTAACCTAACCTAACCTAACCCATTTGTTCGGGGTGCCTTAGCTTTGTTACTGTGACCAATTCAGCTACCGCGTGGTTGGGGACAGTTCCAACATTACCTAAACCCGTTTGGTCGGGGTAACCTAGCTTTAGTTACTGCGACCAACAGAGAGGCAAGACCCGAAAGTTAAAAAGAGGATCAATTATTAAAAAAAGAGTGCATCATTCGAAGCGCAATAAGTTTTAAGAGGTTCACTAATTTAAAAAGTGTCCATCATTAGAAGATTAATAAGTTTTTAGAGGATTAGATAAATATTTTCAACTAGCTTCCGCCCGCGGCTTCGCCCGCGTGGTATGTCGATAAAAACTAGCCTATGTTCTTTCCCAGGTCATGGTCAAATTTTTATCCAAATCCGTTCAGCCGTTTTAGCGTGAAAGGGTAACAAACAAACAAACTCACGTTCACATTAATATCAGTTAGGATAATAAATATATTTACATATTGACACAATCTACTACTGTTCAAAGAACCTACTTTAAATAAATGAGGTAACATTTCGCATACAATACAGGTTTTTGTGCAACGCAAGACATACAGAGCTGATCAGAAAAAGATACATATTTTATTATGTACGTTTGACATTGACATACATTTGTAATATGTACTTAACTAAGTACTTAACTTTCTTTTGGCAAAGAGCATCAACAAAAAAACCGGTCAAGAGCGAGTCGGACTCGCGCACCGAGGGTTCCATTCCGATTTGTGAGAAAGTGTGCTATTTAGAGACATCGTTTTATTTTTCCTGTAATCTTTACATAAACTTATATCACATAGAATTATTTTAGATTTTTCTCTTTGCAAACTTCGGATATAAGGGGGGGGGGGGGGGGACGGTTTTTTACATTTTTCATCAAAAGTCGAAAACTATGCGGCCTAAAAAAAAATAAAAAAATGTTTAAGAATGCGCAAAAAGCGTTCTTTCATATGATACCCCACATGCCCTAGTAGCCCCACTATGAATTTTTAAGTCCCCCTTTCAGTCCCTGTTGCAAAAAAAGTTTAAATATTTTTATTACTTTCTTATTTGCAAAATAGTTGGGTAAACGTCATCTAAAACTGTTCCAAATTTCAAGTTGATAGCGTTAGTAGTTCTTGAGATATCCTGCTGTGACAGACAGACAGACAGACAGACAGACAGACTGATTCACACCATAAGGGTTCCTTTTTTAGCATTTTGGTACGGAACCCTAAAAAGACATCGAGAATAATACAGCTTGGGTGGGCCGCATTTATACTACATTGGTTTAGGTAATTATACACTTCTGGACACATCTATTGGCCCACCTTAGAGTTTGGGTTTCGATGGCCCCTACCGAAATATGATTGCTAGATTGAACAAAAACTGTTGATGCAGTTTTAAACCTGATACATTTTACCATCTTTTTCGATCGTATTGTTTTAAATTTGAATTCAGAATACCATACGACATGGAGCTACGCCTAACAAGTCGGATATGCGCCTTGTTAAAGGCAATTGATTTTTGAATAAAAAACATGTTTTATCAAATAAAGGTTTAATTTAATAACGCGTGTTGCCTCCATGGGCATCTACCACAGCTCTCATACGATTAGGCATAGAGTTTATCAACCGCTCTATGAAATTTTGAGGGATCATCTCCCATTCCTCTTCTATGGCAGTTTTCAACTCCTGCATCGTCTGGGCAACTGGCTGACGAGCCCTAACACGTCTTTTTAGCTCGTCCCACATGTGCTCAATGGGGTTCATGTCTGGGCTTCTGGCTGGCCAGTCCATAACTGTGATGTTCACATCCCGAAGATATTCCCTGACGATGCCGGCCGCATGGGCTCTTGCATTATCATGCATAAAAAGGAAATTTGGGCCCACATAGTCCGCGTATGGTATCACGTGAGGTTCTAAGCACTCACGAATGTCCTTTCAGCATTTAATGTTGGCAGCCGTGGTCCTGTAACAACCTCAAGTTGAGTTTTGCCGCTCGCGGATATACCGCCCCAGACAGTCCATGAGCCACCGCCATAAGCAACCCTCTCTTCAAAGCAGCATTGTGCGAAACGCTCTCCCTTACGTCGGTAGACCTTCTTCCTTCCATCATTGCCATGTAACACAATTTTAGACTCATCAGAAAAGAGTACACGGCTCCAATCTTGCTGTGTCCAATTTAAATGACTGCGTGCGAAATGAAGGCGCGCTGTTCGGTGGGCTCGCGTTAGTTTGGGCCCATTAGTTGGCTTGTGTGGTACCATATCGCGTTCTTTTAACCTTCTCCGAACAGTTCGAGCGCTCACAGATACTCCGTGGAAGTCGCGAAGTGGGTTTTGTATCTCAATGGAGGTAAGGTGACGATTTCTCAAGCTGGTCGTCACGATGAATCGATCCTGCCTTTCAGTTGTGACCCGAGATCGTGGCCTGCCTTGGCGACGAACAAAGCCGCCAGTCTCTAGGTACCTCCGATAAACATTTCGGACCGCAGATCGACTTAAATTAAGTTGAGCACTGAAGTTTCTTTGGCTGTGTCCGGCCTGAATAAGTGCCACAGCTTGGGCGGCGACTTCAGGTGAAGTATCCATAGATTATTGATAGAACCTCACCTTAATGTTAAGAACAAGTAATGTTTGTTGCAAAACCAAAGATATCAATCACTTTTTCAAGAATCAAATCCAAGTAAACCAATAAAACCAAGTTTTCTTAGTATTCGATTGTTTGATATCAACAAACAGGCTCCAAATTGTCTTTTGTTTCTTTAAATTCTGTGTTCGAAATTCAAAAAAAGACTATTGAATGAAATTGTGAATGTGCCAGGTTCAAAACTGCATAAAAACTTTTTGCTCGACCTAATATAAAATTTTAGCTAGGACCAAACGAAACTGAAAATACAAGGTGGGCCAAAAGATGTGTCCAGAAGTGTATAAAGGTAAACAAATAAGACCGGCCTAGTGCGAGTCGGACTCACACACGAAGGGAAGCCTTCGTGTGTGAGTCCGACTCGCACTCGTACCATATACCTACACTCCTTTGCAAAACAAGCCATGTCCCGTGCGAATTATAATTATTATTTACTTAGCTATTACAGATTTATTATTAGAAAATAATGGTTCACGGTTTATGCATAAGGTTTATGTTTATGAAATTATATGTTTTTTTTAAATTTTATATTTGAGTTAATTGAATGAAAGGTAAATTGCGGTTTACGATTTATGACGTATAAAAAAAAAACTACTTACTAGATCTCGTTCAAACAAATTTTAACGAAGTTACAGAGGGGGACACACATTTTACCACTTTGGAAGTGTCTCTCGCGCAAACTATTCAGTTTAGAAAAAAATGATATTAAAAACCTCAATATAATTTTTGAAGACCTATCCATAGACACGTATGGGTTTGATGGAAAAAAATTTTTGAGTTTCAGTTCTAAGTATGGGGAACCCCCAAAATTTATAGTTTCTTTTTTCTATTTTTGTGTGAAAATCTTAATGCGGTTCATAGAATACATCTATTTAGCAAGTTTCAACAGTATAGTTCTTATAGTTCTGACGACACGGTTGGCGCAGTGGTTTAGCGGTTGACTGCTGCGCAGCATGTCGCGGGTTCGATTCCCGCACGGAACAAATATTTGTACGACCTACAAGTATTTGTTCCGAGTCTGGGTGTTTTTCTATCTATAATATGTATGTATTTCCAAAAAAAAAATGTATATAAGTAGTTTATCAGCCATCTCGTTACCATAACACAAGCATTAGGTTGCTTAGCTTGGAACTAGATGGCGTTGTGTGAAATGTCCAAGGATATTTATTATTTATTTATTATTATATATAGTTTCGGAAAAAAGTGGCTGTGACATACGGACGGACAGACAGACAGACAGACATTGACGAATCCATAAGGGTTCCATTTTTTTCCATTTGGCTACAGAACCCTAAAAACCACGTGCCTGGTTAACCGACTAAATGTCCTGTCACTTCAGTCGTCTTGCTACGACACATTTGTACTCTTCAATTTAGCAACTTTTACAACGAATTATAAAGTTTATTTATTTATTTATTTAATAATAACCAACTTATACTAACAGCTTTCACCACACATACAAGTTATTGGTCAATAGGTGTTATTACACATACAATCATAAAATTAGATTAAGTCATAAAACATTAACATTAAAACATTACAACCATAAATAAAACTAGCCAAAATTTGATGAAATAAAATAAAATTGAACAAAATTAGATTAAAACTTGTAAAAAAAAATTGATAACATTAGATACAATTAGACAAAAGTAGACAATTAGATAAAATTAGTAAATATGGTATAATTAGGATAAAATTGGAATAAAAAAAAAATTAAAAAAATTATTATTAATATGATACAATCTAAAATCATTTACTCCAAGGAGATTGTACTGGGAGTAGCAATGGACTCAAAGTTGCTAAATTGAAGAGTACAGTGCGTACTAAAGTGTATAGTGCACGCGCAGGTGCTAGTTACCGCCTGAGGTATGTGAGCGGTGAGACGGCGGAGATAGACAAAGGCCAAGCTAACTCTGCCAATCTTTCAATCGCGCTCTCCCCCATCTCACCGCTCACATATCTCAGACGATGACTAGAACTTGCGCGCTATAGTGTCAATCAATCTGCCTAGCCTTTTCCCAACTAAGTTGGGGTCGGCTTCCAGTCTAACCGGATGCAGCTGAATACCAGTATTTTACATGGAGCGACTGCCTGTCTGACCTCCATAACCCAGTAACTGGGTAATACGATACCCCTTGGTAAGACTGGTTGTCAGACTTTCGGGCTTCTGACGACCCGTAACGACTGTCAAAGATCCACGAATGACAACCGGGACCAACGGCTTAACGTGCTTTCCGAGGCACGGAGGAGTCTCGGTATGTAAAGATGGTCACCCATCCACTGACCAACCCCGGGAAGCGTAGCTTAACCTCATGGATCGACCCGTGCGGCTGTTATTACTTAGCCACGAGCTCCTGCGCGCTATAGTCTAATTGTAGGGGATCCCTACACTTAGCGATATGATAACGGGGCGATTCTATTGAGATGATGAAATAAAACCGACCGCTTTGAATGTTCGTAAAACACTGATTTAATGAAATATATTTTTACACAATATTTATGTACAAATGCTGCGAGTGCAGAATGCACGGCGCGTAAGTCGCTAAAGTAATGTACGGTTCCGTACATCCTGCCGGCCCAAATAGGGCAACTGAAATGATTGATACATAGGCAGATAATTGAAGTTACAATAAGTTGATATGATTAAATAAGAAAATGATAATAGACTGATAATGATACAAATTCGATAAAACATTAATTTAAATGACTATTCTAAGATACACATGTCCTTAATTATCGCAGTCTTGTAAGTGTACTGAAACGTTGGCGAGGTAGCCCTATCTACACCACTAATCGTAAACACTTCACTACACTTTTGCACTGATTCCGCTAAACGTGATGCCACCGGCACTGTGTCCGCCGGCGCGGCCGTCACTGGCCCCACCCAGACAGCCTCCTGGCCCTGGGGGGCCGGCGACGCTGGTACTCTGTCCGTACTTCGATGTTTTCTGATGAAACACACGACGACTCCACCCAAGATGATAACCAAAGCTATGCTGATGTACAACACAGTATAGTGATGAATGTCGTGAATGCTCAGATCTGTAGACGACTGTTCCTTAACCTCGTCAATCTGAGCCCTTAATTGATTCCAAATGATATGATGATCTTCGGTCACGCTGAAGTTCTCTGGTGCAGACGTTTTCATGATTTTGTTTAGCACAGACACCTCTGGGACTTCGATGTGATGATGAATATTTAAATGATTGATGAAATTATTATGAGCATAAATACTAAAGGTATCCCCTTTCAATGTGCAACCTTGACCTAGGGTAATAATCGCGTTGCCGACAAGGTTGACCATTGTGACTCCGTTGGCGCAAATTATGCGCACTTGGCATTCCGAGCAACATGTATACAACCAGGTGTTTGGCCTGTGCAATTTGATCCATTGCTCTTCACATGACGATTTTACGGAGTGGCATAGTTGTTTTTGATTAAAGATTTTGATTTCACAGATAGACTGCTTTATGTTTAGATCGTAAATGGGCATGTTTAATGAGCATAACAAGATATCGTTGGGAACATGAGTACATGATTGTAGGTCTGCTTCTGATAGAAGAAATGCTGTATCCTTGCGTAGATTGTACGCTATGAATGGTACCGATGGAATGAGATGATAATACTGTAGTCCTCTCTTTTGCGAAATAGATATGATTTTGTTTAACTCAAACAATTCATTGCTTAGGAGTGGAACCTTGATTTCGATGATTAAGTAGTTTGAGAAGACTCTAGCTGACACTTTAAGTAAACGATACAAGTCCCTGATATTTTTAAAATCCACTGGTAACGTAAGTTTACCATTAAGTTGGCTAGTGATGATGCTCAGCTGATACGATAACTGTTCCGGTGACAACAAATGAGTGTCAATGCGCCCGTGTGAAATATCTGTAACCGTGCCAATCAACGTTTGCTGAATCCAACGAATATTTGATAGAATTATTGATGCTGCTAGTGATGATGATGTGACATAAAGGTCATCTTCATTATCCAAACGTATTTTATTCACCTCAGTCGATAGATTTTGAAGGCGTTGCTTGATGAATGAAAATTGTTGATTCATGATGTTTTCATTACGACGTATGATATTAAATTCAGATTCTAAAATACTTGTCTGATTTTTGATAAGTTTTTGAAGATGTTCTTCATTATGACTGATCTGCTCGATGTCGCTCTTGTATTTTTCGGCAAACCTTTCGTCCAGTACACCGAATAATGAATTAGCAATATAACCCAACCCGTTTACTAGGCCTCTTTTTAGCCTCTTCGGACTTTGATATTTAAGTAACATATCATAGTGTTCAATTTCGCTAATCTCGTGCTCTAACTGAAGAATGATACTCTGATATTGTTTACTTGCATGGGTGTTGCATAATGACTTGATATGGTTGACGTAACCTTTGATATCGGATAAGCCTTTCCAATAGGTCGTCATGTTGTAGTAGACAACTAGACGCCATTCGTCCTTGATGTACTGTAGATTGGATATTCTATCGAAGTAAATAGCTTGATTCTCTTCTAATGATGTCACATTATACGATTCCTGATTTGGTATATTTTGCGCTGAAGTAGATGATAATAACATAAACAATAGTAATAAGAAACTAGTGAACAGGCTTTTTAATGATACGTTACTCTGAGGAAGTCGCTTTCTCTTGCTTCGCTCGTCTGAACGGTAATTTTGATCCTGTGTTGTGTCCTTTACTGGCAGCAACACAAGTCTGGTGACAGGGCGTTGAATGATATGATTCTTAGTTTTTAAACTGACTACCCTTACGTAGCCATCCTTTCCAGGATGAACCTCTTGGATACGTCCTAACGCCCACTTGCCCGGTGGCAAGTTTTCGTCCTTGATAAGAACGACGTCATCGATTTCGAAGTTTCGCATTGGCTTACGCCATTTTGATCTAGCCTGCAGTTGCTGAAGATATTCGCTTGACCATTTTTTCCAGAGCTGTTTATTCATTGATTGAATGAGTTGCCACCTTGTTGATTGATTCATGTGATCTGGATCCGTCTGTGGTCTAGATAGAAGAGGGCCACCGACCAAGAAGTGTCCTGGCGTAAGAACGTCGTCGTCAGAGCTCTCTGTCAACTGACAGAGAGGCCTTGAGTTCAGACATGCCTCGATTTGATGTAGTAGCGTAGTAAACTCCTCGTAAGTGAGTTTCTGATCGCCAATGATACGCTTTAGGTGATATTTGAGGCTTTTCACCGCAGCTTCCCAAAGACCGCCTGCACTTGGCCACGCAGGAGCATTGAAGTGCCACTCTATGTTCATGTCATTGATGTTATTGAAGAAATCGGTATTGATGGTGGCTATAATCTCTTGGTACTCCTTCTTA
Organism: Cosmia trapezina; assembly: GCA_905163495.3. Lineage (NCBI taxonomy): Eukaryota > Metazoa > Arthropoda > Insecta > Lepidoptera > Noctuidae > Cosmia > Cosmia trapezina. The sequence goes on along the minus strand of LR991049.1, from coordinate 4,665,359 downwards.
ATGATACGATTGGCACCTACGAAATTCGTGCCATTGTCACTGTATACGTGACTTGGCGTTCCACGTCGGGCTGAAAACCTACGAAAGGCTGCTAAAAATGCTGGAGTACTCAGATCGGAAACTAGTTCCAGATGAACAGCCTTGGTAGACAAACAGACAAATACTGCAATATACCCCTTGACTGTTTTGATTCCACTATTATTGGCCTTCCACTATTATTGGATTATTGGCCTTCAACTCGACGTGTCCGGTAAAATCGACACCGGTGTGAGAGAAGGGTCGTGATGGGGTGACTCGTGGCTGTGGAAGATCGGCCATGATTTGTTGATATTTTGTTTGACTGAAGCGCTGACACTTAACGCATGATCTCAACTTTCTCTTGACAGTACGGATTCCACTGATTATCCAATATCTGTCTCTGATGTATGAAAGTGTCAGTCGTGTGCCTCCATGTAATGTGGTAATGTGAGCCTGATCAATGATTAAATCGGTGAGACGACTATGACTTGATAATATGATAGGGTGCTTTGATGATTCGCTGATGCATGCGTTTTTGAGTCGTCCACCCACTCTAAGGATACCGTGCTCATCTATGAAAGGATTAAGACATGATATTTTGCTTCTAGGATGCACGTGCCCCTTTTGATTGATGAATGAAATATCTTCATGAAATTGCTGTAATTGATCATCTTTAATAACGATATTCAATGCATTGTCCATCTCTGATGACGTCAATACATCCGTTCTTGATGTGTGTTTGCCTCGTGATTGCGTAATGAAACGCGATATCCGAGCGACAATTTTTACAATGCGAGTTAATGAACGGTAATTCTGTAATAACTCGTGTATGAATGAAATATGATTTTGATATAAGGCCGTGTTTACACTAAGCTTCTTGGTCTCCAGATCTGGTGATTGATATGAGGTGATAGGAAGGGTAGTGTGTTCGAAATTGGTTATCCATTTCGGACCCTGCCACCACAACGGATGGCATGATAACTTCTGTGACGTCAGACCCCGAGTAGCACAATCTGCAGCATTCTCTTCTGACCTCACATGATGCCAACATGATGATGGAATGATGCTAATGATTTTGATAACTCTGTTAGCTACGAACTGTTTCCACTTCTTCACGTCACCTTTGATCCATCCTAAAACTATCATGGAGTCTGTCCAGGCATAAATCCTGACATCCTGATTTGATAAAGATTCCATGACCTTCTTGATAAGTTGAGATAGCAGTAGCGCACCACATAACTCAAGTCGTGGCAATGATACCTTTTTTGCCAAAGGTGCTAACTTTGTTTTTGCTACAGCGATCGTTGATGTGTACTCGCCCTTAGTGTCTTTAGTTACTACATATACAACACATGCGTATGCTTTGTCGGAAGCGTCACTAAATCCATGGATTTGATATGATTGGTTTGTGTTTCCAAGATAACGTGGTATGATAAATTGATCTATGACATTGAAATCATTCTTAAGCTGAATCCAATCATCTTGAACCGATTGTGAAACTTCTTCGTCCCACGATAAATGTGATGACCACGCATTTTGAAAAAGCAGTTTTGCTCTGATTGATAATGGTGACAGCCAGCCTAAGGGGTCAAATAGCTTTGAAATTTCCGAAAGTAGTTGTCTCTTTGTGACGCGTTTATCATGATGTTGAAATTGATTTTGAAAGCTGAAGCTATCCGTTGATTGGTTCCATCTCAATCCAAGTGTTTTTCTTGTTTCCGAACACTTGAAGTCTAATGGACTATTGAGTTGGTCAGGTGATAGATCTATCAGTAGGTCCTGTACGTTACTGGACCATTTTCGGAGGTTCATACCAGCACCCTTTAGCATCTGAATGAGTTGATGCTGGAGCTCCCTGGCGTCATGGATGGTATTTGCTCCACTAAACAAATCATCCATATAGAATGCTTGATTTAATGCCGACGCAGCTAGTGGATACTTGTCCGCATCGTCTATGGCCAGCTGTTTGAGCGTTCTCATAGCTAAGTATGGAGCGGCCTTAGTACCATACGTCACGGTAGTAAGATGATATTCATTGAGTAGCTCCTGAGATGATTGCCGCCAAATGATTGATTGGAGATGACGATCTGATTGTCTGATAAAGATTTGCCGAAACATTTTTTCTATGTCCGCCGTGATAACATAACTATAGGTTCTCCAGTTTAAGATGAGTGTCATGAGGTCCTTTTGAAGATTCGGTCCGCAACACATGATATCATTTAGGCTTTTGCCTGATGTAGATTTTGCCGACGCATTAAAAACAACTCTAAGTTTGGTTGTTGTTGAATCTAATTTCATTACGCCGTGATGTGGTAGGTAGAAGGCACGTTTTGATTCGTCGACATTATTGGCAATACACATGTGACCCAGTTGTTGATATTCAGACATAAATGATTTATAATTTTCTGAAAACGATTCGTTATTGCACATTTTTCTTTCTAACTGTTTAAATTGTGCAATAGCCTTTGATTTAGATGATCCAAGCTGATTTTCATATTCGGGTTTCATGGGTATGCCAACCTCGTATCTACCAGTGTCCAAACGACGAGTAGATTGCTGATAAAACTCTTCACAATACTGCTCTTCACTGGTAAGAGATGATAATGATGTTTCAACGTCCTCTATCTCCCAATATTTTGATAGATCTGATAAGTCATTCGTTACGATATGACAATTAAATGTGCGAATGTTGCCAGACAAGATCCATCCGAGTGTCGTCTGTTGCGCAATCGGAGCCTGCGCTGGTCCTTTGATGAGACCGTCCATGATGATTTGAGAATAGATACTCACATCCAAGAGAATATCAATTGGCTTCGACACGTTGTATTCTGGGTCTGCTAATTGAAGATGCTGAATATGAGACCATGATTGTTTTTTGAATGGTATACCAGGCAAGCAGTTAGCGACCTTTGACAGAACCAAAGCTTCTGTAGTAAAATTATAGTCACCGTAGATAGATTGACAGTCGATTGATACCCGTCCTTTGCTTTTCCTAGCACCGGCGCCTATTCCTGATACTGATGCGTTATATCTTCGCCGCTGCAACCCTAACCGCTGTACAGCGTTTTCCGAGATTAATGATATTTGTGATCCCTGGTCTAAGAGTGCCCTAAGGGTCACATAGCTGCCGTCAGAGCCTTTGACATTGATCGATAGCGTGGTCAACAATAACTCTTCGTCATCTCCTGCGACATGATTAACATTAGGTTGCTTGTTTGATGATTTTGATGACGAAGCGGTCGTTGCTGTTGATGATGATGCTTGAGAATCTGATTTTGATGATAGTACACACGCTTCATGGAGTATTGTATGATGATCACCTTGACAGGTTTTGCAACGTTTTGTCGAAGTGCATTGACTTCCATCGTGGCTGAATAGGCAATTTCGACAAATATTTGAGTTCGTCACCGTCTTCAATTGCACGTCTGGTGTCATATTCACGAATTTTTTGCACGAAAACAAATTGCGAGCGTGATTTGATTTGCATACAGAGCATTTTGAAGTTTGAGTAATATGATAATTTTTGTTAATACCTTTATAATTATTTTGCTTATTAAAATTATTTGTGTACTTTGATTGATTTGGGTTCCGTTTGCTTGATAGTGAGGGTTCCTTATCGTTTTTATGAATGGGTTCAAGAGCGGTAAACTTACTCTCGAGGAATTCCATTAACTCGTCCAACCTTGGTAAATCACGAGGTGTCCTACGTGCTTCCTTGTAGTCAGCATAAGTTTCTGGATCCAGTTTTTTGCACAATAAATGAACCAACAACGGATCCCACGTATTTGTATCAACGCCGAGATTGTGAATCGCGTGAATACATTCGGTTGAGGTATCATACAACCGTTTGATTTCTGATGATGATTGCTTCTGAATGTTTGGTTGATTGAGGAACATTTCGATTTGATTAGTAAAAAGAACTTGAGAATTGTTGTAACGATGTAATAAGATATCCCACGCAGTATCATAATTCTCTGATGAAATATGGAGATGATAGATGAGGCGTTCTGCTTCACCCTTAAGCTTTCCCTTTAAGTGCTGCATCTTCTGAGATTTAGTGATAGAGTTATTGTTATGAATTGTCTCCGTGTACAAGTCATGAAAGGTTGGCCACTGTGTGTAGTTCCCGCTGAACGATGGTATTTCAATGTGCGGAGTTGATTTTTCTAAGTGAGTCGTTGATGAGATTTTCCTATTCAACTCACGTTTGATAGTTTTGTAGACCAATTCATGATGATTGAACTCCTCGTCGTATGATATATCTCCACCAGCAAGTATATGATCGATTTGCAAATGTTGAGAATCAATAATTGTCCACCTAGCTTGAACGTTTTTAAGCTCATCTTCTAGTTCCCATTTATCTGTTATTTGATCAACTTTAATGCCCTTGATTAGCCGATTAAAAGCCCTAAAATTAGTGCGTTGCAATGATAACAATTCGTCTAACTGACCATCTGGTTGAGTAGATTTTGATGATTTGCCGTAAGTCGATATAAGATTACGAGTTGATTGATAACAGTCTTTACCCTTTTGATATGTGTTGTCAAGGAAATACTCAGCCGCCACATTTCCATGCTCAGATATTTTTTGGTGATTTAGCTCGAACTCTCCCCAGAGGTTGTCTAACGTCTCTAACCGTTTCCTCAAGTATTCGGCATTTTTGCGAGAATCCGAGTCCTTATTGAAGTTCACGCTGATTGTAGTGATATTGGTGATGATTTCCGATTGACGGGCAAAAAGAGCTTCCATGATGTAGGTAAAGGAACAGTCTTACTTGGTAATGATGATCCACGTAGCTGTCTGCACCTGATGTTGCTCCCGATGAAGTTGATAGCGGACGCTGAACCCTCGCGCCGCCCGATGATGAGCTCCACAGAGCCTGATGACGCTGATGTCACGGCGTGATATGCTTACCACGACCGTGCGTTGACCTGAGCTGTATTTGCTAAGTCAAGGATGAAGTGTGTGTTCACTGTATGAGTCCACACTGGTTTGATCACAGAACCTTGAGTCCGAACCGTGCCTCTGACCAGCACGCGCGCTGGGGCAAAGTACCGCGACGAGGTCCTGTAATGTTCGAAGGACCAAAAACAAATGTAGGGGATCCCTACACTTAGCGATATGATAACGGGGCGATTCTATTGAGATGATGAAATAAAACCGACCGCTTTGAATGTTCGTAAAACACTGATTTAATGAAATATATTTTTACACAATATTTATGTACAAATGCTGCGAGTGCAGAATGCACGGCGCGTAAGTCGCTAAAGTAATGTACGGTTCCGTACACTAATGTTAAAAAATGCATGGACAAATAATGCTCGTTATTTTTCTGTATGGGAAGAGGCCTTTTGCCCTGCATTGGTTTGATTACAGCGGCGGTGTTACAATAGGTACATTTTATCAGAGCTAGAAATAATCGGTACTTTAGCGATTTTGTATTTGTATTATGCCCTAAATAAACATGCATAATAAGTACCTTTTTCTCATCGTAGCTACCAAAGGGCGGGCTCTGAAATTAAGAAAATAAAATACTTAAATCAAATTTTTGTATGAAAGGCAGGATTTTTGGGTTTCGGTGCAGCTCTTATATCGGGGTGAAGTATTTAATTTTTTTCTCTTACAACACAAACTACCTACATGTTTTGTCAAATTCAAATTCATAACAGTTTCTGATGGCGGGAAGGCTTTGTGTTTTGTTTTCGTGGTATTTGATGGAGAGATACCCTCTCCAGAGATATCCTCTCCCAAGGGGCCTGGATGTTTTGAAGTGAAAACTTCTTTAAGCGTGTAGAACGATTTTTGGTAGGGGGAAATCTCCGGTTCGCATCACTGAGTTACCGCGACCGACACCTCGACACCGTGAATTTTATACATAGTTTTACGTCTTCTATCGGCATTCCCCATGACTGCCAATTTTTAGAGTTCCGTACCAAAATGGTAAAAAAGGAACCCTGGTGAAAATTCAGTCTGTCTGTCTGTCTGTCTATCATAGCTGGATATCTCAAGAAATACTAATGCTATCAACTTGAAATTTAGAACAGTTTCAGATGACGTTTGCCCAAACATTTTACAAGTAAGAAAGAAACAAAAATACTTATGTTTTTTTTTCCAACAGGGACTGAAAGGGGGTCTTAAAAAATCGAAGTAGGGTTACTAGGGCATGTGGGGTATCATATGAAAGAGAGCTGTTTGCACATTCTCAAACATTTTTTTTAGGCCTTATAATTTTTGAATTTTGATGAAAAATGTAAAAAAAAAACCGTTCCCTTATCTCCAAAGTTTGCATAGAGAAAAATCTGAAATTATTTTATGTGATAGAAACGATGTAAAGTTTACAGGAAAAATAAAACGATGTCTCTAACTAGCACACTTTTTCAGAAATCGGAACGGAACTGTCGGTGCGCGAGTCCCACTCGCTCTTGACCGGTTTTTTATTTTTTTCTGGGTTATTACGCACTATTAAAACCATTATCAGTCAGTAAGAAATACCTACAATAATGTAATCAGCCTAAATATAATGTTGTTAATAGAATACTGTGTGTATTGCTTGGAATTAGGCCTCTCTCTGTGGGAAGGAGCGGGCCGTAATCCACCACGCGGGCACTGAGTGGGTTTGTGGATGTCACGTCACGTCTTCAAGTTTTTGGTTTAAGGACATGTCAGATTCTTCACAATCTTACCCTTCACGTTTTTATAGCAGTGGTTATAAAATAAAAATGGTCACAACTCTACGACCACGAACCCAAAGACATGACATTATATAATAACGTCCTGTCGGAATATTAATCAACGATTAATTCGTGTTTTTGAGTGCATTTTTCCAATATAAAGTAAAACTTGGTGCTTACGAATGATACTCATTGTTATATTACTAATTTTATTTTTTGATTCCTTACGTAGACGTTCATACAAAGTTATCGCGGCATGTATAATGAGAAACGTCCAAACGGACTTCTTAGATTACGTTGATTTTAGTAAGAATTGAGTAAGAAACAGAAATATTGTAAATTTTACCTTATTGGCAGGACTTTCCATGATATCAGCTAGGGATGTCCCAAAAGCCGATTCTGGTGAGAGAGTGTCAGCAGACTTCCAAGGCGCCTTCTGATGCATTGGCGTCCCTGGTAACGCTGACTCGTGGCTGCGACGCCGAATCTTTGTCGTCTGGAGTAGAAGGAGAAAAATAAATGACTTCGGTGGTAAAGACACCTTCGTTGTGTAAAATATTCGTGCAATACAGCATAGGCATAATCAGTCTTTAATGTTCCCACTGCTGGGATACAGGGCTTCTCTCTGTGAGAGGGAGTGGGCCGTAATCCACCACGCGGGACCTGGAGGCCAATTCCGGTGGCATGGAAATTATCTCCATGGTCGAAATATCAGTCGAGAAACTGCTTATCTCCGTCGAAAACGAAAAAACGCTATTCTAACGATCTCCATTTATAAATTTTTCGATCGCAAACCAGCGAGATATCACGGCTGGTCTTAAGGTATGGAGATATGAAATCTCCGTTGGAACATCTGTCAAAATTTACATTCGTAGGTTTATTTCGTATTTTTTTTTTTGGTACCTGCATGTAGAGGCTTAGGAGTTTATGGGTTTCATAAAGGGGGTCCAAATTTTCATTATTTTTGCGATAGGACACACCGTTTTCGAGATATAAGCAAAAGAAAAAAAAATACAGTACTGTTTTTGCACTTGAAGTCAAGGTGTTGGTGTGAATTTTAGTTCATGACAACTAATTTTATTCCACACCTTTTTAATCGACATTAAAAATAGTCTTATTTAATATGAAAATTAAAACCTACCTACGTCAGAAAAAGGATGATCATGCGAAATGCGTTTCTGATCACGCTACTTTGCAATTACTATTTTCAGTAAGTAATTATAAAAAAAAAACACAGTTATAGAAACACAATATACTAAAATTATCTTTTATAATGTGTTTGCTTGGATTTAATAAATTAAACATACGTCATTAATACTAAAAAAAAGAAAAACGTAGCATAATCGATTATAATCAAAGTGAATCGATAAAAATGGAACGTCTTTTAGACGAGATTATTTTCTCCGTTGTAAATCTTTCTCCATGGTCTACCAGCATACGGTTTTTTGATAGTATCGAGATTTGAACCGGACATTGATGCGGAGATTTTGAAACAGAGATTTATCTCCATGGTCGTGATATCTAGCTCGAGCCCGGAATTGGGTCCCAGTGCGGGTTGGTAGATGTCACATGTCTTCGAATTTTTAGCTCGGACGATGTAAGGATGTAACACAGGTTCCACCTAGCATGGAGGTCATTGATCAATTTCTATGTGCACTTGTAAGCCCTACGCTGTAAATGTTTGCGCATACCTATTTTTTTGCACATTACTATTTGGAAAAACTAATTATTATTATTTTTTTTTTTAATGTCTTTTACATATCTCGGGACCCTGGGGTCCCGGACCTTTAGAAGGCGTACGAGGGGCCGAAGCCAACTACCGACGATCCGTAGCCGACGATTATCCCTGTATGCACTATGCGAGTACAACCAAGGACAACCCCCGGTTGGTGCAGGACTATTGCAGAACATGGAGAAAAAATTTATTGGGCTATGGGTTTGGGTGGCTATAGTGGATCGGGTACCTTAAACTATGGAAGAACTATGTCCCCTGCCTTACCAATATTATATATTTTATTATTAGATGTTTTTCTTCACCGTTTTGAGAGCAGTGGTGATGAAATAATATACACAAAGTAAAAGCGACTGTCTGGGTTGAAACCTACGACTTACTAACTATTTATTGTAGAATCAGTTTTTCAGGTCTCGTACCAAAATGATTGAAAAAGTAACCCTCATTGGTGAGGTGGTTTAGCCTTGTGGAAGATGACAATGTTAAAATAGGGTTGACTACTGAGATGACAGCTAGTAGGGATTATGAACGAAGAAGACATGCTGCACCAAACCCAAATAAATTGGGATGAAGGCAGGACAGAAATCCTGACTCTTATGGAAGATATGGTGACTTTTTTCGGGGTCTACCACTGCATCTTCAAGGTTTCCCTTCCAAAGTTTCTCTTGCCAATGGTTAGGCAGGGTCACGCATTCCTGGAAACCGCAAACCGTGGCCACAAATGAACCACACAGCTAACGTGAAAAGCCTGTCCGTAGCAGTGGATGGTTGACTTTATTCTTTGCTGTAGCTGACGTTCGCACGGTCGTAAAAATATCGCGGCGGGATTTTATCGCGCACTGGATTTTCAACTCTCGGTGTTGAGCCGAGCATTGAGAATCCAACCTAACAACAACAGAGTGCATTCCAGAGTGTCGAAAAACACTGTTGGATTTTCAACTCTCGGCGCTACGCAGAGCGTTGAAAATCCATTGCGCGAAATAAAATCGCCGCGATATTTTATGTCCACCTGTGCGTACGTCGATTCACTCCATGTCCAAGTGCTATACCTGCACTACATTACTCGCGAAGTTGATCGAACTTAAGCGAATACAAGAGTGTACTTCGATTCGCTCCGTGCAACCTCGGCTCGCCTCGGGCGACTTCGATCGCTGTCGGCTTTGCGCCGTTTACACTCCGTAAGGACTCGAAGCGTCCAGTAGTGTTATTCGAACGAGTTTATAGTCACGTACTTCGGACTTCCGTCAATTTCGACCCGAGTTTTTATACTTACTCGATCGCGTTTACGTTATCGTTTACCTTATGTCAATTCGTATGGAACAATTGTGTTTCCCATTATAGTCACCAGGCGGCGCTTATTTATTTTCAGTACAAACTGACGTTTACGTTAACGTGATCGAGTAAGTTTAAAAACTCGCACTAAGGCCACTGTACTTCGTCGAAACAATTCGCGAGTAGTGTAGTACAAGCATTAGCATGAATTAGAAGTCATACCTGGTCTTCTCCTCCGTCAGACAGGCTGAGTTCAGTCCTCGTGGTCGAAGTGGAACCGTTCAGTTCGAACCACGCGTTGTTCGTCACCGTCGCTGTAGGTGGCTCTGAGCTGGTGCCATCTGAAAATGTGAAGACATCAGGATAAGTTGAGAGGTTTCCAGCTACATAACACCACGCCTGTTTTCTCCGAAGGGTTACACAGATGTATACTTCTCAGTACACCCACATTTTGATGTGATGTGATGTTGAAGGTAAATAGCTGGCGAGCAATTGCCACAAACCGAAAAAACTTCGACCTGGAAATCGAACCCAAAATATCATCGTCTGCTGTAGCAGTTACAACAATTATACTGTGGTGTTACCGTGTTTCCCTCTGCGGAGGCAATCAGAGAATTGCATGAGACTTGTGAAGCCTACGCTGCAGCACATGGACTAATTTATAATGTGAAGAAGTGTGAATACAGGGTCTTTAACCACCAGGCCACAGGACCAGGCCCGGGTCAACGGCGCGTTGTGTTCCACGCGCGCCTCAAGGAGATGTCAGCAGAGATGGGGTCTGTTAGGGCCGATGCCGCCGGCCGTTCGAAAGAGATACCGTGGCCCTGGCACAGGCAACTGAAGGAAAACGGGTGGCTTAGTCTGACACGCACTCCTGCTCCGCCCAGAGCGGGGGACTCATTGATGATTTCCCATCCACAAAAAAAGGGGTCTTTAAGGTTGGCGGCAAATGCCGTGAAGTGGGACCCGAGCTATTTATAAACGGGTCAGTAATTGAAAGGGTATCCACTATTGGATACCTGTGATAATTTGATCCGGAGTCACATTATTAGCACTTGGAGAGCGGTGCAGGAGAAGATTTACTGGTAGGATAATAGAATACAGAATTTCTATCCGGTTGATCCCATGTAAAAGGGAATGAACCTAAACTAACCTGATTTATAACATAGTATTTACTAGGAGAAAGAATAACAGCCGCACGGGTCCATCCATCAGGTTAAGCTACGCCCGCGCTGCGCGCTTGCCGGGGTTGTTCCGTGGATGGGTGACCATCTTTACAAAGCGAGACTCCTCCGTGCCTCGGAAAGCACGTTAAGCCGTTGGTCCCGACTGTTATTCGTGGATCTTTGACAGTCGCTACGGGTCGTCAGAAGCCCAAAAGTCTGACAACCAGTCTTACTAAAGGGTATCGTATTTCGCAGTTACTGGGTTGTGGAGGTCAGATAGGCAGTATCTCCGTGTAAAATACTGTATTCAGCTGCATCCGGTTAGACTGGAAGCCGACCCCAACATAGTAGTTGGGAAAAGGCTAGGCAGATTTGATTTATTAGGAGAAATGTGTATGGGTAAGTACTACGAGTATATACACGTCTCTGTTCTTGGGAATACAGGTTATTATGTTGTTTTTTATGACCTGGTGACAGTCACTGGATGCGGGTGGCACAGGACTGGTCGTTTGTGGCTGTGCTTGGGGAAGTCTATGTCCAGTAGTGGATGTTTTTCCTCAGAATGATGATTAAAGGCCTACCACACGCCCAAGCTTCACCGCAGTTCTGCCTACGCAAGCTTCTCGCATGAAAAAACTGTACACGGACGGCATTACCTCACGGCACAATTAAGGCGCGGTATTAGCTCAATATTCACAAAAATTGGGTTCTTGAATTGTCGAGTATGACGTAACACAATGAAACTATCCGACGCAAAAATACAGTGAACAGAGAAGGGTATATAGGAAAATTTAACCGAATAGAATAAACTGCTTTGCAAAAAAAACGGGCACCTTACAGTTATTGGCTTTTCTATGGATAATATTAATATTTTTAGTATGTCGTTAGCATAAATGACTAGAAATTTCTTATTATCATTGAGAATATAGTTTTTAACCCTTAAATCCTGGAATCGGTGTTTTAGTCAATGTAAACAGAAAGTCGTGTTAAAATGGAAATTTTTAGGGTATAATTAAATTAAGACTACGAGTATTTTTTATGGTATTTTAATAAAAAAAGACATTAAAAAATAAAAATTAATAACGAGTATGACCTCTCCTTGCAGCGATTACGGCATGTAATCGTCTTGGCATGCTTTCCACCAGGTTTTTGATGGTGTCCTGTGGAATGTGTTCCCACTCAGCCGAAATCACACCTGATGTTTTGTGGAAGGTCGTTGGACAGGTCGTACTTGCCTTTTTAGGAGGTCCCAGACGTGTTTAATGGGGTTAAGGTCGGGGCTCCGCGCTAGCCAATCCAGACGACGAATACCGACCTCTTGCATATAAGCATCACGTCGCCAGAACGGTGGTCCCGAGCATTATCGTCCATGAAATGGCATCTTCACCAATTACAGTCAGTGCGGGCTGTGCATGTTGACAAATTATTCCTGTTATGTACCTTTGCGCATTTAGTGAGCCATTTGCAATGAACACTATCTCGGTACGATAGCTGGAAGTTACGCCCGACCAAAACATAACGGACCTTCCACCATAAGGGGTGATTTCTTCAAAACACACGTCGGCATAGCGTTACCCTGGTCTTCGTAACACTCGCCGACGTCGGTCCTCACCATTCAGGCAAATTCGAGCCTCATCGGAGAAGAGTACGCTACTCCAGTTACCTAGTGTCCAAGATAGACAATTTCTAGTGAACCTCGGTCGAGCAATCCGGTACTCACGGAGTAAATTGGGGGCCCGCGCTGGTCGTCGACTGCGTATATCAACCGCTAAAAGCCTCCTCCTCACTGTCCATAGGCTAACTTGTGCTCCTCGTACCTCTTCAAGGTTTCTTTTGAGGTCTATGTAACTGCATTTGCGATTACTCAATGTCTGAGTCACTAAAAAGCGGTCGTCTCGTGGTTGTGTGCAACGTTTTCTCCCACAACCTTGCCTTCTTTGAACGGAACCTGTCTCTTGGTATCGAGTCCATGTCCTTTGGACGGTGGAACCACTCACGTTTAACGGCTGTGAACCGTAACATTGGCTACACCCCACTTCCAGCAACACTATAATTTTACTAGCTCTTGTTGCTTTTTCTGCCATTATAATCGACACAAAGATATCTGTTTTAAGTCACAATGAGGCAGGATTATGCGACAAACATAAATTATTCTAATAAAAATAACGAGAAGTTAGTTTTAGTTGCCTGATAACCATTTAACCGCAAACCCGCGAATAGTAAGTAAAAAGTCATAAACTGAAAAAGGGATTATTATTTCTAAAAACAACAGTTCTGAATTTGAAATTAACTTTTTTTCACACCCAGAGTCTTTATTATGTGCTAGGAACATAGTTTGCCTATTAAAACCTCATGAGAACTAAATGATTACCAATAATGTAGAAAAATCCAAACTGCCCGTTTTTTTTGCAAAGGAGTGTAGTAAAAAATAGTTTGACATTCCCGAAAAAGAAAATTTGGAAGTTGCTCCACAAAAACAAATTTTAGCGTCGAACATCTCTATATTTTCAGTGATAACGACATTCTTTTTTTTAAGAATTTGATAGAAATAGCATTTTTTTAAACTTTAACCGGACAATTGTTTACTTTACTGTGTATATTCTGAATAATCAAAGAAAACCCGGAAAATAAATGCACATTCGCGGTTTAGTCACATCTCGGCAACACAAATATAATTTAAAATTTTCAACCCTATTTCAAGCCAATGGTGACAATAGATTACGCGGTTATGTGCCGTTTAAAATCGTAGTCAGTCCGCGCCTCCTCGGCGTGGAAACAATGTGTCCCAATGAAGACAATTTCTTCTGCTACTATTTTTCAAGTGTTATGTGTATTTTTAACCGACTTCCAAAATAGGAGGAGGTTCCCAATTCGGTTGTATGTTTTTTTTTTTTTTTTTACTCCGTCATTTATGAACCGATTCGGAAAATTCTTTTTTTATTTGAAAGGGTATACTTCCAGATTGGTCTATCAAAACTCAGTTCTAATGATGGGATCCATGAGGAATCGAGGGAACAAAGTGAAAAATAACTTTAATTTCGGAAGTCGGTGGCAAAACAAAACGAAAGTAAATAAAAAACCAAAGACACCGACTTCCGAAATTAAAGTTATTTTTCACTTTGTAGTGTTTTTTTGGGAGTCGGTTGTTTTTTTTTGTATAAAGTTTTTTGCGAGTGAATGATGATAAAGTAGGATAAAAAAATGTGATTATGATAAAACAGTACAAAGGTTATTAAAACCTACCCGCTCTAAGCCCCTCCTTATTGGCTCTGCCACCATCATCGCTGTTCCTCCTAGAAGAACTTTCACTATGACTAGTTTTCAGCCTCTCACTCTCATAACTTATTGAATCCAACGTATTGGGCCCAACTTTGTTTTCAAACCTTCGGCCAACCTTTTTGCTCAATAACTCTAGGTTCTGGCCAATTTGGTCGAGATGGTCCAATCTTCTGGGGGCGCGATTTTCTAGACGGGATGAAAGTTTTAGAATCGGTGCTTCTTCAAAGTGGCCATCGTCCATGATTTGGTACCTGAAAATTAAAAAAAAACTGATCAAGAGCGATTCGTACTCGCGCACCGAGGGTTCCGTTCCGATTTCTGAAAAAGTGTGCTGTTTAGAGACATCGTTTTATTTTTGCTGTAATATTTACATAAACATCTATCACATAGAATAATTTCAGATTTTTCTCTTAGCAAACTTCGGAGATAAGGGGGGGGGGACGGTATTTTTTTTACATTTTTCATCAAAAGTCGAAAACTATGCGGACTAAAAAAAAAATTAAAAAATGTTTTTGAATATGCAAACAGCGCTCTTTCATATGATACCCCACATGTCCTAGTAGCCCCACTTTCAATTTTTAAGAACCCCTTTCAGTCACTGTTGCAAAAAATATATTAATATTTTTATTTCTTTCTTATTTGCAAAATAGTAAACGTGGTAAACGTCATCTAAAACTGTTCTAAATTTCAAGTTAAATAAATTAGTAGTTCTTGAGATATCCAGCTGTGACAGACAGACATACAGAAATACTGAGTCACACCATAAACCCTCCTTTTTACCATTTTGGTACGAAACCCTAAAAACGGAACCCTTAAGTTACTGTGTAATGCGATACCCCTTGGTAAGACTGGTTGTTAGACTTTTGGGCTTCTTCTTGAGATATCCAGCTGTGACAGACAGACAGACAGACTGACTGAGTCGTACCATAGGGGTTCCTTTTTTACCATTTTGGTACGGAACCCTAAAAACCGATCAAGTGCGATTCGGACTCGCGCACTGAGGGTTCCGTTCCGATTTCTGAATGTAATCTTTACATAAACTTCTATCACATAGAATAATTTCAGATTTTTTTCAGATTAGACGGTATTCGAAAATTATGCGGCCTAAAAAAAAAGAAAAAAAAAATGTTCGAGAATGTGCAAACAGCGCTCTTTCCCACATACCTTAGTACAAGGATGCACAGACCGCGGCCCACGGGCCGAATGATCAACAGCGCATTCATAAAATGAGGTATTCTTATTATAAGAATGCGCTCTTGATCGGGTTTTCTTTTTTTATTTCGCCAAGTTTTCTATTCAAATCTAAGGAAACAGCTATGTGGGAAACAAAACTACCAACCAATGGTATGTCATTCATACATAGCATGCTGCCATAGATTAAAAAATACGAGTAGAAGGGAAACTAATGTAAAGTGCCACAAACTTATGCCAGAGGGCTTAGTGCGAGTTAAATAATAAATAAAAATAGTTTATTGGTAAAACAAGTTTAGATATAAACAAAATTCTTGATTGGACCCTCCTTTTAGGCAGATAGAGCCTGTATTAGGAGAGTCCGCTCTTCCGTAGTAAGACGTGTTATTACAAAAACCAAAATGTATAATTTATAAACTAAAACTACCTATATTAAAATTGAACTTACTCGTAAAATAAATTAAATGTGTATTATGTGTATGTGTGTGAGTATAAGTGAGTGAAAGTGTAGCTTGTAGGTGTGACTGAGAGTACAGGAGTGTGAGGGTGTGTATGTGTATATGTACTTTAACGTTACCCTGCGTCAATTTGTATGGAATAATTGTGTTTCCCGTTATAGTCACCAGACGGCGCTTATTCAGTTTCAGTACAAATTGAAGATTACGTTAACGTGATCGAGTAAGTGTCAAAACTCGCACTAAGGCCACAGGTGGCTTTAATTGGAACTATCGATATCCCTAACCCTTGCGTTCTAAATTGAAAAGATGAAAAGGTTGATGGAAAGGTTGTATTGGCATTACGAACAAAGCCAAACTGTGGTTGAAAAAAAGTTTGCGGCGCGAGAGGCGCGCGCGTGTGTCGTTTTTTCCCGAGATTATTGTTCTTAATTCAAAACTTTGGAAGAACATAATGTAAATATTATGATGTCATTTGATTATTTGACACATAAGCAATATTTTAGGCAAAAAAAAACGAAACGTGGGTGTCCGGTCGCGTTAGTGGACAACCCAAAACTGTTGATATTCAGAATGCGTATCAATCAAGTGTCGCATCTCCATTCATACTCTACATATACCACAACTAAATGTTAAACGTGCGGTAAGGTTACCTACGATCGATACCGTTTCAATAATTCAGCGGACAATCGTGTGACCACACCGGCTGCCCCGTCTATTTGCTTACCGCTCGTAGGGTGGGCAGATTTCTACGTATGTGTTTATTTTTAAAACTAATTCGTGACGTGGGCGGTTGCGTTTACAGGGGGTTGTAGGTTGTGGTTTGATATTTTGTATGTTCTAATCTAATCAAATCAAATCAAATCAATCTTTATTTGTGAACATAAGTACAAAAAGGTGTTATTTATACATTTTTAGCTGATCTGTATGTTCGGCCAATAATCGGCATACAAATATAATATTAGTAAGCAGGTTATTTTTACTATTATAATTAATAAAGTCTAGGATAAAACAAATGAAGCAATTGAAAAATGTCATGAGCCGCATAAAATAAAGTAATTGAATTATATTATTAATTGTTAAGAATGTCAAAGAAAATTAAATTTAGTCATAATTTGTCATTTAAAAAGTCTTCAATCGAGTAATACGTCTTTTCAACTAGAAACAGGAACAACTTTTTTTTTAAATGGCTGACATTTTCCTCACTTCTGGTACACTTTGGCAATTTATTGTATAATTTTGGAGCCATTACGAAAATATGTTATGTTAAAGGGCAACCGCCAGGGTAGCCCGTGAAATTCTAATATTCTTAGGTTTTTTGCAATTTGCAAGTAAGTATGTTGTATGTTGATTAAATTATGATTCGCGACGGTAACATAATTATAAGTATTTTACAGAATTTTAATCATTAGAATCAGTTACAGGCCACGTCCCCCTTAAGTTAGTATAACCCTCAAATGTCAATGTGCCAATAGGATTACTTGGTGATAAAGAGTTGCAACATCCTTTTTTTCTCAACGGAACCTGGGAGCTCGTGGCTAATGTGTAACGCTGGTAATAACAGTCGCACGGGTCGATCCATCAGGTTAAGATACGCTTACCGGGGTTGGTCCGTGGATGGGTGACCACCTTTACATACCGAGACCAGTGGCGTAACTATACCGTTCGAGGCCCGTGGCAAATTCATCGGTTTTTTTTACTAAATGTGTAATAATATATGTTGGGAGTTGGGATTCTCCTCTGACCGGGGGCCCCTTTCGGCTGGGGGCCCGTGGCATTTTGCCGACTTGCCACCCTGTAGTTACGCCACTGACCGAGACTCCTCCGTGCCTCGAAAAGCACGTTAAGCCGTTGGTCTCGGCTGTCATTCTTGGACCTTTGACAGTAGTTACGGGTCGTCAGAAGCCCGAAAGTCTTACCAAGGGTTGTCGTATTACCCAGTAATTGGGTTGTGGAGGTCAGATAGGTAGTCGCTCCATATAAAACACTGGTATTCAGCTGCATCCGGGTAGACTGGAAGCCGACCCCAACATAGTTAGGAAAAGGCTAGGAGCTGCGGTGACCACTTACCTGCTTCAGATGAACCGTTGGCTTATTTGACATAAATAAGATAGATAAGATAATTTTTTTATTTGCGTAAAACATGGTATTACATAGGTGTTATTTGAGAATATCAGATCATACATGTTTTGCTCTTAAAATTAAAGCATGCAAACTGTATAAATTAGAATTAACTCCTACTAGGTATAATGTCAAAATTCAAAATAAGTCAAAAACTATAACGTCAATCAAATACAAGAATAATGTACAAAGTTACTAGATATATGTCAAAATTACAAGATTAATGTCAACAAATTACACGATTTAAAATACAACCATAATACATTCCATAATCATACAAAATAAATAAATAATTTCATAATAATGTCAGGAAAAAGATAAAATGATTCAATCAAAAACTTTTTATATATATAATATTTAATACTTACATCCACATAAAATCGTGAAAATACTATTTTCAGTACAAAAAAGTGGTAATTTTATTTATACTTACTTTTTTCACGATGTCTGAATATCCAAAACTCACCAAATGAATTAAAAAATGGAACAGAATTTGTATGAAATTATCTGCCAAATAAGTTAATTAGGAACTTAATCGTAGGTGGTGAAACAGGCCCTTATACTTAGGAACATAATCGTAGGTGGTGAAACAGGCTTTTATACTTAGGAACATAATCGTAGGTGGTGAAACAGGC
Organism: Cosmia trapezina; assembly: GCA_905163495.3. Classification (NCBI taxonomy): domain Eukaryota; kingdom Metazoa; phylum Arthropoda; class Insecta; order Lepidoptera; family Noctuidae; genus Cosmia; species Cosmia trapezina. Next base: position 4,646,819 of record LR991049.1, on the reverse strand, counting down.
TTTTATACTTAGGAACATAATCGTAGGTGGTGAAACAGTCCTTTATACTTAGAAACATAATCGTAGGTGGTGAAACAGGCTTTTATTCTTAGGAACATAATCGTAGGTGGTGAAACAGTCTCTTATACTTAGGAAAATAATCGTAGGTGGTGAAACAGTCCCTTATACTTAGGAAAATAATCGTAGGTGATGAAACAGTCCCTTCCCAAGTAACACATCATAGCAGTATAACGGCCGACTTACAGCATTTCTGTATCGTCTTCGCATTTTGAATTAGTTCTATAGTAGCATTATAAACGTTTATACGGCTACTGTAATGCTTATTTGGGCACAAATTATACGGCTTTACATCCTAAATAGGTTCACAATAGTTGTTTAATTGCATTACAGACGCATTATATTAACATTATTATGGTCAAAGAAGGTATCAATCGCATTAAAGAAGCATTATACTGGCAATATTATTGATATTGAAGAAGTTAATTGCATTACAATAGCATTAGACTAGCATTAAAATGTAGTAAGAGAATGATTGGAGCTATTTAAGTGTTCACAGTTAGAACTTAAATAAACCCTACATCATTGCAAAAACATCTCTAATACCAGGGTACAAATTTTATAATACAATTAACGTTGTAATCTCGTAATACAATATGGACGAAAACGGTCAAAACTGAGTGAGTGACACCATATTTGTTTGCATTAAAAGAAAATGCATAATTCCTACTGGGTAACTTTTTGACTCTTTTGTTATTTCATGCCTTCAAATATTACTGCGCAATGTAGTTTACTGTAAATGTCTATATAAGTTTCATTGAAAATTTTCACGCGCCTACGATATTTTATGGTTTTGATATAAATCTTTATATAAACCTAAGTGTGAAATAACTAAAACAATCGTGTATTCCTACTAAAGAACGAATTTTGCATAATTAACATAATAATATTGGTTGGGCAGTATTAAATTAAGTTATATAATTATTGTATAGTTCTATTGCTTTTATAAATAGGTCCGAATGATAATATTTTTTGGTTATAAAATATTTACAAAATGGTGTCGGTCCATAGCAGCCCGGTGAGTCTTTAAAAAGGCTAATTAATACCGCCAGCAGTATAAATACTCACACATGAACAATTATTAAGCCAGAGGCCAGAGACAAGATTTTTGATGTACCACTGTAGTGCCATTGTCTATAAAGTAGTTCTATATGGGTTCACTGGTATACCAGTAGACTTGATGTAGACTGAAATAGTGCCATTACTTGATCATTGCCATTAATTTTGGGGATCCTTGACCAAAACCATAAAACCCATTTCAGAATTTTTGTACAACTTGAATCCGTATGCCAGGAGTTGATAAAAAGCCTTTCTGAACGCATTATCTCCATAAAAATTCGTGCGCGTGGCTTATTAAAATGATTATGACGCTGTATAGTTAACGCAATAATATCTTTTTATGGCCGATGCTTTTAATAACATTGTTTTCTTATTTTCAGTAATGTTTGTACCAACCATACAATCCCATACAAAACAGTACAGACGGTAGAGGTAGAGGGAAAACAATCCTGGTACTGTACCTTCTTTGTAGGAGGAAAATGGTAACTTATGGTGGCCGCCTAAAAAGACACAGTATAAATTAATGAAATATGAGCAATCCAAGCCCGATAAAAAAGAATGGAGATTAATAGAGTGCATTTTAAGGAACAATATTCGAACATAATCAGCTTGCCGAAGCTGAATGATCAATCATGGAAAAAAAAATCTGACACAGACATGAATGATACAGACATGGTTGCACGCCAAACGATCAAAATCAAGAAGTAATGAAATTTTAACTTATGGCTTATATTGTAAATTAGTATGTTTGCATATCATGAATACTTATATTTTATACCACTATTGCATACGTACCAATAAAAAACGTTATTTTAAATAGTTATTTTTTTATTTCTGTACATTTATTTTTTTATGTAGAATTAAAATTACCAATTTATTTTGCGTGTAATAATTTTTAAAGCTCTAGCAGGTGAGTCACAAATAAAACATCTGCTCTTTAATGGAACTTTCTCCCCAGAGTTTTGTAATTCCTTCTTCCAATAAATTTCTTTCTTTGAGCTTTTAAAAATTGGCAAACCATCAAAATTTAAATTTAAGGATATATTTTCTGGAGCATCTGTCCAGTTTTCCAATAACAAAGTAAAAATTATTAGTTATTTCGTTATGCCAATATTGGCCCCCTTCAATTTTTTTTTTATATTGACAAATATAGGTATTTTTAAAATGGTCCTTGGATCCTTATGTAAAATAAAGATTTTTCAAAACAAGAGGATTCCAAAACGTGTGTATATCCAATGTTGACAGGTCCTAATTGATTTTGGTAACCTACGGAACCTTCTTTAATATCGCTACAATTCCCTTCGCACGAATCGTTTTGTTGTGCATTGATCGGATTCGTAGACATCATAATTTTTGCATGTTCCTTTGATATTTTAGCCTGATTCCTCCGGTATTCTTATTTTAAACGATTTTTTCATCATTTTGTGAAAAAAAATGCTGCACTTATTTTTACTTAAGTATATTAAATTACACGTTACAATGAAGTCACAACTTAATTTTGTTAATAGCATATTAAAATCGTCATAAAATATGTGCTTTTCCCCAATATGGCCGTTGGTTTTACGAATACAGTAAAATGAATGTATATACAGCGTTACGCATTACAATAACTCACGTGTATTTGATTAAAGAGCTGTTAGGTGTACAACAGAACTCAATTGATCTTTAAAAATGCAAGCATTACATTAATTCACGTTTAGGCTGTTCAGCAGTACTAGGCTTTTAGTTACCACTTAAAAGTGCTATTACACAACAAATGGCACTAAAACCAGCTCAAAGCTGTATAACGGATTTACGGTGCATTATAATGGTACAAGTTTATGCTATTAAGCAGCATTAGACATTATCTTACTACTTAAAAATGCTATTGTAAACCCTAAGGCACTAAAAATAGCTAAAAGCTGTACAAAAGCATTTTGATATGCCATTATCCAACCGCTATACAATGTACAGCATCATAACGGTTTTGAAATGCCAATATAGAGCGTCAAGATGCTCGGTGAACATATATAAGAGTTTATACGGACCCTAAGTTATGCAAAAGTTTACTATTCATTTGTTGTAATGCTACCTGTGTTACTTGGGTTATACTTAGGAAAATAATCGTAGGTGGTGAAACAGGCCCTTATACTTAGGGGCTGTTTCACCACCTACGCTTAAGTTCCTATTAACTTACTTGGCAAATAATTACACAGAAAATTTGTTCCATTTCTGAATTTATTCGGTGAGTAGCGGCTATTCGGACATCGTGAAATAGGCCCTTACTCTTTTTTCTCGATTTTGAGCACATAAAAACCTTATGATCTTTAGATGGTTTTGGTGACGTAGAACTAACATAATATAATTATGTATGTGAAATACTGATATAATAATAATAATATTTATTTATTTTTCTCACCACAATGTCCTCACAAAATATTAACAAAAAAACAATATTGTCCAGTCATGGGCTTAAAAAACAGTATTGTGGGAGACTGGTGCCTAAGCTAAGCCGAAGCCTGTATTTCAGGCCACCAGGTCTCCGCCCCAGGTACAAAGTATGGTTTCACGTAAACTAAAACTAGACAATAATTTTTATTCTACATTTAGGAAGGAGTGTTTGTGTGGATTGCATGGGAGTGTGAGTGTGTGACAGTGTGAGTGTGAGTGATGTAAAAGTTGGTGTGGGTGTGCGTGTTTGCTGAATGCCATATGTATAGGTCTTATGTATATCAAACTGCCTGCCTTTCCCTACTATGTTGGGGTCGGCGTCCCGTCTGACCAGATGCAGCTGAATACCATAATACATGGAGGTACTTTCTACCTGACCTCCAATATCCAGTTCCTGGGTTATCCCTTTGTAAGACTGGCTGTCATACTTTCAGGTTTCTGACTAACTATTACAAAAACTACGAATGACAGCTGAGATCAACGGCCTAACATGCTTTCTGAGACACAGAGGGGTCCCGGTATGAAATGAATGGTCACCCATCTACGGATCGACCTCGGCTTGTTGCAAGCCGAGGTCGATCCGTGTGTAGTTAGAGTTTTAATTAGATTTATTATTAAATCTAATTAAAACTATAACTATACACGTAAACAAGCCAAGGTCGATCCGTAGATGGGTGACCATTCATTTATTATTATTATTTTGTATTAGTTTATTGTTTAATATAATTTTATGTATTTTATCTATGGGCCTAGTAGCCTGATAATAAAATGATTTGATTTGATTTGATTTAACCTTGATCGCTCGACCCATGCGGCTTTTACTTAACCACGAGCCCCTCTCGAATAATATTACGATATAGCTATTTCACTTAGTCTTGATTATTATTTACTTTAAAAGTGACCATGAATTTAAGTACTTATGTACTTTAAACACATACGAATCTTCTAATTATTATATGGAACTGGCTTTTGCTCGCGGCTTCGCCCGCGTGTATGTCGGAAATTATCCTACGGTAACCTACTACCGGGATAAAAAGTCAAGTCAAAGTCTCCTTTGTGTTAGTCTAGGTTATAAACTATCTGTGTGCGAATTTCATCTAAATCCATTCAGCCGTTTTTGCGTGATTGAGTAACAAACATCCAAACATACAAACTTTCACATTTATAATTTTAGTAGGATTAACTTGTAAACCAAGTAATTTCAAGGAGAAATTACCATAATTGTTTATCTCTTATGCATAATACATGAGAGGATCTTTGATATTGTCCATTTCAGAGTATATTGTTTTATTATCTTTTATACAAAAGCTACGGTTCCTAGAAGATCGGTGACCGCACTTAACGACCGTAGTGACAGCTGTCATGAAAATTATGACAGCGGCAAAGATTTAAATCGTTAGATTCGCCCTACCGCGTCAAAAGATAGTCATTTTTCATGCAGATGCAGTGGAACCTTTGACATGCAGTGGATTTATCATGGGAACGCTATTAACCCCTCAAGTGTCTGAGTTTGGCTAATTTTAGACCTAAAACCCCAGCGAGTGGGGAGGGTTGGGGGTTAGTTGCGAACCCCATAGGTTCACAACTACTGATGATGATATGTTTTCCATCGGATGATGTTTTTTTACGTTTATATATATGTGATCTAAGCTTATATACCTATTATGTAAAGTTTTGTCCTTTTGCACAATTGGGGTGCATTTGAGAAGCGGGGGGGGGGGGGTAGTGGGGGTTAGCTGCGAACTCCATAGGTTCACAACTAATGATGATTATTGGTTTTCCATCGGATGATGTTTTTTTACGTTTATACAGGGTGTTCGGCGCATGGACCGACACAATTTTTTGGGGCATTGGGGGTGTCATTTACTAGGTTTCACCTAAAGACCTCCATGTCCTAAGTGTGACGGTAATTGAGATATGTTTTTTTTTGTTCTTTCTTTGAATTACCCAAAATCTCGCCTTTGAATCGATATATTTTTTTTGTTTATGGTTGTAAAAGAACAAAATAATTTTTATTATAGTCTACAATGTATTATTATTCGAAATAAAATAAAAAAATATAATTACCGTAATAAATCTTTTCTTAAAACACTCCATAACTGACTCTCTAACTAGTATTTTGACTACATTTGAATTGTTTTTCATAGCGTGTAGCCATACCCTTAGAAAGGGTACAAGCTAAAGAACTTTTTGAGATAAAAATAAGGTCAAAATGGCTTTATTTAAAAAAAAATGAATTTAAGAGTAGTAATTTTTCATACATTTAAACATTTTTAAGACTTTGGAAGCACATAAGTCATTTTCTACTGATCAATTACATCAAATAATAATTTATTTAGAATACAAATACATTGCAGACTATTATAAAGTTTATTTTGTTCTATTGCAACCATAAACAAAAAAAATATATCGCGATTCAAAGGCGAGATTTTGGGTAATTCAAAGAAAGAACAAAAAAAAACATATCTCAATTACCGTCACACTTAGGACATGGAGGTCTTTAGGTAAAACCTAGCAAATGACCCCCCCAATCCCCCAAAAAATTGTGTCGGTCCATGCGCCGAACACCCTGTATATATGTGATATAAGCTTATATACCTAATAAAAAAGGGTTTTTCTTATGCACACATGGGGTGCATTCGACACTTGAGGGGTTAAATAATGTGTGAGCTCACTTTTCTCAGTAAGGACACTTTTTCTTGTGACTAAGTACGGTGAGGCCATATCTAGCGATTTAATTCTTGAGGCTTGACTGGTCGATACTAAAATGGCCACTCATATTGTCAATGGCCACGCATATAAGTGCAATTTCATTTATTTATCGTGAGCCTGAGTCCCCGTATGAGGACTCAAGAGGCTTTGTAGTCATTGGTTACAGTCATGATGACCGAGCTAAGCTGTATGTCACCGTCGGCGTTCCAGCTGTATTAGAACCCAATGGCTTGGCACGCGACGATGGCAAGAGACCGGACGGGATGTCTTTATTTCCATGGAAGGTGGGAAGGCCTTTAGTGTGGGACGCAACTTGTGTCGATACTCTTGCGCCATCCCATCTTCCTGGCTCGGCGTGCTGTGCTGGCACTGCTGCTGCGGCTGCGGAAAACCTCAAGTGGCGGAAATATAATAACCTTATCGTTAATTATATTTTCGAGCCGTTTGGGGTTGAAACCCTTGGGCCGTGGGGTCCAAGTGCTCTTGTTTTATTCAACGAAATCTCCAAACGGCTTGTTGACACTTCCCGTGACCCAAGGCCTGGCTTTTACCTTGGCCAGAGGATTAGCATTGCCATACAACGTGGCAATGGCGCCAGTCTCTTGGGTACTCTACCAGTCGACAGCGATGCGGAGGAATTTTTCGACGCCATATTTTAGTTTTTTAATAGTATTAGTTAGGATATAATTTTGTTGTTTATAGGTTATGTTTTATAAATGTAATTTTGTGAGTAATATTTAACCATTGACATAATATAGCTGTATGTTATGATGTAATGAATGTTAACTGCTTTTTTTTTTTTTTTTGATGGTGGGAAATCATCAAATAACTTCTCCCGCTCTGGGTGGAGCGGAAGGGCGTGTCAGACTTTTACTGACTAAAACCCACCCGTGTTCCTTCAGTTGCCTATGCCAGGGCCGCGGTAACCTCTTCAGACAACCCGCGACCCCAGCGGCATGAATGTTAACTGCTGTACAATTTTTTGCGGTCTTACTCTACTAATAAAATTCGTGGCGCCAAAAGTGCGAACAATTTCTGTCACTGACTGCCTTCAAAACCGTCAGTTTTTTATATTACATCATTAGCTGACACGCCATACCTTGTCCTGTCAAAATTTAAATTTCTATTTTTTTTTTCTTTTAAAAATATTCAAATCGGTCAAGCCATTCTCAAGTTACGGCCTGACCAAGGGAAATAGGGATTCGTTTTTTATGTATTTTATTTATATTATAATTATAGATTAATACTAATTGTGATTATAATGAGTTATTTATGAAGTGAAATAGCGCCTCTTAAGTTTTTGTTGAGTTTCAAAATAATGTAGTTTATTATCATGTGGCGGTACTAAGCTGCAGATATAGCACGTTTTTACCCGACTACGGCGAAGCAAAAAGGAGGGTTGATTTTGACCAGTATGTATGTATGTAAGTATGAATGTATGTATGTTCATCTGTTCCCTCATAACTTCTAAACGGTTTGTCATAATTTGACAAATGAGGTATTTTTGAAAGCGTCTTGATCGTCCGCTGGTTATAGGCTATGTGACGTCACATTAACTTGAATATGGCGCCCTCTAGCGGACATAAAGTCATGAACTAAAACAAAAACATTTTTTAATGATGCCGTGTTTGGTATCATATGAAAGGGCTTAATTAGCACATTTCAAAAAAATATATATTGTTAGCTGTTGCTCGCGGCTTTGCTTGCAATCACCCGATAGTTAGAAATAATTTCTAAAATCACGCCTCAGACCTGAGCCAAACATAATTTTCCCTCCAAACCTACCTAAAATACAAACATAATAATTATTCTTCTCTAAAAAATGTAAAGCGGCTTTGCAAATACTTTTTCAAAAAATAAAAAATAAGTTTAAAAACTAAAACCTGACTACTGAATAATCACGCTCTAAAAAGTATGAAACAAGAAGACATTTTCATCTGAAATTAGAAAAAGACAGACAATTTAAAAATCAGGAGTATTTTTTTAAATTCCATCCACAATGCACATGTATTGTACTATATTACTCATGTTCTTACAAAATAAAAATATCTTTATCTTTTATCTTAGGCCCCCTGAGACTCGCACGAAGGCTTAGAGAGGAGCGTTCACGGGCAACTTGAATTGCAATTCTTAGCAATTTTTGATGACGTCTGTATACTACTCACGACATCGTCTAGCAATATACTATACCTACGTGTATGGCGACAACGTCCGCGCCGCAGCGCCGCCGCCGCCGACGTCATGTTGGCGTCGTAAAGGCGATATCAAACACTTTACGTTTTGTTTATCTACTGGGTTATTTTAAATTGCTTAGCTTAAGGTTGATGCGCCAGGGTAGCCCGCGAAATTCAAAATTTCTTACGTTTTTTGCAATTTGTAGGTCAGTGTGAGCTTGTATGTTGATTAAAATATGATTCGCGGCCGTAGCTAATATTGCTTTACATAATCATAATCATTAGAATCAGCAATACAACTCCATAAGTCTCTTTTAAAGTCCAGACATAATCTTGGTCAGATCATGTGAAGACCATGTAGATTGGTGTCTGAAATGGTCTTTTGAAGAAAGAACCACACCGATTGAGTGGACCTGTCCAGTCAGCGCACGCATTTGTCAGTAATCGTGCAGCTCAACTCAAAACTTAAGGAGCTTAACGATTCGACGAACAATACCAAAGAAAAGACATTTGGATAGGCCGCATAAATTACTCAAACTGCCAGACTATGACTAAAAATCTCTCAGGTACTGGGAGAGGAAATGAATCACTTTTAGAGGAATTGCTTACGTCAAGTGCACACACGGGTGTGCATAAGGAAAAACCTTTACATAATAAGGTATACAACGTGTAACATTAAATGCGCAAAACCTCTTAAGGGGTCATTGCACTCATCATTATGAACAACTTTTACTATGGGACCAAACGTGAAATCGCGAAAAAAAAAATCTGCTGTTCAGTACAATATATGTTCGCATAATTCGTCAAAATGTACTGAACAGCTGACTTTTTTTTCGCGATTTCATGTTTGGTCCCATAGTAAAAGTTGTTCATAATTATGAGTACAATGACCCCTTAAGAGGTTTTGCGCATTTAACGTTACACGTTGTATAAGCTTGTATCACATATATTTAAGCGTAAAAAAACATCATCCGTTGGAAAACCAATCAATCTGCCTCAATCTGCCTAGCCTTTTCCCAACTATGTTGGGGTCGGCTTCCAGTCTAACCGGATGCAGCTGAATACCAGTATTTTACATGGAGCGACTGCCTATCTGACCTCCACAACCCAGTTACTGGGTAATACGATACCCCTTGGTAAGACTGGTTGTCAGACTTTCGGGTTTCTGACGCCCCGTAACGACTGTCAAAGATTCACGAATAACAGCCGGGACCAACGGCTTAACGTGCTTTCCGAGGCACGGAGGAATCTCGTTACGTAAAGATGGTCACCCATCCACTGACCAACCCCGGCAAGCGTAGCTTAACCTGACGGATCGACCCGTGCGGCTGTTATTACTTAGCCACGAGCTCCTCCTCGAAAACCAATCATCATCAGTAGTTGTGAACCTATGGGGTTCCCAACTACCCCCCCCCTGGGGTTTTCGATTTATAAATTAGTACAAAGCGACGCGTGAAGGGTGTGGCCATTTTAGGACCCCTGCTAAGAACTTATCATTATCAGCCGGCTGAGCATTTTCCCAAGTCTGTTACGGTCAGAAACTACATGAAGACCATAACCTCTCTGACAAGAGTGCAACAAAGAAGAAGATCGTTGATAGTCTTAGAGCATTTAGGTTAAATGCTCTAAGTTGGTAGTTGTCGCCGAGCAATCATTATTGTAATAATTGCCAATGTAACCGTAGCTTTAGTACAGCACTAGTGCATACTTTTTAGGGTTCCGTACCTCGAAAGGAAAAAACGGAACCCTTATAGGATCACTCGTGTGTCTGTCTGTCTGTCTGTCCGTCTGTCACAGCCAATTTGCTCCGAATCTAATGGACCGATTAAGTTGAACGTTCGTACACATATGGATTTTTGTGACCCAAACACGCACAACTGAAGTAAATAAATGAATTTTGAATATGGGGGTCACTTTTAGGGGGCAAATAAGAAAATTTCAAAAAAAAGTTTTACAAACTGTACCGTGTGACATATCAAATAAAAGGGCTTACTATCAGGGTCTCAAATATTTTTTTTTTATAATTTTAAAATAAATAGTTTTAAAGTTATTTAAGAAAATAGACGAAAATTGACCATTCCCCCCCTTATCTCCGAAAGTACTAAGCCTAAAATTTTGAAAAAAAAAATACAGAAAATAGGTCTATACCTGTAAATTACAGGAAAACCTATAAGAAGCTTGTGGTCTTAAGATAACATGGTAAATCTCTCAATATTGTGAGTACAAACTTACATTTACTGTTTGAATGTATGGGAGAACATGTATTTCAACTATTATGTTAAGTTTGTTCTTGGGATGATTTCATACCAACTACGGAACCCTTCATTGTGCGTAGTCCGACACGCACTTGGCCGGTTTTTTACACTCTAGACAAAACACAGAATTACCTATAATTATCTTTCTAGTCAATCTGCCTAGCCTTTTCCCAACTATGTTGGGGTCGGCTTCCAGTCTAACCGGATGCAGCTGAATACCAGTATTTTACATGGAGTGACTGCCTGTCTGACCTCCACAACCCAGTAACTGGGTAATACGATACCCCTTGGTAAGACTGGTTGTCAGACTTTCGGGCTTCTGACGACCCGTAACGACTGTCAAAGATCCACGAATGACAGCCGGGACCAACGGCTTAACGTGCTTTCCGAGGCACGGAGGAGTCTCGGTATGTAAAGATGGTCACCCATCCACTGACCAACCCCGGCAAGCGTAACCTCATGGATCGACCCGTGCGGCTGTTATTACTTAGCCACGAGCTCCTCCTCCTATAATTATCTTTCTAGTGTTATTTATAAATAACTAGATAGGCCATCGGTTAGCAATCCATCATGGCGCTTTGACATTTAAAAGATAACGTTGTTTACATTCGTTCAGTTTAATCAAGCGTGGGTTATTAGATTAAATTAGCTATTATATAAGCATAGTATAATCGAGAGGAGCTCGTGGCTTAGTAATAACAGCCGCACGGCTCAATCCATCAGGTTAAGCTACGCTTGCCGGGATTGCTCCCCATATTTACATACAGAGACGCCTCCGTGCCTCGGAAAGCACGTTAAGCCGTTAGTCCCGGCTGTCATTTAACAGTAGTTACGGGCCGTCAGAAGCCCGAAAGTCTGACAACCAGTCTTACCAAGGGGTATCGTATTACCCAGTAACTGGATGTGGAGGTCATATAGGCAGTCGCTCCATGTAAAATCCTGGTATTCAGCTGCTTCCAGTTAGACTGTCTGACAACATAGCTGGGAAAAGGCTAGGCAGATTGATTGAAGCATAGATAGATAGATAGATAGAATACTCTTTATTATGCACACCATAAAAATTACAGATATAAATGTTGAAATTTTACATAGAGTGACACAATGGGCGGTCTTATCGCTAAAAGCGATCTTTTACAGACAACCTTTGGATGGATTATGGGGAGAAAGGAGAGAATACTGTAGGTAGTCTGTGGTGTACCATATATACATACAATTTATACATACATAAATACAAATACTTATATAAATATATACTTATATATCCTACTTGAAAAAGAGCAAGGAACTATACACGTAATGACGATGTTTAAAGAGAGAGGAAATGTTTTTTCACCAAAATTTTAAAAGTTGACAAAGATTGTGCACGCCTTATCGACACGGGCAAGTCATTCCACAATCGTACTGCTTGAACAGTGAATGATCTGTCATAAAAACTGGTGGAATGTAGCGGCATCTCTAGCATAGTATAATCAGACTATAATGTTCCCACTGCTGGGACTCACGCCTCCTCTTGGTGAGACGGAGTGGGCCGTAATCCATCGCGAGTGAGTGCGATTGGTAAATGTTACACAAATACATTTAAATATAGGTACTAGCGATACGGGTAATACAGGTACTAGCGATACGGGTAATAGGTACAAGCGTAATATTTTGTTAGGACATTCGAAACCATGACGATTTCCATCCGATAAAAAACCTATGAATTGAAATCTTAGATAATATATTATTAGCCGAACTTATTGCGGGTAGTGATGGTACCCACCGACTTCTATAAAAGCAAGCGCTCGATCAAGTGCGGTCCTTTTTGCTACTCAGCCGTCGAATGGTAAGGGTGTCGGTACCTACATTACTCTGCAGTAAGTTCGTTCCATATTTTATTTTAGTGTTTTCTCGTTTGTTTTGGTTCTGAATATTAACGGTTGTTTGTGATTCCTCGAATTTCGATGATTAATTGAGTTTTATTGTTAAAATTAAGTGTGTTTTGTAGTAAATTAAATCTCAGGTAGTTTGAAGTTGTTTTTTTTATTTGTTTTTCCCTTCTGATCGCTAAGATCAGAAGTGGGACTGAACTTTATTGCTCACAATTACTAGCCTTTGATACTTACACAAACAGCCGTTGATTTCAGATAAGAATGCCACGACCACCAAGGTCACGTGAAAAGTTAATTAGGACGCCACCACCTCGCTCTGGGGCCGGGTGTAGCAGTCGCAGTGAAACGAGACAAGACCGTAGGCGTGGTTCGCGATCGCCTCACGATAGAAAACGTTCGCGTCATGATAGAACTCGTTCGCGTTCGCGTCGTGACAGGACTCGCTCACGTTCGCGTCCTGACAGGACTCGCTCGCGTTCACGTAACGATAGAACTCGTTCACGATCACGTCGTCGCAGTGAAAATCGTTCTCGTAATGATGACAATCGTGGTTCGCGTGAAAGATCTAGGTCACGCACGGTTAATTTACAGCGTCAGCGTAGTAAATCTCGATCCTACCCTCATGATGTTTCCGTGAAAAATGTGTTGGGCACGATTATGTCGCGACTGACTGCTATTGAAGAGAACACTTCTAATGGTTCGCGTGTTACGCCGTCAACTCGTGACAACACACTTCCATTGGACAAAAATAATGTTTCCACGACCGAAGCGCTTGTTCATGCGTTAGATGCGTTAACAAAAAATAAATCTACAAATTATTATGTATCAAACTTTGACCCAGCTATAAATAATTTTGAGGTGTGGTGTAACGAAGTTGACAGAGCTAGCCACGTGAACCATTGGGACGATCTGGAGTGTTTTTCGCGTGTGGCACACTGTTTGAAGGGTGACGCAAAAACCTGGATAAATGAGTGGGCTACAAATGATCGCTCGTGGTCCAATTTCGTGAAGGAATTTAAGTCGTTGTGTCCGCAAAGGATTAACTATGCCCAAACTCTTCACGAGGTTATAAACACCACGTCCGACAAGTTCTTGTCATACGCAGAATACGCGCGTCGCTCATTATTAAGATTACGTGTAATACAAGGGTTAAGCGAAGAACTTATGGTTCAGATAGTGATTCACGGTATCAGTGATGTACAGGTACGCGCAGCAGCTACCAATGCTGACCTAACGGCAGAAAACCTAGTTTCCTTTCTAGCCACTTACGTAAAGCCTATTCGTAAATTTGATAATCGCAACTCCGATAAATCTGGGTCATCCAGTAATACGACTAAAAGGCGTAATTTTAACGGTCCTAGTAGATCTGAAAATAAATGTTTTCATTGCGGACAAACAGGGCATTATAAAGATAAGTGCCCCAAGAAGCGTAATGTTAATGATAAACCCGATAGTAATAGTAATGGCAAACCCGTCTGTTCTTTCTGTAAGAAGGTAGGACATAAAGAGAGTGACTGCTTTACTAAGGCTCGATCCGAGTCTCAGAGTAACAATAGTAGTCAACGTAAAGTTAACTTGTGTAACGAACTCTCAAATGTGAAGGATAACAACGATATAAGTACAGCCGTGATACAGGGTATACCGGTTGACATTCTTATAGATAGTGGTGCACTCAACGTATCCTTGATATCGTCAGCGGTGGTAAATCACTTTTCCGGTTTGCGTAAACAAATTAAATGTTCTTTGAAAGGAATAAGCAATAAGGAGATTGTTGCTCGCGAATACATCACTTTAACTGTCGAATTTAGTAATATCGCGCTTGAAGTAGATTTTATCGTAGTACCAGCGTCATGTATGAATACGCCCATTATCATAGGGACTGACGTACTAAATCGCGATGGTGTCACGTTTATTCGCACAAAACACGGACAGTACCTGACTCATACACCGGATAGGGTACTGAAAGCAAACGCGGTGACTGTTAGTGAGCTTGACAAAATAAATACGCCCCTCGAAGGTGCGGAACTTGCTAAGTTGATGGCTGTGATAAATGAATTCTCTCCGTTTTTAATATCTGGTACAGCCACCACTACCGTGAATACTGGCAAAATGCGCATCAGCTTAACAAGTGACATACCTGTGGCATACCATCCGTATCGTTTGTCATATCAAGAGAAACTTAAGGTTCGCGAGATATGTCAGGATTTATTAGACAAAAAGATTATTAGGGAGTCAAATTCCGAGTACGCAAGCCCGGTCATTTTGGTCAAGAAAAAGGATGGGTCAGACAGAATGTGCGTAGACTTTCGTGCACTAAATCGTATTACTGTCAAGGATAGGTACCCTCTACCCTTGATTGATGACCACATTGACCGGCTTGGGGGTTCGAAATTCTTCACGTCTTTAGACATGGCGTCAGGATTCCTTCAAATTCCTCTGGATGAGGACTCAATCCATAAAACAGGCTTCGTAACTACGGAAGCTCACTATGAATACTTAAAAATGCCGTATGGCTTATGTAATTCTCCCACGGTGTATCAACGTATCATCAATAATACCTTGCGTAAATTTATAGAAGCAGGTAGTGTCCTGGTGTATATTGATGACGTGTTGATCCTGAGTTTAACAATCGATGATGGCATCACTTTGTTACGTGATGTCATGGGGACTTTGACTAAGGCCGGGTTCTCAATTAACGTGCGCAAATGTTTCTTTCTTACAACCAAAGTAGAGTACCTAGGTCGCGTTATTAGTCACGGTCAGGTTAGGCCGAGTCCTCACAAAATCGAGGCACTAGTTAACGCACCTATACCTAGTAACGTCAAACAAGTACGCCAGTTCCTAGGCCTTGCGGGTTATTTTCGGCGTTATATCGAAGGTTACGCGACAAAAACCGCATGTATCTCGCGTCTTACAAAAAAAAGACGTAAAATTTGTGTGGGGACCTGAACAAGATCAAGTTCGGCAAGATCTTATAAAACGGTTAACTAGCGAGCCCATACTTGCTATTTTTGACTTGACCCTTCCTACGGAGCTGCACACTGACGCCAGCAGTGCAGGATACGGTGCTGTACTTATGCAAGTACATGCAGACGGTGGTAAACGGGTGATAGCCTATTTTAGTAAAGTCACTCAGGGTGCGGAGCCAAAATACCATTCGTATGAACTGGAAACGTTGGCGGTCGTCAAAGCACTGCAACATTTCCGTCATTATTTGATCGGGATAACTTTTAAAATCGTAACCGATTGCAATGCTTTGAAGGCTACCGAACGTAAGAAGGATCTCCTTCCACGGGTTGCACGTTGGTGGATTTATCTACAGGATTTCAATTTTGAGATTGAATATCGAAAGGGCGTGATGATGGGTCACGCGGATTATTTAAGCAGAAACCCACCAACGTTGCAGGTCAATAACATTGATAGACCATTGAATTGGGCGCAAATGGCCCAGTCGGCTGATTCTGAGACTGTCGATCTCATCCAAAAATTGAGAGATGGTCTCTTGGACTCTAGTCGCTACGTGTGTCAGAACGATGTGCTCTATTATCGCTATTCACCTGTTGGTGAGGAGACGCGCTTATTATGTTATATCCCCAAAGGGCACCGGCTCAGTTTATTACGCGTTTTTCACGACGAGCACGAGCACATCGGAGCTGATAAAACTTATGACCTTATTCTAAAACATTTCTGGTTCCCTGGTCTGAAACAATTTGTTAGAAAGTATACTTCCCATTGCCTAATTTGCATCTCCAAGAAACGTGTTCCAAGAGCCCCTCGTCAGCCTATTACGTCATGGGAAAAATCAGATATTCCCTTTAACACGGTTCATGTTGATGCATTAGGTCCTTTACCAGAGTCCAACGGATATAAGTTTGTATTTGTTTTAGTCGATTCTTTTACCAAATTTTGTTTACTCTATCCTATCTACAGACAAGATGCAAGCGAATTGAAACGAGTTTTCAATAGCGCTATATCTTTATTTGGAACACCCAAACTGATAGTTTGTGACCGTGGTCGCATGTTTGAGGCGTCAGTTTTTACCAGTTGGGTATCTGAAATGGGTTGTGAAATCCATTACATAACGCCCGAAATGCATCATTCCAATGGGCAAGTCGAGCGTTATGTAAGGACCGTCCTTAATATGATTCGTGTCGAGAGTAATAATAAAAATTCCACCTGGTCTGATAATTTATGTAAAATTCAGTTAGTTTTGAATGTTACAAAGCAGAAAACCACGCAGTACTCAGCTTTGTACCTGTTAATCGGTACAAATGCGACCACTCCTGTGATTCGTGCGCTGATCCGTGACGTTGCCGTCGAGAACTCCAGTCCAAATCGAGAAGCTATGAGGGAACTCAGCAGGAGCTCCGCTAAAGAATCTCTTGACAAAAATCAAGATAGCCAAGACGTTCGGGTAAATCGTCAAAGACACCCGCCAAGAGTTTTCCAGGTTAATGATCAGGTATTCGTGATAAAGTATTCTCAGTCCGTGGGGAAGCTTGACCCTGGCATGAGGGGTCCATACCGCGTGACTAAAGTGTTACCAAGTGATCGTTACGAGCTGAAATTGATAAGTGGAGCTAGAGGCAAGACAACTCAAGCCGCAGCTCAGTATATGATACCCTGGAAAGGCGAGTGGTGTCCTGAGAGCTGTGCTGCATTTTTTGAAAGTAAGTTTCAACTGAACCTATTAATGTTTTCTTTTTATGTTCAAGTAGCACGTGCGTGGTGTATGCCTGCGCGTGAGTAGCAGGCATGTTTGCCTTGCTGGTTGGAACGGGTGGCTGATGCAGCCCAGATGCAGCGTGCTCCTAAGGCTAGCCCCTAGAGTGCCTTGTCCCGGAAGACGTGTACTGTGTATGCGCATCGGGTGTTGTCCCGGAAGACGTGTACTGTGTATGCGCATCGGGTGTTGTCCCGGAAGACGCGTACTGTGTATGCGCATCGGGTGTTGTCCCGGAAGACGCGTACTGTGTATGCGCATCGGGTGTTGTCTCGGAAGTCGTGTTCTCGGAACACACATCAGGTGTTGCCCTGGCAGGCGCAGTCCTGGTTGACTCGTTTTAACGAGTGAACTTGTACAAGTTCAAGTATGAGTATGAGTGAGATATGATGTGTGAAGACGTATACATACTTTTGAAAGCGAAGTGCTTTATTTCGCGTGGTGAAAATGTATTTTTGTATGAGGGCCTTGAAAGCGTGATTAATGACAGAAATAGGCAAAGGTGTATGACATCATCACGTATAATTAACCACTTGTTTCTCACACAGATTGCAATGACGACAACCCTGACGATGCTGGTGAGCCCTCAGGTGCTTCTGCTGGTCCTCCTGGTGCTTCGACTGCAGACTGGACTAATTCAGATGAAGACGGCGAACAAACCCTCGTCGTACCTCCCAGTGCTTCGGAGGAAGGTCTCCCTGGTGCAGCCGAGGACGGCGCACGATCAGGAGAGGCCGTATTAGCCGAACTTATTGCGGGTAGTGATGGTACCCACCGACTTCTATAAAAGCAAGCGCTCGATCAAGTGCGGTCCTTTTTGCTACTCAGCCGTCGAATGGTAAGGGTGTCGGTACCTACATTACTCTGCAGTAAGTTCGTTCCATATTTTATTTTAGTGTTTTCTCGTTTGTTTTGGTTCTGAATATTAACGGTTGTTTGTGATTCCTCGAATTTCGATGATTAATTGAGTTTTATTGTTAAAATTAAGTGTGTTTTGTAGTAAATTAAATCTCAGGTAGTTTGAAGTTGTTTTTTTTATTTGTTTTTCCCTTCTGATCGCTAAGAATATATCTAGGTCGAGCCACCGCGTGGCCGGTCATGAGACAGCAATATAATACTTTTTCTAGGTTATGTGGTATAAGAAATGAAGTTTAACGTAAGAAATCTTCCATATTTTGGACTGAAACCCATGTCAATACATTCGCACAATGCAGAAACTGTCCAAAAAAGTTAAATTAATAGACGCAAGATAAACTTTGTAACAATGAAAGCACTTTGTTTGGCTAACATTCAAAAGTTCGCCAAGCAAAAATACGGCACGCCGTAAGAGACAGAAGGTACGATGTTTTGTCTCAGTTTTCCTACTAATTTTGTATATATGTCTCTCACTTTCACACTTCACACTGTAATCATGGCAACGTCTAGCCGTCTTACTAATAAACACACATTGATGTATAAATAAGGTAGATATGGTTCGCCCTCCTCGTACGTGGACCGCATAAATTGTGTTACGCACACAATTGACATTAGTCACAATCGAACTGGCGTTTCGGTGCATGTAGTCGTGCGCCGAGTCCAGGTTTAGTGATTGCGATGTTAGCGCGTAACATATCTACCTCTAATATATCAATGGTTATTCCTGATATAACTTTATTCCGTGTTTTATTTGTAAGAGGGTAGAGGTATAATATCATTGATTGAAATTGTACCTACCTACCACTCTAATACCATACCATAGCTAATTCGAAATCGTAAGAATCGATTATAAGTAGAATTGACCATCTGGCATTTCCATAACTTAGGGGTACTACACACTTGTCTTGTTCAATCGGCACATTCGATTCGACAGTATTGTTGAACAACAAAGTCGACCCGAAGCAATTTTCGAAGCACTTATCTTTTTAGGGTTGCGTATGTCCGAATGAAAAAATGGAACCCTTATAGGATCACTTGCATTCACTCGTGTGTCTGTCTGTCTGTTGAAATTTGGTACACTTATGAATTTTTGAGACCCAAACACGTACGTGTAAAGTAAATAAATTAATTTTGGATATAGCGTTAACTTTTGGAGGAAAAGTAGAAAATTTAAAAAAAGTTTTTTAAAATAAATGTACCGTGTGACATAAATCAAATGGTCTTGTTAAGAGTATTTAATTTTTTTTATAATTTTAAAATAAATAGTTTTAAAGTTATTATAGAAAAAATATAAAAATTTACCCTTATCTTCGAAACTCCTAAGCCTAAAATATTGAAAAAACCGGTCAAGTGCGAGTCGGACTCGCGCACGAAGTGTTCCGTACCATATTATATGTTTAACAATCGCAAAGATAACTTTTTACTTATTTTATAATGATACTGTGAATTACAAGGTTATTTTTTTGCAGTTGCAGAAAATCACCCATGTTTAAACAAAATACCTTACGAATCGCCGTTTTCAGTATTGTTGATTAAATACAGTATTCATGGTACTTAACATGGTATAAAGAAGTTTCAAATTCCTAATTTGTTGAATTGTTGTGCTAGAGCTCGTACAAAAATGGTCTAAAATTTACAACTTTTACGGCCCCCTATTTCTTAATTTTAAAAGATAAAAAAATATATGTTTGTACTCTACTCAATGAGTTCTAGACGATGACACCCCACATAACACATAATCAGCCTATAATGTTCCCACTGCTGGGACACAGGCCTCCTCTCGGTGAGAGAGAGTGGGCCGTAATCCACCACGAGGGCCCAGTGCGGGTTGGTAGATGTCACATGTCTTCGAATTTTTGTTTCTAGGACATGCCGGTTTCCTCACCGTTTTGAGAGCAGCGGTGATGAAATAATGACATGACACCCCACATGCTAGATTAAATTTTTTTTTTTTTTCAAAATGAAAAGTTTATTGTATGGGGACCGACCCCTTAAACTTTTAAATTTGCTTTATTTTTATTATTTGTTGTTATAGCCGTAATAGACAGCGGAGGCTTAGTAAGTTTATACTGGGCTGTATGTGGTTGTCTTATTTCATGGATTTTAATTTTCTTGCGCGGAACCCTAATTATTTTTCTAAAATAAAAATAGCCTAAGTTAATCCTTAAAACATCAGCTATATGCCGTCAAAATCGGTGAAAATTTGTTTGGCAAGTTTCCTAACTTGACTCAAAGTACCATTTTTCGGACTGCGCTTTAAAATTCTTCTATATAAACTTTAACATCCCTAAACCTCATTTGAGGCGTAGTTTTGAAAAACTAATAGTGACAAATATTACTTAGGTACTATACAAGTATTTGTGCTAAGTTTCAAGTTCATTAACCAATTACTAAGATTTTTCATATAAACTGTATCTCTGTTTTCACGAACACAGATACCTAAAGAATTTCAAAAATCGTCTGGTATGTTTCCATAACTTGACTCAAACATTATTTACACCAATTTTAGAGTTAATCAAGGCCCCAATAAAATCCTCCGCTATAAAATTAACTTTTCACCCCTTAGGGGTAGATTTTTGGAAAACTCTAATACACGTTAGTCTTAATTTTTGGTCTCAAGTATAAAAACTGAGTTTTGAGTTAATCGGACCGCGTGTTAAAGTTCCTCCATACAAACTTTGACACCCCCCCCCTCCTTAGGGGGTAGTTTAGGAAAAGTAAAAATGATAAACTTTATAATTTACTTAGATGAATATTCGTGCTAAGTTTCAAGTCTATTAACTCAAGGGATAGGATTTTTCATACAAACTTTCATCCCTGTTTTACCCCTTAGGGATGGAATTTCCAAAAATCCTTCCTTAGTGGATGTTTACACTATATAAGGTATCTATGTGCAAAATTTCAAGTCTCTAGGTCCATTGGTTTGGGCTGTGCGTTGGTATATTAGTCTGTGACTCAGTCAGGACTTTGATTTTTTTTATATATATACATTTACCATGTTATTTTAAGACCACAGACTTCTTATAGGTTTTCCTGTAATCTACAGGTATAGAACTAATTTCTGTATTTTTTTCAATATTTTAGGCTCAGTAGTTTCGGAGATAAGGGGGGGGGGGATGGTCAATTTTCGTCTATTTTCTTAAATAACTTTAATACAATAAATTTTAAAATTATAAAAAATATATATTTGAGACCCTCATAGTAAGCCCTTTCATTTGATATGTCATTCGGTACAGTTTACAAATATTTTTTTTTATTTTCTTATTTTCCCCCTAAAAGTGACTCTCATATTCAAAGTTCATATATTTACTTTAACTGTACGTGTTTGGGTCACAGAAATCCATATGTGTACCAAATTTTAACTTAATCGGTCCATTAGATTCGGAGCAAATTGGCTGTGACAGACGGACAGACGGACAGACAGACAGACAGACAGACACACGAGTGATCCTATAAGGGTTCCGTTTTTTCCTTTTGAGGTACGGAACCCTAAAAATACAGAGACTAGTTCTATACCTACTTATAAGTAGGTACAGTAGTACTCAACTAATATGGCCTATCGATGTACCTTCGCAGAAGATGAATTTTCAAAGCGCGGGAAATGCTGTTGACCAATCGGCACGCTCCACGCTTTTTCCTGTACCGCTATTGGTCGTTAGCTGCCGCCATGTTAGCGCAAGCTGCTTGACAGCCGCCATACTTGCGAGTGAGACGGAACTAACAGCTGCAGTGTATTATGAACCTTATAGTAGTGATCTAAGGTTGATTGTAAGTTTTAAGTATTCTCGTTAATCTTCGAGGCCATACTTTCTTTTCTGTGCGAACGAAGATTCACGACGCGCCTTATTACTTGGGTACTACTGTACAGTAAAATTTCTATGAAGTCAAAGGCATGCGCTGAAAATTATTTTTTTAAATGTCCGATGCCTCAGGCTGAGGCATCTGACATATTTAAAAAAATGCATTCTCGGCGCCTGCCTCGCACTGTCTGTACTCACCTTTAGCTGCACGCGTAAGGGTGGCTACGGTGGCTATTTAACTTAATGGCGCATTTCTTTAAAAAGGTTAGGTAAGGCTATTTAACTTTTTTCCTCGACTCTTTAAATTGACTGCATATTTTGCTAGGATAAGTAAAATACCTATGCTTCAAGACGCCGCGGCTCATAGCGAAGCTACTCACGTGTAGGTACCTACTTTTGTTGAAATCGACAAAACACGGTACCTATGTCTCGTTCTTTGGGGATTGTTATGACAAAACACTGTTTTGTGTCCGGTGCCTCGGAAAGCACATGATGGATCCGCTGTAGTAGCAAGTGAAATTTAAATTTTCTTGCGTATTTTGCAATTTGCAGGTCAGTGTCAGGTTGTATCCATAGACTTATAAAAAATGAAAATAAAAAAAAAGTTTTTTAAAATAAATGTACCAATCAATCTGCCTAGCCTTTTCCCAACTATGTTGGGGTCGGCTTCCAGTCTAACCGGATGCAGCTGAATACCAGTATTTTACATGGAGCGACTGCCTGTCTGACCTCCACAACCCAGTAACTGGGTAATACGATACCCCTTGGTAAGACTGGTTGTCAGACTTTCGGGCTTCTGACAACCCGTAACGACTGTCAAAGATCCACGAATGACAACCGGGACCAACGGCTTAACGTGCTTTCCGAGGCACGGAGGAGTCTCGGTATGTAAAGATGGTCACCCATCCACTGACCAACCCCGGCAAGCGTAGCTTAACCTCATGGATCGACCCGTGCGGCTGTTATTACTTAGCCACGAGCTCCTCCCTTTTAAAATAAATGTACCGTGTGACATATATCAAATGGTCTTGTTAAGAGTATTTAATTTTTTTTATAATTTTAAAATAAATAGTTTTAAAGTTATTATAGAAAAATTATAAAAATTTACCCATATCTTCGAAACTGCTAAGCCTAAAATATTGAAAAAAATACAGAGAATAGTTCTATACCTACTTATAAATTAAGTACAGTAAAATTTCTATGAAGTCAAAGGAATGCGCTGCAAATTATTTTTTTAAATGTCCGATGCCTCAGGCTGAGGCATCTGACATATTTAAAAAAAAATGCATTCTCGGCGCCTGCCTCGCACTTTCTGTACTCACCTTTAGGTGCACGCGTCTACGTTGACTATTTAACTTAATGGCGCATTTCTTTAAAAAGGTTAGGTAAGGGCTATTTAACTTTTTTCCTCGCTTTTTAAATTGACTGCATATTTTTCTAGGATAAGTAAAATACCTATGCTTCAAGACGCCGCGGCTCATAGCGAAGCTACTCACGTGTAGGTACCTACTTTTGTTGAAATCGACAAAACACTGTACCTATGTCTCGTTCTTTGGGGATTGTTATGACAAAACACTGTTTTGTGTCCCGTGCCTCGGAAAGCACATGATGGATCCGCTGTAGTAGCAAGTGAAATTCAAATTTTCTTGCGTATTTTGCAATTTGCAGGTCAGTGTCAGGTTGTATCCATAGACTTATAAAAAAAGGAGGACTCCGCGCCACGCATATCGAAAGTAAAGCACTGTAAGTGTTGCGAATCGAACTCGTTTTGCAGCTTATCACCTTTTCGGAGCATTTATGTCTTTTTCTAAATTCTAGTGTTTTTACTGTCAGTTTTTGACTAGTGTGATTTTTCTTTTGATGGTTTTCATTCACGTTTTTGCATTTGGCTGTAAAATAATAAACTGTGGCTACTTACCAGCGCGTTTAATTCTTTTAGTTACGATTAGTAATAGTAAGTATACAAACACGCCTCACGCACACATTTACATCTTAGTATGCCGACCGGCCGCCATTACGTGACACGAGCGACGTCCTCTTTGCAGGTACTCAAATCATGCACACATAGATGGGTACTGTGCTTCACTTTCGATATGCGTGGCGCGGAGTCCTCCTTTTTTATACGTCTATGGTTGTATCTTGATCAAAATATGATTCGCGACAATAACAAATATGTATTTACATAATTATAATCACGAGAATCATCAACACATCTCTCTAAGTTAGATTTGTCGTGGTTTGCAATTTGCAGATCAAACCACGGCAAATTAATCTAACTATCTAAGATGTATTGATAATTTTTATGGTCAAAATTATGTAAATACATATTTCTTACTGTCGCGTATCATAATTGATCAAGATATAACCTGACACTGACCTGCAAATTGCAAAAAACGCAAGAAAATATGAATTTCGCGGGCTACCTTAGCGCATCCCACTTAAGCCGTTGGTCGGAGAGGGATCAGGCGATCTCTCTCCGGTCGTGTCAAATTGCCGTCCCATGAGACTATGAGAGTCAGGGCGAGCTGGCTAGGTTGTGGAGGTCAGATAGGCAGTCACTCCATGTAAAATACTGGTATTAAGCTGCATCTGTTTAGACTGGAAGCTGACCCCAACATAGTTGGAAAAAGGCTAGGCAGATGATTATAGGCCACACGGGGCAGGGCTTTATTGCCCTGTGACATACAAACAGACGACCTAGACTTCATAATAAGGTCCAAACTAGTATTTATCTAACGAACTTTTAAAACCATCTCAGAATATAAAGCCATGCAAACACTGTCACACAAATCAATCACTTCAATCCAGCGGAGTTTTAAACATAAACAATGCTAAAGTTTATTGTCTACGTATGTTTTGTGTTAACTAAAATAGATCAGTGGATAAAAAGCTTTGTAACGTTTAAAATAGATTGTTTTTAACTGATTTAATATTTGTACTAAGAGGCGAATTTGAGGTTAGTAGCATTGTGTCAACCAAACAATGTAAGATATATAATTGAACTAAGCAAATATTTAAGTGATACTCTAAAAAACTTATTGAGCTTCTAATGCTTCTAAGCTTCTTCTACTTCTCATGCTGCGCAGCATGTCTCGGGTTCGATTCCCGCACGGAACAAATATTTGTACGACCTACAAGTATTTGTTCCGAGTCTGGGTGTTTTTCTATCTATAATATGTATGTATTTACAAAAAAAAAATTATATAGGTAAGTAGTTTAGCAGCCATCTCGTTACCATAACACAAGCATTAGGCTGCTTAGCTTGGGACTAGATGGCGTTGTATGAAATGTCCAAGGATAAAAAAAAATAACTCTTTGTATGGTTATTACACAACCACGATAACTAATTTTTCGATTCGCTTGGACATCGTCATTTTAATATATTACTGAACGCCATATCGATTGTGAAATTGTACACCTTTTACTGATATTGAATCGAAATTGTCGTGGTGAAATAAGCATAGTTAAAAATAATATTGTACCGTTGAAAAAAATACAGAAAATAGTTCTTTATAAATGTAGATTACAGGAAAAGCTTTATGAAGTCTGTGGTCTTAAAATAGCATGTTTGAGTACAAATCTTACATGTATTTAAGGCGATCCCCCGACCAAAACCTTGCGATAGGGCGTTATTCAGAGGCTATTAACTCATTAATTAAGAGTAATAAATTACATCAGAAAGCACATTATTAATGTTCGATATTCTATCATCACATTGCACGTTTAATTTTGTTTTTATGTGAAATAAATACATTTAAAATCTCCTTGTAAAAAGTGTCTAAAATTATTGATTCCATGCATCTTTTGCTAAAGGTGACGTTCTAATCATTTGAGGATTACACTAATGGATAGATAATTTAAAAATCTTTTTTAAAGTTCGCTATTCTTTTTTTATTTAAATAATTCCAGAAAAAAATTGATTTTTTTGATGAAGGGGCGTGCGCAGGGAGCGGGACAGAGCGAGGCTGAGCGGCGGGACAGAGAAGGACCGGACGCTCAAGGTCGTTTGGTCGGGGTATGGCCTTAAAGTTAGAATGTATGGGAGAACATGTTTTTCAACTACAACGCTAAGTTGGTCCCAAATACGGAACCCTTCGCTATGCGTAATCCGACACGTACTTGGCCAGTTGTTTAGTGTTCCATACCAAAATGGTAAAAAGGAACCCTTATAGTGTGACTCAGTCTGTCTGTCTGTCACAACTGGATATCTCAAGAACTACTAAATGCTAGCAACTTGAAATTTGGAACAGTTTTATTCATTTAATATAATTTAATCTTTATTTATCAGACTACAATGTGGTCTACAGTGTTAGTAACAAAATAGCTTAGGCTATGTTAGTACTTAATAACTAAAACAGATTGGGTACGAATTGCAAGCGCCCACACTAGCGGGCTATCAGCCCGGGCGGCTATCGATTGCAGGATAGTTTTGGGACTGTCACGCAGCTTGCGAAGTAGCGAGGCAGATTTCTTACGCCACAGTGCATCAAAGCCGTCAGTGCGTGCTTCTGCAGACATTGCTGATGCACTGCAGAAGCGCGGCAATCGCAACAATATCCTGAATGCGTTATTATATTGGATACGCAGAGCATTGTAAGCCTTTTGGGTATACGTGAACCACAGAGCTCCCGAGTACAGTGCTGTGCAGTACGTTTTAATTGCGTCTGTACATCGAGAAAATCTGCGGGCCAGCATATATGACGTTTGCCCAACTATTTTGCAAATAAGAAATAATTAAAAATTCATTGTTTTTTTGCAACAGGGACTGAAAGGGGGTCTTAAAAATTCGAAGTGGGGCTACTAGGGCATGTGGGGTATCATATGAAAGAGCGCTGTTTTTTTTTTCTTTTTTTCTTTTTTGTAGGCCGCATAGTTTTCGACTTTTGATGAAAAATGTTAAAAGAAATACCATTCCCACCCTTATCTCCGAAGTTTGACTAGAAAAAAATCTGTAATTATTCTGTGTGAAGTTTATGTATAAATTACAGGAAAAATAAAACGATGTCTCTAAATAGCACAGTTTTTCAGAAATCATAAAAAAAAATGATATATAAATAAAGATGGTACGGAACCCTCGGTGCGCAAGTCCGACTCGCTCTTGACCGGTTTTTTTCCACTTAGTCTATGTGGATGATGTTATATAATAACTTCCTGTCATTAATTTACATAGTAAGTAGTGGTATTCGAATTTGTGTGGGGCAAATACAAAATGAAAAAAAAAACCGACTTTCAAAAAAAAAAAAACTACTATGTACTACATAGTCTGGTTTTGCTAGCTATTTTAATTTCACCCTATATACCGGGTGACTTTTTAATGACCTGCCAAATTTTCACAGGGTGTTCTACCCATGAGTATGAACAACTTTCACTATGGGACCAACTTTGAAATCACGAAAAAAAAACCAGCGGTTTCCTACAAAAGTTCAATACCTACTCGATCAAAATGTATGAAACAGCTGATATTTTTTTTGCGATTTCAAAGTTGGTCCCATAGTGAAAGTTGTTCATATTCATGGGTAGAACACCCTGTGAAAATTTGGCTGGTCATTAAAAAATCACCCCGTATATAAGTGGTTCAAATTGCCTCAACTTTCCTCGAATCATTTAAAAAGCGTGTAAAACCCACACAATGGATGTTACAAGGTACATCAATTCTCACGTATGCCTCTAATCATTAATGGTTCAACCGAGTTGCGTGACGGATTGGTTCAACCAACCAGTTTTCGTTGAACCCTGGTTTTATGTTCGGTTTTTAATGAAGCTTCGTATTTTCATGTTGGTTTTTCGTTTTGAGGATGGATACCTACACACATACATCTTCCTGCACTTATCCAATGTTACGTGGAGGCGGCGCACCACGTCTTCTTCTTCCATTCTCCCCGTCAACCGTCACGCTATCATTCACTCCCTTCTCTTTCATAACATTCTTCACACAATCCATCCATCTTTTCATTGGCCTTCCTCTACCTACCTACACACACATACATCATCATCTTCCTGCCCTTATCCCACGTTACGTGGGGGTGGCGCACACGTATTCTTCTTCCATTCTTCCCGTCAACCGTCACGCTATCATTCACTCCCCTCCTTTTCATATCATTCCTCACACAATAAACTCACGCTTTCTTCCCATACTGGTAGGCAGACACTATAGAACTCCTCCTGCTACGATCCTTACATACTCCTTTTGCTTCTTTTACGTTCATATATCAGGTGGCCTACTTCCTAAGTCCGTCCATTCGTCCGTCCGTTCTTCCGTCCGTCTGACATAATGATCCATCAAAACAAGAGTAAAAGTTAAATTTTTCGGACGGGCAATAACACATCGAGAGTAGGCACAACTGTCAAATCGTGTTGTCATTCATACTTCGTTCGGGATCCGAACCAATCATCTGTCCGTTGGTGATATGGAGCAGGAAACGCTCGTAACGAAGGCCGAAACTACGGACTTCGTGCTTAGGGAGTAGACGTGGTCATACACGCACGCCGGTTGCGAGTAATACGCACCTGGCCTTTCTGAAGAACATCAGTTAATAATAATAAGGTATAATAGGTATAATACAGACATAATTATGTCTTTCTAAAGCGTCGTCTCGTGGCGTTTCCACTCACATCTGCCTTGGAAATACCTTTTGTTAGTCGCCTTTCATTCATCCTCAACATGACCAAACCCATCTAAGCACACTCTTTTCATTTTTTGCCACTACATCTTGTATCATCGTGTTTATTTTGGGTATGGCATGACATAATCACCCTATAACGATGCCACTGCTGGGACACAGGCCTCTTCTCTGTGAGAGGCAGTAAACTACCACGCGGGCCCAGTGCGGGTTGTTGGAAGGGTGGTGGTAGTAGACTAAGAGGTCACAGGATTTTTCGTAACGATCATGGATACGGTTAGATTTACTTCGATGGGTTGTAGAGTAGTCCCCTAATGCGAATGACGTCGGTCTGCCGGCTCTGAGTGGTTGCAACTTCGAGTTATAGCGCTTACAAGAGGCGTCATTGTTGCGAAAAAAAACCGATCAGAGAAATGGTCAGTTTTGGTACACATTGAAAGTATGGCGTCTCCGCAGATGAAACAAGTTGGTCTGCCGGCTCTGAGTGGTTGAATTTCAGAGCTATGATGCGCGCAACATTGTTGCGAAAAAAAAACGGTAAGAGAAATGGCCAGTTTTAGGACCCATTCGAAGTATGGTGTCTCCACAGGTGAAACGAGTCTTAGTCGTTGTATTTCAGAGCATTGTTATACGCAAAGCGCTTAATTATAGCAAAATTCAACTTAACGGTAATCAATAAAATAAAGAATGAAATCGAAGAAATCCAATTTTTTACAATTCAACTTATTACTTTGTGTAAATCACAGATTAATAATTTTGTAGAATATAGCTAATGAAACAACTCAAAAAATATAGAATGTTAGAAATAAGTAAATATTTAACTCTAAGTCTTAGCTATAATCTACAAAATTATTAATCTGTGATTTACCCACAGTAATAAGTTGAATTATTAAATATTGGATTTGTTCGATTACATTCTTTATTGTATTGATTACCGTTAAGTTGAATTTTTCTATAACTAAGCGCTTTGCGTATAACAATGCTCTGAAATACAACGACTAAGAGCCGGCAGACCAACTCGTTTCACCTGTGGAGACACCATACTTTGAATAGGAACTAAAACTGACCATTTCTCTTATTGATACCTCTTGACACCTCTAGCTTTTTCCCTATTTCTTTACAGGGGGGCCGGTCGCGCAGCGGGTGTTGCTCGGCGCAGGTGTAGGGTGGGAGTACGACACCGGCCGGCGTGCACTTGAAAAAATCGCGTATTTTCCCCTTTTTCGATGTATTTTTTAGGCTTTCTCCACAAATAAGCGTCTTGCATACACAACGATTGCTCTGAAATACAACCACTGAGAGCCGGCAGACCAACTCGTTTCACCTGTGGAGACACCATACTTCGAATGGGTACTAAAACTGACCATTTCTCTTATCGTTTTTTTTTCCAACAATGTTGCGCGCATCATAGCTCTGAAATGCAACCACTCAGAGCCGGCAGACCTACTTGTTTCATCTGCGGAGACGCCATACTTTCAATGTGTACCAAAACTGACCATTTTTCTGATCGTTTTTTTTTCGCAACAATGACGCCTCTTGTAAGCGCTATAACTCGAAGTTGCAACCACTCAGAGCAGGCAGACCGACATCATTTGCATTAGGGGACTACTCTACAACCCATCGAAGTAAATCTAACCGTATCCATGATCGTTATGAAAAATCCTGTCACCTCTCGGTCTATAGGTTATGGTATTATTTTAAAATGTCTTCCCTGTCCCGGACCTTTGGAAGTCCTACGATGGGCCGAAACTAACTCGCATAGGCCCCTTAGACAATTTTAAATTATGAGGAGGCACCAACCGACGATTATCCCTGTATGCACTATGCAAGTGCTCCCAAGGACAACCCCCGGTTGGTGCAGGACTATTGGAGAACATGGAAGCAAAACATATTGGGCTATGAGTTTGGGTGGCTGTGGACGGGTTACCTAGAACTATGGAAACACTATGGCCCCTGCCTGACAATATTTTGTATACAATTATTATTAATTTTTGTTATAGTCTAATAATGAGTATGATGATCACTTTGTTTTGGTTATTTTATGAGTGAAGGGATATTAAGTTCCCTTCAAAATGGTTCAGCTAATTGGTGCTGAGCCATGCGTCATGTTCGTGAACGGGCGCCGTCAGTTGGGACTGGTCGTCTCTTCGCTGCCACGGCTTATTTTTAATTTAGTTGTTTTTAGTTTTTATCTTTTTCATTACGGACGCTTTTAACGTGCACGTCTTTCTACATTGTTCTCACATCTATATTTTCAATATGAACGATGTAACCAATATTATGTAAAATATTTGATTTAAAAGAGTGTCCGTGGAGTTTCTTGCCCGTTCTTCTCCAGGATCTACGCTTTGGAATGGGCAACTAGCGACCCAAGACCGACTCTTTGACAATTCAAAAGTGCCAGTAATTGGTTTATTTGAAATAAATGCTTTGAGTTTGAGTTTGAGTTTGATATAGGAAGTGATGGCCCCTTAGTAGCGATGCGTCTAACAACAGGCATGCATGGAATCCACCTAATTTTGTGCAATTATTTCATCACCACTGCTCTAAAATGGTGAAGGAAAATATCGTGAGGAAACCGAATTCTCCTAGAACCAATAATTCAAAGACATGGTGACAACCACCAACTCGAACTGGGCCCCCCTGTCTCTCACTGAGAGGAGGCCTGTGTCCCAGCAGTGGGAACAATATAGGCTGAAAATTCTGAAACGATATCCGATCGTTTTCGGCTTTTGCAATGCATTATTTGTTTATAACGGTACCTACAGTTCAAGTAATTCTGGTCGATTACATAAAATCGAGCACAATAGCCTTCATTCGTATAATCTGTTGGTAGATGGGCTAATACAAGGAAATTATTGCCTCGTCGATTTGTACGTGTGGCCATGTGAACACAGTGGGGTAAGCAGTTAGACTACTATAATACAAAATCAATCTGCCTAGACTTTTTCCAACTATGTTGGGGTATGCTTCCAGTCTAACCACATGAAGCTGAATACCAGTATTATACATGGAGAGGCTGCCTATCTGACCTCCACAACGCACCTATGGGTGACCATCTTTAAATACCGAGACTCCTCTGTGACTCGGAAAGCACGTTAAGCTATATTCCCGGCTGTCATTCGTGGATCTTTGACAGTCGTTACGGGTCGTCAGAACCCCGAAATTCTGACAACCAGTCTTACCAAAGGGTGTTGTATGAAGTACCCAGTTACAGGGTTAGACTGGAAGCCAACCCCAACACAGTTGGGAAAAGGCTAGGCAGATTGATTGATTTGAGTTAGTTAGTCATTTAATTTAGTACATAACTATTGTAAACAGTTAATTACGTGTTAAATATTGTAAAAATTAGGTTTCTTTAATAAAAAGTTGTTTCTAGTGCGTGCAAAAGTTCGACCGCTCGTCACTTATTAAGCAAATGAAGGAGATTAAAATAAATTCATTTAAGAGCGTTGTTGCATTTTTCATACGTAAATCGAGAACTTGGGAGATTTTGAAGTGATTTTGGTCACATAATTTATTTTTTTAGCTTCTTTTGACTTCAATGATCGTAATTATCATATATTTTTATTTAAAGTCTATTAAAAAAAACTTGTTCAAATTGAATTATTGACTACGAAAACAGTCGATTTCGAAGGCGCGATTTCCAGATGACGCGCGAAGGCTCAACTTTGAAGTAATCTTACACCAATTATTACTACTAATTAAGAAGGTAAAGTGGTATTCATTCGAAGAGGCATATCCTGAAATTTAAAATGCATTGAGAAAAGTTTGATTTTTAATTCATTAACTTGTATTTTAATCACGTCTAAGATAATCAAAAATCGAGAAATCGACTACAAAAAAACACGACTTTTCTCAGAACCTAAAAGTCATTTGGCAACACAAATCATTTTATACGTAAGAAGAAAGATTGTACTATATATGTGTAAAAAATAAAACATATCTGTCTTCAATCATTTACGAAAATAATTTTTTAAAGTGAG
Source organism: Cosmia trapezina (assembly GCA_905163495.3). NCBI lineage: Eukaryota > Metazoa > Arthropoda > Insecta > Lepidoptera > Noctuidae > Cosmia > Cosmia trapezina. Next base: position 4,614,217 of record LR991049.1, on the reverse strand, counting down.
TATAAAATCGGGTGCATCGAACGGCCTAAGTCAGTCGCGCTCTGGCGCTCTTCGACGCAGGACCTATGTCGGTTGACCTCCCGCCGCCGCGCATGCGCCTCGCGTGATATATAGTCAATTGTAGTGCGACTAAATATTTTTAATCCTTTCATTTAAGTAATATTTTAAGAAGCTAACGTGGTAGGCACACTTACTTTAGGAGAATTATGTTACAATTCTTGAATTATGTTGCATTACTTGTAATATTGATATTGTAATTACAATATTAATAATACAATATAATTTGGTCAAAATGTAAATCCAAGATGGTGGCTGAGAAAATTTTTAAATTTTTCGTCATGGGGATCGTTCCCATTGTTCTCGAGGATGCTAAAGCCGATAGTGACGTTAAAATGTAAATCCAAGATGGCGGCTGCGAACATTTTCAAATTTTTCATCATGGGTATCGTTTTCATGGTTCTTGTGGGTGCTAACGTCGATAGTGTAGTCAAAATGTAAATCCAAGATGGCTACAAGAATTTTGGAGGATGAATATGGAGAAAAAATTTATATCAGATTTTTATTTGAAATCTCTACTGCCACAATCTCTATTGTGAATCCGTGACAAAGGAGACGGAAACCATGTCATATAAACTTGGGCCTGGGCCTGGGTTGTAAAAAGATGAAATTGGTGTCAATTTATAGCTACTATATTATCAAACCATCACTGAACATTTTGCGGATTTTCGCGGTCTGAGTTCCGAGTTAAAAGAGATGTAATAAAAGTGAGGTTACATAACGATCTACATATAGGTACTTAACAGCTGATTTTTGAAGTTCTTCAGCTCGACGACCACGTAAACTACAGACTCTAGTCACTTTGCCACAATTTACACAACGATCCATGGTGCCAATATGAAATCAGTAGGCTGGTCGTAATATACAAAATAACAAGTTCAATTCCAACGTTTATGCGGGGTTCTCCGTACCGTGTCCGGTGTGGTAGCAAGGTTCGTACAAGAAGCAAGATCAGAAGTCCGCAGAAAGAAAACAGGGGTCGAGGAAAACATCAATAAAACTATGGGAAATACACTCAAATCGCGACCGCACTAAACGATACGAAACGAGTGAGGCATAGATAAAGGCACTATATAAAGGTGTGTCCAAATATAGAGCGGCATTTGAGCGCGGCTGCCACGCGCGGCTAGCCGCGCTCTGATCGGACAAGGGCCGCGCGCGGCGGTGTTGAGCGTAATATATCTTCTCGTCTCACATCAGTGATGACCTCTGGCACTGAAACGTGCTCGCTCACAACATAATGGGTCTCAATCATAATCAGCCTATAATGTTCCCACAGCTGGGACACAGGGCTCCTCTCGGTGAGAGGGAGTGGGCCGTAATACACCACGAGGACCCAGTGCGGGTTGGTAGATGTCACATGTCTTCGAATTTTTGGTTCTAGGCGGTTTCCTCACGATATTTTCCTTCACTGATTTGAGAGTAGTGGTGATGAAATTATTTACACAAAGTGCCTGCCTGAGTTCGAAACCATGACCTACTCGTATGTCGGGATCGTTACCATTGGGCCACCATTGCATTGCTCTCTTGGGCCGCATAGTGCAGTCAATCATCCCTTCTAGGATGATTGACTTCACTATCGGCTCCATCCTCGAGAACTATGAAAACGACATCCATGACGAAAAATTTTAAAATTTTCGCAGCCGCCATCTTGGATTTTAATTTTGACTTCACTAGTCGAAATCGAAAACTATGAAAACGATACCTATACAAATCCTTATCACTTACCACTGACGTGCGACGTGTGGTCGACTGTATAGTCATTAGGTCGACTGGGCACGTACAATACCTGCCTAGGCTAATAAACATTATAAAACCAACCCCACACGAACGCAGCAGTACTATTATTTATTCTGTGGCAGCGGGGTGACCTACCTATTTGAAATTTGAAAACAGTAAACCAAACATTTGCGCATGAGGCGGCTTTATGTATTTATGTATTATTGTTGGTTCAAATTCAACTGTTTTATGAACTTGATGCGGTTGCTAAACCTATAATGCCGCAAGAAAAATAAATAATTATAGCTAGCGCGTGGCGTCTTTATCTACATTGAAATAGGGCTTAAATTGAACTGTTTTACACAAAAAAACGATGATTTTGGACAAAAGATGGCTCCGCTGTTAACAAAATTTTATTCTGATTGTGTTCTCCCAGAAATTATAGATCCAAGAAAAAGTCGATCAATCCCCTTAGACAAATAAATAAAATAAATAAATATCCTTGGACATTTCACACAACGCCATCTAGTCCCAAGCTAAGCAACCTAATGCTTGTGTTATGGTAACGAGATGGCTGATGAACTTCTTATATACATTTTTTTTTGTAAATACATACATATTATAGATAGAAAAACGCCCAGACTCGGAAATAAATACTTGTAGGTCGTACAAATATTTGTTCCGTGCGGGAATCGAACCCACAACATGCTGCGCAGCAGTCGATTGCTCAGCCACTGCGCCAACCGTGTCGTCAAATACAAATACTTTTATAAAACTTCAATTACTTATAAGTATACAAATACTTAAGCAAATAAGTAAAATGAGTTTAGTTTTTATAAGTACCTACATAATATTATTTTCTTCATCCATATTTGTATAAATTTAATTAAAATACACTAATAATGTATTGTGGACAGTCTTTTTATTTTCTCCGTAAACCTCTAGCTTTTACTTCAAAAAAATATAGGTACGCCATAGCTACAGATCAAGATCGTTTAGTCGTCGCAGCATCGCAACTGTGTGCCGTACATGAGGAAAAAAGCACACACGCGCAGTCGCTACGCGGCGTCGAGCGTCAGATGTTTAAAATCCGAGCGCGAAAATAGGCGACCACAGTCTTAACGTGATTTAAACGTTTGTACTTACTTAGATTACACGTAAATAAAAATCTACTTTTAAAAAAGAAATGAGGTACTGGACTTAGAGAATCCTCTGCTGGTTCCTGGATTTTAGAAATTGATTTTAAAGTAATTTCAGCCATACACGCCACGAAGAGCCCACGAAGAGACCTTGTCTATACTAGGTGGTTCTTGCCCCAAGGGCGACACCAGACCTAGCTGGTTTGGAAGTAAAGAATGGAATTTTAATGTACCAAGAAACAGCCCAGACTCTATACATATATTTAGAAATCAGAACAAATACATGCCAAAACAACACACTCTATGCTCTAGGATCACACACAGACTTCCAAAACAACAAACTCTATGCTCTAGGATCACACACAGACTTGCACTTACAAAACAACACACTCTATGCTCTAGGATCACACACAGACTTGCACTTACAAAACAACACACTCTATGCTCTAGGATCACACACAGACTTCCAAAACAACACACTCTATGCTCTAGGATCACACACAGACTTGCACTTACAAAACAACACACTCTATGCTCTAGGATCTCACACAGACTTGCACTTATAAAAAAAAAAAAAAATCTATGGAAAAAAATACAACAATTATAAAGAAAATCCGGTTAGGATAATTGGCCATTTAATATTAATTTCAACTTGTAACCTCCACGTGTCCCTGAGAAAAACGGTCTTGACCGACTGACAGACAGATGAACAACAAACAACCAGGTGGTCCTATAAGGGTTCCGTTTTTCCTTTTGAGGAACGGAACCCTAAAAAAAGAGGGAAAAGAATCATAAGGCATCAAAAAATTCGTCCGCATCGCTGTCCACAGGAAAAGTGCCCAAAAGGCTGTATGCCTCGCTGAACGGCAATGTTGATCTTGACCCAAAAAAAACTTTTTTACAAAAAAATACAAACGACTTCCAAAAAACAACACTAAAAAGTGAAAAATAACTTTATTTTCGGAAGTCAGTGTCTGTTTTCTGGTTCTGGTTAAATACATTTTATATGGGACCAACTTTGAGGTATATCTTCTCGATTAAAACTATTTTTTTCATACATAAAAAACACAAATATATGTGTTGACTTGAGAACCTCCTTTTTTGCCGTCCGCGTCGGTTAAAAATGGACAAAATGAGTACTTACTAAATAAATGATCTAAGTAAGTATTGAGTGCATAATAGTAACACCGGCTACCAAACGTCTTTTGCATCAACCGTAACAATGATGTGAACTTTTGAAGTGTCATGGTATGGTTGGCGAATCAAAAACCAGTTTCTAGTGTTCTTTTGTTTTTGTAAGTATTTATTTGTATAGTTAGGAGGAGCTCGTGGCTAAGTAATAACAGCCGCACGGGTCGATCCGTATGGTTAACCCCTCAAGTGTCTGAGTTTGGCTAATTTTAGACCCAAAACCCCAGCGAGTGGGGAGGGTTGGGGGTTAGTTGCGAACCACATAGGTTCACAACTAATCGGATGATGTTTTTTTACGTTTATATATATGTGATCTAAGCTTATATACCTATTATGTAAAGTTTTGTCCTTTTGCACACTTGGGGTGCGTTTGACACGCGGGGGGGGGGGGGGGGGGGGAGAGGCGGGCTTAGCTGCGAACTCCATAGATTCACTACTAATGATACTGATTGGTTTTCCATCGGATGATGTTTTTTTACGTTTATATATATTATATGTGATATAAGCTTAAGTATATACCTAGTATTTTAGTTTTAAATTTTAAGAGGAGCTCGTGGCTTAGTTATTACAGCCACACGGATCGATCCATCGGGTTAAGCTACGCTTGCCGGGGTTGGTCAGTGGATGGGTGACCATCTTTACATACCGAGACTCCTCCGTGCCTCGGAAAGCACGTTAAGCCGTTGGTACCGGCTGTCATTCGTGGATCTTTGACAGTCGTTACGGGTCGTCAGAAGCCCGAAAGTCTGACAACCAGTCTTACCAAGGGGTATCGTATTACCCAGTTACTGGGTTGTGGAGGTCAGACAGGCAGTCGCTCCATGTAAAATACTGGTATTCAGCTGCATCCGGTTAGACTTGAAGCCGACCCCAACATAGTTGGGAAAAGGCTATGCAGATTGATTGATAAGCTTAAGTATATACCTAGTATTTTAATGGTTTTTCTTATGCACACATGGGGTGCATTCGACACTTGAGGGGTTAAGTGTAAAAATTAGGTTTAAAAAGTTGTTTCTAGTGCATACATTGTAGCTTATAGTAATATGGAATAGTTCCAATTTCTATGGCAATTTATAATGAATCAGATTTGTATAAGCGACGAATCGATATAAACCCGACGATTTATAATAACGTTAACAATACAAATAAACAAGTTCAAATCAAATTAACTGACGTGATAATGACTACCTTTTGCCCGCGGCTTCGCTCGCGTGGTGGTCGGAAATTATCCTATTATTTTATTTTTTTCAAATTACCATTATTTTCACCGTAAAAAGCAATTACCTAAACTATCGGCATCCAGCACCGCAATCAGGCTCGCTCTCACTCAGTCCGCGAGCAGTATCGGTCGAGCGAAATAAAAAGCTGCTGTAGCTCTTAAGGTTGAACTAATCGCGGGCTCGAACTCACTGGTGGGGTTGACAAAAAAAGCACGGTATCTCACCTGGCATCGTTTCCGACAGATATAGTATTAAAAATAAGACAATATTAATACACATTTATCAATTTATTAACGCGTAGAAGTAGGTATTTTAAATGTTATACACTTTAACTATAATTGAGCAAATAAATCAAACTATTAGGTTAACTTTCAGCAATTAGCAAATATTTTATAAATAAACAAAACCTTTTAGAAAAGCGAATTTAGGGAAAAAGTTAATAGTTATTAGATTAAACCAATAATTAAATCAACTAAACCAATAAATAATAATAATCTGTTCCAAATAATAGGCTTAAAAGACGAGTGTTCCGTCGAGCGGTCCACCAGGAAAGAGGCCGAGCGCGCCGAGCCAGCCGGTCTCCTCGCCACCTCGAGCAGCGGTCGTCCGATGTTGACGTCATGGCTAGCTAGGCGGCGTTTTCATTTCCGGTCGCCAATAGTAGATGGCGCTCGCTCCAGGAAGTTGCCAACAATAGTGTTATTGATGAGCAGTTTGAAGCTAGTAAAGTAATAAATAGTTTGTAGTAGTAAAGTAAAACTAGTAATAGTGAAACGAGCGCGTGATAATTTATGAAAAGTCATTTGGAAGATCGAGTTTTATGAAAAACCTCTGCATAAATCAATTACAAATAAAGTTTATTGAACTTTTCGATAATTGAGCTTTGTAGGTACCGACTTTGTTTTGGAGATTTTACACTTCTTTTGTTACTTATTTACGCCCAAAGTTGCGTTAAATTAACAAGAAAAACGAATCTTTGTTGGCTCATAAATTTTTAATGCCTTTTTATTTTACTATTCTGTTTCCACACAGACAACATTAATAACGAGACAAAACGATATCATGTTTAACTTTGGATGCACAATGTCAAACAGTGGAGTAATACCGCACCGAAATTTGTATGGAAATAATATCGACTAGTTCCACCTTAAGTTATGTTTACGTCGTTTAGCGGTGAATTGCACGCACAAGCTTACTCATGAGAGTTAAAAATACTGTTGTACCCCATTGTCTTACAAAAATGCTGTTGTACCCCATTGTCTTACAAAATACCAGTTAGCTGATGCAGTATTTCTCTCAGACATAATGGAAATACTTGAAGCTCGTCAATGTTATGAATAACGACATGTTATTACGTCATCTTTCTTTCTCCATGGGACCAACATCGTAATCGTGAAAAAAAAACCAGTCAAGAGCGAGTCGGACTCGCGCACCGAGGGTTCCGTTCCGATTTCTGAAAAAGTGTGCTATTTAGAGACACCGTTTTTTTTTCCTGTAAACTATACATAATTTTCTATCACATAGAATAATTTCAGATTTTTCTCTATGCAAACTTCGGAGAAAGGGGGGGGGGGCGGCGTATTTTTTTAACATTTTTCATAAAAAGTCGAAAACTATGCGGCCTAAACAATGTGCAAACAGCGTTCTTTCATATGATACCCCACATGCTCTAGTTATCTAGTAGCCCCAATTTGAATTTTTAAGACCCACTTTCAGTAGCTGTTGCAAAAAAAAATAAAAAATTTCTTTCTTATTTGCAAAATAGTTGGGTAAACGTCAACTATAACTATTCCAAATTTCAAGTTGATAGCATTAGTAGTTCTTGAGATATCCAGCTGTGACAGACAGACAGACTGAGTCGCACCATAAGGGTTCCTTTTTACCATTTTGGTTCGGAACCCTAATTACCAACAGTCCCATAGAAAACTTGGGAATCTACTCCACGCGAATGTATGGGACGGCTGAAAATTTTTTGGCGATTGCGATGTTGTTCCCATTTAGAAAGTTGTTCAGTTTGATGGTCTGTACCACATCCTTGAATATGACCACACCTTCCTGATACATGATGTTTATGTAGAGATAGGGCTGTCGCAAGATAATCAGGAGAATATAGCGGTTCTTACTCACAGAAACAAAAACAACCGACTTCCAAAAATAAAAAATAAAAAGTGGTGGAAGAGCTCATAGGGCATCAAAAAATTCGTCCGCATCGCTGTCAGTGGGAAAAGTGCCCAAAAGGCTGGCGGCATTGCCACGTTGGATGGCAATGCTAATTCTTTGGGCTAAAAATAGGCCAGCCCTCTGGTCCCGTGTGGAGTCGACCAACCGCTTGGCGATGTCCCGAAATACTCGATGGTTGGTCGACTCCACACGGGACCAGAGGGCTGGCCTATTTTTAGCCCAAAGAATTAGCATTGCCATCCAGCGTGGCAATGCCGCCAGCTTTTTGGGCACTTTTCCCACTGACAGCGATGCGGACGAATTTTTTGATGCCCTATGAGCTCTTCCACCACTTTTTATTTTTTATTTTTTATACTTACCCACTTGTAAATATTATAAATAATTATGCAAATAAAAAAAAAATAAAAAAATTAGGGGGTGTTCTACGCATCAATATTATTGAACTCTTCTATTTTCCATTCTAATTTAATAATACGAAACACTGTTCTTTGTATAAAATAACTTTATTAAACACACTGTATTCTAATTACAACGACAACCGACTTGCTTCATGGTTCTATGATCACTGCCCTGCACTCCGTTTTACAATTTTAAAACGACTTTTTCCCACCCAGAAACAACGATAATATCCCGCCATAATTTCTAAGTGTTGCCAAACTAAAAATAATACATTCTTAAATTAAATCCTAACTTCCGTAATAATCTATTAGTTCAGTACAATTCACAACTTATTTTTATTAAATGAGCCAAATGTATCTAGGAAATGCACACTATTTATTTGAAATTAAAACATGAATTTTGAAAGAAGCTAACAATTCGTCCATCTTGAAATAATACATCCTTAAATTAAATCCGAACTTCCGTAATAATCGATAAGTTTAGTACAATACACAACTTATTTATTAAAATGAGGCAATTTTATATAGAAAATGTGCACTAGTTATTTGAAATTAAAACATAAATTTGAAACAAGCTAACAATATGAACAACTTTTACTATGGGACCAAACCTGAAATCGCGAAAAAAAAATCAGCTGTTCAGTACATTTTGACGAATTATGCGAACATTAAATCGAGCGCCGGAGGGCCTTAATAAATACTGACTGAGGCCTTTGAACTTGTACGAAAAACAAATATTTATGGTAATACCTATTCAGTTAATAAAAAAAATATCTATTATGTAGCTAAGATAAAACCGGAAAACTTAGAAAAAAATTATAAATACAAGTACCTACATACATAATTTACGTAAGTCAGTAAGAAATCTTGACTTAACATCTACATTATAATTATGTAGGTAATGCTAGCTTTAGCCCGCGACTTCGTCCGCGTGAAGGTCAGACTTTATCCCAAGGGACCGGGATAAAAAGTATCCTATGTGCTAACACAAGTGTGGTCATGATGGTCTATCTTTGTACCAAAGGAGAATGACAGGACACGGGCCCCTCTTTTTGGCGCCGTGTCAAGACCATTTATTTATCAAAAATGATATCGTATTTTTTCACGTTTAGATGTTTTTTATCAACATTTCTTTTACCCTGGTTTTGTAAAACATAATTAATATTTGTTTTATTGAATTTATAGTAGTTCCGCCATAAAAACTTAACCTGAATGTTGCCAGACGACAGATTAAAATTAAATAATTGTAATCGATTAAAAATATCGATATTTTACTAATCCACTGATTAAAATGACCGGAGATAGGCAACAATAGCTTTTATCCCGTCGTAATCTAGCTAACAATCTCATTACCTGGGGGCCTACTCCCTAAGTCCGTCAGTCTTTCCGTCCGTCCGTTTATCCGTCCGTCTGACATTACGATCCATTAAAACAAGTGTAAAAGTTAAATTTTTCGGACGGGCAACAACACATCGGGAGTAGGGACAACTGGCAAATCATGTTGTCATTCATACTTCGTTCGGGCCCCGAACCAATCATCCATCCGTAGGTGATACGGAGTAAGAAACGCCCGTAACGAAGGCCGAAACTACGGGCTTCGTGCTTAGGGAGAAGGCCCCTGATTAGGCGCTAAGTAGACGGCGGGCGGGAAGGAGGGAGTGTATATTCTCCCGCAGACATAATATAATATTATAACTAGGAGATTCTACCACCGGTCTTAGCTCTGCGGTGCTTGAAGCTAAAGTACGATCCTGTAATGATGTGGTGGTCCTCTGTCTGAGAACGAAGAACTAAGGCGGAATATATTAACTGCACTCACGCTCCGATTTTGCCTAACCTAACCTAACCTGAATGTTGCCAGATGATAGACTATTCTAATCAAATAATTGTTATGGATTGAAAATGACGATACTTTTAATTTATTAATCCACATGCAAACACACACACACATCCACATGACGAGTATGTTTTTTTCAAATGCTATTATACCCAAATACTGTAATTATACTTAAAAACAACTAAAATATTTTATCATTGTACTGACTATACTTAAAAACTTAAAAGTGTTTCGAGACAGTTGTGACAATATACATATATAAACAAATCACCCATTCATTCGATTTAGCGAATCGATTACCAAAATAAATAAACTTGGTTACACTGGCACCACGAATAATTTATTAAAGTATTAAAAAAATAATGTCAAACTGTCAAAAAGATTGCTGTCAAATTAATCGGCATTGCTGGCTCACTGGCTGTCACACTGTTTGTTTACATAAGGTACGTAACGAATTCGACTGTTAATATTAAAGACTGGTAAGTTTAATTCTTTAAATATTTTTATCTACACCCATGCTATAAATACTCTTTAAAAGTTTCTGAAACAGTTAGCTTATTGCCAACATTAAAACAGCCAGTGTCATAGTAACCATGGTAACCATAATAGCATCCAAACGGGTGCTTTAATGTTGTACTGAATTTCATAATACAACTCGTTTTCAAAAAAAGAACATTGTAATGCACGCGCGTTTCACTACAACAGCGCTGTAATTAAAAAAAAGAACTTATTCGAATTCACGTCGTATACTATGACGCCGGTCGCCATGTTCGATATGAGTATTAGTATTGCAAAAAACTGTTTCGGAACCTTTTATAGAGGATTGATAACATGGATGTAGATAAAGTCTTGTATGAAACTGTACATAATTAGGTATTAAAACACTCATGTGATACTATTATCACACTCACACGAGGCGAAATACCCCTTATTATACGTCAGTTGCATAATAGTACATTATGATATAAGTGCGGTAAGTTGAAAATTATAGCCGAGGCGATATTGCTAGCCCGAGCCGTAGGCGAGGGCTACAAGAAAGCAGAGGCTGTAATTATCAAAGCGCACGCATGTCATACGACGTTTTATAACATATTTGCGAGGAAATAAATAAAACTCGGATTTTCTTAAACGAATAAATCTTTAAAAACACACTTTCTGAAAATGAATTTGCACCTTTGCTTGTTTTCCATACGATGAAATTTTGACCCACTTGTAAGTATCTATCGGTCGATTTTTCGGGCAAGAGGCTTAGAGTAGCCTTTTTCGCTGCCTCTGAGACTTCTGGCGGTGTCGAATGAATAAATTCGTCATTACTTGACGACATTTTCAAATAAAAACAATACAGCGAAAAGAAAAAGGGCGCGGAATAATTTTTACTTGTTCACAAATTAGCGATGCGCACGCATCAGCGCTTTTTTTTTAAGGCAAAGGCACAAAAACAGCCAGTATTATTAAAGTAAATTAATATTTTTTTGTTTTTGTTACAGATAAATGGTTGTAATTTATTGCCAAAATTAATTAAATCAAAGAATTAAATGTTTAACATTTGATTCTTTAATTTTATTTCATCCCAAAGTTAATTTTATTCATAAAATGTTGACCACTTTTCTGACATAAAAACTCTTTGCTTTGCTTTCTTTGCTTTTTTTTTCTTAAGATTTAAAAAAGTACCGTTGGTTTTAGACGGAGCATCATGATAAACCGTACGTGTTACCTTATTACAAAGAAAATCGTGCGTTTTACTTTACGATTACGCGCAAGTACGTAATGACATACATTACGATATTGAAATTGGTGAAATAAGAGGCCCTTTACGAGCAAATGTGTTATAAATAACTTTTAAGAATACCCGTTCACAGTTCACTGTTTTAGCAAACTATTAGAAGGCCTATGTTCAGGCAGGGGTCCGTGGTCAACTGTAAATGTCTATAGTCGGTTATAATATTATATTATGTAGGTAAATTCAATGATATTTTTTAACTTTCTTAGGTATCCTCCGATGACTTGTGTTATTGCAAGACTGGCATTGTCAAATACAACTTTGTCCCAAGTTCTAAGTTCTGTGCCATCTAAGCATAATTATGTTTTGCATGTGGATTTTTTTTACACAACTAATCAAGTACCTACTTAAGTGTTTTTAAATCGGCAGAATTACTATGAGTGATATTAAACAAAAGTAAATAAACAAATAATAATAAGCACTTTCTTACTTTCTAGGTATCATTGGGATCAAGTTTGTCATGCTTACTGGGAGGCTGTTACCAGAAATGTTCAGTTGCAGTTGGTGATACAGACCTCCCTGGAGTGTAGTAATAAGAAGACAGAGGGTTTGACCTTAATATTAGGTCAAAACAATAATCTGGTTGGGGTCAGAATCAAATCACGACATGTGAGCAGCAAGACTTAGTGTAAATAATTATTGATAAGTAAGCAAAAGAGGGCAAGACCTTTAGAGGGCATCATTGATTATTGTTGCAGTTTAGTGGGAAAGCATTCAGTAGGGCGTCCATACCATGACTATGTTTATATATTATGAGTTTTATATGTTATGATGAGAATGAAGCGGACTGTTTTTGTTTTCTATGAGGGATAAAACGTTTTACTATTCATTGTTGTTTTGTTTTTTTTAAAGTAAACCTTTCTATAGAGCACTGAAAATGCTGCTGCCAAAGCCTATATTCATCTTTAATGACACTCGCTGGTAGATAGAGCACAGCACACTTACAATCTCTAGCGAGAGAAGGAGGTAGTGAGGCTAAAGGACTCACTACCTCATTCTCATGAACTTATCCTCATCATCATCTTCCTGCCCTTATTCCATGTTACTTGGGGTCGGCGCAACACGTTTTCTTCCACCATTCTTCCCTGTCAACCGTCACGCTATCATTCATGAACTTAAATGGAGGACATAACAGGAATACCTACTAAAACTTTCTTATGGTGAAACAGAAGCGATTTTGAATATTTCCAAATAGCCAACCTATGAAGATACTACTTTACTCACTCATATTGAACAATCATCTCATTCACATCACACACATAAATCACTCACACGCGCGTACACACTTCACACAAACATACACACATATATACTCACGCACTCACTCACACGCGCGTACACACACACTCACTCACACCACAATTACAGTTTTTCTTATACATTATGCATACTTTCCACTACCATTCTTAAATGGCAATCTTATAATCTTAAGCACTTTAAACATGGCTACTAAATGTTCACAACTTAATTATGGGGATCAAATGTAATCCGAGATACAGGTTTACCACCTAGTTCGGATGCAGATACACGGGAAAAAAGGATTTCTTCTGCGAAGAATATCAATATTCTCAGAAAAATTGTTTCAGTCCAAGTAAATATTTTCTTAACTTAAGTATATGTACTCGGTCGAAGAAAACCCGTTTACTCAAATTAAGAATAATAAATACTTGGTTTTAATTCTTGACTTGAGCAAATATTTTTGATTCAAGACTATTACAATCTTAATTGAAGAAAATATCTAGTTTTTACTGAAGACTTTAAAAACTTTTCAAAACAAGATAATGGTGTTTTCATTCAAGAATATATTATATTTACTTTAAAACAGTTACATTATTTTTGACCTAAGATATACATTTTCTTAATCTAAAAAACTTTTACTCAATATAAGAATATGATACTCTTATTATGAATATTTCATTTAAATTATTGTTTCTTGATTCAAGAATAGAAAGGTGGGTAATCTAAACCAATGTTTTTTTATTGTTAGTTTTGGTTGAAGAAGTTCAAATTACTTCCATTATGAGTTTAAAAAATCTAGTTGTAATATACTTAATTTAAGAATATATTATTAATCGAAGAATAAATTAGTCTCATTTCAAGAATACTTTTATTTTAACTGGAAAATATTGACTTACTTGAAACCAACACTTTTTTCTTGTACCAATAAGGTGTATTTTCTTGATTCAAAGATTTCGCTTATTTTTGACTCAAGAAGCACTTTATTCTTAGTTCACGAGTTTCTACATCTTCTTCTAAAATGTTACTTGTTTCCTTACAAGAACTCAAAATTCTTCAATACAAAACAATATTGATTTGCATGTCAAGAATAATGTATTTTCGGTTGAAGAAGTTCAGATTCCTTCCATTAAGAATTTAAAAAATGTAGTTGAGCTAATCAACATTATAAACATTCCTCTTGAATAGGTAATCATGGAGTAGGTAGGACCTACTTAGTTACGGAGAAAAACATGAACAGACAGCTGCGGCAGGGTAGGCACACTTTGCCTTTGGTACTTTTTACTTAGGTAGGTATTTTCTCTAAAACTAAAAGACCTAGGTAGGACTGAACTGTAACCTGAAGGTACCTATAAAACAACTTTGGATAGGTAAGTAGGTACCTATGATCTTAAAACCAAGACTTTTTGTCTTAACACAAGAAGACACTTTTTTGGAAATCCTTTTCATTTTGCTCAGACGTTACCTATGATTTTAAAACCAAGACTTTTTGTCTTAATACAAGAAGACACATTTTTAGAAATTCTTTTCATTTTGCTCAGACGCAGTGCTGCAAGCAGCAAAAAAAAAAAATATTTTCACAAAAAAAAAATCGAGTTGCTTTTTTTGTCAAAACCAAGTTTATATTTTTTTCCTTACAAGAAAAACAATAGGCAGGGAAATAGAAAAGTTTAGCGTAGTTTATTTTACTTCTCTAAAAACTGTTTACACATAGCAATGAAAAATACCTCGAATTTGGGAAACTAGGTAAGCTTCCAAAAGTTGAAAACCCAATGAAAATCTGTTCCGTAGTTTTCGAGTGTACCTACTCGTATAATATCCACATTTTTTTTTTGATTGGAGTAAATTTTAAATAATCTGCCTTAGTTCCTTTTACATTTTTGTATTTTTATATTTTATATAACAGTTAAGACTCGCTGTTACACTATTATTAAAATAATACTGAACAGGCTCCATGGCGTTAACGGGCGAAGCCGCGAGCAAAAGCTACTGTAAAATAAAAAGAGAAGTCTTTATACAAAGTTAAGTTTTAGGACTATAGTCCTAAAACTTTGTATATTACAAACCAAGCCATTATTCAGCTTATATTGTCATTACTCAATTTTGTAATAAGTGTTCTTATTTTGGTGAAAATAAATAAATAAAAAAATAAAATACTCATATTAACCGTAAATAAATATTTAGTACAGTAACAATTAAGATTGTAAATCACGATTATACTCAAATAGGTTTGACAGACTAAGATATTCATTTTTATAACCTCAATATCATCATCTGAAAAAATAAGATTTCTCCTAAACCTGGGTAAAAAAATGAAAATCGTTTGCAGAATATGAAAAAAAAATTTATTCTCCACAAAATAAAATGGAAACCACCGTGACACGACAATTTTTTATAGGGGCCCAAATCTCTTAACAAAATGGGCATTGTCTTTTCTCCAAACCCGTTCAGCCATTAAGGCGTGAAAAGGTAACACACAGAGAGACAGAGTTACTTTCAAACTCAAACTCAAAAAACGGCCTTATTACAAAACGAGGTTTTTCTTCTGTCATGGAACCAGGGATTCCCAAAGTGGTCGATATCGACTTCTTGGGGTCGAAATCGATTTCCCAGGGGTCGAAATAAACGAAAAAGATAATGGTGTTCGAGCATACAAGTCTTTCAGGCGCGTTTTCAGAAACTAGAGATAGGATTTTTAAAGTAATTTGGCCAAGGGGGTCTGAGGTCTGGAGGGGGGTCTGGAGTTCATTTTGGAAAAGGGGTCTCTTGCCCAAAATAGTTTGGGAATCCCTGGTTTAAACCATCGAGCCAGTTTTTGTATTAAGAACCCAGCTGTGATAGAAATACAGTTCTTTTTACAAAACTGACAACTTAGTCCAGTACGAAGTTGTCAGTTTTGTAAAACTGACATCTTAATGTGTCGGAATAAAGTTCGAAATTCAAAAAAGGGTCCATGGCTTAAACCTTGGTTTGAAGATGAACCTTGTTTTGTAATAAGACGGAAAGCATTTATTTCAAAAAAACCACTTTTGAATTGTCAAGGGGTCGGTCAGTCAGATTCTTTTCAACTACGGAACTCTTGATTGTGCGTGGTCCGACACGCATTGGCTGGTTTTGTTTTTAAACCACACCTTTATTAGAGCAAACAAAACAATAGTATATTATGCAATTAGTGAATAAAGGACGGATTTAAAGCGAGGGCCATAGATGAATCACGAGCTACTGAAGGATTTTAACGATTGAATCACGACCGTAGGGAGTGATTCAAGTGTTAGAATCCTGAGCGACGCGAGTGATTCATGGCCCTCGATATAAATCCGTTTTATTCAAGAGTTGCATACTATGCTTTATACCATGACTACGAGAAAAAGAAAGATTTAAGTGAAAATAGACATATAATGAAGAAAAAGGAAAGTTAAATTGGCTTTGATGTAAACCAGCCGTGATTTTTTGGGTAACAAGTTTTCCACTATATCGGCCGCCCTCTCTTTCATAAACTCAGGTGTTAACACATCTTCATCACTAGAATGCATTTTAATCGATTAGAACAACACTAAACAAATACAAAATTAAAGATTAAAGTAACACTAAACTTTGTGTTCGTACAACTTACAGTATTCAAAATAGCGCCAATTTACTAAGGACAGCAAAGAACACAAATCAGTTTTTATTCTAAACTCCTTGTCGAAAATGTCGACCAATCAAATTGAATTTAGAACACATCAATATAGGTCGAATACACAGATTACACTTACACTAGATACGGCAAGCCATCCGACGAAGCGTGCCCTGCATCTTCGACTGTTCGTACTAAAAAAAAGTCTGTTAGCTCAGTGATGCTTAGCGATTGAAACAATTCTGTTTACTTTGAGCACATCACTAAATGGCTGGGGTGAAGTTATCGTAGGTATAAAAAAGATGACACGTTCGGTTTTCATACTTTCTAATAACATGCCGTATCTAGCCTAGGTACTCTAAATCTGTGGTCGAATACATTGGTGTGTTCCATTTTCAAACATCAAAACAGTGAGTAAAAGTGCTTTTTATTCACTGTTTTCAGTGAATATCTTTTTAGAGGGGGAATGGTATAAAAATAAAAATGAAATCGGTTAAGCCATTTTTGAGTTTTTGCGAGACTAACGAACAGCAATTGATTTTTACTATACAGGCTGTAAGTGTAAACAGTGGCAACCTTTTAAGAGGTTGTTGTACTCATCATTATGAACAACTTTTACTATGGGACCAAACCTGAAATCGTGAAAAAAAATCAGCTGTTTAGTACATTTATGTTCGCATAATTCGTCAAAATGTAGGGAACATATTATGTATTTCCCATAGTAAAAGTTGTTCTTAATGATGTGAACAGTGACCGCTTAAAAGATTGCCCTGTTTACACTTACACCCTGTTTATGTATGAAAGCTATAGACATATGAGGGACGAAATAACTTATAAAAACATAAAGTAGTAAAACTAAAGCAAAATTTCTTACAACATATTAATATCTAATACAATATGTGAATGAAAATAAATGTTATATTTAAACATACATAGTTAATAAAAAAAAAAAACTTAATACTTAACAATAAATCTTAGCAGAAAAAAAATATGGCAAAATTTATTATTACTAAAAACATTTAAATTACTTTTAGGAACAACCTGTATCTTTGGTAGTCACATTCCTCCATCACTTTTTGTTTAAAGACGGTCAGATCGGTCACCGATGTGCGCTTGTTTGTTAGAATAGATAATTATTCTACATAGTACCCTCATTTTTGTTTTTATTTTTATTATTGTTTCATTCAACTATGAATGGTTGTTCTTTGATATAAGTAAGTATCTAAATTATGTAGTCGATGATTTTGGTGCACGGTAAAACTCTAATGTTTGATATCTTTACAATGTAAGTTTACTACTGATTAAATAAATAAATAATTAAAATAAATATAATTAAGAATAAGAGAAATATCGGACGCAAGACAAAATGCTAAAAGCAAGACATTGCATTTAGCATGACGTAACCATGAACAGAAGATGAAGATAATTTTGTCGTAAGAACGGATAAAAATAGATCCACAGTTTCTAACCGTGGGTGTTGAAGCTATAATGTAAACTAGATTTAGTATTTGATCTAGATTTTACACAGATTTTCGCTCGCAAAAAAATCAAGAACAGCCGGTCGATTCTGTAAAAATCTCACCGTGAAAACTTAGGTGAAGTGAGTTTGTTTTTGTTACGAATTGACACTATTGACAGCTCACTCCACGCTCACTTCACCTAAGTTTTCACGGTGAGATGGTTACTGAATAACACTACAGCTAGAGTTTGTCAAGCGAGTCGTGTCCACGACCATTTAGCTGATTTCTAAGCTACAGCATTTTGATACTTTTAGCTCAATTATTTAATTTGTATTAATGGAAATTTAAAGAAGAATGGAAAAGAAATATATTTAACCTCTCAAGTGTCTGAGTTTGGCTAATTTTAGACCCAAAACCCCAGCGAGTGGGGAGGGTTGTGGGTTAATTGCGAACCCCATAGGTTCACAACTACTGATGATGATATTTTTTCCATCGGATGATGTTTTTTTACGTTTATATATATGTGATCTAAGCTTATATACCTATTATGTAAAGTTTTGTCCTTTTGCACACTTTGGGTGCATTTCACACGCGGGGGGAGAGGGGGGGTTAGCTACGAACTTCATAGGTTCACAACTAATGATGATGATTGGTTTTCCATCAGATGATGTTTTTTTACATTTATATATTTATATGTGATATAAGCTTATATGTATACCTAACAAAAAAAGAGTTTTTCTTATGCACACATGGGGTGCATTCGACACTTGAGGGGTTAATCGATAAATGCACAGATCACACTATTCATGTAGAAAACCAAAGGATAACCGATACCCTTCATCATTTTTGTGCGTCATGCATGATACTCATGATACTGCCAGTGATTTCTCATGAAGGCATTGAATTTCTAGATTCTGATTTTAGTTCTAATTGTGACTAATAAATACCTACATTGAAATGCACTTTTTTAATTTTATCCAAAAGAATTTTTTTATCTACAAAAATTCAAGTATCAAACATGTTTTCAGCGTACTATATCAGTGTTGACACATGTAAGATTTTTAATTTTGGCCTCCTTTTTCATTGGACACGACTCGCTTGACAAACTTCTATTTGGAATTTCAAAGACCCAGTCATAGACGTATAAAAAAGGAGGACTCCGCGCCACGCATATCGAAAGTGAAGCACGCCTCACGCACACATGTACATCATAGTATGCCGACCGGCCGCCGTTAAGTGACACGAGCGACGGCGTCTTTGCAGGTACTCAAATTACGCACACACGGCTCGGTACAGTAATACCCAACTGATATGGCTTACCGAGGTACCTGCGCTGAAGATGAATTTTCAGCGCGGGAAATGCTATTGACCAATCGGTACGCTCCAAGCACCGCGCTTCTTTTTCCTGTACCGCTATTGGTCGGCAGCTGCCACCATGATGTTAGTCAGCTGCCATACTTGCGAGTGAGACGGAACTAACAGCTGCAGTGAACCTAATAGTAGTGACCTAAGGTTGATTGTAAGTTTTAAGTATTCTCGTTAATCTTCGGGGCCATACTTTCTTTTCTGTGCGAACTAAGATTCACGACGCGCCTTATTAGTTGGGTACCACTGTACGGTGAAATGTTAGACGTTGCGAGAGCTCGATAAAAAACCGAAGATTGACGTACTAGCGTACAGACGCCAGCGGGTCAAGCCACCCCAAAGTGTCAAATTTTCCCAATCAACCTTGAACCTAATGCTTTAGCGATAAAGATGAAAATCTATTAAAGAAATTTGACAGATTGTAGTAGCTTGATGTGCTGGCGTCTGTACATGACAATACTACATTTTTATTAATTAACAATATTTGCAGTATTTTTAACTAGGCCAGAGTACAATGTGCGGTTCCTGACCGTACAACTCAATCTGCACATTTTTGAAAAAACGGCCAACGGCGAGTCGGACTCGCACACGAAGGGTTCCGTACCACCGCACAATATATCTATCACTACATATTTTTTCAAAATAAGTTACCAAAAAAAAAAAACGCCAAAAACATATTTCTTTAACTGTAAACTTCATTTTATTTTTATTATTTGTTATTATAGCGGCCATGTGAAAATTTCAAGTGTTTACATATTAGGTACGGTTCAAAAGATACAGGCCTGTGACAGACGCCGGGCGGAGGCGGGGCCTTAGTAAAAGGCACCAGTTGTGTACGGAGTCCTAAAAACAGTAAGCTGGGCCTTTATAGTAATTCAAAGTTCGTCATTTTTTAAATAGGGTAGAAATGCGTACGCTTTCTTATTACTATGTTCTCACCATTGACGTATAAAAAAGGAGGACTCCGCGCCACGCATATCGAAAGTGAAGCACCGTACCGATCTATGTGTGCGTGATTTGAGTACCTGCAAAGACGGCGTCGCTCGTGTCACGTAATGGCGGCCGGTCGGCATACTAATAATAATATTCAGATAAGGATATTAAAAATATTGTTACCATATAAAATTAAACTAAAATTTAGGCCAATTATGATATGTTATTTAAATATTGTAAGATCTTAAATGTGTAAAGTCAAATTGGGCCTCTGATTATTCTGAGTTTGTGAATAAGCTGCAGAAAACAAACAGACCAAACTTTGTTCGTAACCTGTCGTATTTGCCTCTATATAAGCTGCCAAAGTATAATAATGTGTGTGGTAAGAGAGCCTGGACGTTCGCCTTTCCTAACATTCTAAATAAGCTGCCAAAGGAAATTGTAAAAAAAATAGAAAACAAAAATAGTCAACAAATTAAAAATATCTTAAAAGCCTACTTTACCGTGGGGAAGTTTGGAATGGAGGAGGTCTGCGTGTAAGCTTTATCTAAAGTGAGTAAACTCTAAATAAGCTAATAGTGCACATAATCTTATTGTAATGCAAGATTGAGCGCTATTTTTATGTATAACGTCACGTCAATTTTCAGGAAATAAATAGTTTTAAATTTTTTTTTTTTTTTTTTTTTTACTATGATGTAAATGTGTGCGTGAGGCGTGTTTGTACAAACAGTCCCTGCGCTTCACTTTCGATATGCGTGGCGCGGAGTCCTCCTTTTTTATAAGTCTATGGTTCTCACATTCTATTATAGAAGCAACAAAAACAATGTACACACAGCAGCAGGTCAAGTTACTACAAACTGTAAAATTTTCTCATTCGATTTTGAGCTTAATCGTCTACATTTTAAGGTTTAAAATCATTTGGAGAAATTTGACAGTTTGGTCAAACCTAAAGTGCTGTTGTCTGTACAATTATCTTGATTTAAAAGTGTCCAAGGGCTGCAGTATCGATATAAATAGCGACCGCTTTACGACCGAATTCGGTCGCAAAGTCCTATGGGTCCCTAGACGGTCAAAATTCCTTGACAAATACCAAAAATCACGTGCTTGACAAGCGATTATGACCGTCTAATGGTCTAATGACGGTTAGAATTCAGTCTACGTCTACCGTCTACGCTACATTCCACCAGTTTTTATGACAGGTCATTCACTGTTCAAGCAGTACGATTGTGGATTGACTTGCCCGTGTCGATAAGGCGTGCACAATCTTTGTACACTTTTAAAATTTTGGTGAAAATACATTTTCCGCTCTCTTTAAACATCGTCATTACGTGTATAGTTCCTTGCTCTTTTTCAAGTAGGATATATAAGTATATATCTGTATATACAGGGTGTAAGGGACAGCCCTCCGCAAACTGATAGGGTGAATTCAGTATGTCATACTAAGATGACTGGTACATGATATTTTTTCAGGAACGTTAAGGGAATCCAATAAACCTAATTTGTTTGTGTTTTTGTGCACAAATCGGAGCGTCTATTACTGGTTGGGAGGGGTAGGTAATAGGTATGCGGTGAGTTCGATGAAATCTGTAGCTAGACAGAAAGTGAACAGCTGATTTCACGCGTCGTTCGTTAGAGTATTTCAACATCCATTGCTGGTTTTTTTTTTTGCTGTTTTTTTTTACAGTTTTTTTTACATAAATGGAGTGCTGCGAACACACAATGCAATTTCACATTGAAATAATGAAAATGTAACTGAAAAAAAAATTAAAAAATGAAAATTTTCCTGAGAAAATTTCCGGTTGAATTTGATTCAAAATGAGGAGCTGAATGAGGGTGCATTCATCAGTTAGTTTGCGGAGGGCTGTCCCTTATACCCTGTATGTATGTATAAATTGTATGTATTTATGGTACACCACAGACTACCTACAGTATTCTCTCCTTTCTCCCCATAATCCATCCAAAGGTTGTCTGTAAAAGATGGCTTTTAGCGATAAGACCGCCCATTGTGTCACCCTATGTAAAATTTCAACATTTATATCTGTAATTTTTATGGTGTGCATAATAAAGAGTATTATATCTATCTATCAGTCGCCAAGTGACGAGACTGCAGCCCCAGCACCATAATTGCGTAACGCATTATCAATCGGAGTTGATTTCATTTTGCCAGTTCCACAACGTTCATTGCGCTATTTACGTTGTCGAGCAGACAAATTTTTCGAACATATGAAGCAATGGATTAGCAATTTGTTTTAAAATTAAACCAACTCCGATTGATAATGTGCTATGCAATTAGGGTACAGG
Source organism: Cosmia trapezina (assembly GCA_905163495.3). Lineage (NCBI taxonomy): Eukaryota > Metazoa > Arthropoda > Insecta > Lepidoptera > Noctuidae > Cosmia > Cosmia trapezina. The sequence continues at coordinate 4,591,784 of LR991049.1, read as the reverse complement.
TTAGAGTTTCTTGCCCGTTCTTCTCCATAGAGATCTACGTTTTGGAATGGGCAACTAGCTTCAACATTCTGACTAACTGACCGACTCTTTGACAGTTCAAAAGTGCCTGAAATATGGTATAATTGAGATAAATGCTTTGAGTTTTACACCCTCACACACACTCACACATATACAAACAAAAACTCACTCACATACAACACACAAAATATGCGCTCTTTGTTGTATTTTTGTTTTTCGTTTCTCTTTTGTTTTTGTTTTTCAATTGCATTGGAAGGATCTCTAACTCATGTGTGTTACAAATTTTATAAATGCAATATTATTATTATAAATGCAATAAACATTTTTATTTTTTATTATTATTTTTATTTATAGTTTTGAGATAATGCCAAGTAGGTACTGGTACGTCTATAACATGAAGCGACTGACTTCTGATCTGACCTCCTTAACCTGGCAGTGACTTAAATACCAGGCATCTATCATTATTGTTTACTTTATATTATGTTCTAGATCTCTAATGGTACTCGTAACATGTTGAAAATCACGTGTGATCTAGATATAGGTAAATATTCGTGCAAAATAAGAATAGTACTGTCAAGACGCCATTTTGTTCCGCAATACTCGCGAACTTCACTACCAATGCGTACTATTATGACAGCTATCGTGTGAAGTTGGCAGCAAGTGCGATCCTGTTCTTATTTGGCACGCATAGTACTGATATTCCTCGGCGGAAGAGGAACTCGGAGCTCGGAGGAGGAGCTCGGAGGAGCTCGTGGCTAGGTAATAACAGTCGCACGGGTCGATCCATCAGGTTAAGCTACGCTTGCCGGGGTTGGTTTCACTAAAGTAGAAAAGAAGAAGAAGAAGGCCTGTTCTCGTAACCAGTGTGGTACCGCACCGACTGGACCCAACATGCTGCTGCGCCCTGCTGTGCCTACGACGCTGTACATCTCGCGCCTGTTTCACTCCACAAGGGTTGAGGAAGTCGTGCAGTATTTGAAGGTGAAGACCGACTGGACTCTGAGGGTCGAAAGGTTGGAGTCGCGCCACAACATCAACTTTACGTCGTTCGTGGTACGAGTTCCAACCCAACATCTACAGACCTTCTTAAGAGGAAAGGCGGGTGGCCAGTTAGGTATTTTAAGAAGGTATTGCTGTCGCTCTGCGAGTGCTCCGCCCTCGAATTCGTGCGATAAGGACAACTGCAGATCCGACTAAATAGCCTATGTAAAAAGTCACATTTCGAGGTTTGGCTCTCGCCTATTTCCTCCTCCAACATTGGACCAATTTAAAAGATATTTCATAAACTGAATAAGAAGGATATATACTATGCCCCTATGTTTTTCTTTTTTCGTTAATAGTTGTCAAATTGGTACACTAGGCGTCTGTTGACAGCGGTCTGAATAGGCAATTTTGAGCATTTTTGGAGGGTTCTAGTTCCTATAAAAATAATATATCATCAAAAAGGAAAACATAGGGGCATACAATTAACTGATATTTATATTTCTGTAAAAAAATCATTGCTTTATGGTCATTAACCAGAAAGAAAACAGGCGAGAGCGTTTGTATCTTTTTGTATGGAGAAAAGAGCACCCACGTTTCCTCTTAAAGGAGGACTTTTGGCTGAAAGGTGTCATATTTCGACGTTTCCGAGGACGGTTACGCGACACCACACAGCGGAACACGACGCCTACGTTACGTGCAGTTATAGTTTTAATTAGATTTATTATGTATTAGTTTATTATTGTTTAATATAATTTTATGTATTTTATCTATGGGCCTAGTTGCCTGATAATAAAATGATTTGATTTGATTTTGATTTTTTGTTGGTCCGTGGATGGGTGACCATCTTTACACACCGAGACTCCTCCGTGCCTCGAAAAGCACGTTAAGCCGTTGGTCCCGGCTGTTATTCGTGGATCTTTGACAGTCGTTACGGGTCGTCAGAAGCCCGAAAGTCTGACAACCAGTCTTACTAAGGGGTATCGTGTGACCCAGTTACTGGGTTGTGGAGGTCAGATAGGCAGTCGCTTCATGTAAAATACTGGTATTCAGCTGCATCCGGTTAGACTGGAAGCCGATCCCAACATAGTTGGGAAAAGGCTAAGCAGATTGATTGAGTACTGATGTTCCTACTACTCGCAACTGGCGTGCGTGTATGACCAGAAGGTCTACATCTACTCCCCAAGCATGAAATCCGTAGTTTCGGACGAAGTTACGGGCTATTCCTACTCCGTATTCCCTCAAGAACTACTAATGCTATCAACTTGAAATTTGGGACAGTCTTAGATGAAGTTTGGTCAACTATTTTGCAAATAAAGCTCCATTTACACGGCGCCATTTTATTGCCTGTGGCATACCATAAAATTGAAAGGCAAATATCTGGCACCGTCTAAACTACACGTACAATATTGTTGGACGATACGGGCAACTTTGAAAACTGGTATAAGCATGTACAAGAAAATCGCACAGTACATACAATAATTGCTCGTACAATAAAATCGCATTCAATTCTGGCACGATCTGACATTTGTGCTGTCATTGAAATATGAGTGCGGTAAGTGAGTGTGTGGTAATCGTTGTTGTTATTTTGAGGCAAGAAATCAAATCAAGAACAACTTGAAAAATATCTTGAAAAGCGTTCAATAAAATTTAATGAAATATCATCTCATCATGTCTATGCAAAACTTGCATGCAATAATCGCCTGTCAATTTTATTGCCTGGTGTAAGTCGCATGCGATTTTATTGAATGGCAAAACTTGCATTCAATTATTGTACATACCATTTTATGGAATCGCACGCGTGTAAACACTTCATGCAGTTCTTGAGTGTCAAAAAACTTGAACATGCTTTATGGCATGCAATTATTGCTCTTGAACGTTCCAGAAACTTGCCCCGTGTAAACGGCGCTTAAGAAAGAAACAAAAATATATTTAGTTTTTTTTTTAACAGAGACTGAAAGGGGGTCTTAAAAATTCGAAGTAGGGCTACTAGGGCATATGAGTTATCATATGAAAGAACGCTGTTTGCGCACATTCTCAAGCATTTTTTTTCTTTTTTTTTTAGGAAACATGGTTTTCGACTTTTGATGAAAAATAATACCGCCCTCCCCTCATCTCAGAAGTTTGCATAGAGAAAAATCTGAAATTATTTTAAGTGATAGAAGTTTATGTATAGATTAAAGTAAAATAAATTCCGACTCGCTCTTGACCGGTTTTTTTTAATTTATGAGTTCCACGACGATACTCGATACTCGACACGGTTATGTGCATCGAAGTTTTCTTTTTCATCTCTCGGTTACAAAGGGTTGTCAACCCATCAAGGGTTGTCAAGTTTTGAAAACCAGGATTAGTAGGTGAAAATACCAGGACACTTCGGATTAAAAACAGGACGCAGTTTATGAGCAGTAAATTTTATTAGCAACACGCAATGAAAATTCACTTCATAGAACCCGTCGCACGCCAATTAGCAGACACAATAGATTTTTTATTGATAACTGTACACAATTGCACAAAATTGTAACTTAACTCTTTAATAAAATAATAATGAAAATATACATACATGAAATGTGTATAATAAAACGGCCGTCCGATAAACGTACGCACCCCGTTTCCACGAGCGTAATAAAATCGCGGCGGGACTTTATCGCGCACTGGATTTTTAACTCTCGTTGTTGAGCCGAGCGTTAAGAATCCAACCTAACAAAAACAGAGTGCATCCCAGCGCGACGAAAAACACACTGTTGGATTTTCAACTCCCGGCGCTAAGGAGAGAGTTGAAAATCCAGTGCGCGATAAAATCCCGCCGCGATTTTATTACGCTCGTGGAAACGGGGGTAAGGCTGCAGCAAGGCGCAAAATTTTAAATACATGACTTTACCAGGATGCTATAGAAAACCCAGGACGCTACTTAAGCAGTATCCAGGACACCCCAGGACATCCCAAAAAGTAGGACATGTCCTGGGAAAACAGGATGGTTGGCAATTCTATTACATGTATGGGGAGAACCAACCATTAATGTTTTTTTCGTAATTTACTACACCATTGTTCAGAGTTGCACAGAATACACCTCCTTTCCAATTTTCATCGCTATAGTGCAGGATAGTCTCCGAGTAAAATGACCGTTTATCATCCGGACATTGTAAGGGTTCAGTTTTTGCCGTTTGGCTACGGAACCCTAAAAGGATACGGCGACTGAATTGTTATCAGAAGCGATGAAAATTGCAACATCCTCAAACTGACAGACGGATATAATGAAATTCTAAGGGTTCAGTTTTTGCCGCCATTTGGCTACGGAACCCTAAAAGATACGGCGACAGAAATTGTTATCACAAGCGATGAAAATTGCAACATCCTCAAGAACATTGCAGCCTTTTTTCACGGCTTTTTTTAGTTGATATAAATACCGACCGGTTTTATGTGCACCTGGCCTTATCACAATTAATGAATACTCATTATGTTTTAACTCGGCGACAAGTTTACCGTTCGCACGGACGTAAAAATATCGCGCACTGGATTTTCAACTCTCGGTGTTGAGCCGAGCATTGAGAATCCAACCTAACAACAACAGAGTGCATCCCAGCGCGAGGAAAAACACACTGTTGGATTTTCAACTCCCGGCGCTAAGCAGAGAGTTGAAAATCCAGTGCGCGATAAAATCCCGCACCGATTTTATTACGCTCGTGAAAACTGGGGTAAGGCTGCAGCAACGCGCAAAATTTTAAATACATGACTTTACCAGGATGCTATAGAAAACCCAGGACGCTACTTGAACACTATCCAGGACACCCCAGGACATCCCAAAAAGCAGGACATGTCCTGGGAAAACAGGATGGTTGGCAATTCTATTACATGTATGGGGAGAACCACCCATTAATGTTTTTTTCGTAATTTCACTACACCATTGTTCAGAGGTGCACAGAATACACCTCCTTTCCAATTTTCATCGCAGTGCAGGATAGTCTCCGAGTAAAATGACCGTTTATCATCCGGACATTGTAAGGGTTCAGTTTTTGCCATTTGGCTACGGAACCCTAAAAGGATACGGCGACCGAATTGTTATCAGAAGCGATGAAAATTGCAACCTCCACAAACGGACAGACGGATATAATGAAATTGTAAGGGTTCAGTTTTTGCCATTTGGCTACGGAACCCTAAAAGATACGGCGACAGAATTGTTATCAGAAGCAATGAAAATTGCAACATCCTCAAACAGACAGACGGATATAATGAAATTCTAAGGGTTCAGTTTTTGCCGCCATTTGGCTACGGAACCCTAAAAGATACGGCGACAGAAATTGTTATCACAAGCGATGAAAATTGCAACATCCTCAAGAACATTGCAGCCTTTTTTCACGGCTTTTTTTAGTTGATATAAATACCGACCGGTTTTATGTGCACCTGGCCTTATCACAATTAATGAATACTCATTATGTTTACCGTCGGCGACAAGTTTACCATTCGCACGGACGTAAAAATATCGCGCACTAGATTTTCAACTCTCGGTGTTGAGCCGAGCATTGAGAATCCAACCTAACAACAACAGAGTGCATCCCAGCGCGTCGAAAAAACCCACTGTTGGATTTTCAACTCTCGGCGCTAAGCAAAGTGTTGAAAATCCAGTTCGCAAATAAAAATCGCCGCGATATGTTTACTGCCGTCCGAACGTCGGCTACGGAAGACTGTTACAATGTCTGTGGTTGAAACTTTACTTTTATTGTGTTTCATGTAGTATTTCAAAGTAGTTACTAATTAATAGGTTTTCGAAGTCTAGAAAATCTGAAGTAATGTAAACAAACTCTCACCACAAATCGATAAGAAATCAATTCGCTTTATAATTAGCCAATGTTTTTTTTGCGCGGATTTCTAATCAATTTTCTACCAAGTAATAAATGTTTTTAAATCTTACCTTAATTGTTACTAGTCCATTTAAAACACTACACAACACCACAAATAATACCTATTTAATTAACTTTTCATAATTTATAATCACAACAACACATTAATATAATTTTTAATTAAAAAAATATTATTATTTGTTTTCACTGCAATTATTCGCGCGCCATGACAGTAAGTACCGCGCGCTTCCGCCGGCGTTCGATTTTCAAATAAACTATCCAAGATGGCCGACTGAATGACAAGGTAATGGCTAGTGATGTAGCAGCGGAAAAACGGAAAAACTATCGATATGAATTTTCTTTAGTTTTTTCTTTTGTTTGTTGTGGAATTGTTGTTTTCATTAAAATGTCAACGGCTTGACAAGACAAGTTCAGTGTTTTGCGCAACAATTTGCTTTAAGTAGGTTTTAAATTATTTCACAAATCATATAAGTTACCTACGATACGTTTTTGCTTACTTTGTAATAAGTAGTATTAACATTAGATGTTATTATCAAAACTGAAGTTTTATGAGTAATAAGAATAACAGTTAGAGACCAAAAATAGTGATGATATAGCTCTTTAACATTAAGGTTTTTTCTTACAAAATAAAACTATTACACAACCGGAGGTTAGCGAAGTACGTACTTGTGCCTAATATTGTGATATTTAATGATTTCTGTTATGTTCGAGTAAAGTTATTTTTTTACTTCGCCAATCGATAATATTTTTAACTGAAATATAGTCACCGCGCATACCACTGGATAGAAACGATACAGATTTCGCGATGCGATTTACTTGTTGCACTTCTCAACACGCTCCAGTTATCTAATACTAAATAGTACCTACATAGACATAATTATGAGGATGTAAAATGGGGATATAAAATATGATATTTCAGTGTCATATAATATTATTGAATGACTTTACTTTACTTTAAAACTAAAAAGATTGAAATAAAAAATATTTTAATAAAAAACAAAAAACCCAACTTTGCAGTTGGGTTTTTTGTTTTTTATTAAAATATTTTTAATGGGGGACAAACCAATAACCTGAAATATGGTGTAACTTTTGTTTGTCCGGGGGCCTGTATTACCAAAATTCTATAGATTGTAACGCTTGTTTTTCTCTTTTCAGTTATGTGTTTGCAGTCGGGTTTTTTGTTTTTAATTAAAATATTTTTTTTTATTTCAATCTTTTCAGGCCGTATTACCTATTTACCTAACACCTTCAAAAGGTGTATACCATCCCACAGTTTGGGCGCATCCCACACTTTGACTTTGCTAAGTAAGCGTTCAAATGTGAACCTTACTAATATACGCTTAATATTCCTATTTGCATCAGCAGATGTGAGCAAGCGTTTCATACGAATATAAATTACCGCAAAACGGATTAGATAGAATACTCTTTATCATACACACCATAAAATGACTAAATTATGCATTTTGTTTTATGAATATAAGTATTATTTATTATATATTCACAATAATATTTTTTATGCATTATAGTTATTGGACTGAATGGTGCGAAGTTCCTATAGCGTTCCTGTGTTGTGAAGTCAGATCGCAACAGTTCTGTCTCTGTCTAGCATAGAATTTAAAACGCATAGTAAGTAGGTATCTACTTTTTTTTTTAAATGTAGCTTTATTATTTGTCTGGGTTAGGTAACTAAGCCTTTAACGTTACCTACTTTTTTAGCCTTACCTACTTAAAAAAACCGGTCAAGAACGAGTCGGACTCGCGCACCGAGGTTTCCGTACCATGTAATTTTTGTTGGTGATTTCTGAAAAAGGGTGCTATTTAGAGACATTGTTTTAATTTTCCTGTAATCTTTACTAAACTTCTATCACAAAATAATTTCAGATTTTTCTTTATGCAAACTTCGGAGATAAGGGGGAACGGTATTTTTTTTAGCTGGATATCTCAAGAACTACTAATAAGAAAGAAATTTTTTTTTTTGCAACAGGGACTTAAAGGGGTCTTAAAAAAAATGTTACGGAAACCTAAAAATAGGGATGTGTTCAGTGTTATCGTCATTATTGAATCTAACATTTTTACTCTTGTCTGCTGTTCTCTACTGCTACTTTATAACTTTATTCATAATACAGTATATCTTAAAAAAGTATAAATAAAATAAAATACTTATAACATTCCTTCATACAAATCACTTCATTCAGCTTACCGCCACTGACCTATAAAGCGATATAAATCATTATTTATAGCATCACTTCAGTGCAACAAAAAAAAAAAGAACGTATCCACGGAAACTTACGCGGCATTTGTTTTTGCTAAAGATCTTTCCAAGGCTGATTCGGTCGTGCATGGCTTGAATTTAATAATATTTTCACAAGCGTCACGTTAGCGATGCAAACGTCATTTAGCTCAGATTCGTACGGGTGATTTTTTACGCGATATTTTTTTATGGTGCACTGTATTTTCAACTGTCGGTATTGAGTCGAGCATTGAGAATTCAACTGAGTACATACAAGCGAGGCAAAAAACCACAGTGTTTTCGATTTGCAATTCTCGGTGCTATGCAGTGCGTTGAAAATGCAGTATAATCAGCCTATAATGTTCCCACTGCTGGGACACAGGCCCGTAGGCCCGGTGGGCCGTTCCATATCACGCGGGCCCAGTACCTACGGGTTGGTGGATGTCACATGTCTTCGAATTTTTTAGTTCTAGGACATGCCGATTTCCTCACGATGTTTTCCTTCACCGTTTTGAGAGCACTGATTAATTTACACAAAGTAAAGTGCCTGTCTGGGTTCGAACCTACGAGCTACAACTCGTAGGTAAGTCGCAGCCGTTACCACTGGGCCACCATTGCTCTCAGTGCAAAATGCAGTCCGCGATAAAAAATTGCCAGTCGCTGTCGCATACTGTGTTTTAAACCCCAAACAGTGACATTCTCTTTTTATTGAATTCCTAATTCTACTAGAATTTTCACTACAAATTTACGAGTAGAACACACATGTGTCAATTTCGAATGCTTAATTTTAGTAAAAAAAAAAGATTCTATGCTAAAAAGACAGAAATTATTTCGTACAAAAAAAAAACTATTCACAATTGAATGTTGATGTTTCATATGAAGCACTTCTATTTTTGTAGGTAATACGATAAGCCTTAACTAAAGGAATCTTTTAGTCCTAGCCAGAGAAAATTATTAATAAAACACGTAATTAATTCGATGTTTTTTTTTCGTGAACGATAGTATCATTATTGACTTACTAAAAACTCAACAATATGCGCCGTAGCTGCGCGACGCTGCGTTCAGGACAAATGATCTGTAAAAAATATCCAATGGTCACTATAATAGCTAGTCAAAGATCGGCAAAACCTATAGTCGGCACATCACTTACTTAAAGTAGTTTGTTTGAAAAAAAATCACTTTTTTTATTTCGATGGCAGAATTTATTCGATAGTTTCAAAATACTCCTACGCATTATTATTGCTAGTGTTTTAATTTATTTACTGTCGTATTGCCGTCTCTACATTGTATACGAGTTTTTGAGACTCATGTGTGTTTTAACGGTTCTGATTGACAAACTAATAGTTGGTTCTTGGTACAAAATAAATTTCTCAATTGAGTTGGTTGGTTCTATAAAATAATATTTAATTTTGTTGGGAAATTAAAATAGTAGATATCCAATATTACAAAAGCCTTTAGGTACTTCGTCCGTATACATCACAGAAATAATTAAAAAAAAAATATCGACATCGATACCCACCACTAAAACGTCGAGGACCGTGTAATTTGGTGACACGACACTGCCATCACTTGTCTATGATTACAACTGACCAACATACTGGACATACACACAAACACTAATATAACATCGCGCCAGCACGCCCTGAAGTGGTAGGCAGAGGTGTAGCCATCCGCATTTCACCAGTTATGTTTAAGCCAGACTACAACCTGCCTAGCCTTTTCCCAACTATGTTGGGATCGGCTTCCAGTCTAACCTGATGCAGCTGAATACCAGTTCTACATGGAGCGACTGTCTATCTGACCTACACAACTCAGTAACTGGGTACAGTAGTACCCAAGTAATATGGGTTATAGATGTACCTGCGCGGAAGACGAATTTTCAAAGCGCGGGAAATTCTATTGACCAATCGGCACGCTCCACGCTTTTTCCTGTACCGCTATTGGTCGGTAGCTGCCGCCATGTTAGCGCGCGCCGCTTGACAGCCGCCATACTTGCGAGTGAGATGGAAAGAAAGAAAGAAAGAAAAGAAAGAAAAATGCGTTTATTTGGCATTACAGTAAAATATACACAAGTACACCTTATAACTATAAAACATAAAACAATTATCGGAACTAACAGCTGCAGTGTATTATGAACATTATAGTAGGGATCTAAGGTTGATTGTAAGTTTTAAGTATTCTCGTTAATCTTCGGGGCCATACTTTCTTTTCTGTGCGAACGAAGATTCACGACGCGCCTTATTAGTTGAGTACTACTGTAATACGATACACATTGGTAAGACTGGTTGTCAGACTATCGGGCTTCTGACGACCCGTAACGACTGGCAAAGATAATAAATGTAAGCCACCCGGGGCTATTGTAACCAGGGGTCAAATGTAACGGATTGAGATAACTCGTTACTGTTGCGTTTCCATGTTGTCTAGGATTAATCAACCAGTTACATTTGCCCCCTGGCTACAATAGCCCCGCGTGACTTTAATTTCTTTCTTTACTAGAAATTCATAATGGAATTTAAGCCCAATGACACTTTGCAATAGGACCCAAGACCCCATGATCAGTTGTCGCTTTTGGTAATCAGTTGGCGGTTTTGAGTAATCTTGTGACGGCCCTTGGCTTGGCTCAAGTAAAGACTTTCCCGATACCGGTATTTTGATCTTTCATCATTATCTTGCCCTTTTTTATCATTATCGGCCCCACATAGATTGGGATTAATATACGTGGACATGATGCGCCCGCCCCACGTAGATTGATCCCAATGATCAATGTACGTGGGGCTGGCGCATCATGTCTTTTTGTTCTATACTTCTCTAGTAGTCGTCATCTCGGTAGTCACCCCCTTTCTAGCCATATCATCTTTCACACAGTCCATCCATCGTTTCTTAGGTATTCCCCTAATCATATAGCCATCCACATTCATATTCAAAATTTTCTCACGACATTTTCCTCATTCCTCCGAATCACAGGTATTTTGCTTTTTGCCTTCAACATTGAGCGTGTTGATGGCATTAAGTGTACATCATAGACTTATAAAAAAAGATGGACTCCGCGCCACGCATATCGAAAGTGAAGCACCCTACCGATCTATGTGTGCGTGATTTGAGTACCTGCAAAGACGCCGTCGCTCGTGTCACGTAATGGCGGCCGGTCGGCATACTATGATGTAAATGTGTGCGCGAGGCGTGTTTGTACAAACGGTCCCGGCATACTTACTGTGCTTCACTTTCGATATGCGCAGCGCGGAGTCCATCTTTTTTTATAAGTCTATGGTGTACATGAATAAAATTTCATTCATATTGATTTGCTAATGTAAAGTTAGGGAAAAAATTACTACCAACTTAAATTGCCTGTATATATTCAAATCACAAGTTGTTGCGGACAGCGGGGGCACGTGCAATACTCGCAGTCGTCGTGGGACAATCTCCAACTGTTTTTGACGTATGTTCCCTACTACCTGAGGCGAGTGACTCCACGTCACCACGCACCCCTGAATGCGTATGAATGTAGCGGGGACCCACTAGGACCTCGGGGAGAGACGGGTAGCGAAGAGGCGAGAAATAAATACCGGGATTTTTTTTTTATTGTTGTCCGGAGATTTCAGCTTCTGTTCCTTGTTGTTGCCTCTTTGGTGGCTGAGGGCGGGATCTCGTAGTTGACCATTGAATGTCGAGGGACTATCCTGTGGATGCTTTAAGCGAACTTAAAGCTTCCGGCCAGGGTGCAATAAACGGCAAACAATTTGCCGGCAAATAAGTAGCCGTAGCACAGAACTGCATTATAAATGTTCACAAAGGCCCACAGCGTCAATCTAAGCATTTATAACGACTTATTAGAGTCCACTCAGGCTGCAACAGCTGCATAGAAAAAAAGGAGGCTCAATATAACGCTGTTTTATGCACTATGATTCTAATAAGCACCTCACACACGCCACAGATGTCACGTTATTCAGCGTTTAGCAGTGCAGTACTCTATCACCTCCAAAAGCGCATGTTTGTGAACACAAATAATGCAGTTTTCTGAATAAAAGTCCACGCGTGTACTTTAAAACTGTTGCATTTTAAGAGAGAACATATTACTACAACCTAGGCAGTTACTTTGTGAAGTTATTTAACAAAGATTTAATGTTTTATGCGAGATAAACTTTGACGCTATTAGTCAGGTGTTACTATACACTCGAATAACGCTAGCGCGCCTTTTATCGACATCTTTGGACTCTTTATTTTTCTATATTTGTACCGTTTATGCTTACAATTTTTATTAGATCTCATCGGCATGTGCATTCTGCCCATCCTAACCTACGATGCTCAAACTTGGTCCCTAACCGAGTCTCGGAATCCAAACTCAAGTAGTAGCGTAAGAATACGTAATTCCATGATGCGCTCCAAAACTGGAATGACCGATGTGGGCAACAAGTTTGCTAGGCTGAAGTGGGATTGGTCCGGTCATATGTGTAGCATGCATCGGAACATATGGACCAGAATTGTTACACAGACCGAGCAAACGCTGGCGTGATGAATTACAGTTGTTTATTGGCCGGAGACTGGCCGGGGGTTGGTATCAGAATGACTGGATCGCAAATTGACCACGTCGCTCTTAGTCCAAATCTCAAAATGTCTAAATCTCAAAATACCTAAGTCGCAAAATGACTACATCGCTTTTAGTCCACATCTCATAATGTCTAAATCTCAAAATACCTAACTCGCAAAATGACTACATCGCAAAAAGTCCGAACAGTTGTGTAGGCACCTATACCTACATTAATCTCTTTGGTTCTTAAGGTGACTTTTTTTCTAACTTTCCCTAGACTATAATGTGCTTCCCCAAAATTCACTCTTTACACCAAAATTGAACCAAATCGGTCCATTTTGATGCTTGAACAGACACACCTACAAACAGACAAAAATGTTAAAATCACCTATTTTGGGTAATATAATACTGGTATTCAGCTGCATCCGAGCCCAACATAGCTGGGAAAAGGCTAGGCAGATGACGATGATGAATGATGATGTATCCAGTCATTCTGATATCAACCCTGTATAGGTGCCTACACAACTGTTCGGACTTTTTGCGATGTAGTCATTTTGCGAGTTAGGTATTTTGAGATTTAGACATTATGAGATGTGGACTAAAAGCAATGTAGTCATTTTGCGACTTAGGTATTTTGAGATTTAGACATTTGGAGATTTGGACTAAGAGCGACGTGGTCAATTTGCGATCCAGTCATTCTGATACCAAACCGAAGAAAGCTGCGGGAGAGACCTTTGCCCAGCAGGGACAATACAGGTTGATTAAAAAAAAAACTTTATTGTGTATTCCTTAATCGTATTTAACAATAATATTGAACATTTGTACATACAAAAAAAAATTAGTAGGTAAAACAAAAACATTGAATAACTCTCTGCCGCAGTCGAGAAATTTAGCTCGGTACATTTTCATTCTACAAATTCCATTAATCCTTACCTACTTTGTTCAAAAGTTCCCTTGTAAACTTACTTTAACGATAGAGCGCCCAGAGTCCTGCCAGCAGGAGTGTAAAAGTACTTCCTGAAGGACGCAACTTTTTCCGATCTTAATAACGTAATAATATACCTACAGCATAGACTTATAAAAAAAGATGGACTCCGCGCCACGCATATCGAAAGTGAAGCACCCTACCGATCTATGTGTGCGTGATTTGAGTACCTGCAAAGACGCCGTCGCTCGTGTCACGTAATGGCGGCCGGTCGGCATACTAAGATGTAAATGTGTGCGCGAGACGTGTTTGTACAAATGGTCCCGGCATACTTACTGTGCTTCACTTTCGATATGCGCAGCGCGGAGTCCATCTTTTTTTATAAGTCTATGACCTACAGCATAAAATTCAAATGACATTGACCAGAGTTTGGACCAAATGCTGCCCAGACATGGCAGTACTTTTAAATGGTTCCTTGCATTCATTTTATTCATAGGTACTTAAAAAAAAAATCAGTTCCAGGCTTAAAAAGTTTATAAGGTTTCTCTGGTAGTTTTATTTGTTTATTTTATTTTTTATTGCATATTATTATGTAGCTTTGTAACGTGGTTGAGTTTGAACTCGTTGGTTTTATCTTGACAAGTACTATAGCCTCAGATGGTATACAGGGGCTGATGATGGAGCCGGAAGGTGGCCATAGGAACTCCTCAACCAGGCAAGATAGCATCCATGACGTTCTTAAAATTAAGGCCGCTTTGGATATCCACATTGGTATAATAGTTCCTGTCGCTATTATGTTATAGGTTGCAATTATAATTTTTGCAGGCGTTATTTTTCGTACCTAACCCCGTCATAAATGGTTCATCAACCAGTAGGCTGTAAATAGAGACAAACAAGCATTATAATCTATACAATATTGTACTCATCATTATGAACAACTTTTACTATGGGACCAAACCTAAAGTCGCGAAAAAAAAATCTGCTGTTCAGTACATGATATACATCAAACTCGTTAAAATGCAGGGAGGTGCTGATTTGTTTTTCACGATTTCAGGTTTGGTTCTATAGTAAAAGTTGTTCATAATTATGTGTACAGTGACGAGGAAAACAGCCATTAAAATGTCACCTCGTAAAGGCTTGTCCAAACAGTCGCGACACGAGACGCGAATCGCACGTGACAAAGGCGCCCGCGTGTCGCGCTACGAGCGGTGCCTTTGTGTCGCATGCGATTCGCGTCACATGTCGCTCCTGTTTGAATGAGCCTTAAGTCGTGGCCGTTACCATTGGGGCACCACTGCTCTCAGACAGGCGTTAGGCGCTTCACTTTATGTAAATAATTTTATCACCACTGCTCTCAAAATGGTGAAAGGAATCATTGTGAGGAAACCGGCATGTCCTAGAACCAAAAATTCGAAGATATGTGAAATCTACCAACCCGCACTGGGCCCGCGTGCCCGCCTCGCGGCCCTCGAAGAGAGGAGGCCAGTGTCCCAGCAGCGGGAATATTATAGACTGATTATGCTATATTATTATGATGGCTTGACACCTTAAAAGAAACACCCTGCAGAGTACGATACCTATCGATTCTGATTCAACGAGATGATGGCTTTAAAATTTTTTTTTGGGTCATAACTTTGAAGAATAATGTACTAAATAGGGCATTATTTGCTGAAATTGGTCATTGAAAGTGGTATAGAGGCATGAGGAACAGGGTGTAAAGTTCACTCATCCTCCATAGAAAAGGGAGGATCCTCCGACCAGACGGGTGTCATGTCTGGTGGGCAACTGCCCGACGATTGATGTCGTGACGTTGCATATGCTAGTTGCGCGGTAAACTCTGATTGCGCGATGCAGGATTGCGTGACGTCAGAGTGACGCGTAGTTCGTATGTGGCGATGTAGATTCCGCCACAGTGGTGTATCTGAAATCTTGTGATTTTCATATTATATAATTTATATTTTTTCAATACACTTCCTCGAAAACTGGTTCATATCGCACTACGATTAGGTTCACAATGCAATTTATTTCACACGCGTGCGATCTTTATTTTCCCGCACGTGTGCGGGAATAAAAATTGCCACAGATAACTTATACCCATACGTAGTCCAAATTGGTTCAATGCCTCTATTCACAACTCTATTCGGAGGTGAATGTTTTTTTTTAATCTCGGCAAAGAGATATGCGTCTTTACGGCGTTAATATTTTTTTGAATATTTATGTATTGAATATCATCAAAAACTATGATTATTACAATAAAAGAAACGTTTAAGAACAAATTAACATTTATTTTTGTTCTAAACTCAAAAATATTTGAATTTCCTATTTTTCATATTAGGCTGTTTATCGGCTTCATACCTTTGCTTCTCCTTCAACCTGGCGAAAGCAAAGCGCGGAAAAAAAGAAAATTTAAATCATAGATAGTTTCATAATAATTCATGACAAAAATATTGTTCGTTATTTTATTTTATTTCTTCAAAAGTGTATTGAAACACGTCGTTTGATACTCGTGGACATTTGTTATTGCAGTTCTCGGCTCAAAAACAACCTCGCGTACGGCTCGGGTGTTAATTCCGCCTCGAACGCAATAACAAACGTTCTCCATTTGTATCAAAATGTACTATTGTCAATCATGATATTTACTATTCCTCTACGTTTAAGCAGAGCTCAGTTGATAATAAAAACATAAATTTTATACCTACTGTCCTTAACCACTAACTACCATTAATATGAAATGAGGGATCCAAAATAACTCTAAAACAACAAAAATCGTAGAACATACATGGGGGTTAAATCGATAGGTATGGTACTCTGCTATCAGCTCGCACTGGCTTGACACCTTAAAAGAAACACCCTGTATACATTTATTATGTTCTCGTACAGCAACAGAACGAGAATATAAATGTATGGAGCAGCAGATTTTATTTCGTGATTTCAGTAGAGAGACGCGATTGTAGATTGATTATTGGTGTCACATATACAACATAAACTCACTCCTTCTTCAAACTACAAACGCCACCTGCTATTTTCCGAACATTAGTACTCCTTTTGTTTCGCTAAGTTACGGTTTTGTAGAAGATCGGTGGCCGCCACTAACGGCTGCAGTGACGGCTGTCATGAAAATGATGACAGCACGGCGGGCTGTGCGGGCGCCGCTGCGGCGGCTGCTGAGACCCTCAAGCGGCGCAAATACTGTAACCTTATAGGTAACTATAGTTTTGAGCCGTTTGGGGTCGAAACGCTCGGGTCATGGGGCCCAAGTGCGCGTTTTCTTTTTAAGGAAATTTCTCGGCGACTGGTCGAGACATCACGTGACCAGAGGGCTGGCTTGTTCTTTGGCCAAAGAATTAGCATTGCCATTCAACGTGGCAATGCTGCCAGTCTTCTGGGCACGTTTCCGGATGACATCGATGCGGACGAGTACTTCGACGCCTAAGTGTCCTTTTGTTTTTGTATTTATTTGTATATTTAGTTAGTCATTTACTTTAGTACTAGTATAGTGTTAATTTGTATATTGTTTAATAAAAGAATAAATATTTGACAGCAGCAAAGATTTAAATCGTTAGATTCGCCCTACCGCGTTAAAAGATAGTCAAATTTCTGATTAGTTTTGAAACCTCTGACAATGACGCTGTGTCTTCACTTGATTATCATGGAAACGCTGTTTAATAATGCGTGAGCTCACTCTTCTCAGTATTTACACTTTTTTTTTGTGACTAAGTACAGTGAGGGCAAATCTAGCGGTTTAAATCTTTGGGGGGTGGGTCAAACGCGACTTGACAGTGACAGCTCTTGAACGCAGTTTAGACGTGCTGATCGAGTTTGGTTTCATTGGTGAAATTAGCCCTGAATGTAGGTACCTACTTATACTAATGAATTGTGAGTAAATCACAAAGCAGAATTAATTAATTAAATAAATGACAAATAAAATGTATTAGGCACTCAGGTTTAATGACACCATATTTCTACGCAGTTCAAACATGTTATCCACTTAGTCTAATTATTTTAGACTAGCTTCTGCCCGTGAATTCGTTTGCGTGGAAATCGTAAAATACACAATATCCCTCCTTCGGCCCCCGACTCACCGCGTCGCATCGCATACCCCTCCCGCGCTATTACCTCATTTTCGCTTAGCGTTATTTCTGACTTTTTTTTCTTTTGCTCGTCTCCTAATGGTCGTAGCGTGATGGTAATTAGCCTATAGTCTTCCTCAAGAAATGGGCTATCAAATGCAAAAAGATTTTTTTAAAATCCAACTGGTAGTTCCAGAGATAAGCGCGTTCAAACACACCCTTCAGTTTTATTAGTAGTAAGTATAGATAGATATCAGAGGGGCAATTCTCGTACCTAAAAACGTTCACAATCTCATGCCAGCGTCAATCAAAATGTCAAAAATGAAGGTAAACGCTATACAATTTCTGTCAGATTGAGTCTTGAGATGATATTGCGAACGTTGTTAAAAATACGAGAATTGCCCCTCAGATATGAGGAGCTCGTGACTAAGTAATAACAGCCGCACGGGTCGATCCATCAGGTTCTACGCTTGCAGTGGATGGGTGACCATCTTTACATACCGAGACTCCTCCGTGCCTCGGAAAGCACGTTAAGCCGTTGGTCCCGGCTGTCATTCGTGGATTTTTGACAGTCGTTACGGGTCATCAGAAGCCCGAAAGTCTGACAACCAGTCTTACCAAGGGTATCGTATTACCCAGTTACTGGGTTGTGGAGGTCAGATAGGCAGTTGCTCCATGTAAGATACTGGTATTCAGCTGCATCCGGTTAGACTGGAAGCCGACTTCGATCAATAATGTGCTATTATTGATCGAAGGGCTAGGCAGATTGATCTCAATCTGCCTAGCCTTTTCCGAACCGTGCACATAGCTTCTGCCCTTCCGTTTTATAAGTGCCCATGTCAGCTCATGTGAAATAAAATATTGTCAATTTGAATAATTATATGCAATCAATCTGCCTAGCCTTTTCCCAACTATGTTGGGGTCGGCTTCCAGTCTAACCGAATGCAGCTGAATACCAGTATTTTACATGGAGCGACTGCCTATCTGACCTCCACAACCCAGTAACTGGGTAATACGATACCCCTTGGTAAGTCTGGTTGTCAGACTTTCGGGCTTCTGACGACCCGTAACGACTGTCAAAGATCCACGATTGACAGCCGGTGCCGCTTAACGTGTTTTCCAAGGCACTTAGGAGTCTCGGTATGTAAAGATGGTCACCCATCCACGGACCAACCCCGGCAAGCGTAGCTTAACCTGATGGATCGACCCGTGCGGCTGTTATTACTTAGATATAATTACATAGATAGTTAAGTAAGTATAGTTATTTATGTACTTTATCTAATGAGTTCAGTACGTCTCGATTCTGTAAAATTCAAACAACAACTCGCATCTCACATCGGTATTCACCTCGCTTCGCATCACTTCTTCACACTTGTTTTTTTTATTTGACACTTTGAATTTAGAACGCCAATCAAGAATTTAGAACCACTTTGAATTTAGAACTCACAGCGGATTCAGATTACGGCAGTTCAGTTCAACTTCCCTCATGTTTCACGAAGTTACAGAGGAGACGCTTACGGTAAAGTTTTTTTAAGTGTCATGACATATGTTTATATAGCTCATATTCCAATGCTTTTAGTAAAGTAATTGACTAGCGTCGGTGTGCGACACCCATATAAGGTCGTGGTCTATTTTTTGACTCTTGTGTTAAATATTTTATCAGTGCGTAGGTTGAAACAGTATCAGACGCACGATATGTATGAAAAGAGGTCAGAGTCTCAGGTTATTAATAGTTAATGAACTAATTATACCTGATTTTAGATTTACAGGGCCGTAGCTTTAGCTCGCGTGGAAAACGGAAATTATCCCACGGGAACGTCATTAGGTGATGGGTTGTCCGTGTGCCAAATCATTTCATCCAAATCCGTTCAGCCGTTATTAAGTCGTGAAATGGTAACATACAGACAGAGAAGCAGATAGACAGACAGATTTACTTTAGAATAGGTATAAACACAAAAACAAAAGGACACAGTCGTCGAAGTACTAGTCCGCATCGCTGTTGTGACTGTACCCCAATTACCCAGGCCGATAAAAATTTCGTTTTTCCTAAATTATGCTAACATTAGTGTTTGGGTCGGTTCCCCCTTTTGGGGAAAGGTAGCGCTCCATCCCGCGCTAACCTGTAGAGCTCGTCTCCAGACGGGACACTCCCCCACCGACTATCAGCAATGAACTCATAGTTATGAGAATATATTGGATGTGGTTGTAGGAAGGTAATAAATAATTAAGGGATGCAAAGTATATTATTATAAAACTTGTGAGTAACCCTTACGCTGGCGTAACAGGCAATTGATCAGTCATTACTCACACGACACCTCACATCTACGCTCGAAGCGCTCAGAGCAAAACTTCCATAAAGTGACCCAAGCGGCTGCACAGCGGCATTGAGTCGACACATGCACTCTCGGTGTCATGTTCCCTAAGCAGTTCTTGCGAACTGATATTCGTGACGAAGCGGCGTTCCCTGCGGTAACCGTGCGACCGTCCTTGTCTAGCAACGGGCCGTCCAGTTCCAGCGGCATTGCGTCAACATCATGCTCTGAAGGAGACATGGTCCCTACAGTCCTTAGACTGGATATAAAATAGATGTGTTCCACCCATCCCCTGGAAGTTCACTTCTTGCACAACAAGCACATCTGCAAGACACCGTGTTCATGTCAGTCTGACCGAATTATTGGTCTAAGATAAAGAATAGAATATATCAAGAATTACTTGATATTAAAGGTGAGAATCAAACTCAACAATCATTATTTAATATAGTTTGGATAAACTCTCTTAAAGCCTATTATTGGCCGGAGGCAAAGAATACACAATTCAAGAATTAGGTATTTGATAGTATTATAGTAATATAGAATAAAACCTCAATGGTTACTATTTAATAGAGTTCTGGATCGACTCTTGAAGGTCTACAGACAGTCCATAACGCCCCACCCTTCATCACTTCCTAGTGTTTGAGCTGGGGAGAAGAAGTGACGCAACAAACTCCCCAGCAACACGTCTCTGTCTATTTTACAAGAAACTCTATTGTAATATTTTGAAGCTAATAAGACAAGAGGGTATGCAAAGGTATATAATATATAATTATGGTTTAGTATTATTAATGTTATACCGCCAAACTGTCGCAGGTGGTACCTAATATCTGTAACTCAGTCCTGTAAATGTGAAAGAGAAAAGAGATCGTAATGCTGGTTTACGCTTGCGCTTAAATCCATTATTTATGACTACGTTAATTTGTCTGATTACAATATACCCATATCAGTGAGACGCGGGAACCGTTTTACAACGTTAATATGTCTCATTGTACGTGTTCTGTTAGACCTAACGCATAGAACCTCTGAGGACACTAACACGGTTTCTAACAGAACACGTCTCCTAAGCACTAAATAAATGTCTTACTCAATCCTATGACAGAGTACTGCGAAGTCCTACAGCCATTGAGGAAGACAAGTGTTGGGTAACTCTAAACGCGTACTAATGTGTTTTACACACTTACGGCGGCCTAGCCCCTTTCTACTAAGATAACACAATGCGCAAGCGTTTCGTAGACTCAGTCTCTAGCAGAATTCATTACGATCAAGCTTGGTGTATGCCGGAGTGGTATGTCGTCACTCCACATTTCCTTAATCTTCCCCATTTAGAGGATGCGGTGCGGCTGTTAGCGGCATTGCGTCCAAATAACGTGTCTCGATAAATAATGACGATTTAGTAAAAGTCCTACAGAACGGACGGGTTGAGTTTATCGAGACAGGCTCCCTAGCGTTGTTAAACGGCTACCAATTCAGTTTGTGATACTTGGTGAAGCCTAACCCTCTCCCAGAAATGTGCATATCACTGAGCGTCACGCAACACGCCCTGTAGCGAGGCCTTTTTAGAAGTAGAGATTATCACCAACGTTTAGTTGCTTTGTAATTGTAACCAATTACAGATCGGCTTTATGCCTAGTTTGTTCTAAGTGAACTGAGTATTTTCGGTTCTGCCTTCCATAAATGGTGCGTCAGTTAGAGATCAGTGTAATCGTCATGAGTTGTCATAAGTCTAATATCTGGATGAAGGCCTTCCCCGATTCCTATAACCAACTGCCAGTGATAACCTTCTACTGAGGTATTGATTAGGATATATAGGGTCTAAACTCAACTCCACCTTCAGCCCAGGATAATTATATAGTGAAAGACTCACCCAGTGGCTCCAATAAATACACACGCACTCACACACATATACTCATTAAGTACTAAATTAGTCTAATCTGGGCGTTAACCCAACTATATTTAACTTAATAATTAATACTTGCTGTCCTGCGACAGCCTACTCCAACATGGCCTTTTGGTATTCACTTTATCTCCTAACATAACTAGCCTAGATCGGACGTCCGTATCTTATAGCGGTCTAAAACCAACTGTCCTAACATTTCATTTCTCATCATTATTCCTTAAATCACCACGCTGCACCCAGTAAGGGCTCTAGAAGGGTCTCGGCCCAGCCTCTCGGCGTCAAACCCTAAAAATCCTTTGTCTCATTCGTTAATTATTACTAAATAACGCTTGTACCCGACATTAGGTCACCAGATGTGGGGACTCCTTTGTTACTCGAAATGCTCTCAGAATTAAAAATAAGATATTTTTGTAAATCCTTTAGAAGTAACTTAAATTATTGCATCCGACTTGTCATGGCCGTCAGTTTTAGGACTTTACCTCTCATTAAATAGATAATTTATGTCTCCAAGTGACTTAATAGATGCGCTGGTTTAAACAATAACATAATACTTTGTTATTAAGTTGAGGTAAGCGGCTAACAGTCACACTGTCATCCGGAAACTTGCCTAGAATACTGACATCATCGAACGATCGCAGTTTCCCAATGTCGCAGAATAATTTCAAAGTAGCGTCGTGTCGATTTAAGATAGGTACTGTCGAAGTGCAGCATGCCGGAGTAGAGTTTGTCGAAATCGGCTCATATCGGACTAGCACTGATGTCGAAGAAGTAGGTATGTCGTCGAAGTCGCATCGTTTCCTAGTTAAGTCACATCGCAGAAAGGCTTTGTCGGAGTATAGTAGTGTCGGACTTAAGGTATGACGAACTAAAGTATTGTCAAAATGAAGACCTGTCGGAGTTCCGTAGTGTCGAAATGAAGTCGTATTTCGGTTTGTCGAAATTCAGTTTGGTAGTCCAGCAAGCCCTCTTGTCACGTGAAGTGATCAGTCGGTGAGAAATTTAAAAAGGAGAGGCACACTTAGGCCCCATGACCTGATCGTTTTGACCCCAAACGACTCAAAAATGTAGTTGCCCATAATGTTACAGTACTTGAGGGTCTCAGCAGCTGCAGCAGCGGCGCCAGCACAGCTCGCCGTGCTTGGAGCATGATATGCCGCCAGGGTTGTATCCCACACCAGAGGCTTAGCCACCCTCCAATGCAATGTCGTGGATCGGTTGTCATGGTACGGGTATATGATGAACCTAATGAGCAAAATGTTGTAAGGAAAGTTCTGAGTATAAATGTGGATGACTAGTAAAGTAGGGGCAGACCAAAGAAATGATGAATGGAGTGTGTGAAAGATGATATGGCTAGAAAGGGGTGCTTACTAAGAGGACTACTAATAGAGAAGTATGGAAGAAGACATACTGCGCCAACCCCACGTAGATTGATATGGCTACAAAGGGGGTGGTTACTGAGATGACGACTAATAGAGAAGTATGGAAGAAGACATACTGCGCCAACCCCACGTAGATTTATATGGCTACAAAGGGAGTGCGTACTGAGATGACGACTAATAGAGAAGTATGGAAGAAGACATACTGCGCCAACCCCACGTAGATTGATATGGCTACAAAGAGGGTGGTTACTGAGATGACGACTAATAGAGAAGTATGGAAGAAGACATACTGCGCCAACCCCACGTAGATTGATATGGCTACAAAGGGGTGGTTACTGAGATGACGACTAATAGAGAAGTATGGAAGAAGACATACTGCGCCAACCCCACGTATATTTATATGGCTACAAAGGGAGTGCGTACTGAGATGACGACTAATAGAGAAGTATGGAAGAAGACATACTGCGCCAACCCCACGTAGATTGATATGGCTACAAAGGGGCGGTTACTGAGATGACGACTAATAGAGAAGTATGGAAGAAGACATACTGCGCCAACCCCACGTAGATTGATATGGCTACAAAGGGGGTGCTTAAACTGAGATGACGACTAATAGAGAAGTATGGAAGAAGACATACTGCGCCAACCCCACGTAGATTGATATGGCTACAAAGGGGGTGCTTAAACTGAGATGACGACTAATACAGAAGTATGGAAGAAGACATACTGCGCCAACCCCACGTAGATTGATATGGCTACAAAGGGGGTGCTTAAACTGAGATGACGACTAATAGAGAAGTATGGAAGAAGACATACTGCGCCATCCCCACGTAGATTGGGATAACGGCAAGAGGATGATGATTTAATAACCTAAAATATTAAGAGCGTTGGCTCCGTACGGTATTTCATACAAACTTTCAAGTCCTTTTTTATCGAAATGAATGACCCGATTTTAATGAACTTTCATACGCATAAGCATCATAGGTCATAGGTCTAAAAAGTTAGTTAAGAACATTTTCGAAAAATAGTGTTGCAGCTAAATTCGATCGATTTTAAATATTCCATAGAAACAGAGATTTCCAATTTATCTTTTTTTTTACATTTCGAAAATGTTCTTAACTAACTTTTTATGACTGACACTTGTTTATCTGTCATTTAAAAAGCATATCAAATCGACATATCGGCATATCATATAATCATTATTTCTATGGACTTTGTGCTCTGTGAGAATTGTACAAAAAAAAAACTTTGCCGATTTAATGACGTAGGATAGAGGAAAGCACATAAATCATGAATGAAACGAAATGACGTCATACAGAACCACTATGACGTAGACGCACAGTACCAATGATAGTCTGTTTCATTAATTAGTTAGTCCGCCTTAGTTCCGAATGTGTATCGATCTGATATCTCCCTGTAATTTTATTGGGTTATAGAGGTCAGCTGGTCGTGGGTAATGTGTTGGTAGGTATGTACAGTTCACGAGCACAAATATGTTACTATGGACAGTTCAGCAACAATATCTGATTTCATGATTCACTCATTAATATAATGAGAACAGAGTCTCAAGAAGACAGCAAAAATATGTGATCATCGGTGGAAGGCATATAGGTAACAGGAGCGGCACAAATACGTGACATCGTAGGAATACCAAAACTATCTGACGAGGTACGCAACGCAAAAATATAGCATCGGCTTCAAAAAGATGTAACCTCTAAGAACGCATACATAAATATCGGAATATCGGATATATTCAGTTCAGAGGAACGTTTTTGAAAAACGGACAGTCATACCTGTCCGCTATCACACTCAGGATGCTGTTGCTACTCATACGATACAAACTAAAAATATAGGGTGCACATCGGTTTCAAAAAGATGTCACCTCTCAGAACGCGTACATAAATATCGGACATATAGGGTGAAATTTTAATCGCGAAAAAAAAATCAGCTGCTCCCTACATTTTGACGAGTTTGATGTAGATAAATGTACTGAACAGCTGATTTTTTTTTCGCGATTTCAGGTTTGGTGCCATAGTAAAAGTTGTTCATAATGATGAGTACAATGAGAGCATTAAAACGATTAAAATTTCACCCTGTATACTCAATATGTCCGATATACTCAGTTCAGTTCAGTTCAGAGGAATGTTTTCGAAGAATGGAGAGTCATACCTGCCCGCTATCACACTCAGAATGCTACGCACTCTGCGCTGCAGTGATGCCGCTTTCTTGCGTAAAATTACCGCGAAACCATCTGTGCTCTTCCATGAACATGGCAGACGCGCTACAAAACGGAGGGAGCCTCAACAGCATCCTGAATGCATTTTAGCTGGTTCATTTAGTTTAGCTGGTTCATTTGGTTCTTTCGGGCATTTGCACATCGGCATTTTATGTTTCGATATAATAATAATAATAATATATTATTTATTTCGGGTAACTAAGACCCATAACATAAATACCTTACAGACTATCATACATATTTATAAAAAACACAAAACTAAACTACTTATTGCATACGAAGTGACGGCGTCGTATTGCGCTGCGTGGTGTCGCGGAACCTTCCGCGGAATCGCCGATACACGACACCCTTCAGCCAAAACTCTTCCTTCAGGACGGTCTCAATATATTGAGTCGGAACTCGCACCACAAACGATTTGAAATTCGTGTTGTGGCGCGACGCCAACTTCTCGACCCTTAAGGTCCAGCTGGTCTTCGATCGAACATACTCCACGATCTCCTCAACCGATATAACGGCTATCGGCATTTAAAACTTTCGGTATTTTGAATTTCGTTGTTTTGGATGTCGGTATTTCAGTCATAAAGTTATTATGAAATTTCGGGATTTTAATACGTACCCGCTGTACCAGCGTGCGGCGTATTCCAGCGTGCACGCCGCGACAACGCGTAGAGGACGCCGCCCCGGTTATCCGGGTCGCGTTCTATGAGCGACCGGCCAGCGGTTCTATGAGGACGCCGCCCCGGTTATCCGGGTCGCGTTCTATGAGCGACCGGCCAGCGGTTCTATGAGGACGCCGCCCCGGTTATCCGGGTCGCGTTCTATGAGCGACCGGCCAGCGGTTCTATGAGGACGCCACCCCGGTTATCCGGGTCGCGTTCTATGAGCGACCGGCCAGCGGTTCTATGAGGACGCCGCCCCGGTTATCCGGGTCGCGTTCTATGAGCGACCGGCCAGCGGTTCTATGAGGACGCCGCCCCGGTTATCCGGGTCGCGTTCTATGAGCGACCGGCCAGCGGTTCTATGAGGACGCCGCCGCCCCGGTTATCCGGGTCGCGTTCTATGAGCGACCGGCCAGCGGTTCTATGAGGACGCCGCCCCGGTTATCCGGGTCGCGTTCTATGAGCGACCGGCCAGCGGTTCTATGAGGACGCCGCCCCGGTTATCCGGGTCGCGTTCTATGAGCGACCGGCCAGCGGTTCTATGAGGACGCCGCCCCGGTTATCCGGGTCGCGTTCTATGAGCGACCGGCCAGTGGTTCTATGAGGACGCCGCCCCGGTTATCCGGGTCGCGTTCTATGAGCGACCGGCCAGCGGTTCTATGAGGACGCCGCCCCGGTTTACCGGGTCGCGTTCTATGAGCGACCGGCCAGCGATTCTATGAGGACGCCGCCCCGGTTATCCGGGTCGCGTTCTATGAGCGACCGGCCAGCGGTTCTATGAGGACGCCGCCCCGGTTATCCGGGTCGCGTTCTATGAGCGACCGGCCAGCGGTTCTATGAGGACGCCGCCCCGGTTATCCGGGTCGCGTTCTATGAGCGACCGGCCAGCGGTTCTATGAGGACGGCAGTTTTCACTCTCTTATAAACAAGAAGACCACAATGGATCTTGCCAAAGGCGTTTATCGCAAAAAGCAAGTTATCGTATCATTTTGTGTTAATTTAGATGATGTGAAAAAGTAGCAGTGTTAACCTACATCATTCTGATGCTGACCGTACCTTCTGTACACGTAAAGTGGGTATGTTTTTTTTTTTTCTCAAGGTCATGGCTGTTGGTGGTCTGCTGGGAGCTCTACTGCAGACACGATATAGTCAGTTGGAGGTTGTTTGAAAGGCCATAGTTGACTTAATTATATTATTTGGAAAAAAAACGTTATCAACAAAACTAATATCATTTATTTATTTTTTACATTTCCGTCAGCAGGTTTTAACACTCCAATTATTTGAGCATATGTCGTTTTTTCGTCACGTCTTGGTGGTTGACTGTCTCCATGCACGAAGCCGAGATCCGCATATATAACTTCATTTGCGGTGGACTGGAAACAACAACACGAGTTAAACAATTGCATGACACTTCGCATCATACTTTATTGCAAAGCTCATAGTTGTTTTTTATGCCCGTTTGTTTGTTGACTTTTTTCTGTATATCACTTTGTACGAGATACGATATTGAGGAAACTGAGATCCGCAGAGACACCAGCAGGCACATCAATCAGCCAACCAGCCTATCGCATCCACTGCTAGACACAGACCTCTCCCAAGCTGCGCTACAACACTCGCTACACCAGACCCTTTGTCATTAGCTTCATACCAGAACTGTACTCGACCAAACGAAAATTAAGACTTACGTAAGTATTCAATTCCATTGTTTCTACTGGCGGCGAACTCCGATGACAATATTTTTTGACTCTTATTAAATAAATCACCAATATTATAACACACGTCCCTATCACGGAAGGTATCACGTATATTAACACAATGTTTTGCGAAGACTGATGATTAGCATTGTCTGAAAAGAAAAATAAACTTTTTTTACAATACAACAGAAAACACCTGTTTCTGAGATCATTCTTCTTATAGTACAGTCAACCGCACGTCAATAGCTGTAAGGGTTGGTCTCATAATTCATAACGTGAAGCGCGGTTGACAAGGTAATATTTACAGTAAACCTGGACTTATTGGTCAGATGTTACCAATAGGCAGTGAGCAAGCGTGCTGATCAGTGCTTGTTCGCAGATGTGTTTGCTCTGCGATGACGTCACACAGGCTGACATTACAGTAATAACTACAGGGTTACTGGTTATTGTTCACGATCCCTTGAAAGGGTTGTAGTACACATTATTCCCTAAAACCCTTAATTCAAAAGTATAAGTAACATTATAAGACACAAGCACTATACTGCTGAAACACATTCCTATTCGTCTGACAGCACAGCAAACTATACGAGCACAGCTCGTGCAGACCAGCAGAATAAGATGAGTCAGTCAGTAAGGATGACTGCAAAGATAATACTTACTAGTATCAATTGCTGAATTTTTGTTAGTCGTTATTTCTAAGTCTGTTGAAACATTAGACGTAAAAGTATTAACAGCTTCTACATCAGTAACAGCTTTCTTTGTTGTTGTGTTCATCTCAGTCTCAGTAAATAAAGTAGGATCTGCAATACACAATTATCATCTTAACGAAGGATGTACACAGGCCAAAGGAGTTAAGTAACCAGACACGCACACTACAAAACTATATCGCTACTGTACGTACTGCTCACAATGACAGCCTCGCACACATCCAATTCATAGAGTGAGTGCGCTGACGTCTTTTAAATGATAGTGTAACATGATTTCGTAATGTAGGATAGTTGCTCTCGTGGCGCAACAGGTAAGCGTTCAACCTGCAGTGACAGAATGATCTGAGTTCGAGCCGCGAGTTTACTAAAATATTATTTTTGAGATTTTGTAATTTAAAATGAATACACTAACCTGAATAAAGCGATATTCTGACCAGTTTGAGAATCTACCACAAGTTTCTCGCCTACTTAAAATTATTTCCCAGTTTAGAAGCTAACTACCCGCTTTAAAAATATATTCCTGCCTTTAATTGTGAACTTATTTAGTCAGTCTGCATTAGCAACTACACATTATACTCTTTCTTTTGCACTTGAAGTTTGTGATTGTGATATATTGATGAATTTAGACCATGCATCATTTAACAAGATTTCAAAAAGCTCAGATTATTGTTTTGCATGAGCAAAAAATTATTTCTATTAGTGAAATCGCAAGGCGCCCAATGCTATCGGTGAGTGAAATTATTATTAGAATGTATTAATTTATTATGTCACCGTGATCCCACCCAGTAGTTTTATTAAGATTGTCTGTTGTATCTCATTTAACGAATTGTGGATATGAATAGTTGAATCTAATAGGAAATGACACCGGAATAGTTGAATTTAGTATAATGAGTGGCTATGCAGTTAACAAATAAATACATTTTTGTTAACTGCATAGCCACTCATTATATCGATAATTATTTAATCATTTCCATTATTGGTTTACACAGTATTATAGTAATAGTTTTTTATCTGTGTTTTGTAATAAAATATTCAAAAATAATGAATATGTTTGTAAATGATTAGATAATAATAATAAAATACAATTTTAAAAGATTTCATTTTTTTTCTAAAATATTTAAAAATGTAAGTTGCATGTATGGTAATTAAACAAAGGATTTCTATTCTAAATAAAGTATAGGTAGGTAATACGGGCTGGTATCCGCAACTCCACGTCAATGCGCGTATTTTGCGTTTGGAAAAAAAGTATAATAATATTGTTTAATACTTTTTAGAAAAAATAAAAAAAATACATTTTATATGTGCACTAATCAAAAAAATCAATCTGCCTAGCCTTTTCCTAACTATTTTGGGGTCGGCTTCCAGTCTAACCGGGTGCAGCTGAATACCAGTATTTTACATGGAGCGACTGCCTATCTGACCTCCACAACCCAGTAACTGGGTAATACGATACCCCTTGGTAAGACTGGTTGTCAGACTTTCGGGCTTCTGACGACACGTAACGACTGTCAAAGATCCACGAATAACAGCCGGGACCAACGGCTTAACGTGCTTTCCGAGGCACGGAGGAGTCTCGTTGTGTAAAGATGGTCACCCATCCACTGACCAACCCCGGCAAGCATAGCTTAACCTGACGGATCGACCCGTGCGGCTGTTATTACTTAGCCACGAGCTCCTCCTCCTGTGCACTAATGAATAAAGTAAATAATAAGTGTCATTATTATATTATACTATTTTTTATTTTTTATAAGTATGATATTATGTATTACCTAGGTCACTCGCCCTGCCTTTTTATTTCTATTTTATTGGGAGGTGTATGTTTAGACCTAATATTTTCACTTTTTTTTTGTAGAGAAAAACCGTTTGACTGTGGGTGCATTGTCACTGAGACAAGCGAAATAAACCGTCGCCTGCCTGGACCGATACCATTGGCTTACACAAATGTTTCGCCTCGGCACCGTGCGTGAGATTGTTGCCACCCATACATCAGATCCATTCGCTTAGACCAGCATAACAGCAGCAGCACACAACGTCATTATGCAAACTGTACGGAACCACCTGCAAGCGGACGGTTTGACATGTTGCAGACCGACGCGTAAAATTTTATTATATACCGTGCACCGTCAAAATCGCGGAATATCGGCACTTCGATTGACAAAACAATGTCGTCATAATTACTGATGAAAAATGTCTTCGTCGAAAATCATCACCGACTTATCGTAACATACATATATACTACCTTTAAATTTCAGACATTTTAACGTTTTTAAATCTATTATTTTCCTAGAAATAATTAATAATGGTTGGTAATAATTATAATACCTACTGTTCCCGATACAGGTGGTAAATGTTTTTATTTTAATTTTAATTTTCAAAAATGTAGGTAATTCATATCTGTATATAACTGAACTAGCTTTTGCCCGCGGCTTCGCCCGCGTGGATGTCGGAAAATATCCCATGGGAACGTTCATGTGGAAAACATAGGGCATATCCCTAACTTAAGAAATGCTGGGTTTCCCATACAAACTTTCATCCCTTTTATCACCCCTTGTAGGATAATGTTTTAAGACAAAAAGTAGCCCATGTCCTTTCCCAGGATGCTATCTATAGCCTTGCCAAATTTTATCGAAATCCGTGCAGTTTTGTAAATTTTAAAATCAATCCCTATTTTACCCACTTAGGGGATGATTTTTAAAAAACGCTGACCCGCATATTTCTTAACTTCTTACCAATAGCATAAATTTGTTATCCCTAACTTAAGAAATACTGGGTTTCCCTTACAAACTTTCATTCCCTATGTCACCCCCCCGTAGTATTATTTTTGAAAAAAATAGTATCCTATTTCCTTTCCCAGGATGCTATATAAAGCCTTGCCAAATTTTGTCGAAATCCTTGCAGTTTTGTAAATTTTAAAATCAACCCCTATTTTAACCCCTTAGGGGATGATTTTTCAAAAACGCTGAACCGCATATTTCTTAATTTCCTATCAAAAGCATACATTTTAATTTTCACATCCCTAACTTAAGAAATACTGAGTTTCCCATACAAACTTTCATCCCCTATATTACCACCTGTAAGATTATTTTTTAAGACCAAAAGTAGCCTGTATCCTTCCCCAGGATGTTATATAAAGCCTTGCCAAATTTTATCGAAATCCGTGCATTTTTGTAAATTTTAAAATCAACTCCTATTTTACCCCTTAGGGGATGATTTTTCAAAAATGCTGAATCGCATATTTCTTAATTTCCTACCAATAGCATAAATTTTTTATCCCTAACTTAAGAAATACTGGGTTTCCTTACAAACTTTCATCCCCTATATCACACCCTGTAGTATTGTTTTTTAAAGTATCCTATGTCCTTTCCCAGGATGCTATATAAAGCCTTGCCAAGTTTTGTCGAAATCCGTGCAGTTTTGTAAATTTTAAAATCAACCTCAATTTTACCCCCTTAGATGATGATTTTTCAAAAACGCTGAACCGCATATTTCTTTATTTCCTATCAGAAGCATACATTTTAATTTTCACATCCCTAACTTAAGAAATACTGAGTTTCCCATACAAACTTTCATCCCCTATATCACCCCCTGTAGGATTATTTTTTAAGACCAAAAGTAGCCTGTGTCCTTCCCCAGGATGTTATATAAAGCCTTGCCAAATTTTATCGAAATCAGTGCAGTTTTGTAAATTTTAAAATCAAACCCTATATTACCCCTTAGGGGATGATTTTCCAAAAATGCTGAATCGCATATTTCTTAATTTCCTACCAATAGCATAATTTTTTTATCCCTAACTTAAGAAATACTGGGTTTCCTTACAAACTTTCATCCCCCATATCACCCCCTGTACTTGTTTTTGAAAGTATCCTATGTCCTTTCCCAGGATGCTATATAAAGCCTTGCCAAATTTTGTCGAAATCCGTGCAGTTTTGTAAATTTTAAAATCAACCCCAATTTTACCCCCTTAGGGGATGATTTTTCAAAAACGCTGAACCGCATATTTCTTTATTTCCTATCAGAAGCATACATTTTAATTTTCACATCCCTAACTTAAGAAATACTGAGTTTCCCATACAAACTTTCATCCCCTATATCACCCCCTGTAGGATTATTTTTTAAGACCAAAAGTAGCCTGTGTCCTTCCCCAGGATGCTATATAAAGCCTTGCCAAATTTTATCGAAATCCGTGCAGTTTTGTAAATTTTAAAATCAACCCCTATTTTACCCCCCTTAGGGGATGATTTTTCAAAAACGCTGAACCGCATATTTCTTAATTTCCTACCAATAGCATAAATTTGTTATCCCTAACTTAAGAAATACTGGGTTTCCCTTACAAACTTTCATCCCCTATATCACCCCCTGTAGTATTATTTTTGAAAAAAATAGTATCCTATGGCCTTCCCCTGGATGCTTTATAAAGCCTTGCCAAATTTTGTCGAAATCCATGCAGTTTTGTAAATTTTAAAATCAACCCCTATTTTACCCCCTTAGGGGATGATTTTTCAAAAACACTGAACCGCATATTTCTTTATTTCCTATCAAAAGCATACATTTTAATTTTCACATCCCTAACTTAAGAAATACTGAGTTTCCCATACAAACTTTCATCCCCTATATCACCCCCTGTAGGATTATTTTTGAAAAAAAAAGTAGCCTATGTCCGTCCCCAGGATACCATCTATAGCCTTGCCAAATTTTATCGAAATCCGTTCAGTGGTTTAGGCGTGAAAAGGTAACAGACAGACAGACAGACAGACAGACAGACAGACAGACAGACAGATAGACAGACAGACAGACAGACAGAGTTACTTTCGAATTTATAATATTAGTATGGACTAGCGACCCGGCCCTGATTCGCACGGGTTTTACGACTTGTTGAAACATGAAGGTTTCTATAATATATAAGTTAAATATTTATCATGATAGTGAAAACCGCATCAAAATCTGTGGCGTTAGGAGAACAACGCGGCCACACAGACAGACACGAAAAGCGACTTTATTTTGTAATAGATACCTAAACGAAATACTTAATACTTTCACAGCATATTTAGCCATAATAAATTAAGTCGGCGGTACTGTGTAGGTAGGAGTGTGTGAGTGATGTTATTGTTACTAGATCAGATTATATTTGTTATCTATGTGACATGTTTATTCACTCCGCCCATTGTTGTATACATATATAATGGTATAAAAAGATGTAATAGCATGTTCTAAACATATTGTTGTATTTATAATAAAACATGTTCACTTGTGATGTTCTTTTTTTTTAAATAAAGATATTTATTAAAAATGGTTTTATTTATTTAAGCAATTTTAAATAAATAAAACATTTTCTTAACAAAAATTGTTCTAATTGCTTTAGCTTAAAATAATAAATCGCAAAAAGAATCATCACTTCAGAGATTTGAACTCGCACAGTAGTATTCAGAAGTATGATGCCTTATTCGTTGGGCTACGAACGCTTAAGTTTTCAATGCGAAATTATGTTATACTATAATTGAGAAGACATTAGCGCACTCACTATGAACGCGATGTGTGCGTGAGGGCATTGTGTGCTGTACGTAATGAATCATTTTAACAGTAGCGATACAGTTTTGTAGTGTCACGCACACTACAAAACTGGTTACTTATCTCTGTTGCAGAGTGTACATCAAAAGAATTGGCTGCTTTTTCCAGTTCCCTAGAAACGTAGCAGATACAGACATAAATTACCTTTTTATTTATTTTTAGAAAAAGTTAAAGGCAGGCCTGTTTGCACCACAAATAAGTAAATGTGTTTAATTCTTTAAATATTAGTCCAAACATCATTCGTAACTGTCACCTTCAAACGATTGACAGGAATAGAAGGATGTTTTAAATTCGTTTCCCGCTAAACGTACGTAGTGATGTGTGCCATTTGGGATGCGATGCGCTGCGGTGGATGTGGCCATGTGTGTGGGATATATGATACGTTGTTGTTGTTAATTATACCAACGTTTTCACTTCATGAAAACTTCTTTAGGCCCACTTTGCGCTCGATCTGAACAGGGAACGAATCTGAACCGTCACGCTCGGCTCGGTGACGCCGCATCGCGTATACTCGGCTTCAGTCGTAAGTTTTTACTTCTATCGTGCGTGTGGTGATAAGCACACACCTTTCGTTGCCACAAGCAATAGATTTGGCAAAGGAAAATTTAAACAAGCCTATTTGGAGAATTTAGCTTTTTTCGGGGCCTTCAGACATACTTTAAGGGAGTGTAGTGAAAATAAACTTTTAGACACTAAGAGACCAAGTCGCATATGATAAAAGCTGTTTCAAACAAATTAAGTGAAATATATTGAACATTTTCATGAGTATATACTCCCTGAAAGTATGTCTCTCGTTTAACACATAGAATAACGAGGTAAGGAAAACCTTACCGTCACATTTGTTTACGAGATCCACAATTACCGCACAGCCGCGTCTTTCACAAACATCATAATCTGTAAGAAAATAAGAGTGATCAATAGTTACGTTCCTTTGAATGACAGCTATGATCATTTGGGTGATAACTCTTACTAAACAATTTGCTGAAAAGCGTCGCAGGAGCAGTTAAAAGCTCTCATTCATAATCCTCATTCTCCTGCCCTTATCCCAATGTACGTGGGGTCGGCGCAACATTTATTTTTCTTCCATACTTCTCTTTTAGTCGTTCTCTCAGTAGTATTATCATCTTTTACACAGTTTCTTTGATCTTTCCCTATCCGTATAACCATCCACATTCATACTCAAAACTTTGCTGAAGACATTTTCCTCATTACTAAGCATCACATGCCCATACCATTACAACACATTTCCACACAACTTTTCAGTCTTCGGTGTCACTTTCAGACTTCTACTCATTTCTTATTCTATCCATTCGCGTAACACCACACATCCCTCTTAGCATTCTCATCTCAGCTGCATGCAATTGCCTTTCACTCGTTCCTTTTGTGACCCAACATTCTGATCCATCTTTAACCATTATTTTTATAAATCTTCCCCTTAAGTTTAAGGAGAATGCGGGAGTCGCAAAGATTGTTCCCGTAACCTGCCGCCATTTCATCCATCCAGCTCAAAATCTCATTATTGTAACAATATAACAATCTCTTACGTGGGAATTCCGTCTTCAGAGATTCGTTCTTTATGTACGCGACATCCCTCCCTTCAGCTACGAGGAGTGACGAGCACATGATATTTGATGTATGTAAGGTTAGCAGAATGTTTACTTCAGTGGGCTTTGGAATTACAATACCGAAAGTAACATAATAATAATATTCTCCTTTATTTCGACCATAATCTCGTGTTGAATTGTTCATTTTGAAAGTTCTGTCATCTGAAACGTAATAAAACAGCAAAATTGTACGTTACATTTTAAAATAATTATGCAGCAATAGATAAATAATAATAATAACCCCACCGCAGTATCTCTACGTTGTCGTCGTGGTGTGGCTTGCGTGTTCCGAATTCTAGGTCTGTGCCGGTAGAGTTTACTTTGTCGGACCAGGGTCTAGGATGAGGAGCCAGACCAAGAGAGATACAGAGACCCGCAGGGCAGCATGTGGCGAGCTGTTGGGTAGTAGCGACCCCACGGACCCTATCTCCCGGGAGAAGTCTTGTTCTTCACCTCTGGCTTGCCTTTATTGGCTGGCTGGAGTGAATAATGACGAGGAACAGTGCTCCCACCTCTTTCGTGCCTTAATTGGCTGGCTTGAGTGGAGATTCGTAAGAGCAAACGCGCTCGGAGGAAGAAAGTATTCCAGTAAGTGTTTGTAGGGATTTTGACCATCTTCCGGGCTCTGGGATTGTTCTGAGAACCGTGGGATACCTCTACACTCCTCACAAGCACCTCAGGATATGTTGCCCCATTGCCGCTACGACATTGCCGTGCTAGCGACCGTTTTCAGGGACCCATTATTGAGTGTGCAAGTCACCCCCCGCCATTTTATCCGTGTATTAAAAAAACCGGTCAAGTGCGAGTCGGACTCGCGCACGAAGGGTTCCGTACCATATTATATGTTTAACAATCGCAAAGATAACTTTTTACTTATTTTATAATGATACTGTGAATTACAAGGTTATTTTTTGCAGTTGCAGAAAATCACGCATGGTTAAACAAACTACCTTATGAATCGCCGTTTTCAGTATTGTTGATTAAATACAGTATTCATGGTACCTACATGGTATAAAGAAGTTTCAAATTCCTAATTTGTTGAATTGTTGCGCTAGAGCTCGTACAAAAATGGTCTAAAATTTACAACTTTTGCGGCCCCCTATTTCTTAATTTTAAAAGATTTAATAAAAATATGTTTGTACTCTACTCAATGAGTTCTAGACGATGACACCCCACATGCTAGATTAAAATTTTTATTTTTTTTTCAAAATGAAAAGTTTATTGTATGGGGATCGACCCCTTACATTTTTAACTTTGCTTTATTTTTATTATTTGTTGTTATAGCCGTAATAGACAGCGGAGGCTTAGTAAGTTTGTACTTGACTGTACGTGGTTGTCTGATTTCATGGATTTTAATTTTCTTGCGCGGAACCCTAATTATTTTTCTAAAATAAAAATAGCCTAAGTTACTCCTTAAAACATCAGCTATATGTCGTCAAAATCGGTGAAAATTCGTTTGGCAAGTTTCCTAACTTGACTCAAAGTACCATTTTTTTAATAGGACTGCGCTTTAAAATTCTATACAAACTTTAACATCCCTAACCTCATTTGAGGCGTAGTTTTGAAAAACTAATAATGACAAACATTATTAATTACTTATGCAAGTATTTGTGCTAAGTTTCAAGTTCATTAACCAAATTAATAAGATTTTTCATATAAACTGTATCTCTGTTTTCACGAACACAAATAAAGAATTTTAAAAATCGTCTGGTATGTTTCCATAACTTGACTCAAACATTATTTACACCAATTTTAGAGTTAATCAAGCCCCCAATAAAATCCTCCGCTATAAAATTAACTTTTCACCCCTTAGGGGTAGATTTTTGGAAAACCCTGATACACGTTAGTCTTAATTTTTGGTGTCAAGTATAAAAGCTGAGTTTTGAGTTAATCGGACCGCGTGTTAAAGTTCTTCCATACAAACTTTGACACCCCCAATCCCTCCTTCGGGGGTAGTTTAGGAAAACTAAAAATGATAAACTTTATAATTTACTTAGATGAATATT
The DNA here is from genome assembly GCA_905163495.3 of Cosmia trapezina. NCBI lineage: Eukaryota > Metazoa > Arthropoda > Insecta > Lepidoptera > Noctuidae > Cosmia > Cosmia trapezina. Next base: position 4,554,120 of record LR991049.1, on the reverse strand, counting down.
CGTGCTAAGTTTCAAGTCTATTAACTCAAGGGATAGGATTTTTCATACAAACTTTCATCCCCTATTTTACCCCTTTAGGGATGGAATTTCCAAAAATCCTTCCTTAGTGGATGTTTACACTATATAAGGTATCTATGTGCAAAATTTCAAGTCTCTAGGTCCATTGGTTTGGTCTGTGCGTTGATATATTAGTCAGTGACTCAGTCAGGACTTTGATTTTTTTATATATATAATTTACCATGTTATTTTAAGACCACAGACTTCTTATAGGTTTTCCTGTACAGGTATAGAACTATTTTCTATATTTGTTTCAAAATTTTAGGCTCAGTAGTTTCGGAGATAAGGGGGGGGGGAATGGTCAATTTTCGTCAATTTTCTTAAATAACTTTAAAACAATATATTTTACAATTATAAAAAAAATATATTTGAGACCCTCATAGTAAGCCCTTTCATTTGGTATATCACACGGCACAGTTTACAAAACTTTTTTTTTAAATTTTCTTATTTTCCCCCTAAAAGTGACTCTCATATTCAAAATTCATATATTTACTTTAGCTGTACGTGTTTGGGTCACAGAAATCCATATGTGTACCAAATTTGAACTTAATCGGTCCATAAGATTCGGAGCAAATTGGCTGTGACAGACGGACAGACAGACAGACAGACAGACAGACACACGAGTGATCCTATAAGGGTTCCGTTTTTTCCTTTTGAGGTACGGAACCCTAATAAAATATTGATCCGGCAGGGGCCATAGTCCTTTCATAGTTATACGCAATCAGTCCACTTTAGCCACTCAAATCCATAGTCCAATTTCTTTATTTCCATATACTGCAATAGTCCTACACCAACCGGTGGTTGTCCTTGGGTGCACTTGCATAGTGCGTACACGGATAATCGTCGGTTGGTGCCTCATTTCATTGAAAGCGTCTAACGGGCCTCTGCGAGTTGGCTTTGGCCCCTCGTACGCCTTCTAAAGGTCCGCGACCCCAGGGTCCCGAGAATTGTCAAAACACTTAAAAATAATAATAATTCCTTTATTCTCAGGCAACTAAGGCCCATAGATAAAATGTACAAATGATTTATAAAATAATAAACTAATACATATAAAAACATTAGGCACTAGTAACTAAGTAGTACGTTGGGTCGGCGACGTATTGCGCTGAGTCGAGGTGTCATGTAGCCTCCAGATGATGAGTCGGAACGCGCACCACAAAAGATTTAAAGTTAGTTTTGTGGCGCGATTCCAACTTCTCGACTCTTAAAGTGAACTTGGTCTTTATCATTATATACTGCACGATCTCCTCTGCCTTCGTAGAGTGATGCAATCGCGACACGTACAGCTGCGTCGATGGAATAACGGGACGCAGCAACATGTTCGGACCAGCCAGTGCGGAACCGCACTGATTTCGACAAGCAGGCTTCTTCTTCTTCTTCTGCCCCACGTATGAAACCTTCTTCATCGGCCTGTCCTTGGCTTGTTACCGGCGGTAACGAGCTTCGAACTAGTTCGGAGGGCCCCTGGGCACCCCGAACCTGTCCTGTCCTGGGCTTAATACTCAGTCTAGATATTTCTTTGATTAGGTTTCAGTTGTGTTGTGGATACTTAGTAAGTAAAGTTCACAATAAGCAATGAACGGACTACAAACATTGTATCATAAATTAACTAAATCACAACTAAAATAAAGTTCAGAATTGCAAGAGATCACTCCCTGGATATGTGATCACTCACAACTTGTCTGCAAAGACCTTGCAGACATGCAGACTCGGAAAAAAATTCTGTTCAGTGGGCGCAGACCATAAGGGTCACGCGACGACGAGGGGTCAATTTTGGCCAATTGCGGCCGGCAGAGAAGCTGCGAGCAGTTTCAGTGTGCAGCTACACCATTTAATTTTAACTAAATTGCTAAAATACAGTATCAATTGCGGCCGGCAGAGAATCTGCGAGCAGTTTCAGTGTGCAGCTACACCATTTAATTTTAACTAAATTGCTAAAATACAGTATCAATTGCGGCCGGTAGAGACGCTGCGAGCAGTTTCAGTGTGCAGCTACACTATTTAATTTTAACTAAATTGCTAAAATACAGTATCAATTGCGGCCGGCAGAGAAGCTGCGAGCAGTTTCAGTGTGCAGCTACACCATTTAATTTTAACTAAATTGCTAAAATACAGTATCAATTGCGGCCGGTAGAGACGCTGCGAGCAGTTTCAGTGTGCAGCTACACCATTTAATTTTAACTAAATTGCTAAAATACAGTATCAATTGCGGCCGGCAGAGAAGCTGCGAGCAGTTTCAGTGTGCAGCTACACCATTTAATTTTAACTAAATTGCTAAAATACAGTATCAATTGCGGCCGGTAGAGACGCTGCGAGCAGTTTCAGTGTGCAGCTACACCATTTAATTTTAACTAAATTGCTAAAATACAGTATCAATTGCGGCCGGCAGAGAAGCTGCGAGCAGTTTCAGTGTGCAGCTAAACCATTTAATTTTAACTAAATTGCTAAAATACAGTATCAATTGCGGCCGGTAGAGACGCTGCGAGCAGTTTCAGTGTGCAGCTACACCATTTAATTTTAACTAAATTGCTAAAATACAGTATCAATTGCGGCCGGCAGAGAAGCTGCGAGCAGTTTCAGTGTGCAGCTACACCATTTAATTTTAACTAAATTGCTAAAATACAGTATCAATTGCGGCCGGTAGAGACGCTGCGAGCAGTTTCAGTGTGCAGCTACACCATTTAATTTTAACTAAATTGCTAAAATACAGTATCAATTGCGGCCGGTAGAGACGCTGCGAGCAGTTTCAGTGTGCAGCTACACCATTTAATTTTAACTAAATTGTTAAAATACAGTATCAATTGCGGCCGGCAGAGAAGCTGCGAGCAGTTTCAGTGTGCAGCTACACCATTTAATTTTAACTAAATTGCTAAAATACAGTATCAATTGCGGCCGGTAGAGACGCTGCGAGCAGTTTCAGTGTGCAGCTACACCATTTAATTTTAACTAAATTGCTAAAATACAGTATCAATTGCGGCCGGCAGAGAAGCTGCGAGCAGTTTCAGTGTGCAGCTACACCATTTAATTTTAACTAAATTGCTAAAATACAGTATCAATTGCGGCCGGTAGAGACGCTGCGAGCAGTTTCAGTGTGCAGCTACACCATTTAATTTTAACTAAATTGCTAAAATACAGTATCAATTGCGGCCGGCAGAGAAGCTTCGAGCAGTTTCAGTGTGCAGCTACACCATTTAATTTTAACTAAATTGCTAAAATACAGTATCAATTGCGGCCGGTAGAGACGCTGCGAGCAGTTTCAGTGTGCAGCTACACCATTTAATTTTAACTAAATTGCTAAAATACAGTATGAATTGCGGCCGGCAGAGAAGCTGCGAGCAGTTTCAGTGTGCAGCTACACCATTTAATTTTAACTAAATTGCTAAAATACAGTATCAATTGCGGCCGGTAGAGACGCTTCGAGCAGTTTCAGTGTGCAGCTACACCATTTAATTTAACTAAATTGCTAAAATACAGTATCGTCGCATGCACTTAATTGTGCCCTTTCTGATGTCCTCCCTAAACTCTCCAATAGTTATTCATTCGTCATAGTTATCAGCATTTCTTCCTTAACTAAGTGCTCAGAAACAAGAATAGATAAACTTCGGTTAATAAACCTCGGAAACTGGGGGTTAATGTGCCTGTTGGGTAGTTCTTCGAGGTCCCTCAAAACGCGGTCACACGGTCTTAATTCCTAAACTATTAAATATTCAGTCTTAGGACCAAATTCAGATTACTCTTTGTTTATTTATGTGTACAATTTCAGCAATAAACATCTAAAATTATTTATAATATTTATTTAAAAAAATATCTAGTGTCCAAAACGGGAGCAAAATCGGTGTTCTCCGCGCGTCACACTCTGTTCGCGCTCACGGCAAACTTTGATAACTTTTGTATTCTATTCATAAGCATATAATGTAATACATCAAATTGATCGTATTTAATTAGGCATCATAATGATCAAAGAATATTAATTGTATCTCTTAATGTACAATAGTTAATAGGCATTATGTCTCTGTCACACGATTTTCCTACTTTCGCGAGGGCGCAACAAAACTGCACCTATCTTCCAAGAGGGGCAACTTGTCGCTACACTTTTTAGTTGCGCGGACGCTCAGTACTGTCCCGGCATCAGTGGGGAAGACAAATACATTCATTGCTTATAAACAAAAAAAATATGAGATAAGTTAACCTTTGAATATTTTCAAGTAGCCTTGGTCAAGAAACTTTCATGCGCAAATTTTGAAGGATAATGTTTACAATTTTCCAACTCATTTTGAATGAAGGAATAAGATAGATCTTCGAGATTATTCCCAAGGACTTTGTTCGTTAATTTACCTGTAACTTTAATAGTAATTCTCAAAAATGTGAAATTTTCGTAACTATCGTGGCACAACTTTCGTGGTTATTTGTCCACGAAAGTCATCTAGCGCACCATGAAAGTTTTTTATCTCCATTAAATAATGACTTCAGATGTTTTGTGACGCCGCTGATACATTTACTCGATTGTCGCGAATCTCAAAATAAAGGTGTTATGTATTTGTATAAGTATTTCTGCGTGTACGAGTATGTGCTTCAATTTTTTTCTTGTTCTCGTAGTATGTGTTTCTGTTTGTATGTTTTCTCGTAGCCAAATTAACAGCTTACTTCACCTCAACCTGTGCTGTTTAGCCAATGGGCTAATTGACAGTAAGAAAATACCTTATGAATTTTATTATGTAGAGTGCTTGTCAGACAAAAGTATAAAAAAACCCGTTGTTAAGGCCCTCCAGAAGCTGTTTGATTCCGTCATACTCGAGGGTAAAACGCTGCAGGCATGGTACAGAGCTGTGGTGGTATTATTCTTTAAGAAGGCGATAATGTTCTTCTTAAGAATTACACACCCGTCTCACTTCTGAGCCATGTCTACAAGCTGCTTTCGAGAGTCATCACGATCTGTCTCGCACGCAGGTTTGATGACTTCCAGCCTCCCGAACAAGCCGGATTCCGTAAAGGCTATAGTACCGTAGACTACATACGTATACGTTGCGCCATGTTATACAGAATACTGAAGCCTCCGATTCGATTAAGGCATGGACTGTACTGCAGTCTCGACTATCGGTATATTGAGGTGCTGAAGTGCCTGAACGAAAACGCCACTATGTCAGTCCGACTCCAGGAACGGACCTCGAAACCTATCCTTCTGCAGCAAGGAGGAGACAGAGAGAGGTTATCTCTCCGAAACTGTTCACCGCTGCATTAGGGGATGTCTTCAAGGTTCTGGACTGGAAAAGGCTAGGCATCAACATCAATGGCGAGTACGTCACTCACCTTCGGTTTGCTGACGATATAGTAGTCATAGCTGAGACTATGGAGGAGCTAAGTACACTGCTCGATGACCTCAGTAGAGCTTCCGAAAGAGGTCTTAAAATGAACATGGATAAGACAAATGGCATCTCAAATGCCCATGGAGCACCAACTCTCATGAAGATCGGAGACACTACACTGTAGGTTGTGGACGACTATCTAGGACAAACTGTCCAGATAGGTACGTCCAACTTGAAGAAAGAGGTCAATCGTTGAATCCGACTCGGCTGGGCAGCATTCAGGAAGCTTCGCAATATCTTCTCGTCTCACATACCGTAGTACCTCAAGACGAAAGTCTTCGACCAGTACGTGTTGCCAGTAAAGACCTGCGGCACTGAAACGTAGTCGCTCACAATGGGCCTTATGAGAAGGCTAAAAGTCACCCAAAGGGCAATGGAGAGGGCTATGCTTGGAATTTTCCTATGTGATCAAATCAGAAATGAAAAGAGCCGCAGTAGAACGAAGGTAACCGACATAGCCCGAAACATTGCTAAACTTAAGTGGCAGTAGGCAGGGCACATTGCTCGAAGAACAGATGGCCGATGGGGCCAAAATGTTCTGGAGTGGCGGCCGCGTACTGGAAGACGTAACGTTGGAAGGCTTCCCACAAGGTGGACAGATGACCTTGTAAAGGCTGCAGGAATCTGCTGGATTCGGGAAGCACAGAACCGGTCGAAATGGCGGTGCTTAGGGGAGACCTATGTCCAGCACTGGACGTCTTTCGGCTGAAATGATGATGATGATAATGATGTAAATTTTATAGTTTAATTACTGAACCAAAGCTAAATTAGCAAGCAAAGTTACTAATAAGTAATAATAAGCTGATCTCAAAACACTATGTTGATCTCAAATACAAGTTGATTCATAAATAATAAGTATTTCATTTTATAAACTTTACAGAAATTTATGAAAAAATAAGGTTTTTAAACTGTATTTTGCTTAAAGAAAATAAGTTTGTAACTTTTGTGGCGTCTTTCGTAACTTTCGTGGGAACCGAAATTTCAAAATAGAATATCTCTGTAGTTTATGCACCGATTTACATATAATCAAAATTGCACTTATTATTTTTAGAGCATCTTAAATGTGTGTCCATTTATTTGAAGATTACTCTAAAAAAAAAATTCGCCACGAAAGCTACGCGTAGAATACTTTTTGAAGAACTACCCTGTTACTTAATTCTATCAAACAAGTCTTTGAGTTTGACGAAAAGTAGGTCGAAAATAGTACCTACTTCAAAAATAATTTTCACTGTTTGTTGTCATTCAATTTAAAAAGTCATCTACGAATACATGTTTGTCTGTTACCAAACTCACGGAAACACATGGTTCCGTCTAGTGTTAGGAAGATAGGTTGAAACTTGAAGCTTACCTAATTGATATGTGGCCTCGATCGCAGTCACACTCGGTGATTTGTTGCTCAAAAATATATTCAAGTACACCTTACTTTCAAAGTAACCAAACTTCCACGGGAACTGAGATACTGCGACTGGTACTAGTTTCTGCGGTTCTACCCAATCTAAAACCAAACAGAATCTTTGTTATTGCGAATTAATGCACCCAAATTGTATTGCATGCATGACAGATAAAATCCCTGCTCTGTAAGAGGAAACAGTTTGCAATAATCAATCCCAAGTTCAGTTGTGCGACATCAACATGATGCTCTCCCGAAACTAAAGTAAAATATGAAATGGTCCTGTATCACATAACATGACGCCAACATCATCACGCTTGTATCCACGAAGGTGAAGACATCTACATATACAAGTGTATCTACGCCAGAACGAGGCAGTCCTGTGTATCGTGGATGTGTTTTTAAATATCCATCTCACAAACACAAACAGGCAGACTTTACATATTTGGTATAATTATTTTGTCAGTACATCGGAAACATGGAAACGTTACTTACTATAGTTAATATCATTATAAACGGTCACGTCCGCAGCCAAACTGGAGCGTTGAGAAAATAATAAAACAAAGGCAATTATTATTTGCATTTTTTAAATAAATTAATTAATAAACAACTAGTTAGTCTAATAGTATATATTAATATTGTACAATAGTAAAACGACACTTAATTAAAAAGATCACTTATACGTGCAGCTGTTAGTACAAAACAAACTGAAATCCGTAACATAATTGGTTGGTTGTCGCTTTTGTATTCCTATTTTTGAGTAATTTCCTGCTAATATAATCGACACCACAGTAAATGCTAAGCGCTAGCGATATTAACAATGACTTGTGTTAGTTTAGTCATTACACACAATTTATTATTATTTTAACCGTCGTTCTAAACGTTTTTTTAACGTCCACTGCCGAGCATTCCCCCAATGCCAGCTAGGATGAACTGGTTCAAGTTATCTCCACAAGGAGTGGTGACCGCAGTACGTCGTTATCAGCAGACAGGGGGACGCTGCTGCACATCCTCTCAACGTAAAGCTGTAACCGCAACTCATGACACCCACGGGTAGAGCGGGGTGGCTTTTTATTGACAGGAATGAGAAGTACATACGTAGGTACTTACATTATTTGATAGCAAAGCCAACAATACTTTCTCCTTATGGTATTTAACTTAACCTATAATATTATTTTGATATTGTTTGTAATTGTGCCTAACTGTTGGGGTACTGCGTCATGCAAAATTATTTTGTGGTTATCCCTATTCATTACTGAAAACTCATAGCCTATATTGTTAGTAATCGTTTATTTTGTAATGTCCGAATTAGGTAATACTACGGAGAATCATGGCAACAAAATAATTTCTAACCTACTGCAAAAACCTAAAAGTCAATATTTTACAAAATTGGGCAACCATTATGTTAAGAGTGACCAGTGTTTCTATATACAAACTCATACACGGGAAATAATAATATAATTCCGACCGAATTTGGCTCCCAGCGAGCAATCTCAACGGAGACTAGTCAAGTACGCGTTAGTTGGTTATTGCAGAAATGTGTGCGCAGACACAGGTGCACCCTCGCTTCCCTCGAGATCCATAGTCCGATGGGACGGGAATTCGATACGACCGGGGCGAGATCAGGTGTAGAACTGACGGCTTTACTACCTTTTCTACTAAACTTTAGGACCACGTTTTGGGCTTCTACGGAACAAAAAATAAAAATATACAATCAATGCAAATACTCTTCTATGTTCATGTTTTCAACATCTGCCACCTCAGCGGGGACTACCCCGATGTAATGGCAGAAATCAGAATCAGTATTCGGGGTAGGTGCAACACGTCCTCTAATGTTCCACACATCTACCAGCCGTCATCTCAGTAATCACCCGCTTTCTGGCCATCTACGGCGCATGCATCTCATTCATCGCTAGTTTCGGCTAACATACTGACCAACAAATAAAATGGTTCACGCAAGCTATTAAAGCTGGGAATCACAAATACTATTTTTGACGAGCCGCCATTTCTTACACTCTGTGTTATTTCCGTGCTTGATAGTCCAGTATATTTATGCAATTCTACCATTACTTTACGAGTGAAACTAAATACCGAAAAAAACCAGGAACAAGCGCGATGGCTCCAAATCTTATATTGATTATGAACCCTACAGGGCTTTTTTATTTTTTTTTAATCTAACTCTTTTCTCAAACTCTCAAACTCAAACTCAAAGCATTTATTTAAAAAAAAAGTAATTTAAAAAAACTAAAAAACCCGACTGCAGTAAAAAACTAAAACTCAAAAGCTAAAAACAAGCCAATTTTAAATTTAATAAAAGTTGGAAGCAGGTGGGGCCCATTCCATTTTTATATTTTCAAACTCAAACGGGTCCCGCCTGCTTCCAACTTTTATTAAATTTAAAATAGGCTTGTTTTTAGCTTTCAGTTTTAGTTTTTTACTGCAGCCGGGTTTTTTAGTTTTTTTAATGACTTTTTTTACTTAATAAAATGGTGGCTTACCACTTATTGTGCTATTTATCATTTATCACACCCAGTAGCCAGTAAATTAGGCTAAGCAGTAATGGCTGCATACAGTTTGTTAATTTTAAAAGTTATTTAATTTGAATTCATAACCCAATGAGCAAGGAAGTATTCATTAGTAATTTATAAGGAAAATTTTACATAACTTTGATGATAGTGTAGGGACCATATTGTACGTAATTAAGTATAACATACCAAAATATTGTTTCGATCGCATTTAGAGGTCTAATTAAAAAAATATGGTTTTAACAACAATCGTATGATTTACTAGCTTTTGCCCGCGGCTTCGCCCGCGTGGATGTCGGAAAATATCCGTTTCTTCAACGAATCAGTGCTATACAAAAAGCAACTTTAAGGTGTAAAGGTACTCTCCTTTCCTCCCTCCCTTTCATCCCTCCATCTAATACCCCTCTCATTACTCCTCTACCTCTAACCACCTCTCACCCCTCCCCTTCGCCCCCCTCTCAACCCACCCCTTCCCTACCCTCTCACGCTCCCCATGATCATCCTCACCACCCACTCTCACCCCCCTCACCCTCTCCATCTCCCTTCTCCTATGACTGTGACCACATCGCCTTCCTACTAACCTACTCCTCCCTCTTTCACACGCTCTCACACCCCCTTCACAGCTTCCCCTCCCACTCTACCCTCACCAGCTCCTCCCCTCATCCTCTTCCCTTCTCCACACCTCACTACACCCTCTTCCTCACTACGCCCTCCTGTGCCTCTCCCCTCCCTCCATTATCCTCACTTTCTCCCTCCTCACCACCCCTCCCATCCCTTTCTCCACACCCTCGCCTTCCACCTTTCCCTTCTCACCACCCCCTCCCCTTATCCCTTGTCCTCCTCACCACCCTCTCCCCTTCACTCCTCCTCCTCTACGCTTCTCTCTGGAGGAAAAACTATTAATGACAACCTTAATTACTTGCTTAGGCAAGTATTTGTGCCAAGTTTCAAGTTAATTAACCAAATGAATAAGATTTTTCATATTTACTATATTCCCTGTTTTCACACCCACAGGGATGGAATTTTAAAAAATAGTTTGCGATATTTCCGTAGCTTGACTGAAAGATTATTTACCAATTTTCGAGTTAATCGAGCTCCGCAGTAAAACCTGCCCTGTAAAATTGACTAACCCTTTTCAGCCCTTTAGAGGTAGATTTTCAACAAACCCCGATATACGATATTCTTAATTTTTAATCTCAAGTATATATACTGAGTTTCGAGTTAATCGGACCGCGCGTTAAAATTCCTCCATATAAACTTTGACACCCCCCCATCCCTTCTGAGGGGGTAGTTTAGGAAAACTAAAAATGACAAACTTTATAATTTACTTTGATAAATATTTGTGCGAAGTTTCAAGTCTATTAACTCAAGGAATAAGAGTTTTCATACAAACTTTCATCCCCTGTTTGTCCCCCTTAGGGATAGAATTTCTAAAAATCCTTCCTTAGTGGATGCCTACACTGTTTAAGGTATCTATGTGCAAAATTTCAAGTCTCTAGGTCCAGCGGTTCGGGCTGTACGTTGATATATCAGTCAGTCAATCAGTCAGTCAGGACTTTGAATTTTATATATAAAAATATAGATTTGCTTCGCTTTAAATAGAACAGCCAAAAGAACATATTTAATATTAATAATGACAGCCTTTTTTAGTGTCCCACTGTTGGGCAACGGCCTATTCTCATACAGAGAAGCCATGAGCATTGATCACCACGCTTGCTCAAGTGGATTGGCGATTTCAGACTTATAAGAATTATGTGACGCAGGTTTCCTCACGATGTTTTACCTTCACCGATGTCAGTGATCATGTCAAAGATGAACTTAGAAAGTACATAAAATATGAATTGAAAAAGTCACTAGTATTGGTACTTTGCCCGTATTTGAATCCACAACCTCGTGCATCAGAGGAGAGGCCTTAACCACTGCGCCATCACGCCATCGCTTAGTCGGTTCGCGGATGGTAAGCAAGACACAATAGAAGTTTTGTTGTAATGACGTCTATGGACGCCAAACGCCCGTGAAGGCGTTAAACACATTATCAACAAAGTTAAAAAGAAATAAAAAACCGTAACCGGTGGTTCGGACCCGCTAGCGGCTGTCGTTGTTTGGTACACACGCAGTTTACTCGCCGCCGACTCGCTGGCTATTTCTTTCACGTACAACATGACAGCAGATTTGTCGCTAGTGATTTCAAAAATCATGAAGATTTATGATTATGATGACAGAAAACAGATGTTGGAAACATGAACTTAGAGCATTAAGATGTAGTTTATTAGTGCGACTCGCGGGCACTTTATTGATGTTATTTATAGACGCAGGTGACGCAATAATGATTTTTCCGTGTTTGAGTTTGTGTCGACTGCTGCCGCTGTTTTGGTCTTCGAAATAATGTATATATCACTATATCGCAATACGAGCCGATGACAGTATTGTGACGTTGCCTCAGACGCGTATGTCGCTCGGTTATGAATACCGGTCCGAGTGGTGGGGCGAGCAGTCGTGTTCGGACTGTCCGCCTGAGCGGTGGTGCGTTGGTGAGTCAACTATTAGTGTTGTGATATGTGCATATTTTACAATGAACTTAGAGCATTTAGATGTAGTTTATTAGTGCGACTCGCGGGCACTTTATTGATGTTATTTATAGACGCAGGTGACGCAATAATGATTTTTCCGTGTTTGAGTTTGTGTCGGCTGCTGCCGCTGTTTTGTTTCTGGTCTTCGAAATAATGTACGTTTACCGGTGCATCTGTTGCTGTTGTCTGTTATGAAGATAATTTCTGAATCTGGTTGAATTAAATATTCTGAGAGATATAGCGACGCAATGTGATCGTGGGACGACGACTGGCGCCCTGGCGGCGCGAAGTGAGGCGCGGGCGCAGCCTGCCTCGCGGTATGGCTACACGCAGGCAAGCCCGTAGTAGGTCCTGCTAGTGGTGGGGCCGTAACAGAGTTCGTTATTAGTGGTATCTCGAACTGCAAAGAAACACCGGTCACTCATAACGTAATGGTTATTGGAACGAAGTTCCTTATCGCACATTATACTCTACACACAAAACGTTACACTTATGGCACGCTATACTCTGCACACAAAACGTTACACTTACGGCACGCTATACTCTGCACACAAAACGTTACACTTACGGCACGCTATACTCTGCACACAAAACGTTACACTTACGGCACGCTATACTCTGCACACAAAACGTTACACTTATGGCACGCTATACTCTGCACACAAAACGTTACACTTACGGCACGCTATACTCTGCACACAAAACGTTAAACTTACGGCACGCTATACTCTGCACACAAAACGTTACACTTACGGCACGCTATACTCTGCACACAAAACGTTACACTTACGGCACGCTATACTCTGCACACAAAACGTTACACTTACGGCACGCTATACTCTGCACACAAAACGTTACACTTACGGCACGCTATACTCTGCACACAAAACGTTACACTTACGGCACGCTATACTCTGCACACAAAACGTTACACTTACGGCACGCTATACTTTGCACACAAAACGTTACACTTACGGCACGCTATACTCTGCACACAAAACGTTACACTTACGGCACGCTATACTCTGCACACAAAACGTTACACTTACGGCACGCTATACTCTGCACACAAAACGTTACACTTACGGCACGCTATACTCTGCACACAAAACGTTACACTTACGGCACGCTATACTCTGCACACAAAACGTTACACTTATGGCACGCTATACTCTGCACACAAAACGTTACACTTATGGCACGCTATACTCTGCACACAAAATGTTACACTTTTTACGGTTTAGCTCTCATTCGCCAAGTGTGCAAAAGCGAAAGGATTTTCCCCTACTAAAAATCGATCTGCGCGTCTAAAGAAGTTATCACTTCAAAGATATTTTTGGCTTAGCTATCAAGTAATGTATATGTATGTACGTTTCATTCCTGTCAGTACAAAACCCACGCCATCCACACCCGTGATACACCCGTGGGTATCGTAGAATAGAATACTATTTGCTCTTTGTTTAAGTTGCGATGAGAGGATGCAATGAGAGGACGTCCTCTTTACGTAATCCTATTGACAGGAATGAGAAGTACATACATAGTTTGATATTTGATAGCGAAGCCAAGTGTTTTGTTCTCATGCACATGCAGCAGCGTTCTCTCGTTTGCTATTAACTACATATTGCGATCACCACTCCTGAGGCCTTAGTGCGAGTTTTTATACTTACTTACTAAACGTTATCTTACGTCAATTTTTATGGAATAATTGTGATTCCCACTATAGCCACCAGACGGCGCTTATTTCGGTTTCAGTACTGTACGGGCAGTAACTCCGTACAGTGAGATGTGGTGTGTAGGTGGACAAATCACACGGGATGTGTACAGGAAATAAAATCGGTGCTTTGTGTCCGTAAATGTTTGACAGTTTATTGTTAGAAACAGTAAATTATATAACACATAAAGTAGGTTTAGTAGTGGTGGGTGCTATAGCTTAGTCAGCAAATGTACACAAAATATTCGATAGAACAAATGCTTGTTACGGTAAAAACTAAAATAAGATATCCTATGGCGATGCTCGTACAAGTACAAACTGACGTTTAGGCTAACGTGATCGAGTAGGTAAGTATAAAAACTCGCACTGAGCACTCTGTACAGATATCTTCAATAACTTCGTTGTAGCTGGTATTGCGAGAATGTTCGACGTTTAAAATATAATAATAATTAATTGTGTGAAAACTAGTACAATTTAATATTATTATCGCCAGCGCTATATTAGGAGGAAATCAATCTGCATAGCCTTTTCCCAACTATGTTGGGGTCGGCTTCCAGTCTAACCGGATGCAACTGAATACCAGTATTATTATATTAGGAGGAAATTACTGTAAAATATAAATGCGAGAACAAACCAATTTTGTTACTAATTTCAGTTTGTTTTGTATTAACAGTTGGACGTAATCATTTGATTTAATTGTAATGTATATTGTATACTGTTGCAAAATATTACTGAGTATATTCTATTAGATTAACTAGTTATTTATGAATTAATTTTAAAATGCAAACAGCAATAGTCTGTGTTTTATTGTTTTCTCTACGGACTATCAGTTCGGCTGCGGACGTTACCGTTTATAAAGTTAATGATTATGGTAAGTAACGTTCCCATGTTTCCGATGTATTGACAAAATAAATATACCAAATATGTAAAGTCTGCCTGTTTGTGTTTGTGAGATGGATATTTGAAAACACATCCACGATACACATCCGGTCCTTTTTAGGGTTCCGTACCAAAATGGTAAAAAAGGAACCCTTATGGTGTCACTCAGTCTGTCTGTCTGTCACAGCTGGATATCTCAAGAACTACTAATGCTATCAACTTGAAATTTGGAACAGTTTTATATGACGTTTACCCAATTATTTCGCAAATAAGAAAGAAATAAAAATATTTATACTTTTTTGTAACAGGTGCTGAAAGGGGGTCTTAAAAATTCAAAGTGGGGCTACTAGGGCATGTGGGGTATCATATGAAAGAACGTTGTTTGCACATTCTCAAACATTTTTTAATTTTATTAGGCCGCACAGTGATTGACTTTTGATGAAAAATTTAAAAAAAAATACCGTTCCCCCCCTTACCTCCGAAGTTTGCAAAGGGAAAAATCTGAAATTATTCTGTGTGATAGAAGTTTATGTAAAGATTACGCGAAAAATGAAACAATGTCTATAAATAGCACACTTTTTCAGAAATCGGAATGGAACCCTCAGTGCGCGGGTTTGACTCGCTCTTTTTTTTTTTTTTGTGGATGGGAAATCATCAAATGACTTCTCCCGCTCTGGGTGGAGCGGAAGGGCGTGTTTAAGAGGGCTTTTACTGACTAAAACCCACCCGTGTTCCTTCAGTTGCCTGTGCCAGGACCACGGTCTCTCTTTCGAACAAACCGCGACCGCGGCGGCATCGGCCCTATCGGCCCTATCGGACCCCATCATTTGCTGACATCTCTTTGAGCTCATCTTTCGATTCCATGTTGGTAAAGTGTTATTGAGTTTTTACATAATACGGAATTCTCAGTAGCAGCTCGCGGAAACTGTATCTGTGTGTGTATATTAGGCTCGCCTTCTAAGGAACCTGCACATACCTGGCGAACTGCGGCTGTAGGTACTTAGGGTAGATACACCTGTCTTACACCTTCGTGGATACAAGCGTGATGATGTTGGCGTCATGTTATGTGATACAGGACAAAATTATGTTTAGTTCAGTTTCAGGAATTGTTTAAATAAAATCAGAAAAAAAAAACAAACTTTTTTAGAAAAATAACTTTAAAAAAAAAACTTTAAAAAAAAGTCAATACAATGTGAAAAAAAAAATATTAAAAGAAAAAACCTTTTTTATAAAAAGCTTTTATTTAAATGTTTTAAAAAGAAGAAAAGTGATAAAAAATTCACCATTAGTTCCATTATTTTCAGATTCATTCAAAGTGGAACTAGTGGCAATAAAAAATGATCACTAGTTCCATCATGGACTAAATAATGGAACTAGTGGCAACGAAGCGTTACCCATACTATAGGAAAGCATAAAAAACTTTAAAAGTCCACCATATTGGATTAGGAGTGATGTCAGAATATTTTTATAATTACCTATTCTCGGCAAGCCCTTTCATTTGATACCCATATTGTAGAAGTGCATTAAAAATAACTCTTCCGCCATCTTGGATGGTCCACCATATTGGATTTAGAATGACGTCACATTATTTTTCGAGTTACTCTCAACATGCCCTTTCATTTGATACCCATATTGTAGAAATGCATTAAAAATAACTATTCCGCCATCTTGGATGGTCCACCATATTGGATTTAGAATGACGTCACATAGCTTATCGTGTATTGTCATCCAAACTAAACGTGTGTACAAAATTTTAGCTCAATCGGTTGAAGATATCTGCTTCAAAATTGAGTAGCAAGATTCCACGCGAACATACATACATACATACATTGCAAGTTAAATAAAAGCTTTAAATAAATAAATAAATAACTAGTTTCGGAAGAACATTATGTTGGTGTCGCTCTACCTACAGTTGATACTGTGTTGAACAGATAACTACACTTCGGTTTGATTATATCCAACATGTTTCCTTTTAGGCACAGAGCTGGAGTCAATCTCTAATGTATGCAATGCAATTTGAGTGCATTCATATTTTATTCTGCTTGGTTTTAGATAACGCAGAACCGCAGAAACTACAACCAGACGCAGTATCTCGGTTCCCGTGGAAGTTTGGGTACTCTCGTACCTGGGATAATTTTTACCATATTTATATATTTATTAGCAACAAATCACCGAGTGTGACTGCGATCAATGTCACATGTCAATTATGTAAGTTTCATGTTTTGAACTATGTTCTTAAGACTACACGGAACCTTGTCTCGCAGTCAGGCTACGAGCCAAACCAACCAACCCAACCCAACCCAATTTACGACAAAATTTTGCCCAAAACCAATGACTTGTCAGAATGACTAGATCGCAAATTGACCACGTCGCTCTTAGTCCAAATCTCAAAATGTCTAAATTTCAAAATACCTTAGTCGCAAAATGACTACATCGCTTTTAGTCCACATCTCATAATGTCTAAATCTCAAAATACCTAACTCGCTAAATTACTACATCGCAAAAAGTCCGAACAGTTGTGTAGACACCTATACAGGGTTGATATCAGAATGACTGGATACATCATCATTCATCATCGTCATCTGCCTAGCCTTTTCCCAGCTATGTTGGGGTCGGATGCAGCTGCATACCAGTATTATATTAACCAAAATAGGTGATTTTAACATTTTTGTCTGTTTGTAGGTTTGTCTATTCAAGCATCAAAATGGACCGATTTGGTTTAAGTTTGGTGTAAAGAGTGAATTTTGGGGAAGCACATTATAGTCTAGGGAAAGTTAGAAAAAAAGTCACCTTAAGAACCAAAGAGATTAATGTAGGTATAGGTGCCTACACAACTGTTCGGACTTTTTGCAATGTAGTCATTTTGCGAGTTAGGTATTTTGAGATTAAGACATTATGAGATGTGGACTAAAAGCGATGTAGTCATTTTGCGACTTAGGTATTTTGAGATTTAGACATTTTGAGAATTGGACTAAGAGCGACGTGGTCAATTTGCGATCCAGTCATTCTGATACCAACCCGATAGAATTGGGAACATGAAATCTATTTCTGTACAATTATTTCAAAATGTATAGTGCAATTTTACTTTTCTTATTGTACGTTTCAGATAACAGAACTTTGGAAGCGGAGCAGTTAACACAAAAGTATAATAAAGAATTTTATTATATTCATTTCACTATTGCAATGTCAATGTCCACTGAAATAAAGATTAATCTAAACTTCTGTACGTCTAATATCTTGTGTTCACCACTCTTAATAGCTGAAGGGAGGGATGTCGATGAAATAACGAACGAGACACTGAAGAATGAATTCCCAAGTAAGATAATGTTATATTGATACAATAATGAGAGCTTTTGACCGTCAGTTCCTGCGACGTTTTTCAGTTAACTTTCTTTTAACTTTTTTTTCAGTTTAATGAAAGTTACCAGTCAACTGCCGATCTATTCTGTAAAACTCCCATCGTTGAAACCTGATGAAGTGAGCTTCATTCCACCTGATGCTAGGGATTGACACTAATGACAGCTCACTTGTAACTCACTTCACTTTAGTATTCACGGTGTGATTTATTATACAGAATAGATCGGCTACGTTATAGCTGTCATTGGGAACATCTCAGTTAAGCCCCATGTAAACGATGTAAGCTTCTGGAAAGTTCAAGAGCAACAATCACATGCCATAAAGCACGTTCAATCATTGCCATTCAAGAATTGCATGTAAGTGTTTGCACGCGTGTGATTTCCATGAAATGGCATACCTACAATAATTATTGAAAGAAAATGTTACCTTCAATAATGACATGCGACTTCTGTTTACAGCAAGGTGATAATATCATTGCACTAGCTTTTGCCAGCGGCTTCGCCCGAGTGGATTTCGGAAAATATCCCATGGGAACATACTTCCGGGAATTCCTTCTTTATTCCTTGTCTACATTATAAAGCTGAAATTTTGCACAGAGGTTCCCACCTCTGTGCAAAATTTCAGCTTTCTAGGTCCAAGGGTTTTGGCTGGGCGTTGATGAGTCAATCAATCAGTCAGTCAAAACTTCTCTTTTTATTTATATAGATAGATGCAAGTTTTGCCTCGCCTAAACACAGAGTTGCACGTCCTTGTAGTTCAATTGATTCAAGTAAAGCCTGAATTGGCACTGCCATATTTCATTCAATTTTATTGAACGAAATTTTATTTCTAACACACCCTCACTAACTCAAAACTGTTCATGCCAGAATTGAAAACGATTTTATTGTACACAGAAGCACATATCAAGTTATACTACTCCAGTATAAGCTGATCTCGCATTGTATAGGATTGTCATACAATGAGAAGTCAGCTTATACTGGAAATGTATAGCTTGATATGTAGCCGTGAGTACGTGCGATTTTACTGCAGTTATGAACGGCAACTAACTTGCCCGTTTCGTGCAACAATTGTTATTGTACGTGTTGTTTACACGGTGCCAGTAAATGACACAGCCAATAAAATTGCACCGCATAAGATAGAGCATTACGCTTTGCAAAGGAAGGTAACTATTAATGGGTGTTATTTTCTTACAGATTATGATACTTGCTTAAAATACGGCTGTGTTCTGGTGCTGGATCTTACAAACAAATGCGACGGTGAGTTGTTCTAACCTATGTTATACAGTGAGTTAGGTCATACGAGGGACATACTTCATGGGAGTTTACTGCTCATGAAAATTAACAACAATGCTTCAAAACCAACTGAAATATGTAAAAATCTGCTGTTTAATACATTTTGATCGTATCTACAACCTTAGTTACTCAATTTTGTCTGTTATTTAATAACTGATCATGTTAGTCAAACAAACGCATACATAAATGAGTTTGTCTCGAGGTGCTGACAAGAGCCAAGTTCTCTGAATAGGCTTGTTTTTTATTTCTCAGAACTTGGCTGTTTCAAAACACGGTAAAAAATTACGTTCTTAAAAATATCAATAGCATTACTTATTGGTTATCTTAGTCGTGAACTTCAACACAAATAAATGTAAACTAATAAGTAACCTTGATTGTTTTTAGGGTTCCGAACCAAAATGGTAAAAAAGGAACCCTTATGGTGTGACTCAGTCTGTCTGTCTGTCACAGCTGGATATCTCAAGAACTACTAATGCTATTAACTTGAAATTTGGAACACTTTTAGATGACGTTTACCCAACTATTTTGGATATAAGAAAAAAATAAAAATATTTAAACTTTTTTTTGCAACAGGGACTGAAGGGACAGGGGGTCTTAAAAAATCAAAGTGGGCCTACTAGGGCATGTGGGGTATCATACAAAAGAACGCTGTTTGCACATTCTCAAACATTTTTTTATTTTTTTTAAGCCGCATAGTTTTCGACTTTTGATGAAAAATGTAAAAAAAATACCGTTCCCCCCTTTATCTCTGATGTTTGCAAAGAGAAAAATCTGAAATTATTCTACGTGATAGAAATTTATGTAAAAATTACAGGAAATATAAAACGATGTCTCTAAATAACACACTTTTTCAGAAATCGGAACGGAACCCTCGGTGCGCGAGTCCGACTCGCTCTTGACCGGTTTTATTTTTATTCATTACTCAACTAATTTATGAGAAAATAGATAAATGCAACAACTTGACAAGCTCAAACTTTTTCTGAATAATAAATTTTAATATAAAAACTTGTTTAGCTCTATATCCGCTACAACTTCTGGAAACTGGATGACGCTGCCGATGCCTTTGCTATAATTCCTTAGTTAAGATGATCCAATATTGACATTATCTATAAATAATGATATTGTGTATTGCAGGTCCCCCTTTAGTTACTGACACTAAGATGAACACAACAACACAGAATGCAGGTACTGATTGAGAAACTATTAATCCTAATAACCTTTACGTCCAATTCTTCAACAGACTCAGAAATAACGACTAACAAAAATTCAGCAATTGACACTAGTAAGTATTATCTTTGCTGTCATCCTTACTGACTGACTCATCTTATCCTGCTGGTCTGCACGAGCTGTGCTCGTATAGTTTGCTGTACTGTTTCAGACGGATAGGAATGTGTTTCAGCAGTATAGTGCTTGTGTCTTATAATGTTACCTATCCCTTTTTATTTAGAGCTTTACGTAATGTACATCCCTTTCAACGGATCGTGAGCAATAACCTGAGGGGCAATTCTCGTATTTTTAACAACGTTCGCAATATCATCTCAAGACTCAATCTGTCAAAAATTGTATAGCGTTTACCTAAATTTTTGACATTTGATTGACGCTGGCATGAGATTGTGAACGTTTTTAGGTACGAGAATTGCCCCTCAGTTTTACTGTAAATATTACCTGGTGATACGGTCAAGCGCGCGTTAGTTCTTAAGTTTGTACGTCCTGGCTGGAGGCCTTAATTTATTGAGGCACCCACAGGCAAGCCCGGTTAAGCAACCGACAACCTTCCAGGTTGACCTGCGAGATGCCAATAATATTGCCGTCAACCGCGCGTCACGTCACTAGTACCACTTGAAGTATGAAAACAACCCTGCTATGGACGTGCGGGTGACTGTACTATTAATTCTCAATTCTCAATTCTCAATTCTTTATTGCGTTCCATAATGTTATAATATCAGTTGGTAAGCTTAAAAATAATGACACAATTATGGACCCTGTCGGGCACAGCATAGTAGGAGAGAGGAGGAAGAGCGCTTATTACTTATTTACTTATAAATGTATTTTGATTTCATGGAATACTATTTTTCCTTTTATTATTTAATTTATTTAAGCAGTTAATTCAGTAAATATATATAATATTATTTCCTTAATTAGTTATATATATTCCAGTTGTTCAATATTTGTATAAACTAAATATATTTGGTTACTGCAGGTACTCAGTCTATTGCACGATTATTTATTTGTTAAATGACTAGAATTTATTATTATATTTGGTTACTGTAGGTACTCAGTCTATTGCACGAATTATTATTGTAAATGACTAGAAATTATTATTAATTATATTTAGATGATTAAGTATTTATATTAAATGTAATATTTGTATAATTAAATAGGTATTTATTATGTAGTATTATTTAGATATTGAAGTATTTATAATAATTGTTTTATTTGTTTAATAATGAATGTATTATAAAAATATAGTATTAAATGTAAATTTTATATTGTAAATTATAATTTATCATCTAAATATTCTTTTATACTATAATAGCTTTTGTCCAATAAAAATAGTTTCAACTTATTAATAAAAATGTTATCTTTATTTATATTTTTTATGGGTTCTGGTAACTTATTATATATTTTTATAGACATGACAAAGGCACTGGAGGAGTGCATTTTTAGTCGTGAAGTGGGTATGTTTAGTCTGTTTTTAAATCTAAGTGTAAATCTACTTTGAATATCTTCTCGTTTAGTATAGAAATCCGGGTATTTGCGAACAAATTTACATAATTCAAAGATGTAGAGACAGGGTAAGGTTAGCATTTCCAGTTCTTTAAAATGGGGTTTACAGCTGACGGTTTCGTCAATATTTACTAAGATTCTTATCAATTTCTTCTGTAAAATAAATAATGTGGGCGCGTCTGTACTGTTACCCCATAGGATGACTCCATATTTGAGCCAGGCATAGGCGTACGCGTAATAGGTGACTAGAGCAGTTTTAAGATCTGTAGTTTTTTTGATCTCGCGGAGGGCATAAGAAAATTTTGATAATTTAGCTCTTATTTTTTGAATGTGAAATTTCCAATTAACATGTGAATCTATGTCTAGTCCTAACAGGGTGAATTTATTAACGACTTCTAAAGTTGAGCCATTGATGGTGAAATTTATATTTATAGGTGTTTTTTGACAGGGATAGAATGGTATTATTTTTGTCTTGGTGAAATTTATTTCCAGATTATGTTCGGACATCCAATTAATTGTGGCGTTAAGTACAGAATTTAATTTTTCATTTATATTAATATTAGATTCACATGAGGTGAGTATCGATACATCATCTGCAAACAAGACGCATGGTTCATGTATATTGTTAGGAAGGTCGTTGATATACACAAGGAATAAAAAACATCCTATCACACTTCCTTGTGGGATAGAGGCGTTAATTATTTTATTTCCGGATCGTATTAACTCTATTTCGTTAGTTCTGTGGTTGTAAAATTCTATTTCCACCAGTTGTTCTCTATGCTTTAAATAGGATGTGAACCAATCATGACATTTGCCGCGGATTCCTATGCTGTATAATTTATTTAATAATATTTCAAACTGTACTTTATCATAAGCTTTCGTCATATCAAGCAGTAAACCTACTGCATATTTTTTATTATTGATAATATTGAGGGCTTCTTGGATATACTTGTATACTGCCAATATTGTGGATCGGTTTTTACGGAAACCATATTGGCAGTCGTTCAATATGTTATACTTTTCACAGAATGCATAAACTCGATTGCACATGGCTTTTTCAAATATTTTTGAAGCCGTTGGTAAGAGAGCAATTGGGCGATAATTGTTTGGGTCGGTTTTTATGTTTTTTTTATGGATCGGTTTTATTAGGGTTTTTTTTAAGAGATTAGGAAAAACGGCTTCTTCAAAAGATTGGTTTATTAGTAGGTAAAACGGTAGAGTTAATTCATCTGCACATTGTCTCAATAGAGTAGGTGGAATCTCGTCTATACCATGGCTCTTTTTATTTTTTAAAGTTTTTATTAATTCATTGACCTCGTAAGGATCTACTGGAGTAAGGAATATTGTATTCTCTGTAGGTGAGATCCCAGGAGTTACTTTCGGTTTGTTACTAGTTGCGTTCGAGTCACCTTCCCCAATAGAAGCAAAAAAATTATTAAAAGTATTGGCTACCTCCTTGGGCTCTGTTATTATTAATATTTAAAATTATATTATGCTTTTCACTTTTAATTTTCTTATTTGTACGTTCATTGATTATTCCCCACATAGTTTTAACTTTGTTATTTGATTTTATCATTTTATTTTTAAAGTGCAGTTTTTTTGCTGTTGCTACAGTTTTTTTCAATATTTTTTCATAGTTTTTGTAATATCGTGTTAGAATTGGATTTTTAGTTTTTGTTGATATTATTTTCATTAATCTTTTGCTTTTGCAAGAGTTTTTTATGCCTACAGTGAGCCAATATTTCTTAAACTTTGAATTTAATTTAATTTTTTGTAATGGCATGCATTGGTTTAGGATTTTAATAAGTATGTCGTTAAGCGCTTTATAATTTTCGTCAATGTTTTTATCACTTGTTATTATATCATTCCAATTTATTTGCTGTAATTTAGATTTGAAATGTAATATGTTTGTGTTATTGTATAGTCTTTTCTTTGTGTACCAAATGGTTTCTTTTGTTTTTTGGGGTAAGTTTAAATGTAAAATAGTACTGTTATGGTCTGAAAAACCTAACTCTTCCACTGTTGTGTACATATCTTTATAGTAAAAATTTACGAATATTAGATCTAAACATGTTTTAGTAGTTGGTGTGATACGTGTAGGGGTTTTTATGTATTGTGTTAGTTTATATTCTTGCATTAAATTTAAAAATTGGTTTGTTTTTTCGTTAGTAAATAATACATTTACATTGAAGTCGCCTCCTATAACTATATTTAATTTTGGATATTTATTGTTTATATATATCAGAATTTGTTTTATTTGTTGATAAAATACTTCTTCCTCTCTTCTATTCCAATACATAGTAATTATTAATAAATTTTCTTTTGGCAATTCAATAGCACATAGCTCTATAATATACTCTATAGACATGTCTGTAATGTCGTTTCTTGGTATGTACTCTATATGTTCTTGGAGCAAGATACAGACACCGCCTCCTGCTCGAGTGCTGCGACAGTAAGATGATGCAAGCTTATATCCACTAATTTGAATAATATCTAACTTGTCCTGTGTTAGCCATGTCTCCGAAATACATAGAGCTTTATATAATGAATGTTCAGTAATGAAGGCTTCAAGTATGTGCTGTTTATTGTTAAGGCTTTGCATATTCTGAAACAAGATTTTAAATGGTCGGTCTTTGTTTACGAAATGTATTATTTACAGATTCGTCAGTCATACTGTCATTGCAAGGTTGGTCAGAGTTACTCATGGCTCTCATATTATCCTTTTCTTGGTATGTTGTATCTATTAGGTGTTTGTTATCCTTTATGTTGACATGTTTGCCATCTATATATAGTTTGTTGTTCCTTATTATTGCATAGAGGCCGTTTTTTCTGGCCTTGAGTAGTTCTTCTCGCATTTGTGCCCTTTCCTGTCGTCTAAAAATTCGGATATAAACAGGCCAGTTCCCTGAAAATACAGGCTGTTGCTTATAATGTACCTGCTCATTCTCTTACTGAGCAATTCAATTACTAGCGGCCTGTTCTTTACTCCTTTTTTTCCCACTCTATACATGTCCTCTATATAGCCTGATAAGTCAACATTAGCAATATCGCGAAATAAGTCTATTAGTCTGTTGTAGAGTTCGTATTCAGGCTCTTTGTAATAATCTGCGAGGCCATAGAGTACAATTTTTTTATGATTGCTTTCAAGAGTGCTAGGTGATGGGGATGGTTGTGTAAGTAGGTTTTTTATATCGTTTTTCAGGTTTTCATTCTCTTTTCGTAACTTTTCTAATTCAGTGTTAATACTTTCTATTTCTTGTTTTCTTAAGTCATTTTGCGCGTTCAAGGCTTTTGTTTTATAATCAAAATCGTGTCTTAATTCATCAATTGCTTTTTTAATTTCTGTTTGTATTGTGTTTTGTATTTCTTCTATGATAGATTTATTATTTTCCTTTAAACGTAGTATTATTAATTCGCTCAAACTTTGCAAGGATAATTGAGGCTGTGTATCGCTAAGCATTTTTACATTAATCATGCCATCTTCTTCTGTTTGTATGGTATCTCCTAAGAAACTTAGATCTTCGGAGCTAGCTGTTTCATTGTTGGAGTTTGTTATTTTCTTACGCATGGTGACGTTATTTTTTTCTGTTGGTGTGATTATATCTTCGTTGCAGTCATGGCCCCTCGGGGTGCGTAAAGGAGTATCTATATTTCCTGACTTTGGTATTTTACAGATACAAGTCTGGCACTTCCACAACTTTTTATTTTCTGCAGTCATTAACTTGAAATAGTAATCTTTTGTGATACCAGCGCATTCCAGATCATATTTACACTTGCACAGTGAACAAGTCAGGTTTTCCCTTATTGGTAATTTATGTTGACATCCTGCGCATAGTGGTGTAGGCGCCATCTCATGAGATAATATTAAGAAAATCTGTTGGTCAGTGACTTTCAAAAGCTACCAGTAACAACCTCTAGTAAGGAGTAGCGGAAGTACCACGGTTTTCGATCTTAAAAGGTACTAGTAGCGACCTCTAGTGAGGAGTAGCGGAAGTACCACGGTTTTCGATCTTGATGTCGTAGTTCAGCTATTTGGCGATAGATGGCGTTAAATCAGTAAGTGAAGTGGGTATGATTTTTTATTTATAATATTGTGGTAAAATGCTACAAAAATATCTAAATAAGTACCTTTTCGTGTTTTCTTTCCTGTTTGCTAGGGAATAGTCCAGGAAACCACAGTTTTCTAAGTATCTTAACCGTTTTGTTCGGTTGCCTACGACTTGTGTCGTCGTTATTTTTCAAAACACTTTTTTGTTAGTTTCTTCCATTTTATTGCATATTATACACGTACTTTAACATCACACACTTTGTGTCACTAGTGCAATCATTTAAACACTATTTCGTTGTTATCTTATCACTTTTACTATTTTTTATGAATTTATTATATGGAGCTGTTTGTTTATTCACGCACAGTATCGCCTTCTATTCTCTCTCTATTAGAAGAATGAGCTCAGAACTAGGTGTTCCTGTTATATTGTAAACAAGTTTCTTTTTCTTTTCAGACAATGCTAATCATCAGTCTTCGCAAAACATTGTGTTAATATACGTGATACCTTCCGTGATAGGGACGTGTGTTATAATAGTGGTGATTTATTTAATAAGAGTCAAAAAATATTGTCATCGGAATTCACACCCAGTAGAAACAATGGAATTGAATACTTACGTAAGTCTTAATTAACGTTTGGTCGAGTACAGTTCTGGTATGAAGCTAATGACAAAGGGTCATGAGCCTGGTGTAGATAGATAGATAGATAGAATACTCTTGCTCTTGCTCTTGCTCTTGCTCTTGTGTAGCGAGTGTTGTAGCGCAGCTTGGGAGAGGTCTGTGTCTAGCAGTGGATGCGATAGGCTGGTTGGCTGATTGATGTGCCTGCTGGTGTCTCTGCGGATCTCAGTTTCCTCAATATCGTATCTCGTACAAAGGGATATACAGAAAAAAGTCAACAAACAAACGGGCATAAAAAACAACTATGAGCTTTGCATAGTAAAGTATGATGCGAAGTGTCATGCAATTGTTTAACTCGTGTTGTTGTTTCCAGTCCACCGCAAATGAAGTTGTATATGCGGATCTCGGCTCCGTGCATGGAGACAGTCAACCACCAAGACGTGACGAAGAATCGACATATGCTCAAATAATTGGAGTGTTAAAACCTGCTGATGCAAATGTAAAAATAAATAAATGATATTAGATTTGTTGATAACCTTTTTTTTCCAAATAATATAATAAAGTAAACTATGGATTTTCAAACTCCCTCCAACTGACTATGTCGTGTCTGCAGAAGAGCTCCCAGCAGACCACCAACTGCCATGACATTCAGGAAACCTCTCAACCGACTTCCGAGCCAGGTGGGCCGCTGTAGGTACAACTTACTCAGACGGAGGTACTCCGGTGAGCCACAGTGCGGCTGTGGAGCCACAGCACAGAAGATGCCTCACTAACGTCAAAGACAAATCATATATTTCAAATACGCATAACTACAAAAGGCACTTTTGAACATCAAACTCCTGTCCTGCTCTGTGTGCACTAACGCCTGCACTGTGAAGGACCTGTGCTGTCGATGTGGCTGTCAATTGTCAAAGCCCAAATTATTTAGTTCAATAAGTCCATCAAAGGACACTTTTGAATGTCTTTACAATAAAACTAATTCCAAAAGGTAGTTTCGTGTGGAGGAGTGGGCAAGAAACCTCACTCATAATAAAAAGTTGTTAAACAAAGTTTTGTGAAAACACAATAACTAGATTTTGTAACAAACCTTTTTCTAATGACACACCACCAGTGTCGTCTGTCTAAACACTTCTCATGTACATAGCCCTTGTTGCTGTATTCACTTCCTCACTTACCAGGTCAAGTATCAAACAGTCGCACAAGCTGCCGCTTCTGAGCTAGAGGCACTGCCGCGTGACGTCATGTTTCTGAATCCTGGTGATCAGAGCCTCCACGACTTAATAACATCCGTTAGAATATGAATTTACTGTCAGTACTGAACTAGCGCTGCATCTGCGAAATTCGTCCTACTTGGAAAATTGGAAAAGTTATACAAGACACCGTAACGAAATTATTAAAAACTAGATTTTTTGGGTTACAGGACCTGCATCTGCCGCCTTTGTCCTCGCTGAGAAAAGTAGTGGAGCAGTCCTACTTCAAAAGTGATTCATAAAAATGATTTCTAAAGTAATGCTAATGCAAACGTTAAGGCGCTGAAGCTACGCCGTAGCACAGCGAAGTGTGTGTTAACACACCTCGCTGTGCTACGGCGTAGCTTGCGTTTTGCTACGACGTAGCTCGCGGTGTACTACGGCGTAGCTCGCAGTGTGATAGCGTAGCTCAAAAAGTTTACTTTCATTATATTATAAAGTTTGATAGAAGTGAAGTTTTATATTTCTTTTAGAACTAGAACACTAAGACAAAGTACGAAGTGCTAATGTTAGGTTTTGTTTCACTTTTTTCTTCGTGGTGCGGACCCTCTTGGTGCCTTTATAAAGGGTTCACCACTTAACATTTTTTAATAATAAGTAGCTTCAGTATGTCAGATTTGATTTGATGACTCATCGCTTAAAAATAACAGCCGCACAGGTCAATCGGAGGTTAAGCTACGCTTGCCGAGGTCGGTCCGTGGATGGGTGACCATCCATTACATATCGAAACCCCTCCGCGCCTCGTTTGTCCCGGCTGTCAAGGGATATCGTGTTAACCAGTAACTGGGTTGTGGAGGCAATCGCTCCCTGTAAAATACTGGTATTCAGCTGCATTCAGTTGGACTGGAAGCCGACACCAATGTAGTTTGGAAAAGGTTAGGTTAGGCAGACTGATTCAAGTAGCTGCAATATAACTAAGTAAAGTAAGTAAGTAGGTGTTCTTGATATTACACAAAACAAAACAAAACTCAAACACAAAGTATTTATTTAATAACATACATTTACAGGCACTTATGAATTGTCAAAGAGTCGGTCAGTCAGAAAATTGAAGCTAGTTGCCCATTCCAAAGCGTAGGTTCCTATGGAGAAGAACGGGGAAGAAACTCCATGGACACTCTTTTCAACCAACATTATAATTATTACAAAATGCATGTTGAATCCAAGCTTAATAATACCAACATTTGAGGACAATGTTATACTTAACACGTGCAAATTAAGTGTACAGAATAAAAAATGAATTTGACAATTCAAGATTTGAAAACCACAATACTAAAAAAATAGTTAAAAAAAATACAAATTAAGCGACTACAAAGCAAGTTATTTAACACTTTCCGGGAGAGACCGCTTCTTGACGTTATGTCGGTATATCGTTACGTGACAGTACGGCTAAGGGCGGTGAACTTTATTTCATGTAATTTGGCAAACCGTCGATAGCCGTTGCTTGCCCATAGTATTCCTAAGAAACACATGATCTAGTGGCACATCACGCGACTTCATTTGTTCGTGGGTGTCACGGCAAACTCTTTTCGAGTCATTTTTCAACACACACATACGCAGTGCACCAAAACAACACATGCACACCGCCGACAGGCGTAGACTGAGCCATACAAGTACAATGATGTTGATATTTAGTGTCACGGCGTACGCGGCGCCGGCGTGTCGAATGAGGTAGTACGGCTGTAGACGGTATGACAAAATGTATGGGATTTTGAAGTGTCATATCATTAAATTTGCAAATAGTCAAGTGTCCCGGAACGTGTTAACATTAAAATACAAATTAAGCGACTACAAAGCAAGTTATTTAACATTAAAATAAATTCTAAATAACGGATATTAATAAGTACTTATGCATTTACATTAGGGAAATAAGACAACAGTTACAGAAAATTAAAGTACGAAACATATTCAATCAGAACTAAATTATTTAATTCCAACTTACTATAAAAAACATCAATACATGTAACTTAAAAGTCCTGATTCACTCTCTTCATGACTGACTCATGAACGCCCAGCCCAAACCCTTGGACCTAGAATGCTGAATTCTAGCACAGACGTTTCCTTTAAGATGTAGACAGTGAATAAGAACAGATTTCACGAAATTCCCACGGGATAGAGAATATACGGCGGAAGAAACGTCACTGGTAAAGTGCTGGTCAGGTAAATAAATGAGATATACTCAATAATATAATAGGATTGTTATTCAAACTACATTCAGAGTGGCAGCAAGCTCCGTCTGCGTCCACTAGAGTATGTCGGAGGAGTACATCATGGCCGGCATGACTCAACCGTTGAAGGAGCTCACCTTGTGTCCGCCGCACTAAATACGGCTTACATAAGTGACTGAGGAAGCGCTCCTGCAACGATTGCATCATGGCAGCCTGTTTAGTGCCTAACGTCACCGACATGCCCAAGTTTATGGTTTCGGTCGAAGCGATG
This sequence comes from Cosmia trapezina, assembly GCA_905163495.3. NCBI lineage: Eukaryota > Metazoa > Arthropoda > Insecta > Lepidoptera > Noctuidae > Cosmia > Cosmia trapezina. Next base: position 4,523,897 of record LR991049.1, on the reverse strand, counting down.
TATGAAACCTGGAGTTGTGTTCGCATGCACTCCATACTTATTGTACTTGACCACATTCCTGTCCATCCTGCTGCTGTAATTGTACATTTCAGCCGCCTTCAGTCACTTGAGGAGGAATTTCTTCATAATGATGTTCGTCTATTTCTTCATACTGCGGTTGCTCTATTGCCGCGATCTCCTGATCACACTCTCTTCGAAAGAGCATGTTCAGGTAGAAGGGCTCAGTATGCTGAAAAATACAAGTCATATTTTAATGTTAGGCTTTCTATGAGCTCGGCTCGTTGTACACACAGCATGGTCAAGTTACTGCTGTAGGCGAAGCACAGTAATGTGAGCCCTATTTTTAGGAATACTTATATTAGGTAGAAGTATATAGCTATAAGTATAATCTAGATGCAAACTTAACTAATTATTATGTGTAGGTATTAAAAGTATAAAATACACATTAAAAAAAATACTGCTTTGGGGACAAACCCGACCACATGTTTTGATCGGGAAAACCATTTTACAGTATCCCACGTATTTTATCTGTTGTTCTATTATTGTTCTCGAGAATAACTCTAAAACTAATGTACAGTCAACGGCCAGAAGTCCACTTACACCGCAATGACGATTATGGCCTGCGCTATATGGGCTGCGGCGCTTATACCTACCTATACAGGCTGCGGCGGCGAAGAAGGTCATAAGTAAACTAATATTGCTATGCCATGGTTTTGTGAGATTGCTAGTCGACTTCTGGCTGATAATGTACGTATGATTATTTTATTACTTGAACACAAGCATTGCGATAAAAACATGTACTTGATGGAGCCAAAGGCATGTAACCTCAGAGGCATGCAACCTCAGAGACATGCAACCTCAGAGACATATACCCTCAGAGGCATATAACCTCAGAGGCATATAACCTCAGAGGCATGCAATCTCAAAGGCATGCAACCTCAGAGGCATATAACCTCAGAGGCATATAACCTCAGAGGCATGCAATCTCAAAGGCATGCAACCTCAGAGGCATATAACCTCAGAGGCATATAACCTCAGAGGCATATAACCTCAGAGGCATGCAATCTCAAAGGCATGCAACCTCAGCGACATGGTATAAGTACTTCCCGAAAGGGCTCACTACGAACACTTCAAATACATATCAGTCAACTGAGTCTATTGCAGTCCACTGCTGGCCATAGTAGCCCACGACACGGCACCCGCTACACCAGGCACGTGACTCTCTGTCATTCGTTTCATACCAGATATGTAGTTGAATAAACATAAACTAACACTTACGGCAGTATTCAGTTCCATTGTTTCTGCTGGCGGCGAATTCCGACGACAACATTTTTTGATCCATAATAAATTAATCACGACTGTTATAACACACGTCCCTACCACGGAAGGTATCACGTATCTTAACACAATGTTTTGCGAAGACTGATGATCAGCATTTTCTGAAATAGAAAAGTAACTTTTTTACAATAGTAACAGGAACACCTTGTTCTGGGAACATTCTTCTAATGGTACAGTCAACCACACATCCGTATCTGTAAGCGTTGTTTTCATAATTCGTATTACTAGTGACGTCACGCGCGGTTGACCGTACCACAAGGTAATATTTACAGTAAACCTGGACTTATTGGTCAGATGTTACCAATAGGCAGTGAGCAAGCGTGCTGACCAGTGCTTGTTCGCAGATGGGTTTGCTCTGCGATGACGTCACACAGGCTGACATCACAGTAATAACTACAAGGTTACTGGTTATTGTTCACGATCCCTTGAAAGGGTTGTACGGCACGTTATTACCTAAAACGCTTAATTAAAAGGGATAGGTAACATTGAGACACAAGCCAATACTGCTAAAATACATTGCTATCCTGTCTGAAACAGTACAGCAAACTATACGAGAACAGCTCGTGCAGACCAGCAGTTTAAGACGAGTCAGTCATCAGTAAGGATGACTGCAAAGATAAATAATACCTTACTTGTATCATTTGCTAAATTTTTCTTAGTCGTTATTTCTAAGTTTGTTGAAACATTAGACGTAAAAGTATTAACAGCTTCTACATCCGTAACAGCTGTATTATTTGTTGTTGTGTTCAACTTGGTCTCAGTACCTAAACGAGGATCTGCAATACACAATATTTATCATAATTTGAAGCCAATTAATTTTTATGATCATCATAAAAAGGATGTACAGACGCCAGCACATCAAACTACAACAATCTGTCAAATGTCTTTAATAGATTTTCATCTTTATCGCTAAAGCATTAGCATCATCGACCTACAGGTATTTGTTCCGAGTCTGGGTGTTTTTCTATCTATAATATGTATGTATTTAAAAAAAAAATGTATATATGTAGTTTATCAGCCATCTCGTTACCATAACACAAGCATTAGGTTGCTTAGCTTGGGACTAGATGGCGTTGTGTGAAATGTCCAAGGATATTTATTTATTATTTATTTATTTATTATTAGGTTCAAGCTTGATTACAAAAATTTGACAGTTTGAAGTGGCTTGACCTGCTGTTTGTACATCAAAAGGATCGGCTGCGGTTTCCAGTTCCCTAGAAACTTAGCAGACACAGACATAAATGATCGTTTTGTTTAATTTTAGAAAAAGTTGGAGATTAGCCCGTTTGCACCACAAATCAATAAAAGTGTTTAGTGCTTTAAATCTTAGTTACGACGAGTCAGTCAATAAGTAAGGATGACTGCAAAGATAAATAATACTTACTTGTATCATTTGCTAAATTTTTCTTAGTCGTTATTTCTAAGTTTGTTGAAACATTAGACGTAAAAGTAGTAACAGCTTCTACATCAGTAACAGCTGTATTATTTGCTGTTGTGTTCAACTTGGTCTCAGTACCTAAATGAGGACCTGCAATACACAATATTTATCATAATTTGAAGGCAATTAATTTTAATGATCATCTTAACAAGGATGTACAGACGCCAGCACATCAAGCTACAACAATCTGTCAAATGTCTTTAATAGATTTTCATCTTTATCGCTAAAGCATTAGGTTCAAGGTTGATTATAAAAATTTGACAGTTTCAGGTCGCTTGACTTGCTGCTTGTACATAAAAAGGATCGGCTGCGTTTTCCAGTTCCTTAGAAACTTAGCAGACACAGACATAAATGATCGTCTTGTTTAATTTTAGAAAAAGTTGGAGATTAGCCCGTTTGCACCACAAATCAATAAAAGTGTTTAGTGCTTGTACGAGCACGCTCTACAGTTTCATGCTGACGCCCGCGATCACATGTAGATACCTACTTACGTTTATACATTGTTTCATCCACATTACTGTAATTACGTTAGTTCAATAAATCTGCTCGGTGCATACACACATGTCGGTGTTTTCTTACACATAACACATTAGAATTCCCGGCGCACATCGCACCACAGCGGTTGGACTCCACATATTTTTGGTCCTTCGAGCCTACAAGTGAAGTGTGAGGGAAGGTGTCTTCATCAATAGCGAATCGGCTTGGCTGGCCTTCCACAAGCGGACCTCCCCAGTCAAGTTGAGAAGGCGCACATATTGGTGACGGGCATCAGCTCACACGGATCTTACAGGACCAGTGGACACACAAGTCCACAACAGTGACAGTGATTACGACAAACAGTTAGTTTCTTCAACACATCTACTACAATGGAAGGGCTACTACAACGTCAACGAATTATTGCTGAAGCTGTACAGAAGATTGCTACAAACATCAAGAAAGATCCTGCAATTCGGAAAACTACCGAGTACACAAGAAAACGGCTAGTGAATCTTGAAGAATTGTGGGATGAGTTCGACAACAATCACAAAAAACTTACAGTGCTTTGTGATAACAAACACGAGTACTTACAGTCTGGTGCTTACCTCTCCGTGAAAGAGCTCTACACAGCTACATGTGCTCTGCTGATGGACATACAACCGACCGAAACCATGTCTCAACAAGGTACAAGCAGTCAAGGTCAAGGTGACGAACAACACAATGTCAGCACGGATGAGAAAGGTATGTTCTCCAAAACTGATGAGCTGATTAATCAGCAACGAACAAACTTTCGAGCCTTTTCAAGAGTTCTGCGAGGTATTGACATTAACATTATCTCTGAACAATGGGAACTACAAGACAAACTGCAGATAATACAGGCGCGCTGGAAAACTATTGACGATCTACATTGGCAAATAGATAATCTACTGATCGGCACGGAAGTGGATTATGAACAGGAGTACGCGGAGCATGAAAATAATTACGAAGCCATCAAAAGACAACTCAATCAAAAACTAAGCCATACATCGCACCAACAACAAACTATGCCGAAATTGGAGATTCCGGCATTTAATGGCAACTATGCTAATTGGCCAACTTTCATGGACCTCTACTCTGAAGCCATCCACAACAATCCCATGCTGACCAAGACTCAAAAAATGCAGCACCTCAAGGGCAAACTGAAAGGTGAGGCAGAGCGTCTAGTGCAGCATCTCAACGTCTCAGCTGAAAACTACGACGCATGCTGGGATATACTCACACGAAGGTACAACAACATACAGCTGCTGTTTACAAAGCAAATCCAAGTATTCTTAAGCCAACCAACAGTGCACAAACATTCTGCTCAAGAACTGAAAAACCTCCACGACACGACCTTGGAAACGATTCACGCCATACGCAATCTCGGAGTCGATACCACTACGTGGGATCCGTTTTTGGTGCACATACTTACAGAAAAAATGGATACAGAAACCTATACTTCCTACATGGAGTGCCGAAAAGCACCACAAAATCTGCCTTCATTCGACGAGCTTATGGCATTTCTGGAGAGCAAATTTACAGCTCTCGAGCCAGTCAACAGAAAACAAAACAAGACAGATTCCACGAAACATGAGGCCAAGAACATGGACAACAGTGAGGCCAAGGAATTTTCTTCCAAACACCTTCCTAAGAAGTTCAACAACAGGGCAAAGACTTATCATGCTCGATCTGAAAGAAAATGTCCATTATGCAAGTCAGACCACATATTGGTTGCTTGTAAAACATTCCAAACTATGGCGCCAGAAGATAAAATAAATACAATTGCGCAATTGAAAGTCTGTGAGAATTGTATGTACTCCCACAACGACAAGCAATGCAATTCAGCGAAAACGAAGCTCGCACCTATTAAAAAATTGATGACACTGCCCAGACTCGAACTGTGCGGCGCACATTTATTATCTAGACTAGCGAAAAAGGTCATAGAGTCGTTAAACAAACAGACAGTAACAATAAATGCTTGGACTGACTCAACTGTCGTTCTGGGATGGCTACAAGGCGACGTGTCCCGCTGGAAGACATTCGTAGCAAACAGTGTTACGAAAATTTCAAACATTTTGCCACCATCGTGTTGGAGACATGTTAAATCCGAGGAAAACCCGGCGGATTGCGCTAGTCGTGACTTACTTCCATCACAACTAGTCAAACACAATCTTTGGTGGGCAGGGACCTACTTGGCTGACACAAAACAACATCCCCGATCAGTCGACAGAATTCGAAGCTCCTACATTAGAACACAAGTACAAGAAGCAAGTCAATGCATCCCAAACATCATCATCGATTATCGAAGAGCTTCTATGCAAACATAACTCTATTACACGTGTCGTCAGAATTCTAAGTTGGATTTTACGAGTCAAGGCAAACAAAGACAATGCGCGATCGCCTTACTTAGCAACAGCAGAACTTGAGACCGCATTGAATATCGTTATCAAGGCAGTGCAAAATAAACACTTTGGCGAAGATATTCTACATTTACAGAAACATGGCAAGGTGCATTCAAAGAGCTGTCTACTTAATTTAAACCCATTTTTGGACAAACAAGGTCTCTTGAGAGTCGGGGGACGTTTAACAGAATCAGCCTTGAACATCTCACAAAAACATCCAATTATTTTGCCACACAAAGATCAGCTCACAGAACTTTTGATCGACAAGTCACATATTTCGACAATGCACGGGGGTGCAAGACTGACCTTGACACATTTGCGAAGCAAATACTGGATACTCAGAGGTGTGAGAACAGTAAAAGGCCACATACTCAAGTGTATCAAATGTCATCGCTTCAAGACATCTACTAGCAAACAGCTGATGGGAAACTTAACAAAGCCCCGAGTCACTCCATCCCGTCCATTTACGCACACAGGCGTTGATTTTACGGGACAAGTGGAAGTCAAGGCCAACAAGGACAGAGGGATTAAGACGTCCAAGGCCTATATTTCAATATTCGTCTGCCTAGCAACAAAGGCCATTCATTTAGAATTGGTCTCAGACATGAGTACTGCAGCCTTTCTCGGCGCTTTTAAACGTTTCTGTGCCCGGAGAGGAACACCAAAGTCTACTCTGACAATGGTACAAATTTCGTAGGCGCTGCCAAAACACTCCTACGGGAACACAAAGAGGCATTAAAGCACTAGAGTGAATTTCTCAGGCGAAAAATTTACGCGTCTAGGCTGAAAACGCAGTGCTGCTTTACAGATGATGCAACGATTTTTTTTCTCAGAATTAAAGAGACGTGAATCTATATGAAGCCACTTAAATTATATTTATAAGACTATTACTTTTTAAGAAAAACATCAGTAAATGACGAATTATCAATTTCTGTGTCTTGTCCACAATCACTTTCATACACAGCATTTGCCTCTCAGTAAGATAATCTCCAACATATTTAAGAAAAAGTATTTTGATTGCGTTAACTAATAATTGATCTACAAGAAGCTAATTATTTTTGAATATTTAGACTCATAGTTAATGAGTATATGTCAACGATAGTTTTGTCCGCGCGAAATTACTAATTTCTGTGGTCATTTTGTTTCGCCGTCCTGAGCTTCCACCAATGAGTTTAAACGAACGATAAATCCTTGCCCGGCAAGAGATGGTCATGCGTTTACACGCAGTGAGAATGGTAGTGCACCATATCGCCACGTCTTCCCGTCAAAAATGTAAGAACGTGATTTCAGTTTACTCGGAACGAAATTTTGCAATTTCGGTGATCAGGTTTTAAAAAGATTTTTTCAAGAAATAAAGGTATCACTTTTATGCATGCTAAGTAGCCTTTGGTACACATTTAAGATTATAGAAAACAATAGTCGTAGCCTTGATAGTTTCTTGTAATTTAAAAAAAAATAGCCACGTTTCCTATTTCTGTGGGCCAATTTCTGTGGTTTCCGTGGCATCTGGGTGTCCACGGAAATTACACGACTCCACATAAATTGTACTTCGATCAATTATTGTACTAACGTTAATTAATGTTTTTGAAAAGAAACAATATTTGTTATGCCGAAATTACTTTGTCAGAACTCATTTAACATACCTAGTTATAGATAACACAGATATACGAGTACCAGCATTATCCAATCCATTACATTCTGTTATACTTAGGTATATCCCATTATTTTGATCATGCCTCCTTTCATAATTAACTGTGAGAGTTTAAATTGACTCAACAGATTTTAATAGTACATTATTGCAAAGGCCGTGAAATAGGCAATTGCAGGTCGAGTATGAGTTTGCCCTAATACGAGACAGGCAATTGCTATTTCCGCCGAGGCATAATTATATAGTGCTTTTCTCAAAAGAATGCAGGGAAATAAAAGTAGGTAGTTAAGTTTCCATAATTTTTCAAGTTAGTGCCGTTTTTAATATGAACTGTACATTTCAGCATGGGATAAATTGTCCATAATGTAGATGGGTTTTTAGTTTTAGCAATCTCATTAAAATACTTACGCCAAAAATACTGTTTCAGAGAAAATGTTCACTTTTTTCTCGTTTTTCCAAATCATAAAATTTTCATATACTTACCTAGTTTCATGTATTTTTCTTTTGACATCGCTGGAAGCAGGTTTTCCATTGCCAATTCGGCTTCTGATCTTAAATCTGTGGAGTACCTACAATCAATCTTCATTTCACTTTATATTTATTACTTAAATATAAATTTTCAAATCAAGATGAATTTTCAGCTTTGCCGCCAATTTTCTATCTAACATCTGTGCCGAAAGGCATTTGTGGCTATCTATACAGCCACGTGAACGCAATTTATACTAAGCAAAGAGACTGCCATTGGTATGCCAAGAATGATAAAAGAGATCCAATGAAAGAGTATTTAACCCAGCACGCCGTTTCATACAACATTGCTGGAGCGCTCCAGCAATGTTGTATGAAACGGCGTGCTGGGGTTATTAGATACTGTTTGATTGGATCTCTTTTATCATTCTTGGCATTCCAAAGCTTAAGTCTCTCTGCTTAGTACAAATTGCGTTCACGTGGCTGTATAGCCATAAATGCGTTTGCCTTTCGGCACATATGATAAATAGAAATTTGGCGGCAAAGCTGAAAATTCGTCTTGATTTGTTATTTACATTAGTACATAATAAATATAAATTAAACAATTATTAACATGAGTTACAAAGGTTCAGAGAGTGAAATGGAGATTGATTGTACTCCACCAGATTTAAGATCAGGGACCCAATTCCGGCGGCATGGAAATTGTCTCCATGGTCGAAATATCAGTCGAGAAACTGCTTATCTCCGTCGAAAACGAAAAAATGCTATTCTAGCGATCTCCATTCATAAATTTTTCGATCGCAAACCAGCGAGATATCACGGCTGGTCCTAAGGTATGGAGATATGAAATCTCCGTTGGAACATCTGTCAAAATTTACATTCGTAGGTTTATATTCGTATTTTTTTTTTGGTACCTACATGTAGAGGCTTCGGGGTTTATGGGTTTCATAAAGGGGGGCCAAATTTTCATTATTTTTGCGATAGGACACACCGTTTTCGAGATATAAGCAAAAGAAAAAATTGGAAAAAATTGTTATGTTGGTGTGAATTTTAGTTCATGACAACTAATTTTATTCCACACCTATATCACGATTAAAAATAGTTTTATTTAGTTTGAAAATTAAAACCTACCTACGTCAGAAAAAGGACACAAATCACAGAGCACTATATAATACTACACAAATCATGCGAAATGCGTTTCGGATCACGCTACTTTGCAATTACTATTTTCAGTACCTAAGTAGGTAATTATAAAAAAAAACACAGTTATAGAAACACAATATACTAAAATTATATTTTATAATGTGTTTGCTTGGATTTAATAAATTAAACATTACGTTATTAATACTAAAAAAAGAAAAACGTAGCATAATCGATTATAATCAAAGTGAATCGATAAAAATGGAACGTCTTTTAGACGAGATTATTTTCTCCATTGTAAATCTTTCTCCATGGTCTACCAGAATACGGTTTTTTGATAGTATCGAGATTTGAACCGGACATTGATGCGGAGATTTGAAACAGAGATTGATCTCCATGGTCGTGATATCTAGCTCGAGCCCGGAATTGGGTCCCAGAAGCCAAATTGCCAATGGAAAACCTGCTTCCAGCGAAGTCAAAAGAAAAATACATGAAAGTACTTATATGAAAATTTTATGATTTGGAAAAACGAGAAAAAGTAAACATTTTCTCCGAAACAGTATTTTTGGCGTATTTTAATGAGATTGCTAAAAGTAAAAAGGTATCTACATTATGGGCAACTTATTCCATGCTGAAATGTACAGTTCATGTTAAAAACGGCATTAACTTGAAAAATTATGGAAATTTTATTTCCCTGCATTCTTTTGAGAAAAGCACTATATATGCCTCGGCGGAAATGGCAATTGCCTGTCTCGTATTAGTGAAGTCCTCGCCTACGGCTCGGCCTTCAAACTCATACTCGACCTGCAATTGCCTATTTCACGGCCTTTGCAATAATGTACTATTCTTACTTTAGGAATCCAAAAAGAAAAAAGATAGGCAAGAAAGGTTAAAAAAGAAGAGGATGGCAGAGCAAAAAGAAATTAGTGAATCTTTGCGTCGCGATGCGTCTGCAGTATGAGTCCATTTAATACCAATTTTGCAAGAAATTGAAGCTGTTGCACCTCATATCCGATTCTCCGTCAGGACAATACCAGAAACAAAAAAATATATAATTCTATATTATATCGCAGCTTCAACTGTACTTGCCAGATTTGTCTCGAGTGATATGGCATTACTGCGAATGTGGCCATGGAAAAGGATCACCTGACGGTGTAGGAGGTGTTCTGAAGAGATCTGCAGATCGTCTGGTTGCCTTCGGCAAAGATATCAACGCTAATTAACGCTTTAGTGGAAGGTCTTCAAACAACCGTCACAGGTGTGAAAATAAAGATTGTTAACGACTATGAAGTGAATGAAAAGGATTGGCTTTTGCCAAAAGTCCTAAAATATTTCCCAGGGTCTATGAAGATCCATCAGATCGTTTGGGCAAAAACATCCAAAGCTCTTGCAATGCGATCACTGTCATGCACTGATGAAAACTGTCTATACTATCCTTTAGAATGCATTCACAGAAAACATTTAGGTTTCTATGAATTGCCTTTTGAAATCCTGGATAATGCAACGGTCGTTCCACCTGCGTCACAATTAGATTCCAGTTTTAAGCCATCAACAATTCATTCATAGATATAGAGGATCTGAATTATTATTTTTTTCAAACCAAGAACATACCTCAAGATAAGACCATCAAATGTCCACAAATATTTAAGTAATTTGTTTCAATCAATCAACTCAGCCTATCGCAGTCCACTGCTGGCCTCTCCCAGTCTGCGCCACAACACCCTGTCCTCCGCCTTCCGCATCCAGTCTGTCCCAGCCACTTTTTTTAGGTCGTCGGTCCATCTAGCTGGGGGGCGCGGGCGTCCCACACTACGCTTACCGATACGCGGTCTCCACTCCAGGACTCGTCTGCTCCACCGGCTATCAGTCCTTCAACAAACATGGCCAGCCCACTGCCACTTCAGTTTGCTTATTCTGCTAGCTATGTCGGTTACTCCGGTTCTTTTCCGAATAACTTCATGCCTGATTTTATCCTTCAGAGAATCTCCGAGCATAGCCCGCTCCATAGCGCGCTGAGCGACCTTGAATTTGTGGACCAGCCCGACTGTAAGTGTCCACGTTTCAGCACCGTATGTCATAACGGGCAGGACTCACTGGTTGAAAACCTTCGTTTTCAAGCATTGCGGGATGGGTGACGAAAAGACTTGACGAAGTTTTCCAAACGCTGCCCAACCCAATTGGATCATTCTGTCGGCTTCTTTCTCAAAGTTGTGTCTACGGAGCTGGATGACTTGCCCTAGGTAGACATACATACAAGGTATAGGTAGTAATTTGTTTAGGATTTTTGTATTAGTTTCAAATCAAACATATTATGATAAGTTTTTGCAGATTTAAGCAATGCTACACCACGTTGCATTTTTATAAATGCTTATTGAAATTATTCGTATTATATCAGTTTTTTTCATTATACCTTATCTTTCCTTACATATTACTCAAAATATTTTTTTTAGTAATTCACAATTTCAGTGCACACGCATAATTTCTGTGTCACCAATAAAATTTCTGTGGCTCGCCAATTTCGGTGGCCCAAATAACTCATTATGTAATATATAAGTACAATCCCTTTTAAGAAAATGTATATAAAATGTGGATATGTTGCGCCTTATTATTAAAGATTTTTACAAAACCTGAAAATGAAAATGTCCATGGAAATTAGGTAAAAAATCGAGTTGTTGAAATTGACTCACTACATTAACGAAGAACTCTTGAGTGAGTTAGGGAACCTTGGAGTTGAGTGGCAGTTCAATGCTCCAGTTTGGCCGTCAGCAGGCGGACTGTGGGAGGCAGCAGTCAAAAGCATGAAGTACCACCTGAAACGCGTCATTGGCGAACAAAAGCTGACATTTGAGGAGTTTTCCACACTAATAGCCCAGATTGAAGCGTGTCTCAACTCTAGGCCGTTGGTTCCTCTAACAGACGACATTGATGATCTGGACTGCATCACGCCTGCACATTTCTTAGTGGGAGGCCCAATACTGTCAAGCCCACTCTCACCTGACGAGGACATCAGAAACATTAGAACTAGATGGCAGCTACTGGAAAAAATGCACAAAGATTTCTGGAAGAGATGGTCATCTGAATACCTTCAAACACTTCAAACGCGCAGCAAGTGGCATTATGCAACAAAGAACCTTGAGATCAACGACATCGTATTGATAAAAGATGATCACTTGCCGCCCTCTAAATGGCTCTTAGGAAGGGTTATGGAAACACATCCTGGCAAGGATGGACACGTACGAGTGGTGACCTTGAAAACAAAAAATGGCACTCTAAAACGCCCTATCATCAAATTATCTCGACTACCTCTCGAAAGGAGTGATACAGAGTGCGTAGAGAGTGAAGGTGACACAACGCCTATCGAACAACAGAAACCTGAGAGACCGAAGCGGAAGAAACCTGCTGCAAGATCCCTAAATAGTTTTGTTTGCATATTTTTGACGTTTGCATTATGCATAGCTACATCACTGCAACAGACTACAGTGAACGTCACCACATTATCATCAGCACAACTAATCTACTTCGACAAAATTGCTGAGATGCAAATACGACAAGACGATTGGAAAATGGTTGTGTATTACAACGTGAACAACGAACAATACGAGCTAAGCCGAGTCATACCTATTCCTTCTATACAAGGACAAACAGAGAAACATATCATGCCTACATCTGAATATTTGGCAATAAACCTCAAGAAGGACGTGATGATGCCTCTAACATACGACGACCTGAGCACATGTATACAACTGAGAAAACACCAGTTACTATGCGCACTGAGTTTACCAGTTTATAACATAAAGCAAGCCGCAACGATGTGTGAGGCACTGATTATAGTAAACAATAAGAACTTATCAGCGTGCCACACGACTGTATCAAGTTGCAGCGACAAGTGGATACAGTTACACAGTGATGGCGCGTGGCTCTACACATGTTGTAAACAATGCTTGACTCGCATTTTCTGTCCATCTGGCACGTTATCGAAACAATTAAGTGCTACTGGTATTATCAAACTTTATCCTGGATGCATGTTGAAAGGAGATAACATTATACTTCGCTCTCATTACAACTTCCAAATTGAGATAAGCGTGACTGAAGACGAGCTTTACTTGAGAGAATCGACTATAAATCACTTCATAGCAGACAACAACTATACTTTTGAAACTGAGCATCATGAAGTGATGATGAAGACATTGAAAGCCAGGATTGATCAGGTGAAACTGCACCAAGAGATGATAAACGAAGTGGCAACTTCCCACGATACACATCGCTATATCATGTATAGCTTTATGGTCATCGTTGTTGTTGGGGCTTGTCTATGGATCAGTCTCAAACTATGGAAACGCTATGGTGTAGTTCTTCGAGTTACCTACAGACCTGATAACCCGGAGCAGGAGCAAGCCATCAGCGAACCACAACCACGGACGAGTCATGACACTTGCCGCGCGCACAAGGTCGACAGAGCAACCTCGCCAGCAAGCTGTTAGATTTAGATATAAGCTTCAGACTTTATATTGTTTTAATTATGTTTACTTTTACATTTCTTTTACTGTTTACATTATTTTTTACATTTTGCTTATTTTTTGTGATTTGGGAGCATGTACGAGCACGCTCTACAGTTTCATGCTGACGCCCGCGATCACATGTAGATACCTACTTACGTTTATACATTGTTTCATCCACATTACTGTAATTACGTTAGTTCAATAAATCTGCTCGGTGCATACACACATGTCGGTGTTTTCTTACACATAACACATTAGAATTCCCGGCGCACATCGCACCACAGCGGTTGGACTCCACAGTGCTATAAATCTTAGTTCAAACATCATTCGTAACTGGGGGCTAAAACGGCCACTTTGGCAGAATTCTAATATGATAATGAATCATATTTGAAATCGTAAAATGGTCACAATCTCACAATCCATAATTTATCTGTGTACAATTCATAGCACGAAATTCATCTGTTTGACAGTTTCATGACAATCATATAAATTGCTGGGAATTCAGGTAATAAATCGCTTTTAGGAATTCCTTAATGTGGCCATTTTAGGCCCCTTTCATCTTCAAACGATTGACAGAAACAGAACGATGTTTTAAATTGGTTTCCCGCTAAACGTATGTAGTGCTGTGTGGGGCCAGCGGGGCTTAGTGTTGATTTGGAACGTGACGCGCTGCGCCCGATGTGGCTTCGAAGCGCTTGAACAATTCGGCTTTTGTTGACATCTTTAGACATACTTTTAGGGAGTGCAGAACTCATGAAAATAAACTTTTAGGCACCAGGGGACCAAGCTTTTTTCATAAGCCGTTAAAAACAAATTTAGTGAAATATATTGAATATTTTCATGAGTACTACACTCCCTGAAAGTATGTCTCTCGTTTAACATAACACAACGATAGGTATGGAAATCCTTACCGTCACATTTATTTACGAGATCCACAACTAGCACACAGCCCACTGTTTCACAAACAACATAATCTGTAAGAAAATAACACCACTCAATAGTTACTTTGCTTTGCATCGAACAAATATTAATGTTCCCACTGACAGCAATAATGATCATTTGAGTGATAACTCTCATTAAACAATTTACTGTAAAGCGTAGCAGGAGCAGATAAAAGCCCTCATTATTGTGACAATATAACACTCTCTTACGTGGGAACTCCTGCTTCAGTCGTTCGTTTTTCATGTTCGAGACATTCCTCCACTTAGCTACATGTAGTGATGAGCATAAGATATTTGACGAATATAGGTTAACTTGAATATCTATTTCAGTGGACTTTAAAAATCCACTATTCATAGGAATATAATAACATTCTTGACCTATTATCCGACCAAGATCTAGTGTTGACTTCTCCATTTCCAAAGTTCTGTCATCTGAAATGCATTAGAATAGCAAAATTGTACATTAAAGAAGAATTAAAGAAGAATTTTATTATATTTCTAGCTTGTTTCACAAAAAGTTTACATTACATTTTGAAATTATTATACAGCAATGGATTAATACCTACTCAATCTCGATGTTTTGTGACCAAGTTCTAGTTGTGTTGTGGACGCTTAGTAAGTAATGTTCACAATAAACAACGAACGTACTACAAACATCATACGAGTCTACTCAACAACAACAACTAAAATATGAACAACAACCTCCTCGCCGCGGGGTGAGGGCAGGGAAGAGAGGCGGCCACTCGCGCTAAATATTGTAAGCCAAAACTTAGATTTTTGACACTGATAAGTGATAATACTATCCATACATTTTACCGCGTTTTGTAGAACTTTTAACTATTTTTACAAATGACGTATTATAAATAGACGCATCATACAATTCATACATGCACTCAAACAACAGCATTATGCCATGAAGTAGCTACATACCTGTACATACAAATTATACTGTGCGAGAAAAGAATGATACCATACCATACCCATGCCGATACCTGTTGTTAGAAAGAGATGAACATACATATTTAGCTACGTCACTAGCTGCTGCATGTTCATTGACGCTCGCGCGCGTGGTTCGCAGCAGTTCACGGAAAAATGGCGGTACAAGTACAAAACAAAAAACATTTTAGATGTTATAATATAAAAACCAGCCAAGTGCGTGTCGGATCACGCACAATGAAGGGTTCCGTAGTTGAAAAGAATTTATCCCAAAAACAAACTTAACATTAAAATCCCAATTTTTTTTTTTATGTGATCAAATTATGAATTACCAATTTTCGGACTTTTTCCGTTATTTATGCTATGAGACCTTGCTGTTTGCCAAATTTCATTATTGTAGGTCAACGGGAAGTACCCTGTAGGTTTTTGAACAATTCTCGGGTTGGGAGCACTCTGGATACGGGAATAAATAACACGCAGTCACGTACAGGCACAAGTATAATGACTGACATATCATACCGAGTATTGAAGGTAGACTTAACAATGACTTATATACTAAACAATATCAATATACCTACTACATACATTACACCTCCCTTCTTATTCTTAGAATATTAACTAAGCTACATACTAGCTTAACTAAATAACTTACTTAATACATATTAGACTGAACAGTCACTTATACAATTAATCTATTTCAAATCGGACGACTGGTCTGTGTATCCGTTTGGAGCGCGTCACTGGTGGCGTCGCCGTAGGCTCAGGATCACGACTAGGTGGGTCAAGAGTCGGAGGTATCGGAGGCACAATATTAGCTTGAGAATCACTACTACTTTGGCCTAAAATACCATCCTCTTTTGTAATACCTAGCTTGTCTTTAATCATAGGTCTTGATTCTGATGCCACTACTAATTCATCAGCCTGTGACGGCACGACAGTCTCACTCCGGTCGTCCAGGTCTTTGTTATCCTCATTTCCTCGACAAGGAACATCTGACAGTCGAGAACGGCGCCTAATTTGATCAATGTGTCTTTTGAGGAAACGACCATCACCGCTATCCACTACATACCTACGAGTACCTTCCACCTCTCTCACAGTTCCTTTCACCCACTTGTCTGACGCACCGTACTGTCTCGCCCAAACCGTATCACCTTCGCATAGAGCTCGTGGCCTTAATCCCTCGCACTCTGCCTGGCGACCCTGTATCTCCCGCACCCTATTTTCTAGTGAACGCTGCCCCCTTAACAAGTCGAGCCGAGAACGAAGTGAGCGCCTCTGTAGCATTGACGCAGGTGTCTCACCTGTAGTGCTGTGCACTGAATTACGGTAAGCTAATAGGAATGTTTGTAAAGCCGTATCCACATCAATACCGTCTCTGTACGCCTTTTTAATGGCCCGTTTACAAAGTTTTACAGCGTTTTCTGCCGCACCATTCGATGCCGGGTGGTAGGCAGGTGAGAAGCTTTGCCGTATGCCATTTTTTTAAGGAATGCACTAAACTCTTCACTTGTGAACGGCGGCCCTTGATCTGAAACTAACTCCTCGGGTAGACCGAATCTAGCAAATGTAGCTCTTAAAACCTTAATGACGCTTAAAGCATTTGTATGCTTCATTTCAAAAATTTCGATCCACTTTGAACTGGAATCGACCAACACTAAAAATTTTGCACCCTGATACGGCCCTAGGAAATCTATATGCAACCTAGTCCACGGCTGCGCGGTATAGGGCCACGGCTGCGGCGGCGCCCGCGGTGGTGCGTCGGCCTCCGCGGCGCACGTCTCACACTGCTTACACATTGCTTCTATATCCGCATCTACATTGGGCCACCAGACATAACTTCGGGCTAGCCCTTTCATCTTCACGATGCCCATGTGTCCACTGTGTAGCTGTCTTAAAACTAGATTTCTTAATTTCGAAGGTATTACCATTCTATAGCCCCACATGAGGCAACCGAATTCCGAATATAACTCGCGACGTCTATTGACATATGGTTGTATTTCCGCCACAGCTGAGCACTCGCTGGGCCAGCCTGACTGTACGTATGTCATTATTCTGCATAACTCCATATCTTTCTGCGTAGCCTCCTTAACATCATTATGTGTTATGGGTAAAAACTCTTCTACAAAATGTACATACGTACTTTCTTTCCTATCCGTTAGTAAGTTTGTCTTATCAGGCAGACGTGACAATGCGTCTGCGCAATTTTTTTTAGATGCTACATATTCTATATTGTAATTACTAGCTTCTGCCCGCGACTTCGTACGCGGATCCTGTTGCTTATGCCAGAGACAACGGGGTCGTCAAAATCGGAGATCTGAAACGTCTGATGTCGAATTCTAAAAGAAGAGAATCGTCTCGCGCATCACGCTGTTTTCCCGGGGACGGGACGATTCGAGACGTTCCAGATCTTTCATTTTTGTAAGTCAACAGGAAATGCCCATCAGACTAAACACTTTTGCTAAGACGTCATTCTTATATATGTTATAGTGTCGCTGGGCTTTGGAGTTCCACAACAGGTGTTCCAGATCTTCAATTTATTCTCACAGCAGAAAATGCTCTTCACGTGGAATATTTTTTGCTATGGCACCATTTTTATATCTCTTATACTTTAGTTGGTCTGTGTCTGTGAAAAAACTTTTCTTCCCGTAATCGTAATTTCGCAGTGAATCCCAAGGGTACACTGAATTAAAAATAATATTGCAAATTGACTAAAGAGTGTAAAACAATGTCTTTTGTCGCATTCCTGGTCAACCTCGTTTGACGTTGGTGTGTTATGTCGTCCTGGATGGACTGCGGTCGGTCATTTGTCTACGCTAATAACGAATTTAAAATTATCGCGCTCGTGTTCAGGCACCGATTCCAGAGCGGTTTTGAAATCGGTAACGTATGGGTTGACACTGCGCAGAGTGTTTTGTAATGCCCTTATAAGGCTCAAGTCTAAATTAGGAATTTGCCGGCATCGGACATTAGCCTGTTCAGCAAAATCTGCAATGAAATATATTTGCAAAAATTTCGGCATTTCGGTGGGAAGCAGGGAACCTATCCGATGGTAGACTTGCCCCTGAATTTTAAAAGTCGCCATGAATCCATATTCAGTGACTTGATGAGGTCCAAATGAAGTCATCTGGAAAGCAATGTTGTAGGCTCGAAGATTGCTTAAGAAATGGCTGGACTTGGGATGCTCGTCATTCAAAAGAACACGTAAGATCTCCGGTAGCTCTTGCATAGAGTTTAATCGTACCTTTCCAGACGCAAAACACATTCCCTTGATCCATTCCTTTCTAAATTTCAACATTTATATCTGTAATTTTTATCGTGTGCATAATAAAATGAAATGAAATGAAATGAAATGAAATTGTTTATTCTGTAAATAGGATATCGAAATCACTTTTACACGTCATATTTTTTTTTTTTTTTTTAATTAGCTAGATGAAGTCGACATTTCCTATCTGACTACCCTGAGAAGAAATGGCGAAACAAACTCAGGGGTCAAAGTCTCTTTTAAAGTCCAGACATAATCTTGGTCAGATCATGTGAGGACCATGTAGATCCAGTCTGAAATGGTCTTTTGAGGAAAGAACCATAAAAATTTGAGTGGACCTGTCCAGTCAGTGCAAGCATTTGTCAACAATCGTGCAGCTCAACTCAGGATTTCAGGAGCTCAATAACTCGACGAACAATACCAAAGAAAGGACGTTTAAAGAGTATTCTATCTATCTATTCCCTTGGTCTCTCCCTTCCACTTACGCGCGTGACAGTGTGCACACACCTCAGACATGGTGCCAATGTCTCCGTGTTCGATGTAATCAATAAAGAAAGGAGCGGGTTTTCCTATAAAACGCGCTCCTTTCTTTATTGAACCACGGTTGCTCTTCAGGATCATAAACCATAGAATCAGTATCACATGAGGATGAATTGCGAAAATTGCGACGTATACGGTCTAGATCAATTTGGGCTACACGCTGTTTGACTGACTGACTTGCCCGAATTTCCTGAATCCGCTCACGTTCTTGCGTGGAATGAACAGACACCTCAACACGCATGTCGTGATATCTTTGCCGAGCAAGTGCGTTGCGTTGCTCGCGCTGCTCGTCTGTCTCCAAAGACCGAGCTAGAGCATGCTGTGAGCGGTCTGCACTAAGGCGCGTCTCATGCTCTTCAGGATTCTCAAGTGATCGAGATGTGGCAGTGCGAATACGCTGGGAGCTTAAACGCGAGTCTCTCTGCGTGTAAGTCTCCGAAGCGCGAGATACTGCGTGGCGCTCGCGATCGCTTGCTTGGCGTGTATCGCGCTCCTGACTGTTCTCGAGCGACCGAGCAGTCTCAGTGCGGAAAAGCTGAAGACTTAATCTCTGCTCTCTCTCTGTATCCGTTTCGGAAGCGCGAGATAAAAAATGACGCTCTCGGTCACGCGCAAGTCGTATCTCACACTCCTGACTGCTCTCAAGTGATCGAGCAGTCTCAGAGCGGATATTCTGAAGACTCAACCTCTGATCCCTCTGTGTAACCGTTTCGGATGCGCGAGACAAAGAATGACGATCCCGGTTGATAGCTAAACGCATTTCTAGTTGTTCCACTCTTTCCTGAGATCGAGAAGCAGTAGTGCGGACACGTTTAAATTCTAGTCGTAATTGGCGCTGCGTGCTAGTTTCTGCGGACAAACTTAGTACATTACGCTCACGGTTAGCACCTAGCCGTTGTTCACGCTCTGTGTCGGTTTCGAGAGATCGAACTAACCTGCGCATCTTAGAAACCCTTGAGTTTCGAGACAGATTTGATCTTTTTTAGAAGGCATAGCTAAAATTCCTCTGATCTAACTCGACGCCAACGCCATCTAGTTAGAAAACGGAAACTACATATTATTTACCCAAATTAAATTATGAATAAAACTAAATTGTCGTTAATTGCTGTTAAATTAACGACAATTTAGTTTTAAATCAATTACCTACAGCAAATGTGCTTGCACAAGATACTTATAACTTAAAACCAAAAGTTTGACTTGACTTCATGATAGTGTAGCTTGTTGTACCACCAATCAATCTGTTTAGTAATATTGGTGTGAAACTCTCCATACAATTAGATAGGACATGTAATGCACATAAAAAATGCAAAAACTAAAAAAAAAGGATTTTACGATTTTTTAAAACAATTTATGGGATTTGAACTCGCACCATTTAGTGCGGTATACGGTCACCTGACCTTACCGCTAAATTCCCCGTTGACATATTGTTGAAATAGCTGTTTCCTTGCAATTTATAATATTACTGCCCCGCTCCTTTATAAAAATAGCGTGATTATTATGTTCCCCGAGTTAAATTTTGATTATTAACTAAATAACATGTAATTTTGTGCATTCAATTATTTTGTGCATTCAATTACGAACAAAAACATTTTAAAATCAATATTGCTTACCTCCCATAACATACGGCGTGATAATATGTAGCCTAAAGCCTTCCTTGGTTTACAAAGAACATTTTTGCTGAATTTCAATTCAATCTATCCAGTAGTTTTGCCGTGAAGCCGTACCATACACACAGACAACCGGACAAACAGACAAACAGACAAAAATTCTAAAAAGTCACTTTTTGTCATCAGTTACGTTTTTCTAACAAAAGCCACTTATTTTTTCTCGAAAATTCTCAATGTACAGTTTTTCTTTCGTTACTGTTTTATTATATGTATAGAATAGATATGCGGACAACAGTACTGCCCATCTTTGTAAACGTGATGCAGCCATAATCGGTATTCCTACTTTATTCCCAAAAATATAAGTCAATGGTTTATGGTCGGTTTTCAGCACAAACTGTCGACCGTACAAATACTGATGGTACTTCCTGACTCCGAAAACTATGGCCAGCGCTTCACGATCAATCTGTGAATATGGTCGCTCAGCTGCACTAAGCGACCGCGAGGCATAAGCTATCGGCCGCTCGCCGCTCGGCGTGACATGGGACAGCACGGCGCCGACCCCCACGCTACTCGCGTCGGTAGTCAGCACGAGTGGCAACTCGAACGAGTAGTGTGTTAGTACCCCACTACTAGCTAACAACGCTTTAACATTATCAAACGCATTCTTACATTCCTCATTCCATTGATATTTTACTCCTAATCTCAATAAATTGTACATTGGGGCTAAAATTGTACTGACACTCTTTATAAACTTCGCATAATACATGACCATGCCTATAAACGCCCTCAGCTCCGATATGTTGGACGGTGCCGGCGTGTTTATAATCGCCTTGACTTTATCCGAACAAGTATGTACACCATCTTTACTGATAACATGCCCCAAATAAACTACTGATTTAGCAAAGAATGTGCATTTGTCCCTCCTCACTCGCAAACCATACTGTTCTAATCGGTCAAAAACTTTGCATAAATTAGTCATGTGTTCGGACACTGTGCGCCCCGTTATGATGACGTCATCAAGGAATACACCTACCTGCGGCAAGTCTGCAAACATTTGTTCCAAACGTCTCTGGAATATGGCTGGGCTAGACGCAAGACCATACACTAACCTATTATATCGGAACAATCCCTTGTGCGTGTTAATAACCGTGTAGTTCCGTGAATCATTTAACTCAAATTGAGCATACGCTTGGGAAAGGTCTATCTTACTATAATGTTCACCGCCGTTTAACCGAACTAGAAGGTCTTCAACCCTAGGTAGTGGATAGCGATCGATCTCTATTACCTTATTCAATGTGAGCTTATAATCGGCGCATATCCTTATGCTGCCGTCCTTCTTTACGACGGGCACTATGGGCGTCGCCCAGTCGGAACGCTCGACCGGAGTGAGAATGCCGTCCCTCACCAGCTGGTCCAGCGTGCGCTCCACCGGCTCGCGCAGCGCATACGCCAGCGGACGCGCGCGCATAAACACAGGCCGCGCGCCTGGCCGCAAGTGAATGCCAACCTTACCACCAGTGAATCGCCCCAAACCGTCCGCGAACACTTTAGAGTATCTGGAACTAAACATGTTTATATCAAAATTTGATCCGTTACAAATATTATTGTTATTTACATAAGTATCATAATCCAATACCGGCAGTTGTATTGCTAACGATGCCATCCATTGCCTCCCGAGTAGCATTGTTTTACCATTTTTTATCACGTACAAATCTAACTGCATACATTTGTCTTTATATTTGACCAGGGGTTTAATAACTCCCAGTGGTTTAGTGGTTTCTCCCGTATAATATCTCAAAACAATACTGCTTTTCAAAATTGTTAAGTTATTAAATAACTCAATATATGTGTGTTCATTTATACATGAGACAGCACTACCGGTATCGCACTCAAACTTCATTATTTGCCCCTGTACCTCTAATGATACAAAAATAGGTTTACACTGCGTTATTGTCAATTCATTTAGTTCAACTATTATTACCTCGTCACTGTCTTCGCTGTTTACTACGTCATTCACTGCGACTTCGTCCCCCTCGGACTCGGCCTCCACGGTGTAGTAATGCTGTGTCAGTCGCGGACACATACGTCGCAAATGGCCCGGCTGGTTGCACACTCGGCATACATAGCGCCCGAACTTGCAAGCGGCCACCTCATGCGGCCCGCCACACGCACGACACTCACGCTGTTGCCGCTCCCGCTCCTTCGAACCGGACCCAGGCGCCGGCGCCGCCGCCGCCGGTGCCGTCCTGCCTGCCTGCGGCCGCTTGCGTTGCATGTATTCGCCTACCGCCAAGCGTCCTGCCCCGCGACCACCTCCCGATCCGCCGGCGCCGCCCCGCCGCGTATTCATCAGCTGACAATCCGCCGGCGTCTTCGCCTCACTAGTTGCACTAACTGACCCTTCCACTACCGCTGCTGCATCTTTCTCTGCCGCCTCCATGCTCACGGCCAGATTGTATGCCATTATAAATTCTAATTTGTTCTCTGCAAACAGTCTTTGCCTAATTGACTCGCTTTTAATCCCGCAAACCAGCTGGTCTCTTAAACTTTCTTCGAGCCACGCCCCGAACTCACAAGTTTTTGACATTTTCTTTAAAACTGCCACATAGTCCGATATGTTTTCACTGTTAAGTTGTTTGCGATTTCGAAATTTAAAATGTTCTGCTAACTCACTCGGTTTTGGTTGTAGGTGTTTTTCCATAATTAATGTAATCTGGTCAAACGATTTTGTCTTCGGTTTCGCTGGAGTACATAAATTCACCAACAACTCGTAGCTAGCTGCACCCATAACGGTAATTAACGTCGGCACTTGTAACTCACTCGGTATTTTATTTACTAGAAAGTACTGCTCAAGACGTTCGACGTATAACCTCCAATCGTCCTTGTGTATGTCGAACTCTGTTATTCTACCGATTGACATTTTTATTTCTTTGTTTTTGCGAAATCACCACTAATACGCCTTGAAATTAGTTTATCCTCGTCGCCACTGAACAATTCTCGGGTTGGGAGCACTCTGGATACGGGAATAAATAACACGCAGTCACGTACAGGCACAAGTATAATGACTGACATATCATACCGAGTATTGAAGGTAGACTTAACAATGACTTATATACTAAACAATATCAATATACCTACTACATACATTACAGTTTTGATTTACTTGCGAGTATCAAAATATCAAACCATGTCGCTTAAATGGCCGTATTTTTTTATTGCATTGACATAGACGCTTGATTTGTTTAAATCTCCAAGAGACCATAGACCTACGTATTTTGTATTAATTTCAACTTGATACCTTTACGCGTTCTTGAGAAAAAGGGTCTTGACAGACTAACAGACTTCAAAATATTTTTTATGTGATCGAATGACAAATTAACAATTTTCGGACTTTTTCCTTTATTTGTGCTGTAAGACCTTGCTTCTTGCCAAATTTCATGATTCTAGAACTACGGGAAGTACCCTGTAGGTTTTGATTTACTTGCGAGAGTCAAAATATGTCGCATAAATGGCTGTATCTTTTTATTGCGTTGACTTAGAAGCTTGAGTTTTGTAGGACTGCAAGGGACCATAGACTTACGTACTTGATATTAATTTCAAATTAATACCTTTATGCGTTCCTGAGAAAAAGGGTCTTGACAGACTGACAGACAGACAGACAGACAGACGGACAACAAAGTGATCCTATAAGGGTTCCGGTTTTTCCTTTTGAGGTACGGAACCCTAAAAATACAGTATTAACGCAAGAAATAAGACGTTTTAGGGTTCCGTACCTCAAAAGGAAAAAACGGAACCCTTATAGGATCACTTGTTTGTCCGTCTGTCTGTCTGTCTGTCTGTCTGTCTGTCAGTCTGTCAAGACCGTTTTTCTCAGAAACGCGTGAAGGTATCAAGCTGAAATTAATATCAAATACGTAAGTCTATGGTCCCTTGGAGTTCTAAAAAGATCAAACTTCTAAGTCAACGGAATAAAAAAATACGGCCATTTATGCGACATTTTTTGATACTCGCAAGTAAATCATAACCTGTAGGGTACTTCCCGTCATCCTAGAATCATGAAATTTGGCAAGAAGCAAGGTCTCACAACACAAGTAAAGGAAAAAGTCCGAAAATTGTTAATTTACAATTTTATCACACAAAAAAATATTTTCAAAGTTGTCAGTCGTCAAGACCCGTTTTTTCAGGAACGCGTAGAGGTATACTCGTAAAGTTGAAATTTATATCAAATACGTAGGTCTATTATTTCTTCAAGTTCTAAAAAACTCAAGCTTCTAAGTCAACGCAATAAAAAAATACGGCCATTTTGCGACACATTTTGATATTCGCAACTGTCGCAAGTAAGTAAATCAAAACATATAGGATACTTCCCGTTGACCTAGAATAATGAAATTTGGCAAGAAGCAAGGTCTCCCAGCACAAGTAAAGGAAAAATTCTGAAAATTGTGATTTTGTAGTTTTATGACATAAACAATTTTTTTTTTGATATCCAATGTTTTGTTTGTTTGTTTTTGGGATAAATTCTTTTCAACTACGGAACCCTTCATTGTGCGTGGTCCGACACGCACTTGGCCGGGTTTTTTTTGTTTGTGTTTGTTCTCTATACTACTACTACTACCACTTGAATTAGGTACAATTTTAATTCGGCAGCATTGTATTTGTCGGAGGTACCACGGGTGAAAAACAGTAGGTAGTGTAGTACCTTCCAGGGACCACGGGAGGAACTACCCTACTATTTTAATTCGGCAGCATTGTATTTCTCGCAGGGACCACGGGGGAAAAAATGACCGTGGTCCCTTCCAGGGACTACGGCAGGGACCACGGGGAATACATGCAGGTACGATGTGTCTAAATACTACAGTTTTTCAGAAATCATCAACAAAAATTACATATAAATGATGGTACGGAACCCTCGGTGCGTGAGTCCGACTCGCTCTTGACCGTTTTTTTTCTCTCATTAGTAGTAGTATAGTTTTTACATGGTCTTTATACACAGGAAGGCATTTTCTTCACAAATAATTGCTAGAAATTGCGAGTGACAGTGACGTGTTGCCGCGACACTGGATAGTGCCCGACTAATTTGAAGTCGGGCAATTGTCTTCCATTTACTTTGCCATTATTGAGCGCGGGTAACGCATCTAAAGGTCATCATTGATTTGTACCGATTAAAACGCCGTAATATATTTCCGAGGGCCATTACTGTTGAAAAGCTGTCGCGCCGTGTCGGCGGGTTGTATACCCTTTGCGGGCCGGAGTTTGCCCTTCCTGCGGAGGGCACTTAGTTGTGTCGTTTCTGATGTCCTCCATAAACTCGCACAATAGTTATTCATTGAACATACTTAGCAGCATTTCTTCTATAACTAAGTGTTCAGAAATAAGAATAGATAAACTCCGGTTAAGATAACTCAGAAACTGGGCGTTAATGTGCCTACTACTCAATTCCACCATTCTAACTATTTTCTATTCAAACAAGTCTTTGAGTTTGATCTAAAGTAGGTCAGAAAGAGTGCTTCAAAAATAATTTTCACTGTTTTATCTCATTCAATTTACTTAAAAAGTCACATATATGAATACATGCTTCTGTAGTTTTAGCTGGTCTGTTACCTAACTCACGGAGAGACAAGGTTCGGGCTAGACTTAGGTAGGAAGTTCGAAACTTGAAGCTTACCTGATTTCCATGTGACATTGATCGCAGTCACACTCGGTGGTTTGTTGCTAATAAATATATCTAATAATAAATAAGTATTCACATCACTTTCGGAATATCCAAACTTCCACGGGAACTGAGATACTGCGACTGGTACTAGGTTCTGCGGTTCTTCGTAAACTAAAACCAAACAGAATCTTTGTTATTGCGAATTAATGCAACCAAGTTGTATTGCATGCATTACAGATAAAATCCCAGCTCTGTACGAGGAAACAGTTTGCAATAATCAATCCCAAGTTCAGTTGTGCGACACCAACATGATGTTCTCCCGAAACTAAAGTAAAATATGAAATGGTCCAGCACATAACATGACGCCAACATCATCACGCTTGTATCCACGAAGGTGTAAGACAGGTGTATCTACCCTAAGTACCTACAGCCGCAGTTCGCGAGGTATGTGCAGGTTCCGTGTAATAGGAGGCGAGCCTATTGCCACCAACTGGACACAGATACACACTCCGCGAGCTGCTACTGAGAATTACATATTATGTAATAGGAGGCGAGCCTATTGCCACCAACTGGACACAGATACACACTCCGCGGGCTGCTACTGAGAATTACATATTATGTAATAGGAGGCGAGCCTATTGCCACCAACTGGACACAGATGCACACTCCGCGGGCTGCTACTGAGAATTACATATTATGTAATAGGAGGCGAGCCTATTGCCACCAACTGGACACAGATACACACTCCGCGGGCTGCTACTGAGAATTACATATTATGTAATAGGAGGCGAGCCTATTGCCACCAACTGGACACAGATACACACTCCGCGGGCTGCTACTGAGAATTACATATTATGTAATAGGAGGCGAGCCTATTGCCACCAACTGGACACAGATATACACTCCGCGGGCTGCTACTGAGAATTACATATTATGTAATAGGAGGCGAGCCTATTGCCACCAACTGGACACAGATGCACACTCCGCGGGCTGCTACTGAGAATTACATATTATGTAATAGGAGGCGAGCCTATTGCCACCAACTGGACACAGATACACACTCCGCGAGCTGCTACTGAGAATTACATATTATGTAATAGGAGGCGAGCCTATTGCCACCAACTGGACACAGATACACACTCCACGAGCTGCTACTGAGAATTACATATTATGTAATAGGAGGCGAGCCTATTGCCACCAACTGGACACAGATACACACTCCGCGGGCTGCTTCTGAGAATTACATATTATGTAATAGGAGGCGAGCCTATTGCCACCAACTGGACACAGATACACACTCCGCGGGCTGCTACTGAGAATTACATATTATGTAATAGGAGGCGAGCCTATTGCCACCAACTGGACACAGATACACACTCCGCGGGTTGCTACTGAGAATTACATATTATGTAATAGGAGGCGAGCCTATTGCCACCAACTGGACACAGATACACACTCCGTGGGCTGCTACTGAGAGTTACATATTATGTAATAGGAGGCGAGCCTATTGCCACCAACTGGACACAGATACACACTCCGCGGGCTGCTACTGAGAATTACATATTATGTAATAGGAGGCGAGCCTATTGCCACCAACTGGACACAGATGCACACTCCGCGGGCTGCTACTGAGAATTACATATCATGTAATAGGAGGCGAGCCTATTGCCACCAACTGGACACAGATACACACTCCGCGAGCTGCTACTGAGAATTACATATTATGTAATAGGAGGCGAGCCTATTGCCACCAACTGGACACAGATACACACTCTGCGGGCTGCTACTGAGAATTACATATTATGTAATAGGAGGCGAGCCTATTGCCACCAACTGGACACAGATACACACTCCGCGGGCTGCTACTGAGAATTACATATTATGTAATAGGAGGCGAGCCTATTGCCACCAACTGGACACAGATACACACTCAGTAAGACTACACACTTTAGTTAATAAAGAAAATAATTATGTAACCTAAGAAACTACAAAAAAAATAAACATGATTTTTGTAAGTTGTACAAACAGCCAAAGCTATGGAGGAGCGGAGTCTCCTAACACAGGCGTTATTATGCTCAAAAGGAGGCTCCAATCATATACTAATCTAAACTAGTTGGTACAGAAATAAACATTTTGTATTTTTGTATTTTTGGTGTATTTATTTTGAAACGTTACTTACAATACCTATCAGATTCATAAACGGTCACGTCCGCAGCCAAACTGATAGTACGTAGAGAAAATAATAAAACAAAGGCAGTTGTTACTTGCATTTTTTAAATTAATTAATAAACAACTAGATAATCGAATAAAATATAATCAAGTACGTGCAAAACAAACTGAATACAGTAACTAAATTGGTTCGTTGTCGCTTTTATATTCCTATTTTTCAGTAATTTCCTGCTAATATAATCGACACCACAGTAAATGCTAAGCGCTAGCGATATTAACATTGACTTGTGTTAGTTTAGTCATTACACACATTTTTATTTTAATCGTCGTTCTAAACGTTTTTTTAACGTCCACTGCCGAGCATTCCCCCAATGCCAGCTAGGATGAACTGGTTCAAGTTATCTCCACAAGGAGTGGTGACCGCAGTACGTCGTTATCAGCAGACAGAGGGACGCTGCTGCACATCCTCTCAACGTGATCCTCTCACCGCAACTTATGATACCCGCGGGTAGAAATGCCCCTCCGGCTTTTCATTGCCAGGAACGAGAAGTACATACTCAGTGGTAATGTAATAATTTTTCCACACTAGTTTTGGCGAAGCCAAAAATATGTTTTTGTGGTCTCTAACCTTTATTTTTATCAGGTTAAGCCCTAAATATTGGTCTAAATACATTATTATTGTCGCTTAATTAGATGCATTCGTCGAAATTATTATATTTTGTGGTTTTCCTTAATTTAAACGGGAAAATACTTATGTTATTTACCAAACGGAGCAAAATTCAATTGAATTTGAATTTACGATCAATTGGGCTCAAAATAGGTTATACAAGGACACTGTGTTGAAAAAACTACATAATATTGTTGCTGTTCAAAACCTTGCACTATTTGATGTTGTGTGACCGAGCGAGGGTAGCGAGCAAGCGTCTCTGCTTCAAGTCTGGCAACATTAGCTTTCCTCTGGCAGTTAGTTGCTGCTCCTCTACAGGTCGTATTTTACAACCGATCTGGACGAAACTTGGTATACAGGTTTTACGACTTTATAAATTATTTTTGTCGTCGTCGGTGATTTTTAATTGGAAGGGGTACTTCCTCCAAAAAGGGGCAAAAAGGGGGATACTGGATATCTCCGTCTGAAGAGATCCTATTAAGATGGTTTTTTTACTAAGAAATTATCTGCAAAAATAATTAACTGTTATTTTATTTATTCAAACTTTTTTACGGACAATACAAACGTTTTCCCGCGGCTTCATCCGCGTTGAGTTGGGAAATTATGCCACAGGAACGTACATACTACCGGGATAAAACCTCGGTAATATGTTCCTGTATCCTATAATCTAATCGAAGTCATGGTCTATCCGCATGCCAAATTTCATTCAAATCCGTTCAGCCGTTGAGACATAAAATGGTAACAAACAGACAGCCAGACAGACAGAGTTACTTTCACATAGTATAACACATTAGTATGGGTTGGTACAAAAGGTGGGTTCAATGTCTCAGTACTATCTACCAGCCAAACTTTGGGTTCATTGACATTTCCTTTTAACCCAAAGTTTATAGGATAGGATTTTCGTACATTGTACGAAAATCCTATCGTCGTTGTAGTGCGAGAAATCATTAAGTACAAAGAGCTAGTTTCGAGATAACAGCATTTTAAAGTTTTTTTGTTCTTTTAAGCGCTATAACACATTAACGCTTATTGTTACAAAAATGCTTTCTATGAACAAAATATTGATATTTTTACCCTGCACTGTAATATTCAGTAAATTATGTAAATATTTTTACCGTTACTGAGAAATATTATAAAAAGTAAGATAGTTAATTCTAGCATACTAGGGCTGGGTTGCACCAGCTTACTTTAACTGTAAGAACATCGCACCTCCAGTTATAGTACCAGTTAAACAAAAAAACGGGTTGCTCCATTTGGCAATTTGTTTACTGACGTCATAACTTTAACTTTAACTTTAACGTAACTGTCACGCTTCGCTGGTTAAAGTTATTGTTAGATTGCGTTGCACCATCTTACTATAACTATAACAAACATCGCATCTTCAGTTAAAGTACTAGTTAAACAAAAAAACGGGTTGCTCCATTTGACAATTTGTTAACTGACGTCATAACTTTAACTTTAACGTAACTGTCACGCTTCGCTGGTTAAAGTTATTGTTAGATTGCGTTGCACCATCTTACTATAACTATAACAAACATCGCATCTTCAGTTAAAGTACTAGTTAAACAAAAAAACTGGTTGCTCCATTTGACAATTTGTTAACTGACGTCATAACTTTAACTTTAACGTAACTGTCACGCTTCGCTGGTTAAAGTTATTGTTAGATTGCGTTGCACCATCTTACTATAACTATAACAAACATCGCATCTTCAGTTAAAGTACTAGTTAAACAAAAAATGGGATGCTCCATTTGACAATTTGTTAACTGACGTCATAACTTTAACTTTAACGTAACTGTCACGCTTCGCTGGTTAAAGTTATTGTTAGATTGCGTTGCACCATCTTACTATAACTATAACAAACATCGCATCTTCAGTTAAAGTACTAGTTAAACAAAAAATGGGATGCTCCATTTGACAATTTGTTAGCTGACGTCATAACTTTAACGTAACTGTCACGCTTCGCTGGTTAAAGTTATTGTTAGATTGCGTTGCACCATCTTACTATAACTATAACAAACATCGCATCTTCAGTTAAAGTACTAGTTAAACAAAAAAACGGGTTGCTCCATTTGACAATTTGTTAACTGACGTCATAACTTTAACTTTAACGTAACTGTCACGCTTCGCTGGTTAAAGTTATTGTTAGATTGCGTTGCACCATCTTACTATAACTATAACAAACATCGCATCTTCAGTTAAAGTACTAGTTAAACAAAAAATGGGATGCTCCATTTGACAATTTGTTAACTGACGTCATAACTTTAACTTTAACGTAACTGTCACGCTTCGCTGGTTAAAGTTATTGTTAGATTGCGTTGCACCATCTTACTATAACTATAACAAACATCGCATCTTCAGTTAAAGTACTAGTTAAACAAAAAATGGGATGCTCCATTTGACAATTTGTTAGCTGACGTCATAACTTTAACGTAACTGTCACGCTTCGCTGGTTAAAGTTATTGTTAGATTGCGTTGCACCATCTTACTATAACTATAACAAACATCGCATCTTCAGTTAAAGTACTAGTTAAACAAAAAAACGGGTTGCTCCATTTGACAATTTGTTAACTGACGTCATAACTTTAACTTTAACGTAACTGTCACGCTTCGCTGGTTAAAGTTATTGTTAGATTGCGTTGCACCATCTTACTATAACTATAACAAACATCGCATCTTCAGTTAAAGTACTAGTTAAACAAAAAAACGGGTTGCTCCATTTGACAATTTGTTAACTGACGTCATAACTTTAACTTTAACGTAACTGTCACGCTTCGCTGGTTAAAGTTATTGTTAGATTGCGTTGCACCATCTTACTATAACTATAACAAACATCGCATCTTCAGTTAAAGTACTAGTTAAACAAAAAAACGGGTTGCTCCATTTGACAATTTGTTAACTGACGTCATAACTTTAACTTTAACGTAACTGTCACGCTTCGCTGGTTAAAGTTATTGTTAGATTGCGTTGCACCATCTTACTATAACTATAACAAACATCGCATCTTCAGTTAAAGTACTAGTTAAACAAAAAATGGGATGCTCCATTTGACAATTTGTTAACTGACGTCATAACTTTAACTTTAACGTAACTGTCACGCTTCGCTGGTTAAAGTTATTGTTAGATTGCGTTGCACCATCTTACTATAACTATAACAAACATCGCATCTTCAGTTAAAGTACTAGTTAAACAAAAAAACGGGTTGCTCCATTTGACAATTTGTTAACTGACGTCATAACTTTAACTTTAACGTAACTGTCACGCTTCGCTGGTTAAAGTTATTGTTAGATTGCGTTGCACCATCTTACTATAACTATAACAAACATCGCATCTTCAGTTAAAGTACTAGTTAAACAAAAAATGGGATGCTCCATTTGACAATTTGTTTACTGACGTCATAACTTTAGCTGTAACTTTAACCGTCCACGCTTCGCCGGTTAATGTTATCGTTAAAGTTAAATAAATCTGTCACTTCTGTCAGAGACGCGTCGAATATCATGTCTCTGCTCCGACAAATACTCGCGAAACTAGTTCTGAAGACGAAAGTGATGAACTGATGGTCTGTGTCAGGTCTAGAAAAAGAAAAGTGTATTTGTCTAGACCCGATCGTTTTTCCACATGGGACGAAGCATCTTTTTTGGCGAGATTTCGAGTCTCCAAAAACGTAGCTTGGTGGCTGTGTGGTGTGGCTGACACTGGCTTGGCCACCATCAGGGATTTTACTTTTGATAACACAAAGATTTAGTCGTTAATTAGTCGAAATTTGTCGCCAAATATCAGAATTTGTCGGTCACTGGTTCAAAAGTTATAAGGGGTCATTGGTGGTCGATCTGGAGAGAGTCTCCCCAGCTTGGCCACCTTTATATCTCAAAAACTAGGGCACCTAGCGAAGATCTGCTTTCTCCCAGATTTATTCGCTAATTAGTCGAAATTAGTCGCCAAGTCACAGATTTAGTCGGGTCTTAGTTTAGAAGATATAATGAGTTAAATTTTTAAGTATAGACCAAGAGCTAGATCAAAGATTTTATCGTAAACTCTTCAATCTAGCTCTTGAACTATACTTAAAAATTTAGCTCATTATATCTTCTAAACTAAGACCCGACTAAATCTGTGACTTGGCGACTAATTTCGACTAATTAGCGACTAAATCTTTGTGTTATCAAAAGTAAAATCCCTGATGGTGGCCAAGCCAGTGTCAGCCACACGGCTGTGTGTACGGTTGCAACGCTGGCTAAAGCTTCCAACGATGAAGTAAGTTTCCTTTACTCTGAATCCTACGTAGTTATATGCATGCCGTTATTATAAAAGAGGGCCTTAGTTACTTTATTTTTTTTGGAATGCATTCGGTCATGATAAAGTTATGGCACCATTTCTTTTTCAGAAATAAAGCAGTGACTCCAGTACAGCAAGTGCTTATCGCGTTAGAATATTATGCTTGTGGTTCATTCCAAAGATGCGTTGGCGATACAGCTGGTGTGCATAAGTCCACTGTATCACGCATAATAAACAGGGTGAGCCGCGCAATTGCAAGCATGCGAGCAGAATGGATATCCGTGCCACAGACTGTTGAGGAGATGCAAAGGACGGCGACAGATTTTTATGGTATAAGTGCTTTTCCGAAAGTAATTGGAGCAATTGATTGCACTCATATACCGATTAAATCTCCAGGTAAGTAACAGGAACATTATCATCATCAACAGGATAACAGGAAAGTTATCATTTAACAGGATCCCCGTCTAATGCATGTTAACTAGGAATTAAGTAATTGGGATTGGAGATAAAATATAATTATTTATCTATATTAATAAAACCGGCCGAGGAGCTCGTGGCTAAGTAATAACAGCCGCACGGGTCGATCCATGAGGTTAAGCTACGCTTGCCGGGGTTGGTCAGTGGATGGGTGACCATCTTTACATACCGAGACTCCTCCGTGCCTCGGAAAGCACGTTAAGCCGTTGGTCCCGGTTGTCATTCGTGGATCTTTGACAGTCGTTACGGGTCGTCAGAAGCCCGAAAGTCTGACAACCAGTCTTACCAAGAGGTATCGTATTACCCAGTTACTGGGTTGTGGAGGTCAGACAGGCAGTCGCTCCATGTAAAATACTGGTATTCAGCTGCATCCGGTTAGACTGGAAGCCGACCCCAACATAGTTGGGAAAAGGCTAGGCAGATTGATTGATTAATAAAACCGGCCCGGTGCGTGTCGGGCCACGCGCAGTAATAAGAACTTAAATAAGAACTTAAGAACTTAAATACTTCAAATTATCTTCTATGTGTATCTATGTACTAATAGGTATTTTATAGAGGTATAATTTGTTTACGCTTTCACGCTAAACGGCTGAACGGATTTGTATGAAATTTGGCACACGGGTAGAACATGACCTGGAAAAGGACATAGGCTACTTTTTACCGACATACCACGCGGGCGAAGCCGCGGGCGAAGCCGCGGGCGGAAGCAATAAGGATATAATTTCTGTCGGAAGAAGTCGCGGGCAGAAACTAGTGTATTATAAATTTATTATTTTCAGGTGGCCCAGATGCAGAAAATTATAGAAATAGAAAATTTACATTTTCTATGAATGTACAAGTTATATGCGATGCAAAAATGTACATAACAAATATTGTTGCACGTTGGCCTGGCAGCAGCCATGATAGCCATATTTTCAACTCCAGTGTCATCAAGGTACACACATGTATTTATTAAATACACAACAGTATACATTACTAACTTATAGAATGTTAAGTTGCTTTGTTAATATTTTGTTTAATTATTTTTCATCCATTAAAATCACCATCTTCTAGTGTTCACTAGAAGATGGTGATTTTAATGGATATTGGTTGGTTGGTGACAAAGGCTTTGCAGTAAAGCCGTATTTGCTAACACCTCTGCGTGATCCTGTTAGTGATGCAGATAAACTATATAATGAAAGCCAAATCCGTACTAGGAATGTAATAGAAAGGGTGTTTGGATGTTGGAAAAGAAGATTTCCTGCCCTTTCTATGAAAATAAGAACTCGGCTAGAGAGAGTCCAGCCTATCATAGTAGCTACTGCTGTACTACATAATATATGCAAAAAAATGCGGGATCCTATGCCTCCAAGTAGGAATGACGGCAGTGATCCATCAGCTGATGAGGAAGAGATACTTTATACAGTGATGAGGAATGACGATTGTAACAGGTCACTATTGATAACAATTATTTCAGTAGGCTATGACAAGCTGTTATTTAGTATGAGAGGGTAAATAATAAACTTTAAATATATAATAATAAACTTTAAACTTGTTAAACTAATAAACATTTTTTTCATTTCATTTTTCATTAAATATAAGTAACTAAATTAATGCTTTTATTTAAAAAACTATCCTAAAATTCAGATGATTTTTTTAATATTAGGATTTCTAAATTTAGTTTCTCAATTTCCAATTTGTGCCGCTCTTCATTATGGCGCAACGTTTGATCATGGAGCTCCTGGGCGTGCCTGATGGATAATTTTATTTTTTCAAGTTCCGGCTCCTGCAGGTTATTGATAACTGACAATTTTTTTTTATAGAACAACTGCCGATTGTCGTTCTCCGCAATTTTCTGTTTCTTCGTCTGGCCTGTAACATTGATTTTTAGATAAGTATAAATTATAATGGCTTGAGATTTATTTACACATATATAAATGATTAAATGATACGTAGGGTGTACTTATATCGAAGTCCCACTTCTCCTTATTTTTAGATACCTCGTTTGACTCTGTTCGGTTTGATTCATTAGCAGGTATCTGTAAAATAAATAACATTATTGAACATAATAATTTCCAGAAAAGTGTAAACTGTCAAGCCGCCTGGCCAGCATGTGCAATAGGCCGATGTGTATGTTATTTCAGTATAATTAAAATGATATTATACCTTCTTCGGAAGTTGAGACTCTACAATGATACAGTCATCAGTCACTACTTCAATGATGTCCTCTGGTTTTTTTGAGGGCTGTCAATGGAATAATAAAATTTATTTAATTAAAACTAGATGCAAGGTAAATAGTGGGTAATTATTAAGCACTCACAATGACAGATTTTTGGCTTATGACATCATCATCATATATAGCCTCATTTCCATCAATTGACGTTGGTATAACGGCCCTCAGCCAATCTAT
Source organism: Cosmia trapezina (assembly GCA_905163495.3). Classification (NCBI taxonomy): domain Eukaryota; kingdom Metazoa; phylum Arthropoda; class Insecta; order Lepidoptera; family Noctuidae; genus Cosmia; species Cosmia trapezina. Next base: position 4,487,560 of record LR991049.1, on the reverse strand, counting down.
TGTATCATCCAAACCTGGTGGTGGTGGTGGTGGTGGACCTCCTCCAGTACGACGCATTTCTTGGCGCTCGTGGCTAGCTACCTGTAAACATGAACATTTTATTAAAATTGGGTATGCATTTTTCAATGCTCCCTGGTACAGGTATTACTTACCAAGGGATCCCTTCCACACATTTTTCACTTTTCACTTTATTTTTTTAATTAAATACGAAAACGCACTAAATAGAATATTTATATCAATATATTACCTTCTTTGCAACTTTCTTTAGATTATCAAATTTATATTTGAGCTGTTTTACGGTACGTGGAGTGTCTCCTAGAGCATTGAACTCACACTCGATTAAACTCCATGCACTGTCTTTTTGTTTGGAGCTAATCCCGTCCGTTTTTTTGCAAAATAATATATTTTTATGTTTTGTTACGAGTGCTTCCTATTTTGGGTAAATAGGCATAGTTATTTGTATAACTTTGGAGTGTTAAGGTGAATACCTAACGGCATTCAATGTAATTGTTCAATCACAGCAGCACAATGTTTTACATTATTATTTATTACATAGGACAGCAAGCAAAGTGCAATTGAGTGCAACTGCAAAAAACAACGCGCTAAAGACTAGTTAGGTAGATAGTTTAAATAGCTTACTTTGTTTTAATGTTTGCAAGCATTTTCACTCTCGCAACACTCAAGCACTCGATCTCTCGCACTCTCCAAACCGCTGTCGATGCACTCGCCAAGTGGTTTCGGAAGTGGAGAATCGAAGTCAATCCCGATAAAAGCCAAGCTGTTCTCTTTACGAGACAGCGATGCAAGCGGTGTAAACCCCCCCGCCCGATCACCATGTTTGGCAAGCCGATCCCTTGGGAGAAGCGAGCCAAATATCTAGGTGTGACGCTCGATGAGCACCTTACGTTTTCAGAGCACATAAAGAAGGCTCGTTCGCGGGCCTACTTTGCTCTAGGTAGACTCCATTCGGTTATGAATGCACGCAGCAAGTTGTCCCTTAAGTGCAAGTTGCGTATTTATACAGCGTGCATTCGCCCCATCATGACCTTTGCGGGCCCAGTCTTTGCTCACGCAAAGTCCCACCACATCCATAGCATGCAGACCCTTCAAAACCGTTGCCTCCGAAAGGTAACGGGTGCCCCTTGGTTCGTTCGGAACGATAACCTCCATTTAGACCTTAGAATCCCGACCATCCGTCAATTCTTGAAACGCCTTTCCAAGCGTTTCTTTGACTCTGCCGCGAAGCACCGCAACCCTCTGGTTGTCACGTCCGCTAATTATGTCCCCTCTAGAATCAGTAAAGTCCGCCGTCCGCGACTTGCACTCTCTGAACCTGATGACCCTATTACCCTCCTCCAGGAAAGTAGTAGTGCTACTAGTACTCTAGTACGCAAACACAGATCACACAAATCATCATTCCGACCTCGCCGCCGAGGTCCTCCGCGTAGACGAACTTCCCTTGTAAATGTAAATTCATCTCCCTTGATCGGTAATAACGAGCCAGCTGGTGGCGTAGCTGAGCCTGTAGCTTTAAACTCCCCTGTTAATAATAATAACCCCGATTTGAGCCAGCCAATTGTTGCTTGCTGTCCTCTCTTAGTCAGCGACGCCCTAAGCCGAGGTCCGTACCCCACAGGGGGTGCCCTTAGTGCGCAGTCGCTTAGTTTATAAGTAAACATGCCCCTGGCTGGAGGCTTTGAGTTCGCTTAAGGCACCCACAGGATAGTCCGGGTTAAGCAGTCTCGACCCCAAGTGGTCACACTGCGAGATGCCATTCAAAAAAAAAAAAAAAAAAAAAAATGCTTGCAAACATTAAAACAAAGTAAGCTATTTAAACTATCTACCTAACTAGTCTTTAGCGCGTTGTTTTGATTAGCTCCAAACAAAAAGACAGTGCATGGAGTTTAATCGAGTGTGAGTTCAATGCTCTAGGAGACACTCCACGTACCGTAAAACAGCTCAAATATAAATTTGATAATCTAAAGAAAGTTGCAAAGAAGGTAATATATTGATATAAATATTCTATTTAGTGCGTTTTCGTATTTAATTAAAAAAATAAAGTGAAAAGTGAAAAATGTGTGGTAGGGATCCCTTTGTAAGTAATACCTGTATCAGGGAGCATTGAAAAATGCATACCCAATTTTAATAAAATGTTCATGTTTACAGGTAGCTAGCCAAGAGCGCCAAGAAATGCGTCGTACTGGAGGAGGTCCACCACCACCACCACCACCACCACCACCAGGTTTGGATGATACAATAGATTGGCTGAGGGCCATTATACCAACGTCAATTGATGGAAATGAGGCTATATATGATGATGATGTCATAAGCCAAAAATCTGTCATTGTGAGTGCTTAATAATTACCCACTATTTACCTTGCATCTAGTTCTTAATTAAATAAATTTTATTATTCCATTGACAGCCCTCAAAAAAACCAGAGGACATCATTGAAGTAGTGACTGATGACTGTATCATTGTAGAGTCTCAACTTCCGAAGAAGGTATAATATCATTTTAATTATACTGAAATAACATACACATCGGCCTATTGCATATGCTGGCCAGGCGGCTTGACAGTTTACACTTTTCTGGAAATTATTATGTTCAATAATGTTATTTATTTTACAGATACCTGCTAATGAATCAAACCAAACAGAGTCAAACGAGGCATCTAAAAATAAGGAGAAGTGGGACTTCGATATAACTAAAACGTCACGTATCATTTAATCATTTATATATGTGTAAATAAATCTCAAGCCATTATAATTTATACTTATCTAAAAATCAATGTTACAGGCCAGACGAAGAAACAGAAAATTGCGGAGAACGACAATCGGCAGTTGTTCTATAAAAAAAATTGTCAGTTATCAATAATCTGCAGGAGCCGGAACTTGAAAAAATAAAATTATCCATCAGGCACGCCCAGGAGCTCCATGATCAAACGTTGCGCCATAATGAAGAGCGGCACAAATTGGAAATTGAGAAACTAAATTTAGAAATCCTAATATTAAAAAAATCATCTGAATTTTAGGATAGTTTTTTAAATAAAAGCATTAATTTAGTTACTTATATTTAAAGTTTATTATTTACCCTCTCATACTAAATAACAGCTTGTCATAGCCTACTGAAATAATTGTTTATCAATAGTGACCTGTTACAATCGTCATTCCTCATCACTGTATAAAGTATCTCTTCCTCATCAGCTGATGGATCACTGCCGTCATTCCTACTTGGAGGCATAGGATCCCGCATTTTTTTGCATATATTATGTAGTACAGCAGTAGCTACTATGATAGGCTGGACTCTCTCTAGCCGAGTTCTTATTTTCATAGAAAGGGCAGGAAATCTTCTTTTCCAACATCCAAACACCCTTTCTATTACATTCCTAGTACGGATTTGGCTTTCATTATATAGTTTATCTGCATCACTAACAGGATCACGCAGAGGTGTTAGCAAATACGGCTTTACTGCATAGCCTTTGTCACCAACCAACCAATATCCATTAAAATCACCATCTTCTAGTGTTCCCTGAAAAATAATTAAACAAAATATTAACAAAGCAACTTAACATTCTATAAGTTAGTAATGTATACTGTTGTGTATTTAATAAATACATGTGTGTACCTTGATGACACTGGAGTTGAAAATATGGCTATCATGGCTGCTGCCAGGCCAACGTGCAACAATATTTGTTATGTACATTTTTGCATCGCATATAACTTGTACATTCATAGAAAATGTAAATTTTCTATTTCTATAATTTTCTGCATCTGGGCCACCTGAAAATAATAAATTTATAATACACTAGTTTCTGCCCGCGACTTCTTCCGACAGAAATTATATCCTTATTGCTTCCGCCCGCGGCTTCGCCCGCGGCTTCGCCCGCGTGGTATGTCGGTAAAAAGTAGCCTATGTCCTTTTCCAGGTCATGTTCTACCCGTGTGCCAAATTTCATACAAATCCGTTCAGCCGTTTAGCGTGAAAGCGTAAACAAATTATACCTCTATATAATACCTATTAGTACATAGATACACATAGAAGATAATTTGAAGTATTTAAGTTCTTAAAGTTCTTATTTAAGTTCTTATTACTGCGCGTGGCCCGACACGCACCGGGCCGGTTTTATTAATATAGATAAATAATTATATTTTATCTCCAATCCCAATTACTTAATTCCTAGTTAACATGCATTAGACGGGGATCCTGTTAAATGATAACTTTCCTGTTATCCTGTTGATGATGATGATGTTCCTGTTACTTACCTGGAGATTTAATCGGTATATGAGTGCAATCAATTGCTCCAATTATATTTTGTCACTAGCTTCTGCCCGCGACTTCGTCCGCGTGAAATTTCTTTTTAACCGACTTCTAAAAAAGGAGGAGGTTCTCAATTCGGTTGTATTTTTTTTTGTATGTTTGTTACCTCAGTACTCCGTCATTTATGAACCGATTCGGAAAATTCTTTTTTTATTTCAAAGGGTATACTTCCAGATTGGTCCAATTTTTATCAAAATCCAGTTTTGATGATGGGATCCATGAGGAATCGAGGGAACTCCTCAAATATTATAATAAATAATAAATAAATAAATAAATAATAATAAAATAATAATAATTATAATTATAGGCAATAATAATAATAATAATTATAGGCATACATATAGCGATTTTGGTATTTTCATCAACAAATCAGGCGTTTGCATTCAGAAAGTATCATCTGGGGAAGTGGAACTGATGAAGAAGACCACAGATGGCCACGGGAACTCCTCAAGTATTTCACGGGTGGCGATAAGATATCTCGATTAAAATAGTTAAGCGACTGTGACGAAGCTTTAAATAAATGGTTCTGATAAAATGGTACAATAGAACCGATCTGATGAAGAAGCCAGAAGGCATCGGGACTCAGTAATAAAACAATGTATCCTAACCGTGTTTGGGCTTATTGGAATTGTCATGAAGTGCACTCTGGCTATAAATGATTTAATGGTAACTATATGCCGCATCAAATTTAATTTAATACGTATTTTTCCCATTTAGTCTATGTGGATGATGCTCTAATTTATTTTGCAGAGTGGTATTTAGATTTGTGTGGGGTAGGCACCACTAAAAAGTGAAAAATAAAAACTTTTTACAAAAAAAAAAACAACCGACTCCCAAAAAAACACTACAAAGTTAAAAATAACTTTAATTTCGGAAGTCGGTGGCAAAAAAAACGAAAGTAAATAAAAAATCAAAGACACCGACTTCCGAAATTAAAGTTATTTTTAACTGTGTAGTGTTTTTTTGGGAGTCGGTTGTTTTTTTTTTTTGTAAAGAGTTTTTTTGCTCGACCCACCCCGTCGCATCGCATTGCCTACCCGCGCTATTACTACGTTTTCACTTAGCGTTCTTTCAGACTTTTTTTCTTTTTGCTCGGCACCTAAGGATCCTAGAGTGATGTTAAATATGTCTTCTATAAGATTTGGGCTATCATTAATGCAAAAAGATTTTTTAAAGTCCGACTGGTAGGGTAGTTCCAGAGATTAGCTCGTTCCTTCACCACATCCCCTTCCGCTACTTCTCCCTCCCCCTCTCACTCACTCTCACACCCCCTTCACCACTTCCCCTTCCCTCTCTCTCCCTCACCACCCCGCTAAAATTTGCTAACCCTTTTCATCCCTTTATACATTCGAAAAACTCTGATACACGTTATTCTTAATTTTTGATCTCAAGTATAAATGCTGAGTTTCAAGTTAATCGGACCGCGCGTTAAAAGTTCTCCATACAAACTTTGATAGCTCCCAGTTCCTCCTTAGAGGGTAGTTTAGTAAAAACTAAAAATGTCAAACTTTATCATTTACTTAGATAAGTGTTCGTGTCAAGTTTCAAGTCTATTAACTGAAAGAATAAGATTTTTCATACAAACTTTCATACCCTATTTGACCCCCTTAGGGATGGAATTTCCAAAAATCCTTCCTTATTCCTTGTCTACATTATAAACGGAACCTCTGTGCAAAATTTCAGCTTTGTAGGTCCAAGGGTTTGGGCTGGGCGTTGATGAGTCAGTCAATCAGTCAGTCAGTCAGTCAGTCAGGACTTCTCTTTTTATTTATATAGATAGATAGAAAAAAAAATCTATTGACCCTTCAGTACGTTAGTACTATTATTTATTCTGTGCTTCAGGTATAATCTTATTTCCCACACAAACACATACTCATTCCTCACTTACTTCACCACTACAGCATTAATACACATTCCTCTATTTCACCATTCATATTATCACGCATACCCACATCCACACCTCAAATCTTCAATCTCCCAAACACACCCTTCCACTCTTATGTAAGTAATAAGTCGAAATATTGTTGCATTAGTGACACACTTTAGTCTTAATTAGTGTATTACAATAGCTGAACACTATCCCCTGAGATACAGGTTCCCGCCTAGTTCAGGGGCTAGGGTCAATAATTTGTGCACCTTTTATGACCACCACACACTTGTCACGTACCTACTTGTTTTACTATGACTTTATTGGTGAGAATAACCAATTTTTTTTTTTTTTATTTTTTTTTTTTTATAGATAATTCGTGAAAATGTGGGAGGAGCTCGTGGCTAAGTAATAACAGCCGCACGGGTCGATCCGTCAGGTTAAGCTACGCTTGCCGGGGTTGGTCAGTGGATGGGTGACCATCTTTACATATCGAGATTCCTCCGTGCCTCGGAAAGCACGTTAAGCCGTTGGTCCCGGCTGTTATTCGTGGATCTTTGACGGTCGTTACGGGTCGTCAGAAGCCCGAAAGTCTGACAACCAGTCTTACCAAGGGGTATCGTATTACCCAGTTACTGGGTTGTGGAGGTCAGACAGGCAGTCGCTCCATGTAAAATACTGGTATTCAGCTGCATCCGGTTAGACTGGAAGCCGACCCCAACATAGTTGGGAAAAGGCTAGGCAGATTGATTGATTGAATTCGTGAAAATGTAGGGAACAGCTCATTTTTTCGCAATTTCGTGTTTGGTGCCATAGTAAAAGTTGTTCATAATGATGAGTGACAATGACCCCTTAAAAGATTGTCACTGTTTGCACTTACACCTTTTTTTTTGTGGATGGGAAATCATCAAATGACTTCTCCCGCTCTGGGTGGAGCGGAAGGGCGTGTCAGACTTTTACTGACTAAAACCCACCCGTGTTCCTTCAGTTGCCTGGCCACGGATTCGTTTGATTTTGTTCGTTCGACGAATCTGCACGAAATCTAACTTGATGATTTTTATGGTTAAAATTATATAAATACATATGTTTTATTGCCATTATCATATTTTGTCAATATACATCCTGACACGGCCCTGCAAATTGCAAAAAAACCAGCCAAGTGCGTGTAGGACCACGCACAATGAAGGGTTCCGTAGTTCAAAAGAATTTATCCAAAAAATAAACCTAACATTGTAATCCCAAAAAAAAAAATTGTATAAATTAATATTAATATTATAAATTAACAATTTTTGGACTTTTTCATTTACTTGTGCTGTAAGACATTGCGTCTTGCCAAATTTCATGATTCTAGGTCAACGGGAAGTACCCTGTTTTGTTTTACTTGCGATTATCAAAATATATCGCATAAATGGCCGTATTTTTTTATTGCTTTGACTTAGAAACTTGATTTTTTTAGAACTCTAAGGGACCATAAACTTATGTATTTGATATTAATTTCAACTTGATACCTCCACGCGTTCCTGAGAAAAAGGGTCTTGACAGACTGACAGACGGACAAACAAGTGATCCTATAAGGGTTCCGTTTTTTCCTTTTGAGGTACGGAACCCTAAAAACCCAAATAAAATTGCATTTCGCGGGCTGTCACTGCGCATCCTCCTTAAAATGCTTAATGTTATTCAAATTCGTAAACCAACGAGTAAGGAAGTATTGGTAATTTTAGTTGTTACAGGGAAAACTGTTTATAATTAGTTATGCATCACAAGCCAATCCTACCGAAGTTTATCAAATCAAAATAATAATCAAAAATATTGTGTTAATGTTACGGGGATAACCACGAAGAATATTGGTTTTCCTAATAATCGTTTGATCAGAAAATGTTGAAAACAGTAACAGGATAAAAATATGTATTTATGTAAGTATTTCGAAACTAATGAGCATCTAGATAGATACAGAGCTAACGACCAAACTCATTACCATACCATGATACGAACAAAACCAGATAAATTGATAGACTAGATGCTCCTGATGATGAACCGGGCTAGGTGGGTAGTAAGTCAGAGATCGGATAATGGGGGGGGGGGTATTTTAGGTAAACCAACTGCATAAGACTGCTTGGAATCTTTGAACTTTCGTTTTTCGATTAGTTTATTTTTTAACTTCGGCAAGGGCCGAAGAGAGAGAAGATCGGTGAGAGAGAGATTTGGCTATACCAGAAAATCTCGACTTTACAGCTTTTCTATTATAGGTAGTTACGTTGGTAGTCCGTCAAAATTGACATAAATACAGGGTGTAAGGGACAGCCCTCCGCAAACTGATAGGGTGAATTCAGTATGTCATAGTAAGATGACCGGTACATGAAATTTTTTCAGGAACGTTAAGGGAATATAATAAACCTGATTTGTTTGTGTTTTTGTGCACAAATCGGAGCGTCTATTACTGGTTGGGAGGGGTAGGTAACAGGTATGGGGTGAGTTCGATGAACTCTGTAGCTAGACAGAAAGTGAACAGCTGATTTCACGCGTCGTTGGTTACAGTATTTCGACATCCATTGCTGGTTTTTTTTTGCTGTTTTTTTTTGCAGTTTTTTTACATAAATGGAGCGCTGCGAACACATAATGCAATTTTACATTGAAATAATGAAAATGTAACTGAAAAAAAATTAGAAAAAATGAAAATTTTCCGGAGAAAATTTCCGGTGGAATATGATTCAAAATGAGGAGTTGAATGCACCCTGTTAGTTTGCGGAGGGCTGTCCCTTACACCCTGTATTTAGAGAAGTGTGTTAAATAGGCAGTCGTCGCATGTAAAATAAGGTAGGTATTCAGCTGTATCCAGTTAGACTGGAAGCCGACTACAACATGTTGGGAAAACCTAACCAGGTGGTGATGATTTAGAGAAGTGTTTTCAGCAAAATTTCGAAAGGTTTTTCAAGATTAGCCTTCCGATCATGGTGCCATTAGGTTTTCGCCACTACCCATCTTTTGTATTTTTAGGATTCCGTACCTCAAAAGGAAAAAACGGAACCCATAAAGGATCACTCGTGTGTCTTTCTGTCTGTCCGTCTCTCACAGCCAATTTGCTCCTGATCTAATGGACCGATTAAATTGAAATTTGGTACACATATGGATTTCTGTGGCTCAAATACGTACGGCTAAAGTAAATATAGTTAAATGAATTTTGAATATGGGCGTCACTTTTAGGGGCAAAGAAGAAAAAAAAAAGTTTTGCAAACTGTACCGTGTGACATATCAAATGAAAGGGCTTACTATGAGGGTCTCCAATGTATTTTCTTTATAATTTTAAAATGTATTGTTTTAAAGTTATTTAACATAGGCACTATGCTGAGTGACACCACATTCCGGCTCGCTACATGTTTGCGTTTGGGGGCTCCTTGCGGGGCTCCGCATCGCTGTCAGTGCGGTGAAGGAGTCGACTGCCTCGGACACCATGGCCTATCCTGCAGCAAAAATGCTGGCCGGAGGGCACGGCACGCCAGCATTAACGACTTCATCCGTCGGGCTCTTGTCACCGCCGGGGTGCCAGCTGTTTTAGAACCTAATAGCCTGGCGCGCGACGATGGGAAGAGACCAGACGGAATGACCATAATGCCTTGGAAGTTGGGTAGGCCTTTGGTGTGGGATTTAACCTGTGTCGACACCCTCGCGCCATCCCATCTTCCTAGCACGGCGTGCTGCGTTGGAGCGGCTGCTGCAGGTGCAGAAAACCTCAAACGGCGCAAATATAACAACCTTATTGGAAGCTATTTGTTTGAGCCGTTTGGGGTTGAAACACTAGGGCCTTGGGGTCCGAGTGCTCATCGAGTATTTCGGGACATCGCCAAGCGGTTGGTCGACTCCACACGGGACCAGAGAGCTGGCCTATTTTTAGCCCAAAGAATTAGCATTGCCATCCAGCGTGGCAATGCCGCCAGTCTTTTGGGCACTTTTCCCACTGACAGCGATGCGGACTAATTTTTTGATGCCCTATGAGCTCTTTTTTATTTTTTTTATACCTACTTGTACATAGTATAAATAATTTAATATTACCATTGATTGTGTTTAAGAAAATAGACGAAAATTTACCATTCCCCCCCCCCTTTTCTCTGAAACTACGGAGCCTAAAATTTTGAAAAATAAATACAGAAAATAGTTCTATAAGAAGTTTGTGGTCCTACATGGTAAATCCCTCAATATTGTGACTATAAAACTTACATTAAATTTACTGTTGGAATGTATGTTCTGTAACATGTGTATATTCTTGGGATAATTTCATACCAACTACAGAACCCTTCATTGTGCGTAGTCCGACACGCACTTGGACGGTTTTTTTTTTTATAATTTTGCACTCTGTAGCAATGCGTCTTTTGGCATCGTAGTGAGTTGAAATTCATTAAGAATAGATAGCTACGTAGCACATCAATCATTTCACTACAAATGATTCCGTGACTGACGGATCACTGTCGTAGGTTCATTCTCATATGAACTCTCTCTCTCTCGAACTCATTATGCACGATCATCGTGGTTACCTATAGTGTCTTCATCTTCAGATTTCGCAGGGATCTCTAATATCACTTTCAATTTTCGATTCACTAGCAGGATCCTGGGTGGCACGGCAGATTGTGACACAGTGTACGATGTTCAAGGTTTTTCTGCTGTAGGTGTAGGTACCTATTACGTAGGTAGATACTATTGCGCGAAGAGTACCTACTTTGCGGGAACTTCGCTTGGTTTTGGTATTTTTAGAGTTCCCTACCTCAAAAGGAAAAAACGGAACCCTTATAGGATCACTTGTTTGTCCGTCTGTCTGTCAGTCTGTCAAGACCGTTTTTCTCAGGAAGGCGTACATGTATCAAGTTGAAATTAATATCAAATACGTAGTCTGTGGTCTCTTGAAGTCCTAAAAGTCAATGCAACAAAAACATACGGCCGTTTATGCGACACATTTTGATACTCGCAAGTAAATCAAAACCTATAGGGTACTTCCCGTTGTTCTAGAATCATGAAATTTGGTAACAAGAAAGGTACAACACAAATAAAGGAAAAAGTCCGAAAATTGTTAATTTATAATTCTATCACATAAAAAAAATGTTGAAGTCTGTCAGTCTGTCAAGACCCTTTTTCTCAAGGATGCGTGGAGATATCAAGTTGAAATTAATATTTAATACGTAAGTCTATTGTCTCTTATAGTTCTAGAAAAATAAAGCGTTTAAGTCAACGCAATCAAAAATACGGCCATTTTGCGACACATTTTGATACTATGGTGCTATGCGACGAGGTGGGTCCAGGGTTGCCAACTTAGTTGATCAGAAAATCCGGGAGGTGTTCATTTTTTTATAAAAATATTAAAAAATATATAAATTTGCATTTTTAGGGTTCCGTACCTCAAAAGGAAAAAACGGAACGCTTATAGGATCACTTCGTTGTCCGTCTGTCTGTCTGTCTGTCTGTCTGTCTGTCTGTCTGTCAAGACCCTTTTTCTCAGGAACGCGTGGAGGTATCAAGTTGAAATTAATCTAAAATACGTAAGTCCATGGTCCCTTAGAGTTCTAAAAAAATCAAGCTTCTAACTTAACGCAATAAAAAAATACGGCCATTTATGCGACATATTTTGATACTCGCAAGTAAATCAAAACCCTAAGGTACTTCCCGTTGACCTAGAATAATGAAATTTGGCAAGAGGCAAGGTCTCCCAGCACAAATAAAGGAAAAAGTCCGAAAATTGTGAATTTGTAATTTTATATATATTAAAAAAAAATGGGATTCAATGTTACTTAAGTTTGTTTTTGGGATAAATTATTTTCTACTACGGAACCCTTCATTGTGCGTGGTCCGACACGCACTTGGCCGGATTTTTTTTAAATAGCACTTAACTAAAATCCTATTTTTTACTTTGTCCATTTTGCATAAAATATTCCAGCGTGGACATAGAATGAAAATTCTAAAAATGGTATTTTTAAGTATTCTTCTATTGATACACGCTAAAAGATGAACTTTTAGCGTGTAGGTATCAATAGAAGAATACACAAACTATCGGAAGATCCCCGACGGCAGGTCCGCGGCTGATTCAACAACAACGTAATTTGGCAACGTAATTTCGGTCGTAATGTGTCGTCAGTAATTCAGTCTCTCCACACTCAAACATTCTTTCGAAGGTGTAAACACTGAAATAACTTTCGAAGGTTTATTGCTGTTAAAGAGTTCACAAAGTAACGTTTAGAGCTATCGCTAAAATGAGAAAATGATGGAAATGGAATGTAAAACAGACTCCAATGCGATCTCAATACATAAATCAATTATGCGATATAAAATGCAGAACTTCGTTGATGACAAAGAGTTTTTTTGGAATGGCTTCGAAAATTTACAATAAAATACCCGATAGTATAAAAAATATGCCCCTATCAAAGTATAAGAAAGCTCTCTCCTCGCTATTAATTGAAAAATGTTATTATACTGTTCCAGATTTTAAAAATGATAATTTTTAATATTTTTTAGTTTATTTTTTGTTTTATTTAGTTTTTAAGTATTTTAGTTTAGGTACTTTATAATAGGTCTTTACCTATGAAATTGCCGTTTTGTATGAAAAAATTTAAACGAATTTTTTTCATGTATTTTTTATTTGTATTAATCGAAGTAATCACCCATGCAATCAATGCATCTTTGCCAACGCAGTGGCAGTTTATTGATGCCCTTCTTAAAGAAATCAGCTGGTCGGGAGGCAACAAATTCTTCAAAGGCATTTTGTACTGCCTCTGGGGTATTGAATTTTTTTCCCGCCAAGAAGTTATCCAAATTCTGGAAAAAGTAGTAGTCTGTAGGCGCAAGGTCTGGTGAGTAGGGCGGATGACGGAGAGCTTCCAACCCCAGTTCTTGCAACTTGGAGACCGTCTGCTGTGCAGTATGAGGTCGCGCGTTGTCGTGCAGGAGCAGCGGAGACGAGCGATTGACCAATGCTGGTTGGAGATGTGCCAGCTTCTCCATCATTGTGTTCAGTTCTTCAGAGTACACATCTGCAGTAATGCTCACCCCGTTTGGTAAGAAGCTGTGATGAATCACACCGGCGCTAGACCACCAAACAGTGACCATCACTTTTCTAGGGGTAAGTTTTCGTTTAGGGCATTGTTTAGGTGCTGAACCAGGATCCAACCAACTTGCTGAGCGCTTGCGGTTATCAAACAGAATCCATTTTTCATCGCAGGTAACAATGCGGTTCAAAATTCCTTCATTTGTGTGTCTGTTGAGCAGTGCAAGGCACGTCTCGACGCGTACTTCGCGCTGGCGATCATTGAGTTCGTGGGGCACCCATTTGTCAAGCTTTTTTACCTTGCCAATTTGACGCAAATGGACCAATATTGTTTTGACGCTAACGTCGAAAGCTGCTGCTAATTCAGCCGTAGATTGTGTATCATCAGCTTCCACAATCGCCTTTAATTCGTAATTGTCGACCAAAGTCTTCGGACGACCGCGAGGTTCATTTTTCAGGTCGAAATTTCCAGAACGGAAGCGAGCAAACCAATAACAGGTGGTGCGTTGGTTTGTAGTGTTAGCTCCGTAAACGTCGTTGATGTTGCGTGCCGCTTGTGCCGCGTTGCTGCCACGACGGTACTCATATTCCATAATTACTCGAATTTTTAACGTATCTATGGTGACGAAAAAGATTGAAATGCGATGAAAATGTAACACTAATCAATAAACAATTAATGACTACTTTTGGAAAAAAAATCCATGTTTTTAAAATAAAATTAATTTGAAATTAGAATTCTTAGCCAAACAAAAATTATTTTGATTTGAAATGGCCAGTACTGCAGAACGGCAATTTCATAGGTAAAGACCTAATATTTGTACGCCTTCACGGCAAAACGTAGCGCCCAAATATGTTAACCTAACACCTATCAACGTGTAACGTTAAATGCGCAAAACCTCTTAAGGGGTCATTGTACTCATCATTATGAACAACTTTTACTATGGGACCAAACCTAAAATCGCGAAAAAAAAAATCAGCTGTTCAGTACATTTTGACGAATTATGCGAACAGAACTGAACAGCTGATTTTTATTTCGCGATTTTAGGTTTGGTCCCATAGTAAAAGTTGTTCATAATGATGAGTACAATGACACCTTAAGAGGTTTTGCGCATTTAACGTTACACGTTGTATGTAAATACCTATGTTTTACAAATAAATATTCTGATTCTGATTCTGATTCTGAAATGAGTGCAGGCGAATGCACCCGGTTGCTGTTCGAATATGCACTGAGATCGCTGGTGCGACCGTAATGTATCGCTAGGTCAGCAAACGTGGTCGATTGCAATAATTGCATCGAACAAATAGCATTGCAGGCGTAATCATGCCGAACTTTTGTCGCGGAACTTCCGCATAGTGTGTTTAGACACTAAAATTGTCTATTATATAATTCTATCTAGAATAGATTTGTGAATATTATTTTTAAGGGTGGGATTATTAGACTTTATTGAATATTTATAGAATAATTATTTAACTATCTATAATCTAAAATAATTGGATGATCTACAGGACTTAAAATAAGGACTTATAAGAGTCCGCCTTTAGATATATTTCATTATTCAAGCTGATTGGTACCTAATGGAGGTTTTAAAATTTTGACTTAAGGTAATGATTTTATTTCGTTTTTTTATGTTATTTTCCGAAAAACCATCTTTAGACAGCTATTATTTAAACACATATTAGGTACCACAATTAGACTATTTATAGATATAATTGGTTTAAGGCTTGGATATAAGTATAGAGGCTTCCATTTGGGTAGATTTTATTATTTTAAGTTAGAAAATTCGAATTCGTTTATGAGCAAAAAAAGTAGTTAGGTACTTAGTAATGTTATAAATAAGGAAAATTGTTACAAATGCGATGGTTAGTGTAGTGTAGGGACCATGTCATTAAGTTTATCATAACAAAATATTGTTTTGATCGCATTTAGGGGGATAACCACAAATAACAATGGTTTTCCTAATAATCGTATGATCTATTTGTTTGGCTTTATACATATAGAACGTCCAAAATCAATTACACTAATGAAACACATTTAATAATTAATAATATCTGATTGAGCTTGCACCCTGTGCCCGATACCGGTGGGCTACTAGGTATTTTTTATATTTTTATATACCGGATGACTTTTTTTACCGTCTCGAAAAAAAATGAGTATATTAGGTGATCGGAGTGGAAGCCTATGGCATACCTTAACTTTTTAATTTTTTTTTTTTTTTAAATCAAAGAAATCAAAAATTCAAATCATAAGCAGGCTGCATATGATTTGAATTTCGATATTTTTAAACGATGTATTATTTTTTTTTTTTTCAAAATTTCTGTTTTTCTGGTACAAAAATGAAAAGTTTACATCGAATTTGTTCTATTTATTGGTAGTTACTTAGATATTTTTTCCGTCTAAGCTATTAAAAAAAAAAAAACTAGTTATGCCATAGACTTCTACTCTGTTCACCTAATTTTTTTTCGAGACGGTAAAAAAAGTCATCCGGTATTTTTTAGAAATTTTTAATAATGTTTTTTATAAGAAAAAAAAAATAAACAAAATAATAAATTATTGTTTCCCACTGTAGGGCAAAGGCTTCTTCTAATAGAAAGAAGGCATATGAGTATCGATCACGACGCCCATCACTCACGCTTGCACTCACACTCACGATTCCATAATCCCCCCTCGCTTTACATGCATGACTGCATATTTGTCCACACGAAAATCCATCCTGATGGCGCTACTGAAGGTTTCTGTTAACATACTTTTTGTTTTCAAAAAAATGTATAGAACTGGTATAAAAATGATAATATCTCCAGAACCGCAAAAATAACGGGAATATCCTTGCACACGGTTATATAACTATTTATTTATGATTTTTGAGATACTTTTTAGAACTAGATCTTTTGCGGTTTTTTTTTTAAACCTTAACAAAGTTAAGTTGAAAAAAGTTAATGACCTCCGGGATATTTTTTTTTTCGCTTGAATTAAAAATGCTTATTTTTGTTAGGTGTTTCGAGTCATATTTATTAGATAGCTGGCGGAGCTGGGTGTATCTTGCCCAATGTCCTTTAAATTTAAAAAAAAATATTTTTATAAAAAAATGAACAGCTCCCAGATTTTCTGATCAACTGAGTTGGCAACCCTGGACCCACCTAAAAAAAAAAAAAAAAGAAAAGAAATACGTTTATTTGCGGTAAACATGACGCAAAACACAACAGAATAAAATAACAATTTGTAAAACAAGTTTGGGGAAAATATGCGTCACATCTACGCAAAACCCTCCTCCTCGCACCTCGCACCTTGCACCTCGTCGCATAGCAACGCCTATCCGCGATTACTTCGTTTTCACTAGGCTAGGCTAGGGCCCTTAGGAGCCGGGCGTGATGTTAAATAGCCTATAAAGGCTCTTACAGACAGAGGCGATATCGCGAGCGATATTGTGATATTATCGCGTCGCAGATATCGCGAGCGATATTGTGATATTATCGCGTCGCAACACGTACGCGACACGTCGTCGCGACGCGATATCGCCTCTGTCTGTAAGAGCCTTAATACTTCCGCATCGCCTGCTGCGCTATTACTTCGTTTGCGTTTAGCGTTCTTTCTGACTTTTTTCCCTTTTTGCTCGGCTCCTAAGGGCCCTAGCGTGATGTTAAATAGCCTATAATCCTTCCGCATCGCCTACCCGCGTTATTACTTCGTTTGCGTTTAGCGTTCTTTCTCACTTTTTCCCTTTTTACTCGGCTCCTATTACCAAGGGGTCTTAAAAATCAAAAGTGGGGCTACTAGGGCATGTGGGGTATCATATGAAAGAACGCTGTTTGCACATTCTCAAACATTTTTTTTATTTTTTTAGGCTGCATAGTTTTCGACTTTTGATGAAAAATGTAAAAAAATACCGTCCCCCCCCCCCCCCCCCCGCCCCCCTTTTCTCCGAAGTTTGCAACGAGAAAAATCTGAAATTATTCTATGTGATAGAAGTTTATGTAAAGATAACAGGAAAAATAAAACGATGTCTCTAAATAGCACACTTTTTCAGAAATCGGAACGGAACCCTGGCTCTTGACCGGTCTTTTTTCCTTTTTACTCGGCTCATAAGGGCCCTAGCGTGATGTTAAATAGCCTATATCCTTCCGCATCGCCTGCCCGCGCTATTACTTCGTTTGCGCTTAGCGTTCTTTTTGACTTTTTCTTTTTTGCTCGGCTCCTAAGGGCCCTAGCGTGATGTTAAATAGCCTAAGTATAATTATACTTCCGCATCGCCTGCCGGCGCTATTACTTCGTTTGCGCTTAGCGTTCTTTTTGACTTTTTCTTTTTTGCTCGGCTCCTAAGGGCCCTAGCGTGATGTTAAATAGCCTAAGTATAATTATACTTCCGCATCGCATGCCCGCGCTATTACTTCGTTTGCGCTTAGCGTTCCTTTTGACTTTTTCTTTTTTGCTCGGCTCCTAAGGGCCCTAGCGTGATGTTAAATAGCCTAAGTATAATTATACTTCCGCATCACCTGCCCGCGCTATTACTTCGTTTGCGCCTAGCGTTCTTTTTGGCTTTTTCTTTTTTGCTCGGCTCCTAAGGGCCCTAGCGTGATGTTAAATAGCCTAAGTATAATTAAACTTCCGCATCGCCTGCCGGCGCTATTACTTCTTTTGAGCTTGGCGTTCCTTCTGACTTTTTCCTTTTTGCTAGGCTCCTTAAGGTCACTAGCGTGATATTAAATAACCTCAATTGGGATAAAAAAATGAAAAAATCTTTTTGCATTTCGCCACTCCCACACTCCCACACGTGCGCGAGGACCTTTGCCTCCAGATCCCACGGCGGCAACCCTGAAATATGAAAAAAAAATCTGCTGTTCTCTACAAAGTGCAAAACCTACGCGATCAAAATGTACGAGACAGCTGATTATGATATATTTTTTAATATGTTATAGTACCTAAAGACTTGGTACTATAACATGGGATGTAGGTATTTAAAAACTGAACTATCTGTGTTGTAGTGATGGCAATTAATGCGATTTAGAATAAATTTCATTAGCATGCGAATTCTTGAGTCTTAGCATACGAAATGCTATTGCTATGCTATTTGCTAATATGACGATAATTAATAATAATCAAGTATGTGAATTTTGTTAATATGTGAATTAAAGAGCGCGTTTGCTGTTTTTAAGAATCGCGCGGCACGCACGTGCCACACAAAATCACAAATTATTATTAACAATACAATCACACGCATTCATTCAGTATACGATCCTAAGTACGAGCTAATCGAAGATAAAGAGCTAATAATTGCTTGACTTCATTCTTCGCACCACCAAATTGCTAATAATTTCACTTGCGAACGTAGTCAGGGTCACGTGAAACAGATAGATTTAGTAGTTCCAACTTTTCGTGGGTGTGACAGAGAGCGCACACTGCACCTGCGCGCTGTCAACCTATGAAGTATGAAGGGATGAATAATAATTCATTTCACATTTCACAGAAATTCGCAACTACATTTCATTTGCTAAATGCTAAATAAGCATTCGCATGCTAACAATGAATGCGAATGCTAATTAATCCATCACTACTGTGTTGCGGGATGGTTGCGGGCGTTGCGGGTTGATTTGTCAGTTCTCAGTTGTCACAATTGTGACACTGTCAAATTGTCATTATGTCATTTGTCATGTCAATCAAAATCAAACAATTTTGTTATTGCTTAATGCTTTGTTGTTGTGGCTTTCGAAAATATTTCACAATTTTTATGGTTTACTAACGAAAATGCCTCCAAAAAAGAAAAATGTGGATATTACGTCAAAAGAAGAGCTGTCCAAGTTAGATAAAGAAGTAAATACTACAAAAATACTGTAACTTATACATAACCTCTTCATGTCTCATTTCACAATATTTTATCACATTTACAGGACCTTATTGCGAGAATTATCCAACTGGAAGCTCATAATTTACAGCTGAAAAATATTATAAGCAAGAAATTACCAGCAACTTGTAAAAAAGACGCGAAAGAAGAAAAAAGCCAGTTGGACTTTAGCAAGTAAGTTCCTTAGAAATTTATTTACATAGTAAGTAATACACGGAGGTTAGACACCCAAAAGGGAAATAATAGATTAAGTAAGTGTGCTTTCTTTTTATAGCCAATTCAATCTGCCTACCCTTTTCCCAACTGTGTTGGGATCGGCTTCCAGTCTAACCGGATGCAGCTGAATACCAGTATATTACATGGAGCGAGCGAGAGCCTATCTGACCTCCACAACCCAGTAACTGGTTAATATGTTACCCCTTGGTAAGACTGGTTGTTTGACTTTCGGGCTTCTGACAACCCGTAACGACTGTTAAATATCCACAAATGACAGCCGGGACCAATGGCTTAACGTGCTTTCCGAGGCACGGAGGAGTCTCGGTATGTAAAGATGGTCACCCGTCCATGGACCAACCCTGTCAAGCGTAGCTTAACCTGACAGATCGACCGGTGCGGCTGGAATTACCTAGCCACAAGCTCCTCCCCTCTTATAGCCAATTATACAACTTATTGAATTTTTTTAATTTTAAAGACATACCAATTTTGGCCATCTCAAACAAACACTCATAATATAAGTAATAATAATGTACACAACGCATCTTCTTCAGGGAATAAAAGCATGATGAAATCTTATTCATTCCCAGATGCCACTTCCGTCGAGTCCTACTCCAAATCCTCTACTTTGGTTGGGACTACAACGGTTTTGTGGTTCAAGAAGACACCAACCAGACTATTGAGCACCATCTCTTCCACGCATTGATGAAATCATGCTTGATACAAAGTAGAGAGACATCAAATTACCATCGGTGCGGACGGACTGACAAAGGTGTCAGTTCTTTTGGGCAGGTATGTAGGTGTAGGTATGTATATGGGGTGTTGGTGTGCGAAGGGGTGTAGGTGTGATTGTGGCTAAGTAATAACAGCCGCACTTAAAGCTTGCAGGGGTTTAGTTTGTGGGTGGGCGACCATCTTTACAAACCGAGACTCCGTGCTTCGGAAATCACGTTAAACCGTAGGCCCCGACTGTCATTCTTGGATGACAGTCGTTACGGGTCGTCAGAAAGTCTGACCAAGGGGTATCATATTACCCAGTTACTAGGTTGTACAAATGTTCAAAGAGTGATTCAAATACATATGTTGATTTAAAATATTTAATTCAATATTTCAATATAGAGCTTGATTATTAACAAAATTATCTCCTTTTTCATTTAGATTTTATAACAGTTTTAGATTTTAAGCACATTGAAAACAAATTTTCTGATGCTTACCTTAAACTCCTGAAAACTGTAGGTTAATTATGACTTTACTGCCTACGATGTACGCATCTGTACAACCTACTATGTCCGCAATGCATGCATCCTTATCACTCTCGAGTCAAAAATGATAATCTGTCTCTTTTTATGGCAAACTAGCTGACCCGACAGACGTTGTCCTGTCCCAATTTCAATATTCCCATATAAAATCCACTTTCTGGACAGACATTGTCCTGTCCCAATTTCAATATTCCCATATAAAATCCACTTTCAGTTTTCCAGAATTTTCAAATTTTCCCGGCAACTTTTCCAATTTTTCTCATCGTTTAAACCTTCCCTGGACTACGTCAAACATTTCAAAACCAAAATCAGCTAAATCGGCCCAGCCGTTCTTGAGTTATAAAGTTACAACGAAAAGTGGCATTGATTTTTATAGTTTTAGATTATAAGAATTAATAAAAATAATTTTACTGAAAAATGCTAATAAATCCACATTATATTATATTGTAGGTATAATTTGTACTTTTATTAAATACACACAATGGCATTTTTGTTGTTTTTGTAATTGAGTAGGTAAGTACCTACACGTGACTTGACAGTGTTTAGCTCGTCGCCCTGCTTGACGTGGAGTAAAGACAAAACGGCCCCATTGGGACGTTTCAAACACACAAACTCAAACACACTCTTCAGCTTTATTATACTTAGTAGTAGTTTTTGAAAAACAACGAAAAAATAAAAAACTTGTTTACAAAACCAAAGACACCCGAGTTTCGAAGTTGGTTGTATTTTTTGCAAAAAAGTTTTAAAAATAAAAATCTTTTATACAAAAAAAAAAACAACCGACTTTCAAAAAAAATACTTAAGTACTACAAAGTGAAAAATAACTTTAATTTCGGAAGTCAGTGTCTTTGGATCTGTATTTTAGTTTTTTGCCACCGACTTCCGAAATTTTTCACTTTGTAGTATTTTTTTTGAAAGTCAGTTGTTTTTTTTTTTTTTTTTTTTGTAAATAAGTTTTTTATTTTTCACTTTTTAGTAGGTCAGTTTGTAATTTATCTAAGTTACAATAGCCTAATGTCAACTGCTCATCACCTTTTACAAAATTTTGTTTTCCCCAATACAATCAATCTGCCTAGCCTTTTCCCAACTATGTTGGGGTCGGCTTCCAGTCTAACCGGATGCAGCTGAATACCAGTATTTTACATGGAGCGACTACCTATCTGACCTCCACAACCCAGTTAGTGGGTAATACGATACCACTTGGTAAGACTGGTTGTCAGTCTTTTGGGCTTCTGACGACCCGTAACGACTGTCAAAGATCCACGAATGACAGCCGGGACCAACGGCTTAACGTGCTTTCCGAGGCACGGAGGAGTCTCGTTATATAAAGGTAGTCACCCATCCACGGTCAAGCGTAGCTTAACCTGACGGATCGACCCTTGCGGCTGTTATTACTTAGCCACGAGCTCCTCCGTGTTTTAAAAATTAATATCAAAATCAAAAATCATTTATTAAAATTAGAAAGAAAGAAAAAATGTTTATTTGCGGTAAACATGACGCAAACTACAACAGAGTAAAATAATTATTTAAAAACAAATTGGGAGAAAATATGCGTCACATCTACGCAAAACGGCCACCGCTCAGCATAATGCCGCGACCCCATGCAAAATGGAGCCCCAGCGCTGGTTTTCAGCGATAGCCGGCGTTGACGCAATAACGTCGACCGGTGCAGCATGTAACAAATAATATGCAAATATAAAATAAATAAAAATATGTGTATAAATAAAATAATTAAAAATATGTGTATGAATATACGCTTCTAAAAGTATGGACCAAATATACCGAGAATGGCAACATTCGAGCATTCCGTTCCGCGACAGCACCGACTCCCACGCCGCAGAATGCGTTATCTGTGCGCGCAGCTGTCAGCGGAAATATTAGACTTTATTGACATAATAATACTACTTAATCTGTGGACATAATATTTTAAACATGAAATTAGGCTGAGAGAGACAGTCGCTCCTTCACTTTTAAATCACTAAGCGCGTCATGTGACGATAAAATCATTGTCACAAGGTTGAAATTGCAATTAATAAAAAAGTACTTAAGACGCGGACTGACTACGATTTTAAACGGCACACAACCGCGTAATCTATTGTCACCATTAGCCGGCTTGAAATAAGGTTGAAAATTGAAAATAATATTTGTGTTGCCGACATGTGACTAAGCTGAAAATTTGCATTTATTTTCCCAGTTTTCTTTAGATTATTCAGAATATACACAATAAATTAAATAATTATCCGGTTAAAGTTTAAAAAAAAGTCTAATTCTATTAAATTCTTCAAAAAATGAATGTCGTTATCCCTGAAAATACAGAGATGTTCAACGCTAAAGCTTATTTTTGTGGAGCAATTTCCAAATTTTTTATTGGTAATATCAAACTATTTTTTACTATTCTATTCGGTTAACACATTTTTCTTTAAACCCTTCTCTGTCCACTGTATTTTTTGCGTCGGATAGTTTCATTGCGTTACGTCATACTCGACAATCCAAGAAACCAATTTTTGTGAATATTGAGCTAACACCGCGACTTAAGTATATCTTTTTTACAGGTTATTTCAATATCATTGCGCAGTAAATTCCCGTTGACGCAGCAGAACTCACAGCAATCCATAGACAATGAAATGCCGTATTGTAAAATATTAAACGGGCTACTGCCTAAAGATATTAGAGCCGTTGCCTGGATCCCTATACCGGAGGATAAGCCGGAATATAGTGCACGGTATGACCATTTTGTTGCATTCCTGTTATTTTTTCAGATTATCCTTTCAATCCAATCAATTCCTTCAATTCAATCTGCCTAGCCTTTTCCCAACTATGTTGGGAAATACTGGTATTCAGCTGCATCTGGTTAGACTGGAATCTAACCAGATGCAGCTGAATACCAGTATTTTACATGGAGCTAATGCCTACCTGACCTCCACAACCCAGTAACTGGGTAATACGATACCCCTTGGTAAGACTGGTTGTCAGACTTTCGGCCTTCTGACGAGCCGTAATAACGGCTTAACGTGCTTTCCGAGGCACGGAGAAGTCTCGGTATGTAAAGTTGGTCACCCATCCACGGACCAACTCCGGCAAGCGTAGCTTAACCTGATGGATCGACCCGCGCGGCTGTTATTACTTAGCCACGAGCTCCATCAGATTATCCTTCAGGTCCTCGCAAATAGCAAAAAAACACAAAATGCAAAATGCTCTAGTTTTGCATTGATAAATCGATATCAAACTAAACCTCAACTGAAATAGAGTTCAAAGTAGCGTGCAAGAAATGATCAAAGTAGCGTGCAAGAAATGATCAAAGTAGCGTGCAAGAAATGATCAAAGTAGCGTGCTAGAAATGATCAAAGTAGCGTGCTAGAAATGATCAAAGTAGCGTGCAAGAAATGATCAAAGTAGCGTGCTAGAAATGATCAAAGTAGCGTGCAAGAAATGATCAAAGTAGCGTGCAAGAAATGATCAAAGTAGCGTGCAAGAAATGATCAAAGTAGCGTGCAAGAAATGATCAAAGTAGCGTGCAAGAAATGATCAAAGTAGCGTGCAAGAAATGATCAAAGTAGCGTGCAAGAAATGATCAAAGTAGCGTGCAAGAAATGATCAAAGTAGCGTGCAAGAAATGATCAAAGTAGCGTGCAAGAAATGATCAAAGTAGCGTGCAAGAAATGATCAAAGTAGCGTGCAAGAAATGATCAAAGTAGCGTGCAAGAAATGATCATCTGTGGCGTGCAAGAAATTATCAAAGTAGCGTGCAAGAAATTATCAAAGTAGCGTGCAAGAAATGATCAAAGTAGCGTGCAAGAAATGATCAAAGTAGCGTGCTAGAAATGATCAAAGTAGCGTGCAAGAAATGATCAAAGTAGCGTGCAAGAAATGATCATCTGTGGCGTGCGTTCGAGCATGTTTTTGTAATTGCTTAAGGATGATGTGCAGTGGTAGCCCGCGAAATTCAATCATTTTTGGGTTTTTTGCAATTTGCAAGTCCGTGTCAACACGAAATCTAACTTAGAGAGATGTATTGATGATTTTTATGGTTAAAATTATGTAAACACATATGTTTTATTGCCGCGTATCATACTTTGATCAAGATACAAACTGACACGGACCTGCAAATTGCAAAAAATAAATTGAATTTCGCGGGCTACACAGCGCAATCACCTTAAAGTTGTTAATCTACAATTTATTAATCATCATAATATGAAGTAGCATGAACTTCCATGTTGTAACCAGGGACCGTACAACCCCAGTTAAAAGTAAGTCTATCGAAGGGGTAAGGCGATTATGAGGTTACCTTTAACATGTGTAACTCCTTGAATGGGTTTTAGCCTTGAAACCCAGTAAAAGGGTTATCCCTTCAATATTGATAACCCATTGATTGTGTTCTATACTTGAAACCCAGTGAAAGGGTTACCCCTTCATTAAGATTACCTATATAATATGAAGGTTTTGTTTGGGTTACCATATTAGCTATTTGCAACGTATGCCCATCATCGAGAGATCATATTACATTGCTCCGAGTCGGAATGTTACACTGTTATCGTTTTTAACCACCCACGTTTTGGGTGGGGGTTACCCACATATCGTATAGATTTTTGTTTAACTGCTTAGAAAAACCCTGTCGAAAACCCTTTCAACGGAATCCCAAAATGGTCCTTCAAGCCATTCAAAAGGGTTACCTACATCGTATGGGTTTTTAATTAACTGCTTAGAAAAACCTTAACTTTCAATGAGTAACCAAAATGGTCCCTGGGATCTCATAACCGCGTGTTCGTATCTTTTCTGAAGAAAGATGTTTACCGAAGTGCATACCTTTTCTGGTTTAACTGATATATTTATTATTGTTTTCAGATTCGACTGCAAGAAACGCACATACAAATACTACTTCCCTCGCTCCTCATTGGACATCCAAGCGATGCGTTCAGCCTGTGCCCTCCTGATTGGGTCAAATGATTATCGCAATCTGTGTAAAATGGATGTTGGTAACGGAGTGGTCCAGTTCCGCAGAGAGATACTCAGAGCTGATGTGTTACCAGTTGCCAATGATATGGATAGCGGACTGCGTAAGTTCAATTTAATAAATTATAAGCATTTCATCATCATTCTCCTGCCCTTATCCCAATCTATTTGGGGTCGGCGCAACATGTCCTTTTTTCCATACTTCTCTATTAGTCGTCATCTCGGTAGTCACCCCCTTTCTAGCCATGTCACCTTTCACACAGTCCATCCATCGTTTCTTTGGTCTTCCCCTACTCTTATAGCCATCGACATTCATACTCCAAACTTTCCTCACGACATTTTCCTCATTCCTCCGCATCACATGCCCATACCATGGCAACCAATTTCCGCATAACTTTTCAGTCACCGGTGCCACTTTAAAACTTCCTTATGTACTCATTTCTTATTCTATCCATTCGTGTAACACCACACATCCCTCTTACTATTCTCATCTCAGCTGCATGCAATTGCTTTTCATTCATCCCTTTTGTGGCCCAACAGTCTGATCCATACAAGACAGCAGGTCTAACCATTGTTTTATATATCTTCCCCATACGATTAAGGGGAATGCCGGAGTCGCAAATTGTTCCTGTGACCTGCCGCCATTTCATCCATCCAGTGTTAATACTGTGCTTATAACCGTCCGATCTACTTCGCCATCGCTTTGCACGAGTGAACCGAGATACCGAAAGCTACATTAATTATAAGCATTTAACTTCTTTAAATAAAGGCGCTTTTCTGTCTGTCTGTGCGTAAAGCTTTAGATCTTTTAAACTGCGCAATGAATTTTATGCTGTTTTCACCGGGTCCGTTGACTAATGTCAGATTCTAGACATGTCAGACCCATCCCTTAAAGTAATTAATACGGAAGATTTATGTGTAATGTTTCGGCTTGTGGCTAAGTAATAACAGCCGCACGGGTCGATCGATTAGGTTAAGCTATGCTTGCCGTGGTTGGTCCGTGGATGGGTGACCATCTTTACATACCTAGACTCCTCCGTGCCTCGGAAAGCACGTTAAGCCGTTGGTCCCGGCTGTCATTCCTGGACCTTTGACAGTCGTTACGGGTCGTCAGAAGCCCGAAAGTCGGACAACCAGTCTTACCAAGGGGTATCGTATTACGCAGTAACTGGGTTGTGGAGGTTGGATAGGCAGTCGCTCCATGTAAAATACTGGTATTCAGCTGCATCAGGTTAGACTAGAAGTCGACCCCAACATAGTTGGGAAAAGGCTAGGCAGAAGACGATGTGTAATGTTGGATTTATTACAGAAATCTTGATGATTAGATAATTATGTCGATGTTTTTTTCTTTTATCCAGCCACGTCAATGTACTACCTTCTGATCGAGGGTAACGCGTTCCTCTGGCACCAGATACGGTGCATCATGGGAGTACTACTCCTCATTGGTGGGAGGAAGGAGTCTCCTGAAGTTATTAGCGAGTTATTAGATGTAGAGAAACGTCCCAGGTATGATCATTTTAACTACTATTTTTCCTGAGCGAGTCCCATCTTTTCTCCTTTCTTATTAGAGTTCCGTACCAAAATGGTAAAAAAGGAACTCTTATGGTTCAGTCTATCTGTCTGTATGTCACAACTGGATAACTCAAGAACTACTAATGCTATCAACTTGAAATTTGGAACAGTTTTAGATGATGTTTGCCGAACTATTTTGCAAATAAGAAAGAAATAAAAATATTTATATTTTTTTGAAGGGTGTCTTAAAAATTCAAAGTGGGGCTACTAGGGCATGTGGGGTATTTGCATATTAGTTACTGATGCATATATATTTTTTTTAAAGCGACCTGTTAAGGGACTGCATATTGCAAAAAAAAATAAGATTTTTTTATTTCACGGGCTACCCTGTCGCTAACTATCTGTGTGCCAAATTTCATACGAATCCGTTTAGCCGTTTTTGCGTGATTGAATAAAAAACATCCAAACATGTTCACAAACTTTCACATTTATAATATTAGTAGGATTTATTTAAGTCTTCATCCGTTTAGGCCGTGAAAAAGTCTGACAACCAGCCCCTTTAGCATGAACCCTCCACTAAGGATGAGAGTGCCCTGGAAAAAAACCCTTTTCAAGACTTTCACGACATAAACCAAAAGTCATGCCAAACTTAAAAAAGGACGTTGTGATATAGTAGCCCCTACATACCCAGCACGTTCAATTTTTGCAAGTCGCCAAAATGTAACGCAAGCCCCACGAGTTTATAATAAAGTAAATCGCATACTTAAGATTTACCCTATGCAGCTGTATGAGTGTAAGAGGACATTGACGGAGTGGCTCTTCACGCTAAATTATGATGCCGTGGAAGACATTTTGGCGACTACGGGTTGAATGTCATGCATGCAGACACACACACACATACACACACATACATACACACACATACACACACACATACACACACATACACTCATAGCCATTCATACACACACACATATACACACAAAATATACATTCACAAACGCACATTTATACAAAACACACTCTAGTTTTCACATACTGCCATTATCACGATTTTCATTTTTTTTTATGTTTTTTATTTTTCATTTTCTCTTTTTAATAGTTTTATAAAAATGTGTAATTATATACCTCACTAGCACAACAAATCAATTGTTAATCAATCAAGGAGGAGCGAGGTTTATCCCATCACAAGTATCTTCGGATTACTTTCTGGGAAACCCCGGCAACTTAATTGTATAGATTTAAGATAATAAACACATTTTTTTTTTTTTTTTTTTTTTTTAAGCCGATGAAGATTTAAATGGTATAATAATAATAAAAATAATAATAAAATATATTTTATTGACATAAAAATGGAGTTACATTTACAATTGAAGCCCTGACTCCTGAGCTAGGTGGTACCTGTGTTACAGGAGTCAGTGTCTTCACCCGATTTTGGAACATTAACAGTTTATGCAACAAAATTAAAATAATAAATCAAAAAACAAATGAAAATTAGTGCATGCATGCTCTTGAGTGGTGTGTATGTGAGTGTGTTGTATTTTGTGTGTGTGAGGGTGTGCGTGTGTGTGTGTATTTGTATGAGTGGTTGTACTTGGTGACTGGACTTTGGGTTAAATATCTGATTTCATTTACCTTAAATACTATTTAATTATCACGTGTATAATCCTACAATATTAATGGTATAATCCTACAATATTAAAATGTAAATGTTTGTGAAGGTGTTTGTCACTCAATCACGCAAAAACGGCAGAATGGATTTGGATGAAATTTGGCACATAGATAGTTTATAACCTGGATTAACACATAGGATCATTTTTATCCCGGTACTAGGTTCCCGTGGGATAATATTCGACATCCACGCGGGCGATATATTACATAGATAAAAGTTTCGATAACACATACCTACGCTACTTTTTATCTCGGTCTACGCGGGTGAAACCGTAATAATTTGATGATAATAAATTGCTAGATTGAAGGAATCACCTTAAATATTATGTTCTGTTCTTTTTTTCAGAAAACCGCAGTACAATATGGCATTAGATGTACCACTAAACCTGTTCCACTGTTCCTACGATCTGCCAGACTCTGGTTGGAGGTATGACAAGGATCAGCTGTCGGAAGTGTTGGCTCACCTGCAAAGCGAATGGACACTTCAAAATATCAAGTTGGTATTCCTTCTATATAAATAACTAGCTTTTCCCAGCGGCTTCGCCCGCGTGGATGTCGAAAAATATCCCACTCCTTTCCTTATTCCTTGTCTACAATATAAACGGAACCACTGTACAAAATTTCAGCTTTCTAGGTCATTGATGAGTCAGTCAATCAGTCAGTCAGTCAGTACTTCTCTTTTTATTTATTAGCCTATAAATTAATGTCCTTACGGTACCGAGACGTCGTACAGTCAGCAACAAAGGTCGATTAACACTTCAGTTTAATAAATAATAATTATTAAGCAAGATATTTAAATAAAATAGAGGAGCTCGTGGCTAAGTAATAACAGCCGCACGGGTTGATCCGTCAGGTTAAGCTACGCTTGCCGGGGTTGGTCAGAGGATGTGTGGATGGGGAAAGCACGTTATTCGTGGATCTTTGACAGTCGTTACTGGTCGTCAGAAGTCCGAAAGTCAGACAACCAGTCTTACCAAGGGGTATCGTATTACCCAGTAACTGGGTTGTGGAGGTCAGATAGGCAGTCGCTCCATGTAAAATACTGATATTCAGCTGCATCCGGTTAGACTGGGAGTCGACCACAACATAGTTGGGAAAAGGCTAGGCAGATTGATATTTAAATAAAATCGGAACAGAAGAGTCTTAGGTATTTTAGGAAAAAGGGAGATAATCAAATGATTTTGTATTAATTTGCATGATGTGTAAAAGTAGCAGTGTTAATCGACTTATGTTGCTGATCGTACCATTTCTAACATAACTGTGTGATTACTAAACTTTTTAAACTTTCGCGATTTGTACACATTATAAAACAACATCGAAGATCGCTGCAAGGCGCGGATAATCGCGACGATAGGTCTTTGTGCAGTAAATGAAAGCTGTAGCGGACGTATTACACGTATAATGATTAAGGTTGATTACAACGGTGTCGACTATAATATAGTTAAAATCTCGCTGCAGACTCGGTCATAAATCATTCGAGTGTTTCGCTCTCTTTCCCACTCACGGGCCTTAATGGGTGATAGAAATAAATACACATTTTTTTTATATTTTAAAACCAAATTTACTAAAAATATAAACAAAAGAACGTATATATAAAACTAAAAATAGAAAATTAAAATTCTTCGTCTGAGTCATCGTCATCATCTGTTATCGATAATGGCCTTGAGCGCGCGCAACTTACGCACATCCCTACTCCGATTATGATTTATGACCAAGTCTGCAGCGAGATTTTAACTATACTATAGAGGTAAACAAGCAAATAAGTAGTGAACGCTATAAGACGCGTAAGCGCAGCCGTGCGTGGAGGCGTGCAACAGCTGACTGGTGAGACGCGCGGGGCCGCGCTGCAGCCGCTCGCCCGGCTGCCTCGCCGCTGCCCCGCACCCCTCGTTCACTGCCGCCAGCGCGCGGCGATGTTGAGAAGAGCGTTCTCAACAGCAGTCGAAACGTCGGAAAACAAGTAGGTACCTACAGTCAGCTTCACGATGTGGGTACACCCCCTTGGAAGCACCGGACCAATCAATAAATCAAATAATTTATTGGCAACGAATGTGGGTTACATTAAAATACAGGTGGAGTAGATAAGAGTGAGCCATGTACATTCTGCCTGGAAATAGGCACGAAAAATTTATAAAAATTAGCTATTTATAAAATAAAATGTCACAGTTAGAATTATTACAATATGCATTCATTAAATTAATATTAAAAAATGTCAAATCAAAATGTCACTTAGAATAAAATAAAAAAATAATAAAATATGTACGTATACTAGGTCCATATGTTCAAAATAATATTTTATATTTATTATACACATTGCTGATTAAAAAGTTTTGTCCATTAAAAAATCATTAATCGAGTAATAACATTTTTCTATTAGGAAGGCCACTAATTTCTTTTTAAAGTTTTTAATTGTATCATTTTTCATTACATCTGGCAGTTTATTGTATATGGTAGGACCCATACAAATAACGCTTTTCCT
The DNA here is from genome assembly GCA_905163495.3 of Cosmia trapezina. Classification (NCBI taxonomy): domain Eukaryota; kingdom Metazoa; phylum Arthropoda; class Insecta; order Lepidoptera; family Noctuidae; genus Cosmia; species Cosmia trapezina. Next base: position 4,456,437 of record LR991049.1, on the reverse strand, counting down.
CATTAACGCTGTAGGACTCGATTAATAAATAATAATAAAAAAAAAAATTGTTTTGATTTCTGACAAGTCGTTTTCTAGTTTCTGACATCGTAGGAAATAGGTTTTTATTGGTCTTTACAAACATGGCCATTTCCAGAATATACAATGACGGACCTTCCGGTTCTCTCGTAAAAAGTAATATCGCGATAAGACCCGTTCTCGATGTTGTTTTATGATGACATACTTCACTGCCTACCATTTCAAATACAGGCGTTATGTGTATTACAGATTTATTTTAACTTTTTCAGGACAACAATGATAAAAGAAGTCATCAATGAAGTGGAGTCGCAGTACTTGAAACTGTGCGGGGGCGAGGTGGACGATACGGATAGAGTTGTCGCATACTCCGATTGTCTTCTGCAGGGTGTTAAAGCTAAAGTTTATACGCCTTTGTTGAAAAGAGTGACATGTTGTGAGTATCCGGATATCTATCTAGTCCTTTCACATTTATTTTTACTTCTGATAGCAACCTTATTGCAATGAAAATAAAGATCACTGTGATTTTGACAGTGATTCAAAGTCAATGAGTTTATTTTCATATATACAGTACGTATAAAATTACGCAATATCAGTAAATGTCATTTTGATAAATAAATAAATATCCTTGGACATTTCAAACAACGCCATCTAGTCCCAAGCTAATTATGCAAGCTATTATGTAAAGTTTTGTCCTTTTGCACACTTGGGGTGCATGGGTGGTGAGGAGCTCGTGGCTAAGTAATAACAGCCGCACGGGTCGATCCGTCAGGTTAAGCTACGCTTGCCGGGGTTGGTCAGTGGATGGGTGACCATCTTTACATATCGAGATTCCTCCGTGCCTCGGAAAGCACGTTAAGCCGTTGGTCCCGGCTGTTATTCGTGGATCTTTGACAGTCGTTACGGGTCGTCAGAAGCCCGAAAGTCTGACAACCAGTCTTACCAAGGGGTATCGTATTACCCAGTTACTGGGTTGTGGAGGTCCGATAGGCAGTCGCTCCATGTAAAATACTGGTATTCAGCTGCATCCGGTTAGACTGGAAGCTGACCCCAACATAGTTGGGAAAAGGCTAGGCAGATTGATTGCACACTTGGGGTGCATTTGACAAGCGGGGAGGGAGGGGGGGTTAGCTGCGAACTCCATAGGTTCACTACTAATGATGATGATTGGTTTTCCATCGGATGATGTTTTTTTACGTTTATAGTATATATGTGATATAAGCTTATTTTTATTTTATTTTTATTTTATTAATTTTAAGAAAACTTACAGCTAAAACATTCAAGTAATCAGAATAAATATGTAGAAGAAGGCCAATTACAAGTTTCCACTTATATAAAGTTATGTATAGAATTTACAAAACGGTACAAACAGCGTGAGAATTAAACATAGAAACAACTGAAGAGAATAAACAAAAATTAAAATACGTTAAACACAACAAACTTAAATTTCAAAGAAAAAGTTACTTAATTTTTTTTTTAATTTCTGAACACTATTTGAGAATAAATCAAGCTCAACATCCTGGCACACAATATTGAACATTCGACATGCTCTTAAAATATATGAATTTTGCCTGTAAATAGTTTTCGTAATGGGTACATGAAGGAGATGAGGTCTACGACGAAACACAGACGGTACACGAAGTCCAATCTTGGCCACCAGCTCAGGGACATCAGAAGACCCGTTCATTATATTAAATAGGAAAGCAAGATCTGCAATTTTCCTTCGTTCATGTAATGGAAGAATGTGAAATTTCTTACACCGACTAGTATAGTTAGGAAGATAAGTATTAGAACGATATTGAGTGTACTTTAAAAATCGCCTTTGTATACTTTCAAGGCGATTAATATAAACATTGTAATTAGGATTCCAAATTTGAGAAGCATATTCGAGATGGCTACGGACAAAAGCGCAATATAGAATTTTCATCGTTTTAACATTCTTGAACTCAGAGGAGACCCTAAAAATAAAACCCAACGCTTTGGAAGCCTTGTTGACTATATTGTCAATGTGCGCATCAAACAAAAGCTTTGAGTCAAAAATTACACCAAGATCCTTGATGACGTTAACTCTGGCAATTGAGGTATTCGACAATTTATAGTCATAAATAATAGGGTTTGGCTTACGAGTAAATGTACACACATGACACTTTGAGATATTTAAATCCAACCTATTTCGATCGCAGTAATCATGGAACCGGTCCAGATCCTCCTGTAATAGGTGTGCATCCTCAATGGTTGACACTTGACTCAGAATTTTCATGTCATCCGCGTATAATAAAATTTTAGAATTAAAGAAACAAGAGGCGATGTCATTAACAAAAATATTGAATAAAAGAGGTCCCAATAAAGATCCTTGGGGAACCCCCGAGGGAATGTACCTCGCTCTTGAGGTATAACCGTTGAGGACTACAGTCTGGCATCTATTTTCAACATATGATACAAACCATCTGTACAAGCTACCCCTCACACCAATTCCTAGCAATTTGCGCATAAGAAGCGCATTATGTACAATACCTAGTATTTTAATGGTTTTTCTTATGCACACATGGGGTGCATTCGACACTTGAGGGGTTAGTAATCATATGTACTGAAATTTGTTCAACATTCATTCCTAAAGACCCTTTAATGGTCAAAATATTATTTTTGTAGTTTTTATATCATTTTGTAAACATTTTCTGAATACGACCCTGTTGCATCTTGCATCCTGTACTTAGTGACATCTAGTGTGAGATAGTTACGTAACTACAAAGCAAAATTGACAGAACGGGCAAATAGTTTGGCTGTTGACCGGTAGATGAAAAATAAAGAAGTGGGCGGGATCTAACACCCCCTCGACCCGCAAAGTGTCACGCGTTGTTTCATAGAGAAATCTATTCACAACATCTCCTCTTTGTATTTGTTCCGTGTTCCCAGCCTTTTCGCGCAATACGGACAATGTATAGCGCTAGTATGAAGTTACATTTACATAGTCGTGACGTCACTTCTGTGCCGGAGTTTAGCGCACTTTAGTGCAGTCTTAGTTTAGGCGTTTTTTTTAAAACGTTTTTAACTTTGCAATTTTTTTAAGCTTTTACAATTATTGTCTGCACTAAAGTATTTGCAAACAAATATTTTTTATGGTGTCTAATAAAAAAAATGTGTAGGTACCTACTTATCACCATTCCTATTAATAATTCCACTTGACCCTGTTCCCGATACCGGTGGGTTACTATTTTTTATATTTTTAAATGTTTTTATATTTTAATATTTAAAAATGTAAGTTATATGTATATTAATGAAATAAAGGAAATAATTCCACTTAGTTTAGACAAGTGGGTGTCATAATGATACGCAAATTAGGACTTCATGATTGTTAAAAATAAAATAAAACGTTTTATTGTTACAGCGAGTTTAGAAGAGAAACTCGAGCATGTCAACAGGAAAAAAAGAAAAATAGCTGATCCAGATGAAGATATGAAATGAACTGAAAATAAATATTTTTTCACTAAGTTTAAGTACCTATAAAATTTTGTTTTTGTTTTATTTCAATCCCTATATAACCTATAAGGGTGTGGCTAGTCCTTAAGTCATTAATACCTTTACCTGATCTGACTGAAACTATGGTCGGACTTTTAACTAGCTGCAATAAAATGACACTTCTAATACGTCATTTCGGTATAAATAAACCATTTATTTCAGGCGACACAGGCAGACACAGGCCCACAGATAAATACCATAACCTAAACAAATATTTGAATATAAACAAAACTTGTGATACCTAATAATAAATAAGGCTTAAGAGTTAAGACTATGTTAGTAACACTTCACTTTGCACTAGCTTTACTTAGCGCTGCCATGTGGAACTTGTCCGCGGAAGTGACGGAACACCACGTCTTGTGGCCAAAAGTCTTCTTCCATGACGAGGGGCAGATAACAGTTCGGTACTCGCACCACGAACGCCTTGAAGTTGACGTTGCGGCACGACTCCAGTAACTGCACCCTCGGCGTGTACCTCGTCTTCTGGCGCACGTACTCCGCGATGTCCTCCGCTTTAGTGGTGTAGTGTAGGCGGGAGATGTACACCGGCGTGTGCTATCAAATGGGAACATTTTGTAACGAAATGACAGAATTTTACTGCAGCCAAAAGTCCGAGCATAGGTACACACAGAGCGACATTAGTCGCCAACGACTCGCTGATCTTAAAATTTCACGTCGGTACACAGATTTAGAGTTCGCTAACGACAAATCGGCCGTCAAAATCTGTGTGCGGACGTGTGATTATGAAATCGCTGGCGCGGCGATTAAAGTCGCTGGTAGCTAGCATAAGAATACACTATTTTGATAAATACTTCAACCATAGTAGGTATGCCATAATGCATAAGTGATAAGAATATGGAACAGCAAATATACCTACTTAGGGGGGCAATTCCCGTAAGTATTTTTAAGAACGTCTGCATTGTAATCTCGTGACGTCCAATCTGCCATAAATCTACTTGATAAAAATCTTAAATTCATTGACAGACAACGCACACCCGTGTCTAAACACACTATACCGACGTTACGCGACCGAAGTTCCGCGGCTGATGTTACGTTCCGACGTGTTTGGCTGATATGACACACCTTAAGTGTCTAAACACACTATGCCGAAGTTACCGCGACCGAAGTTCGGCATGGTTACGCCTGCAATGCTATTTGAATTACTGACGACACACTATGCCGAAATTACGTTGCGTTCTAGCGTACAGCCGAACTTCGGTCGGGCGGCAATTCGGCGGCAACGTATTCTGTAGAGCACACATTATACGCGGCCGAAGTTCGGCTCGATTGCCGAAGAAGGTCCGGGGCGGGAGCAGCGGGAGGCAGGCATGCCCGCGCCCCGCGTGTCCGCCCCACGGTGCTATAGCTTAAGCTGGGCACTCACGGTCGGGCATTTGGATTAAATAAATGGATGAACCACCAAAATACTAAAATACTTGCATAGGAAATTGATTCGTGTTGCCTTGTAAATAAAGAGCATAATCGTATCAGCGAAAAAATCCTTGGAAGTTCAAAGTATTTTTATTTGCAAATACGAAAGTGCTCCTTATGTAACGACATTGCTCTATTTCCTATGCAAGAATTTATGCACGCCGCGCGGCGTGGTGCCAAATGGATGGGAAGTTTCGCACTCACGGTGAATGTGAAATGGCGCGACGCCAAACGGCGAGATGCTAAGGATTTCGGTGCGTAGGCAGTGGCGTAACTATACCCTTCGAGGCCCGTGGCAAATTCGTCGGATGGGCCCCCCATATAAAGAAGCTGAACTAACAATAATAGTATTTTTAGAGTTCCGTACCAAAATGGTAAAAAAGGAACCCTTATGGTGCGACTAAGTTTGTCTGTCACAGCTGGATATCTCAAGAACTACTAATGCTATCAACTTGAAATTTGGAACAGTTTTAGATGACGTTTGCCCAACTATTTTACAAATAATAAAAAAAAATAATTTGTAATGTTTTTTTGCAACAGGGACTGAACGGGCGTCTTAAAAAATTGAAGTGTGGTATGTGGGATATTATATGAAAGAGCGCTGCGTTTACACATCAAACATCTTTTTTTTTTTGTTGTTTTTTGGCCGCATAGTTTTGGAGTTATAATGAAAAATGCTAAAAAAATACCGTTACCCTTATCTCCGAAGTTTGCATAGCAAAAAATCTGAAATTATTCTATGTGATGTAAAGATTACCTACAGGAAAAATAAAACGATGTCTCTAAATAGCACACTTTTTCAGAAATCATCAACAAAAATGAAATATAAATGATGGTACGGAACTTCCATGGATTTTTTCGCTGATACGATTATGCTCCTTATTTACTGGGAAACACGAATCAATTTTCTATGCAAGTATTTTAGTATGTTGGTGGTTCATTCATTTGTTAAATCCAAATGAACTGACCGTGAGTGCCCAGCTTAAGCTATAGCACCGTGGGGCGGACACGCGGGGCGCGGGCATGCCTGCCTCCCGCTGCTCCCGCCCCGGATCTTCTTCGGCAATCGAACCGAACTTCGGTCGCGTATAATGTGTGCTCTACAGAATAGGTACGTTGCCGCCGAATTGCCGCTGAACTTACGCCCGACCGAAGTTCGGCTGTACGCTATAACGCAACGTAATTTCGGCATAGTGTGTCGTCAGTACCTAATTGAAATAGCATTGTAGGCTGCGATTTCCCATCCACAAAAAATAAGCGTACCTAATCATGCCGAACTTCGGCATAGTGTGTTTAGACACTAAGAGCCCTAAACCATTTTTTTTTCTGGGTGGGAAATCATAAAATGACTTCTCCCGCTCTGGGTGGAGCGGAAGGGCATGTGTACTGTATGTTCATACAACCTTTTCAGGTGTAAACGGTATTAAAACTATGACTGTGTTCAATTTTAAAAGGGCACTAAACGAAATATTAATTGAAAAATGTTATTACACAATTGAAGACTTCCTTAATGATGAAACATTGACTGATTGATATTCATTGATTGATTACTATTAGACATTTTTTTATTACCCTTGTAACCTTGATGACATTTTTTAATTTTTTTATTTTGTTTTTTATTTTACACTGTAACCTTGCTGACATTTTTGTATTATTATGACATTTTTACTGTACTTACATAATTCAAATGATTTGACATTAATTTGTATTATTTTATTTTTCAAATTGTTATTTAAAATTTTAATATCTTTAAATTTGTGTCAATTACATATAATAATAATAATAAGATTTGCATGCCCATGTGACGGTAGAACATGGAGGACTTTTATCATAAAACATCTAAGTACATACATACGTGTTAATTACCCATGTTTGCAAACCAATAGATGATTTGATTTGATTTGATTTGAAAACAATAAAGAGACAATGATTGTCACGGTCAAAATGAGTGTATTAAAAACTAGTTTTGGAGCAAAAACGTGTTTCATTCGTATCAACATATACAACGTGTAACGTTAAATGCGCAAAACCTCTTAAGGGGTCATTGTACTCATCATTATGAACAACTTTTACTATGGGACCAAACATGAAATCGCGAGAAAAAATCAGCTGTTCAGTACATTTTGATGAATTATGCGAACATAAATGTACGGAACAGCTGATTTTTTTTCGCGATTTCAGGTTTCGTCCCATAGTAGAAGTTGTTCATAATGATGAGTACAATGACCCCTTAAGAGGTTTTGCGCATTTAGCGTTACAGATTGTATAGGTACTATTTGGTGTCGTTAAAAAGATTAAGTAACTATAGGTAAGTAATAGAATGTATGAAATTTATTTTTCGATACACTTCCTCGAAAACTAGTTCATATCGCACTACGATTAGGTTCACAATGCAATGTATTTCACACGCGTGCGATTTTTCATTTTCCCGCACGTGTGCGGGAATAAAAATTGCCACAGATAACTATACCTATACTTAGGTACTCCAAATTGGTTCAATGCCTCTATTCACAACTCTCTATTCGGAGGTGAATGTTTTTAGGGTTCCGTACCAAAATGGTAAAAAAGGAACCCTTATGGTGTGACTCAGTCTGTCTGTCTGTCTGTCACAGCTGGATATCTCAAGAACTACTAATGCTATCAACTTGAAATTTGGAACAGTTTTAGATAATATTTACCCAACTATTTTGCAAATAAGAAAGAAATAAAAATATATGTATTTTTTTTGCAACATGGGCTGAAAGGGGGTCTTAAAAATTCAGCGTGGGGCTACTAGGTCATGTGGGGTATCAGAAAGAGCGCTGTTTGCACATTCTCAAACATATTTTTATTTTTTTTAGGCCGCACAGTGTTCGACTTTTGATGAAAAATGTAAACAAAAATACCGTTCCCCCCCCCCCCCCCCCCCTTATCTCCGAAGTTTGCAAAGAGAAAAATCTGAAATTATTCTATGTGATAGAAGTACCGTTTATGTAAAGATTACAGGAAAAATAAAACGATCTCTAAATAGCACACTTTTTCAGAAATCGGAACGGAACCCTCGGTGCGCGAGTCCGACTCGCTCTTGACCGGTTTTTTTTTTAAATCTCGGCAAAGAGATAGGTATGCGTCTTTACGGCGTTAATATTTTTTGAATATTTATATAATGTGTATAAATAGAATATCATCAAAAACTATTGTTTAATACAATAAAAAAACGTTTATGAACAAATTAACATTTATTTGTGTTCTAAGCTCGAAAATATTTGAATTTTCTATTATTCATTTAGGCTGTTTATCGGCTTTATACCTTTGCTTCTCCTTCAACCGAGTTCAACCTGGCGAAAGCAAAGCGCGAAAAAAAAGAAAATTTAAATCATAGTTTCCTATACCTAATTCATGACAAAAATATTTTACGTTATTTTATTTTATTTCTTCAAAGAAATAAGTGCTGATAATGTGAGGGAACAGAGGGGTTCGGACGATGGCGATTGGGTGGATGCTTGCGAAGTGATGGAAGACAGCCGGTCGATTCTGTAAAAATATCACCGTGAAAACTTAGGTGAAGTGAGTTTGTTTTTGCTAGGAATTGACACTATTGACAGCTAACTTCACCTAAGTTTTCACGGTGAGATGGTTACAGAATCGCACTGCAGAATCGGATCGGATGAACAGTGTGTCGATTCAAATGAGGCTATTAATCCTAATGTTGTAAATACTATTCCGGTCAGACGTTCTAAGAGGCATAAAGAACATGTTTGATAAAAGAAATATTTTTAAGTAACTAGGTTAGTTTTTATAAGATCATTTTTAATTTTGTATTTTTTTAGTAGTTAGGTAAGAATGTTTTTTGTTATTGTTTTACAGGTTTTCAAATTAATGTTGGAGGAAGATGTACTGTATGTTATTGGGAGTGATACGTAGGTTCGAATGACGTTTTTGCGAAGAGGTGTCTAAGTCAATGTGTAAAACCATTGTAAAACAATAAAGAGACAATGATTGTCACTGTCAAAATGAGTCTATTAAAAACGATTAAAAACTAGCTTTGGAGCCAATGATTTCAAAAGATAAGTTTGGAGCAAAAACGTGTTTCATTCGTATCAACATAATGTGTATACTAGCATGTCAGACTTTTACTGACTAAAACCCACCCGTGTTCCTTCAGTTGCTTATGCCAGGGCCACGGTATCTCTTTCGAACAAACCGCGACCCCGGCGGCATCGGCCCTATCGGACCCCATCATTGCTGACATCTCTTTGAGACGCGCGTGGAACACAACCTGGGCCCGGGCCTGGTCTTTACAGGACGGCGAGCTACCCCCCAGTACTCGCCGTCCGCAAGCCCGCGTCTACGGTGTCCGGGAATCGGCTCTCGACTCCCGCCGCCCAGGGCTTCTCCTGCGGTGACCGAGGGCGTGAGGTTGTCTCTCCCGCTCGCGTTCCGCCTCCTTCTTCACGGGCATTACTGCTTCGCAAAAGGAGGTGACGGCCTCCCATGCCCTCTCGCTCCGCACCATGGTCCGGAGCAGCACGCTAATTGCGCAACACATTATCAATCGGAGTTTGAATCATTTTGAAACAAATTGCTAATCCATTGCTTTTCATATGCTCGAAAACAATTTACTGCTCGACAACGTAAATAACGCAATGCATGTTGTTGAACTGTCAAAATGAAACCAACTCCGATTGATAATGTGTTACGCAATTAGGGAGCTGGTTTAACGCGAGAGATCGCCGTCATCGATCGCCTCCGTGAGAACACGGCGGTGTTCCGGCCAAGCCGGGCAGACCTCCACTGTATGCTCCACCGTGTCCTCCGGGCGATCCACACAATGGTGACACCCGGGTATTTCCTCTCGCCTTATGCGGAACAGGAACCTCCTGAAACAACCGTGTCCGGTGAGGACCTGCGTCAGGCGGAAGGTGAGGACGCCGTGGCGCCTCTCCAACCACTCCTCAAAGAGGGGACTTTTCGCCGCAATTGTGGCGTGCCCAGCGCTGGGTTGCGACAATCGCACTCGCAATCGGACCGATCCCTGTGGGACACCGTACGACATCTATTGCCGGTTCCACTCTCCCTGATGACCGGGGTAGACCCTGTCCGTCAGATAGGCCTCGACCACTCGACAGAGGTAGGTGATACCGGAGTGCCTCCCTGATGCAACTCCAGGGCAGGATATTGAAGGCCTTGGCGATGTCTAGAGACACCGCCAAGGTGTGTTTGGTGTTCCTTCGAAGTCACGATATTTATAACGCAAGTCATGTCGGATATTATTGCATTCTAAGAGGTGACACATCTTTTTGCAGTCGATGCAGCTTTCTTTAATTTGGCGTCAGATAGTTTTGGTGTTCCTTCGAAATCACAATATTTGTGCTACCACTTGTATGCCTTTATGTACGGTAGGTACCTAAACGCTGAGGGAGCGGCAGCCTCACGCCCTCAGTCGCCGCAGGAGACGCCCTGGGCGGCGGGAATTGCGTGGCGATTTCCGGCCACCGTAGGCGCGGGCCTGCGGACGGTGAGCAGCGGGTAGCTCGCCGTCCGGTAAGGACCAGGCCCGAGTCGACGGCGCGTTGTGTTCCACGCGCGCCTCAAAGAGATGTCAGCAAGTGATGGGGTCCAATTAGGCCGACGCCGCTGGGGTCGCGGGTTGTTTTAAGAAGATACCGTGGCCCTGGCATAGGCAACTGAAGGAACACGGGTGGGTTTTAGTCAGTAAAAGTCTGACACGCCCTTCCGCTCCACCCAGAGCGGGAGAAGTTATTTGATGATTTCCCACCCTCAAAAAAAAAAAAGGTACCTAAACGCATACAAGTATAGGTAGGTACTTATATATTTTCTGTCATCTTCACGACATATATTAATGGATGAATTACAGAACACAGACTTATAAAAAAGGAGGACGCCGCGCCACGCATATCGAAAGTGAAGCACAGTAAGTATGCCGGGACCGTTTGTACAAACACGCCTCACGCACACATTTACATCATAGTATGCCGACCGACCGGCCACCATTACGTGACACGAGCGTCTTTGCAGGTTCTCAAATCACGCACACTGATCGGTACGGTGCTTCACTTTCGATATGCGTGGCGCGGAGTCTTCCTTTTTTATACCTCTATGGGATGAATCATGAAACCCGATATTATTGTCGAGCTGTCCCTATTAAGTAATACTTATGCTCGTGACTGTACCTAGCTCTAAAATTATCATACATTTTTGACATTGACTGTCGCTGTGGTGAGATTGTGACTAGATTACCACCATTTTTAGGTAGGTTAATTAATACTTTGGCGTGCTAAATTGGTGAAAGATTAATTGGCGTAATCCAATGATATTATCATTGTCGTAATCCTTTTAATTATTCATTCCACGTTCGTTTTTCAACTTTTTGTAAAACTAATGGTAATGACCCTATCGCCATTATTACGATCATCTCATTATTAAAATAAGGTCATTGAGCCAGTCGACTATTAAAAAGCACGCAAACGACCTCAAACAGTAGCGGGACTATTTTTTTGTAGGTAAGTACCTACAGTAGGTAATTGTCTTGTCTCCATAATTATTGTGGCATTGTAGGTATATTGTACCTACTTACATTGCATTGCCTGTGCCTGTGCGTAAACCGGCCGCGGACGGCGAACGGCGAATACTATCTCGCGTTATTTCTTGAACAGTATTAGAAGGCCGCTGCAACCGGACAGCAGTCTTTACACCGCGTAACAATTTCGACACAGAAAAACTTGGACATCCTCGCTTAATATTATGCTTTGGTAAAACAAAACGCAACTACCTATTTTTTTTTGCGCCAATTTTTTCATTATAAACCAACTAAATCATAATGCCGCGTTTAAATAAACGCGTGTTTCGCATCCGTGTTCTATTTTTTCGATCGGGTAATATAATTTTGACAGTTCGATGAAAATATTTACGTGACGTGACGTTTATGAAAAACTTTTTTCAATCGAACAAGTTTTTAAATGAGAAAGTAAAATATTGGTGACTTTAAATGTTACAAAAATGTATTAAATTCGTGTTGTGAGTGTGTGGATATGTGTCGTAAATATAAACTTTTGGATTGCAATTTTATGGTGTGTATTTTATATTTCTAAGACTTTTAGTTTACTGTAAAATCATTGTAAGACTGAACTTACTACAATTTCAATAGTAACGTAATTTAAACGTCTTAAAACTTATCTAATAATACAAAATAGTTGGTTGGAGGATCACTAATTGCTAAATTCCTCTCTTTAAAGAGAGATTATCTAGTTAATTTATTGTTTATTGTTCCCCAATAAATAATTTGTAGATTTCTTCAAGGAAAAAGGCAAATAAAATTAAAAATAGAACAGGCTAGTCAGTCAAACCAAACCACATATAGTGAAGTCCTACTATGAAAATACTCTATGGTTTTAAAAACATTAACTTGTAATTTGTATGCAAAAAATTAATACGGATAACATTAAGTAGTTTATAGATAATCTGGCTGGAATGGGAATGATTACTGAGATGACAGCTTGAATAGAGATGTATGGAAGCAGCAGACAAATCGCACACAGATCTAAACTCAACTCAAAAAAGGTAATTTTTCAGGAGAAAATAAAACGTAGGTATATCTGCATTTTTTGTTAGGGCAGTTATACGATTTAATTTGATTCTAGATAATAAATAGCTTGTAAAATGTCACTGTATACAAACTGGGGCTAAAATTCAATAATTTTTATCGATAATCACTGTTTTTCAAACATAACTCAAAATTAACGATTTTTGTGTTGTCTCAGTTGAGATCTAGGTGTGTGAAATGTTAAAATTCAATAAATTGGGACAATGACAACGATGTTTTTGGAAGTTGGTCCGTCATCATCGTAACTTAGTAAAAACAAGTACATCAGAGCATTGATTATCCGAACAACAACCGCTGTCAACTAAACAACCGCTTAACCGATCTGCTCATAAGCGGGTAGGCTTGCTTCGACAGACCAAAATTAAAGACTTTTTAAGCATTAATTTGTTCCTTTTTGCGTACCTACGAAGTCAAAATCGGTTGAACGGACTGTAAAAAAGATTTGTTTAAATGTCTTATTGTAAATGGAGTATAGTTTGTGACTGACACTGAGATAGCCACCATCAGGGATTTTAATTTTGATATCACAAAAAATTAGTCGCTAATTAGTGGAAATTTGTCACCAAATATCAGAATTTGTCAGTCACTGGTTCAAAAGTTATAAGGGTTCATCGGTGGCCGAACTGGAGAGCATCTCCCCAGCTTGGCCACATTTACATCTTAGAAACTAGGTCACCTAGTGGAGATCTGTAGATCAGATCGAAGATTTTATGATAAAATCTATGATCTAGCTCTTGGACTAAACTTAAACTCACTAAACTAAGACCCGACTAAATCTGTGACTTGGCGAAAAATTGTGACTAATTAGCAACAAATTTTTTATGTTATCAAAATTAAAATCTGTGATGATGGCCGTGCCAGGGTCAGTCCAACGAGTATCTTCTTAATTTATATAATTCTTCTGTATGTGTGTTTGTCACTTAACTCCTCCTAAACGGCTGGACCGATTTGGATGAAATTTTGTATGTTTGAATGGGTTCCTGGAGGGTTTGAAAACTCAATTAGACCCGGTAGGTGGCGCTGCAGTTGAGTTCTAGGATCGTTCAGACAGGACAACCGTCTGTCGGGTCCTCTAGTAGCTTACATTTTTTTAATTTATTTATTTTATTTATTTTATATGGCGTGTAATTGTGATTCCAATATCCTAGGTACCCCTATACCTATAGAATAAACAATTTCATTTCAGTGCTGCACTAAGTCCTGGTTGTTAGTTTTATGTTTTTTCTTTTATTCAACCTCGGAGGAGCTCATGGCTAAGTAATAACAGCCGCACGGGTCGATTCATCAGGTTAAGCTACGCTTGTCGGGGTTGGTCCGTGGATGGGTGACCATCTTTACATACCAAGACTCCTCTGTGCTTCGGAAAGCACCCAACCACCACCGTAATGATAGATAGAAGGGAGATTTGAATAAATAAATAAGCCTGGCTGTCATTTGTGGACGTTTGACATTTGTTACGGATCGTCAGAAGCCCGAAAGTCTGACAACCAGTCTTACCAAGGGGTATTGTATTTTCCAGTTACTGGGTTGTGGAGGTCAGATAGGCAGTCGCTCCATGTAGAATACCGCGAATCAGCAAATGTTAGGTAGGATGCTCTCAGGCTAGGTGGAGCGACGATCTTCGCAGGCTGGTAGTAGACCAGCAGCTAGGTGTGTCATGATTTCCAAATAATAATAAATTTTGTTGATTTAAAATACTGAATTTAGAGTTGAAAGTATGTGATTTGACTCAGATGATTTTGTATCCGTGTTTTCGAGTAGTTAAAAAGTATCTCATTTGACATTTACCGCCAAAAAGTATGGCTGAAAGTTGGTAAAAAAACGTGATGTTTGGAGCGTCACCTAGTTTCTAAGTTAATTCTCTTGGATCTTCGAAACCTAAAGGTTGTCTAGAAATCTAGTCTATACTGATACTTATTGACTGCCTAGTTAAATAGTTTGTTCAATATTGTTACCCTGTACCAAGTTTGTATGTGTGCAAGAAGATAAAATATAAATATACCAATGAAAAGGTTTTTCATTACACTTCAGAAGCGGGGTAAACCCAAAAAGGTACGTAAATAATCTTTAGAATGATAATAATGAATTGCTTGTAATTAATGGTATTTAAAACAATTGATAAAGTTAATTTTTGATAAACTTACCAGAGGCATATGAGAACTAGGTACTTACCTGTTCCTTTATCGATTATTGTATTTTATTTTTAAATAATGCTATCATTTTGTTGGTTGCCTGAATGAAATCCATGAGCGTAATTTCGGCGTACTGGTGTGGATGCCGCACATTATGTCAGGGCAACACTCTGATGATGTGCGGCAAAGTACACTGCTGACTGGACTTATCACGCGCTTTGATTAGGGCTACCCTCTGATAGCGCGGGATATGTCTCAGCCAGGATGGTTGCCTAAATGGAACCCATGAGCATGATTTCGGGGTACTGGTGTGGGTGCCGCACATTATGTCAGAGCAACACTCTGATGATGTGCGGCGAAGTACACTGCTGACTGGACATATCACGCGCTTTGATCAGGGCCACCCTCTGATAGTGCGGGATATGTCTCAGCCAGGATGGTGCCTTAGGTTCATGATTTCTGGGTAATTTAAACGAAGCAATATTTCCAATTTGATAATGATTCCATATTTTTATTTTGCTACCATTTAACTTAATTATAGCTACGTTCCCGTAAGCCTCTTTATGGAATATAAATGAACAACAGTTGAACATATTATTCTATTATGTAATAGTTTACAAGCAACACGTTAAGCAAGAATAAATTAAAGGTTATGTATGAGTTATGACTATTCCTACCTTACTAACTATTGCCATGATGATGAGTATTTATTTTATTTCATCATAGTATTTATTTTATTTTATGATAATTTACAAGCAACACGAGGTTAGCATAAATAGATTGTTGGTTATGACTATTCCTACCTTAGTAATTGCCATGAAGAACAATATGATAAATGACAAATAATAAATGATAATGCCGCGGCCACACTATACGGACATCGCCGTTGATTACCGCATAGGTGTAGCCACCACTTGCGGCGATTATTTGACCGAATCTTTACTGAATTTATCTATCACAATAGTCTATCGCGATGTTTAAAGCGTTTATAGGCATTGACGTTGACGTATAATGTTGCCCGGCATAAGTGAACTGTAGTTGTTCCGTGGGATTGTTGGGCGTACTTTGTGACTTCACTGGATTTTGAGTGGATATGATTTTTACTGGATTTTTATGGATTATAGATATTTATGGATGGATATGGTACCTACTTACTGTAACATATTTTGTACAATTGTTTGTTTTCCCTAAATAAAAATAAATACTGGAAGGTGAGTAGGTACTTTGTGATTTCGCTGGATTTTATGGATTTTGATGGATGAGTGAGTCACTAGTCGTCGGATTGTGATAATGGGCGTACTTTGTGATTTACCAGTGAATCACTAGTCGTCGGTTAAATTGTTCTCAGTGTGTATAGTAGCTGGGCATAATCTATTACCTGTTTCAATTGATTGAATTAACGAACTTAGCCAACACTTTATTTTTGCTTAGATTTATTTACATGAATTTTAGCCGCTCACACGAACAACTCGGGAACAGCTTATATCTCGCTCGCGTGAGCGGTTAAGTATCGAATGAATTGAAGTTGTGGGTAGGCAAATGATACATGATACTGATTATGCTAACGATAAATGGTTTTGTTTCTATGGTTAGGTTTGTAGAACCATTTTTACATGTCAATTAGCTATTATGATGCTCACTGATTTTATGATACTATGATGAATTTTATTATACCATGTTTTTTTTTATGATTATGATGCTTAGTGCTTATTGTGCTGAATCATTGGGACATTGAGTATATCTAGCCTTGAATTCTGATTCATGTGTAAAGATTATGAATTTATTACGCCCCAAGTAATCTGCATAAATAAAACTTAAATGCATCACTTGATAACTGCTGGACCAATTTGGTTATATTTTGTTTTTACTAAATGTTCGTTAGCCCTAATAGGGTTTTATGGAAATAGAAATCGAAAGTTTCCTGGAAAAAAAAAAGAGATAAAATTTTGGAATAAGTGAACCTCCATATTGAGATTTTGATGCAACGTCTGTCGGATCTGATAGTGTGTAATATTTCCATATTTCATTGAGGTGTAACAATGACATCTGATGTCAAGCCTGGCAATAAAATTATAAATTTACTAAGCTAAATTAGGTTTGAGTTTCATTTTGAGTTTGAGTTTTGACATTGCAATAATTATTGCAGGAATTAAAAAAATAAAAATAAAAATTACTTTTCGCTTGCCATAATGAATTCTAACCTGAGTTACTGTTAGTTTGTTAATGATATTTCTTGTGATTGAAGAGGGCCATATTTAATAGTCTGTACTGGATGTTTAATTTTTAAAAGTTCGATGACGTTACCCATACATTGGTTTTATCTTTCTAGATAGGTTAGGTACGATGAGTTTTAAAAGACTAATGTCCTGTTGCTGACATCCTCAGATAAACTCTCAATTGCTATTGACTCAAGAAGGTTATGCGTAACGATAAACGTCGGTTAACTGTCAGCACGTTTCTAAATACGTAACAAGCCATTCAACATTTCACTATCATTTAGATCATTTAGAGAATTTATTCCGGGAGGTTTTTAAATATGTATAACACATTAATATTTAATTTATATACCTATAGAAACCTTATGTTTTGTCAAGTTGTAAGAACATTATTTATATATAGTAGGTTGCTAGTAATAAATAATTTAAGTCTTTCTTTGTAATCTTTATACTTAAGCTATTAAAACTACACTATCGTATTAGGTAAGCCTGTGATGATAGTTGTGTGTTTTAAATAAAAAACAACTATGACACCGAAAGAGATAGCGTCTAAAAATTGATAGTTTTATTTATAATAATATTTCTTTCGAGGGTAAATAAGTGGCTTAACACTGTCTTAGTTTTTGTGTATGACGTTTTAAAAAGAAGTAAGGTTGTTTTCATGACTACTACGTCAATTAATTATGGAACGATTAAACTGACAACATTGGTCAGTTATGTTAGCTAGTTACAAGTTATCGAACTACTAGCGCTATTGGATAGATAAACTAAAGTTAATTGTCTCAGAAACCGGACATAACTCGCAGTTTTTAAGATGAAAACGATAATTTCGTATGCTATATTTTTTATTTTAGCAGGATTTTAAACTGGAATTTTGCACTAGATAACAAAGAGGTTATTTTTTTTTTTAAATAATATCCATATGTGATCTGATCATTTTATTGTTGAGGATTAAAAGAATGAAGGTTTTTTTTTAATATAATATGTCAGATAGTATAAACGTCCAAGTAGTGTGGGTTGTTCCTTCAGTGACTTCAATGGCGTTCATCTCCTCACATCGTTTCTGGTATTGGTCCACGAACTCCAGAGTTATAAAATTTTGTTAGCAGCGTATCATGTCTAAGCGTATCGAACGTAAAGGTCTTGTATCTGGTTACAAACATATTTTTCTATTACTTTATCGATAACGGGTAGAATAGTACCTAAACGGTCTATAGTTTCCACAGTCGGTAGAACTGATTTTTTTATATATACCTGTTGGGTGCACTACAACAGTGTTTAGTGCTTCCGGGTATTTTTCTTGTTTAACACTAGTATTGATTTTGGTTTTAGACAATAACGCCTGTCTCGTCACAGATGGATTTTATTTGTTTGCAGAATGTACAGTTACAGGCTATTCACGATAAAACTGAGTAGGTACATAATGTGGTGGGATGCAGCAAGTATTAATACTTGCTTTAGTTAAGGCTAGATTATTCTTTAAGTTAACATGTATAATTGTTGCATACCTTCAAGATAATATCTTAACGTTCATTAATGTAGTACTTGTTCTCTTATATTTAACTAGCTTTTGCCCACGGCTACGCCCGCATGAATGTTGGTAAATATCGCACGGGAACGTACTACCGGGAAATCTTTCCTTATTCCTTGTAATAATATAATTCAATCATGATTCGAAAGACACGTGGCGCAATCTATTATGATAAGAACGTTACTGTTAGTTTTGTTATTGTACGTTGTTGTCAGTTTGTTGTCGGGAAACAAGTAGGTACCTGTATACCTCGTAAAAAAGGAATATCGCGATAAGTCCCGTTCTCGATATTGTTTTATAACGTTATTGTTTTCCTCGGGAACAGTACTTTTAGATTTCGGCACGATTGGTTTGGTGGTTTGGACGTGAAGGGATAGCCAACAAACAAACTTTTGATCACATTTACAATATTTGAGTAATTTGAAACAAAGATTATGTGATATTTAATTTAATGTATTTACACCTAATGCTGATCTACTCCTGGAGCAGTTTACTTACACTCAATGTTATTTGTAGCTTTAGACGACGCACATTGTGGGCCGGACGCGATTCCCAAAACCCGAATATTTTAAATGAGGCTAGTTGTCGATTGTTTGTCGTATTCATAACTGTGGGGTGATTATCTGAACAAATGAGTTTCTGCAGTAGCCGATAGCGATATTGCTAAATGAATTGTACTTTCTTTTGTTTACATTTAAGATTTTTAATTATTTTTGTTAAATTAGAGTGGTCCAGTATGCGACGGTTATACTTGGGTAAGATCTTCCTAATACTGATTCTGAATTGTGCATCAGCCAATGATTTCATTTCTAAACTAGCCGTTGCCCGCGGCTTCGCCCGCGTGTATGTCGGTTATTATCCCACTGGAACCTTCTACCGGCATGAAAAGTATCCTATGTCTTAATCCAGGTTATAAACTATCTGTGTATCTGTGTGTAAATTTCATCCAAATCCGTTCAGCCGTTATTGCGTGATTGAGTAACAAACATCCAAACATACAAACTTTCACATTTATAATATTAGTAGGATTATTTTTTGAAGACCACTAAAGTGGTTTGATTAACCGATTTGTTTTGTTGCAACCAGACAAAATATTGTTTGGTCTTAAACTCACTAGTACCTATAAATAAGGACCATATCATACTAGAGATGGAGTTGGACGTGGAGGACGTTACAAATAAAACTTAAAAAGGAGATTATCCAAATCCTCCATCAAACGCCAGTTACTCAGCTAACCAAGTAGTGCCGGTTTAGTCATACGTACTACATACACATACACATCATTACACATATTTACAGCACACACACCGCACAGATACACGCACATACATACATACATCCATATTAATAATTATGTCTCTCTCTGTATTTTTTTACTAAAATTATCTGAGTACTTCGTAATTGGCGTAATGTTTGGTATAATAATCTGTGTTTGCTTACTGTCAGCTGTGAAGTTACCTTATAATAAATAAATAAATAAATAAAATAAAAATATTGAACAGGATAGTTTTAGAGGGAAGGAAGCGCAAAAATTCAAACTGGTCAGCTTGTTATCAAGAGAAACTCGTAGTGTAGATAAAATTAAGAAATTGTTGCCGGAGTTACATATACGGTTTAAGACATTTATTTCTCAAAAAGAATACAATTCACTTAATATGAGAAATACAAGATAACCTTAAAACTAAATATGAGAATTACTTATGAAGAAGGTAGGTACTCATAAATAAATAAGTTAGATAGTAGACGAGCAATTTTTACAGTGTTGTGGGTAAAAGGAAAAAGTGAGTGTACTATTACATGTCGATTCTTGAAGGCAAGTCAATAGCAATTACACATTGAACGATTTATATGTACCGTAATGTTTCGGAAATACAGAGTAGGTATCCTAGTTATCTTTATACTTAGCAAATTAGTCAATAAAAATGGCAACTGATTTATATGTAAATTAAATTGGTGTGGTGGGTTATATTTAAAATCTAGAAAAATCTTTTAAGATGTGGTGCTTTATGGTTTTTTTTTGTATAAAGTAAAGGACTGTATCTCTTTAATAAAAGAGATACATATCTGGTCCGTATCAAGTTAGAAAGGTATTTAACAAAGAGGTATATATACGCAGTGAATGGAATTTATCCGAGTTTTGGAACGGATCAGACTGATGAATCGTCAGAAAATGAATAGTTAAATGAAATGCAGGCAAATGAATGGTAGTCTATTGTATTCAAAGATAATGTAAACTGATAAATGCTAGCGCAATCTGCGCTTAGGATACATAAGGTTTATTGTAAATTTTTGTGTTAAACATGTTTGTTTTTGTTTTTCTGTTTTCATGTTGTAATGTACGAGTATATACGCGATACGGGTTGCGCATAGTGCGCGATACTGGTTCCGCGTGGTGCGCGATGCTAGTTGCGCGTGGTGCGTGATGCTGGTTGCGCATGGTGCGCGATTGTGGTTGCGCGTGGTGCGCGATGCTGGTTGCGCGTGCTGCGCGATGCTGGTTGCGCGTCGTGCGCGAGGCTGGTTGCGCGTGCTGCGCGATGCTGGTTGCGCGTGGTGCGCGAGGCTGGTTGCGCGTGGTGCGCGAGGCTGGTTGCGCCTTGTGCGCGAGGCTGGTTGCGCGTGGTGCGCGATGGTGGTTGCGCGTGGTGCGTGATACTGGTTGCGCATGGTGCGCGATACTGGTTGCGCATGGTGCGCGATACTGGTTGCGCGTTGTGCGCGATACTGGTTGCGCGTGGTGCGCGATGCTGGTTGCGCATGGTGCGCGATGCTGGTTGCGCGTGGTGCGCGATACTGGTTGCGCGTGGTGCGCGATGTTGGTTGCGCGTGGTGCGCGATGCTGGTTACGCGTGGTGCGCGATGCTGGTTGCATCGTTGACGCTTGTGTCAAATAATACCAACCAATATTATAAATCTGGTTTATTTTCATAAATTATGTTGATACGTAATAGCTAAATTGAATACTTTATACTGTTTCAATATAAATGTGTTCGCTGGTAACATTTATACAGATTTGTATTTATCACTAATTCTTGGACATTGTATCGAGTCGTGGTTGACGAACACGCACCTTCTAGTTAAAAGGTTTAATCTAACTCTTAATGTTATTAAAGTTAATAATTGTCTAACTAGCACAAGAATGTCATGATTTGTTTAAAAATTTAAAAATTATGATTGTTTTGTGTGTGCCAGGAGGCAACACAGTGTCGGATGGCCGAATGTCATGATTTCCAAATAATAATAAATTTTGTTGATTTAAAATACTGAATTTAGAGTTGAAAGTATGTGATTTGACTCAGATGATTTTGTATCCGTGTTTTCGAGTAGTTAAAAAGTATCTCATTTGACATTTACCGCCAAAAAGTATGGCTGAAAGTTGGTAAAAAAACGTGATGTTTGGAGCGTCACCTAGTTTCTAAGTTAATTCTCTTGGATCTTCGAAACCTAAAGGTTGTCTAGAAATCTAGTCTATACTGATACTTATTGACTGCCTAGTTAAATAGTTTGTTCAATATTGTTACCCTGTACCAAGTTTGTATGTGTGCAAGAAGATAAAATATAAATATACCAATGAAAAGGTTTTTCATTACAGGTGAGTTGCCAAAAATCGAGTTAAATGCCGTGAAACTCAACCAACCAATTATACCACTTTATTCATTAATAATTAATATAAGACTGGAAGATGAGATGTCAGTCGTCCGGAGTGGCGACATTCGCGGACGAAATTGTTGCCATCGCGGGCAAAACCTGGAAGATGCAGGCACAGGAGCGTGGAGAATGGCACAAGAAAAGAGAGGCCTATTGCCCAGCAGTGGGTGAAGTAGGGCTGAGGATGATGATGACGACTTATTTACTAAAAGAATGCAAGAGCGAGGTAGAAAATTCGAGCACCCTGTCTCACATAGGCTAGAATTAATGAATGCAAGAGTTTGAGAATTTCATATTAGCATTAGGTATTCAATATTCATACATCATGGTCATTCAGTAAGAATTTGAGGTTTTGGATAATATCTTACAAGTATTTGCCTACCCACTTGCGGGGGCCCTTTAGCTTGGGGGCCCCGAATCATTGATATGGCGGTAGTTACGCCCCTGTGCTGAAAGCTGATGATGAAATGGACCTTGTTGATTCGACGTGCGTTTTGTTTTTAAATAGACCTTGTTATTTTTAAATGTTGTTTTTAAGTGACTTTCAAGCTTAGGGTGGTAAAGTAATTACGAGGTCCACTATACTTACAAATTGCAAGTTCAGGATACTTATTATTTACTGGCAGTGCCCCGCGGTTTCACCCGCCGTTTGTCTTTTAGCTTAAGGGCGAGCGCGCATTGCGGTGCGTTTTTCTACCGCATATCTGTGAAGTATGGAATGTCTTTGAAGTGCGCGCACTGCGGTCATGCGTTTGGTTACTGTAGGCCCCGCCCAGTGCGGCAGAACTACCGAAAACGCACCGCAGTGCGCGCACTTCAAAGACATTCCATACTTCACAGATTTTGCGGTGGAAAAACGCACCGCAATGCGCGCTCGCCCTTATGCTCGTCTCCTAGGTCATAGTGTCATGTAATTTTAAACAGCCTATAATTACTTTATAATAAACATCAGAAATAATGTAGTCTATGCTGTGTTTAGTTACGTCAACGGTCGTCATAAATTTTAGAAAATTTTAGCATCTCGGATTAATAGGCCTATAGAAACCTAACCTAGGTTTCTATAGGCCTATTAACATAACTGGGGGCAACTTTGGTGTCTGGTATAGAGTTTGTCAAGCGAGTCGTGTGACGTGTCCATGAAAAGGGCGGCGAATTCAAAAATCTTACAGGTGTCAATACTGATATAGTACGCTGAAAACATGTTTGATACTTGAATTTTTGTAGATAAAAAAATTCTTTTGGATAAAATTAAAAAAGTGCATTTCAATGTAGGTATTTATTAGTCACAATTAGAACTTGACGACACGGTTGGCGCAGTGGTTGAGCGATTGACTGCTGCGCAGCATGTCGCGGGTTCGATTCCCGCACGGAACAAATATTTGTACGACCTACAAGTATTTGTTCCGAGTCTGGGTGTTTTTCTATCTATAATATGTATGTATTTACAAAAAAAAAAATGTATATAAGTAGTTTATCAGCCATCTCGTTACCATAACACAAGCATTAGGTTGCTTAGCTTGGGACTAGATGGCGTTGTGTGAAATGTCCAAGGATATATTATTTATTATTATTATTATAACTAAAATCAGAATCTAGAAATTCAATGCCTTCATGAGAAATCACTGTCAGTATCATCACGCACAAAAATGATGAAGGGTTCCAACTCCGTTTCGGTTATCCTGACTTTATATTTGTTTTCTACATGAATATTGTGATCTGGCATTTTGCCAGTAAATATATTTCTAAGTATTCCATTCTTCTTAAGATTTCCAAATTAGATAATTGAGCTAAAAGTATCAAAATGCTGTAGCTTATTAGACCAGAAGTTGTGACAATCCGTTTGACAGATAATAGTAGTGCCATTACAAGAAATCAGCTAAATGGTCGTGGACACGACCGAGAGGAGCTCGTGGCTAAGTAATAACTGCCGCACGGGTCGATCCATCAGGTTAAGCTACGCTTGCCGGGGTTGGTCAGTGGATGGGTGACCATCTTTACACACCGAGACTCCTCCGTGCCTCGGAAAGCACGTTAAGCCGTTGGTCCCGGCTGTCATTCGTGGATCTTTGACAGTCGTTACGGGTCGTCAGAAGCCCGAAAGTCTGACAACCAGTCTTACCAAGGGGTATCGTATTACCCAGTTACTGGGTTGTGGAGGTCAGACAGGCAGTCGCTCCATGTAAAATACTGGTATTCAGCTGCATCCGGTTAGACTGGAAGCCGACCCCAACATAGTTGGGAAAAGGCTAGGCAGATTGATTGGTCGTGGACACGACTCCTATGTTGTTGACAGATAAAGTACCCGTAAATGGTTTAATAATTTAAATAAATGCTTCGAGCGGTTGATAAAGACGCCAAATTACACTTTTCAAGAAATGTTTCAATCAATATTTGTGGCAGGGTGGGTCAGTTTTGCCTAATAATTACATATAATTATATTTGTGTGGCATAATAAAATTCAGATTTTTCATAAATATAGACAGTCGCGCTTACCTAGTACCTAACAGTAGGTGCCTACTTAGGTACTTGATTTTCCTCTTTTCTATATTTTTTCCATAACTTGAATGCTTTTTCTTTTGTTGACGACACGGTTGGCGCAGTGGTTGAGCGATTTACTGCTGCGCAGCATGTCGCGGGTTCGATTCCCGCACGTAACAAATATTTGTACGACCTACAAGTATTTGTATTATGTTATTTACAAAAAAAATATGTTATAAGCATAGACTTATAAAAAAAGATGGACTCCGCGCCACGCATATCGAAAGTGAAGCACCCTACCGATCTATGTGTGCGTGATTTGAGTACCTGCAAAGACGCCGTCGCTCGTGTCACGTAATGGCGGCCGGTCGGCATACTATGATATAAATGTGTGCGCGAGGCGTGTTTGTACAAACGGACCCGGCATACTTACTGTGCTTCACTTTCGATATGCGCAGCGCGGAGTCCATATTTTTTTATAAGTCTATGGTTATAAGTAGTTTATCAGCCATCTCGTTACCATAACACAAGCATTAGGTTGCTTAGCTTGGGACTAGATGGCGTTGTGTGAAATGTCCAACGATATTTATTATTATTTATTTTCTTTTGTTCCAGATTCAAAAACTCCGAGGATGACCAGTCTAAAAACGACATACCTACCTAAATAAAACAATAAATATAATATAAATACCTACCTATTTCTAAAATGTGAAACAAATGACTGTTTAATGGCCAGTATTTCTTAATTTAAAATATTCAAGTTTAATTTTATTTTTTTAATATGTGATCATTAAAACCTTTTTACTTAGTAATAAAGGCCAGTAATTAAAATAAAATATTAAAAAATTATGAATAGTTATGATTCTGCAATGGAGCATGCTCTATCATTCATTTGTAAGTATATTTTTTGTTTATTTTCGTAAAGTGTTGACACTACCGCCTAGCCGAGGCATCTCCGTAGTCTGTGACCAGGGGGCCTACTCCCTAAGTCCGTCCATCCAAGTGTATAAGTTAAATTTTTCGGACGGGCAACAACACATCGGGAGTAGGGACAACTGGCAAATCATGTTGTCATTAATATTTCGTTCGGGCCAAACATCCATCCGTAGGTGATACGGAGTAAGAAACGGCCGTAACGAAGGCCGAAACTACGGGCTTCGTGTTTAGGGAATAGGCGCCCAGATCTTTCCTACCGAATTCGCATTTTCCCGTAACGCTATCCCTTTCTGACGCACAGAAACGTCCTTCACTAGAGCGAGAGAGAAGCGTCAACGGAATAATGTGGACATGAGCTGATAGTTTTGGCTTATCCTTAGAAAAAGCAGAACCGTATGCTATAGCATATTAGATGTGATACTTCAGGACTTCAGGTTGATTATTTAAGACTAGCTTTTGCCCGCGGCTTCGCCCGCTTCGCTACATTATAAAGGGAACCTCTGTGCAAAATTTCAGCTTTCTAGATTCAAGGGTTTGGGCTGGGCGTTGATGAGTCAGTCAATCAGTCAGTCAGTCAGGACTTCTCTTTTTATTTACATAGATTACATAGATAGAAGATAGATAGATAGATGAATGCGCAGTGGTAACCCGGGAATTTTTTTTTTTTTTGCATTTTGCAGGTGTCAGGTTGTATCTTGATCAAAATATGATTCGCGATCGCGACGGTAAAAAAGTTAATGGTTGTTAAACTAAAAAGCCTACTGCCTTATTGGTCTAGTGGTTAAACCGCTCCTGCTGAGCATGAGGTCCTGAGTGCGATTCCTGGGTTGGGCAAAGGTATATTATGTTTATTATTAACACAAACGGGATGTTTACCATGTTTACTGTATATTATATTAGAGTTCCCGATATTTCGGCACTGTTGCAAGCACCATGATCACGGATAAACTGAAGTTATTGCGGGTGGGTGTTTTATGAGCAGACAAATCGGTCTACCCTCTTTCTTGTTCGTTTTTTGCAACTCGATTCTGTTCCCGACACACGAAATTCACTGTGTCCGATCGCGAACTTTTTTCGGATTTTACACAGCTGATCCACTGGATTCCAGGCTCTCGACAGTTGAAACCCATCATCACGGTTTGTAATTTCAATAACTTCTCTAACCAGTCTAGGAATATAGTGGCGTTCTATCGAGATGACCTGAGGGTTTAAATATCCCGTTTGTGTTAATAATAATGTTAGTGACCATGACATTTTAAAATTTATATTAGGTTTTTCCATATGGAAATTCTCAGTAGTCGATTCGTGCGCGGTTGATGCAATAGTCTGGTATATTCCTGATGTCCACCACTTAATTGGCCACCACTGGGAGACAGCGAAACAATTTTTAAAAATAATTCCCGGTGTCCACCACTTCATGGTTAAAATAGCTCGAATCTGTTCCAAAACCGAATCGGGCACCCCGACTTTACGTAGTCTTTTGGCTGCTACCCCTGGAGTGTATATAAAAACTGGAGGCGCGAAGGGAGAGCAACCCCCGCCTGCTGTACCAAAGCATAGGCACCAGTGCGAGCCGAAGCGGCTGAGGCTGGTCGTAAGCAATCAACAAGCCGAAACTGCGGAGGTGAGCATGGGTGCCTATCCTTTGTTACGTAAGGGCGAAGGGGTTGCACTTCCCGCAGCGCCGGAGACGATGCAGAAGCAACTTTAAAGTGTTTTGAAGTTAGGTCTGTCCCCCAGTGGTGGACACCTGGAACTGACGAAATATGGGTGTACTATAGGTACACTACACACTGCCTAAACCTATGTGTTATGTCTTAAAGCGTACTTAGATAACAATTAACGTTGTTTTATTTTGTCCACCAGCTCGAGACCACAGCATGTGAAGTGAAGAACGCACAAAGGGTGATTAATGGTTTATATGGTAAGTGCTTTAAATTAAGTATGTCATTCATTATCATTTCGATTCGACATCATACTCTTAGCGAACCAAGGGTTGGTCCGTGAATGGATGACCATCTTTACATACCGAGACTCCTCCGTGCCTCGGAAAGCACGTTAAGCCGTTGGTCCCGGCTGTCATTCGTGCATCTTTGACAGTCGTTACGGATCGTCAGAAGCCTGAAAGTCTGACAACCAGTATTACCAAGGGATATCGTATTACCCAGTCACTGGAGTCACTTGTGGAGGTCAGATAAGCAGTCGCTCCATGTAAAATACTGGTATTCAGCTGCATCCGGTTAGACTGGAAGCCACCCCAACATAGTTGGGAAACGGCTAGGCAGATTGATTGACTTCTCTATTAAGCTGAGCGTCCATTGGTCCGCGCCGGCCGCACCGCACGCACGTCACGCAACGGATTTTGGTTTGCTCTGTATGAATTCATATAGCACTGCGTCCACTAGCGGTACCAGCCGCACCGACCGCCGGCATATATATATGAGCAAAAAAGGCGTTGCGTGCCGGTGACGTCACAAGGAATGCCGGTGACGTCACACGGAATGCCTTGTGACGTCATCGGCACGGAACTGTGTAGTACGAGAGGCCATCACCAAAACCATGTCGCATCGTTTTACGACCAAAACCGTATAAAATCGTTACCTAGTTTAGATGATTCTGAACCCGACTCAGTGAGCAGCACCGGTCAAAAACGTCATAGTTTTATGGAAGTCCATTTCTGCTACGTCAAAAAAAATAGGCAGATGGTTTTATCACAATATGTCTGATAAAATGCACATAGGTTTCGTAATTTTATTACGAAAAGTTTGTTTTCAGACATTTTGCGCGTCACATGTGGCGAGAGCGTATTTTCAAAAATGTCACAAAATTTAACCGATCTGTATCATAGCAAACGGCTTCAATATTTCATTAAATTTTTTGTTAGTTACTGGGTTACCATAAACCTCTTTTCAGAAATTTTAAATGTTACGTTAATTCCAAAAACCAAAAGCACGTTTCGGAGTCGCCCGACAAACGCGCGCGCGGTGCTTTTTACGCTCTTATCTTTCGCTTCACTAGCGCAAGCGTCAGCAGGTTATTCCCACCATTTGTAAGGTATATAGGTTATGGTTTGGTAGTTAGGTATATGTTTGTATGTATATGCTCTGTGGTCTTGTATGAAAAATGGCTAACCTGAAAAAAAAAGACCTACCACGTGAAAAAACATCATGGATCCGTTGAGAAAAAAAGATGGTGCTATAGCTCCGTCTCTCTCTCACACTGGAACCGTTCAGCTTCTGCCCTGCTATAAGAGCTCATAGTAAGCCCCCTGATCTGTGTGTTTTGCAAAGATATATAAAAATCGAGAAAGTGAAGACATTTACGCATTAGAATTTTCAAAAGTGTACAGAAGTAGCTGACTATCGGAGTAAAAAGCATTTTGCGAGGAAATTGATTTACTCCGACATTGAGTTACCACATGGTGTTGAAACGGACATAGAAATTTTAGTGTTTCAGCTTTTTCATTTGCACGATACACGCCGCAATACTTTGACTATTTTTTTACTAATTTTAACTATTGAAAAAGTAAGGCGCGACAATAAATTGTCTGACATCATCGTTTTATACTTCTGGGCAACCTTTTTAATCATGTTCAATAGTTTTCAGACACTTACTGATCGGCAAAATTTTTCAAATGCTTTTAACGCATACGATGCTCTTTCTTCTGAAAATTGTTTTATTCGCATCAACTGATCAACGTACACCTGAAAACATGATTTTCAGACGGGTTGCTTTGGGTTTTTTTCTGCCTCATTTTTAATTTTCTCAAATGGTCTCCTGGGTAGGTACGTGTGACGCTACTGGTTTCTGAAAATTGTGTTTTCGGTATCTAAAATCTATCGTTCAACTACATTCTGAAAATCAGATAGATTGCTATGAAACAGTATTTTTTATTTTAACATATTTGAAAATGCGGCCAGGTCAGACGTGACGCGGAAAATTTTTTAAATTCATATTTTTGGATTCAGAATAACCAAATCTATCGATTTTATACAGTTTTTATCTTAAAACGATAAGACAAAAATTTTGGTCATGGGCTCTCGTACCACTCAGCACTCACCACATCTGTCAGTGTCATCTCTATGTGATTCTAGGGATTGACCAAGCATAACGTTTACAATTTTTTTTATCTAAACTAGTCCTTACATGTATAAAGACCAGTCTAGATAAAAAAAAATAAAACAACATTGATTTTCTGACTGCATATCTGTTGTGCTTCATTATTAAAATTAAGAACAAAAAAAAAAGGTTTAGACTCGTGCTCATAAACATGAGCGGCACGCATCAACGGGAAAGGCAACTGCACTGCAGTCGTCGACCTGTCGACGGGTGCAGTTGCTTCTGCCGTTAGAGCGTAGGTACTAGCTTTGCAATAATAAATAAAATCATCAATAGAATTAGCATAAAATTATTACATTACTCTTGCACTGGTACACACCGCTAGAGCTAAGCACTTACAGCTCTCGACAACTACACGTTGTTCTTGTTAGTCAGTCAGGGTCTATACGCACTCAGCGAAACACGTCTGACGCGATCACGCGACGCCCCACGCCGCCAAGTACTATTATTTATTCTGTGATGTGTGTGTGTGTATGTTCTGTGATTTATTGTGTGTTGTGTGTGCTTGGTCAATCCCTAAATTCAATTCAAATTAAATTAAATTCCTAATTCAAGTCAATTCAATCGTGAACCCACTTTCTACGTTTAGTTTTACGTTCTTCTTCTTCTGCCAACAAGCAACTGATAATAATAATATCTTCGTCAATCTTCATGATAGACGACGTCTACTGATAACAATAAAACACTCAGAATAAATATAGTGGATGCATGACACCCCGAAAAAGGATGTGGGAAAGAGATAAAAATGATTTACTCTTTGTTTTACTTTTTGGCATGACACAAGATGAACTGTCATTTGGTTATATTGGTTTTCATTCAACCCGGCCAAATTTGATAGTAGGTACTTGCTTTAATGTCTGACAATTCGTTCATTGAACTACTTGACTTATTCGCGTGTTCATTGTCTATGTATTTGTCGTAATCGTCCATGGTTCTGGGATGTTCTAACAATAATATTTCTACTGTTTTTTGTTTAACTACAAATAGTGTGTGGACGTGTGGAGCAATGTCTAGTGTGGTTTGGGGCTGCAAGTTCTATTCATCACGAAAGAAAATAAACAAGAAATATTAACCTTCCATCGGTAAGTTTTTGCTCAATTTCTTGCCGAATATAAGCTGATCAACGATTATAAATACATAACAACTGTGTTTTGATGATGACGATGATAACGAATTATTTAATTCATACTTATTAATGTATCTTTTCATTTTGAACTAACTTAAAAAAAAAACGATGAAGATACATATTATGTATTCCCTCCTAAGTAGGTATGCTTCGTAATTTATAAATTTTAGGTACCTACGGGTATTATTTTTGGCAGCATAAAAATGCATGTCATCGTAAATTCTATCGACGTTGAAATTTTGTGGATCACATCACTAGACAGAATAAAATGAATAACAACCTACAAAATTTCGAAACGTCTTCTGTAGGTATACGTGTCCTTTTCTAACATCATACCGGCTCTATAAGTCAAAATGAAACAAATATATTGAGTTCAGTTGCTATTTTAGCACTCCTTCCATGCTTTGTTATTATTCTAAAATGACACCGGCAAATCCGTCCAATACGCTGCGTGCCGGCGGCGTCCATTCCGGCCGGCGCACAGTGGTCTGGAAATCGAGCTCCATACTCTTAAAAGGCATTTTAAAAAATGTAATGCTTCTGGTTTACCTCCCTTTACGTAATTTAACCATAATCACGGTGATTAGCAAGTGAGTTAATTAGTTCTTGGAATGCAATTTTATAGAAGAAAACGGATACAATCAAAATTCATTTAACCACGTCAAAGAATAGAATCGAAAATTCCAAATTTAAAAAAGCGGCACCCAAAGGTGCAAAATTTTATGTCATCTTGATCGCCGTGTATGGTATAATAAGCTCGTGTGAGCCTATCAGTTTCATTCAGTTTAAAAAAAAATTACTAAGTATATGTGTTTTCTCCCGAATAACACAAAACTTTTTTTCTCACGCGTGGAGCTACTTATACCATCCATAGGTAAAAGCAGGTATACCAGGAGGCATTACATTTTTCTTTTAATTCCTTACTTTAAGTTTCTATAAGGAGAGGAGCTCATGGCTAAGTAATAACAGCCGTACGGGTCGTTCCATCAGGTTAAGCTACGCTTTCCGGGGTTGGTCCGTGGATGGGTGACCGTCATTACATATCTGGGTATATCCTCCGTG
Source organism: Cosmia trapezina (assembly GCA_905163495.3). NCBI lineage: Eukaryota > Metazoa > Arthropoda > Insecta > Lepidoptera > Noctuidae > Cosmia > Cosmia trapezina. Next base: position 4,424,624 of record LR991049.1, on the reverse strand, counting down.
CCTCGGAAAGCACGCTAAGCCGTTGGTCTCGGCTGTCATTCGTGGATCTTTGACAGTTACCCAGACGTCGTCTTTGACAGAATCCCGAAAGTCTGACAACCAGTCTTACCAAGGGGTATCGTACCCAGTTACTGGGTTGTGGAGGTCAGATAGGTAGTCGCTTCATGTAAAATACTGGTACTCAGCTGCATCCGGTTCGACTGGAAGCCGACCCCAACATATTTGGGAAAAGGGTAGGCAGATTGAATTTTTGACTTTAAGTTTCTATGACTATGGTACTAGCTTTTCAGACCACTGTGCGGCGCGGATCGGTGGACAGTGGACGCATGCCATCGGCAAATCCGTTCAATCCGTTGCGTGCCGTGCGTGCGGTGCGGCCGGCGCGGACCAGTGGACGTTCACCTTTAGTCGTCATTTTGGTAGGCACCCCGTTTCTAGCCATTTCATCTTTCACATAGTCCATCCATCGTTTCTTTGTTACCTGTAGAGACATAATTAAAACCTTTCACACATTAAATATTAAAAAGACTGCTGATCTATGGGGTAATTCTGTGGACGTTGCTAAATCAATTATAAACATTGTAGCACCTACTTTAGCAGTTATTTTTAACAATTGTATTGACCGTGGTGAGTTTCCTGATCTTATGAAATATAGTAAAATAATACCGTTGTTTAAATCGGGTAGTACATCTGACCCTACTAATTATAGACCTATTTCAGTGCTACCTACCTTTAGTAAAATTTTTGAAAAAGTTATTTTAGATCAACTGCAAAGATTTTTTAATAAACATAAATTATTACATAACAAGCAGTTTGGTTTTACAAGGGGTCGTTCGACTACTGATGCCGGTGTTGAACTTTTAGGTCATGTTTATAATGCATGGGAGGATAAATGCGATGTTTTGGGCATTTTTTGTGATTTATCCAAGGCATTCGACTGCGTTCTTCATGAAACATTAATCAGGAAACTGCATCACTACGGAATCCGGAACGCCTCTCTGGATCTTCTCACTTCTTACTTAAGTGATAGGATTCAAAGAGTTGATGTTAACGGGAAAAGATCACCCGGATCCGTAGTAACAATGGGGGTCCGCAAGGCTCAATTCTTGGCCCGTTTTTGTTTCTTATTTATATTAATGACTTGCCTTACCTCATAAAGGATAATCATGATATAGTGTTGTTTGCAGATGACACTTCACTTTTATTTAAACTCAAACGTCAGCAGCTGGTTACTGACAATGTAAATAGCGCCCTCGCAAAAGTAGTTAACTGGTTTAATGTTAATAACCTACTTCTTAACGAGAAAAAAACTAAGTGTATTAAGTTCACTATACCTCATGTTAGACAAGTAAAAACTAGTGTTCTCATAAAGGGTGAAGAGTTGATTCCCGAAGATACCACAGTGTTCTTGGGCATAACTTTGGATGCCAAACTTCAATGGGGCCCCCATATAGATAAATTGTCGAAAAAGCTTAGCGCTGCAGCATACGCCGTTAGGAAAATTCGTGATTTAACTTGTTTAGAGACAGCCCGTTTAGTTTACTTTAGTTATTTTCATAGTGTGATGTCGTACGGTATTCTGTTGTGGGGAAATGCCGCCGATATTCAGACAATTTTTGTTTTACAAAAAAGGGCTATTCGTTCAATTTACAAATTAAGTCCCAGACACTCCCTCAGAGATAAATTTAAAGAAATTAATATAATGACTGTGCCTTCTCAGTATATCTATGAAAATCTTTTGTATGCTCATAAAAATATCAACTTGTTTAAAAAATACAGTGACGTCCATAATGTGAATACTAGAAACAAACACAAATTTGTTGTTCCTACAACCAGGCTTAAGAAAATAAGTGGTTCGTTTAGTTGCCAATGTATACGTTTTTATAATAAACTACCTAGCCACATTCAAGAACTAAGCCTTAATAAATTCAAAAATTTTATAAAGCGGAAACTTTGTCAGAAAGCCTTTTATACTGTCAAAGACTATATTGAGGACAAAAAGGCTTGGGATTGAGCTGCTCCAATAAATTTACACTATTAATGTTGATTTAAATACCTTTTTACATATTCTATACAATGACATGAATATTTACTTTGTAAAGTATTACTTATACTATTTTTAATTATTGTGAATGTGAAGACTACGTGGATCATTGTTTTTTATTTATTTTATCCTTTTCTCAGTTTTAGTTATAGTCTGACAGTTTGAGTAATTTATGCGGCCTACCCAAATGTCTTTTCTTTGGTATTGTTCGTCGAATCGTTAAGCTCCTTAAGTTTTGAGTTGAGCTGCACGATTACTGACAAATGCGTGCACTGACTGGACAGGTCCACTCAATCTGTGTGGTTCTTTCATCAAAAGACCATTTCAGACTGCAATCTACATGGTCTTCACATGATCTGACCAAGATTATGTCTGGACTTTAAAAGAGACTGTGACCTCTGAGTTTGTTTCGGCGTTTCTTCTCAGAGTAGTCAGATAGGAAACGTCGAACTCATCTAGTTTAAAAAAAATATGTTTGACGTGTAAAAGTGTTTGTACAAACCTACTTACAGAAAATAAATCATTTATCATTTATCATTTGGATGTAAGACAGTACTAAGTATAGGAAATTCTTGGTTTGCCCCTCACATAACATGACGTAACATCACGACTGTTGTCTGCGAAGGGATCAGCAGAAGAGTAGGTACCTATAGTAACACCAACATTTCGCCAGTTATGTATAAAAATAGGGGGGCGGGCGAGCCTATTGCCGAAAATGTGTTTTTTCTGAAAAAAAAAAAATTATCAATCAACAAATACAGACTGCTACTGAGAATTTTTTTAAGTCTAGACCAAGGCTCGGCAATAGGCGGACCGGGGTCCACATCCGGACCGCGAAGGGTCGGAACTTGGACCCCCAAATTATTGTTAAATAACTTACCTACTATAAATGTACTATAATATACTATAGTAAAAAAAAAAAAAAAAAAAATGAAAATGAAAAAATAAAATGTAGATATTATATAAAATAAAAATAAATAAAAATTGTTTACTGATACCAGATACATTCACAACTTTGCATGCTAAAGCGGGTAACAATTGAAATGTATAGTACAATACATGCTGATATTGATTCCCAAACTAAGCTAGAGCTTGTATTTTGGGAAACAATGTTCAGTCATAGTGATGACATACAATATACATTGACTGATGCTTGAGGACAAAGGTGAAATATTGTGAAAAATTTGTCGCTGCACGGTGCATATGGTTACAAAATAATTCTTCCTAATTATTATATCACATACGGTAGGTGTAGCGTGTAAAGTGCGTGCATGTATCTATGTATGTATGTATTTATCAGTAATAATTATGGGTGAGTGTATGTGGATGGGTGAGTGTCCGAGTGTATGGGTGAGTGTCCGCCTGTAAGGGTGAGTGTCCGTGCGTGTGGGTGTACGCAGCCCTACGATGTAAATCTTGGGATCGGTTTCATTACCTCTACGTACTGTGTGTTTAATATTTTATAGTATTATACTATAATACTATAAACTACTATTATTTATAGTATTATATTATAATATTATAAATAATATTTTCATGTTTAACTGCCACTTAAAATACAATTTTATAGTATTATACTATAATACTATAAACTACTATTATTTATAGTATTATATTATAATATTATAAATAATATTTTCATATTTAACTGCCACTTAAAATACAATTTGATTAGTTGTTTGTGTTGGAAGTACAATGATAACACTACCTGGCAGCTTTGATATTCTATGTTTGAATATTGTTGAGATTAAATGACACACCCTATGACATAGTTATTTCTGTCTGAATGTGTCTACCATATGTTTGTTCCTATATAAAATATACTTAACTTAATCTATTATATCAAGGCCTTTTAATCTTCTCCAAGTGCTAGTTATCCATACTCTGATTAGATGTATTAACTCTTTGAACGTCGTCGATTGCACACCCAGGTGTTCAGATAACAATAGAAAATCTATTGTGTCTGCTAATTGGCGTGCATACAATTTGATTAGATATAACAAGAAAGTATTGAGAGTTTTTTTATGGACCTCTTGTCAACAGTATCCGGACCCCACTTACTTGCAGACCCCTAGTCTAGCTACTAACGAGGCAGTTCGCCCCTCCTTAGGCCGAAAACTCCCATGGCTATTTATCTAGTGGTCTTGTTTAAGGATTCCGCAGTTCTCATGGCCGTCATGAGCTCAAATTCAGCAAGTACATAATGTAGGTGTGGCAAGCTCTGTCAAAATAGAGCGGTGATGGGTCGACCTTGCTATCTCGAACATCGCGACATGAAGTAGTCTTAAGGGGGAGCACTATTTTATGGTCTGATACTCATGGTTGTAAGTTAGATACGTTTACAATTTATCATTTTAAAATTTCTTTTATTTATCTGGGTCCCTGGGGTCCCGGACCTTTGTAAGGATTAAAAGGGACCAAAGCCAACTCGCAGAGACCCTTGGAGACAGTTTTGAATAATGAGGAAGCACCAACCGTCATTTATCCCTGTATGCACTATGCAAGTGCACCAAAGGACAACCCCCGGTTGGTGCAGGACTATTCCAGAACATAGAAACAAAACATATTGGGCTATAGGTTTGGGTGGCTGTGGACTGGTTACCTAGAACTAGGGAAAGACTATGGCCCCTGTAATTGTAGTGTAAGTTATAAAAATGTTTGCATGCCATAAGGCAGAATGTATAAGGACTCAAAAATATTGTAACACCTAATTGTATTACATACATTCTATGCAAATAAATAAATCTATTCTATTCTAGTCTATTCCTGCCTCACCAATGTTTTATATACAATACGGCCAATTTATCATTGTTCTGTGTGTGTGTGTTATTTTATTATTTTGTGCGGGATCCAGTGTCGTACTAAATTTTTTTAAACATGTACCTACTTACAGAAATCAATACTTAAACTTTTTTTTTTTATTATTATTAGAAGCCATGCTGCAGAGAAAAGCACTAAGCACCTTTCCTCTTGCCGGCTTTTTATTTAATTTTCAAAAAAAAGTAAAATTTACCCACCATATCTTTCCGAGTCAGTCGTATTGCCGTTTACTGCCATTGTGAAAAAAAAAAATCATTTTTCATAATATTTATAATCATAATTTCCAGGAAATTATTGTCGATTCTATGCAGAGTCAGAAATTGTGAGGAAAGGTTGTTTCCTCACAATTTCTGACTGCATAGAATCGTCTTAAAAATTTTGGTACTTACGAAAACAAGACCATTGTGGCTTCCAAAATTGTGGGAATAAGTCTGGTGCCTCTGGTGAAGTGGCGATTTAGAACTTTAGCGGGTTAGAGAATTAGAGATAAGTAGGTATATAGGGTGACTGGTAATTACATTTTGACGAGCTCGAACATAAATCTAGGAAACAGCTGATTTTTTTTCGCTATTTCAGGTTGGTCCTATAGTAAAAGTTGTTTGTTAGCATGAGTACAATCATGTGTTTAAGGTCCGTATTACAGAAGGAAACTCAAGCACTGATCTTTGTTTAAAACTAGTTTCAACCAATCAAATGTCTCGAATCTAGTTTTAAGTAATGCTTGAGTATTGAGTGACGTTCTGTAATACGGACCTAAGTGTCGGTCACTAATTACCATATCGCACCTTCATTTCGAAATCGTTACTAAACGAAATTTTCACGAAATGAGATAATTCAAATTCAAATTCAAATCATTTAATTCAAGTAACGAGACTCATACAAGGAATAAACACACAATAATTAAAATGATTATAAAATACATTAATTCAAATTAAAATTAAATCAAATTAAATCAAAATCATGTCGAAATAAAATTACATTACATTAAATCAAAATCATGTCAAATTACAATTAAATCAAAATTAAATTAAAGTAAATCAAAATTATATCAAATTAAAATGAAATCATATTAGGTACAAAAAAAAACAAAACATCATAATTATAATTTTCTAACCGGCATAAGAACAGCAACATGCCTGCCACAGCCATGCCGGATATAAGGACAGTCCAGCCTGTCGGCGATCATTGTCAAGATGGCATTGGGGCTGGCCCGCACCCGGCGCACCAGGGACGCACACCGCGTACGCATAGAAGCTTGGAAACAGTCAGTGCGCGCCATCGCGAACATCCCTGATGCGCTACAGAAACGGGGCAGCCCCAACACCGCCCGGAACGCGTTGTTGTACTGGACACGGAGGGTACTGTACGCCCTTTCAGTATAGTCAACCCACAGGCTGCACGTGTACAGTGATGTGCAGTACGCTCTAAAAAGCGTGACCTTCACACCAGCAGAACAACGCGAAAACCTGCGGGCTATCATGTTGGCTCGCACCGACAGCACCCTCCGTTCCCGCTCCATGTCAGCATGGTCTTTCAGGTCCTCGGTGAGTACATGCCCTAGATATTTAAATTGGTCCACTCGGTCTATTGGAACACCATCAAGATGAACAGCCGGTATGTTCATAGGGCTCGACACACCGATGGCCCGAAAAACCATGTATTGGCTTTTCCTCTCATTATATTTCAACCCATGTCCACGCGCGTATTCCGTACACTTACTGAGTAGCCTTCTCAGCCCACAGATCGACGCGCTCAGCAGCACCATGTCGTCCGCATAACTCAAATTGTTGACACAAACTCCATCTATATGGCATCCGACATGTTGACTGCTGAGCGAGACGATCAGTTCGTTCATGTAGACGTTGATGATGTTGATAATAACGCCATCTTACTTATATCGGCAAAATATACAAAATATACACCATAAAAAGAAACCAATAATTTAACAAATAATGCCAGAAATATCTCATAAGTGTTCATGACTATTTTACTAAGAGGTAAATAGTCATGCAAAAATCGTAAATTTGCTCTCCCGTAAAATTTAGTTTTTTGTTTAGTAACAGTTTCGAAATGAAGGTGCGATATGTATAGATGATAGTTTTATTCGTCATCTAGATTATGTCTGTGAGCTCTTCGCCTTAAGAGACGCGAGAGCATCAAGTAAATCGTGTCGCAACACACGATTTGATGTATACACTCGGACACGACATACCTTTTTATCGACCTTCCTTAGTAGGTAACTTGAAATGTGCTTCGCTTTCCGTCATCTCGTTCTAATTTTAGGTAGATGATTACATAACACAATATTACGCCTGTGCACCCTGATAACCTAGGCATAAATGACAAATGATAAATGATTTATTTTCTGTAAGTAGGTTTGTACAAACACTTTTACACGTCAAACATATTTTTTTTAAAACCAGATGAGATCGACGTTTCCTATCTGACTACTCTGAGAAGAAAGGCCGAAAAAAACTCAGAGGTCACAGTCTCTTTTAAAGGGCAGACATAATCTTGGTCAGATCATGTGAAGACCATGTAGATTGCTGTCTGAAATGGTCTTTTGAGGAAAGAACCACACAGATTGAGTGGACCTGTCCAGTCAGTGCACGCATTTGTCAGTAATCGTGCAGCTCAACACAAAAATTAAGGAGCTTAACGCTTCGACGAAAAATACCAAAGAAAAGACATTTGGGTAGGCCGCATAAATTACTCAAACTGCCAGACTGTGACTAAAACTGAGAAAAGGATAAAATAAATAAAAAACAATGATCCACGTAGTCTTCACATTCACAATGTGCAAGTAAATATTCATGTCGTTGTATAGAATAGAATAGAATAATATATAGGTGTAAAGCATAGCTACACTCATTGCGCCAATTATGTTTAAAGCCCGTTTTCAGCAACCCTAAGAGCGGTTTCGCACTACGTCCGATCCGAATCCGAGAAATGTCGGTCCGAAGTAGCCACAGTACTATTTGTATGAATGGTTGCGCACTAGATCCGAACTCTGTCCGTCCGAATTTAGAACATTCCCAATTCGGATTGAACTCGGATCTTGAATTCGGATTCAGATCGAACATAGTGCGAAACCGCAATAAGTGACACTTAAATGAATCCCTAAATATTGCACTGTCGGATTTTCAACTCTCGGCTGTTAAGCTTAGCGTTGAAAATCCAACAGTGCACTTTTATTTAGGTATTCGTTGCTCATTCAGGAGCTCATGGCTAAGGAATAACAGCCGCACGGGTCGATCCATCAGGTTAAGCTACGCTTGCCGGGGTTGGGTGACCAACTTTACACACCGAGACTCCTCCGTGCCTCGGAAAGCACGTTAAGCCGTTGGTCCCGGCTGTCATTCGTGAATCTTTGGTAGTCGTTAAGGGTCGTCAGAAGCCCGAAAGTCTAACAACCAGTCTTACCAAGGGGTATCGTATTACCCAGTTACTGGGTTGTGGAGGTCAGATAGGCAGTCGCACCATGTAAAATATTGTTATTCAGCTGCATCCGGTTACACTGGAAGCCGACCCCAACATACTAGTTGGGAAAAGGCTAGGCAGATGATTTGTATTGTTTATCAATCAATCTGCCTAGCCTTTTCCCAACTATGTTGGGGTCGGCTTCCAGTCTAACCGGATGCAGCTGAATACCAGTATTTTACATGGAGCGACTGCCTATCTGACCTCCACAACCCAGTAACTGGGTAATACGATACCCCTTGGTAAGACTGGTTGTCAGACTTTCGGGCTTCTGACGACCCGTAACGACTGTCAAAGATCCACGAATAACAGCCGGGACCAACGGCTTAACGTGCTTTCCGAGGCACGGAGGAATCTCGATATGTAAAGATGGTCACCCATCCACTAACCAACCCCGGCAAGCGTAGCTTAACCTGACGGATCGACCCGTGCGGCTGTTATTACTTAGCCACGAGCTCCTCATTTGATTTGTATTGTTTATATGTCTTGGAATTTTGCAAGTTTTGACCCACTTCCCGGTATTAGATTGAGCTGTTTGGCATACGTATGTAAAATCGGTGACAATGCAATATTTTGGTACCATCGAGCTGATCTGATGGTGGAGCCGGAAGGTAGCCATGGGAACACAGTAATAAAACGACGCAACCCGATCCGAGTTCGGGTTCGTTTGATTTGTCTTGACAAGGAATCTGGTCGTACATGATATCCAGATTAAACTAAGCTAAGCTAACTAAGCTTGATTTTTAATATTAAAAAAAAACATACACTCGTTTTAATTAAATTTACATTTTACCATACAAAGCGAAGCCAAGTACAGTCCGCGAGGTTTAAGCTGAGCTTTGCATTTGTGTAAGTGCACATAGATAGTGTAGATGTGACGTTTGGCATAGAGCGCGACTCGTTCTTTGTTTGGTTTAAAACCGGTTTATACTGATTTTACCTACCTCTTGTTTATGAAATAAATTATTATTTATTATTTATTTATTTATTATACTGATTTTTGGCAATCGGCTTTTGTTCTTTTAGTACGAGAGGCCATGACCAAAACCATGTCGCATCGTTGTAAAACGTAAAACGATAAGACGATTGAAGATTTTGTCTTATGTAAAACGATATGACAAAAATTTTGGTCATGGGCTCTCGTACCGTTTTGGTGATCACACACAAATGCAAAGCTCAGCTTAGGCCTCGCGGACTGTACACGTGCATAGCTTAGCCACGGGCTGCTGTGGAGCGACAGCTTTACGCTCAAGCTCATCTAGTTAAAATCGTGTGGCAACCCACGATCTGATGTACAACCGGACACGATTCGGCCTCTTTACTGACCTTACATACAACCGCAGGTCGCACTCGCTAGTTGCGAGGTCATACCGGTCCTCTTCCTTTTGAGATTGTAGAGCTTTTAAGCGGTATCTGTTTGGTACCTACGAGTAATTAATTTTTCTTTTTTTTAACCGACTTCTAAAAAAGGAGGAGGTTCTCAAGTCGGATGTTTGTATTTTTTTTTTTTTTTTTTTTTTTTTTTTTTTTTTTTTTTTTTTTATGTTTGTTCGCGCATAACTCCGTCGCTTGCCAACCGATTTGAAAAAATATTTTTTTGTTGGAAAGGGTATACTTTCCAAATGGTCCCATTTTTGTCAAAATCCAGTTCTGATGATGGGATCCTGGAGAAATCGAAGGAACTCTTCAAATATTATAGGCATACCTATAGCGATTTGGGTATTTTTTATAGTAGCTCGTGCATTTGCTCTCGGAAAGCACCACTTGGTGAAGTGGAACTGATGATGAAGACCACAGATGGCTACCGGAACTACTCAAGGATAAATATTTCACGGGTTGCGATTCGATTACTTTAATTATGGTTGCTAAGCAATTTCCGCTCGTCACACAATGCGTGTGGTGAGTGGTTGTTGAGGAGTTTTCCTGGTTCTTACCAGCAGAACTCCTCAACAATTAACGTCCCAGCATCAGGAAAAGCAATATTTTGTAACATGTGATGAGCAATTGACATTAGACTATTGTAACTTATACAAATTATAAACAGACCCACTAAAAAGCGAGAAATAAAAACTTTTTAACAAAAAAAAAAAAAACCGACTTCCAAAAATCACTACAAATTGAAAAATAACTTTGATTTCGGAAGTCGGTGGCAAAAAAAAAGAAAGTAAATAAAAAACGAAAGACACCGACTTCCGAAATCAAAGTTATTTTTCAATTTGTAGTGATTTTTGGAAGTCGGTTTTTTTTTTTGTTAAAAAGTTTTTTTTTAGTTTTGTTGGTACTGTACGTATAGGTTTGTACCTCTGCCTAATCCTTTGGGCATTATTTATTTATTTATTTATTATAACTTTATGCACAAGTAAAAAAATACTGTACAAAGGCGGACTTAATGCCTGAGGCATTTTCTACCAGTCAACCTTAGGGTGATGCTGAGGGAAAACATGGCAGGTGCAACACCCCTTGTGTTGATAGATAACTCGAATTATTAAAAAAACTAAAAAACCCGATTGCAGTAAAAAACTAAAAAGCTAAAAACAAGCCCATTTTAAATTTAATAAAAGTTGGAAGCAGGCGGGACCCGTTTGAGTTTGAAAATATAAAAATGGAATGGGTCCCGCTTGCTTCCAACTTTTATTAAATTTAAAATGAGCTTGTTTTTAGCTTTTCAGTTATAGTTTTTTACTGCAGTCGGGTTTTTTAGTTTTTTAAATAACTTTTTTTATTTCCAGCTTTTTAGTTTATAAATGTGAAAGATTTCGCAGACGATTTAGTTCTTACAAAGAGTTTTGGCCCTGAGGGTTATTTAAAAGCTTTTTTGGATAAGTGGACAAATAGCCAAGCCTTCGAGGTCCTAACTCTGCTCAAAGTAATTTTTTTTTAATCAAAATTCGATTTGTCACTTCGAATTACTTTTAAACATATAAGGTGTTTAAATTTTTGTAATCACCTTTTAAAACCCTTCATTTTGATATCCCACTCGATGGTATTAAAAGACAAAAAAATTTCGAACTTCACAATATGTCACCCCAAATCCGCCATTTTACTTTATTTTTGATGTTGATGTATCTATGCCACCAAGACAAATCTAAAGACGAATAATTTATCCAAATCCGATCATTTGTTTAGGAGTTACGAGGGAACAAAGAAACGGACATACATACATACTTAGATACAGGTCAAATACATAACCCTTCTTTTGGGCTTCGCCGCAGTCGGGTAAAAAGAATAGATACTAATAAATACATACATACATATACAGGGTGATTTTTTAATGACCAGTCAAATTTTCACAGGGTGTTCTACCCATGAATATGAACAACTTTCACTATGGGACCAACTTTGAAATCGCAAAAAAAATATCAGCTGTTTCATACATTTTGATCGAGTAGGTATTGAAATTTTGTAGGAAACCGCTGGTTTTTTTTTCGTGATTTCAAAGTTGGTCCCATAGTGAAAGTTGTTCATATTCATGGGTAGAACACCCTGTGAAAATTTGGCTGGTCATTAAAAAATCACCCAGTATACAAAGTGGAGCAGGACGATTGACATTCCTATAATCCACGTAAAGAGTGTCATGTTCTTTACCCGTATACAAAAAATCAATCAAATCCAATGATTACTTTAGCCACAGGAAATTATTTTACATTTTCTTATTTTTACTTATTTTTCAACATGATGTAGATCCAGGTCCGTAACAATAGATAAACATTGTAAGGTCAAGAGCCTGTGCAAAACATATGATTCTATTCTCTACGTCTCAATATGCTTGAAAGACAGAGAAAGGTGTCATACGATTCCACGCACCCTGCCCATTCCCACAAAATACTACAATTAGAAAGAAAAAGAAATAGTTACTTACGCAAATTATGCATTAGTGGTGCATAGACAATTGCGAGTGTGTGTGTGAGCGGAATTTTTTCGGCAAAAAGTCCCGGACTCGGTCAGTGTTTAACGGCGCCTTTTTAGGGTTCCATACCTCAAAAGGAAAAAACGGAACCCCTTATAGGATCACTTTGTTTTCCGTCTGTCTGTCTGTCAGTCTGTTAAGACCCTTTTTCTCAAGAACGCGTAAAGGTATTAAGTTGAAATTAATATCAAATACGTAGGTCTATGGTTTCTTGGAGACCTAAAAAAATCAAGCTTCTACGTCGATGCAATAAAAAAATACGGCCATTTAAGCGACATAGTTTGATACTCGCAAGTAAATCAAAACCTATGAGGTACTTCCCGTTAACCTACAATAATGAAATTTGGCAAAAAGCGAGGTCCGAAAATTGGTAATTTGTAAGTTGATCACATAAAAAAAATATTTTTGGGATTTTAATGTTAAGTTTGTTTTTGGGATAAATTCTTTTCAACTACGGATCCCTTCATTGTGCATGATCCGGCACGCACTTGGCCGGTTTTTTTTATATTCCCGAGACGAGCCGCGCGCGTTTACAAGAAATGGAGTTTGGAATAAGCATCCATAATGGAGTAACGAAAACCCGCGTCTGGTTTTCACTAAGTCTGCGCTGGAATTCATAGGAACAAAAGTCGGTCAAAAAATACGGTCCAGTGTTTATTGATGGGACGTTAAATGCAGAGAAATTTTTAGAACTTCTTAGTGGCAGATGGGGACTTGTTAAGACGAGTCCGTGGAAATTTAATAAGACGATGTCGCTTGTGCATAATGCACAATGGTGGACACTTTGAAAATTTAAAAATTTGATTATTGATGATGAAAATTCTGATTGTGATGTGATATTATGTGATAAATTATTGAATCAGTGATCTTTTAACTAACAACGTGCAACTTAGTGAGTTTATGTCGCTGATTTGTTGTTCTCCGACTTTACGGCCCCACACATTTACAGTTCGCCGGCAGGCGGTCACTCATAAAAACTGTTTTTGACAATTTTTATGAATGACCGCCTGCCGGCGGACTGTGCACCCTTTTACTATTGTACCTACCTACGCCCTGCGCCGCGCCCCCCGCCCGCTGCGTCCGGCACTGCGCCGCGCGACAGGTCAGTGACGTTTCGTAGATAAAGCGTGTTTACTTTTATGCAGTTGATTCTGCTATTTATTTTGTTTGAAAATTGCAATTTTTTAATTTTCCATTAACTACTAATCTTCGTGTTTTAAAATGTTTCGATGGACTAGTACTGTGCTCGTTTTAATTTAATGACGTAGTTCCAGATCCACATTGTATAAACAAAATAAACTTTGTCAGGAGAAATAACGAAAGGTAGAGGAGAAAAAGAATACAGCAAATCAGCGCTGCGATGATTTTGTCAACTTTTCACGAATATGTTCACGTGCCTTCACTTTGAAAAATAACGGACTGGTTGCCATCCTGATGTTCAGAGGGAGCGCATTCCAAAGAAATACCGCCTGGACAAAGAAAGAAGAATGAATAAAACCAGGCATTACAGGCTGGTGTAAGGATTTTATCAAATGATTTTTCGCATCATTTTCTGAAACAAAAAACACAAATGTCGTTCTTACTATTATTGAGGAGCTCGTTGCTAAGTAATAACAGCCGCACGGGTCGCTCCTTCAGGTTAAGCTACGCTTGCCGAAGTTGGTCAGTGGATGGGTGACGATCTTTACATACCAAGACTCCTCGGAAAGCACGTTAAGCCGTTGGTCCCCGCTGTCATTCTTGGATCGTTGACAGTCGTTACGGGTCGTCAGAAGCTCGAAAGTCTGACAACCAGTCCTTACCAAGGGTTATCGTGTTACCCAGTAACTGGGTTGTGGAGGTCAGATAGGCAGTCAGTCGCTCCATGTAAAGTACTGTTATTCAGCTGCAACCTGCCAGACTGGAAGCCGACCCCAACATAGTTGGGAAAAGGCTAGGCGGATTGAGTTTGGGGCACAGAGGGCGCAGGATAGAGGGTGGAACATAGTTTGCGACACAGCTCCTCATGCACACCCTGCTGCCGTACAGTCTAGGCAGCCCCAATTTAAGAGGTTGGAGTTACTTCTTCCCAGTTGAGTTCGGAGACGGTTTTGGCCATAGAAATATAAAAAAAACAGGAGAAGTGGCAAGGGAGCGGGTCTGTGTCCGCGCGACAAGCTCAGTATGAGCCGGTCATAGTCAAATGGCCGGTGCATGGTAAATGCACGCTGTATTTGACGGGATAAGGTTTATAATTGATTGTGTAGTACGTTCTGATTTATGAAATGCGGGTGTGTGCGCGACTGCGTATCTATTGCTTTTACTGAACTCTATGCTTCGATCAATAATAGCATTATTGATCGAAGACTCTATGTGTAGTAGTTGGCCATTGGAAGGGACAAAGTGGAGACACAGTGTTCCGATATATTTTAAGCCAGAATAACATGTATTTGGCAACATTCCAACAGTTTATGAAATGACGCGCGGTACATCGCAATAGTACTTAATAAAAAAAAATGTCATTAAGTAAATATTCTTACTAAAATCATCAGCACTTATTATTAGTAATAACGGTAGGTAAAGGCTAACTCGTACAGGATGAGTCCGTGCCACTAGGTGAAGGCCGAACAATATGGCGGCACGGCGCGCGGCGGGCACCGCGCTGCGTCTGCGCATGACTCCCATACTTTTGCACTTTATTGGTAAATCAGTGGTAAATCATCTGCCTAGCCTATTCCTAACTATGTTCGGGTCAGCTTTTAGTCTAAACAGCAGCTCAATACCATTATTTTACATGTGAGATTTTAAAAATACCTACTACTTTATGTTTGATTTAAATTGGGTTATGTATTCGTTACGTTATCCACTTTCTTTACAAGTAAACATTATGTTAATATTTTTCCTTGCCTTTACAAAACTGATGAATCAAGGAAATCGAATTATCGATGTCGAATTAAATAAACTGATGAGTGAGGGAAACTGACCAGCTCGGACTCGGAGCGACTGACTATCTGACCAGCACAACCCATTATCTGGATAATACGACACTCCTTAAGAGCGTTAACGCCGACCGGCATTTCATACATAATTTGAAGTCCTTGTTTTTCAAAATTAATGAACCGATTTCAATGAAACTTCACACGTATAAGCAGGATACATAGGTCTAAAAAGTTATTTAAGAACATTTTTGAAAAATAGTGTTACAGCTAAATGCATCCGATTTTAAATATTCCATAGAAACAGAGATTTCCAATTATCTTCTTTTAAACTAGACATTTCGAAAATGTTCTTAACTAACTTTTGAGACCTATGTATCTTGCTTATACGTATGAAGTTTCATTAGACTCGGTTCATTCATTTCGAAAAAAAATGACTTGAAAATTTATATGAAATGCTGTAGGCGTTAACGCTCTTAAGACTGGTTGTCTTGCTACTGTTATTAAAATCCCTGCAGCAATTTGGCCTAATAACAAACAGTCCATGTCAGTGGGTGTCAATAAACAAAAGTTACGAATGAATTGGAATCAAGAGGATATGACAGATAAAAAAAAAAAAACGATTATTTGCACCTTCAAAATTAACATAAAGCAAGTTTACAATAAAATAGGCCGAAAGGTAGATACAATATGTAACATGTTAGAGTTGCAACTAATACCTAAGCTAAGATAATTTAATAGAATAGAATAGAATACTCTTTATTATGCACACCATAAAAATTACAGAAAAAATAAAAAAAATCTAACCAAATCACCAACCAATCTATCTATCTAATCTATCTAGTTTAATATCTTGTACAATGCGTTTCAAATAAGAATAGGAACGTCAATGACATCTATCTGTCAAATGTTGATTGAAAAGTACGGTTTGCAAAGAAAACTTATTTGCGTATCAATAACGTTTTGTTTTGTCTTGGCTAAATCAAAGTGAAAACAGACATCAAAAAATTATTCATAATTAGTTTTTTATAAATTATGCTTCTTTCTTTCATATTTTCATTGTTGGTAACAATTTTTTAAAATTTTTTCAAATTCTTCATTAATTAATTCGTAAATAAATGTTAACTAAAAATATCTTGTTTTGCTCACCCTACCCAATTCAGTCGATTTGACAGCTATGACGTCACAACATGGCGCTGAGTCGATCCTATTCTTATTTGAAACGCACTGTAATATACGTATCAGCGCCCACCCAAATTTTCATTCACATAATATTAATTATACATTTAGAGCCAAAAGCTTAATATATTTTTATAATTAAAAAATTAAATTCCCGTTACACAATTTAACAAGATAAAGGAGCATTCTAACTAAGTACATAATAAACCTGCAGTGCGATTCTGTAACCATCTCACCGTGAAAACTTAGGTGAAGTGAGCGTGGAGTGAGCTCCCAATAGTGTCAATTCCTAGCAAAAACAAACTCACTTCACCTAAGTTTTCACGGTGAGATTTTTACAGAATCGACCGGCAGGTCCTACGTTAAACAGTTTTTTTTTTTATAATTAAAAAAAAATATTTTATTTTATTTTATTAGGATCTCCAACAAAGAATACACCTTACATGCTATATTACAAAGAACAAGAACAGAAATCTATGTGCTCCCTCAATTATAGGAGACCACATAAAATAGTAATAAAGCTTATAAATTTATGCATGAGGAGAAAAAAAAAAAATTGAGGTAAGTAAATAACACTAGTGCGAATTATTTAATAACAGGAAAAGGATTTAAGTATGATTTTGATTGTGTATTGTGTTGTGTTTGTGAGTGGAGGTGTGGGTGTGTTTCGGTGTGAGTGTGTGGGTGTGTGTGTGGAAGTGGATGTGAGTGTGGGGGTGAGGGTGAACATATGAACACTGTATGTATGTGTGTGAGGCGTGACTGTGTATGGGATGTGTCAATGTGTGTGTTTGGCGTTAACAATACATAATATATGACTCCGAAGACTCCGCACTTAGTTAATATCCCGACCAGTCGTACTCGCAGTTCTCCTTCATATTTATTCTGTACACGCCTAAAGGGTGGAACTCTCTGCCAGCGTCTATGATCTAAACAGTGATATTAAATGATATTAAACAGTGGTCTTTGTTGTCATACACACAGAAAGACAGTTGTCTTTGTTGACAGGAGCTCGAAATAATAACAGCTGCACGGTTCGTCCCATCAGGTACGCTTGCCGGGGTTGGTCCATGGATGGATGACCATCTTTACATACCGAGACTCCATCGTGCCTCGGAAATCATGTTAAGCCGTTGGGCCCAGCTGTCATTCGTAGATCTTTGACAGTCGTTACGGGTCGTCAGAAGCGCGAAAGTCTGACAACCAGTCTTACCAACGGGTATCGTATTACCACAGTCACTGGGTTGTGGAGGTCAGATAGGCTGTCGCTCCATGTAAAATACTGATATTCAGCTGCATCCGGTTAGACTTGGACCCCAACATAGTTGGGAAAAGGCTAGGCAGATTAATTCATTTATGTATGTTGGTATAGAATAGAAGATATAAAAGTTATACTGTTAATCGACTTTTCTTGCTGGCTGACTGTACCTTAGGCCACAGATTAATACAGATGGGGCCCACCGCGTACTTGTAGCTTCATACCTAAAGCTACAAGTACGCGGTGGGCCCCGTCCGCGGGGCTAATTCAGTAGGTCAAAAGGTGTAAGAGTTAGCGATAGAAAGAGAGGCAACTTGTAGTTGAATATAACTGTAGGTAATAAGCGTTGTGCGACCTGAATTGCACTTTATTGTGTCGTAGCAAGAGTCGCTTTTTATTTAAATGATTTTGCGGAGTGTCCCATCTGTATTAATCTGTGCTTAGGCCGGAAACTAGACCCTAAGTCAGACTTCACAATACATATGCATAGGCATGTCACCACTCATCTAAATTAGTCTACATGTAAAATGACAGATGACCTTGTATGGAATAGAAATACATACAGATTATTACTTTGAGCAACATATTGTAGCGGATTGCGATTCAAACTTTCAATTAATGTTGAAATACGCAGGGTCAGTAAAGCTATGGTTTCCGAGAAGAGCTGTGGCCTGCAGTGACAGCTGTCATGAAAATGATGACAGCGGCAACCATTATTATTATTATTTATTTATGTTATTATAATTTGACGACACGGTTGGCGCAGTGCTTGAGCGATTGACTGCTGCGCAGCATGTCCCGGGTTCGATTCCCGCACGGAACAAATATTTGTACGACCTACAAGTATTTGTTCCGAGTCTGGGTGTTTTTCTATCTATAATATACAAAAAAAAAAAAAAAAAATTAAAAAAAAAAAAAAAAAAATATTAAAAATATTAAAAATATTAAAAATATTAAAATATTAATAAAGTATTTACAAAAAAAAAAATGTATTCAAGTAGTTTATCAGCCATCTCGTTACTATAATACAAGCATTAAGTTGCTTAGCTTGGGACTAGATGGCGTTGTGTGAAATGTTCAAGGATATTTATTTATTTATTTTACAAACAAAACCTTAAGCTCAGAACTATGCCAAACCGTTTTCACGGTTTGTCTGTGGTAACGGTACTAACGGTATTGCAAAAAAGTTTTAGTGCGGACACTTAATTTTCATTTAATACCAAATTACTCATTTGCCCTCCCCCCAAAAGTCTGCAAACCACTTTCCTAAGAAAATAGCCTACAAACCCTCGAAAAAGAACAGCTTAAGCAATTTGGCAACGTTTATTTCCCTGATTCCCCTGATTGTTTTTTTTTTTTTAAAGATTTAAATCGTTAGATTCGCCTTACCGCGTCAAAAGATAGTCGCGTTTCTGTTTCTTTTTGACACCTCTGACACACAATGAAGCTATGACTTGACTTGATTGTCATGGAAACACTTTTTAATAATGTGTGACCTTACTCTTCTCATGCCGGGGCTACACTATACGGACATCGCCGTTGATCATCGCGTTGAAGGGCAACAACCGCAGGTGTAGCCACCCTTACGGCGATAATTTGACAACGGCATTCACATTGCCGATGTGTGGCCGATGGACGAGGGGTGTGAATTCAATGAGCATTGACGTTGACCGTTCAAGTTTGACCACTCAATTCATCGCGTTGAACAACGGAACAATTACCGCGATGTTTAAAGCGTTTATGGGCATTGACGTTGATGTATAGTGTAGCCCCATCAGTATGGTATGGACACTTTTTCGCGTCACTAAGTACGGTGAGGGCAAATCGTGCGATTTAAATCTTTGGGCAGCGGAGTTTGACTTTACGATGTCAAAAATGCTCTCTAGGTATCACCAACTTCACTACGTATTACAAAACAAAGTTCTCCGCTGCGTATGTATGTTCGTGATGATCGCAAAAACTGCTGAACAGATTTACATAAGGTTTTCACTTCATTTTGACAGCCCATAACATGGGCTGTCAAAATCGACCTATTATATTGTAATGTGTGTTACAACATGCTAGTAATGAGCATGCTTATTTCTAGTCTGTTTTTAAGCATGCTTTTTATAAGCAGTGTGTCAGTATCATTTAGGCGATGTTGCCGCTTGCGGTCTGCTTTGGAAGAGCACCTTAAAGCCAACATGTTGTCGAACAAGCTCGCTGGCTAAGTGCGTGACTGTGTGTCGAGAACGCAATGCAGTAACAAGTGTAGCGTGGGAACGTAACATTTGTGCTTTCACTCGCCGTCTGCGCAGTCGCTGATGACCGCTTGACGTAGCTAAAGATTGTTAGTTTTGAGGTTTGGTAGATTTCAGTGGAGTGCATAATCGGTGTTCTCACTGCTGCGACACCGGCCTCCTCTCTTCGATAGGGAATGGGCTGTAAACGACCCCGTGGACCCAGTAGATGTGATTTGTCTTCGAATTTTTAGTCTGCCTGTCTGTCTGTCAGAGCTGGATATCTCAAGAACTACTAATGCTATCAACTTGAAATTTGGAACCGTTTTGGATGACATTTGCCCAACTATTTTGCAAATAAGAAAGAATTTTTTTTTTTGCAACGGGGACCGACATAGGTTCTTAAAAATGCGAAGTGGGGCTTCAAGTGCCCCAAAATGAAGAAAATGAAATGTGAAGTGGGAATTTTCAAATATTTTAGGGTTCTTATTGACCCCCTTTCAGTCATTGTTTTGTTCATTATCTATGTGGGGCTACTAGGGAGGGCATGTGAGGTATCATGTGAAAGAGCGCTGTTTGCACATTCTCAAAGATTTTTTAATTTTTTAGGCCGCATTCTTATCGACTTTTGATGAAAAATGTAAAAAAGCAAAATCTGAAATTATTCTATGTGATAGAAGTTTACATAAAGATTACGGGAAAAATAAAACGATGTCTCTAAATAGCACACTTTTTCAGAAATCGGAGCGAAACCCTAGGTGCGCGAGTCCGACTCGTTCTTGACCGTTTTTTTGGTTCTAGGATATGCCGGTTTCCTTAGATGTTTTTCTTCACCGTTTCGAGAGCGGTGGTCATGAAATTATATACACAAAGTAAAACGCCTGGCTGGGTTCGCACCCATGACTTACAAGTTACAATTCGTAAGTCGGGGCCGTTACTACTGGGCCTCCATTGCTCTAAAGTGGAGTTTGTCCTGGATAAATTGTTTTCTTACCCCTTTATTCATAAAAAAACCGGCCAAGTGAGTGTCGGACCACGCACAATGAAGGGTTCCGTAGTTAGGATGAATTTATCCCAAAAACAACTTAACATTGTATTCACAAAAAAAAAATATTATCCAATATTTTCGCAATCATTTTGGTAGGGAGGGTTAACCCCTCAAGTGTCGAATGCACCCCATGTGTGCATAAGAAAAACCCTTTTTTTGTTAGAAGCTTATATCACATATATATGAATGTAAAAAAACATCATCCGATGGAAAACCAATAATCATCATTCGTTTTGAATCTATGGAGTTCGCAGCTAACTCCCCCTCCCCCCCGCGTGTCAAATGCACCCCAAGTGTGCAAAAGGACAAAACTTTACATAATAGGTATATAAGCTTAGATCACATATATATAAACGTAAAAAAACATCATCCGATGGAAAACATATCATCATCAGTAGTTGTGAACCTATGGGGTTCGCAACTAACCCCCAACCCTCCCCACTCGCTGGGGTTTTGGGTCTAAAATTAGCCAAACTCAGACACTTGAGGGGTTAAATGCTCTAAGGTAGGTAGGTGTCGCCTAGTGCCTTTGAGAGAAAGCACTGTTATCTAAAGACTAAACTCTGCTTTGACAGAGATAATAGGGATGATGACTAAAAAAATATTTTTTGTCCGTCATAGAGATTATTAAAAAATCTTTTTTTACGTAATCAAAAAATTACGGCGATACATTGAGTTAAAATATGGCATGACGTCACGCGTAGCTAGGTTTTATACGTACAAGTGACGTAGCGAGCCCCCACTCCCCAACTTTAATGCGTGATAGCTAAGTATTTTTTTATTAATATGATAAAGTAAAAAATATGTGTCTAATATTTTTTTATTATCTGACTGACGGACTAAATAGAATTTCTTTTTTTTACCCAGGCCTATTATATTCCCGTCTTTATCTTGCAATTGTAGTTTGACAGTTGTGCGACAGTGAAAGAAATAATGCTAAGTAAAGTTATCACAATCTATGAAGTCCGATTTGTCATGAGGGTGTCCCTCTTTGTCTCTCTTTGGCTTATGAAACGATATGGGCTGTCAAAATGGACCTATTATTTTGTAACAACTTTAACGTTTATTATGGGCCTGAGTGTATTAAAATTTGTTTTACAATGAAATGTATTGTTTCAGGATGAGAGGGAGGGCGCGGGGCGTCGCGGAGGCGCCGTGCTGCCCTCTACAATGGAGGTACGTAACTCAGAATCAAAATCAAAAGTAATTTAATCAAATTAGGCTATATAATCAACATTCTGAGCTCAAAATTGGGCTACTGAACTCAAATTAGGCTATATAATCAACATTCTGAGCTCAAAATTGGGCTACTGAACTCAAAGTAGGCTATATAATTAACATTCTGAGCTCAAAATTGGGCTACTGAACTCAAATTAGGCTATATAATCAACATTCTGAGCTCAAAATTGGGCTACTGAACTCAAATTAGGCTATATAATCAACATTGAGAGCAGTGGTGGCCCAGTGGTAATGGCCGCGACTTACGAATTGTAGGTCGTGAGTTCGAACCCCGGCAGGCGCTTTACTTTGTGTAAATGATTTCATCACCACTGCTATCAAAACGGTGAAGGAAAACATCGCGAGGAAACCAGCATGTCCTAGAACCAAAAATTCGAAGACATGTGACATCTACCAACCCGCACTGGGCCCGCGTGGTGGATTACGACCAACTCCCTCTCACAGAGAGGAGGCCTGTGTCCCAGCAGTGGGAACATTATAGGTTGATTATGTTAATCAACATTCTTGGAATGAATGAATGAAATGCACCGATCCCAGTGTCATTTAGCTAGACTCGATTACTTGAATGAACTCAAAGATTCACACTAGCCCCTGTTGGTAATTTAAAAAAGATATCGTGGCCCTGGCATAGGCAACTGAAGGAACACGGGTGGGTTTTAGTCAGTAAAAGTCTGACACGCCCTTCCGCTCCACCCAGAGCGGGAGAAGTTATTTGATGATTTAAAGCCCCTGTTGCCTCATGTTACATGGTGCAACAGAGACCATTGCATATGAAGGAGTAGGTCGGGGTCGCGATAATAGTAGGGAAGACATGCCCTTAGGATATAGATAAGGATTATACAGCCTATCCAGTATGCACCGTAAAATAAGCAATGGAATAGTGGAGAGATGGTGGATCACTTCAAAATGACTTACACATAAGACAGTCCCCCAAAACGCCCACCAGATTTGCATAGGAGTTATAATTATAATAGTCCACTCAACAAATGACCAAAAAGGGGGTGTATAGTGCGTGAGCTGGGACGTAAGCGATTTCTTTAGAAAGTTGTTCAGGTTGCTTAGGCAGTAAACATCCTAAAAGTCCCCGCTCCCAGGAGGTGCGCCGGAGTGGGGGGGGGGGGGGGGAGTTCCCACTTTTGAGTTTTTCGCTAATATCTTTAAAACGGTGCGTCGTAGAGAAAAAATATCTACTATGTAATGAAAGCTCATTAATTTTTTTACAACTTATGGATCAAAACTCAAAACTCAAAGCATTTATTTCAATTAAACCAATTACAGGCACTTTTGAATTGTCAAAGAGTCGTTCAGTAGGTAAGTCAGAAAGTTGAAGCTAGTTGCCCATTCCAAAACGTAGATCTATGGAGAAGAACGGGCAAGAAACTCCACGGACACTCTTTTAAATCAAAATATAGTTACAAAATATTGGTTACATCATTCATGTTGAAATTATACATGTGAGAACGATGAACGTTAAAAGCGTCCGTAATAAAAAAAAAATAAAAAAAAAACAATTCAAAATTAAAATTAAAATAAGCCGTGGCAGCTAAGGTATGACCAGCCTCCACCAACAGCGCCCGTTCACAAACCTGATGTATGGATTCGTTAAATGATCCAACACACGCGCCACCATCAGCGAGGCATTAGAGTGAGCATGACACACTCTCAGCCGCCAGGGCACATCCAAGTCAAATAAAGACGTACCCTGTAAATGGTAGCTTTAGAGTAGGTACATAGTACTCACACATATACTAAGCAATTATACAATACAAAGGTGATTGAGTCTACACAATGCAAAGCTATTCTTACAATCTTCAGCAGTTGCTTAACAGTATCTTCAAATGTTAATTAATTAGTTGAGGTTGTGGAGCAGGACCAGCATGGAGCCAAGCATTTTTATCATTTATGTAATCCCCCAACTTATAATATGCCTGCCTGCATAGTGTGCGTTTTATACAAGTTTTAAATTTCGTCTCATTTAGTTGAAGTATGTGTGGAGGTATTTTATTGTAACATTTTAAACAGTACCCCATGAACGATGAGTCTACTTTAGCCAGCCTGAAACCTGGTTGAGCTAATAGGTCCTTATTTCTAGTATTATAATTATGCCTTTCACCTCTTTTATTAAAAAGATGTAAATTTTTTCTTACGTACATGATGTTTTCGTAGATATATTGACAAGGTACCGTCATGATGTTAATATCCTTAAACAGTTCCCTTAGAGAATCGCGCCTGCGAAGATTATATATGGCTCTGATGGCTCGTTTTTGCAGAATAAAAATGGACTCGATATCTGCAGCCCGTCCCCAAAGTAAAATACCGTAAGACATGATACTGTGAAAGTAACTAAAATAGACTAGCCTCGCGGTATCTACATCAGTAAATTGACGGATTTTTCTGACAGCATAAGCTGCTGAACTTAGCCGTCCTGCAAGTGATATTAAATGAGGACCCCATTGTAGCCTTGAGTCGAGCGTAATCCCCAGGAAAACGGTTTTATCGACGAATTCTAGTTTCTCTTGATTCAATACTATCTCACAATCACTACTACATACACATACACACATATACATACATATATTTACATTTGGTAAAGAAAATCTGATGCACTTAGTTTTTTTCCCATTTAATACTAAATTATTAGCAGTGAACCAATTTTGGATCTGCAGTAGGGCGTTATTGACGTCGTCAAAATTTGTAGCACGTCTATCTACCTTAAAAATCAATGAAGTATCATCAGCAAATAGCACCATTTGTGGTTGATTTTTTAATAAATGGAGTAAATCATTAATATACACTAAAAAGAGGAAAGGACCCAATATCGAGCCTTGTGGAACACCCATTTTAACTTTTAAACACAGTGAATTGACACCATTTATTTGAACTTGCTGTTGTCTATCATTTAAATAAGATTTTACTAAACTGAGGGCAAGTTTTCCAAGTCCGTAATGCTCAAGTTTCAAGAGTAAGGTTTCATGATCGACGCAATCAAATGCCTTGGAGAGGTCACAAAAAATGCCTATGGCGTCTTGGGCCTCTTCCCACGCGTTAAAAATGTGTTTTAATAAGGTTACACCGGCGTCGGTCGTACAACGTCCTTTGGTGAAACCAAACTGTTGATCGCGAAGTATTTTATTCGTGTTAAAATGATTGAGCATTTGATTAAGCATTACCTTTTCAAACACCTTGCTGAAAACCGGCAACACGGATACTGGTCTATAATTATTTTTGTCTTTACTGTCTCCGGATTTAAAAAGTGGAATTACCTTACTGTATTTCATTAAATCCGGGAAAACTCCTTGATCTACACAAAAATTAAATATTAAGGCTAAGTAAGGCGCTATAGTCTCAATTATGGAGGTACAGACTTTAATGGACATTCCCCAAAGATCTTCGGTCAGTTTGATCTTAATTTGCTTAAAAGCTTTTATTACTGTTATGGGGTTAATATGCTTAAAGTTAAATTCAATCGGGCAGGCCGATACGTTCGCTCTTACTAAATCAAAAGAGAGCGAGGGCGAGGAGTTTAAGACCTCAGTAGTTTTAAGTGGGATACTGGTAAAGAAATTTACAAATTCTTGAGCAACTTCTTTACTATCGGAAATGAGACCACATGACGACTCCAGTGTGTAATCAATATTATGCTTTCTGTTCCTGTTCGTTTCATTGTTGATAATTTTCCAAACTGTCTTTATTTTATTATCTGCTGATTTAACCTTGTTGCTAATGTATAAGGCTTTAGCTGCCTTACAAGTGTTCTTAAAAATTCTAGAGTAAGTAGCAACATACTTATTAAAAGTTTCCGTGTTAATATAAGGCTTAAGGCCATACAGCTCGAAAAGTCTTTCCCTACTTTTCCTGAGTCCTTTAGTTGCCCAGTCACTAAATAGAAACTTAGGGCTGATGGTTTTTGTGATCTTCTTAAATGAATTATCGAACTCTGTTTGGACTACCGAAAAGAATTCTTTATACAAAATATTAACATTGTTCATTTTCAGTTCTTGATCATTTAACTTACAAATTAAAGTGTTATTAAATTTATTTAATTTAACAGATGTTATTGGTCTGGATTGTATCTGCACTTTTTGCATAGGTATGTTGGACTCAAAAGTTACGGTTTGACCACTGTGATCAGAAGGGAGATAATTAACAATGGATTTATCTAAATAGTCACAACAACAGAAAACATTATCAATACATGTAGCAGTAGTCGTGGTTATTCGGGTAGGTTCTACAAACACATTTGATAAATTAAATGATTTAAACAAATTTAATAATCTACTGGTATTTGAATTATTTTCTAAAATATTAATATTGAAGTCGCCACAGATAATTACTGACTTATTACCAGCTGCAAGTCTTGACATAACTTCTTCCATTACTGACTCGAATATAGAGTAGTTTTGATAATTTGGGGGTCTGTAAACGCACACTATGACATGCTTATCTAGCTCAACACAGGAAAGTTCAATACTATGTTCAAATGATAGTTCAACTATGTCTTTACGATTTTTCGATTTAATACAATTTTTAATTAGGATTAATGAACCACCACGCGCCATTGATGTTCGATTAAAACAACTGGCCACACTATAATTCTCATAATTAATTAACATTTCGTAATCCTTTAACCAATGCTCGGTTAAACAAATAATGTCAAACATTGTTTTTTCTAAAAACAATTCAATTTCCAATTGTTTAGATGAAAAACCTTGAATATTTTGATGAAATAATTTCAAGGATTTCTGCTTAGCCCCTTTTCTACAATTAACTATTTTAGAGCTAGAAAATACCTTTTTCTTAATAAGTGTAACTATACTGTTAGTGGTACTTTCTGTTGTCTTACAATCTTAACATGGATCTTATCTTATATACTTTTTCGAATTCCTACCCATTTTCGAACTACACGTTCCGGAAAAGTGAAAATTGACGAAAAAACGACTTTTATCAAACACTAGCCGTTGCCTGTTCTTCGTTCGCGTTATTTCGTGATAAAAAGTAGCATATTATTTTTAATACAGGTCCTAATCTATCTCCTACCAAATATCATCCAAATCCGTTCAGCCGTTGAGTTATCGAAACTTTTATCTATGTAATAATCTATGTATTATATCGCCCGCGTAGATGTCGAATATTATCCCATGGGAACCTACTACCGGGATAAAAGTTTCGTATGTGTTAATCCAGGTTATAAACTATCTGTGTGCCAAATTTCATCCATATCCGTTCAGCTGTTTTTGCGTGATTGAATAACAAGTTCGACGCGTACTTTTCCGGTTTTTTTCTACAGATTGTCAATCATGACATTCATGACATAACGCTGCCACTCGCACAGTAGGTCGGTAAATCATGGCAAATTGACGGGGTCAGCACCTGTGCCGGTTCCCAGAGAAACGCCTTTAGTATAGGTACGTCAATGGGACGCTTACCAAACCGTAGTCAGTCCTTCAAAGGTTAGCTTGTGAGCTAGAGAAATCCAATCCCAATCCGTGTAATAATCAATCTGCCTAGCCTTTACCCAACTATGTTGGGGTCGGCTAATAAATACTGGTATTCCAGTATTTCACATGGAGTGACTGCCTATCTGACCTCCACAACCCAGTAACTGGGTAATACGATACCCCTTGGTAAGACTGGTTGTCAGACTTTCGGGCTTCTGACCGCCCGTTACGACTGTCAAAGATCAACGAATGACAGCCGGGACCAACGGCTTAACGTGCTTTCCGAGGCACGGAGGAGTCCCAGGATCGACCTGTGCTGCTGTTATTACTTAGCCACGAGCTCCTCAATTGTTGAGTGCTACCATCGAACTGAATAACTTTTACTATAGGACCAACTTTGAAATCGTGAAAAAAAACGACGAGTTAGATATTATACTAAAATAGTATTATAATACAAAAAATTAGGGATGCATCCGATACCGATACCGATGCCGATATATCGATATTGGCGATACTTTTATTGCCGGTACAAAGATACTTTTCTTGCGCTTCAAAAAAGAAATGTAAACGCGCGTGCTGTTTGGTCTATTTCGTTGCAAACGAGACACGAATAATGACGTCTATCCCAAATTAGAAAATATAATAGCGCAGAAATACTTTAGTTTTCAAATGAGTTCTGTCCCATCTGATATACTATTTTCCATCGCAGGTCTCATTCAAACAGACTTGCGAAATAGCCTATCGCCGCAAAACTTGAGAATAGGTATGTACTTTGTTTTTTAAACAAAACTCATAGTAAGTAATGTTAATTTTGAGAATAGGTATGTACTTTGTTTTTTAAACAAAACTCATAGTAAGTAATGTTAATTTTGAGAATAAGTATGTACTTTGTTTTTTAAACAAAACTCATAGTAAGTAATGTTAATTTTGAGAATAGGTATGTACTTTGTTTTTTAAACAAAACTCATAGTAAGTAATGTTAATTTTGAGAATAGGTATGTACAGGTCTCCCAAAGTGATAATGCACATAGAAATCTTCGTCACTGTTCGGCAACGGTCGTATTCCCCGAGCGTCGGAAGACGACATGTATATAGAGTGGTTAAGTGCATTTTTTTCATGCATAATTTAGTAGAATTATGTGGTTTGTGCTAAAAGAGATAAATATTGATTTATCAGTAACGAAATTTGATTCAATAATTCCATGTAAGTAAATAGCGAGGAAAATCACACGATTGCGAATATGCTACAATTTTTGTTGGATTGAATTACTTCGAAAATTTTATAGTACTTTTCAAGTATCTTACTGAAGCTCGTGTAATGATGGAAGAAAAGAAGGCTTAAATAACACAAGGTTTATATTAGAAGAAGAAAAATGGTTTTCAAACATAGGTTTACATTAAAATTTAGAAATCTAATCATTACAATCTCAGTTCACTAGTATTTACAGCACTGATCATTCCAGAATAATATTACAATTACATAAAAAATAATCAGAATCAGGGAGGATCTCTATTCCTGACATCTTAGATTCATCAGAACTTTCATTATGCTCTTGCTCATTTACATGTTAGTGTATTTACCAAATAAACTATTTAAATTTGAGTAAGATAATTAAAGTTGAAATTAAATTCACTTTTGAAAACAAAAACTTTTTACAAAAAAAAAACAACCGACTCCCAAAAAAACACTACAAAGTGAAAAATAACTTTAATTTCGGAAGTCGGTGTCTTTGGTTTTTTATTTAGTTACTTTCGTTTTGTTTTGCCACCGACTTCCGAAATTAAAGTTATTTTTCACTTTGTAGTGTTTTTTTGGGAGTCGGTTTTTTTTTTTGTAAAAAGTTTTTATTTTTCACTTTTTAGTGGTGCCTACCCCACACAAATCTGAATACCACTCTGCAAAATAAATTAGAGCATTGTCCACATAGACTAAATGGAAAAAATACGTTAAGTCGTGTCAGAAGTTTGGTAGGCGTAGTTTTAGTTGACGGACATAACGAGGCTACGAAATCTGCCTTCTGACAATCAAGGCCACACATAACATACAACTGAAGTAGCGCAATTTGAAGCGGCATATAATTACCATTAAAGCATTTATAGCCAGAGTGCACCTCATGACAATTCCAATAAGCCCAAACACGGCTAGGATACATTGTTTTATTACTGAGTTCCGATGCCTACCTTCCGGCTTCTTCATCAGATCGGTTCGATGGTACCATTTTCATCAGAACCATTTATTTAAAGCTTTGTCATAGTCGCTTAACTATTTTAATCTTATTGCTATCCGTGAAATACTTTTCATCGTTGAGGAGTTTCCGTGGCCATCTGTGGTCTTCTTCATCAGTTCCACTTCACCAGATGATACTTTCTGATTGCTTGATTTGTTGATGAAAATACCATAATCGCTATATGTATGCCTATAATATTTGAGGAGTTCCCTCGATTCCTCATGGATCCCATCATCAGAACTGGATTTTGATAAAAATGGGACCAATCTGGAATTATACCCTTTCAAATAAAAAAAGAATTTTCCGAATCGGTTCATAAATGACGGAGTACTGAGGTAACAAACATACAAAAAAAAAAACATACAACTGAATTGAGAACCTCCTCCTTTTTTGGAAGTCGGTTAAAAACCAAGAAGGGTGTGTAATAGCAGCTCTATATAATTCCACACAGAGAGAACACGTGCAGTCACCACCAATGTATAAAGACGACTGACGGACCTTTGACTGACCGGCGACCGCCGCCGCCCGCCCCAATTGTTTTCGATTGTGTACACATGATATTGACTCCTATTTCTTTCGAACAAGGTGCAAAATGCAAGTGCATTGTTTAGGGCTCTTACGATTCAATGATTCGGGTGTTTCCGAGAATACGACAATTAGCGAAGATCTGCATGTGCATTATTAATTTGGGAATACTGTACTTTGTTTTTTAAACAAAACTCATAGTAAGTAATGTTAATTTTGAGAATAGATATGTACTTTGTTTTTTAAACAAAACTCATAGTAAGTAATGTTAATTTTGAGAATAGATATGTACTTTGTTTTTTAAACAAAACTCATAGTAAGTAATGTTAATTTTGAGAATAGATATGTACTTTGTTTTTTAAACAAAACTCATAGTAAGTAATGTTAATTTTGAGAATAGGTATGTACTTTGTTTTTTAAACAAAACTCATAGTAAGTAATGTTAATTTTAAGAATAGGTATGTACTTTGTTTTTTAAACAAAACTCATAGTACTTAATGTTAATTTTGATTACTAACACAATTAACCTTAGTTGTTATTATTACATAGAGATAATTTTGTGTTTTTAAAATTCCTATAAAACCAAATGTATATGGATAAATCATTTGGATTTTCCTTACTGTTACCTAATTGACTATATTGTCTACTGTTGTACTAAAACCGAAATATCGATAGAAAAATAAATTCCAAAGTAGTAACCGTCGCACGTTAAGCCGTTGCTTGGTCCCGGCTGTCATTTGTGGATCTTTGACAGTCGTTACGGGTCGTCAGAAGCCCGAAAGTCTGACAACCAGTCTTACCAAGGGGTATCGTATTACCCAGTTACTGGGCTGTGGAGGTCAGATATGCAGTCGCTCCATGTAAAATACTGGTATTCAGCTGCATCCGGTTAGACTGGAAGCCGACCCCAAACATAGTTGGGAAAAGGCTAGGCAGATTGAATAGCACCGTCTGTTTTCTGTTTTATACGATTATACGTAAACAGTTCCTGGTTGTGCAGTAAAATTTGCAGCTTGTGTTGTATTTATTTCACCTTCATTTAAAATTCAATAAGTATATCGGCGGTATCGGTATTGTATCGATAAAAAGGCGTATCGGTGCATCCCTACTAAAATTCTAGAATGAAGAAGTAAGCGAAGGTTACATTAAGGGTCAACCGGTATCTTTATGAGCATTAGATGGTCAATAGGCGTGTACTAAAAGCGTATTGAGTGCGTTATGCGCAAACGCAATCACGATACCTACTTTAAACTAACGTAACTATGACATCGCACACCTAGATCTAAACTGAGACAACTCAAAAAAGGTAATTTTTCAGGAGACGATAAAAACGTAGGTATATCTGCATTTTTTGTTAGGCAAGTTATACAATTTAATTTGATTCTAGATAATAAATAGCTTGTAAAATGTCACTGTATACAAACTGGGGCTAAAATTCAATAATTTTTATCTATAATCACTGTTTTTCAAACATAACATGAAAATTGACGATTTTTGAGTTGTCCCAGTTTAGATCTAGGTGTGCGACATCATTATCATCCTTGCCTTTTTCCAGACTATGTTCCCTTCGGGACCCTCCCCTCACACCGGTTCCCGTTCAGAACAGAAAGTTTTGAAGTTCAGAACTTCAGTTTATTTATTTATCTATAACTATAGTAGTAGTAATAATAATGCTGAAGAGTTTGTTTGTATGTTTGAACGCGCTAATATCTGAAACTACCAGTCGGATTTGAAAAATTCTCTTTCCATTTGATAGCCCAATTCTTGAGTCTATAGGCTATTAAACATACCGAGACTCCTCCGCGCCTCGGAAACCACGTTAAGGCTTGTCCGCAGTAAAAAGCGCGGTCACTGTCGGACTGCATAGAAAAGAAAGAGAAGCGCGATGACACAACGCTTGCAAAATATGAAGTAATTACCGATTTACAAAAAATCTATTGATTGGACTAAAAAAGTAATCACATGAAATCATTCCTTATTATTTTGTAAAGAACTGTATAAATTTATGAACACTTTTAATGAAAACTGTAGGAGTAATATGGTAAAAACTCGAAAAAATAGACAGAAATAGACCTGGATTTAGTTTTTTTTTTGTTCATCGTTTGTCTATTGTTCTGAAATAGACAAACGATTAACCCAGCTATTAATTAGTTTCATGGAAAAAATATTTTTTTCTCTCATACGTTTCAATTTCATCTCTGAGCTACAGGTTGCATCAAGGTGCTATTTTAGAAAATTGTAAATAAATCAAAATATCTTTATAAAAAGAAAACGTGAAACCGTATACGAGTGTTGAAGGAATGTCGCCATTGCAGCGGCACGTTGTATATTTACATGAGGTGCTCTAAAATGCATGGAAGATATAAGCCATGAGATTTCTGCATAGATTGCAATGAAATAAGACTGAAGATAAGTAATTGATTCCATATCAAATCGAAATCGGGAATCGCCAATAGACAGCAAAATGCAACCGTTGCAAAATTCATTCCAAATAAATTCTAAATTTAAATGGACCAATGCGATACATCGATTTGAATATGGAACGTTGGAACAGACCAATCGTAATTGATCTATTGATTTGTCAGTTATCTGATTGTGCGACGGGATTGGGCGATTGCAAAACGTTTTCTATTCGGGTCCCTGGTCGGGAAAGTTCGGCTTCTATAGCGAATTGTATGAAGTTACGTGAGTGGGATGTTGGTTTATGTTAGTATTAATTTAATTAAGGCAGTTGAAGCCGTGAAATATGAGGTAATATAAACTAGATTTGTATTACAAATGCCTTTCTGTTATGGTATTTGTAAGCGGTAAAGGAGTTACCCATTAATCGACTTGCTTTCAAAATGAACTGTAAGTACTCCTGACAGTGACATGCGGAAATCGGTTGTCATAGTATGGGCATGTGATGCGGAGGAATGAGGAAAATGCAGGAAAATGTCGTGAGGAAAGTTTTGAGTCTGAATGTCGATGACATGAGTAGGGGAAGACCAATACAAAGAACGATGGATGGACTGCGTGTAAGATGACATGGCTAGAAAGGGGGTGACTACCGAGATGACTACTAATGGAGAAGTATGGAAAAACTGTACCCTAATTGCGTAACACATTATCAATCGGAGTTTGAATCATTTTGAAACAAATTGCTAATCCATTGCTTCTTTATGTTCGAAAAAATTGTCTGCTCGGCAACGTAAATAACGCAATGAATGTTGTTGAACTGTCAAAATGAAACCAACTCCGATTTGATAATGTGTTACGCAATTAGGGTGCTGGTCAAGAGGGAGTCGGACTCGCGCACCAAGGGGTCCGTTGCTATTGCTGAAAAAGTGTGATATTTAGCGGCATCTTTTTATTTTTCCTGTAATCTTAACATAAACTTCTATCACATAGAATAATTTTAGAATAATTTCTGACTAAACGTAGAAACAATGTTACTACGTTTATCATTCTCAATAGACTTTTGTTTATCATTCTCAATAGAATTAGAAAGAATACGAAAAACTTGTTCGTTGTAATGTGGTTTGAATGTTCAAAATAACATTTTGGTATTTTTTCTTTACTTAACTTATTAATTTATGACTAGTATGATTTTTTTATGGTATTATACTCAGAATATTTTATATTAAGGTGTGGAAGGAAAAAATAAGTAGGTACAGTTACGTAAAACGAACTTCTTTAGCCGCAACGTTATGTGAATGACAGGCTGTCATTGTTTGACGTTTTGCAGTCGTTCATTTCGGTTCGTTTGCTCTTGAGTTGCTACCAATGACATTATGTTGCTACGATATTCTACTGTGCGCTTTTGAATTTTCTGATACGCTTACAACTTTTGCATTTTCACTTTTTACTTTGGCCTGATATACGGATACCGATTTAGTGCTTTTTGAATAGGATCCAAGACGTTATCGCTGTTGTTGGACAGCGTTATGGAGCCTTCTATGAGATTGCTTTGTATAAACTGCAATATAAGCGATAATACGCTTTGGCGTTCCGCTTCCCTTCAGCTTGATAGCAGAGTCATCTCGCTAAATTTGCACTTGGATATCTCCAGTAATAGTAAGTATATTAACAATCAAGTATAAGTAATGATTGTTTTTTTTATATAAAAGGATTGATATTCAGAAGTGGTAAAATATAACTCTCTCAGCGATTTTATTTTAATTATCGTAAACTCCCTAAGCACCCTGAACAACTTTCTGAAGAAATAGCTTAGGTACGTCCCAGGGGGCCTACTCCCTAAGTCCGTCCGTTGATCCGTCCGTCCGTTTATCCGTCCGTCTGACTTAACGATCCATCAAAACAAAAAGTTAAATTTTTCGGACGGGTTAAAACACATCGGGAGTTCGGGAGTAGGGACAACTGTCGTATCGTGTTGCCATTCACACTTCGTTCGGGCCCCGAACCAATCATACGTCCGTAGGTGATACGGAGTAGGAATCGCTCGTAACGAAGGCCGAAACTACGGACGTCGTGATTAGGGAGTAGACCCCCAGATCACGCACTCTACAACCCCTTTTTGGTTATTCATTGAGTGGACTTTCGTGGTAGGTGGACGCGACCCGTAAAACGAATCAAGTGGCAGGTCATTCAATGTATGGAAGATGGACATGATTCTTTCATCCAAATCCGTTCAGCCGTTTTAGTGTGAAAGCGTAACAAACAGACAAACAAACAAACTCATTTTGTAATCATCACACTAATATTATAAAGGCGAAAGTTTGTGAGTGTGTGTCAGTGGTCTCGAACCTACCGATTTTTCGGTATTTTTACCGATATGGGCTCTGTTCTACCCAAATATTTTTTTCAATAAATAAACGAATTTGATAGAATATTGTATTTTTTTCTCAAATACCGATTTTGGGTACAAATATACCGATTTTACCGGCAACTCTACCGATCTAACTCTATGACGTTCGATACCACTGGTGTGTGTGTGTTTGTATGTTTGTTATATCCCGTGCGCGTAAACATGGCACCTGGCTCGAAAGTAAAATTGTGTCTAAACACTATGTTTTGTCACGTTTAAAGCATCGTAAAGTAGTATGTAATAAGAAACTACTCAGCGCAAATTAAATGTTGATTTTCAAATAACTAAAATACAACTCAAAAATTTTTTGCACTCAGTTATACTATAGACGTAATTCATTCGAGCCAGGGGCCTACTCCCTAAGTCCGTCCGTCTTTCCGTCCGTCCGTTCCTCCGTCCGTCTGACATTACGATCCATCAAAACCAGTGTAAAAGTTAAATTTTTCGGACGGGCAAACACACATCGGGAGTAGGTACAACTGGCAAATCATGTTGTCATTCATACTTCGTTCGGGCCCCGAACCAATCATACATCCGTAGATGATACGGAGTAAGAAACGCCCGTAACGAAGGCCGAAACTACGTGCTTAGTCCTTAGGGAGTAGGTGCCATGTTAATCCGCACGGGCTATACTTCTTCACGCTCAAATGGCTGAACCGATTTGGATGAAAATTGGTTCGTAGATAGCTTATACCCTGGATTAACACATAGGCTACTTTTTATCCCGGTCTACGCTGGAGTTAGTATTAGTTAAGATTAGAATTGTAGTCGTTCCAATAGAAAAAGTAGTTGAAATGTCTTATTTCTTAGATTTTCTTTTTCATCAAAGTACTAATAAAATGTTGTAATGAAGGCATTTCCACGATGCGCAGTGCTTAGAACGGCGCACTAAGGCGCGGTCGATTTCTTAATAGGTAGTGTCGGCAACTCGGTAACATCCTCAGTAGTTATGCAAGGTATACCGAACCAGGTGAAACGGTGTCTGATTCTACGCCCGACTCGGAAATAAGTGTCAAGATTTTTTTTTTACTTGACGCACAACCTTTTAAGTCGTCGTTGTACTCATCATTATGAACAACTTTTAACTTTTTTAACTATTGACGACACGGTTGGCGCCGTGGTTGAGCGATTGACTGCTGCGCAGCATGTCGCGGGTTCGATTCCCGCACGGAACAAATATTTGTACGACCTACAAGTATTTGTTCCGGGTCTGGGTGTTTTTCTATCTATAATATGAATGTATTTACAAAAAAAAAATGTATATATTAAGTAATTTATCAGCCATCTCGTTACCATAACACAAGCATTAGGTTGCTTAGCTTGGGACTAGATGGCGTTGTGTGAAATGTCCAAAGATGTTTATTTTTTTATTTATTTTTTTACTTTTACTATAGGACCAAATCTGAAATCGCGAAAAAAAATCTGTTGATCCCTAAATTTTGAGTTATGCTAACATAAATGTAGGGAACAGCTGATTTTTTTTTGCTTGCGTACGACGGCTTACATGGAGCTTATTCATAACTGCTAAATGTGGGTGCTATCACCTATGCCTATTTCTTCGTGGAATATACATACGTCAATCAATCTGCCTAGCCTTTTCCCAACTATGTTGGGGTCGGCTTCCAGTCTAACCGGATGCAGCTGAATACCAGTATTTTACATGGAGCGACTGCCTGTCTGACCTCCACAACCCAGTAACTGGGTAATACGATACCCCTTGGTAAGACTGGTTGTCAGACTTTCGGGCTTCTGACGACCCGTAACGACTGTCAAAGATCCACGAATGACAACTGGGACCAACGGCTTAACGTGCTTTCCGAGGCACGGAGGAGTCTCGGTATGTAAAGATGGTCACCCATCCACTGACCAACCCCGGCAAGCGTAGCTTAACCTCATGGATCGACCCGTGCGGCTGTTATTACTTAGCCACGAGCTCCCGTCCATACGTATGTATTGTTATGTTAGTCTTTCTAAAAACCAGTTCGTGCTTCTCAAGGAGTGCCTTGCGTTTCATAAATTACTGTTTTCCTTCGTATATCGTAATTGGTAGAGGAAAACAGTCGTTTCCTCTACTTAAAGCGAGAGGCGTGGCTGCCATGGGCGCGGCTGATTTCATAAGCGGATGCTGGCTTCATCCTTAGGAGATTCACGCTTTTTAGGGTTCCGTAGCTCAAAAGTAAAAAAAAACGGAACCCTTATAGGATCACTCGTGTGTCTGCCTGTCTGTCTATCCGTCCGTCCGTCTGTCACAGCCAATTTGCTCCGAATCTAATGGACCGATTAAGTTGAAATTTGGTACACATATGGATTTATGTAACTCAAACACGTAGGGTTGAAGTGAATAAATGAATTTTGAATATGGGGGCCATTTTTAGGGGGCAAATTGAAAATTTAAAAAAAAAGTTTTGCAAACTGTACTGTGTGACATATCAAATTAAAGGGCTTAACTATGAGAGTCTCAAATATATTTTTTGTATAATTTTAAAATAAATTGTTTTAAAGTTATTTAAGAAAATAGACGAAAATTGACCATTACTCCCCTTATCTCCGAAACTACTGAACCTAAAATTTTGAAAAAAATACAGAAAATAGTTCTTTACCTGTAGATTACAGGAAAACCTATAAAAAGTCTGTGGTCTCAAAATAACATGGTAAATGTCTCAATATTGTGAGTACAAACTTAGGTTTACAGTTGGAATGTATGGGAGAACATGTATTTCAACTACAATGTTAAGTTTGTTCTTGGGATAAAGTCATTCCAACTACGGAACCCTTCATTGTGCGTGGTCCGACACGCACTTGGCCGGTTTTTTAATATAATATTAGCAAACTGAAGTAGCATTAATTTGATGTACAGTCGCCAGCACATCAATCTGTCTTTATTTAGTAGATTTTCATCTTTATCGCTAAAGCATTGGGAAAATTTGCCAGTTTCGAGTGGCTTGACCTGCTGGCGTCTGTACATACAGGGTGTAAGGCACAGCCCTCCACAAACTCACAGGGTGCATTCAGCTCCTCATTTTGAATCATATTCCACCGGAAATTTTCACAGGAAAATTTTAATTTTTTAAATTTTTTTTTCAGTTACATTTTCATTATTTCAATGTAAAATTGCATTGTGTGTTCGCAGCATTCTATTTATGTAAAAAAACTGCAAAAAAAAACAGCAATGGATGTTGAAATACTCTAACCAACGACGCGTGAAATCAGCTGTTCACTTTCTGTCTAGCTACAGAGTTCATCGAACTCACCGCATACCTATTACCTACCCCTCCCAACCAGTAATAGACGCTCCAATTTGTGCACAGAAACACAAACAAATCAGGTTTATTGGATTCCCTTAACGTTCCTGAAAAAATTTCATGTACCGGTCATCTTAGTATGACATACTGAATTCACCCTATCAGTTTGCGGAGGGCCGTCCCTTACACCCTGTATATGGGTTCATGCAATCTATGTATATATGTTATAGTGAAAAAAACTCGATATTATTGATCATCCTGAAAACATAGATTGTTGTGGCGTGTTAGGGCGCGGCTCATTTTATAAGCGGATCTTGGCGCCATCTTTAATCTGGCTGCACACGATGCGATCGACTATAACATCAGAGTACGCATTGTAGACACATCTATTACTCAATGAGTTAGTCAGAGATTTATAGTTCATGTTGTCCCAATAGGTTGCGAGTCTGTTGCTACCATAGAAATATAAAAACAGGTCAAGAGCCAGTCGGACTCGCGCACCGAGGGTTCCGTCTCGATTTCTGAAAAAGTGTGCTATTTAGAGACATCGTTTTATTTTTCCTGTAATCTTTACATAAACTTCCATCGCATAGAATAATTTCAGATTTTTATCTTTGCAAACTTCGGAGTTAAGGGGGGGGGACGGTATTTTTTTTTACATTTTTCATCAAAAGTCGAAAACTAAGGGACCTAAAAAAAACAAAAAAATGTTTGGGAATGTGCAAACAGCGCCCTTTCATATGATACCCCACATGCCTTCCCAGCCAGCACAAACCTTCTGAGTAAGTTTTGTTCAACAGCAGTCATAGAAACTAATTGCTGAATAAGACTACTGTAATTAGCTGATTTGGCGCTTACCCAGACGTTATTCAAGCAATTTGGGCACAAATTATGTTGCTAATAGCTGTGTAATAGCAACGTAACAGATGAATAAGTTTTGAATAATTGTACGACAAGCTGAGTATCTTCTGCATAAAAGCATTTTGTTCTTTTGTACAAGTATTACAACTCTGTTACCCAGATGATGAATGAATGGTGAGTGAACTATGGTTAAGTCCCTCAAACCTCAGATATTCAGAGGATACACAGCGTTTAGCTTACTTCAGTATATATTATCAAGAAGTTAATCAAATTAAATTGAAATTGACAAATCCCAACACCCGCGGTATGCGTTTGTTGGTGAACTGCGACATTGAAATATAATATGGCCAAATTATATTGCCTATCGTCAGTAAATTTTACCCTTATTTATGCTTAGAGAAGGAATTTGTTGGTGCGCATGCAACTTTACTGTGTATTTATATATACATTTCGTATAAAATTTTCACGCGCTACCTGATAAGCCGGGTTTTGGAGAAATAAACAACATTTCGTCTAATAGTTTGTTTTTACGTGTGAAATATTTTTTATGTTTTATGCAGTTTATGGGTTCAAAAATAACCTTGTAATACTTTTATAAGAATATTATACCGATTTCGTTATTAAAATTGAGTATTTGAGTATAAAATTCCATAAAATTGTAATAGGTTATGTTATTCGATATGGCGACGCTCATTCTGAATAAAATCTGATTGCA
Source organism: Cosmia trapezina (assembly GCA_905163495.3). Classification (NCBI taxonomy): domain Eukaryota; kingdom Metazoa; phylum Arthropoda; class Insecta; order Lepidoptera; family Noctuidae; genus Cosmia; species Cosmia trapezina. The sequence goes on along the minus strand of LR991049.1, from coordinate 4,384,699 downwards.
CAGCGGCTTATCATCTTATGTCTGCTTAACAGACCTTACGTGTCCACATATTCAGTTGTTCTCTGGTTAAAAGAGGTCTGCACTCAACATATTTTCTATAACGTTTCTATAATCACACACATTCGTACTGTAAATCAAACAATTAGGATTCAGTCTTATAGTAATGAAAACCCACACTATAGATAAATTACCTATTTGTTCTTTTTAGCTCTTATCAAATTCAGATAATTATTTAATAATCAATATAAAAAAGCTTTTTAACAAAAATACTTATCGATGAAGTCGTTAGGTATTTTTGTTCTATAATCTAATCATATAAATAATATCTGATGAGTTTTAGTATCTACCAAACACAGCTCTTCATTCCAGTTTTTGGCTTACAATCGTTTAGGAACAATTTGGCAATGTAAAATCTAAGAAGTATTGAAGTATCATACTATTAATCATTATGTTATCAATTCGTAAAGTTAACATTAATAAACATTAGTCTTGATTACTGTTGGCGACGACAACACGAAGAACTACCTAATTAACTGATTGTAAACGTATACTTAAGTTTGTTTGAAATACCTAAATAAATAACAATAAAAGTAGTCATAGATATAAGTAAATTGTATCTACTGAAGCATAGGATTAGTTTAATTACCTACCCTATACACCTTACATACTTTAGTACATAACATATACACACATACATATCTTAGTAAACTTGATGGAAGAATGTCTACTTTTCGTGATTACCCAGCAAACTTCTGCATAAAAATCTGTTACTATTGTTGTTACCACACTTAGCTGCACATGACGGTAATTTCGTACTTAAAGTGGCATAAAGCAGTTATAACAGCTATCTTAATTTCTTTTAAGTTACTATATGCTTCATAACAGAAACAGCGCCTATTTTATACAGCAGCTGAATAACTATGAAAATGTGGTGTTTAATAGGACTAAAAGAGAACAGAATATAAATTATCCAGTATCATGCTTGCTAATGGAATTTTATACCAATGTTATACAAAAGGTTACACGAACTCTTGAGTAACAGGTCTTTTTATGATGATTATTCAGTTTTAAGAAATAAAATCGGCAAATTACAAAACTTACTCAGCTAATAGCATTATTATAGCAAAAAAAATAATTAATACAGAACTTCGTAATACACACAGCTTCTATACATATGTAATAAAGCTTAACCTTGCATAAGGTTACATTGTTGGCCAGTTATATGACTTGTGTGCTGCCTGGGTTAGTAGCCCCACTTTGAATTTTGAAGATCCCCTTTCAGTCCCATTTACAAAAAAAAACTATAAATATTTTTACTTCTTTCTTACTTGCAAAATTGTTGGGTAAATATCGTCTAAAATTGTTCCAAATTTCAAGTTGATTGCATTAGTAGTTCTTGAGATATCCAGCTGTGACAGACAGACAGACTGAGTCACACCATAAGGGTTCCTTTTTTACCATTTTGGTACGGAACGCTAAAAACAGGAGAAAGCAAGCGGGCGAATCTGTGTCCGCGCGTACAAATTCCGCGGTTGACATTTCATGGTATATTTTTAATTATAATTATAAATTGCTAATGAAGGGATAAACAGCTTTTAAAGATTATTAAGAGGTATGTTTAAAGATTTTTTTGGTGCATTAAAGTATGTTTAATTATGTTTTGGCTTCCATCACTGTATGCGAAGAGGACTTGAAAATATCATATTTTTTTTACATGTTAAAATTATTTACTGTTTATGAGATACACAGCTTTAAAAAACACATTTTTGATCGTTTTCAGGAAATCTCCGCCTTAAATAAATTGAAATTGACATTTTAACATACTGGGCACATCTCCTTCTTTCTTATATCTATGGTTGCTACCAACTGGGCACAAATCCAAATTACAAGCATCTAATTTAAAAACCCAATTACACTACCCGACCTGGAGATCGAACCCAGCCCAGGACCTTTGTTGTCCATGTTCATTTATAGAGAACTAGCTGATCTCTGCGGTTTTACTCGAGTACACCGGAATAAAAAGTTGCCTATGTGTTAATCCAGCCGATTCCCGGACACCGTAGACGCGGGCTTGCGGACGGCAAGTAGTGGGTAGCTCGCCGTCCTGTAAAGACCTGGGGACCTACTCCCTAAGTCCGTCCGTCCGTTCATCCGTCCGTCTAACATTACGATCCATGAAAACAAGTGTAAAAGTAAAATTTATCGGACGGGCAAAAACATACCGGGAGTAGGGGCAACTGGCAAATCATGTTGTCATTCATACTTCGTTCGGGCCCCGAACCAATCATCCATCCGTAAGTGATACGGAGTAGGAAACACCCGTAACGAAGGCCGAAACAACGGGCTTCGCGCTTAGGGAGTAGGCCCCCTGGCCCGGGTCGACGGCGCGTTGTGTTCCACGCGCGCCTCAAAGAGATGTCAGCAATGATGGGGTCCAATAGAACCGATGCCGCCGGGGTCGCGGGTTGTTCGAAAGAGATACCGTGGCACTGGCACAGGCAACTGAAGGAACACGGGTGGGTTTTAGTCTGTAAAAGTCTGACACACCCTCCCGCTCCACCCAGAGCGGGAGAAGTCATTTGATGATTTCCCATCCACAAAAAAAAGGGTGTCAGCTACCTCCATACCAAATTTTATCAAAATTGGTTCAGCCATTTGAGCGTGAAGAAGTAACAAACGTACTCACTCAAAAACTTTCGCCTTTATAATGTTATTGTGATGATGTGTAATCGTCCCGTCTTGGAGAAAGTCAAGGGTGTGTCTGGTCAAAGTGTACGTTTGGCCAAATGGAGCGTATTGTCAAAATATACGTTACATCAAAACCTCGTATGGTCAACATGTCTGTTTGTCAATGTTCTCAGTTAGTGAAAAAAAAAAAAGAATTTTCCAAATCGGTGGCCCAGTGCGAGTCGGACTCGCGCACGAAGGGAAGAGACCCGACCCGCTCACGCGCTCTGTGTGGTCGGTGTCGCGGTCTCTGTCGGACAGCATAGAAAAGAAAGAGAAGCGCGATGACACAACGCTTGCAAAATAAGAAGTAATTATCGATTTACAAAAAATCTGTTGATTAAACTAAAAAAGTAATGACAAGAAATCATTCCTTATTAGCTGGTAAAGAACTGTATAAATTTATGAACACTTTTACTGAAAACTGTAGGAGTAATATGGTAACAACTCGAAAAAATAGACCGAAATAGACCTGAATTTAGGTTTTTTTTTCCTTAGTTCTACAAACTAAAATAGATTTCAGGACACATGAAATCACTTCTTATGTATTGTAGATTACTGTGTATTTTTTCCTATCAGAAAGATGCTATAGTTACTGTAAAAGATGGTTACAAAGTTACTTAGTTTCGCCGTATTTTAGGAAGGAGCAGCCTTAATGACTCCTAGATGTTGTATGGGCTAAATTCCCTTTGACTTGGCCCTACCAATCAAGGAAAAACCATGTAAAAAGAAAATAATCTTTATTTAAACTTAAAAACTAAGTATAACCAACCAGACTTAACATTAAAATTAATTATGGTAACCACCAAACCAAAGACAGCACCTCCTGCTGCAGCTGCAGCCAGCACGCTGCGGAATCGAACATTTACTTTCTGCATAATTTGACGAACTGCACTTTTGGCAATATAAACTTTGACAAAACGCAACTTGACTGAAAATGCTATTGACGAAGTACAATTTTGACGAAAACGACTTTTGAACAATCACACCCTTGACCGACCGCACCAAACTCGTCTTGTAGACCTCACGACAGTGTATCAATCTGCCTAGCCTTTTCCCAACTATGTTGGGGTCGGCTTCCAGTCTAACTGGATGCAGCTGAATACCAGTATTTTACATGGAGCGACTGCCTGTCTGACCTCCACAACCCAGTAACTGGGTAATACTATCGTATTACCCAGTTACTGGGTTGTGGAGGTAAGACTGGTTGTCAGACTTTCGGGCTTCTGACGACCCGTAACGACTGTCAAAGATCCACGAATGACAGCCGGGACCAACGGCTTAACGTGCTTTCCGAGGCACGGAGGAGTCTCGGTATGTAAAGATGGTCACCCATCCACTGACCAATCCCGGCAAGCGTAGCTTAACCCGATGGATCGACCCGTGCGGCTGTAATTACTTAGCCACGAGCTCCTTACGATAGTGTAATCAACACATAATTAGGGCTGTGTTCACTTAGTGATTGATAAAAATCGTGACGTTACACAACACTAGTGTGAAGGGGCGTGTCGACTGCGTCTGCGCAACTATGTGGTCTAGAGCGGTCACAGTTATAGCGGATTGTTTTCCTGCTTTTGATAGAAAATAACCGACCGAGTGCTAGTCGGATCATTTTCGAGGACGTACCAACGTACAATATTCAACACTACCTACTTAAATATTTAAAAAAAATCGGCCAAATGCGTGTCGGACTACGCACAATGAAGGGTTCCGTAGTTGGAATGAAATTGTCGCAACAACAAACTTAACATTATAGTTGAAAAACATCATGCTCTCCCATACATTCCAACAGTAAATGTAAGTTTGTAGCACAATATTGAGAGATTTACACTGTTATTTTAAGACCATAAACTTCTTATAGGTTTTCCTGAACTATTTTCTGTATTTTTTTCAAAATTTTAGGCTCAGTAGTTTCGGAGATTGGGGGGGGGGGATGGTAAATTTTCGTATATTTTCGTATTTTATTTGTACCACACAACATGACCACAGAGCAATATGGCGGCCGCTGCGTAAATTTAAATACATTTTTATGGCACTTATCGATTGAATAAAAATTTTGTGTTTTTTTTAATTGAGACACTTCAAAAATGGGTGTAATACCCTATTTTGGGCGCACTATACACTGTATATTTCTGCCTAACCCTTCGAGAAATAGAGACATGATGTCATGTTATTTGTTATACCTTAGCCGATCCTCATTGTGCCGCTGGGGTCGTGGGTTGTTTTAAGAAGATACCGTGGCCCTGGCATAGGCAACTGAAGGAACACGGGTGGGTTTTTAGTCAGTAAAAGTCTGACACGCCCTTCCGCTCCACCCAGAGCGGGAGAAGTTATTTGATGATTTCCCACACTCAAACAAAAAAAAAAAAAGCCGATCCTCATTGTACGGCATGGTCAATAAAATACAACCGCTAACTCTAAAGCCCCACCCTTTTTGCATCACTCCATACACAAGCGGCGACCACACACGAAGTTGCACGATCAATGACGAACTGTTATTTTATTGAGTGTAATTTTTTGCAATAAAATCAATCTGCCTAGCCTTTTCCCAACTATGTTGGGGTCGGCTTCCAGTCTAACCGGATGCAGCTGAAGCAGCAGCAGTTACTACCCCTATACCCCTTGGTAAGACTGGTTGTCAGACTTTTGGGCTTCTGACGACCCGTAACGACTGTCAAAGATCCACGAATAACCGCCGGGACCAACGGCTTAACGTGCTTTTCCGAGGCACGGAGGAATCTCGGTATCTAAAGATGGTCACCCATCCACTGACCAACCCCGGCAAGCGTAGCTTAACCTGACGGATCGACCCGTGCGGCTGTTATTACTTAGCCACGAAGCTCCTTTTTTTTTGCAATAAATTGCATGTTATTTGTTATATCGACAAATTGTTTTTTTTTTAGAATCTACAGGCGTTTTATAATTTTTGACGTGAAAACGTATTTTCGCTCGTGTACTGGTGGTAATTTACCTGACTGAAATAATAAAAAACCGGCCAAGTGCGTGTCGGACCACGCACAATGAGGGTTCCGTAGTTGAAAAGAATTTATCCCAAAGATAAACTTAACATTGTGTTGAAAAACATGTTCTCTATACATAGATCCTACGTTACGGACAATTCTCCAACTGCATATTTAAGTTTGTATTCGCAAAAAACTATTCTTAAACATAACATCACGCCTTATTTCACCGAACGGTTGGGCAGAGGTGACAACCACATTTTGCCAGAAATAAAAAACTAAAAACTATTTTACTTATGCTGTGAGACCTTCCTTCTTACCAAATTTTATGATTCTAGGTCAACGGGAAGTACCCTATATACCCGGTTTTGATTTAATTGCGAGTATCAAAATATGTCGTATATGGCCGTATTTTTTATTGCGTTGATTTAGAAGGTTAATTTTTTTAGAGCTCTAAGGGACCATAGATTTACGTATTTGGAATTAATTTCAACTTAATACCTCTGCGCGTTCCTTAGAAAATGGGCCTTGACAGATGACATACTTGAAAATATTTTTTCATATGATAAAATTATAAATTCGCAATTTTTGGACTTTTTCCATTATTTGTGCTGTAAGACCTTGCTTCTTACCGAATTTCATGATTCTAGGTCAACGGGAAGTACCCTATAGGTTTTGATTTACTTGCGAGTGTCAAAATATGTCGCATAAATGGCCGTATTTTTTATTACGTTGATTTAGAAACTTGATTTTTTTTGGAGCTCTAAGGGACCATAGACTTACGTATTTGTTATTAATTTCAACTTGATACCTCCACGCGTTCCTGAGAAAAAGGGCTTTGGCAGATGACATACTTGAAAATATTTTTTTATGTGATAAAATTATAAATTAGCAATTTTCGGACTTTTTCCATTACTTGTGATGTAAGACCTTGCTTCTTGCCAAATTTCTTGATTCTAGGTCAACGGGAAGTATCCTATAGGTTTTGATTTACTTGCGAGTATCAAAACATGTCGCATAAATGGCCGTATTTTTTTATTGCGTTGACTTAGAAGCTTGATTTTTTTTACAACTCCAAGAGACCATAGGTTTACGTATTTGATATTAATTTCAACTCGATACCTCCATGAGCTCCTGAGAAAAAGGGTCTTGACAGACAGACAGACAGACGGACAACGAAGTGATCCTATAAGGGTTCCGTTTTTCCTTTTGAGGTACGGAACCCTATAAACATGTAAGATTTCAACCGCTACCTAATAACTACGATACGTTTAATGCTAGAGGAATGACTGAGCAAACCCCGCTGCCCAAAGATTTAAATCGCTAGATTTGCCCTCATCGTATTTAGGCCGGGAATAAACATGCCTGTAGCTTGTATAAAACTATGCAAGTAGCTGGCATGTTATTGTGACATTCACCAATCAGAAGTTCATAAGGCACACGGCATGCAAACTACTTGCATACTTTTGTGCATGTTATAGGCAATTGTATTGTCGCCCTTGCAATTGTGAGCTCACACATTATTAAGTAGCGTTTCCATGGTAATCAAGCCGAAGTCATTGCCGTCATTGTCTGTCAGAGGTGTCAAAACAAAACAGAAACGTAACTACAGACTTTTACTGACTAAAACCCACCCGTGTTCCTTCAGTTGCCTATGCCAGGGCCGCGGTAACCCCTTCGGACAATCCGCGACCCCAGCGGCAACGCGACCCCAGCGGCATAGCTTATACCCTTTTTTTTTTTTTTTTTTTTTTTTTTTTTTGAGGGTGGGAAATCATCAAATAACTTCTCCCGCTCTGGGTGGAGCGGGAGGGCGTGTCAGACTTTTACTGACTAAAACCCACCCGTGTTCCTTCAGTTGCCTATGCCAGGGCCGCGGTAACCCTTTCAGACAACCCGCGACCCCAGCGGCGTCGGCCCTATTGGGCCCCGTCACCCTATTGGGCCCCGTCACCCTATTGGGCCCCGTAGCTTATACCCTGGATTAACACATAGGCTACTTTTTATCAGGTCTACGCATGCGAAACCGCGGGGCGCAACTAGTTACCTATTAAATTAATATTATTTATTAGTTCGCCGATTGATAACATTTTTCAAAAAGCATCTTTTCATAATTTTGGTCCCGTGAGAGCGAGAGATCACACTACGTCAAAAACTGCCGTGCTGAAGCCATTTCATATACTTAACTGTCAAAGAATGACAGTTGTGATTTAGGTATACTTACAGACGATTTAAGTTGATGAGTCAATTTTCTGCATTTCCAGGGGGCCTAAAACGGCCACATTAAGCAATTCCTCTAAAAGCGATTAATTTCCTGATTTCCCAGCAATTTACTATGATTGACGTATTTGACATTAAACTTCATTCAAAGCAATTCATAATTTGTGGACCATTTTACGAATCTCCATAAAAAACTGTCAAACAGATGAATTGCGTGCTATGAATTGTACGCAGATAAATTATGAATTGTCTGTTTGTGACCGTTTTACGATTTCAAATATGATTCATAATACCTATTATCCTATTATGATTCTGCCAAAGTGGCAGTTTTAGCCCCCCAGGTATGCTAATAAAATTAAAATTAAATACAACCGAACGCAGTTAGTACAACAAAAACAAGTATTTCCGAATCTAATAAAAAACTCAACCGTCTAAACACCGGTTATTAAACTTCTTACTTACTGCGTTTGGCATAGGGTTGGTCGGTTGCCACCTATTTATTTATATACAGGGTGTTTCTTTTAACCCCTCAAGTGTCTGAGTTTGGCTAATTTTAGACCCAAAACCCCAGCGAGTGGGGAGGGCGGGGGGTTAGTTGCGAACCCCATAGGTTCACAACTACTGATGATGATATGTCTTCCATCGGATGATGTTTTATTACGTTTATATATATGTGATCTAAGCTTATATACCTATTATGTAAAGTTTTGTCCTTTTGCACACTTTGGGTGCATTTCACACGCGGGGGGAGGGGGGGTTAGCTACGAACTCCATAGGTTCACAACTAATGATCATGATTGGTTTTCCATCGGATGATGTTTTTTACATTTATATATATGTGATATAAGCTTATATACCTAACAAAAAAAGTGTTTTTCTTATGCACACATGGGGTGCATTCGACACTTGAGGGAATAAGGTGTCAAGCCAGTGCGAGCTGATAGCAGAGTACCTATCGATTTAACCCCCATGTATGCTCTACGATTTTTTGTAGTTTTCGAGTTTTTTCGATATTTTTCCTGATTCATCGAGATGATGGCTTTAAAAAATTACATCTTTTTTTGGGTCAACTTTGAACAATAATGTACTAAATAAGGCATTATTCGCTGAAATCGGTCGTTGAAAGTGGTGTATCTGAAATTTTGTGATTTTCATATTTTATAATTTATTATTATCTTTGCATATTTTTGTCAATCCTGATATTTACTATTCCTCTATGTTTAAGCAGAGCTCAGTTGATATTAAGAACATAAATTTTATACCTACTACTATCCTTAACCACTACCATTGATATGAAATGAGGGATCCAAAATAACTCGAAAACTACAAAAAATCGTAGAACATACATGGCAGTTAAATCGATAGGTATGGTACTCTGCTATCAGCTCGCACTGGCTTGACACCTTAAAAGAAACACCCTGTATTATGTCAACATACATATAATTACGAACTTCGTTAGTTTATAATCTAACTCGTGAGATTGTAAACTATCGATAAATGGTGACTGTACGCACGGCTACAGATCAAGCTATACATTTCCAGTATAAGCTGATCTCTTAAACCTGGAAATGTATAGCTTGATGTGTAGCCGTGTGTACCTTACTGCTTACAATATAACGTATTATTTTTCGATAGTTTATGATCTAACCATGTCAAACCGTTAAGAGGAAATGGGGGCGACCAGACTTTTGAAAATTAGGTATTTCAAGAAGGTATTGCTGTCGCTCTGCGAGCGCTCCACTCTCGAATTCGTGCGATAAGGACAACTGCAGATCCGACTAAATAGCCTATGTAAAAAGTCACATTTCGAGGTTTGGCTCTCGCCTATTTCCTCCTCCAATATTGTACCAATTTAAATGATATTTCATAAACTGAATAAGAAGAATATATACTATGCCCCTATGTTTTTCTTTTTTCGTTAATAGTTGTCAAATTGGTACACTAGGCGTCTGTTGACAGCGGTCTGAATAGGCAATTTTGAGCATTTTTTGAGGGTTCTAGTTCTTATAAAAATAATATATCATCAAAAAGGAAAACATAGGGGCATACAAGTAGCTGATATTTATATTTCTGTAAAAAATCATTGCTCTATGGTCATTAACCAGAAAGAAAACAGGCGAGAGCGTTTGTATCTTTTTGTATGGAGAAAAAAGCACCCACGTTTCCTCTTAAATTGTGAACTGGCATCATACAAATGAATGCGAAGGAACGCACCTTGCGCGCTGATTGGTTGAACGTCATGTGCCCTGCGCAGCAATCTTTTGCTGTCATCTGTCATTCGTTCGTTTGTCGCCGAACATAAACAAACGGATGTTTTTGTGGTCTTTAATAGTTGTCATGATAAAAATAACTAAATGTTATAATTATAATAGAGTTACATTTAATACAAAACAACAACAACAACTAACAACATAAAACAACAGCAACAACAAACAACAACATAACACAAAACAAACAAACGTAACATAAAACACACATAGCATACCTAACGTGACCATACGTCCCGTTTTGAACGGGCCCGTCCCTTTTTTCGGTTCTTCATCCCGGTGTCCCCGAAAAAAACCTGGGGACGCAAAATTGTCCCGTTTTCAGAAACCGTGCGTTAAGAAGCATGATTGAAAGGGATATATTGATTGGTCCAAAGACTTCTTCTGTATCTTTGTTACAGTGAATATCCCTTATATTTGACGAATTTTCATTAATTTGTTACTTAAATATCTCGTCGCGAAAAGTAACTGAATGGACCAATCTAAACGTTTGGACGGAAAGTCGTTGGATGGAAGACAGTGTTCAAACACTTTCACACAAACATCCTTAAATCGCTTTGATACCTAAATATTTTTTGTTTCTCATTGAGAACCGAGGTTGGTATTCTCAAAATTGAGTTTCCTTTATGAATCGGCCCCATAATAAGAGTAGAGATAAATAAACCGATGTCCCGTTTTGAGTCAAAAAATAAATGGTCACGTTAAACATACCCCCGTTTTGAGTCAAAAAATAAATGGTCACGTTAAACATACCCCATACCATACCATAACGTAACACTAAACTACGATTAAACAAGTGAGGTTTCAGTGATAAATAACTATTGTTCGCTGTACATAACCTAAGTTATATACGTAACGTACAGTCCGCGAGGTCTAAGCTGAGCTTTGCATTTGTGTGAGTGATCACCAAAATGGTACGAGAGCCCATGACCAAAATTTTATCTTATAGTTTTACGTTTTACAACGATGCGACATGGTTTTGGTCATGGCCTCTCGCACTAAAATAACAAAAGCCGATTGCCAAAAAGCAGTATAAACCGGTTTTAATCCAAGCAAAGGACGCGTCGCGCTTTATGCCGGACGTCACACCTACACTATCTATGTGCACTCACACAAATGCAAAGCTCAGCCTAGACCTCGCGGACTGTACCTATTTATTGATTATTAATATTTTATTAAAAAAATATGTCTTATAAATTAATTTAAACCATAAAACTGCAACAACCCTAAATATAGTGTTGCTGTTTTTTACAGTAATTGATCTAATTTCCACATTTGCAACACAGTGGTTGCACTATGGATTTCGTATCTATCACGTATCCTTAGACTTGGTTCAAGGGTGAAAATAGAGGAAGGTGTCAAATCCCGCATGTAGTACAGTCCGCGAGGTCTAAGCTGAGCTTTACATTTGTGTGAGTGCACATAGATAGTGTAGGTGTGACGTCCGGCATAGAGCGCGACGCGTCCTTTGCTTGGTTTACAACCGGTTTATACTGCTTTTTAACCGACTTTCAAAAGGAGGAGGTTCTCAATTCGTCGGAACCTTTTTTTTTTTTTTTTTTTTTTTTTTTTTTTTTATGTATGTTCCCCGATTACTCGAAAATGGCTAGACCGATTTGGATGTTTCTTTTTTTGTTCGAAAGGGTATACGTCCCAAGTGGTCCCATGATCATCAAGTCAGGATCTGATGATGGGATCCCATGGAAATCGAGGGAAACCCTCAAATTTTATGGGCACACCTATATCGATTTCGGTATTTTTTATAGTAACTCGTGCATTTGCTCTCGGAAAGTACCATTCGGTGAGCTGGTACTGATGATGAAGACCACAGAGGGCCATCGGAAATACTCAATTATATCTAAGTATATAACAGGTTGCGATTCGATTACTTTAATATGGTTTATGCTCGTCAAAATAATGGTAATGGTGACTTCACCATGAGCTCCATTTCTCCTGGTTCTTACTAGGAGAACTCCTCAACAATTAACGGCCCTGCATAGGGAAAAGCAACATTTTGTAAAACGTGATGAGCAGCTGACATTGGGTTATTGTAACTTAGATAAATTACAAACTGAACCACTAAAAAGTGAAAAATAAAAACTTTTTTACAAAAACAAAAACCGACTTCCAAAAAAAACACTACAAAGTGAAAAATAACTTTAATTTCGGAAGTCGGTGGCAAAAAACTAAAATACAGATCCAAAGACACCGACTTCCGAAATTAAAGTTATTTTTCACTTTGTAGTCTTTTTTTTGGAAGTCGGTTTTTGTTTTTGTAAAAAAGTTTTTATTGGCAATCGCCTTTTGTTCTTTTAGTACGAGAGGCCATGGCCAAAACCATGTACACATATCAACTCGGAAACGGAACGTAACCGTATCAACTCGAGCCGTCAACCAGCGGTCCCCGCGCTTACGGCTCTCCGTCGCCTCGCTTGCAAACATCTCCCAGACACAATTAATTGTCACTGGCGGAAAAAACTGCCCCGACGGGAACTATCTGACAGTATTGATTATTAATTATTATTAAAAATATTCTATTTCAACTCCTAAAGGAGGTGAATTTTCAAAAATCATTTTAGTGTTCACTTTTGCTATATTATTATGGCCTTGTGCGAAATTTCATTCTCCTAGAACCAGTGCGAGCAGTTAAGGCTGTGCGTTGTCTGTCAGTGATTAAATAAATGTATTAAGGCTGCTCCTTCCTAAAATACGGCGAAAATAAGTAACTTTGTAACCATTTTTTACAGTAACTATAGCATCTTTCTGATAGGAAAAAATACACAGTAATCTACAACACATAAGAAGTGATTTCATGTGTCCTGAAATCTATTTTAGTTTGTAGAAGTAAGAAAAAAAAAAACCAAAATCCAGGTCTATTTCGGTCTATTTTTTCGAGTTGTTACCATATTACTCCTACAGTTTTCATTAAAAGTGTTCATACATTTATACAGTTCTTTACAAACTAATAAGGAATGATTTCTTGTCATTTATTTTTTAGTATAATCAACAGATTTTTTGTAAATCGATAATTACTTCATATTTTGCAAGCGTTGTGTCATCGCGCTTCTCTTTCTTTTCTATGTAGTCCGACAGTGACCGCGCTTTTTGCGACGGACAAGCCTTAAGTAGATGTTTTTGTTACAGGCTTGTGGGCCACCAATCCAACTGGAACCAGTAGACTTGAGCCTTAAACGACCACCGACGCCAAGAAGACGAGCTCGAGCAGTTGGTAAGTACTCTTTGTTCGTTTTCTTTGAGTCTTTGTTTTTCTTTGTTTGTTTTTTTTTGTCTTTGTTTTTCTTTGTTTGTTTCTCTCTTTGTTTTTTATACTATTTATTGGTAAAGTCGACCGACCACTGCTACGTAGTATATATATGCTACTTTTTGATATCATCTAAATTAACACAAAATGATACGATAACCTGCTTTTTAGCATTTCATTTATTAGATAAGTACTAGCTTTTGCCCGCGGCTTCGCCCGCGCATGTATACATACACCACTATTTTTTAATTAGTACAAAAAAAAATGGGGCTCTATCCGTACCCGTTACTGGGGGCCTACTCCCTAAGCACGAAGCCCGTAGTTTCGGCCTTCGTTACGGGCGTTTCTTACTCCGTATCACTTACGGATGTATTGTAGGTTCGGGGCCCGAACGAAGTATGAATGGCAACACGATACGACAATTGTCACTACTCCCGATGTGTTTTTGCCCGCCCGAAAAATTTAATTTTTACACTTGTTTTGATGGATCGTTAAGTCAGACGGACGGATGAACGGACGGACGGAAAGATGGACGGACTTAGGGAGTAGGCCCCCTGATCATATTTGTGTAGTCAAAAGTAAAAAAAACGAAATACCAAAATTGTACACGAAAATTTGTCATAATTAGTAAATTTATGATTATGATACGATAACAGCTGTTGGAGGCGGGGCAAGTTCGACCGAGAGCACGCGAATATGTGAGAGCGAGAGAATGAATACAATTATGAATAGCCTGTACAATATTTCCATACATTGAGTGACATTTTGAAATATAAACAAACGCCAATAACTTTGCTGTTTATGAATATTATTAATTGAGACTTTACACATATAATAACAAGACCTTCTCTAATAAGCCCTTAAAGTATTTGTACTAATTAAAAAATAGTGGTGTATAAACTTTCCTCTTGAATCACTCTATCTATTAAAAAAACCGCATCAAAATCCGTTGCGTAGTTTTAAAGATCTAATCATACATAGGGACAGACAGACAGCGGGAAGCGACTTTGTGTTATAATATGTAGTGTAGTGAAGAGTTAATTTTCTTTAAAATTTACAAACGCGCTTCGTTTAATTGTAGATTTTTAGCTTAGTAAGTTCTTAACATATTTAAATACCTTTGATTTAAAGCAAATTTTACTGCACATTATGGAACTATTAACGTATTTATTATTATTTTTATTTTTTTATAATTGTTTAAAACAGAAAATAGACTGAGCTACTTTGGATTTTTTTTGTAGCGAAAAAAAATCAAGTATAATCATGTTTCGGATTTAGTACAGTAGTAGACAATATACTTGGTCAAATAACATACATGGAAAATACAAATTATTTAACCGTATACATTTGGTTACAAAGGAATTTTAAAAATACAAAATTTATCGATGTATCCCCTTAAGTACACGTGCGTAGATTAGCTGTGGGCTGCTGTGCGCGGCACCTAAGTAATGTGAATGATATAACATAACTACATAAGGTGTAACTTAAATAACGCACAACCCCTTAAGGGGTCATTGTACTCATCATTATGAACAACTTTTACTATGGGACCAAACCTGAAATTGTGAAAATAAAATCAGCTGTTCCCTACATTTACGCGTATGTGCGCATAACTCGTCAAAATGCAGGAAACAGTTAATTTTTTTTTCGAGATTAATTTATAATGTGCTTTTAGATGTAGTTTCTCTTAATTCATGAGTTTAATAGGCTCTGAATAACGCACTATCGCAAGGTTTTTCCCGTGGTAGTGCCTTAAGAGCGTTGGTTCGGTACGGCATTTCATACAAACTTTCAAATCTTTTTTTATCGAAATGAATGAACCGATTTTAATGAAACTTCATACGCATTAGAACATTTTCGAAATGTCTTATTTAGAAAAAGATAAATGGAAATCTCTGTTTCTATGGAATATTTAAAATCGGTCCAATTTAGCTGCAATACTATTTTTCGAAAATGTTCTTAACTAAGTTTTTAGACCTATGTATCCTGCTTATGCGTATGAAGTTTCATTCTTGGCGAGAAACTTTCGTCGTGTAACTGTCCCATTAGTTGCTTATTATGTGACGTCACAGCTACTTGGGTACTTGCAACAAGAGGTACTCACCCGGTTTCGGTCATTTGCTTGCACTTTCGACTATTTGATGGCGATCGTTAGCTAGTAGGTAACTGTCAGTGGTTACACCATGGATTTGACGTTGCGATATGCGTGTTTAAAGTTAAGACGAATATTTGAAATAAATTTCTTAGAGATTTTTTGTTACTTTTTAGGATTCCGTATTATATCCGAATGAAACAACGTAACCCGTATAGGATCACTCGTGTGTCAGTCTGTCCGTCTGTCACAGCTAATTAGCTCCGAATCTAATGAACCGATTAAGTTTTTTTTTTTTTTTCTTTATTTATTTATAGGGGCTTTTACGCATAGCGTATGTCAGTCCCATCGTACCCTAAACAATTGTACGTTCACAAGACGTGGGCCATGAATTTGAACAAAGCCTTCGCATCATCGAACCGATTAAGTTGAAATTTGGTAAGTACACATATCGATTATTGAGACCCAAACACAAGTAAATTAATTAATTTTGAATATAAGGTGTCAATTTTAGGAGATAAAAGAGAAAATTAAAAATAACTTTCGTACACTGTACCGTGTATCAAATGAAAGGGCTTACTGTGGGGGCCCAAGTATATTTTTTTTATAATTTTATAAAAAATATTTTTAATGTTATTTAAGGAAATAAATGAAAATTGACGGGCATTATCTCCGAAAATACTGAGCCTAAAATTTTGAAAAAACTACAGAAAATAGTTCTATACTTATATATTACAACCCGAAGAACAGCCTGACGTTACCAACGATACCTCGTTTGTCATAATACGACGAGTAGTTGAGGAGTTATGAGGAAACAGATGAACATACATACATAACCCTCCTTTGGCTTTGCCGTAGACGGGTAATGACAGATTGTAGTAAGATTTCTACGGCGCGATGTCAATATTGTAGAAAAGAAATATCACTTTGCATAGTAAGAGATGTGTCTATTCTTTGTAGAGTACAGATAGAAGTGATAATGCTGCACGCGTAGCATGACGACGTTATATCGACGGAAGAATAGACAAAATTACACATTGCCCTGCACGCTTAGCATGACCGCCATAGAAACAGGTTTTGTCGACGGAAGTATAGACAAAATGGCATATAGTAGAAATATTTGTACGCATTCTACGCATATAAGCATGGCAATGTGTAATTTTGTCTATTCTTCCGTCGACAAAACGTCGTCATGCTACGCGTGCTGTTTAGACGTGTAGAACGCGTACAAATATTTCTACTTTTCGCATTTTGTCTATTCTTCCGTCGACAAAACCCGTTTCTATTGCGGTCATGATGATTGGATTTGTCAAACAGAAAATATAGACGGACCCAAAATTTTCAGAATCTAGAAATATTGCTCCAAGGCTCCAATATTTTATAGTAGGTACGGAACCTTCACTTTTATGTTGATAACGAATCGTGAATTCATTGCGCGAGTCCGACAAGACGTCACGGATGTGCGATGCCGGATCTTATTCGTTGTAATAACTGCAGATACCCTAGCTGTCTATGAATTATATTATTATAAAAGCATCGTGAGGAAACCAGCATGTCCTAGAACCAAAAGTTCTAAGAGAAAACAATGACCAACGTGCACTGGGACTGGGACCCGCGTGGTGGATTACGTCCCACTCCCTATCACAGAGTCCAACAATCAACATGTCCCTTTCTTCTTTCTTTTTTTCTTTTTGTTGTTTTCTTTCAAAGTCAAATTACAGAATAATAAAATAATAAACTAATACATATTAAAACATTAACAAACTTAAAAACTAGTGCATACGAAGTGATGGCGTCGTGTTACGCTGCGAGGTGTCGCGTATTTGATCCTCACGCCTCTAGTCGCCGCAGAAGACGCCCTGGTCGGCCGGAATCAATAGCAGATTCCCGGCCACCGTAGGCGCGGGCTTGCGGACGGCGAGCAATGGGTAGCTCGCCGTCCGTTACGGGACGGACTGACGGACGGATGGAGTTAGGGAGTAGACCCCCTTATCTGTGTGACTTCGGCCTTACTTAATGGGCTACCAGTCACTTTCAAAGTGTTCTTGAACCCAACACTCACAGTCGTGCTTTTGAATAATTCATTGAAATAGGCGGAAATGTCACCTTCAGTTATATAATGAAACTCAAATTGATACGTTCGTGTATTAAGTTTGCGAGGTCGACAGGACCAAACGGATGTACTCCAGGATCTTGTTGGTGTAGTTTTATGGTCTTTTAATAATATTGGAGTAGCTTAGAGGTTATTTAGCATCATAACCCTCAAGCAGACATTCTCTTTCATCAGCACTACCCGTTGCAGTGTTTTTTTCTGCTGCGCAGACGAATAAAGCAATGGATTTTATAGTTTCGTGAAAAAATGGGACATTCTTCGTATGTTTTAAGTAATCGGTGCGGGATCCGGTGGATTTGAAAACGTGCAATTTATCAAGAAATCCCGAAATAACGTTTTGTTTTTTGTCAAAGATAATATAAGAAATAAAAACTATTTATTCAGTTCAGAAAAAAAAAACGGTAGTTACAATATTTAAAAAAAACAGTACTTAGCCTTAGGTGCTAGATGTTACAAATTCTCTGGACCCCACACTAGAATTCCCTTTATTGTGGGGTCCAGTTTCTTCGCAAGTAAGGCAAACATTTATTAAGGCGAAAAAAAAACCAAAAGAAAAAATAATACTTAATAAAAAAAATATAGAAAGCCTCCGCTGCTTAACCGGCCATTGGAGGGGCCACAAGGGCCTCTCGCCGTGTTAATAATAGTTATTTATGCAACTGACGTATAACAAGGGGTATTAAAACTCGAATGTGAGTGTATCACACGAGGCGAAGCCGAGTGTGATAATAGTATCACATGAGTGTTTTAATACCTAATTCTTAGATTATGAAATGTCCAGATTCCTAGTAGGCTACCGTAAATTGATTCCAAATTTTAGTAACTACTTTTAGTGACTAGTTCGATCCCCGCGCCAGACGTCAAGAAACGTTCGCCCCGCAAACGTCACGAGCCGGGTGTTTTAATTTTTTTTTAAATGTCAGTCTCTGCTGTGAAATCGTGCAAAAATTACACTACAAAAAAAGACAAGCGCACTAATATCTCATTTCATACGTAAGTATTCAATTTCACCGTGTATTTCATAATTAAATTCGAAAACGAAAAAATAAGAATGTGACATTGAATTTGACACAATAACTGTTAAGTGTTGCCTAGGGCATGAAAAAATTTACCCAAATTTTCAACACCTCACGAAAAAAAACGAGGGATGACTAAGGAGTTTCATTAACATGGACGATGATTTTTTTGTGAGTGTTAGTTTGTTTCTTCAACCGTATAGTTCGGAAGCGCTCCCAATTGGACCCAAACACATGAACTTCCGTCAACTCATTAGTGGAGTCGACATACGACACCCTAAATTGATTATGTAAAATGTATTATGCTACCCATCAAATCTTTTTAACGTGGGTTAATTAAGAGAGTTGCATAAAAACTCATTTCTTAACTGCATTGAATCTGTCTTTAGCACACAAGTTTATTAATTTACCTCTATAAAATCCAAGTCTGTAAATGCGATAATAGTGTGTTTTAACATTTTTACTTTTTACAAATATCACACACATAGGTACTTAATATGACGAATGTCAGAAATCGATACTTAGAAATTGAAATAAAATTGTTCTATCCTTTAAAATGTAATAAGCATTGTTTTTTTTTAATAGCAATTTACACTTTTCTATTGCAAGTTTAACCTTTTGAGGATATTATATTAAAACCAAGTCAACTGACAGGACCTATTGCCACTGGTACCTCATTTATTGAATTTCACGCTGAGTTGTTTCTATAATTGAATTTAAATTTGGAATGCGCTCGCTCTTCAAAATTATTTTAATTTATTGGACAATTATTTATTGTGGATTTTATTTTTAATAGGTACTTTCTGATAGTTTGCTACAGAATGCCCAGTATACATTTTTAAGTAGGCTTTTAGTGTTTGGGAATTGGATGAAATGGGAGTAAGTCGGACCAAAACGGAGTATCTGTTTTGTGATTTCGGGTCCTGTGCCCATGTCTCTTGCCGGAACGCCATTACCGATCTGCTCCGATTTTCGGTACCTCGGGTCGCTTGTCCAAGGGGATGGCGAAGTAGACCGAGACGTAACGCACCGGATCAACTCAGGATGGATGAAATGGCGACAGGTTACAGGAACAACTTGCGACCCACGGATGCCCCTCAAGTTAAAGGGAAAAATTTACAAGTCCGTGATAAGGCCTGTCGCTTTATGGATCGAAATGCTGGGCAGTGAAGAAGACGGATGAAAAAAGATTGCATGCAGCGGAGATGAGAATGTTGAGATGGATGTGTGGAGTGACGAGAATGGATAAAGTAAGAAATGAGTATATAAGAGGAAGTTTGAAAGTGGCGCCAGTGACAGAAAAGTTAAAAGGAAATCGTTTGGGTTGGTATGGGCATGTGATGAGGAGAGACGAAACGCATGTGACTAAAAGAGTGATGAATATATATGTTGATGGATGGAGAGACAGAGGAAGGCCAAATAAAAGTTGGATGGATTGTGTGAGGAATGATATGAAAGAGAAGGAAGTGAATGATAACGTGACGGTTGACAGGGGAGAATGGAAGAAGAAAACGTGTTGCGCCGACCCCACGTAACATGGGATAAGGGCAGGAAGATGATGATGATTAGTGTTTGGGTATTAATGATGATTAAAGATCGGATAACCGGATGCATATATACCTTAAGGCGAAAGCGCCAAGGTAGCCCGCGAAATTCAAAATTTCTTACGTTTTTTGCAATTTGTAGGTCAGTGGGAGCTTGTATGTTGATTAAAATATGATTCGCGGCCGTAGCTAATATCGCTTTACAGAATTATAATCATTAGAATCAGCAATACAACTCCATAAATTAGCATTTATCTCAAATCTAGCGATTTCATGAAATCATGAGGTTTGAGGTAAATGCTAAGTTATGGAGTTGTATTGCTGATTCTAATGATTATAATTCTGTAAAGCCATATTAGGTACGGCCGCGAATCATATTTTAATCAACACACAAGCTCACACTGACCTACAAATTGCAAAAAACGTAAGACATTTTGAATTTCGCGGGCTACCGTGGCGCATCAACCTTAAGTTAATATTTGGCTAGCAAACAGGCTACAAAACTAAACGGCTTCTTAGTATTTTTTTCTTAATATAAATCCCAGGATTCCAGAAAATGCGGGAATGCACAATTAATCAGATACATGGTATGGAAACGACTTCTTATATTATGTGGTTTTATTAATTTTGATCCGTGGATGGTTGAACATCTTTACATACCGGGTCTTCTCCGTGCCTCGGACGTTAAGCCCCCGGACATGGTTAAGTATATCGGTGGGGTTTTTCATGGGTTTCGAGGGTGTTAAAGCCGATAGTGACGTTAAAATGTTAATCCCAGATGGCAGCTGCAATCATTTTCAAATTTTTCGTTATCGTCGGCTTTCACACCCTAGAAAAGCATGAAAACGATACCCATGACGAAAAATTTGAAAATTTTCGTAGCCGCCATCTTGGATTTTAATTTTGACCAAATTCACACTTTTTTATTTTATTTTTTAAGTTCCTTTTCAATGTTCCTTTTATATTTAAATTTTCCCACTATTTTAGGGTAATCTCTATGCGCTGGTATTACTCGCATGTTGCACACATACGCAAATGCGTTATGTAGTACACGGCGCTCACTCACACACGTATAAAAATTGGCTTCACGATTTATGTTACGTTTTGTACTGAACACGGAATCTGGACATTTCATAATCTAAGACCTAATTATGTACAGTTGCATACAAGACTTTATCTACATCGATGTTATCAGTCCTCTATAAAAGGTTCTGAAACAGTTTTTTTGCAATAGGTACTAATACTCGTATCGAACATGGCGGCCGGCGTCATAGTATACGACGTGAATTCGAATGTTCTTTTTTTAAATTACGGCGCTGTTGTAGTGAAACGGGCGTGCATTACAATGTTCTTTTTTTGAAAACGAGTTGCATTATGAAATTCAGTACAACATTAAAGCACCCGTTTGGATGCTATTATGGTTAACATGGTTACTATGACACTGGCTGTTTTAATGTTGGCAATAAGCTAACTGTTTCAGAGACTTTTATGGAGGATTTATGGCATGGGTGTAGATAATAGTTATTTATGCAACTGACGTATAATAAGGGGTCTTAAAACACGAATGCGGGTTTATCACACGAGGCGAAGCCGAGTGTGATAATAGTATCACATGAGTGTTTTAATACCTAAGTATGTACAGTTGCATACAAGACTTTATCTACATCCATGTTATGTTATCAACCCTCTGTAAAAGGTTCTGAAAAGGTTATTTGCAATAGTAATGCTCGTATCGAACATGGCGGCCGGCGTCATAGTATACGACGTGAATTTGAATAAGTTATTTTTTTAAATTACGGCGCTGTTGTAGTGAAACGCGCGTGCATTACAATGTTCTTTTTTTGAAAACTAGTTGCATTATGAAATTCAGTACAACATTAAAACACCCGTTTGGATGCTATTATGGTTACCATGGTTACTATGACACTGGCTGTTTTAATGTTGGCAATAAGCTAACTGTTTCAGAGACTTTTATGGAGGATTTATGGCATGGGTGTAGATAATAGTTATTTATGCAACTGACGTATAATAAGGGGTCTTAAAACACGAATGTGGGTTTATCACACGAGGTGAAGCCGAGTGTGATAATAGTATCACATGAGTGTTTTAATACCTAAGTATGTACAGTTGCATACAAGACTTTATCTACATCCATGTTATCAACCGTCTATAAAAGGTTCTGAAACAGTTTTTTGCAATACTAATGCTCGTATCGAACATGGCGGCCGGCGTCATAGTATACGACGTGAATTTGAATAAGTTCTTTTTTTAAATTACGGCGCTGTTGTAGTGCATTACAATGTTCTTTTTTTGAAAACTAGTTGCATTATGAAATTCAGTACAACATTAAAACACCCGTTTGGATGCTATTATGGTTACCATGGTTACTATGACACTGGCTGTTTTAATGTTGGCAATAAGCTAACTGGCTCAGAAACTTTTATAGAGAATTTATAGCATGGGTGTAGATAAAATTTTAAATAGCACAACTAAGGGTCCCATAGCGGGACTCGAATCTAGGCTTAGGGCGCTACTGGTTACTGAGCAATTGGGGATTGATGACAAGAGGTTTAGTCGCTTTTGGGTTTGAGTGTGTGTGAAGTGGTGGAGACTTATTACTTTTTTTCTAACGGATGGTTTAAGTTACCAACCGTTTCTTGTTCAAAAGAAACGATTGGTAACTTAAACCATCCGTTAGTTTATAGGAACTGTTAGAATTGCATCCACAAAACCCATGCTTACAAAATATAGATCGGCCAACATTTTGAAAGTAAACGCTCGTATTTACATAAAGTGTTATCTGGTTGTATAATCCTTTCCCTGACTTAACATGGTATACCGAGGTAATTAACAAGTGATAGTGAAAGGAATAGGGCTGTTCTAGAACCTGTTCAGAACGGCTGGTGAGAATTTGGTGTTGATATTGCAGACATTGCGTGTTACGTACTGGATTTAGCAAAAGAAGGAAGTTAAGAGGAAAGACGGGTGGCCAGTTAGGTATTTTAAGAAGGTATTGCTGTCGCTCTGCGAGCGCTCCGCCCTCGAATTCGTGCGATAAGGACAACTGCAGATCCGACTAAATAGCCTATGTAAAAAGTCACATTTCGAGGTTTGGCTCTCGCCTATTTCCTCCTCCAATATTGGACGAATTTAAAAGATATTTCATAAACTGAATAAGAAGGATATATACTATGCCCCTATGTTTTTCTTTTTTCGTTAATAGTTGTCAAATTGGTACACTAGGTCTATTGACAGCGGTCTGAATAGGCAATTTTGAGCATTTTTGGAGGGTTCTAGTTCCTATAAAAATAATATATCATCAAAAAGGAAAACATAGGGGCATACAATGAACTGATATTTATATTTCCGTAAAAAATCATTGCTTTATGGTCATTAACCAGAAAGAAAACAGGCGAGAGCGTTTGTATCTTTTTGTATGGAGAAAAGAGCACCCACGTTTCCTCTTAAAGTTCAAAATAGTAGACCGCCACAAAAACCGAGCTGATTCTCTTTTTAAAGTTCAAAATAGTAGAGCCCCACAAAAACCGAGGTGATTCTCTTTTTAAAGTTTAAAATAGTAGAGCCCCACAAAAACCGAGCTGATTCTCTTTTTAAAGTTGAAAATAGTAGAGCCCCACAAAAACCGAGCTGATTCTCTTTTAAAGTTGAAAATAGTAGAGCCCCACAAAAACCGAGCTGATTCTCTTTTTAAAGTTGAAAATAGTAGAGCCCCACAAAAACCGAGCTGATTCTCTTTTTAAAGTTGAAAATAGTAGAGCCCCACAAAAACCGAGCTGATTCTCTTTTTAAAGTTGAAAATAGTAGAGCCCCACAAAAACCGAGCTGATTCTCTTTACAAAAAAACTTTTTAACAAAAAAAAAACCGACTTCCAAAAATCACTACAAAGTGAAAAATAACTTTGATTTCGGAAGTCGTTGTCTTTCGTTTTTTATTTACTTTCTTTTTTTGCCACCGACTTCCGAAATCAAAGTTATTTTTCACTTTGTAGTGATTTTTGGAAGTCGGTTTTTTTTTTTGTTAAAAAGTTTTTATTTCTCGCTTTTTAGTGGATCTGTATAATATTGCTTGTAAAATATTGCTTTTCCCGATGCTGAGACGTTAATTGTCGAGGAGTTCTGCTGGTAAGAACCAGGAGAACTCTTCAACAACCACTCACCACACGCATTGTGTGACGAGCGGAAATTGCTTAGCAACCACATTAAAGTAATCGAATCGCAACCCCTGAAATATTTATCATTGAGTAGTTCCGGTAGCCATCTGTGGTCTTCATCATCAGTTCCACTTCACCAAGTGGTGCTTTCCGAGAGCAAATGCACGAGCTACTATAAAAAATACCCAAATCGCTATAGGTGTGCCTATAATATTTGAAGAGTTCCTGCGATTTCTCCAAGATCCCATCATAAGAACTGGATTTTGACAAAAATGGGACCATTTCGGTTTCCCTTTCCAACAAAAAAATAATTTTTCAAATCGGTTGGCAAGCGACGGACTTATGCGCGAACAAACATAAAAAAAAAAAATACAAACATCCGAATTGAGAACCTCCTCCTTTTTTAGAAGTCGGTTAAAAAGAGGAAGCTGTCAACATTACAACTACCTACCGCGTTTCTTTGGAACTACCTAAGCCTATCAACAGAAACCAAATACCTTGGAATCATTTTGGTTGGGCGAGATTTATGAAGATGTTATTAGTCACCCAGCGCATTTTTAACCGACTTCTGAAAAAGGAGTATGTTATCAATTCGGACGTTTCTAATTTTTTTTTTATAAAGGATACAGGAAAAATAAAACGATGGCTCTAACTAGCACACTTTTTTCAGAAATCGGAACGGAACCCTCGGTGCGCGAGTCCGACTCGCTATTGACCGATTTTTTTAATTATAGCAGCTGCACTTCAGTGTGAAGGTTATAACGGTAATCAAAAGCTCATACCATCACCACCCAGTTCGCACGACTTGTATAAATAAAAAAATAACCCGCGACCCGATATCGCGAAGTCATCTTTAAACATTTGTTTCATCTTTGTGGGGATATCCGTATTTTTTGTTCTCCTATGAATCTTTTTTACATAGTTTTTTAACCGAAGTTTCTAGCAATCTACATTGTACAGTACCTAAGCAAAAAAGTTATGTATGCAGACTTTAACACTCACGGACGCCAGTGCTTGCGCGCTCTACATAATGTAGAACTCATATTTTTTGTATAGATTTTACAGTGATATTATAAAGATTTAAAAGTACTTAAACTTCATGAAAATAAACTTTATTAAGAAACTAAAACAGAGAAAACATAACTGTTATTATTTATGAGGAACTTAATACCAGACTTCTTCAGAATTTTGAGAAAAAGTAATCGCTCAGCATAATGCCGAGGGCCGTGCACGAAGGCACGAATCCACGGCGCTCGTTTTCAGCGTAAACCGTGTCGCTGTCTCAGAACAATAAATAAACCATGAAGTAAGTATTCTATTCTATGGAAAAGCCTTTACTTTGGTTCCATACCACGACCTTGTGATATACCATACTTATTGAACAACTCCCAGTAGATTATAAAGGGTCTTTCAACAAGGACGGGTCGATGTTGAATTTAATTAAAACAAGCTATATGTGAGATATTAAAGAAATTATATTTTTATTTGAAAGGCTCATTTATGCCATTATTTATGAAATATGACAGGCGGCGTCATTGGTCCGCACTTTTTAACCGACTTCCAAAAGGAGGAGGTTCTCAATTCGTCGGAACCTATTTTTTTTTTTTTTTTTTTTTTTTTTTATGTATGTTCCCCGATTACTCGAAAATGGCTGGACCGATTTGGATTTTTCTTTTTTTGTTCGAAAGGGTATACGTCCCAAGTGGTCCCATGATCATCAAGTCAGGATCTGATGATGGGATCCCATGGAAATCGAGGGAAACCCTCAAATTTTATGGGCACACCTATATCGATTTCGGTATTTTTTATAGTAACTCGTGCATTTGCTCTCGGAAAGTACCATTCGGTGAGCTGGAACTGATGATGAAGACCACAGAGGGCCATCGGAAATACTCAATTATATCTAAGTATATAACAGGTTGCGATTCAATTACTTTAATATGGTTTATGCTCGTCAAAATAATGGTAATGGTGACTTCACCATGAGCTCCATTTCTCCTGGTTCTTACTAGGAGAACTCCTCAACAATTAACGGCCCTGCATCGGGAAAAGCAACATTTTGTAAAACGTGATGAGCAGCTGACATTGGGTTATTGTAACTTAGATAAATTACAAACTGAACCACTAAAAAGTGAAAAATAAAAACTTTTTTACAAAAACAAAAACCGACTTCCAAAAAAAAACACTACAAAGTGAAAAATAACTTTAATTTCGGAAGTCGGTGGCTAAAAACTAAAATACAGATGCAAAGACACCGACTTCCGAAATTAAAGTTATTTTTCACTTTGTAGTGTTTTTTTTTGGAAGTCGGTTTTTGTTTTTGTAAAAAAGTTTTTTTTAGCAGAAGATTATATCGTCAAGCATTTTAATGTAACTTCTAGTTCTTTTGATGCATTTTTGATACTTTCAGGAACACAAGTAATGATTCATTTTAATGAGATACTATTTTATTTTGCTTAAAATTCAATATTAAAAATAGGCGGTAATAGGAACAAAAATCACAATTTTATTCCTATTGTCGACCCATGTCGCTGATAAGTACTTGTCGTATTTTTTGTGTGCCATGATTTTTGTTAAAATGCATAAATTAATAGGCAAGAGGCTATACTAACTCAGTTCCTTAGTATGTTAACTTATATTTGAGCTATTAACGCCATATATTCAAGAGCTTTAGTAGCCGTATACACTAACTTTGTTCTTATGTAAATATTTTGATGAATAAAGGAGGTATAATTTTTAAATAGTGTATTTTTATAGTTGAAATATCATTATTCAAAAACGATGACGGCGAGGCCATTACTGTCAACGGCGAGCGCTAAAGATCAATGAATAACAATTTATTGGTGACGTGAATTGGTCACAAAGATCGTGCGATTTGAGCCCGCTATACATTTTCTTGTGGGGTTTTCTCAAGTCGCAGGTCTAAGCCAATAATCCGCAATCAACCGATGCCCTGAAAGTCAACATTACGCAGGCCATCGCTCAAATTCAGCCGGATCTATGCAGTAGAGTAATTGAAAGTTGGACCTCTCGGATCCGTGCCAAAGTTCGAAGCCGCGGTGGACATTTAAACGATGTCATATTTCATAAATAATGGCATAAATGGGCCCTTAAAATAAAAAAATAATTTCTTTAATATCTTACATACAGCTTGTTTTATTTAATTTCAACATCGACCCGTCCTTGTTGAAAGACCCTTTACATGTCGATTCTACGCAGGGCTCATTTACAGTCAGAAATTGTGAGGAAAAGTTAATCTTATTAATTTTGGTAGTACATGACCATTGTGGTTTACAAAATTGTGGGAATAAGTCTGGTCGTGGCCATTTATAACTTTAGCGGGGTAGAGATAAGTATATCGGATGACTTTTTTTAACGTCTTGAAAAAAATAGGGTATAATTAGGTAAACGGAGTAGAAGCCTATGGCATACGTATTTTTTTTTTTTTCATATAACAGACAGAAATTGATCTGAGTATCAATAAATGCGTACTACAAATTCGAAGTAAACTATTCATACTAGAACAATAAAAACAGATTTTTTGAATAAATCGTAAAAAAAAACAAAATTCAAATCATACGCAGCGGTGCATAATTATGATTTGAATTTAGATTTTTTTTTATTTAAAAAAAAAACCTATTAAGGAGCCTATTTTTTTCAAGACTAAAAAAAGTCGTCCAGTATACAGGCTGTAAGTGTAAACAGTGGCAATCTTTTAAGCGGTCGTTGTACTCATCATTATGAACAACTTTTACTATGGGAGCAAACCTGAAATCGCGAAAAAAAAATCTGCGGCTCCCTAGATTTTGACGAATTATGCGAACATACTTAAATGTACTGAACAGCTGATTTTTTTTTCGAGATTTCAGGTTTGGTTCCATAGTAAAAGTTGATCATAATGATGAGTACAATGACACCTTAAAATATTGCCACTGTTTACACTTACACCCTGTATAAGGACAACGGGTGTCACCGAAGGCGCTTCGTAGTGACGTCACGGCTTCGCTCCAGGAGCTGATGGTAAAGTTTATGCCCTGCCGCCAGGTTGCTGCATCTTCAGTTACAGCATCGACGAGATGCATATTTAAATACCTGAGGAACGTCTTCCAAGGATTAATTTTAAATACTGTTGATTTTAAACGAAAAATAATTAATTAAGGTATTTTTGAAACCTACTTAAATTAAAAACGTATTTAGTATGCACATGTTTTTATTATTTAGCAATTAAAATAACACAGTAAACGCAATACAAATTGCAGTTTTCCATACAAATTGTTGTAACCACTTATCGTATTAAAATTAATAGCAATGCTATGCCTGGGCGCAGGCAAATTTAATTATTCGTTATTATATGCTTTGCCAAAGGTCGATCAGGCAATAAAAGTAATCGGGTTTTTTTTAGGGTCCCGTACCCAAAGGGTAAAACGGGACCTATTACTAAGACATACGTCAGGTTCGTCAACGGGCGCTGTTGGTGGAGGCTGGCCATACCTTAGCTGCCACGGCTTATTTTAATTTTAATTTTGAATTGTTTTTTTTTTATTTTTTTAATACGGACGCTTTTAACGTTCATCGTTCTCACATGTATAATTTCAACATGAATGATGTAACCAATATTTTGTAACCATATTTTGATTTAAAAGAGTGTCCGTGGAGTTTCTTGCCCGTTCTTCTCCATAGATCTACGTTTTGGAATGGGCAACTAGCTTCAACTTTCTGACTTACCTACTGACCGACTCTTTGACAATTCAAAAGTGCCTGTAATTGGTTTAATTGAAATAAATGCTTTGAGTTTGAGTTTGAGTTTGAAGACTCCGCTGTCACCAGGCTGTATGTCATGAACCGTGATAGAAAGTTGAAATTATCACAGATGATGTAACTATTTCTGTTGCCGCTATAACAACAAATACTAAAAAAAACAGAATAAAATAAATATTTAAGGGGTTATACAGGGTGTAAGGGACAGCCCTCCGCAAACTGATAGGGTGAATTCAGTATGTCTTACTAAGATGACTGGTACATGAAATTTTTTCAGGAACGTTAAGGGAATCCAATAAACCTGATTTGTTTGTGTTTCTGTGCACAAATCGGAACGTCTATTACTGGTTGGGATGGGTAGGTAATAGGTATGCGGTGAGTTCGATGAACTCTGTAGCTAGACAGAAAGTAAACAGACTCACGTCGTTGGTTAGAGTATTTCAACATCCATTGCTGGTTTTTTTTTACTGTTTTTTTTTGCAGTTTTTTTTACATAAATGGAATGCTGCGAACACACAATGCAATTTTACATTGAAATAATGAAAATGTAACTGA
The DNA here is from genome assembly GCA_905163495.3 of Cosmia trapezina. Taxonomy (NCBI): domain Eukaryota; kingdom Metazoa; phylum Arthropoda; class Insecta; order Lepidoptera; family Noctuidae; genus Cosmia; species Cosmia trapezina. Next base: position 4,355,013 of record LR991049.1, on the reverse strand, counting down.
AAATTTCCGGTAGAATATGATTCAAAATGAGGAGCTGAATGCACCCTGTTAGTTTGCGGAGGGCTGTCCCTTACACCCTAGTATATAAAAACGTGTTTTTTTTTTTTTAATTTTTTTTTTTTTACCAACATACATTAAATTTTTAATTAAAAACAATTTTACTCGCCAAACTTTTAAGTTTGATAGCGAAAAGCGCTTGTTAACTACACATACTTATTTATACATAATAGCAAAACTAAAACTAACACCAGTCATGCACTATTCCACTCATGGATCAGCCACACCGGCACGGACAGACTGCGGAGGAGCCACAATCAGCGTGTGTCGTGTCCGCAGCCCGCCCGCGCCAGCCCGACCTACCCCTGTAGTGAATCACAGAATACACAATAATAATACAGTCATCGGTTCAGGCAATCAAATAAAGGCATACAAACGGTGTCCGGCCGGTCGACCAAACGCAACCCCCACCACTCCAGCCGCCACGCCACGACACTGACGACACAGCTGCAGTCCTCAATCCAGCAACTTCATAAATCGTTATATAATAGCTTTTGCTCGATATTGATAACGGCAACAGCACCCTAATTGCGTAACACATTATCAATTGCAGTTTGAATCATTTTGAAACAAATTGCTAATCCATTGCTTCATATATTCGAAAGATTTGTCTGCTCGACAACGTAAATAACGCAATGAATGTTGCTGAACTGTCAAAATGAAAACAACTCCGATTGGTTATGTGTTACGCAATTAGGGTGAGACGCTTGAAATATTCACAGAATATTTAGTTATACATATACAACATTAGTTTTTGTTTATACTAAACCTCTTAAGGGGTCATTGTAGTCATCATTTTGATAATTTTTTTCTATGGAACCAACTTTAAGATCGCGAAAAAAAAAATCAGCTGTTCAGTACATTTTGACGAGTTTGATGTAGCTAAATGTACTGAACAGCTGATTTTTTTTTTCGCGATTTCAGGTTTGGTCCCACAGTAAAAGGTGTTCATAATGATGAGTACAATGACCCCTTAAGTGGTTTAGTATAAACAAAAACTAATGTTGTATATTTACTTTAAAAATAAATATTTAAATTAAAATAAAACAGATATTTAAGGAGTTTGGAAAGAGACACATTTGTGCGTTTGGCTGCCCACCATCCGCTTCCAGCACCACGAATTCGAATGTAGCTTCCGAGTATACTTGGTGTAAATAATACGAGTTATTTTAGTAACAAATTAGGAGCTCGTGGCTAAGTAATAACAGTCGTACGGGTCGAACCATCAGGTTAAGCTACGCTTGCCGGGGTTGGTCCGTGATGGGTGACCATCTTTACATACCGAGACTCCTCCGTGCCTCGGAAAGCACGTTAAGCCGTTGGTCCGGCTGTCATTCGTGGATCTTTGACAGTCGTTACGGGTCGTCAGAAGCCCGAAAGTCTGACAACCAGTCTTACCAAGGGGTATCGTATTACCCAGTTACTATTTGTGCGTTTGGCTGCCCACCATCCGCTTCCAGCACCACGAATTCGAATGTATCTTCCGAGTATACTTGGTGTAAATAATACGAGTTATTTTAGCAACAAATTAGGAGCTCGTGGCTAAGTAATAACAGTCGTACGGGTCGAACCATCAGGTTAAGCTACGCTTGCCGGGGTTGGTCCGTGATGGGTGACCATCTTTACATACCGAGACTCCTCCGTGCCTCGGAAAGCACGTTAAGCCGTTGGTCCCGGCTGTCATTCGTGGATCTTTGACAGTCGTTACGGGTCGTCAGAAGCCCGAAAGTCTGACAACCAGTCTTACCAAGGGGTATCGTATTACCCAGTTACTAGGTTGTGGAGGTCAGATAGGCAGTCGCTCCATGTAAAATACTGGTATTCAGCTGCATCCGGTTAGACTGGAAGCCGACCCCAACATAGTTGGGAAAAGGCTAGGCAGATTGTATCGTTTTCAACATCTTCGATGCACTAACTGCATTCCTACCTATCCTTTAATGCACACTTAAGGCTTGTCCATCGTAAAAAGCGCGGTCACTGTCAGACTGCATAGAAAAGAAAGAGAAGCGCGATGACACAACGCTTGCAGAATATGAAGTAATTATCGATTTACAATAAATCTGTTCATTAAATTAAAAAAGTAACGACAAGAAATCATTCCTTATTAGTTTGTTAAGAACTGTATAAATTTATGTACACTTTTAATGAAAACTGTAGGAGTAATATGGTAACAACTCGAAAAAATAGGCCGAAATAGACCTGTATTTAGGTTTTTTTTTCCTTAGTTCTACAAACTAAAATAGATTTCGGGACACATGAAATCACTTCTTATGTATTGTAGATTACTGTGTATTTTTTCCTATCAGAAAGATGCTATAGTTACTGTAAAAGATGGTTACAAAGTTACTTAGTTTCGGCGTATTTTAGGTAGGAGCAGCCTTAACTGCATTCCTACCTATCCTTTCGAGTTTTAAAGGCGTGACTCCGGTCATGTTTAAGTCAAAAGTTTCACCTACAAACTGCACACTTAAACAAATATTTGTATACTAGCGACCTGTCCTTGCTTCGCTTCATTGTTTCGACTTGAGAAGATTTCTTAATTTTAATATTAATTGTAAGTAAGTTTAATATTCATGAACAGGAATGATGCCTGGATAAAAAAAATATCTAGTCCGCCAACCAAATAATAAAAAAAAATTAGACACGTATTTTTTGCTTTATCATAATAATAAAAAAATACTTAAGTACATAACACGCATTAAAGTTGGGGAGTGGGGGCTCGCTACGTCACAATTACGTATAAGGGCCCTCGCTCACGGCGACTTTTTGTAGCGATGCTGTCGCGCGTCCGCATCGATACAGTCGCGAAGCGGTCGCTAGCTGTGTGCCCTCGCCCACGGGCCCAGATTCAGTCGCGATGCAAACGCGACACTGGTGCGCTTCTGTCGCAATGCATACCTGCGATCGCTACAGTTGCAAGATGGACTCCGTTGAGGCAACATTAGTCACGTTGTCTTTGGTGCTGCTTTTACGTAAGCAGCCGAAGCGTAGGCAACGAAAGCTCGGTTCTCCACTCACGCGCCACCCTCCCTCTGTTCTCTCCCCGATTTCGTCCGACACGGTCGCGCGTTTGCATCGATACAGTCGCGATACTGTAGCGCGTTAGTAGCGCGTTGCCATCGCTTCTGTAGCGCGTTGCAAATGCGACTAACGCGCGTTAGTAGCGATGCAGTCGCGCATTTCGTAAACGCGCGACAGCATCGCTACAAAAAGTCGCCGTGGGCGAGGGCCCTAAAATCTAGCAAGGCGTGAAGTCATGCCACATTTTAACTCAATGTATCGCCGTAATCTATCTATCGAGGAGCTCGTGGCTAAGTAATACAGCCGGGTCGATCCTTGCCGGGGTTGGTCCGGGGGTGACCATCTTTACATAGGTTCCAAGGGGTATCGTATTGCGCAGTTACTGTGTTGTGGAGGTCAGATAGGCAGTCGCTTCATGTAAAATACTGGTACTCAGCTGCATCCGGTCAGACTGGATGCCGACTCCAACGTAGTTGGGAAAAGGCTAGGCAGATTGATTGTATCGCCGTAATCTTTTTATTAAATAAAAAAAAAATACGTGACAATATTTTTTTAATAAATAATCTACATAACGGACTAAACAAAAAAAAATAGGCTTAATTCATCCCTATTATACATATAAACCGAACACACTCTATATGATGGTACCTATAAACCGCATCAAAATCCGATTCGAGGTTTAGAAGAACAGACAGACACGAAAAGTGACTTTAATTTACTTATATTACCTACTTATGTATAAATGTGTGTGTGTGTGTGTGTATTTGTGAAATAAACACGTATCGATGCGCCAGCGCAGTCCATCTGCCGCACCCGTGATGTTACCGTTCTTTGAATTACGAGTAGTGATGGGACGTAAGTACATCGATTATTAAATCATATTGATATATCGATTCCGTGTCTCGGAAAGCACGCTAAGCATTTTAGTCACGGTAATCTTTGACAGTCATTATGGGTAGTCTAGTCTAGTTTAGTATATATATATATAACGGCGTGTGACATTATTTAATAATGAAAGTCACTTAATTTTGAGAGTTGTATTTATTTTGTTATTTTTAACGATTAATCGATTTGAATTCGACTAAATGGTAATTTTAATTAAGAGCGGGTAACACCGAATGGAGTTGCGTCTGTCATGACGGGCGAACGTCGTGTCAATTCATGCATTGGATTGACAGCCGTTGCACGTGGTGGTCACTCGCAAACCCATTGGCTCTGAATCGCTAATTATTACTGCAATCCTTAATTGTTTATGTAATTTCGGTGTCTGTATAGTTAAAGTAGTGAACAGTCTACGCAACAGTGTCTTTATTTCAAAGTTTCCTGAAGTTTTGGCGCCCACTATGGATTCCCGTGCTGACGAGGTCACGAGTCAGCGATCGAATGCAACAGCCCGGTCTCCCGATGTCCCGTTATCAGAAGTGGGATTACCTGCGACGCATCAGGAACAGAATACAGTCAAAGGAAGCTAGCGCGCAGAAGAAGACGATTACTCCAACCTGCTTCAAGTGTGGCGAACGAGGCCACATCGCGACGCGTTGCCCCAGTGTGGATGTCAAGGCCAGCGATGCACGGACCGAACGACGAGTGGATATCTGTTCCATCCAGCCAGCTATGGATGAGCTCTTAGATGAAACCGGTGAGAAGTTTTCATTTTGTTTTGACCCAGGTGCCGAATGCTCTTTAATAAAACAAGTTCTGTCAGATAGATGTCCAGGTAAACAACTTCGAAAGTATAGAGTGCAGCGTGCCTTATCGTGAGAAAGAGCAATTAATAACTTTACTGAAAAATCATTCTAGTAATTTCGTAGAGGGTACACCCACTGGTAGGGTTGGCACCGGCCAGCTGGTTATTAAATTAATTGACCCTAATCTCACTGTTCAACGTAGACCCTATAGGTTAAGTCCAGACGAAAGACAAGCCTGTGTGGCAATGACTAGCCTGTGTGGCAACGACTAGCCTGTGTGGCAACGACTAGCCTGTGTGGCAACGACTAGCCTGTGTGGCAACGACTAGCCTGTGTGGCAACGACTAGCCTGTGTGGCAATGACTAGCCTCTGTGGCAACGACTAGCCTGTGTGGCAATGACTAGCCTGTGTGGCAAAGACAAGCCTGTGTGGCAATGACAAGCCTGTGTGGCAGCGACTAGCCTGTGTGGCACTAGCCTGTGTGGCACTAGCCTGTGTGGCACCAGCCTGTGTGGCAATAGCCTGTGTGGCAATAGCCTGTGTGGCAAAAGCCTGTGTGGTACTAGCCTGTGTGGCACTAGCCTGTGTGGCGCTAGCCTGTGTGGCACTAGCCTGTGTGGCGCTAGCCTGTGTGGCACTAGCCTGTGTGGCACCAGCCTGTGTGGCAAAAGCCTGTGTGGCACTAGCCTGTGTGGCACTAGCCTGTGTGGCGCTAGCCTGTGTGGCACTAGCCTGTGTGGCGCTAGCCTGTGTGGCACTAGCCTGTGTGGCACTAGCCTGTGTGGCAAAAGCCTGTGTGGCACTGGCCTGTGTGGTACTAGCCTGTGTGGCACCAGCCTGTGTGGCAATGGCTTGTGTGGCCATAGCCTGTGTGGCATTAGCCTGTGTGGCGCTGGTCTGTGTGGCACCAGCCTGTGTGGCAATGGCCTGTGTGGCCATAGCCTGTGTGGCATTAGCCTGTGTGGCGCTGGTCTGTGTGGCACCAGCCTGTGTGGCAATGGCCTGTGTGGCCATAGCCTGTGTGGCATTAGCCTGTGTGGCGCTGGTCTGTGTGGCACTGGCCTGTGTGGCACTAGCCTGTGTGGCGCTAACCTGTATGGCATCCACCTGTGTGCACCACCCTGTGTGGCAATAGCCTGTGTGGCAATATAGTGTGGCAATAGGTTGTCCGGAACTAGTCAGTATGGTACTAGCCTATGTGGCCCCGGCCTGTGTGGTGTTAACCTATATGGTAATGGCAATTGCTTTGTGTTATCCCATAACTGTGATCGCTCTTTGTGATATTGTGGTGTTTGATTCAAAATGGTCAGAATGACCGAACGTTAAGTTGTTTACTTGAGTTCTTTTATGATTGTCCACAAATGATGACTGATGAGATAAACTATTCACCCGAGGACGTGTGAAGATGCAGGACGGCCGTAACGGCGTGTGACATTATTTAATAATGAAAGTCACTTAATTTTGAGAGTTGTAATTTATTTTGTTATTTTTAACGATTAATCGATTTGAATTCGACTAAATGGTAATTTTAATTAAGAGCGGGTAACACCGAATGGAGTTGCGTCTGTCATGACGGGCGAACGTCGTGTCAATTCATGCATTGGATTGACAGCCGTTGCACGTGGTGGTCACTCGCAAACCCATTGGCTCTGAATCGCTAATTATTACTGCAATCCTTAATTGTTTATGTAATTTCGGTGTCTGTATAGTTAAAGTAGTGAACAGTCTACGCAACAGTGTCTTTATTTCAAAGTTTCCTGAAGTTTTGGCGCCCACTATGGATTCCCGTGCTGACGAGGTCACGAGTCAGCGATCGAATGCAACAGCCCGGTCTCCCGATGTCCCGTTATATATATTATTATTTTTTATTTATTTTTTTTTTATCTAGTCTACCCTTTGACAGTCTTACCAAATGGTATCGAGATACCCTACCCAGTAAGCAACTGGGTTGTCGAGGTCAGATAGTCGCTCCATGTAAAATGCTATTATTCAGCTGTATCCGGTTAGACTGGAAGTCGACCCCAGTCGGTCAGTCAGAAAGATGAAGCTAGTTGCCCATTCCAAAGCGTAGTAAGTTCCTATGGAGAAGAATCCATACTAGAACTCCATGGACAGTGTTTTAAATTAAAAAAATATTGTCACTTTCTAGTATAACGTCAAAAAAAACCATAAAAAAAAAAAAATTGCATTTAAACAAATTCTTAGCTCACATGAATTAGGAGATCACCTTTTAAGCAAGGAATTGCTTGTGATAGGTGACTCCGCCGATCCGCTTAACATAATCACAGGTATGGTATGTTAACAAAAAAAAAAAAAAAGATAAACCAAAATAATTAGAAATACAAAATACAACAAGGAGCGCATTTGTGTGTTGTGTATGAGTGAATTTTTGAACGTGTGTGTGTGTGTGAGTGAGGGTGTGTGTGTGAGTGTGTGAACCATATACAACAAAAAATGGATAACGTGTTATAGGATTTTCCAGAACTAAAGGAGGAGGTGTAAGTACCTAGATAAACGCTTTGCATGATTCGATGAAAAACTAATTTTCCATGAAAACCTACTTGTCATGAGCGACCTAAATTTTATTGTGCTCAAGGCAAACGGTTATAAATAAAACAATAGCATGTTTGACTGCTATTGAATGTCTAGAATTTGAACTCTTTTCTATCCGTTTTTACCCGATTACGGCAAAGCCAAAAGGAAGGGTTATGATTTTAGCAGTCTTTGTATGTATGTATGTATGTATGTATAAGTATGTAGGATTGGCCCAAACATCAGAAATAGAACTCAGATATGGTAATACACAAATTAATTAAATTGAATTTAATAAATAAATTATCAATCCAGAAAATATAGAAACATAGAAATTAATTAAATAACCAATAATGGTACTGAAGGCGGTCACATAGGGCAGTACTGACTGTCACAGACAGTGGTCCATGTACCCACCGCAATAAGGACAGTACTAACTGTCAGAGACAGTGTTCCACATCCAATAACCGGGCAGTACTGGCTGTCGAGAGACAGTGGTCCGTGCTCCAAGACGCATCCGTACGAAATGCTCCCCGACTCCACAGCGCAGCTCCTTATAAAGGCGATCGCTAGTGGTGGGAAAACGTCACAATATTTTACTGACTGACTTCAAGTCCTTTAAGCCAAATGCGTCTGGTGCAAGTTCCACTAGCGCCATCTAGTCGCTGTCTCTCGTAGCTGCTAAATAATATGGCTACCGTCAAGTATGTATTTTTACCCGACTATGGCAAACCCAAAAGGGTTATGATTTTAGCAGTCTATTTAAGTATGTATGTATATAAGTATGTATTTACGTGTGTACCACCGTAGCGCCTAAATTACTGAACCGATTTTGATGAATGAGGTATCAGTAGATTCGAAATAATGGTCCGGGTGACATAGGCTATATAAATTCTCCCTAAATTTAATATAGTGGACTTTACACGTAAATTTGTGACCTCGAAAAAAATTAAATTGAGATAATCATGACATGTTTGGTATCAAAAGAAAGGTCTTGACGAGCACATTACAAAAATGTATATACCTATGTCGTTATTGTTTAAGTAAATAAATATTTTAAATTTTTAGATCAATTTTATTTTTCCGTAGTCGGGTTACCGTTTTTTAAACTTTATTCTTGTTATTCTATAAGAATTGGAATTATAATAGTAGATTATTTATACAACAAGAGAAAAAAAGGGAATTTAATTTGAGGGACTAAGTTGGATTCTGAGAGCAGCGAAGGATTCTAGATTAGAATCCTGAGCGGAGCGAGGGATACAAGGACCGATGTGATTTTTTTTTATGAGTTGTGTACTCTACTCTTTACCATTGACTGCGAGAAAATAAATAGTAGTGTAGTATTTATATTTACTTATCACATTTTATTATACAGGGTGTAAGTGTAAACAGTGGCAATCTTTTAAGGGGTCATTGTACTCATCATTATGAACAACTTTTACTGTGGAACCAAACCTGAAATCGCGACAAAAAAATCTGCTGTTCCCTACACTTTGATGAATTATGCGAACATAAAATGTACTGAACAGCTGATTTTTTTTTTTCACGTTTTCATGTTTATTTTATTGTATAGCTCTTGTATGGCTCTAGCTCCATTTATCCAGCCAGTACGTACTTTCAGCACGTTTTATTTTTTTTATGTAGCTACTTACATAATTCTTATAATTCGAGTTTGTTTCAAATTCAAAAGGTTGTTTTCACTCAGTGACTAAAAGAGAGTTTTATTCACTGTTAACGATGAATCAAATGGCATTTTTCGAGTGGCAATATTAAAATAGTATATTATGCAATTAGTGAATAAAGGACGGATTTAAAGCGAGGGCCATAGATGAATCACGAGCTAGTGAAGGATTCTAACGACTGAATCACGACCGTAGGGAGTGATTCACGATGATTGAATCACGAGCGTAGTGAGTGATTCAAGTGTTAGAATCCTGAGCGACGCGAGTGATTCATGGCCCTCGATATAAATCCGTTTTATTCAAGAGTTGCATACTATACTTTATACCATGACTACGAGAAAAAGAAAGATTTAAGTGAAAATAGACTTTGATGTAAACCAGCCGTGATTTTTTGGGTAGCAAGTTTTCCACTATATCGGCCGCCCTCTCTTTCATAAACTCAGGTGTTACCACATCTTCATCACTAGAATACATTTTTAATCGATTAGAACAACACTAAACAAACACAAAATTAAAGATTAAAGTAACACTAAACTTTGTGTTCGTACAACTTACAGTATTCAAAATAGCGCCAATTTACTAGGACAGCAAAGAACACAAAACAGTTTTTATTCTAATGCTAAACTCCTTGTCGAAAATGTCGACCAATCAAATTGAATTTAGAACACATCAATATAGGTCGAATACACAGATTACACTTACACTAGATACCGCAAGCCATCCGACCAAGCGTGCCCTGCATGTTCGACTGTTCGTACTAAAAAAAAGTCTGTTAGCTCAGTGACGCTTAGCGATTGAAACAATTCTGTTTACTTTGAGCACATCACTAAATGGCTGGGGTGAAGTTATCGTAGGTATAAATAAGATGCCACGTTCGGTTTTCATACTATCTAATAACATGCCGTATCTAGCCTAGGTACTCTAAATCTGTGGTCGTCACATTGGTGTGTTCCATTTTCAAACATCAAAACAGTGAGTAAAAGTACTTTTTATTCACTGTTTTCAGTGAATAAAATAAGCTTTTTAGAGGGGGAATGGTATAAAGATTTATTTTAAATTACTAAAGGTGACAACTTTTTACTCCTCTGAGTACAATTCTCATACAAAACTATAGGTACATACTTAACACTATGAAAAACTTCCGTTGATAATGTTTTCTCTTATTTTTTCTTTTATACAGGGTTATTTGTAAAACACCAGCAACCTCTTAAGAGGTCATTGTACTCATCATTATGAACAACTTTTACTATGGGACCAAACCTGAAATCGCGAAAAAAAATCAGCTGTTCAGTACATTTATGTTCGCATAATTCGTCAAAATGTACTGAACAGCTGATTTTTTTTTCGCGATTTCAGGTTTGGTCCCATAGTAAAAGTTGTTCATAATGATGAGTACAATGACCTCTTAAGAGGTTGCTGGTGTTTTACAAATAACCCTGTATTAGTCAGTTACCCTAATCATCATCATCTTCCCGCCCATGTTACTTGGGGTCGGTTTTTTTATCAATTCACATTTATCGATAAAACTATCACATCACTAGCACTAACGATGGGTGCAGCATCTCGTCCTAGATGCAAGCGATGTTACCTAAACAGTTGCTAATTTATATGCATCTTATTTATTCATGACTAGCTGCGCCCCGCGGTTTCACCCGCGTAGACCAGGATAAAAATTAGCCTATGTGTTAATCCAGGGTATAAGCTATCTACATACCAAATTTCATCCAAATCGGTCCAGCCGTTTGAGCGTGAAGAAGTAACAAACATATCGCCTTTATAATATTAGTGTGAAGTGTGTTGTGATACTCCCGTAAAAAATAAGAAGTACCTACAAAGATGCAACATTGCTCTCAAATCAATCTGCCTAGCCTTTTCCCAACTATGTTGGGGGCGGCTTCCAGTCTAACCAGATGCAGCTGAATACCAGTATTTTACATGGAGCGACTGCCTATCTGACCTCCACAACCCAGTTACTGGGTAATACGATACCCATTGGTAAGACTGGTTGTCAGACTTTCGGGTTTCTGACGACCCGAACCACTGTCAAAGATCCACGAAAGACAGCCGAGACCTACTGCTTAACGTGCTTTTTGAATCTCGGTATGTAAAGATGGTCACCCATCCACTGACCAACCCCGGCAAGCGTAGCTTAACCTGACGGATCGACCCGTGCGGCTGTTATTACTTAGCCACGAGCTCCTCATTGCTCTCAAATCTGTAAAGGAAAACATCGTGAGAAAACTGACATGTCCTAGAATCAAAAATTTGAGGACATGTGAAATCCAAGAACCTAATCTATCCAAGAGGAGCTCGCGGCTAAGTAATAACAGCCTTATGGGTCGATCCATCAGGTTAAGCTACGCTTGCTGGGGTTGGTCCGTGGATAACCATCTTTACATACCGAGACTCCTCCGTGCCTCGGAAAGCACGTTAATCCGTTGATCCCGGCTGTCATTCGTGGATCTTTAACAGTCGTTACGGGTCGTCAGAAGCCCGAAAGCCTGACAACCAGTCTTACCAAGGGGTAGGGGTATTACCCAGTAATTAGGTTGTGGAGGTCAGATGTATAAAATACTGGTATTCAGTTGCATCCGATTAGACTGGAAGCCGACCCCAACATAGTTGGGAAAAGGGTAGGCAGATTGATGAATTCTGATTTTAATCACTTTAAACATGTTTGTTTTTTGGTAGTTGAGGCTACCTCAATTTTTATCGATGACATTTCAATTACAACTTAATAATGATAAACAAGAATTTTTCGAAAAAGGGATGTGATTTTAATTTGAAACTTTATAAATACCGATGAATGTGTATTCCCTATAATAAGGAGTTCAGATACATCTAACCATACCTAAAATTCTGCCTAGGTACCCCAAAAACTTAACGCTAACTTACACAACATTTCCCGTACGCAGCGCTAAGTGACATCACCAGTGCTTATTTCACTTAAATATAACTTATGGCGCTGTTAGAGTCACCATGATACTTATTTATAACTTAATCTTGGACTTTGAGGTAGCGTGCTGAGAAAAGCGGAGCGATTTTGAAGATGTTTATATTATATTTTGATTTAGATTTAAGAGGAAATGCGGGTGCTCTTTTCTCCATACAAACGCTCTCGCCTGTTTTCTTTCTGGTTAATAACAATGAAAGCAATTATTTTTTACAGAAATATAAATGTTACCTACTTGTATGCCCTGTTTTCCTTTTTGATGATTCATTATTTTTATAAGAACTAGAACCCTCAAAAAATGTTCAAAATTGCCTATTCAGACCGCTGTCAACAGAGGCCTAGTGTACAAATTTGACAACTATTAACGAAAAAAGAAAAACATAGGGGTATATATATCCTTCTTATTCAGTTTATGAAATATCTTTTAAATTGGTCCCATATTGGAGAAGGAAACAGGCGAGAGCCAAACCTCGAAATGTGACTTTTTACAAAGGCTATTTAGTCGTATCTGCAGTTGTCCTTATCGCACGAATTTGAGGGCGGAGCGCTCGCAGAGCTACAGCAATAGTTTCTTCAAATACCTAATTTTCAAAAGTCTGGCCGACCGAATTCCTCTTAAAAACCTTTAGAAATGCGGCGTTGCCAGCACGCGATCAACGCTCTTAAGTAACATAACTCATTTATTTTGGATCTCCAACAAAAGATGTACACAATACATGACACATCAATAAAGGGCAACATCAGGTATTAAGAGGAAAGGCGGGTGGCCAGTTAGGTATTTTAAGAAGGTATTGCTGTCGCTCTGCGAGCGCTTCGCCCTCGAATTCGTGCGATAAGGACAACTGCAGATCCGACTAAATAGCCTATGTAAAAAGTCACATTTCGAGGTTTGGCTCTCGCCTATTTCCTCCTCCAATATTGGACCAATTTAAAAGATATTTCATAAACTGAATAAGAAGGATATATACTATGCCCCTATGTTTTTCTTTTTTCGTTAACAGTTGTCAAATTGGTACACTAGGCGTCTGTTGACAGCGGTCTGAATAGGCAATTTTAAGCATTTTTGGAGGGTTCTAGTTCCTATAAAAATAATATATCATCAAAAAGGAAAACATAGGGGCATACAAGCAACTGATATTTATATTTCTGTAAAAAATCATTGCTTTATGGTCATTAACCAGAAAGAAAACAGGCGAGAGCGTTTGTATCTTTTTGTATGGAGAAAAGAGCACCCACGTTTCCTCTTAAGGGAGATGCGCTAAAGTAGCCCAAGAAATTCAAATTTTCTTACGTTTTTTGCAATTTGCAGGTCAGTGTCAGGGGGGCTAAAACGGCCACTTTGGCAGAATCATAATAGGATAATAGGTATTTATGAATCATATTTGAAATCATAAAATGGTCACAAACTGACAATTCATAATTTATCTGCGTACAATTCATAGCACGCAATTCATCTGTGTGACAGTTTTGTATGGAGATTCGTAAAATGGTCCACAAATTATGAATTGCTTTATTGAAGTTTAATGTCAAATACGTCAAATAGCACAATCATAATAAGTTTGAGTAATTGAGTTTGAGTTTGAGATAGCTGGGAATTCAGGAAATGAATCGCTTTTAGAGGAATTGCTTAATGTGGCCATTTTAGGCCCCCAGGTTGTATAATTATTAAAATATGATTCGCGGCCGTAACTTATAGGGCTTTACAGAATTATAATCATTAGAATCAGCAATACAACTCCATAAGTTAGAGTTGGCCTCCAATCTCATGATTTCATGAAATAGTCATTCAATAGGGTAATATGAGTTGTATTGATGATTTTTATGATTATAATACTGACTTGCAAATTGCAAAAAAACATAAGAAATTTTGAATTTCGCGCGCTACCCTGGCACTTTCGCCTTAAGTACACTATTTATGCTATGCTTATGATATTAATTAAGTACACCGCTTAATACCATAAGCATAGCATACTCAGCCTATAAGTAATGCTCCCCATGCTGGGACACAAACCTGCTCTCTGTGAGAGGGAGTGGGCAATTTTCCACCACGCGGACTCAGTTCGGGTTGGTAGAAGTCACATGTCTTCGAATTTTTGGTTATAGGTCATGCCGGTTTCCTCAAGAGGTTTTCCTTCAACTTTTTAAAAGCAGTATAGTGATGAAATAATGTACAGTGGCCTGCATCAATTGGGTACCCTATTTGTATTAAAATTTTAATACAACAACAATAACAAACAACAACGACAACACAACAACAACACACAACAACAACAACACAACAACGACACAACAACAACAACAACTACCTACAACATCCATAAGTCGCAATTCGCAATCGTTACCACTGGGCCATACAGTGCTCACAACTCGTATAGACTATTCCATTGCGCTATATATTTTATTTTGCTTTTCGTATGTTAGAATAGCGTTTTGGCGAAGCATATTTGCAATTTAACAAAGATAAAGAATCGCTTGCGCTTATGACTATGTCCGCTCCAATACCTCCTTTGGGCACACAACCTTATTAGGGGCATATAAATTATAATTTATAATAATTAACCGATTCGACGACAGAATTATGTCTTGGTCGATATAACGTTGGAAATAATTCAAGGTACTTAACGATTAAAGGAGAGGCAGGATTTAACGTAATTACAACGTAACGTACACACGGCTACACATCAAGCTACATTTCCAGTTTACACTGAGCTCTCATTGTAAAGAAATCCTATACAATGCGTGATCAGCTCATATACGTACTTGTTAATTTTGATTTTAATTTTGTTTTTTTTTAATTTGATTTTAATTTATGATTTCAATTCTATTTTTAATTTTGATTTTAATTTTTGATTTTAATTTTAATTTTTGATTTTAATTTTATTTTCAATTTTGTTTTTTTTTCAATTTTGATTTTTAAATCTGAGTTTAATTGTGTTTTTAATGTTGATTTTAATTTCGAGTTTAATTTTATCTTTTTATGATACCTATGGATATTTATCTGAAATAAAATGATTTGAATTTGAATTATATTTGAAATGTATAGCTTGATCTGTAGCCGTGCGTACCTACTTGGCCGTAAATATGGAGCTTTATGAGCTGTATAGAGCGTTGTCTCTGTCACTCATACCTCTGTGACAATCAATCAACTCAGCCTATCGTAGTCCACTGCTGGACCTATGCCTCCCAGGCTGCGCCACAACACCCTGTCCTCCGCCTTCCGCATCCAGTCTGTCTCTTCAGTCCAGTCTGTGTCTTCAGGTCGTCAGTCCATCTAGCTGGGGGGCGTCCCACACTACGCTTACCGATACGCGGTCTCCACTCCAGAACTCGTCTGCTCCACCGGCCATCGGTCCTTCCACAAACATGGCCAGCCCACTGCCACTTCAGTTTGCTGACTCTGCAAGCTATGTCGGTTACTCCGGTTCTTTTCCGGATAATTTCATTCCTGATTTTATCCTTCAAAGAAACTCCGAGCATAGCATATAGAACATATATATGCATGCATATATGTATATAGAGCATAGCTAAACGTGCCTACGCTGCTATTGTCACCACCGGCAAATCGGATGCGTCACAACCTAAGCGACAAACCAAAATAGGGGAGAAAAAGGGATGTCATATTTCGACGTTTCCGAGGACGGTTACGCGACACCACGCAGCGGAACACGGCGCCGACGTTACGTGTATAGTTATAGTTTTAATTAGATTTATTATGTATTAGCAGCCCCGACAGACGTTGTCCTGTCTGAACGATCCTAGAACCCGACTGCAGCGCCACCTACCGGGTCCAATTGTGTTTTAAAACTATCCAGGAACCCATTCAAAGATACACACAAAATTTCATCGAAATCGGTGCAGCCGTTGTTATACCACGTTTTATGCGTTTTTATTTTTTTATTTTAAGTATGTCCGTCTCCTGGTTCTGAGCTACCTCCTCACCAATTTTCAGCCATATCGTTTTAGCCGTTCGTGAGTTATAAATAGTGTAACTAACACGACTTTCTTTTATATAGGGTGACTGGTAATTAGTGACCGATACCTAAACACATGATTGTGCTCATGATAACAAACAACTTTTACTAAGGGACCAAACCTGAAATCGCGAAAAAAAAATCAGCTGCCCCATACATTCATATTCGCAAAACTCGTCAAAATGTAGGGAGCAGCTGATTTTTTTTTCGCGATTTCAGGTTTGGTCTTATAGTAAAAGTTGTTTGTTATCATGAACACAATCATTTGTTTAGGTATCGGTCACTAATTACCAGTCACCCTATATATATACAGGGTGTAAGGGACAGCCCTCCGCAAACTCACAGGGTGCATTCAGCTCCTCATTTTGAATCATATTCCACCGGAAATTTTCTCAGGAAAATTTTCATTTTTTCAATTTTTTTTTCAGTTACATTTTCATTATTTTAATGTAAAATTGCATTGTGTGTTCGCAGCACTCCATTTATGTAAAAAAAAAACTGCTAAAAAAAAACAGCAAAAAAAAACCAGCAATGGATATTGAAATACTCTAACCAACGACGCGTGAAATCAGCTGTTCACTTTCTGTCTAGCTACAGAGTTCATCGAACTCACCGCATACCTATTACCTACCCCTCCCAACCAGTAATAGACGCTCCAATTGGTGCACAAAAACACAAACAAATCAGGATTATTGGATTCCCTTAACGTTCCTGAAAAAATTTCATGTACCGGTCATCTTAGCATGACATACTGAATTCACCCTATCAGTTTGCGGAGGGCTGTCCCTTACACCCTGTAGATTATTTTAATATTGTTTAAGACATTTTTTGTATTTTATGTATGGGCCTAGTTGCCTGATAATAAAATGATTATGATTATGATAGCCCGCTCCATAGCGCGCTGAGCGACCTTGAATTTGTGGACCAGCCCGACTGTCAGTGTCCACGTTTCAGCACCGTATGTCATAACGGGCAGGACGCACTGGTTGAAAACCTGTGTGGCAGTCTCTTTTTAAACTAACTCTCACTGTCTCCTGACACCTTAGACCAAATAAAAAGCCTGACACCTATTTGAGGACCTACCCTCGCTAAATAAAATTGAATGGCTAAATGTTTTGCTAAGTACAAAACTCGAGAACGGCTGAACCAATTCGGCTATTTCTTTTTTTCAAATATTCGTTGAAGTCCGAGGAAACAAACAAACAAACAATCAAATCTTTCCTCTTTATAATATTAGTATAGAAAACATAGGTACTTATTTACTTAAAGGTGTTAGGTTAACATATTTGGGCGCTACGTTTTGCCGTAAAGGCGTAAAAATATAAAGTAAAAATGTAATTAAAACTAAAATACTTAAAAACTAAATAAAACAAAAAACAAAAATATTAAAAATTATCATTTATAAAATCTGGAACAGAATAATAACATTTTTCAATTAATAGCGAGATGAGAGCTTTCTTAAACTTTGATGGCTCTTGAAATAGTTACCCCTTCATTAAGATAACCTATATAATGTAAGGGTTTTGTCCGGGTTACCATATTAGCTATTTGCAACGTATGCCCATCATCGAGAGATCATATTACATTGCTCCGAGTTGGAATGTTACGCTGTTATCGTTTTAAAGAGAGTTGAAGCTTAACCCTTAATTTAAGCCGTTCAAGAGGGTTACCCCAAGTATAGGTTTTTGATTAACTGCGTAGAAAAACCCTATCGAAACCCTTTCAATAGGTAACCAAAATGGTCCCTGAGGACCATGTAGATAACCGTCTGAGATGGTCTTTTGAGGTACCTACTTACTTGGTCACTACTCCAAAACTTTCCTACCCCTATCGGCCATCCGTCTTAGCAGCTACGTGTACCTACTATTATTTTGAATTGCAAATCAGTACGTACGACCTAACTTGCATAGGTATAATAATAAATATCAAGTAGACGGTAACAAATTCTAAATGTATGTAATCCAATTAATACCTTGTCTTGCAATTACTAATTCTGTAATTTGTTACTAAGGATTTACTTAGACTACTTCTTAAGTTATTTCGTAACAATTAGACGATTGAATCACTTCTACTATTCCCTTTCCATTTCTTGTTTAATGGTAATAATCACAGAATCGATAGGAAAAAGAAAAGAAAGAAAGAAAAATCGTTTATTCTGCACAAATAAAACGCACATTAGAAAATAAAAAATATCAAAGTACACACATTATGCAAAGTAAGCAAAAGCCTCGTATCCAAGTTGTCTTTTGATATCAGACCAAAGACAACAATTTAAAAGAGTAATTCTACAATACTACCATAATCTACTACGATAATCTATCTTCTTTTAAAATATAAAAAGAAAGTGCTGACTGACTGACTCATCAACGCCCAGCCCAAATCATTGGACCTAGAAAGCTGACATTTTGCACAGAGGTTCCCTTTATAATGTAGACAAGGAATAAGGAAGGATTTTCGTTCCCGTCGGATATTTTCCGACATCCATGCGGGAATTATACATATAATCATCTGCCTATTAGCCTTTTCCCAACTATGATGAGGTCGGCTTCTAGTCTAACCGGATGCAGCTGAATACCAGTATTTTTACCGACTGCGGCGAAGCCCAAAAGGAGGGTTATGTATTTGACCTGTATGTAAGTATGTATGTATGTCCGTTTCTTTGTTCCCTCGTAACTCCTAAACGAATGAACGGATTTGGATAAATTATATGTCTTTAGATTTGTCTTGGTGGCGCGAGTGTCACTGGCTACATTAACATCAAAAATAAAGTAAAATGGCGGATTTGGGGCGACATATTGTGGAGTTCGAATTTTTTTTGTCTTCTAATACATGGAGCGTCTGCCTATCGGACCTTCACGACTCAGGGGGCCTACTCCCTAAGTCCGACCGTTCATCCGTCCGTCCGTCCGTTTGGTAAAACAGGTTGTCAGACTTTCGGGCTTCTGGCGACCCGTAACGACTGTCAAAGATCCACGAATGACAGCCGAGATCAACGGCCTAATTTTGCGAGGTATGTAAAGATGGTCACCCATCCACCTACCAACCGCGGCAAGCGTACGATCGACCCATGTGGCTGTTATATGCCGCTGTCTAACCCTTCAAGAAATGCAAGCGTGATTGGTATTTTATGGTTCCCACAAAAGTATACAACCACCAAATAGGCAGTAAAAGTCATCATCAAAATAATGTAAACCTCTCGTTAACCGTACAAGCATTTTCGTAAACAGTCACAGATCGCGCGAACGATACCAAAAGCTATGAGCTATAAATTATCGCGATACACATCTAGTGTGTGAGAGATTTAATATTAACGCTCTCGAAGACCGCATGAGTAAACTAATGGTGATCATTATCGGAATAAGACCATAGTGTTTTCGACAGACTGCTTCGTTGGCCTAGTAGTCATAAGAGCCACTACTGAGACTAGGCATTCAATAGTAAAGTCCGCGAGGTCTAAGCTGAACTTTGAATTTGTGTGAGTGCACATATACCGCATGAGTAAACTAATGGTGATCATTATCGGAATAAGATCATAGTGTTTTCGACAGATTGCTTCGTTGGCCTAGTAGTCATAAGAGCCACTACTGAGACTAGGTATTCAATAGTAAAGTCCGCGAGGTCTAAGCTGAGCTTTGAATTTGTGTGAGTGCACATATACCGCATGAGTAAACTAATGGTGATCATTATCGGAATAAGATCATAGTGTTTTCGACAGATTGCTTCGTTGGCCTAGTAGTCATAAGAGCCACTACTGAGACTAGGTATTCAATAGTAAAGTCCGCGAGGTCTAAGCTGAGCTTTGAATTTGTGTGAGTGCACATATACCGCATGAGTAAACTAATGGTGATCATTGTCGGAATAAGACCATAGTGTTTTCGACAGACTGCTTCGTTGGCCTAGTGGTCATAAGAGTCACTACTGAGACTAGGGATTCAATAGTACAGTCCGCGAGGTCTAAGCTGAGCTTTTAATTTGTGTGAGTGCACATATATAGTGTAGGTGTGACGTCCGGCATAGAGCGCGACGCATCCTTTGCTTGGTTTAAAACCAAGCAAACATTATCAAAGAAAACATCGGAATGAAACTGGCACATTCTAGAATAAAAAAAACCGGTCAAGAGCGAGTTGGACTCGCGCACCAAGGGTTCCGTTCCGATTTCTGAAAAAGTGTGCTATTTAGTGACATCGTTTTATTTTTCCTGTAATCTTTACATAAACTTCCATCACATAGAGAGGGAGGAGATCGGGGAACGGTATATAAAAAAAAAAGAAAAAAAAAACGTTTTTGAGAATGTGCAAACAGCGCTCTTTCATATGATACTCCACATGCCCTAGTAGCCCTACTTCGAATTTTTAAGACCCCCTTTCAGTCCCTGTTGGAAAAAAAATTCATGTATTTTTATTTCTTTCTTATTGCAAAATCCCTACTTGGGCAAACGTCATCTAAAACTTCAAGTTGATAGCATATAGTAGTTCTTGAGATATCCAGCTGTGACAGACAGACAGAATGAGTGGCACCATAAGGGTTCCTTTTTACCATTTTGGTACGGAACCCTAAAAAATCAGGACAAGTTGTGACATCCACCAACCCGCGCTGCGTCCGCATTGTGGAATTACGACCCGCTCCCTGTCACTGAGAAACTTGATTGAGCCAGTGAGAGAGAACCAAAAACTGAAAACACGATTGTAATTGATTGTACAGTAGTACCCAAGTAATAAGGCGCGTCGTGAATCATCGTTCGCACAGAAAAGAAAGTATGGCCCCGAAGATTAACGAGAATACTTAAAACTTACAATCAACCTTAGATCACTACTATAAGGTTCATAATACACTGCAGCTGTTAGTTCCGTCTCACTCGCAAGTATGGCGGCTGTCAAGCGGCGCGCGCTAACATGGCGGCAGCTACCGACCAATAGCGGTACAGGAAAAAGCGTGGAGCGTGCCGATTGGTCAATAGCATTTCCCGCGCTTTGAAAATTCATCTTCTGCGCAGGTACATCGATAAGCCATATTAGTTGAGTACTACTGTACAGTACAGACGCCAGCAGGTCAAGCCACCCGAAACTGTCAAATTTTCCCAATCAACCTTGAACCTAATGCTTTCGCGATAAAGATGAAAATCTATTAAAGAAATTTGACAGAATGTAGTAGCTTGATGTGCTGGCTTCTGTACGTTCACCATATCTATAGCATCGCCTCATACGTAACACATACAACAGTGCTTAATTTCGCAACTACCAGTACTACTAACAATGTCTGGTGAGCGAATAAATTCGCGCGTAACTACACACTGTGAGAGTACGTTTATGCGTGTGGTGTGAGCGATAAGCGGTAGCGGGATTCAAAAGTATTTACATGACTGCCCCAAAAGGGCGTGTAATGTTTTCAGGGTTCATATGTAGGGAAGCCCGGGCAAGACGCATATATTAAGGGATAATGTAAATAAAATCACAATCTGATAATCAATAGAACTCTTTGTACTTTTAATTTGTACTATGTTTAATCATCTTTGGAAAATGTTTACATAAACTTAAAAACTTTAACGATTTCTGTATCAATTATAAGAATTAACAAAAAGTATCAATTATCGGTTTTGCCCTATGCTTGTGAGTTACTTATATTCCATCATAACTTTTGAATGCCTGGACAGATTTCGATGCATGGGGTATCGTTAGAATCCTTACTATGCTAAGTATTTTTTTCATGATTATAAAGTAGTAAATTATGAGGTCCAAAACACGGTTGACATAATTTGGCTCGATGTAAAAAAATCACAAACTTTCCTCAAAATTAACATTTTTTTATGAAAAAACTGTTTTAACCCCTCAAGTGTCGCGTGCACCCCATGTGTGCATAAGAAAAACCGTTTTTTTGTTCGGTACATAAGCTTATATCACATATATATAAATGTACAAAAACATCATCCGATGGAAAACCAATCAAATCATTAGTTGTGAACTTATGGAGTTCGCAGCTAACCTCCCCTCCCCCCCCGCGTGTCAAATGCACCCCAAGTGTGCAAAAGGACAAAACTTTACATAATAGGTATATAAGCTTAGATCACGTATATATAAACGTAAAAAAACATCATCCGATGGAAAACATATCATTATCAGTAGTTGTGAACCTATGGGGTTCGCAACTTACCCCCAACCCTCCCCACTCGCGGGGCTTTTGGGTCTAAAATCAGCCAAACTCAGACACTTGAGGGGACGGACTCAGACAATCGAATAAAATAGTTTTTTCATTAAAAAAATGCTAATTATTATTATTGTTTTACTGAAAGAAATTTCAACAAAATATCGTTTACACGTTCAGCAGGGTTTATTTTAATGTAACAGAGCAAATAGAATTTTAAAAAGACATTTAAAAATTTCTATGTGCTCCGTTTGGCCATACCAATGCTCCAAACCCCATTACGATAACATGTCGCCTTAAGAGCGTTGACTCGGTACGGCATTTCATACAAACTTTCAAGTCCTTTTTTATCGAAATGAATGAACCGATTTTAATGAAACTTCATACGCATAAGTAGGATACATAGGTCTAAAAAGTTAGTAAAGAACATTTTCGAAAAATAGTGTTGCAGCTAAATTAGACCGATTTTAAATATTCCATAGAAGCAGAGATTTCCATTTATCTTTTTTTAAATAAGACATTTAGAAAATGTTCTTTACTAACTTTTTAGACCTATGTATCCTACTTATGCGTATGAAGTTTCATTAAAATCGGTTCATTCATTTCGATAAAAAAGGACTTGAAAGTTTGTATGAAATGCCGTACCGAGTCAACGCTTTTAAGGCGAGTATAGCAGCTGCTATCTGGCAGCACCACCATTGAAAAAATAATAAGTCAGGAGATATGGAACATTTTTAAAATTCCTATGCTCACATTTTTAGTCTCGGGGCGGCTAAAACGGTCACTTTGGCAGAATCATACTATGATAATGAATCATATTTGAAATCGTAAAACAGTCACAAACTGACAATTCATAATTTATCTGCGTACAATTTCATAGCACGCAATTCATCTGTTTGACAGTTTTGTATGGAGATTCGTAAAATCACAAATATGAATTGCTTTTTTAGGCCCCCTGATGAGATAGAATTTTTTATATTAATAAAATCAACACTAAACCTCCTAAGTTCGAAGTTTCCAAAAACGGCCGTTTTTGAAAAATGTTCCATATCTCTTGACTTATTAATTTTTTTCTCAATGGTGGCGCTGTTGGCAGGTATACTCGCATTAAGTATCTAGGGTAGGGTCTTTTTATCTTTATCTTTAAGTAAAACTAGATACGCCATATTACCGGCCAGGTAGGTACTGTAGTCAGTGGTAATTAAACCTCTAGAAGGTTGCCTCTTGTTCTAATGAAACTACGTACTACCCTAGGCCAGCTCAAAGAGCTACCCCTTGCCGCTTATACTTTGCGCCCTGTTGGAAAGTCCAGCCGAAGGTAATGTATGTCTATGGTCCAGCCGAACTAATCAAATCGGCAGTTGCCATCTATCGGCTAAACTCCGTAACTGGAGTGCGATACACTATGGTTTTGGAGCTACGAAATAAGCGGGAATAGAATATTTCCATTGCAACGAAGTAAAGAGGACATTGGGGTCCCAGGAAATGTTGCTTATTCAGACAAAAAAAAAATGTAGGTTGTGGAGATCTTGTGAAAAAAGACTGGCATTCAGCTGCATCCAGATTGATTGTAAGCTTCCCTAAAATATAGTTGGGAAAAAGCTTATCTAGCGCTGCTATCAAAACGGTGAAGGAAAACATCGTGAGGAAACCGGCATGTCCTAGAACCAAGAATTCAAAGACATGTGTCATGACATCTACCAAACCGCACTGGGCCCACTCCCTCCCCTGGTGGATTAAGGCCCACAGGCCCAGCAGTGGGAACATTTTAAGCTGATTATGTATTTCGTACCGCAAATAAACGTACTTTCTTTATTTTTTTCTTTCAGTAAGTTTTAACGCAAACTGAATTTTATTTAAGCTGTTTTTCCAAAAACATACTTGATAACATGTTTGGAGGAGTTGAAGAGCTCGTGGTTGAGGATGTCGTGGAGCTCATGAGTTGAGGAGCTCGTGGCTAAGTAACAACAGCTGCACGGGTCGATCCATAAGGTTAAGCTACGCTTGCCGGTGTTGGTCCGTGAACGGGTAACCATCTTTACATACCGAGACTCCTTCGTGCCTCGGACAGCACGTTAAACCGTTGTTGCCGCCTGTAATTCGTGGATCTTTGACAGTCGAATCGTCAGAAGCTCGAAATTCTGACTACCAGTCTTACTAAGTTGTATCGTATTATCCAGTTACTGGGTCGTGGACGTCAGATAGGCAGTCGCTCCATGTAAAATACTGGTATTCAGCTGCATCTGATTACACTGGAAGCCGACCCCAACAAAGTTGGGAAAAGGCTAGGCAGATTGATTGATTGTTTGATTGGAATCTAAATCACGAACGCAGTATACACAAGCCGACTTTATGGCCCATCCTTGGACCATAAATGTTAACTGAAAACTGCTAAGATCTGCATGTTAGTAGACTAGTGAAAGTCTGGTAACGGTTACTGTGTAAATTAGAATAGACGACGTTCCCAGTTCGATCCCGGACGTGTAACTTTAGTTTATGAAATAGGTAGGCTGGTTTTATGATAAAAAGTAATATAAATGTCGCGATGGGCCAGTGATTATGTCCTCGCCTCTCATGCATGAAGCCGTGGGTTCAAGTCCAGGGAAGTACCAATGTGACTTTTTAACCGACGAAAAAAAAGGAGGTTCTCAAGTATTTTTTTTTATGTATGATCAATTGATCACGCATAACTTTTTACAGAGTTGTCCGATTTGAAAGATTTTTGTTTTATTCGGGAGGGTATACCTCGAAGTGTCCCATGTAAAACTTATTAACTTTGCTTCGGTAGTTTTTGAGGTAGCATCAATAATACGTATTTTATTCCTACTTTTTATGTCGATGATGTCCTCATGTCTTTTGCAGGTAGTGGTATTCGAAGTTGTGTGGGGCAGTACCACAACTAAAAAAGTAAAAATAAAAACTAAAAAAAAAAGAGTTATTGATTTTCTTTTTTGTTAAAAAGTTTTTTTCAATTACACGTACGCTACATAATCTAGATATACATTTCCAGTATAAGCTGATTTCGCATTGTATTAGATTTCCGTAAAATGAGAGGTTAATACTTATGGGCTATCGCTTTAGATTTAGATTCTTTTTTATTGGCGGTAATATAAACAAATTGTTTTTGGGTATTGAAAAAAAAACTAATTCATCTATTGTTCTAAAACAAAATTCGTAATCTAGCCTACTCTATCCACTTTAAGAAACAGTCATTAGTTTACTATAAGTTCATAGAAATATTTTGTGTACAAGCCGTGTATAAGTGGCTAAGCGCCCGTCGCGCGCCAACAAAAGATGTACAGGACAATCCTGACGACGACGTCGGCGCGGGTTGCTGTCGCGCGAGTGGATGAGGAAACCTAGTCTAATGGATAATATAAGTCGCCAACCCGTCATGAGCAAAGGAGCATGAGTATTCTAATCGTATATTTAAAACGATTATACATACATACATAAACTCACGCCCTCTTCCCATTGGGGTAAGCAGAAACTACAGAACGTCACCTGCTACGATCCTTTTGCCTCGTATACATCTGCTCCCTTAGTCCGAGTATTTAAACTTACTCGATCGCGTTTACGTTTACGTTAACTTACGTCAATTTGTATGTAATAATTGTATTTCCCATTATAGTCGCCAGACGGCGCTTATTCAGTTTCAGTATAAATTGAAGATCGAGTAAGTAAAAAAAGACGCACTTAAGCCACGCACGCCGGTTGCGTACTACCTGACCTTTCTGAAGAACATCACCAATAAGATCACTATACAACGTGTAACGTTAAATGCGCAAAACCTCTTAAGGGGTCATTATACTCATCATTTTGAACAACTTTTACTAAGGGACCAAACCTGAAATCGCGAAAAAAAAATCAGCTGTTCAGTACATTTTGACGAATTATTATGCGAACATAAATGTACTGAACAGCTGATTTTTTTTTCGCGATTTCAGGTTTGGTACCATAGTAAAAGTTGTTCATAATGATGAGTACAATGACCCCTTAAGAGGTTTTGCGCATTTAACGTTACACGTTGTATATGTCCTTGTAGTGTCCATTCTTGGCGTTTCCACTCAAATCTGCGTTGTAAATACCTTTTGTTAATCGCCTTTCATTCATCCTCTTAATATGACCAAATAACTCTTTTAAATTTTTTGTCACTACATCTTCTTAATGTTTTATATCTTAATCAGCCATTAGGCCTCCAGCCGGGCTAAAAATGGCAATTAAGTTCCCTCGTTCTTAAGAACTGCGTGCGCGCACACCGCGTGGACGTTTACAAAACGGTATGCACCATAAACCCATATTATGCTGAGTATGTCAACACGCTTAGCACAGATATACCGTAGAACTGGATATAACAGCATTATACCTATTTTTTAACATTATACGTAACAAAAACATAATAAAATTATGAAAACAATAACAACACAAGGCAAAGAGTTTACCTTCGCTAAGCGACAAATTGTCCAACTCACGCCAGACATCGAAGCGACATCCCACGATTTCGCAGGCGACACGAGACGCAAAACATTTGTCGCCTAATGAATACGACGCTTTACCAAACCAAAACGCGCTTTACAAAAACAGTACTAAACAATCCAATCGCTCGTCCGCAGTCTACTTAAATGGTAAATAAACAGTACACTAACAGAAGCCCGCGCCATATCCAGCGTTGATGTTATCTGTGGCCACATTATGGCCGTTAGAAAGGCGGTGAGTGGTCACTGGACAGTGGTCGGCGGCGCCCTTCACTATGGATGAGTGTGGCTTGAGTGTAGGGTAGCGAGATGTGGCCTTACTGAGACAGACATACAAACAACGCAAAGCCTTAATTTAACACCCGGTCTCTATTTCGAGAATTTCTTAAACCTAGCATTACCACCTACTTAAAGTGATTGCCCTGTGGTAGCCCGTGAAATTCAAATTTTCTTTCGTTTTTTGCAATTTCCAGGTCAGTCAGGTTGTATCTTGATCGAAATAAGTAGGAAAATAATTTATCTGTGTATATTATATACCATTGGTCAGGCAGGGGACATAGTTCCTCCAAAGTTCAAGGTACCCAATCTACTATAGCCACCCAAACCCATAGCCCAATAAATTTTGTCTCCATGTTCTGCAATAGTACTGCACCAACCGGGGGTTGCCCTTGGGTGCACTTGCATAGTGCATACAGGGATAATCGTCGGCTGGTGCCTCCTCATAATTTAAAGAGATATGACAATGGCAATAATAACAAATATGTATTTTCATAATTAATAATAATAATAATAATATAATCTTTATTTTTATATAAAACAGATTGTAGAACATGTAACCTTTTTACAAAGTGGGTAGTGTTGAATCTCTAACAATCATGTGGGTGACGTGCTGCTCTCCTTGCTAGACCATGAAATAGCCTGTATTAAGGAGTAACAGTGCCGATCCCCTATAATAGTTGTATTAATTTAATTTTCTTTTTACAAGTTACATTTATAGATACATATTTAAATAGGTACATGTATTGGTGCGCGAGCGCATTTGCGTGAAATACCATAACAATTATCAATACATCTCTCTAAGTTAGATCTGGCCCGGATTGGTCTGATTTCGGAAATCAGGCTATTCCCTGGCAAATCTAACTTGAAAACTGCAAAAAACGTAAAAAAAAATAATTTCGCTGGCTACCACTGCGGAGCCACCTTATCTAGACGCGAAATTAAAAATTTCTAAAATTATTGAGGTTTTTTGGAAAAAAAAATGATATTCGCGGGATTATGTAATGCTAAAGAAGAGTTTAACAAATTCGAGCTCGTGGCTAAGTAATAACAGCCGCACGGGTATATCCGTCAGGTTAAGCTACGCTTGCCGGGGTTTTCCGTGGATGGGTGACCATCTTTACATACCTACCGAGACTTCTCCGTGCCTCGGAAAGCACGTTAAGCCGTTGTTCCCGGCTGTCATTCGTGGATTTTTGACAGTTGTTACGGGCCGTCAGAAGACCGAAAGTCTGACAACCAATCTTAAACTGGGTTATGAACGTCAGAAGGCAGTCGCTCCATGTAAAATACTGGTATTCAGCTGCATCCGGAAGCCGACCCTAAAATAGTTGGGAAAAGGCTAGGCAGATTGATTTAGTGATGATATTTACAAAGTAAAATGCAATGCTTACCCGGGTCTGAACCTACAAATCATACGTCGAGACAGTTACAACTAAGCCAACACTACTTACTCGTATTTGGTGAATGTATCTGGTTCACAAGTCCTAAATCGCGACTATCTACTCCGAAAATGGCTACATTCGCTAGATCTTCAGTGGCCAGTTGTATGTTAAGCGTGGGAATAGGGTCAGCCTTACGCCTCTGAGTTATGACCATCGGGATTGCGACATAGCTTGTAAGTACTTACAGTACAGTACATACTGTGAGAGAAAATTTGTAACAAGATGTTGTGCTTAACATCGGAGTAGAATGAAAGGAGCTGTATTGAAAGTAATTTAGATCCATTCAATACAAGGGCAATAGAGGAGCTCGCGGCTAAGTAATAACAGCCGCTCGGGACGATCGCTTAGGTTAAGCTACGCTTGCCATTGTCGGTCCGTGGATAGGTGACCATATTTTTCATACCGAGACCCCTCCATGCTATGGAATGCACGTTAATCGTTGTTTAGATGACGCTTTTTAAGGCCTTCTGCCAGTCGTTTTACACGTGCAGCCTGTGGACCAAGTACACCCAGCGGGCATACAGCGACCTGCGCGTACAGTACAATAACGTATTCAGGGTGCTCTTTTTGGGTTGCCGTGGCGTTGTTATAGTGCATCAGGAATGTTCGCGGACGCATGCATCGACGGGTTCGCCGCCATCATGCGGAAGCGTTGTGCTTCCATGATGGTGCGCTTGCGCTTCTGCTCCAATTGCATCCTGAATGTGTTTTCAGACCGGTGGGACTCTCCCCTCTTACGAAGATCGGTAAGAGTTCAGACATACTTGTCCGGGTAGGCTGGTGTACCGTTGAGCTATTCGTTCAGCGGTACACGGGTTTATTTGGATAGATGTGGATAAAATATTATTGTTAATTTAATTTAATACTAACATTAGGCTAAGTTATATTACTACTAACATCATATGGATTTTATCTGAAATAAAATATTTGAATTTGAATTTAATCCGTGGTCCCGGCTTCTCTATCTGCTTAGCCTTTTCCTAACTAGGTTGGGGTCGGCTTCCAGTAACTGGATCCAGCTGAATACCAGTATTTTACGTGGAGCGACTGCCTATCTGACCTTCACAACCAAGTCAATGGGTACTATATGCATTGGTAAGACTGGTTGTCAGACTTTCGAGCTTCCGACGACCCGTAACGATTGTCAAAGATCCATGAATGACAGCCGGGACCAACGCCTTAACGTGCTTTCCGAGGCACGGAGGAGGCTCGGTATGTAAAGATGGTCACCCATCCACGGACCAACCCCGGCAAGCGTAGCTTAACAGATGTATCGACCCATGTGGATGTTATTACTTAGCCACAAGCTACCACTTTCGGTTAATCTTTGACAGTTGTTACGGTGGTCAGAGAAGCCAGAAAGCCAAGGGGTATCGTGTTACCCAGTAACTGGGTTGTGGAGATCAGATAGGCAGTCGCTACATGTAAAATACTGGTATTCAACTACATCCGGTTAGACTGGAAGCCGACCCCAACATAGGAAAAGGCTCGGCAAATGATAACTGAATGGTCCTGATCCACGCGTCATGTTCGTGAACGGGCGCCGTCAGTTGAGACTGGTCAGTTCTTGCCTGCCATGACAAATTCTACCATTGCTATCTTCAGATTTAGGCAGTACATTGTCTGTCAAAGTCAAACAGACAGACACACAGCTGATTCAAATTAAGCACTAAAAAAAATAACCGGCTTCCAAAAAAAACACTACAAAGTGAAAAATAACTTTAATTTCGGAAGTCGGTGTATTTGGATCGGTATTGTAGTTTTTTGCCACCGACTTCTGAAATCAAAGTTATTTTTCAATTTGTAGTTTGTTTTTTGGAAGTCAGTTGTTTTTTTTTGTAAAAAGTTTTTATTTTTTAATAGCCTTATGTTATTTTTTTTTTTTTTCTTCTGTGTAAATTCAAATACAAATTATTGTTACTGAAGAAATGACTAATGACTAATGACTGCTCATCACCTTTTACAAAATGTTTTTTTTCCGATGCAAGGACGTTAATTGTTGAGGAGTTCTCCTAGTGAGAACCAGGAGACCTGGAGCTGATGGTGAAGTCAACCATTTTAAAGTAATTGACAACCCAGGAAATACTTAGGTATTATTGATTAGTGCCGATGGTCATCTGTGTCTTCATCATCAGCTCCATTTCACCAAATGGTGCTTTTAGATTACAAATGATAAAAAATACGCAAATCGCTATAGGCGTGCCTATAAACTTAGGGAGTTACCATCAATTTCCATGGGATCCCCTCATCAGATTTTGACTTGGTGGACCTTGAGAGCATACCCTTTCAAATAAAAAAAGAGTTTTGCAAATCCGTCTATATAGGTATGTGATGGAGTTCTGCCCGAACATATAAAAAAATACAAACATCCGAATTGATAACCTCCTCCTTTTTGGAAGTCGGTTAAAAATAGATTTCACTACACTGCAATGTACCGGGCATTACTACTCGTAGTTTTTAAACCTTTCCTTCTAGACACTTCGATTTAGCAGGTAGGTGTTAAACCAATTATCTTCGATTAACGTGTCCTAACCGTTTAGCGATACCTACCTATTTCATGCCAACATCAATATTTATACCCACTGAATAATCGACACCAATACTTGTTTTCGCCAATAATAGGCCCAATTTGCATATATTAAAGACTATAGCTAGCTATAACAATGGTTAGACCTGCTGTCTTGTATGGATCAGACTGTTGGGCCACAAAAGGTATGAATGAAAAGCAATTGCATGCAGCTGAGATGAGAATGCTAAGAGGGATGTGTGGTGTTACACGAATGGATAGAAGAAGAAATGAGTACATAAGAGGAAGTTTGAAAGTGGCACCGGTGACTGAAAAGTTGTGCGGAAATCGGTTGTCATGGTATGGGCATGTGATGCGGAGGAATGAGGAAAATATCGTGAGGAAAGTTTTGGGTATGAATGTTGATGCATGGACTGTGTGAAAGATGACATGGCTAGAAAGGGAGTGACTACCGAGATGACGACAAATAGAGAAGTATGGACAAAAACCGGCCAAGTGCGTGTCGGACCACGCACAATGAAGGGTTCCGTAGTTGAAAAAAAAATTATCTCAAAAACAAACTTAACATTGGATTCCAAAAAAAAAGTTGTAGGTATGTCTTAAAATTACAAATTCACAATTTTCGGACTTTTTTCTTTACTTGTGCTGGGAGACCTTGCTTCTTGCCAAATTTCGTTATTGTAGGTCAACGGGAAGTACCCCATAGGTTTTGATTTACTTGCGAAAGTTACGAGTATCAAAATGTGTCGCAAAATGACCGTATTTTTTTATTGCGTTGACTTAGAAGCTTGATTTTTTTTAGCACTATATGGGACCATAGACTTACTTATTTAGTATTAATTTCAACTTGATATCTCCACGCGTCCTTGAGAAAAAGGGTCTTGACAGACTGACAGACTTGAACATTTTTTTTATGTGATAGAATTACAAATTAACAATTTTCGGATTGTTTCCTTTATTTGTGTTGTACGACCTTGCTTCTTGCCAAATTTCATCATTCTAGAACAACGGGAAGTACCCTATAGGTTTTGTTTTACTTGCGAGTATCAAATTATGTCGCTTATACGGCCGTATGTTTTTATTGCATTGACTTAGAAGCTTGAGTTTTTTAGAACTTCAAATAGGGACAGCGGCTATGTTTTGTCCGACCATGCTATGTACTAGAATAAACAAAGAAAGACTAATGAGGCAATAATTCCCTATCTGTTAACAATGGTATCTCTCAGCTGACTCCAAAATTACTCTATGCACTAGACGATATATAGACGACCACATACCTTACACTCCATATAGGGGCTGTACCATCACATAAAAATGCAAGAGAGCACAGACTTCCGTATTTGATATTAATTTCAACTTGATACCTCCACCCGTTCCTGAGAAAAAGGGTCTTGACAGACTGACAGACAGACAGACGGACAAACAAGTGATCCTATATGGGTTCCGTTTTTTCCTTTTGAGGTACGGAACCCTAAAAAGGACATGTTGCGCCGACCCCAAATAGATTGGGATAAGGGCAGGAGAATGATGATGATGAGCTTCTGCCCGCGACTTCGTTCGCGTGAAAGACGTGAGACACCACAATCTGCCTAGCCTTTTCCCAACTATGTTGGGGTCGGCTTCCAGTCTAACCGGATGCAGCTGAATACCAGTATTTTACATGGAGCGACTGCCTATCTGACCTCCACAACCCAGTAACTGGGTAATACGATACCCCTCGGTAAGACTGGTTGTCAGACTTTCGAGCTTCTGACGATCCGTAACGACTGTCAATGATCCACGAATGACAGCCGGGACTAACGGCTTAACGTGCTTTCCGAGGCACGGAGGAGTCTCGGTATGTAAAGATGTTCACCCATCCACTGACCAATCCCGGTAAGCGTAGCTTAACCTTATGGATCAACCCTTGCGGCTGTTATTACTTAGCCAAGAGCTCCTCCGGAAGACGTGAGACACCACAATATACTGAACTAACAGCCAGATTTTTATAAAAACTCTCTGTTTTTTCTCTATAAACTACATGACAAATGTATTACATTTGTAGTTTTGGCTGCAGCCAAAATATACCGAGAGTCAGGACTGATGACGCAGGAGCAACTGATGTACAGTTGACGGTGTGAGAAACAACTCGTCCTGAGGTCGACGCCCGCAGCCTTCAGTAGCAGTTTCCCGTTGCTTGCGAAGTTTTTCGTTTCGTATTTAATTAATTAACGAACGTTTGCTTTCTGGCTTAATATCTAACCACGGCACAACCCTGATACACTGAATGATGCATTCTAAAGACCGATTTAGACTAAACAAACATAGAACCAGAACAAGAATTAGAGCATTTTTTGTCGATATTCTTGACCTTTTAGTAGGGAGAGACCAACGAAGGATAGGAGGAAATTTAGTAGAGTGGGGATAGAATGCGCATTCGCTCGTTTGGTCTAAATTGACCTTTACAGATTATTCCTGACGAACGCCTATCGCTACCATAGACCTAATTTTGATATAACCATAGATGATAGAAGAGGCCTTCATGTTTTTCTGTGTGCGTTCTACGAACTTTCATAATAACCAAATGTAAAAAAAAATCTAATTTGAGAACCAAACTGACAACCACAGGTTCGCAAAGTAGTCGTCGAACCGCTAAGCTGTTTACTTCGCTGAACGTTGATTAAAATAGCCGTTTTTATAAATTTCGTGATTGTCTGCTTAGGAGGGGCTTGTGGCTTAGTAATAACAGCCGCACGAGTCGATCTATCAGGTTAAGCTACGCTTGCCGCGGTTGGTCCGTGGATGGGTGCCCATCTTTACATACCAAGACCCCTCCGTGCCTCGGAAACCACATTAAGCCGTTGGTCCCGGCTGTCATTCGTTGATCTTTGACAGTCGTTACGGATCGTCAGAAGCCCGAAAGTCTGACAACCAGTCTTACCAAGGGGTATCGTATTACCGGTATTACCCAGTATCTGGGTTGTGTGATGTAAAATACTGGTATTCAAATGCATCCGGTTAGACTGGAAGCCGACCTCAACATAGTTGGGAAAAGCCTAGGCAGATGATGATGATTGACTGTTTAGCTCTATAAAGATGATGATGATAATCATTTAAAAGGTTGTATGTGTAACTATGTCAAGACTGCAATTCTAACGTTTTGACTCGTCTTTTTACAATTTGCGGTGAACTGTAGAAGAATACGAACAAATTGCAATATTGCTCGTCCCCCATAGCAAATAGCGTGATAATTTATAGCCTACAGACTGACCAGACTTATTGGGAATATCTATGCAAAATTTAAACAATATCTATCCAATAGTTTTTGCGTGTGCTAGAACATACATTCAAACAAACAGACAAAAATAAAAAAAAAAGATTTTATACCATTCCACCTCTAAAAAGCTTATTTTATTCACTGAAAACAGTGAATAAAAAGCACTTTTACTCACTGTTTTGATGTTTGAAAATGGAACACACCAATGTATTCGACCATAGATTTAGAGTACCTACGCTAGATACGGCATGTTATTAGATAGTATGAAAACCGAACGTGTCATCTTTTTTATACCTACGATAACTTCACCCCAGCCATTTAGTGATGTGCTCAAAGTAAACAGAATTGTTTCAATCGCTAAGCGTCACTGAGCTAACAGACTTTTTTTAGTACGAACAGTCGAACATGCAGGCCACGCTTGGTCGTGGCTTGCCGTATCTAGTGTAAGTGTAATCTTTGTATTGGACCTATATTGATGTGTTCTAAATTCAATTTGATTGGTCGATATTTTCGACAAGGAGTTTAGCATTAGAATAAAAACTGTTTTATGTTCTTTGCTGTCCTTAGTAAATTGGCGCTATTTTGAATACTGTAAGTTGTACGAACACAAAGTTTAGTGTTACTTTAATCTTTAATTTTGTGTTTGTTTAGTGTTGTTCTAATCGATTAAAAATGCATTCTAGTGATGAAGATGTGTTAACACCTGAGTTTATGAAAGAGAGGGCGGCCGATATAGTGGAAAACTTGCTACCCAAAAAATGACGGCTGGTTTACATCAAAGCCAATTTAACTTTCCTTTTTCTTCATTATATGTCTATTTTCACTTAAATCTTTCTTTTTCTCGTAGTCATGGTATAAAGTATAGTATGCAACTCTTGAATAAAACGGATTTATATCGAGGGCCATGAATCACTCGCTTCGCTCAGGATTCTAACACTTGAATCACTCGCTACGCTCGTGATTCAATCATCATGAATCACTCCCTATGGTCGTGATTCAATCGTTAGAATCCTTCACTAGCTCGTGATTCATCTACGGCCCTCGCTTTAAATCCGTCCTTTATTCACTAATTGCATAATATACTATTTCGCATTAGATTCGTCCCCAGACCTGGCAAAAATGATTAAAAAAATAAATTATCTTTTAACAACACACAACTTACAGCTGCAACAGTTTTCATAATACTGAATGGTTACGAGTCCTCACCCATTCAAACTATGTGCATATAGATTTTATAATTTTGGTCATCCGTTTGATTTGATTAAGTTATTTGACAAATTGCTTACGTGATTATGCTTATTAGATCCCCAGTTTTTCCAATCAATTTTAAAGTAGGCTTTGTGCCTACTGTAAGCCGAGGTTCGCACGGCCGTAAAAAAATCGCGGTGGGATTTTATGGCGCACTGGATTTTGTACCCTCGGTGTTGAGCCTAGCTTCGAGAATCCAACCTAACAAAAACAGAGTGCATCCCAGCGCGACGAAAAACACACTGTTGGATTTTCAACTCCCGGCGCTAAGCAGAGCGTTGAAAATGCAGTGCACGAAAAAAAATCGCCGCGATTTGTTTACGCCCGTGCGAACGTCGGCTACTTTGATGGCAAAATTGCCAAGGTTTGCCTTGCCGTGTGATTGACTAGTCAAACTATTTTAAAAGTAAAACACTGTTATTCTACTGCAGCCGGTTAGACTGGAAGCCGACCCCAACATAGTTGGGAAAAGGCTAGGCAGATTTCATTTTTCATTTCATTTAATTTATTCAATAACAATTTACATTGTGTCTGAATGTTTTACAAAATTAGATACCTACTAATTGCAATTTGACTACTGCACGCTTAGCATGACCGCCATAGAAACGGGTCTTGTCGACGGAAGAATAGACAAAATGGAAGATAGTAGAAATATTTGTACGCATTCTACGCGTCTAAGCATGGCAATGTGTAATTTTGTCTATTCTTCCGTCGACAAAACATCGTCATGCTAAGCGTGTAGAGGTATCGTTGGAAGCATAGATAATACACTATATAAAGTAATAGTTGGAAGCGTCTTGATCGACCGCTGCGCGCTGGTCACATTAAATTGAATAAGGCGCCAAAAAAATTAAAATATTTTTTAATGATGCCGTGTTGGGTATCAAATGAAAGGGCTTAATTCGCACATTTCAAAACTATAATAATTTAAATAAAAACTAAAACCCGACTACTGAAAAATCACGCTGTAAAAAATACGAAACAAGAAAATATTCTCATCTGAAATTATAAAAAAACAAACTCCGGATTTTTAATTTGTCTGTCTTTTTCTAATTTCAGATGAGAATATTTTCTTGTTTCGTACTTTTTAGAACGTGATTTTTCAGTAGTCAGGTTTTTATACAGTTAGGCATTTTCAAGAGTACTGAAAAAACTCCAACGCTAAAACCCTATTCTAACCTGCACACTACTTATAACGGTATGTACCAATAAAAACGTAGTTCCCTTTGCGTTTCGCCGACGAAGCTAAATTGCGCCCTAACAAAAAAATATGCCATACGTTATGTTAATACAGAAGGTCAATTTGGAACAAACGAGCGATGAAAAGCCACGCTAGATAGACGTTGTAGAGCGTCGTCTCTGTCACTCATACCTGTGTGACAGTCTCTTTCTAAAGCTCGATGTGTCATATGCGCGCATTGTATTACTGCCTACTTGTAGTAGAATAATATCTCATAGTTAGGGTAGCCCGAGAAATTCAAATTTTCCTACCTTGTTTCCAATTTGCAAGTCAAACATTTTTATGAAATGGTTTTTGTAAAATGGTATTGAAAAAAACTGCATGGCGGAATAGTTCCGATTCTTGTACAGCTTTTTCTTTTTAAGGTTCCGTACCAAAATGGCAAAAAGGAACCCTTGTAGTGCGACTCAGTCTGTCTGTCTGTCCGTCTGTCAGCTGTCACAGCTGGATATCTCAAGAACTCTAATGCTATCAACTTGAACTGTGGAACAGTTTTAGATGACGTTTGCTTAACTATTTTGCAAATAAGAAAGAAATAAATTATACAGTCTATTGCTTTTAGGGTGTCAAGCCAGTGCGAGCTGATAGCAGAGTACCATACCTATCGATTTAACCCCCATGTATGTTCTACGATTTTTTGTAGTCTGACGGACTTACCATCATCCGTCATGCTGTCAAAAGTAGTCTTTTAAAGAATGAACCTTCTATACTTGTCTATATCACGAACATGCGTTTGCGCATCGATCGCCGGCGATATAAAAACTACGGCATTTCGCTCATTGGCGTCATGGTTGAACAAATGGTCGATAATTGTGTTATAGGTTGTATACACTTATATAGTTAAGGAGAAAATTTTTTTGTTAAGGAATTGTTATTTTAGTTAAGGTAAACCAGAAGATTTGTAAATAATCATAGCATTATGTTAATTAAGTAAATCCAGGATTTGTAAATTTACCTCAGTCTCAGAGCAAAAATATAAATAAAAAACCTGTCAAGAGCGAGTCGGACTCGCGCACCGAAGGTTCCGTTTCGATTTCTGAAAAAGTGTGCTATTTAGAGACATCGTTTTATTTTTCCTGTTATCTTTACATAAGCTTCTATCACATAGAATAATTTCAGATTTTTCTCTTTGCAAACTTCGAGATAAGGGGGGACGGACGGTATTTTTTTTTACATTTTTCATCAAAAGTCGAAAACTATGCGGCCTAAAAAAAAAAAAACCACATGACCTAGTAGCCCCACTTTAAATTTTTAAGACCCCCTTTCAGCTTCTGTTGCAAAAAAAATATAAATATTTTTATTTCTTTCTTATTTGAAAAATAGTTGGGTTAAACGTCATCTAAAACCATTCTAAATTTCAAGTTGATAGCATTAGTAGTTCTTGAGATATCCGGCTGTGACAGACAGACAGAGAGACTGAGTCACACCATAAAGGTTACTTTTTTACCATTTTGGTACGGAACCCTAAAAAGATAACATAAACCTACTGTAAAGATAAACAAAAATGATATCAATAAATGTCTACCTCCTAAATATACAAACAATACTAGACACCTATTATACCTACTTATATTATATTACTTACTCATCTCTGACTATAATCTTGGTTAGTTTAACTTTACTATGGCCGGACTTTTTATTAGCTGCAGTAAACTGACACTTCTACTGTCATTTCGCTATCAAATGGGAACAGTTTGTAACGAAATGATAGAAAAGAAATAAAAAATAAAAAAATTAAAGTATATTTCTCTAATTAAAGTTTTTTTTTTGCAGGTGGAGTCACACCCACTTCATCCAAGATTGTCAGGGAAGGTGAAACCACATCCACGGAACTGATATTTGAGTAAGTACCATTTGAATCTTCCACACTTTTTTTTTAACCGACTTTTCAAAAACAAAAAGGAGGAGGTTATTAATTCGTCGCGTATATATATTTTTTTTTATGTATGTTTTACAAAACAAAAAAAATACCCGACTTCCAAAACAAGACAACAACAACAAAGTGAAAAATAACTTTAATTTCGGAAGTTGGTGGCAAAAAAAACCGATAATACAAAATTAAAGGCTGTTTTTTTTGTATATCGGTTGTTTTTTTTTAAGTGAAAACTTCTTTAGACACGTTATGCGATTTTTGGTAAGGGAAATCTAAGCTAGTTTTACGTTTTAGTTTTCTCTTCTGTCGGCAGACAACCAAACCTACACTAGCAATTTTTGTTTTTATTAAGTTTTTCACTTTTTAGTTGTGGTACCTAGCGCCCTAGACCTACCCCACACAATTTCGAATACTGCAAAATAAATTAGAACATCATCCATATCCCCTCGCATGTCTGAGTTTGGGCTATTTTTAGGCGCAAATTACACAGAAGCGGCGTACGGTAAAGACGCGGCGCTGGGGGCCTACTCCCTAAGCACGAAGCCTGTAGTTTCGGGCTTCGTTACGGGCGTTTCTTACTCCGTATCACTTACGGATGGATGATTGGTTTGGGACCCGAACGAAGTATGAATGACAACATGATTAGCCAGTTATCCCTACTCCCGATGTGCTTTTGCCCGTCCGAAAAATTTAACTTTTACACTTGTTTTGATGGATCGTAATGTCAGACAGACGGATGAGCGGACGGACGGAAAGACGGACGGACTTAGGGAGTAGGCCCCCAGGCACAGAGCAGGCGTAGAACAGATAAGGCACGGATAAGATTTAAATTATATCAAAGAGGCGAAGAGACGCCGCAACTAGTCATTATACAGACTGACTTTATCGTGACAACATGTCTTCCTCTTCAGACGACGAACAAACCGTCGTGCTGCTGGCGCGCCTCTCCAGTCGCGCCTGCTAGCGACGCGGAACAGGCGACGAACGTGCCTGCGCCACGCCGCACTATGGGCTGTAAACCGAGCTTCATAGGCATTTAAATTCTTTTCGCTTTTTTGTTTTTTTTTTGCTTGTGAATAACTTCTAATGCCTTCAGCAGTCATGAATATATATAAGGAATATCATTTCATAGGTAAAGTAAATTATTTAAAAAAAAAATTTAAAATTTTGTATGGCGCCAAAGTAATAAATCCAAATATCTTCAAAACCGCTGCCTTAACTGATATATCCTTACAGATGGTGGTTCTATAAATTATTTGACATTTTTTGATGTATTTTATATAACGATGACATTTGCGGTTTTTTTATAAAAAATATACAGGGTGTTTGGCGCATGGACCGACACAATTTTTTGGGGGATTGGGGGGGTCATTTGCTAGGTTTCACCTAAAGACCTCCATGTCCTAAGTGTGACGGTAATTGAGATCTGTTTTTTTTTGTGCTTTCTTTGAATTACCCAAAATCTCGCCTTTGAATCGATATATTTTTTTTGTTTATGGTTGCAATAGAACAAAATAAATTTTATAATAGTCTGCAATGTATTTTTATTCTAAATAAATTTATTATTTGATGTAATTGATCAGTAGAAAATGACTTACGTGCTTCCAAAGTCTTAAAAATGTTTAAATGTATGAAAAGTTACTACTCTTAAATTCATTTTTTTTTTTTAAATAAAGCCATTTTGACCTTATTTTTATCTCAAAAAGTTCTTTAGCTTGTACCCTTTCTAAGGGTATGCTACACGCTATGAAAAACAATTCAAATGTAGTCAAAATACTAGTTAGAGAGTCAGTTATGGAGTGTTTTAAGAAAAGACTTATTACGGTTACTATATTTTTTTATTTTATTTCGAATAAGAATACATTGTAGACTATAATAAAAATTATTTTGTTCTTTTACAACCATAAACAAAAACAATATATCGATTCAAAGGCGAGATTTTGGGTAATTCAAAGAAAGAACAAAAAAAAAATAAAACTATTACCGTCACACTTAGGACATGGAGGTCTTTAGGTGAAACCTAGCAAATGACCCCCCCAATCCCCCAAAAAATTGTGTCGGTCCATGCGCCAAACACCCTGTATACGTTACATAAAAAATGATTGAA
This sequence comes from Cosmia trapezina, assembly GCA_905163495.3. NCBI lineage: Eukaryota > Metazoa > Arthropoda > Insecta > Lepidoptera > Noctuidae > Cosmia > Cosmia trapezina. The sequence continues at coordinate 4,314,523 of LR991049.1, read as the reverse complement.
CTAAAATTTGTATTTACATCCGGACCAATGGGTTTATAAACTTGAAATTTTGCAGAGAGGGGTCTGTATTTTGGAGAAACACTACTACATTAGCAAAATTAAGAAATATATTCTTTGACATCGGGAAACAAATATTTAGTGATAATTTAATTACGCATTCTAAGAACTCGTTTTTAACACTGTATTTTTTGATCGGTAACCTATTATGAATTATCTAATTACCCAAATTATATAATTACCTTAATTTTTATTATGTAAGTTACCGTAATTAGTACCTAATTATTGCAGAGAGGTATCTATAAACACTATTACATGCAAATTAAGAAATATTCAAACAAATTATTACTGTTATGTTTTTTTATTAATATTACTTTTAAAATATATACATATAAGTATAGGTACATTTATATAATAATAAATTTTTTTAAGTAAATAACATATTCATCTATTTATTTACTAACATAAAACTACAATTTTAATTTAAAGTATCGACTTAAATAATATACCATAATCTTAAATATATATACAAACTAATACTATACTGAAAATTAAATGACTAACAAACTAAAACCAAATAATATTAAATACGTAAGCTACAAAATTAAATGACTAGTTTTTCTATAGACGTGTTTTCGTGTTTATTTAATATTTGGTTTTAGTTTGCAAGTCATTTAATTTTTAGTATACCTAGTATTAGTTTGTATATTATTTAAGTCAATACTTTAAATTAAAATTGTAGTTTTATGTTAGTAAATAAATAGATGAATATGTTATTTACTTAAAAAATTTTATTATTATATAAATGTACCTATACTTATATGTATATATTTTAAAAGTAATATTAATAAAAAAAACATAACAGTAATAATTTGTTTGAATATTTCTTAATTTGCATGTAATAGTGTTTATAGATACCTCTCTGCAATAATTAGGTACTAATTACGGTAACTTATATAATAAAAATTAAGGTAATTATATAATTTGGGTAATTAGATAATTCATAATAGGTTAACGATCAAAAAATACAGTGTTAAAAACGAGTTCTTAGAATGCGTAATTAAATTATCACTAAATATTTGTTTCCCGATGTCAAAGAATATATTTCTTAATTTTGCTAATGTAGTAGTGTTTCTCCAAAATACAGACCCCTCTCTGCAAAATTTCAAGTTTATAAACCCATTGGTCCGGATGTAAATACAAATTACAAATTTTAGTTCAATAATTTTTTATGTAACGTAAGTATATATTTTTTATAAAAAAACCGCAAATGTCATCGTTATATAAAATACATCAAAAAACGTCAAATAATTTATAGAACAACCATCTGTAAGGATATATCAGTTAAGGCAGCGGTTTTGAAGATATTTGGATTAATTACTTTGGCGCCATACAAAATTTTCAATTTTTTTTTTAAATAATTTACTTTACCTATGAAATGATATTCTATATATATATATTCATGACTGCTGAAGGCATTAGAAGCTATTCACAAGCAAAAAAAAAAGAAAAAAGCGAAATGAATTTAAATGCCTATGAAGCTCGGTTTACAGCCCATAGTGCGCCGCTTCAGTATAATTCAAAACGTGCCGCCTACCTACATTTTCTATTGAAACGTTTTGAAGCGGCAAGATGCCTGCGCCGCGCCTTCACCGTACGCCTTTTCTGTGTAATTCGCGCCTTAGACCCAAAATCCCAGCGGTTGGGGGTTAGTTGCGAACTCCATAGGTGCACAACTACTGATGATGATTGGTTTTCCATCGGATGATGTTATTTTACGTTTATATATATGCGATATAAGCATATATATATCACTATGTAAACGTTTTTCCTTATGCACACATGGGGTGCATTCGACACTTGAGGGGATATAGACTAAGTGGGAAAAATACGTATTAATGAAGCTAACTCAAAAACTACCCAAGCCAAGTTAATGAATTTTACAAGGGACCGACTTCAAGGTATACCCTCTGGAATAAAACAAGAATCGTTCAAATCGGACAACTCTGTAAAAAGTTATACGTGGTGGTGGTGCGTGACATAAAAACATACGTGTCGACTTGAGAACCACCTTCTATCTTTTGGGCAATTAAAAAACAAAAAAAAACATTTTTTTTTTTGCAACATGGACTGAAATTTCGAAAGAGTGCTGTTTGCACATTCTCAAACATTTTTTTTTTTTGTTTAAGGCCGCGTAGTTTTCGACTTTTCATGAAAAATGTAAAAAAAAATACGGTTCCCTAGGGCCTACGGGGCCCTTTAAGGAACCGTATTCATTCATTAAAAACAAACTAAGTTGACAATATTCTAAATCTTCCATTATTATATTTCAGCTCAAGTCACCACCAATTGCCTAAAATTAAAATGGGTCCAGATCTCAGAAGCGCCAGGAGGCCTAAACAACTTATGAACAAGTAAGTTTCTTTCGAATTCATATGTTTTTGTGTAATACCCTGAGCATGCTAGCGCCACTAGTAGTGAAACTTGGCAGTTTCTCTCCCATTTGCTAATTAATAAATGTTTCTTTTCCAGACTAAAGCCATCAACACACACACAAACGACCTTACCAACTCTAGAGCTAACAAAACCGTACCTACCGCTCATACCATTTATACCACCGCACAAACCAGCCACAGACGCCCAAATAAAGTCCTTTCTTCTAAACACGGCCTTACATAACGCTCTAACAGACTCCCTCAATCAACTTACACAGCAAAGAGGTTCTGTTAAAGTGACAGATTTAAAAAAAGATGGCGCCGAAGAGTTTGCAAATAATAATGCTGATGGCTCAAGGAGGAGGTTGCATAAATGTGATGTGGCTGGCTGCCATAAAGTTTATACTAAGAGTTCGCATCTGAAGGCGCATAAAAGGACTCATACTGGTGAGTTTTAACATAACATTACAGTCCGCGAGGCCTAAGCTGAGCTTTGCATTTGTGTGAGTGATCACCAAAGAAGCGGAGTTTTGTGTCGCGCGAGGGACGCACCGCGCCTCAGGGCGATTGCCAAAAAGCAGTATAAACCGATTTAAACCAAGCAAAGGACGTGTCGTGCTCTAGGTCGACGTCACACCTACACTATCTATGTGCACTCACACAAATGCTAAGCTCAGTTTAAGCCTCGCGGACTGTAACATTGTTGTAAAATATGCACATATCACAACACTAATAGTTGACTCACCAACGCACCACCGCTCAGGCGGACAGTCCGAACACGACTGATCGCCCCACCACTCGGACCGGTATTTATAACCGAGCGACGTACGCGTCTGAGGCAACGTCACAATACTGTCATCGGCTCGTATTGCGATATAGTGATATCTACATACACTACAATTGTATTGTTCATTTATTTGACACCATTATTAAGCGGGATTTATATTAAGGGTGCACCGAGATTTTGCCTTTGTGTCTGTCTTCTTCTTTACGTGTAAAGAGTAAAGAAAATAACCACATTTTTGCTGTTTTTCAATGGTTTTCGTTGTTATTTCACTATTTGACATTAAGTCAAACTCCGCTGCCCAAAGATTTAAATCGCTAGATTTGCCCTCGCCGTCAAAAGAACGCGACTTTTTCTTGTGACTATGACTACTTAGTCACAAGAAAAAGTGTCCATACTAAGACGAGTGAGCTCACATATTATTTAAAAAGCGTTTCCATGACAATCAAGTGTAGTCACTGCGTCATTGTGTGTCAGCGCTGTCAAAACGAATCAGAAATGAGACTATTTTTTGACGCGGTAGCGCGAATCTAACGATTTAAATCTATGCCGCTGTCATCATTTTCATGACAGCCGTTATGTGCGGCCACCACTCTTCTAGGATACCGTAGCTTTACTCTTTCGCGTGTGTCTCTATTTTTGCACCGATTTTTTTTTTTTCACAAATCGTTTCTTGTTTATAACATCTTTAACGCCTTTTTCACACCGACGACGACGCGGTAAGCAAAAACCTGGCGTTAATCGTCAAATTGTACAGAAAATACGTTTCGCAGAGAAACTGCGTCGAAGTCAAAAAGCGTAAAATAAATACAGGGTGTAAGTGTAAACAGTGGCAATAATTTAAGGGGTCATTGTACTCATCATTATGAACAACTTTTACTATGGGACCAAAACTGAAATCGCGAAAAAAAAGTCAGCTGTTCAATACATTTATGTTTATATTATAATTCGTCAAAATGTAGGGAACAGCTGTTTTTTTTTTCGCGATTTCAGGTTTTGGTCCCATAGTAAAAGTTGTTCATAATGATGAGTACACACGGCTACACATCAAGCTATACATTTCCAGTTTACACTGAGCTCTCATTGTGAAGAAATCGAATACAATGCGAGATCAGCTTATATTGGAAATGTATAGCTTGATCTGTAGCCGTGCGTACAATGACCCCTTAAAACATTGCCACTGTTTATACTTACACCCTGTATTTATCTATCTATCTTCTATCTATCTATATAAATAAAAAGAGAGGTCCTGACTGACTGACTGACTGACTGACTCATTAACGCCCAGCCCAAACCCTTGGACCTAGAAAGCTGAAATTTTGCACAGAGGTTCCCTTTATAATGTAGACAACGAATAAGGAAGGAATTCCCGGTAGCAGGTTCCCTTGGGATATTTTCCTGTATCCACGCGGGGGAAGCCGCGGGCAAAACCTAGTTCATGTATATTTTTGATAGTAGTCAAATACCCTATTGCAAAAATGTCGCCCTCTGTTACATGGTACTCAGTTATAACTGACAAAATGAGGATGTACAGTGCGTTTCAACTAAGAATAGGAATGACCTTGCGCCATATTGTGAAGATTTAGCAAAATAGCATCTCGTTTACACATTTGCAAAGTCAGTGACATATTTTAACAAAAACAAATTCCAAAAACAGAACTAAAATGGATAAGAATAACACTACAAAACTTTGCAAGCCTTAGATTTCTAGCTTCAGTTGACAGTTAGAGGTCATTGACTTTCCTATTCTTAGTTGAATTGTACTACATAACTCAGCTTACCTCTGTGAGGAATACAGACACGATATTCTGTAGCTCAATATTTTAATATTCCAGGAGAGAAGCCGTACTCCTGCGGCTGGGCAGGATGCGAATGGCGCTTCGCAAGATCTGATGAACTGACCCGACATACTCGCAAACACACTGGACATCGACCATTCACCTGTCCACTGTGCAGACGGTCCTTCGCCAGGTCTGACCATCTTGGATTACATATGAGGAGACACTGAACATAGATAATACATTATATAAAGTAATAACACTGAATTTATGTTCGTAATCAGAATTTTAGGTAACTTTTGCATCATCATCATCTGCAGCCCGTCTGACTGGGCACAGACTACAATTTTTTTTTTTGTCCGTCTTTTTGTGCGATCGAGTCTGTGGCGCTCAAAATGTCTACATGGCAAAAAAGTCCGTTGCGGATTGTACGCAGACTTAACAAACACGACGCACATTTTCAATCATTCTGTCGGCCGAACTGTAGGAAAGTAGACTCTATGTCCCCCACTTAAGGTGCAGCGCAGACGACAGACTTTTTGTGTGGCTTTTAATGCGTGTTGAAGCAAACGTTCTATTTTTTCGCGCACTTTTGTGCGGCGCGGCGAGGCGCGATCTGCCAGAATGACACGGATTTTTTTGTGCGCCGGACTTTTTGCGCGTCGTGTGTTCTATTTTCACAGACTAAAAAGTGCGCCACGGATATCTCTGTCTATCGTCTGCACTGCACCTTATGTAGATTATTAAAAAATATTGGACACGTATTTTTTCTTTTTTTACGCAATCAAAAGATTACGGCGATACATTCGAGTTAAATTGTGTCATGACGTCACTCCTTGCTAGATTTTATACGTGGTTTGTCATAGTTGTAGCAACGTAGCAAGCCCCCACTCCCAGCTTTAATGCGTTTTATCTAGGTATTTTTTTATTAATATGATAAAGCGAAAGATACGTGTCAATAATTTTTTTTTTTTTATCTGAGAGACGGACTAAATAGAATTTCTTTTTTTTTACCCAGACGTCATCCCTATTTTTGTATACAAAAAAGCTTAGATAATATACATTTAGATCGAGCCACCGCGTGGCCGGTCATGAGACAGCAATATAATACTTTTTCTAGGTTATGTGTGGTATGAGAAATGAAGTTAAACGTAAGAAATCTTCCATATTTTGGACTGAAACCCATGTCAATACGCTCAATGCAAAAACTGTCCAAAAAAGTAAAATTAATTGACGTAAGATAAATTTTGTAACAATGAAAGCACTTTGTTTGGCTAACATTCAAAAGTTCGCCAAGCAAAAATACGGCACGCCGTAAGAGACAGAAGATACGATGCTTTGTCTCAATGTTCCTAATAATTTCGTATATATGTGTCTCACTTCCACACTTTCACACTGTAATCATGGCAACGTCAAGAGGTTCAATGTCATTGCAAGAAAGTTATTGACAAAGTAACAATGACATGACACTGGTGCAAAATTTTGATCAGCTGTTTTGAAGGTTCAGTCAGTACCTGAAGGATGCCAATGGGGTCTCTTTAGTGTCCGCAGGCACCTTTCTCATCGCCGACGAAGAAGCGACTAGCTATCAACGATTTTCTCGCATAAGAAACGTACAAAAAGATCGTAGATCTCGTCTAAGTAAGAGAGACTCATATCGTCGCTAATCTAACTAAGTGACGTAAATGATTTGAAGAAAATTTTACAGGGCAAGCTATTTTTCTTTTTTTTTGTAAACTGTAGATACATCGGTCTCGATTTTTGAATTATCATGGGGACCGTAAGGCATAGGTACAGATTCGCCGATTATACAGATCGATTCGACTTCGAAAATGTATCAAATTACTCTATTTAGGTCGGCTATCGGTTTAGCCCAAAATGTCAGATACGTCAGTTAGTTTTATTAGCGACGATATATTTGCGAGCGAAGCGTCTCGCTTCAAGTCTGGCAAAATTTGCTTTCGTCTGTCAATTTGTTGCTGCTCCTCTACAGGTCGTATTTTATATCCGTCGTTCTTTTTTTATTTGAAAGTCCGTAGTAACTCTAAGTTGGTCTCATAAAAAATTGGTGAAAATACCGTTGAAATTCTCACAAAATAAGTGATACTAAGTTCTCTGTCATCATCATATTGCTGCCCTTGTCCCATGATTCTTACGGTACCTAATTACAGAGAAACAGTTTTTACCATAATATTATGTAATTTTTACTGGTTTCTGAAACCAATTAAAATCTTATCAAATTATGACGTGTTTTTGGCAAAGATTTAAATCATTAGATTTGCCCTCACCTTACCAATTCGCGCGAAAAAGTGTTTATACTGAGAACAGTGAGCTCACACAATAATAATGGTGTTCCCATGACAATCAAATCTCTGCGACATTTTGTGTGACAGTCGGTGTCAAAACGAAACGGAAACGCGATCATCTTTTGACGCGAAAAGGCGAATCTACGATTGAACGAATCTTTGGTTTTTGGTCAGTCAGTAAGTAGTAAATTTTAATTTGCTCTCTGAATCCGGAAAATACTCTTGAACGGAATAATAAGAATAGGCATTGTTATTTTAAATGACAACTAAGTACTTAAGGGCATTAATATTGTGATATATTGCTCAAACGATATGACAATAATTATGTTATAATTATATTTTATTGTAATTGCACATATTTTAGGCAATTTTTTGCACATAAGGGCGTTTGTCCACCGCAGCCGTCACCGGGACGTCACTGAAGAACGAGATTATTCGAACTGAACGTGACGTTCCAGTGACGGCGATCGTGTGTCCACTGCGAACGAACTCGGCGGCATATTGGTGGCCAGTATATAACAGTTAAAAACGTGTACAGTTAAAGACGGCACTGTGTGGACAAGATAAAACGTGGTTTGTTTTACCGGCACATCGGGCCGTGTTCTAGCGGTCGTGCCGAACTACTCGAAACTTCGGCGGCCGGGTGACGGCACTTGGGTGACGGATGTACGGTGGACACGCGGCCATAGTAAATGTTTGTATCGCTACTTCGGCACCGTCATCCCACTCTCGGTGACGGCTGCGGTGGCCAAACGCCCTAAAGTTCGATACTATGGGATTTTCTCGAGTTAGGTGGGGGTATTCTTTAGGAATTTGTTTTTTTCTTTTCATCTGGCACTTGTAACACAATTTTGACTGATATTTTCGATTGGTGGTAAAAATGCAAAATGTTATTTCCTGAAAAATACAGAAAGATTTGAAAAAAAAAAAAAAACAATGTGCTTTCTTTCCACCTGTATAGTATAACTTCGTTGCACAATTTTAGAAAGTTTCTAGAGATTACCGACCATCACAAGATCCCTATTTTTTATGAGTATGTAAAGTGGCATTATCCTTAAACAATTAAGGCCAGTAATATTAGTACATCTATTATTTTAAGTTTACCCTAGTATACATAGTTTTATTTTATTATATTTTGTACTTACATGTCAGTATGTGTTTATGAAAAGAAAGAATATCGCTCGAAGTACCTACGTCAGCTCCTATTCTTCAAAAGTTGAAAGCAGGCTTACAAATCTATCAGTGGATTGGTAATGAAAAGAGGTAAACAAATATAAATATACAACTTTAAATTTGATTTAAATTGTGTTAGGTATTCCTGATCCTCTTTTGTTTGTTTAAATGTAAAACTGGCGAACACTGGAAACTGCTGAGTTGACGCAACTGACAAATCCGCAAAACTGACCAATCAAAGAAATTGGCGAATTAAATAAATCTAGATCTAGAATCTAGATGTGAAATCCCGTCATCCGGCAACGATGTTCTCCTTAGTACCTCTCGATGTTCGGGAAACCTTAGCCCAAGAGGCCCCGGAGCAGGCATAGCTCATACAAACGAAATACCAAAATAATTTGTAAATCAAACATATTCTTAAGGTAGTGTATTTATTCCGATTGGATTAGAATATCTAGGTTCCCGTAAATATTTTGAAAGGACACTGATTTTTAAAGACGAGATATGAGGAATTTAAAATTTCTATAGAAAACTTATTTTTCTTTTTTTTCGTATTTATATCAGTGTTCTTATTAATATACAGGGTTATTTGTAAAACACCAACAACCTCTTAAGGGGTCATTGTACTCATCATTATGAATAACTTTTACTATGGGACCAAACCTGAAATCGCGAAAAAAAGACTGCTCCCTACATTTTGACGAGTTTGATGTAGATAAATGTACTGAACAGCTGATTTTCTTTTCGCGATTTCAGGTTTGGTCCCATAGTAAAAGTTGTTCATAATAATGAGTACAATGATCCCTTAAGAGGTTGTTGGTGTTTTACCAATAACCCTGTATGTTTGGGAACCTAGATATTCTGTAATCCAATCGGAATAAATACACACTACCTTAAGAATATGTTTGATTTACAAATTATTTTGGTATTTGTATACCAAAATAATTTGTAAATCAAATATATGGTTATATAGGGTGACTGGTAATTAGTGACCGATACCTAAATCCATGATTGTGTTCATGATAACAAACAACTTTTACTATGGGACCAAACCTGAAACAGCGAAAAAAAAATCACCTGCCCCATACATTCATGTTCGCATCAATCAATCTGCCTAGCCTTTTCCCAACTATGTTGGGGTCGGCTTCCAGTCTAACTGGATGCAGCTGAATACCAGTATTTTATATAGAGCGACTGCCTATCTGACCTCCACAACCCAGTTACTGGGTAATACGATACCCCTTGGTAAGACTGGTTGTCAGACTTTCGGGCTTCTGACGACCCGTAACGACTGTCAAAGATTCACGAATAACAGCCGGGACCAACGGCTTAACGTGCTTTCCGAGGCACGGAGGAATCTCGTTATGTAAAGATGGTCACCCATCCACTGACCAACCCCGGCAAGCGTAGCTTAACCTGACGGATCGACCCGTGCGGCTGTTATTACTTAGCCACGAGCTCCTCATGTTCGCATAACTCGTCAAAATGTAGGGAGCAGCTGTTTTTTTTTTCGCGATTTCACGTTTGGTCCCATAGTAAAAGTTGTTTGTTATCATGAACACAATCATGTGTTTAGGTATCGGTCACTAATTACCAGTCACCCTATATATGGTTTGTATAAACTACGCATGCTCCAGGGGCGCCTCTTAATCATTTTTTTTTTCTTAATAATTTGTGAGGCCCAAGGCTCTAAGGTACTAAGGAGAACATCGTTGCCGGATGACAGGATTTGACACCTAGACATACGATTTTTGGAGTCCTCGTATCACTTTAAAAGTATATGCTTAATAACTGGATCTCTGATCAAGATATTATTTAATATTAGGTGTTAATAAGTAACTGCAAATAAAACTGGGAGAAAATATTAATTAAAAATAATTTTATAAATATATGGTTTGCGGAGTTTTATTTTTAATATGTATAATAATGCTCAAAAAATAGTTCCGTTACTTAAATGTAAAAAAAAAAATTAAATATACAGGGCAGTAGTGGCAATATTAGTATTAATTTAAAAATTCCTATATTTGTACTAAATAATATTTTTTCATAATTTTTTCAAACCTAGATTTTTATAGTAACTTGTTTTGTTTCAAATGTTTATGTACTTACTTAGTTAGTTATTAGAAATAATACATTAAGTTGTTTAGTTTATAATATATAGATATTAATAAATAAGCAATAATATTTTGGGGCCAGTATTTCAGAAATTATTTAGGTTTAATAAGAAAAATATACATAAATTAAATAAGCTAAGAGAAATAGTTTCAAAACGTTAAAAGTTAGAATTATTTGAAAACGTCCTGTGATTTTTGTAAACAGAAATTCCTTAAAAATAATCTAAATCTGTTTAGTATGTTTTTGTACCTTTCTATATTAAATTATGATCTCAGTATTGGTATTCCTCTCTCTCTCTCTCTAATCATTTTATGTGAATTTGATCTCAAAAACAATAAACTAACAATATTTTTTTCTGTAACTTAATTTTTAATTAGAAATAAATCGAAAAACTTACTGCGTGTATTTTTTCTTTGTGTTTGTTTTTATGCAGACTGCATTGAAAGAAACATTTCAAAATCGGTCACTAGTTTAAAAAAAATACAACACATTCGAATTATTTATTTTGAAATATAAATAAACCAGTGCTTAATTTAAACTATTAATATAATTAATTTAAACACGCATTTTGACGGCCAGTAAGCGTTAATGCAAACTTTATTATCATTAAATAATTACTAAAAATAAGATTTTACTTTTATATTTTACTATTATTTTAATTTTATAGATATTAGATGTATATTTTTGTGAATAGGTACGCACAAGTTTTCCAACAATATTGTTTGTAAAAATATCAATTCATTTAAATCGACAACATTTTGTGCACCACCAGTAAAGCTGTATTCAGTACATTACACTTGCAACTAAGAAAACCACTAAGATTCATAATTATAATTATAAAGTTATTCAATAAATAAACCCCTTTATACAGGGTGTAAGTGTAAACAGTGGAAATATTTTAAGAGGTCATTGTACTCATCATTATGAACAACTTTTACTGACCAAACCTGAAATCGCGAAAAAAAATTTGACGAACATAAATGTACTAAACAGCTGATTTTTATTTCGCAATTTCAGGTTTGGTCCATAGTAAAAGTTGTTCATAAAGATGAGTACAATGACCCCTTAAAAGATTGCCACTGTTTACACTTACACCCGGTATAAGCATTGTATCCACATTAGCAAGTTTGGGCGGTCATCAACGAATTAAGAATATCATTCTTAATTCGTTGGCGGTCATGTAGTATTGCTAAGTTTTTTTGCAAATCCTACGAACAAGTCTAACATCCGGTTTATGGAATCAAAAACAAACACAACAAGGACGGTTTTCTGAAATGACGTCACTAGGTGGCACCACTGAAACCTCAAGCCCGAAAAAAGTGTCAAAGCGCCTATTAAATATTTTCTTCGTGACTAAATGATAAACGAATGATGAACGTCAACATTATCTATATTAAGGGGGGTGAGCAGTGGTAGCCCAGAGAGGAGCTCGTGGCTAAGTAATAACAGCCGCACGGGTCGATCCATGAGGTTAAGCTACGCTTGCCGGGGTTGGTCAGTGGATGGGTGACTATCTTTACATACCGAGACTTCTCCGTGCCTCGGAAAGCACGTTAAGCCGTTGGTCTCGGCTGTCATTCGTAGATCTTTGACAGTCGTTAGGGGTCGTCAGAAGCCCGAAAGTCTGACAACCAGTCTTACCAAGGGGTATCGTATTACCCAGTTACTGGGTTGTGGAGGTCAGACAGGCAGTCGCTCCATGTAAAATACTGGTATTCAGCTGCATCCGGTTAGACTGGAAGCCGACCCCAACATAGTTGGGAAAAGGCTAGGCAGATTGATTGAGCAGTGGTAGCCCGCGAAATTCAATTTTTTTTTGGGTCTGACCTGAAAATTACAAAAAACCAAAAAAAAAGAAAAAGTCAGAAATAACGCTAAGCGGAAACGAAGTAAAAGCGCTTGATTCCATGCGCCGCGGGTCGGGGGAACAAGAAATTTCACGCGGACGAACTCGCAAGCAGAAGCTAGTATTTTATATTCATTATCGAAATGGAAGACCTGTACCCTAATTGCGTAACACATTATCAATCGGAGTTTGAATCATTTTGAAACAAATTGCTAACTCATTGCTTCATATGTTCGAAAAATTTGTCTGCTCGGCAACGTAAATAACGCAATGAATGTTGTTGAACTGTCAAAATGAAACCAACTCCGATTGATAATGTGTTACGCAATTAGGGTGCTGTTGTCAATATGGCGCCAACTGCTGTCGTCAATTTTCATAAAAACCCTCGTTAGCTAACAAATTGTCAAACACAGATTACCGGGTGTAAGACTCCATTTACATTCTACCACAGATTAATACAGATGGGCCACTCCGCAGTTTAGGTATGAAGCTACAAGTACGCGGCGGGCCCCGTCCGCGGGGCTAATTCAGTAGGTCAGAAGGTATAAGAGTTACGCGATAGAAAGAGAGGCAACTTGTAGTTGATTATAACTGTAGGTAATAAGCGTTGTGCGACCTGAATTGCACTTAACTGTGTCGTAGCAAGAGTCGCTTTTTATTTAAATGATTTTGCGGATTGTCCCATCTGTATTAATCTGTGATTCTACTCCGTGTATACTGAATGATTGTAAAGGTTTTTTTTTCACTATACGGTCACTATGTTATGTTGAGTGAAGGTTTGTCACTTGCACTGGGAAAAATATTATATCTAATTTTTTGTGTTTCATGATACTTTACTTATACAGGATTTGTCAGAAAGGTGTGCTACAGACCATGAAACTGAACAACTTTCTCCATGGGACCAACATCGTAATCGCGAAAAAATTATCAAGCCGTAATACATTTGGGTAGAGTAGCTATTGAGTTTTGTATCGGACAGCTGATAATTTTTTCTCGATTACGATGTTGGTCCCATGAAAAAAGTTGTTCAGTTTGGTGGTCTGTACCACCCTTTTGACCTTACCTTTCTGATACACCCTGTATAATATTACTTGTTATATTTATCTCTTTAATTAGGTAAGCTTAAGAGCAAGCGGTGTTATTAAATAATAACGAATACGTTACGTAACGTTATGAAATAGTAATATATCTTTGCTGTAGGTACCTTTTTCTGACAAATGTCAGAAAAAGGTACCTACAGCAAAATATATTACTATTTCATCACAAAATTATTTTAAAAATGTTTTTGTAAAGTCAGTATGTTTATAGATACAAAAAAAAATATTATCAGCCTGCATTATGTCGCCGCTCTTACTTTGAATTTAAACCTTATGGTGCTGGAACAAGGTTCTATATTATATGAAGCATATATTTATTTATCTCGTTTTTATTGTCATAATAAAATTGTGAAAAATGTTTTGCTTTTTATTGTCATCTGAGTTGATGTAAACATCATCTTCTGCCTAGCCTTTTCCCAACTAAGTTGGTGTCGGCTTCCAGTCTATCTGGATGCAATTGAATACCAGTATTTTACATGGCACGACTGCCTATCTGGCCTCCACAACCCGGTCACACGAGTGGGTAATACGATACCCCTTGGTAAAACTGGTTGTCAGTCTTTCGGGCTTCTGAACACACGTAACAAATGACAGCTGCGACCAACGGCTTAACGTGCTTTCCGAGGCACGGAGGGGTCTTGGCATGTTAACTTAACATGGTCACACATCCACGGCAAGCGGTAACCTGAATTATGTTGCAATAAACAAGGCAAAAAAAATTAAAGTGCATTTAGCGATTTGACCGCCAGTAAAGCCCTGGTCACACTGAAGCAAATCCCACAAGGTACACGTCGCTTGTTTTAAACATTAGGAAGTCGCGCCAGTTTGAACACTCCACACAAGTTAAATACTTTTAACACAATCAGCGTGAGCGAACATTGTCGCGCGGCATTCACTTTAGTTTGGCCAGAGCCTTGTGTCATGGTCCTAAAGCCTATGTCATGGCCCTAAAGCCTATGTCATGGCCCTAAAGCCTATGCCATGGCCCTAAAGCCTATGTGATGGCACTACAGCCTTGTCATGGTCTGAAGCCTATGTCATGGCCCTAAAGCCTATGGCATGTTGTTTGGCGAGTTTAGACTTAAGAAACACCGCTGTATTGTAATTTCAGTACCTAAATAAAATTAAAAAAAAAAAAAAAAAAATGACCCTAATGCCTATATCATGGCCGTAATAATCCTATGCCATGGCATTAAAGCCTATATCATGGCCTTAAAGCCAATAATTGGCTAAAGTTTTCTGTTCATAGAAGGATATGACAGGTCCAGCCGATACCTTGAGCATAACCAGGGATGCCGCTTCCGCATCACAATGTAGAAGCAGTCCACGCGAGCTTCGGCAAACATCCCTGATGCGCTGCAGTATCGAGGCAACCTTATCAGCACCCTGAATGCGTTATTGTATTGAATGCGAAGGGCGCTGTATGATTTCTGAGTAGGTCTAGCAGCGGCCACCGAGGTGTTGCCGTCCGTGCCCTGGTCTATCATAGTCACATCATACAGTCCGACGAGAGCCCGAGCTACTGAGTTCGCGAACTTCGTAAGCAGCTCGGGGCTTCGTCGGAGTGGTTCTATCGTCTACCACAATTTACCCGATACTATGAAGACGATCTCTTTTGACGAATTTAAGGAGGATTGTTTTCTTTTTTCAAAATCCTTAATAAACTCTCTGCTCTGACTAACTTCATACCTACTGTCAATGAAAAAAACAATGTCAAAAAATTTGGTGTAAAATTAAAAATTCTCTGTAAATATTTCTGTATATAAAATGTAGATATCGAGACAAAAAAATTGTAAAACAATGGCGTAAGTATCTTCCGTATTATTTTCACGATATAATGTTTAGGTACTCAGAAGAGAAGGAAGGGAAGCGTCATCTGTCACCTCGATAACGAAGACGCGTGAATGCTCGAGAATTCGCACAATGCTTCGTTCCTGCCTCCTTAGTGTAGTGGTTACAACCGCTACTGCTAAGCATGAGGTCCTACGTTTCATTCACAGGTCGGGCAAAATGTTAATGGGTTTTTCCTTCAGGAATTTCTCAGTAGAAGCCCGGAGTCTGGATTTATGCCCCGTAGGTGGCAATAGGCTCGCCCCCCTATTACATTTGGACTTAAGCTCCATTTACACGGCGCCAGTTTATTGCCTGTGGAATACCATAAAATTGAAAGGCAAATATCTGGCACCGTCTAAACAACACGTACAATATTGTTGCACGATACGGGCAACTTTGAAAACTAGTATAAGCTTGTACAAGAAAATCGCACAGTACATACAATAATTGCTCGTACAATAAAATCGCATTCAATTCTGGCATGATCTGACATTCGTGCTGTCATTGAAATATGAGTGCGGTGAGTGAGGGTGTGGTAATCGTTGTTGCTATTTTGAGGCAAGAAATCAAATCAAGAACAACTTGAAAAATATCTTGAGAAGCGTTCATTAAAATTTAATGAAATATCATGTCTAGGCAAAACTTGTATGCAATAATCGCCTGTCAATTTTATTGCCTGGTGTAAGTCGCATGCGATTTTATTGAATGGCAAAACTTGCATTCAATTATTGCACATGACATTTTATGGAATCGCACGCGTCTAAACACTTCATGCAGTTCTTGAATGTCAAAAAACTTGAACGTGCTTTATGGCATGCAATTATTGCTCTTGAATGTTCCAGAAACTTGCCCCGTGTAAACGGCGCTTTAATGATAACTGGCAATATGTGGGTGTACATTGCACTGCGGTTACATACACTTCTGCCTAACCCTTCGGGGATTCAGGCGAGGTGTTATGTTATGTTCGCACAATGCACATGCACAATACAGTGGTACCTATCCAACTGATAAGGCGCGTCGTGAATCTTCGTTCACACAGAAAAGAAATTATGGCTCCGAAGATTAACGAAAGAATGCTTAAGAGGAAATGTGGGTGTTCTTTTCTCTTTACAATAAGATACAAACGCTCTCGCCTGTTTTCTTTCTGGTTAATGACCATAAAGCAATGATTTTTTACAGAAATATAAATAACAGTTACTTGTATGCCCCTATGTTTTCCTTTTTGATGATATATTATTTTTATAAGAACTAGAACCCTCTAAAAATGCTCAAAATTGCCTATTCAGACCGCTGTCAACAGACGCCTAGTTTACCAATTTGACAACTATTAACGAAAAAAGAAAAACATAGGGGCATAGTATATATCCTTCTTATTCAGTTTATGAAATATCTTTTAAATTGGTCCAATATTGGAGGAAGAAATAGGCGAGAGCCAAACCTCGAAATGTGACTTTTTACATAGGCTATTTAGTCGGATCTGCAGTTGTCCTTATCGCACGAATTCGAGGGCGGAGCGCTCGCAGAGCGACAGCAATACCTTCTTAAAATACCTAATTTTCAAAAGTCTGGCCACCCGCCTTTCCTCTTAAACTTACAATCAACCTACTATAAGGTTTATGAGCTATGGAACGGGCTATACTTGGAATCACTCTAAGGGATCGAAAAGTGGCCGCCGGGGTCGCGGGTTGTTCGAAAGAGATACCGTGGCCCTGGCATAGGCAACTGAAGGAACACGTGTAGGTTTTAGTCAGTAAAAGTCTGGCACCCTTCCGTTCCACCCAGAGCGGGAGAAGTCATTTGATGATATCCCACCCACAAAAAAAAAAAGGGATCGAAAAGTGGTCGACATACATAACTCACAGAATAAGCAGGCTGAAGAGGCAATGGGCCAGCCATAACCGTAGAACCGATGACTGCGAATCTGCAAACGTAAGGTAGGACAACCTTAGGACAGGTGCGGTGCCACGAATACTCGTACTTCATTCTTCACATCTTCGCTGGTAGCAACTGGATGAGAGTTGCCGAGAATCTAGCTGAATAACGTGCAATTGGAGAGGCCTATGTCCATCAGTGGACTGGCTGGTGATGAAATAATAATAATTATGGTATAACTTGTAGTTGCGAGTTATGTGAGCACTGTCAGAGCCCTCTGTCCAGAGATGATAAGATCACGATACGCGAGGGCTTCAGCTACCACAAAAAATGTCACAAGTGCTGTGAGTATACTTTTTCGTTTTGCTATAGACTCGACGAAAGTAATGAGAAGTATTATCCAAAAGTGGAACAGTGGAATCTATAGATAGTCTACCATCGTATGGGTTTTTGATTAACTGCTTCGAAAAACCCTATCGAAAACCATTGAAAGGGGTAACCAAAATGGTCCCTGGGTCAGCGACACGTCACGACGCCCTGTGCAGCCTTTTACCAACTTTGTTGGGGTCGGCTTCCAGTCTAACTGGATGCAGCTGAATACCAGTATTTTATATGGAGTGACTGTCTATCTGACCTCCCCAACCCAGTTACTGGGTAATACGACACCCCTTGGTAAGACTGGTTGTCAGACTTTCGGGCTTCTGACGACCGTAACGACTGTCAAAGATCCATTAATAACAGCCGGGACCGTGCTTTCCGAGGCACGGATAGGTCTTGCTATGTACAGATGCTCACCTATCCGAGGACCTGATCGATCTACCCGTGCGACTGTTATAACTTAGTCACAAGCCCCTCAATAACACATTAATTAATTAACCTAACACGTTCATCAATCTGTATTTAGGATGTTTCATCTTTATAAGTCCCCACTTTGTTCAACAATAATTGTTTGATGCTACACTCGAGGACAAACTGTCCACTTTAGGTAGGTTCAACTTTAAAAAAGAGGTCGAATCTGACTCGGCTGGGCAGCGTTCGGGAAGCTACGCAATATCTTCTCGTCTCACATACCGCAGAGTCTCAAGACGAAAGTGTTTGACCAGTGCGTGTTGCCAGAGATGACTTATGGCACAGAAACGTGGTCGCTCATAAAGGACCTTATTAGAAGGGTAAAAGTCACCCAAAGGGCAATGGAGAGGGCTATGCTTCGAGTTTCCCTACGTTATCGAATCAGAAATGTAGAGGTCGACAGGAGAACCACGGTAACCGATATAGACCGAAGAATTGCCAAACTTAAGTGGCAGTGGGCAGGGCATATTGCTTGATGACTAATGGGAGTGGCCGAAAGGTTCTGGAGTAGCGACCGTGTACCGTGTTGTGCTCATTGAAATATAAAAAATAAACTTTACCACTTTGCCTCAATAATCCTGTCTCCTGTTTTTAGATGTCTGCAGCGAAACCAACCTCTTGAACGCAGAGGTGTTCAAGGGGGTGTTATTTTGCTCCAGCTGTGCTCAAAGGATATTCCAGGGATGCTCCACAGCTCGCAGGACCAAGAACATGAACACCGGCAGGGGTAGGAGGACCAGGTCCAGGTCGCACAGGTACCTACATTATTATCATTCAGCTGACTGGCCGTATTTTTTTATTGCATTGACGTAGAAGCTTGATTTTTTTGAGTTCCAAGGGAACATAGGACTACGTATTTGATACAAACTTTTGGCCGCGGCTTCGCCCGCGTGGATGTCAGAAAATATCCCACAGGAACATACTACCGGTAAATACTTCCTTATTCCTTGTCTACATTATAAATGATACCTCTGTGCAAAATATAAAGGAGCTCGTGGCTAAGTAATAACAGCCGCACGGGTCGATCCGTCAGGTTAAGCTACGCTTGCCGGGGTTGGTCAGTGGATGGGTGACCATCTTTACATACCGAGATTCCTACGTGCCTCGGAAAGCACGTTAAGCCGTTGGTCCCGGCTGTTATTCGTGGATCTTTGACAGTCGTTACGGGTCGTCAGAAGCCCGAAAGTCTGACAACCAGTCTTACCAAGGGGTATCGTATTACCCAGTATAAACTGGGTTGTGGAGGTCAGATAGGCAGTCGCTCCATGTAAAATACTGGTATTCAGCTGCATCCGGTTAGACTGGAAGCCGACCCCAACATAGTTGGGAAAAGGCTAGGCAGATTGACCTCTGTGCAAAATTTCAGCTTTCTAGGTCCAAGGGTTTGGGCTGGGCGTTGATGAGTCAGTCAAGACTTCTCTTTTTAACCCCCGACGCAAAAAGAGGGGCGTTATAAGTTTGACCGCTATGTGTGTGTGTGTGTGTGTGTGTGTGAGTCTGTGTGTCTGTCTGTGGCACCATAGCGCTTAAACGGGTGGACTGATTTGGATGCGGTTTTTTTTATTTGAAAGCAGGTTTTCCAGCGATGGTTCTTAGACATGTTTTATCAAAATCGGTTTAGCCGTTTCAAAGTTATCCACTCTTTTGTTAGCTGCGGTAGGGATCTTAGACGCGTAATGGGTATTTACTTTACTTTCAAACCTTAGTGTGACCTAAAATTTGAAACATCCATGTATGCTATCTATCTATGCAAGATTATGGAATTCTTGGTCTGATGCTGCAGCCAGGATATCCAGCACTAGCGTGCTGGATACACTCTTGAAAAAATAATAGCAGAAATGTCGTCTTTGGATTCATTTACATCAGTATTTGATTCTATATACAATGTAATGGTGGCAACAGGATGAGCTGATGCTGCAGCCAGGATGTCCAGCACACTAGAACACTCTTGAAAAAGTAATAGCAGATATGTCGTGTTTGGATTCATTTACATCAGTATTTGATTCTACATACAATGCAATGGTGGCAACACGATGAGCTGATGCTGCAGCCAGGATGTCCAGCACACTAGAACACTCTTGAAAAAGTAATAGCAGATATGTCGTGTTTGGATTCATTTACATCAGTATTTGATTCTACATACAATGCAATGGTGGCAACACGATGAGCTGATGCTGCAGCCAGGATGTCCAGCACACTAGCAAACTCATGATAAAGTAATAGCAGATATGTCGTGTTTGGATTCGTTTTGATCAGTATTTTATTCTACATACAATGCAATGGTGGCTACACGATGAGCTGATGTTGCAGTCAGGATATCCAGCACACTAGTACACTCTTGAAAAATGAAATAGCAGATAGTAGTGTTTGTATTCGTTTTTTTTTATCAGTATTTAATTCTATTAGCAGTACGATGGTGGCATCATTATAGGTTAATGTTATGTGCAGAGAAACTTAACATTCTGCAGTTATAAAAATGCATTTCTATGTTGTTAAATTGTTTAAAAAGTTTTAAAATGTTAAAATAAAAATTAAATTAAAAATTTAAAAAACCCCCAACGCAAAAAAGAAAAGGGAATATTTAAAAAGTCAAAAATAATACCTATCGTTGAGCCATTAAATTCGATTGAGTAATACCTATATATATTTTAATTACAGAAATTGATGGATGGCACGATAAGGTTTGCTCATTGAATTGGCGCTATAATGTCACGGCGGGGTACCGCATAAGTAAGTCAGACCCTTCACTTGATTGACTATGTACATATGCGGTACCCCGCCGCGAAATTATAGCGCCAATTCAATGAGCAAACCTTATCGTGCCATCCATCAATTTCTGTAATTAAAATATATATAGGTATTACTCTTATTAAAACCGAGCATAAGGAAGGGATTCGCTTAAATAGATAATTTTGTCGAATCAATTCAATCTATTGAGAGTTTAAACTCCGTTTAAGAATTCTTCAGAAACTGGGCATTAGTCTGTTTGTACAAATGAGTTATTTCAATGTAAGCGCATGACGTAAAGATTATGTGTAGTAAATAGGGTAAAGAAAGATTAATCCCACCAAAAACATTTTCATGTAAAATGTTGCCAAGACGAGACCACATATAGCTCGCACTGACAAAAAGCTATCAGATCTCATGTAGAGCCAAGTTTCTAACTCTACACGCCCTAACTCTCCAAGCCCTAACTTCACAAACTCTACACCTTAGTCAATATATGAGGCTTGGCCGTTTTGTTACTACAAGAACTATTGTATAACAGAAAAAATTAAATTTAAAATTTAAAAAACCCCCAACGCAAAAAAGAAAAGGGAAAATTTAAAAAGTCAAAAATAATACCTGTCGTTGAGCTATCAAATTCGATTGAGTAATACCTATATATATTTTCATTACAGAAATTGATGGATGGCACGATAAGGTTTGCTCATTGAATTGGCGCTATAATTTCGCGGCGGGGTACCGCATATGTACATAGTCAATCAAGTGAAGGGTCTGACTTACTTATGCGGCCCGCCGCGACATTATAGCGCCATTTCAATGAGCAAACCTTATCGTGCCATCCATCAATTTCTGTAATGAAAATATATATAGGTATTACTCAATCGAATTTGATGGCTCAACGATAGGTATTATTTTTGACTTTTTAAATGTTCCCTTTTCTTTTTTGCGTTGGGGGTTTTTTAAATTTTAAATTTAATTTTTATTTTAACATTTTTAAACTTTTTAAACAATTTAACAATACAGAAATGCATTTTTATTACTGCAGAATGTTAAGTTTCTCTGCACATAACATTAACTTATAATGATGCCACCATCGTACTGCAAATAGAATTAAATACTGATAAAAAACGAATACAAACACTACTATCTGCTATTTTTTTTTAAAGAGTGTACTAGTGTGCTGGATATCCTGACTGCAGCATCAGCTCATCGTGTAGCCACCATTGCATTGTATGTAGAATCAAATACTGATCAAAACGAATCCAAACACGACATATCTGCTATATTATTTTACCAAGAGTATTCTAGTGTGCTGGATATCCTGGCTGCAGCATCAGCTCATCGTGTTGCCACCATTGCATTGTATGTAGAATAAAATTCTGATCAAAACGAATCCAAACATGACATATCTGCTATTACTTTTTCAAGAGTGTTCTAGTGTGCTGGACATCCTGGCTGCAGCATCAGTTCATCGTGTTGCCACCATTGCATTGTATGTAGAATCAAATACTGATGTAAATGAATCCAAACACGACATATCTGCTATTACTTTTTCAAGAGTGTTCTAGTGTGCTGGACATCCTGGCTGCAGCATCAGCTCATCCTGTTGCCACCATTGCATTGTATATAGAATCAAATACTGATGTAAATGAATCCAAACACGACATTTCTGCTATTAATTTTTCAAGAGTGTATCCAGCACACTAGTGCTGGATATCCTGGCTGCAGCATCAGACCAAGAATTCCATAACCTTGCATAGATAGATAGCATACATGGATGTTTAAAATTTTAGGTCACACTAAGGTTTGAAAGTAAAGTAAATACCCATTACGCGTCTAAGATCCCTACCGCAGCTAACAAAAGAGCGGATAACTTTGAAACGGCTGAACCGATTTTGATAAAACATGTCTAAGAACCATCGCTGGAAAACCTGCTTTCAAATAAAAAAAACCGCATCCAAATCAGTCCACCCGTTTAAGCGCTACGGCGCCACAGACAGACACACAGACACACACACACACACACACACACACACACACACACACACACACACACACACACACATAGCGGTCAAACTTATAACACCCCTCTTTTTGCGTCGGGGGTTGACGTAGAAGCTTGATTTTTTTGAGTTCCAAGGGAACATAGGACTACGTATTTGATACTAACTTTTGGCCGCGGCTTCGACCGCGTGGATGTCAGAAAATATCCCACAGGAACATACTACCGGTAAATACTTCCTTATTCCTTGTCTACATTATAAATGATACCTCAGTGCAAAATTTCAGCTTTCTAGGTCCAAGGGTTTGGGCTGGGCGTTGATGAGTCAGTCAAGACTTCTCTTTTTATTGTTAAAGATTAATTTCAACTTGATACCTCCACAATTTACCAGCAGATTGTGCAGCAGATCTACCAGCAGATTCTGCAGCAGATCTGCCAGCAGATTCTGCAGCAGATCTACCAGCAGATTCTGCACCAGATTTACCAGCAGATTCATCAGCAGATCTACCAGCAGATCTACCAGCATATTCTGCAGCAGATCTACCAGCAGATTCTGCAGCAGATCTAACAGCAGATTGTGCAGTAGATTTACCAGCAGATTCTGCAGCAGATCTACTAGCAGATTCTGCAGCAGATTTACCAGCAGATTGCGCAGCAGATTTACAAGCAGAATTACCAGCAGATTGTGCATCAGATCTACCAGCAGATTCTGCAGCAGATCTACCAGCAGATCTAACAGCAGATTGTGCAGTAGATTTACCAGCAGATTCTGCAGCAGATCTACTAGCAGATTCTGCAGCAGATTTACCAGCAGATTGCGCAGCAGATTTACAAGCAGAATTACCAGCAGATTCTGCAGCAGATCTACCAGCAGATTCTGCACCAGATTTACCAGCAGATTCATCAGCAGATTTACCAGCAGAATTACCAGCAGATTGTGCAGTCGATCTATCAGCAGATTGTGCAACAGATCTACCAGCAGATTGTGCAGCAGATTTACCAGCAGATTCTGCAGCAGATCTGCCAGCAGATTCTGCAGCAGATCTGCCAGCAGATTCTGCAGCAGATTTACCAGCAGATTCATCAGCAGATCTACCAGCAGATTCTGCAGCAGATCTACCAGCAGATTCTGCAGCAGATCTACCAGCAGATTCTGCAGCAGATTGTGCAGTAGATCTACCAGCAGATTCTGCAGCAGATCTACCAGCAGATTCTTCAGCAGATCTACCAGCAGATTCTGCAGCAGATTTACCAGCAGATTGTGCAGCAGATCTACCAGCACATTGTGCAGCAGATTCTGCAGCAGATCTATCAGCTGATTGTGCAGCAGAATTGCCTGCAGATTCTGCAGCAGATCTAACTTTAAGGAAGTTTAAGCCCAGATTTTAATTCTATTCCATAAATTATTTACCAGACGCGAGAGAGAAAGAGTAAGAGGCCATGACAGGAAAATTGACAGGAGCCGAGACTGCGTCATAGAACTTGCCAGACTGGTAGGATCCAACACAGACTCCGATGAACAGCAGGAACAGAAGCAGAAGAAACCCAGGTGAGGAACTTTTTAACCGACTTCAAACGAAGAGGTTCTGTATTCGACCCGTATGTAAGTATGTATGTTTGTATGTCCGCGATTTTCTCAAAAACTATAAACCAATTTTGATGATTCTTTCACTATCGTTATCTACATTCTTTCAGGAAGGTTTTAGTACTTACAGGGTGTTAATGTAGTTGCGTACCATAGCTTAGGGGTAGGTATGTTCAGTATCGATGAAGGAACCCGGGAAAAATAAAAATAAAATAAACAAAAATAAAAACATAAAAAATATTTCAAGATCAACCTAATTTAGTACCTATGGTACCTACTAACTTAAACTGTATTCAATGCAAATAAACAAACAACGGTCCAGTTTTGGTGGTCAAATGTCAAAATTTGAGGTTTTTTGGATTTTTCTCGTAAACGTTAAGTTATATCAAAAGACGGACTCGCACACAAAGGGTTCCGTACCATATTATATGTTTAACAATCGAAAAGATAACTTTGTTGTTTTCATAATTATTGTTTATTATTAATTAAAACGGTAACACCAATTACATTAATTAACATAGACAAACATACACAAAGAAATAAAAGTACTAACATATAATACAGGACACCCTAGCATACTTTCTCTCACAAAACATCAGACATACACGCATAATACTACTCCATTCAGTGGTGGTCAGGAGGGCGTTAAGCATCCTTAAAGTACGACACACCGGGGACTCAGCTCTGGCGACAGTTTTAGACAACGGCGGCGCAAACAGATTGCGTCGATGGCTTTGGCGATGTCCGATGTATTTGTCGGGAACAAATAGCCGACAGAAAAGATCATGGAGTTCGGGACTGTCAATGCGTCCTCTAAGAGTTTTACAGGCGACTGTGAGCTGTAAAAAGCCTCGTCTAACCTCCAATGAGTTAAAGCCCAAAACTCCTAGGAAGTAATTAGTAGGGTACATAAAAGGAAAGAAGTGATACATTTTTTTATACAGAAATCTCAAAAAAGTAAAATGATACTGTGAATTACAAGGTTTTTTTTTTGTAGTTGCAGAAAATCGCCCATATTTAAAAAAAAAACCTTATGAATCTCCGTTTTTAGTACTTCTTGATTAATTACAGTATAAGGTACATTATATAATAGAGCTCGTACAAAAATGGTATAAATTGACAACTTTGACGGCCCCCTATTTCTTAATTTTAGAAGATAAAAAAAAATACTTCTTTGTACTCTACTCGACGAGTTCTACATAATAACACCCCACACACAGGTTTTTTTTTTTTTCAAAATGAAAACTTTTTTGGAGGGGGTATGTAATAAAGTTAAAATTAAAGGGGGCGGCCTTTAATTTTAACATTACTTTATTTTTATTATTTGTTGTTATAGTCGTAAAAGAAATACACAATCTGTGAAAATTTCAACTCTCTACCTATTAAGGTTCATGAGATAATAGCCCTGTGACAGATGGACGGACGGACGGACGGACAGCGGAGGCTTAGTAAGTTTGTACGCACAATATTGAGAGACTAGCTAGACTGCCCACGGCTTCGCCTGCGTGGATGTCTGATTTCATGGGTTTTAATTTTCTTATTATTGTTTATTTTTCATCAAAACTATAATTTATACTGAGTTTCAAGTTAATCGGACTGCGCTTTAAAATTCTTCCATACAAACTTTAACATCCCTAAACCCCCTTGAAGGGTACTTTTGAAAAACTAATAATGACAAACTTTATTACTTACATAAGCAAGTATTTGTGCTAAGTTTCAAGTTCATAAACCAAATTAATAAGATTTTTCATATAAACTGTATCCGGGGTAGAATTTCAAAAATCGTCTGGGATGTTTCCATAACTTGTGTCAGACATTATATTAGATGAATATTCGTGCTAAGTTTCAAGTCTAATAACTCAAGAGATAAGAACTTTCATGCCCTATTTTATTCCCTTAAGGATGGAATTTTCAAAAATTCTTCCTTAATGCATGTTTACACTATATAAGGTATCTATGTGAAAAAATTCATGTCTCCAGGTCCATAGGTCCAGTAGTTTGGACTGTGCGTTGATTATTATCAGTCAATGAGTCAGTCAGGACTTTGAATTTTAGAGACCATAAACTTCTGATAGGTGTTCCTGTAATCTATAGGTAAAGAACTATTTTCGGAATTTTTTACAATACAGTTTGCAAAACTTTTTTTTTAATTGTACGTATTTTGCCCCCAAAAGCGACCCCCATATTAAAAATTCATTTATTTACGTTACATGTCCGTGTTTGGGTTACCAAAATACATATGTGTACCAAGTTTCAACTTAATCGGTTCATTAGATTCGGAGCAAATTGGCTGTGACAGACGGACAGACGGACAGACAGACAAACACACACGAGTGATCCTATAAGGGTTCCGTTTTTTCCTTTTGAGGTACGGAACCCTAAAAATAGGTGAGACAAAATTGAAGATCATAAAAGAAGGTCTTGAAAAACTGTCTCAATACTTTTTTTCTAAGAATCACCATTTCTGAGATATCGCGATTCTAAAAGTTGAAGGAAGCACGTTGTACATGATATGCACACATTTCCACAACACCTGGAGGAAGTGTACTTTGGCGCGTTTTTTTAAAAGTGGGTTCCTCGGTAGGTCTACTCCACGAACTGTTATGACGGAATTTTCAGGGACAATAATCTTTTAACTGCATTATGATTATTGATATTGATTACTGACTTTAACTGTAGTTCTGATTTCTTTTGATACTTCAATATGATTCATATTATTTAAAGTGGACTTCAATAGTCATGTCTTCTTTGATTTCTTCTTCTTCTTCTTCTTCCTCTTTTTCTTGCTGGATGTTCATAAATTGTTCAAATTAAGATGAACCAGCTGTCCCTTCATCGAAATCACATGAATATTCATCTGTTGTATTCAATTGGACATTTGGCCTTGGCAATTAGTAGCTCACTGGAGAACACAGTAACACTATTCTTCTACAGCCATATTTCGTTTTTTTAAATTGCAAAAAATAGTGTTGAGGAGTTTTTCCGGAGCAGGTGGAAGTAAAGTTTTAATCGGTTCCAAAGTATTATCTGATAATTCCTAACAGTCTTCTGGGTTCAGTTGATTGCCTAGCCATGTCCGAACTTCATAGTATACTCGATACAAGTCTTGATTCCGGGAGATTAGCAGAAGCCGATGTTGGAGGAAGACAAGATAGTTGTACTTGTTTCTTGTTTCGTGTTTACAAAAGTTAAATATCTATATTTATTTATAAAAATAAATATTTTTTGGAACTCCGTAAATATAAATATTTAACTTTTGTAAAAAAGACACAAAACAAGAAACAAGTACAACTATCTTGTCTTCCTCCAACATCGGCTTCTGCTAATCAACACTTGTATCGAGTATACTATCAGGTTCAGACATAGCTAGGCAATCAACTGAATCTGAATCTAGAAGACTGGGGTTAGAAATTAACAGATAATACTTTGGAACCGATTCAAACTTTACTCCCACCTACTCCGGAAAAACTCCTAATCACTATTTTTTGCAATTGCAAAAAAGGTTGTAGTGCGAAATGTGACTGTAGAAGTATAGGGTTACTGTGTTCTCCAGCATGTAGGTACTAATTACCAAGGCCAGTCTTGCTCAAATGTCCAATTGAATACAACAGACGAAGATTCATGTGATTTCGATGAAGAGGCAGCAGATTCATCTTCATTTGAACAATTTATGACCATCCAGCAAGAAGAAGAGGAAAAATAAGAAAAAGAAATCGAAGAAGACATAACCCTTGAAGTCGACTTTGAAGAATATGAATCAGATTGAAATATCAAAAGAAATCAGAACTACAGTTAAAGACAGTAAATAATATCAATATAAATAATCATAATGCAGTTAAAAGATTATTGTCCCTGAAAATTCCGTCGTAACAGTTCGTGGAGTACACCGAGGAAACCACTTTTAAAAAAACACGCCTAAGTACACTACCTCCGGGTGATGTGGAAATGTGTGCATATCATGAACAACGTGACTCCTTCAACTTTTAGAATCGCGATATCTCAGAAATGGTGATTCTTAGAACAAAAATTTAGAGACAATTTTTGAAGACAATTTTATGATCTTCAATTTTGTCTTACCTGTTTTTTTGATATAACTTACCATTTACGAGAAAAATCCAAAAAATCCTCAAATTTTGACATTTGACCTCCCAATAACTTTTTTAGCACACATGGGATCGATGATGACTTTTGACACTTTATTTCAAATGTTATAGAATAGAATAGAATAGAATAATTCATTTGTTAAACATAGGTAATACATAAAAAGATCTTAAATAATTAATTAGTGCGCTATACCCAAGGTCTCCACCAAAATTTAGCTCGGAATTTTTGTTAATTGACCACTACTTTTATGTCTATTTTGATCGGACTACAATCAAATCTTTCCTCTTTATAATATTAGTATCGACTAGCGGACCCGATAGACGTTGTCCTGTCTGAAAGATCCTAGAACCTGACTGCAGCGCCACCTACCGGGTCCAATTGTGTTTTCAAACCATTCAGGAACACATTGAAATATACACACAAAATTTCATCTAAATCGTTCCAGCTCTTTAGGAGGAGTTCGGTGACAAACACACGTACAGAAGAATTATATTATATTAAGATATGTCGCAGCCGAACAGCTTAGTTAGGCTTTCAGTTAACAGCCTAGCTTTAACTAAACGGCACCGTTCGACTAGCGGCCTGGACCCCAAGCCAGCTATTTTTTACATTCTAACACGATCCCATTGTCACTGCATTGTAATTTTGCTAAAAGTTCGTAATCTGCTGAACTCATAATTTCATACAATGGAGTGTCAGTGGTTGACCATTGGAAAGTCATAATGACGCCATTATGATGCCTTTATATTAGTATATTACCAAACTTGTCAAAATCAACAATTATGAAATCAATGATAGACCATTCTGACACTATTGTAATAGCAGACTTGAGGCCCAAAATGATATTCAATTATATTCAATTACTAGCTCCTGTACGCGACTTCTTCCACGTAAATTTTCTTGTTACCCCGACCCACCCCGTCGAATCGCATTGCACGCCCGTTTTATTACTTCGTTTAGCGCTTTTATTTTCTCGGCTCCTAAGGGTTACAGCGTGATGTTAAATAGCCTATAACCTTCCTCAAGAATTGAACTATCAAATGCAAAAAGAATTTTTCAAATCCGACTGGCAGTTCCAGAGATTAACCCCTACATACAAACATACAAACAAATTTGACCTCTTTCTAATTATTAGTATAGATTTCTAATAGATGTGTTTTATTTTTCAGCCAATTGGCGACATCCGATCATGCATTGCAAGTCGAAACAAATAATCGTGTCGAAGTAAGTCTAGACACAGTAGTTTGTTGATGTTATTTTGTTTATAGAGGCTGTTGTAATCATATAAATTGTTGTTTTAAATTGCACTTATACATTTGTAAGTACACAGAGTTAAATGGCACATCGATTAAGCTCCATTTTTATCACGGTGCAAGTTTCTGGAACGTTCACGAGTAATAATCGCATGCCATAAAGCACATTCAATTTTATTGCCATTCAAGAATTGCATGAAAGTGTTTACACGCGCGCGATTCCATAAAATTTACTTTGAAATATCTAAGTAAAAAGCGACTTCAAAAACCTAAAACGAATAAAATAGCTTTCATAAAAAACTTAAAAACTTAACTTGCAATTTTAGTGTATGTGTTAACCATAACAGTTTTGAACGGCAACTAACTAGCCCGTAACGTGCGACATTATTATACGTGTTGTTTAGACGGTGCCAGATATTTGCCCTTCAATTTTATGGTATGCCACAGGCAATAAACTTGCGCCATGTAAATGGAGCTTTAGGACGTCGCCTTTGCCACTCATACATACCGTGTGACAGACGACAGTGTCATTCAAAAACTCATTGTGTTAAGGCGAAAGCGCCAGGGTAAACCGCGAAATTCAAATTTTCTTACGTTTCTTGCAATTTGCGGGTTGTTTATTGAGCTCAATATGATTCGCGACCGTAACAAATCCGTATTTGTATTTATAAATCATTAAAATCATCAATACAACTCTAATATTTCATATTGCCCCTACTGATTGATTTCATGAAATAGAGAAGCTCGTGGCTAAGTAATAACAGCCGCACGGGTCGATCCATTATGTTAAGCTACGCTTGCCGGGGTTGCTCCGTGGATGGGTGACCATCTTTTCATACCGAGACTCCTCCGTGCCTCGGAAAGCACGTTAAGCCGTTGGTGCGGGCTGTCATTCGTGGATCTTTGACAGTCGTTACGGGTCGCACAAAGGCGACAATTAGAATATTCCTGGCCAATAATCGAAAGAATAAAATATGTCTAACACGAAAAAAAATACCTGGAATACAAAGACAACAAGATTATCTACTCAAACAATAGAAAAAAAATTTAGTCAGTCGGAACTTGAGTGATTGAGGAACAGAGCTTTTCATTGTTTTTATGCATATATAAAAATAATATTTTGCAGCTTCGTAAAATCGCGGTATTAATTTGGTGTCGTTTGTTTTATGATGGAATATATTCCTGGGGGTATTTACTTGTTAATTTATATTGTAACATAGGGATATTATATGATATACACTTGTTTTTAGCATCGTTTTACAAAAGAGAGAAATAACAAAATATTTTTTATGTTCGAATTCACATTGTCATAAAGCACAATATTCAACAGTATTCAATGTAGTAAAACATTTTATTGGATAGGAAATGTTATGGGCTAGCATTTAGTATATTTATTGTATCCGACTTCGTCCGACTTTCTAACAACTTTATCGTTTTACTCATTGTAAGTAAAGTAATCGAAAATATGTATCCACGCAAAACTGTCATAGTAACGACTTTTTGAAATTGATACAAGGTTTATCTATTAGGTAAGTACATAATTATTACAGGATAACTGTTTCATGATTCTGATGTCAAAAACCGGCCAAGTGCGTGTCGGACCACGCAGAATGAGGGTTCCGTAGTTGAAAAGAATTTATCCCAAAGACAAACTTAACATTGTGTTGAAAAACATGTTCTCCCATACACATACACATATACGTTACGGACAATTGTCCAACTGCATATTTAAGTTTGTATTCGCAAAAAACTATTCATAAAAATAACATCACGCCTTGTGTCCCCGAAGGCTTGGGCAGAGGTGTACATATACACCCACATTTGGGCAGAAAAAAAAACTAAAAGCTATTTTTATGTGATAAAACTACAAATAATCAATTTTCGGACTTTTTCCTTTATTTGTGCTGTGAGACCTTGCTTCTTACCAAATTTCATGATTCTATGTCAGCGGGAAGTACCCTATAGGTTTTGATTTACTTGCGAGTATCAAAATATGTCGCATAAAGGGCCGTATTTTTTAATGCGTTGATTTATAAGCATCATTTTTTTAGAGCTCTAAGGGACCATAGACTTACGTATTTAATATTAATTTCAACCTGATACCTCCACGCGTTCCTGAGAAAAAGGGCCTTAACAAATGACATACTTAAAAGTATTTTTTATGTGATAAAATTATAAATTACCAATTTTCGGACTTTTTCCATTACTTGTGCTGTAAGAACTTGCTTCTTGCCAAATTTCATGGTTCTAGGTCAACGAGAAGTATCCTATAGGTTTTGATTTACTTGCGAGTATCGAAATATGTCGCATAAATGGCCGTATTTTTTATCGCGTTTATTTAGAAGCTTCATTTTTTTAGAGCTCAAAGGGACCATAGATTTACGTATTTGGTATTAATTTCAACTTGATACCTCTACGCGTTCCTGAGAAAAAGGGTCTTGACAGACAGACAGACGGACAGACAGACAGACAGACAGACAGACGGACAACGAAGTGATCCTATAAGGGTTCCGTTTTTCCTTTTGAGGTACGGAACCCTAAAAATGACAACTTAATGCGTTTTTACGGTTCCGTACCTCAAAAGGCAAAACGGAACCCTTATAGGATCACTTGTTTGTCCGTCTGTCTGTCTGTCTGTCTGTCAGTCTATCAAGACCGTTTTTCTCAGGAACGCGTAAAGGTGTCAAGCTGAAATTAATATCAAATACTTAGGTTTATGGTCCCTTGGAGTCCTAAAAAGATCAAACTTCTAAGTCAACGCAATAAAAAAATACGGCCATTTATGCGACATTTTTTGATACTCGCAAGTAATTCAAAACCTATAGGGTACTTACCGTCGTCCTAGAATCATGAAATTTGGCAAGAAGCAAGGTCTCCACAACACAAGTAAAGGAAAAAGTCCGAAAATTGTTAATTTGTTTATCTATCACATATAAAATATTTTCAAAGTTGTCATTCTATCAAGATCTTTTTCTCAGGAATGCGTAAAGGTATCAAGTTGAAATTAATATCAAATACGTAGGTCTATAGTCTCTTGAAGTACTAAAAAACTGAAGCTTCTAAGTCAACGCAATAAAAAAATACGGCCATTTTGCGACACATTTTGATACTCGCAACTGTCGCAAGTAAATGAAAACCTATAGTGTACTTCCCGTTGACCTAGAATAATGAAATTGGGCAAGAAGCAAGGTCTAACAGCACAAGTAAAGGAAAAAGTCCGAAAATTGTGAATTTGTAATTTTATAACATAATTTTTTTTTTTTTTATATCCAATGTTAAGTTTTTTTTTGGGATAAATTCTTTTCAACTACGGAACCCTTCATTGTGCGTGGTCCGACACGCACTTGCCCAGTTTTTTTTTATTCTAGGATCCAACATGGACGTAATATGTATTAGCCGAGCCACTCTCATGCATATTACAAGAAATGCAAAAACGTTAAGTCCAAATATGAAGACTTTATACACAAAGTTAAGGCACTACGCCAATATACTACGCACTACGTAAGAAGCGCGAAATAAGGACATTCGCTCGTATCGAGAGAATTTCTTGCGAAAATTTTCGAGGTTTTTAACGTTGAAAATATTTTCCGTAGAGTTTTAGCAACATCTGACCCTTTTATAACAGAAATTAGAAAACTTCCAAATAAAATAAATGATTTGAAATGTTAAGTTTTTTTTTGTCCTTAATAAAAGTACTTGTAAATAATGGTATTTGCATTTTATTCTTACATTTATGCTAGTTTGAGAGTAACATGTAAAGAAATTCACCAGTTTTAATTTTGGCCAGGATTTTTCAATATTTCGCTTGTGTGGGTCGTCAGAAACCCGTATTACCCAGTTACTGGATTGTGGAGGTCAGATAGGCAGTCGCTCCATGTAAAATACTGGTATTCAGCTGCATCCGGTTAGACTGGAAGCCGACCCCAACATAGTTGGGAAAAGGCTAGGCAGATTGATTGATTGATTGATTTCATGAAATCTTGACATTTGAGAAGTATACTAACTTATGGAGTTGTATTACCTACTGATTCTAATGATTAAAATTCTGTAAATGTAACATATTTATTACGGTCGTGAATCATACTTTAATCAACATACCTACACCCAGACACTGATCTTCAAATTGCAAAAAACCGTAAGAAAATTTAAATTTCGCGAGCTACCCTGACGCTTCCTCCTTAACGGCCGGATACTGTATTTTTCAGTTTTCCCAGCGGATTTTACTTTTTTTTTTTGTTTTTGTTTTTAGAACTGCTTTCATTTCCAGACAGTGGACCGCATGAAAAGGGATAGCTCAGGTAATTTTTAGGGTAGATCTAGATACATTCATATTTTTTGTACTTCACTAAAAATATTTGTGAATTTTATTTTCAACATTTTCATTAATTTGCTAGTCATAATGTAGATTCTAGATTATACTTACGTAACTTTTTTAACAGGATCTGAAAGGGGGTTCTAAAAATTCGCAGTGGGGCTACTAGGGCTAGGGCATGTGCTATCATATTATGAAAGAGCGCTGTTTGCACATTCTCAAACATTTTTTTTTTCGTTTTTTTCAGACCGCATAGTTTTTGGACTTTTGATGAAAAATTTTTAAAAAAATACCGTGTTCAAAGTTTGCATAGACAAAAATCTGAAATTATTCTATATGATAGAAGTTTATGTAAATAATACAGGAAAACTATAACGATGTCTCTAAATAGCACAAATCGGAACGGAACCCTCGCTGCGCGAGTCCGACTCGCTCTTGACCGGCTTTTTTTTTTATTTTAATATTTGTAGTTTTCTTAAGGTTCTGTACTTATTCCAGAAATGGGAACCACCACAGATGTGACGCAAGAGTTACTCAAAAGCATAAATAGCATTTTACCGGAATTGTGTGAAGAGAAAAACAAGTGAGTTTATTGGTTGCCTTTACATTTGACGTCATGTAGGTACACGTCGCTTTAAAGGTACAAGTCCGAGATGGGCTGCAGACTGCAACGGCAGTCGACACTGCGGCTAGCGGTTGCGGTTGACCGCAGTGCTGCCTGCGGTCGCGGTTGCTTCAATTCCAAGCGCGACGGCATGCGGCATGCCGCGGCTGCACAATGCATAGAGCCATGCCTCAGTCACTCCAGTACCTTCGAGCGAGACAGAATGTCGGACAACCCGTACCGATGTTTACTGTGAACTCGCTGCGGTTGCGCAGTGTTGCCACGGGCCGCAGTGTTGCCACGCTCGGAATCAATTTCATAGAGATTCATATAAACCAGTGGTGTCGCTTGCAGTTTGCGGTCTGCAGCCCATCTCGGAAAGGTACCATAAAACACAGATACCCCACGTCCTGACCAAAACCGAACGTAGCGCGAGCACGGAATAAATAATAGTATGGCGCGAGTATCTACACGATAAACACGAACGATCGCATCGATCGCGTAGATACTCATACTCGCGTAGAAAAAATTCATACTCGTATGAATTTTGACGTTCAAACGCGATTTGAGTGATCGCGCGACTATGTCTTATTCATGTAAAAGAGCGCGACGATCATGTACTCGCGCGACTATCTTGTACTTGCGCGTCGATCTTGTACTCGCGCGACGATCATGTAAAAGAGCGCGACGATCATATAAAATAGCGCGACGATCTTGTACTCGCGCGACGATCATGTAAAAGAGCGCGACGATCGTGTACTCGCGCGACGATCATGTAAAATAGCGCGACGATCTTGAAAACGGGAAGGCGCGAATCGCGCGACTTCCCGTTTTCCAAAAAAATGAGGGACAAATGATTGACAAGTGACAATGATATTCGCGCGACAAAACGGGTCAAATAAAATAGCTAGCGAGACTACATCAGACGTGATGGATAATCGATATCTAAACATGAAAAAAAAAAGGTTTTTTGTGGGGTCAACGACCACCTGTGGAGTTACGCTAGTAATTAGACCATTTAAGACTAAACTAGATCCAATGCCTGCTTATTATTACTTTCATCATCATCTGCCTAGCCGGGTCGGCTTCCAGTCTAATCGGTTGCAGCTGAATACCAGTACTTTACATGGAGTGACTGCCTCTCTGACCTCCACAACCCAGTAACTGGGTAATACGATACTTTTTGGTAAGACTGGTTGTCAGACTTTCGGGCTTCTGACTACTCGTAACTACCGTCAAAGATCCACGAATGACAGCACGGAGGAGTCTTGGTATGTAAAGATGGTCACCCATCCACTGATAATATTGCATAATATTTCTTGCAATAAGTAGGTACAGACCGCGAGGCCTAAGCTGAGCTTTGCATTTTTGTGAGTTATCACCAAAATGGTACGAGAGCGCGTGACTAAAATTTTTGTCTTATCGTTTTACGTTTTACAACGATGTGACATGGTTTTAGTCATGGCCTCTCGTAATAATAGAACAAAAGCCGATTGCCAAAAAGCAGTATAAACTGGTTTTAAACCAAGCAAAGAACGCGTCGCGCTCTATGCCGGACGTCACACCTACACTATCTATGTGCACTCACACAAATGAAAAGCTCAGCTTAGACCGCGCAGCCTGTATTGTGTTTGTTTTCAGGGTCAAACCCTGCACACCTCCAATAGTTCCACAACGAAGAAGACATTATAGAAAGAAGCAAATACGTGATTCCGTAAGTACTTTTATAGATACCTAAATCGGCTACAATATCAACCATTTTATATAAATAAAAAGTATATAAATAAAAAGAGAAGTCCTGACATCCACGCGGGCGAAGCCGCGCGGGAATTTCTAGTACATTATTTTTATTAACCAAAAAATTCTAGTCATATAAATAACTTATAAAAAAGACAAGACAAAGGGTTTATGATATCTGAAGTGTCAAAAAATTACAGCGGTCAGAATTCCGTCGAATTAAAAATCAAACTGTAATTTAATTTGACCCTTTAGATTACGATAGAGTAAAATTAAGGTTGGTTTTACAGAGAAACAAACAGAGCTGCAGTGATCTCAGAATAGCGGGTGAGTGATCATTTATTATGAACTGAAGTGCACTTAGAAATGGTTCGATAGAATGATACTCATGCCATAATAAAAACACACAAAACACAACATAACATGGGACCAGGGACATGGGTGTTTCATGGGACAAGAAATTGTACGCGGAGAAAAGTCGCGGGCAAAAGCTAGGGTTTAATAAGTGGAGCATAAGTTGGCGGAAATAAAATTTAATAAGTGGAGCATAAGTTGGCGGAAATAAAATTTAATAAGTGGAGCACAAGTTGGCGGAAATAAAATTTTCGAATAACAGTCTGTTTGTATAATGTGTTTTGGGATGTTATGTTTAGGGCTTCTTCAATGACTATCCTTTTATTTTCTTCTATTTTGTAGGCGTTTATTTTACTCAGATTTAACATGAATAAAAATTGAAAACGATGGTGAACCGACTACCATCTTTTTCGTTCTTGAGTGCTGAGTGTCAGCTGAATGTCAACCCGCCGAGCCTTGGTGGATCCGTGTACCGAATGTCCTGGAGTGTTCTTTGGCGATGACTAATCAGCGCTTCTTTTTGCGTCGCTCTCGCTCCCTCACAAGAGTAACTAGTGTTTCTTTCTCGCTCACGTTCCGCCGAGCATCCGTGTAGTCGACGCTAGAGGGTGCTGCGAGCTCCTGGCCAAAGGATGTAACACAGTCGTCTTTAACTTTTTGCTTTTCGGGTCTCATTTCAGAGCTCGGAATGTCAACAGAAATAGCCAATATGGCACTACGCAAGAACTCTGAAGTGCCAGTTACTATACGGTCTGAGTAAGTTCTTTTGACCGCTTATTTTCCTGTGTACCCTTGGTTGTACCCTTGATGGTACAGTGGAAGATCAATTTTAGCCGCTGTACCCTTGGCCATGAAACCCGATCAAATTAAATTTTCCTGTAGGTACCTATTTTAGAAGTGTTATTGAACGTCCATAGTATAACTGTCTCTTTGATTATTCTCAAAGAGAAATCATGTACCTAAGTACAGGGATTATTCTTCTTTATGTGTAATTGTCACTGTGAATTTTATTTTGATTTTAATAGTTAATCCGAAACAATTATAACATTTTTTCTGGATTTTATCATGGAAGCTACGGATTGCATTGACGATGATATTTGTTTTATTCCAAGGAATTGCGGCATTGTTGGTTGGCATGATGGTCGATAATTTAATGAAAAAACAATGTACACACGGCTACACATCAAGCTACACATTTCCAGTTTACACTGACTTCTCATTGTAAGGCAATACTACACAATGCGAGATCAACTTATACTGGAAATGTATAGCTTGATGTGTAGCCGTGCGCACAAAAATTTGTCTGAACTATGGCGGCGTGCAAATTACACTAAAATGAAATGTAAAGGAACACTCACTATCTACAAAAGTAAGTAGTAAGGTGTAATAAAGGAAGCCCTAGCCCAACCACTAAGTATAAAGATTGTAGTTTTTTCAGAAATATGTGTGGTAGGGTACAATGTTGTAAGTACAGTCAAGCTTTACGTGATCTTGACTGTAATTTTTTTTTCATAATTTTTTCAGAATGGCTAAAGAATTATTGCGAAATCACATTATGATGAGTGTAAGCGTAATTTAGAAGAAAATGAGACAGCAAAGATTATACATGAAGAACGCTTTCCGTATTATTCAACATTGTTTGTACTCTGCTCGGAATATAGAATTAGGAGTAAAAAAAAATGTAAGCCGAATACCTACTACCGATAGAAACAAGATGACCTATTTTGTCTCCAAACAATCTCATGCAGTCGGAGGCATCTTCTTAAATTTAACAATAACGACCATTGCTTGGTACAACATTGTACCTACCCATTACCTACCACACATATTTCTGAAAAAAATAAAATATTTCTTATAGGTACTTTGCCCTACCAGGGCTAGGGCTTCCTTAATTACACCTTACTACTTACAATGTTGAATTGTCGACCATCATGCCAACCAACAATGCCGCCATTCCTTGGAATAAAACAAATATCATAGTCAATGCAATCCGTAGCTTCCATGATAAAATCCAAAAAAAATGTTATAATTGTTTCGGATTAACTATTAAAATCAAAATAAAATTCACAGTGACAATTACACATAAAGAAGAATAATCCCTGTACTTAGGTACATGATTTCTCTTTGAGAATAATCAAAGAGACAGTTATACTATGGACGTTCAATAACACTTCTAAAATAGGTACCTACAGGAAAATTTAATTTGGTCGGGTTTCATGGCCAAGGGTACAGCGGCTAAAATTGATCGTCCACTGTACCATCAAGGGTACAACCAAGGGTACACAGGAAAACAAGCGCTTTTTACGGGGCACGAAACGCTGCGTCGGCTGCGACTAGTACCTACGCCTTGACGAATAATATTTGTGTCAGAATTTGGCGCAACAGCGCAAGCTAGCTGTCATAGGGCATTGTTAGAATTGTCACCGCCGTCATTTTCTTTAACGTCTCTAGCAGTGGCGGCCGCGAGGCAAGACCGCGGCGAAGCGTCTTCGTGCTCTGTGGTTATTTTCAAGTGTTTAAAATAGACTGTTCACACAATAAGTTATAAGAAATATTGTCCATAGAATTACTATTAGAGTCTTCATGCATAAATAATCATGTTACGGTATACAACATTATTATTATGTCAAAGAACTGCCATCAAAATAGTATTAATAGTGTACTTATTAAACGCTTGAAATTTACTAAATTTAAACTTTATTGAACAAGGTAACTTATTGAATAAACTTTGGCTTTTTTTTCTAGTTGCTACCACTAACAAGTCTGTCAAAATCACAGTGATCTTTAATTTTAAATTAAAGATCACTGTGATTCGTTACATTAAAGTTGCTATTCGGTTGCTGCTGTCACAGCTGTCAGAGGTAAAATTACTGTGTGAACGGTCGGGCCTCAAGTCTGCTATTACAATAGTGTCAGAATGGTCTATCATTGATTTCATAATTTTAAGCTTTCTGTGGATTTCAGCAGGTAAATAATGTTTGTAATGTAAATAATCGTACTTTAGACTTAGTATTGACTACGTTTTTGGCGAGTGAGATGGTGGTAGAACTGTCGGTTGAACCGTTGGTGGACATTGACGTTCAGCATCCTCCACTGGTAGCTACAGTGAAGTTTGGAGGTCGATTCAATGAGCTATTGCCGGTACACAAACCGAGTTCTGATTGCGAAGAGGAATCAGTATTAAATAGTCAGCCGAAATGGAAGTTTGCTAAATGTGATTTTAGCAGGCTATATCGTATTTTACAATCAGTAGATTGGGAGGCATTGTATGAGATTTTGGATCCCGATAACGCATTAACGTTTTTTTATAGCGTAGTTAATGAAGCTATTAGTGAATGCACACCGACGATAAAAAAATGTGGGAATAAAAGCAAATATATGTATCCAACCTGGTATACATCTGATTTAATACGCGATATCAAAACAAAGTGGAGGTATCATAAATTGTTTAAAATTACTGGTTCCAATAGCGACTATGAATGGTTCTCTTACTATCGAACCCAAGTTAAATATAAATTAGTGTCAGCGTATGAAAGTTACCAGCGTAGGCTACAGACAAATATTAAGAACGATCCTAAATCTTTTTGGAATTTTGTTAGAGGCAAGCGTGCTAGACGCAACAAAACTCGAGTCACAAAAGAAGGAAAGGAGTTAAGTGATGAAGAATGTCCGGAAGGTTTCGCTTCCTTCTTTCATTCGGTGTATAACGAGGTGCGGCCGGCGCTGGACCCCGCGGAGGCGGAGCGCGCGGCGGGCGCGAGCGGGGGAGCGGCGCGGGTGCACGTTGGCCAGCTCGACCTTCGCGAGTTGCGCGCCGCGCTCCGCCGCCTCAAGCCCAAGCATTCGGCGGGACCAGATGGGATACCTCCTTATATAGTAAAAGACTGTAGCACGGTGTTTGAGAGGCCATTACTGCACATTTTAAATTTGTTTTTAAAGTTAGGTCGATATCCCAACCAATGGAAAACCACTCGAGTGATCCCAGTCCCAAAGGCAGGTTCGGGAACAGATGTGAGTGGCTACCGGCCGGTGGCAGTGCTGTCGGCGTTTGCGAAGGTGTTTGAGTCAGTGTTGCACAAGTGTATTTCTGATCAAGTGACTTCTCGCCTGACCGACGCTCAACACGGCTTCCGGACTGGTCGAGGTACGGGGAGTAACTTGTTGTCTTTTATGACATACATGGCGCCTGTTGTTGATGCTGGGGGGCAGGTGGACGCTGCGTACTTCGACTTTCGGAAGGCGTTCGATACCGTCGACAACGATGTTCTGTTGGCTAAGTTTGCGGCATTTGGTTTTACACCGCACCTT
Source organism: Cosmia trapezina (assembly GCA_905163495.3). NCBI lineage: Eukaryota > Metazoa > Arthropoda > Insecta > Lepidoptera > Noctuidae > Cosmia > Cosmia trapezina. Next base: position 4,273,452 of record LR991049.1, on the reverse strand, counting down.
CTGCGATTCTTCGCGAACTACCTTGGCGATCGCCGGCAGTACGTTGAATATGGCGGATACGTTTCCAAGCCTTATTTTACGTTTTCGGGGGTGAGTCAGGGTAGCAATATCGGTCCATTAGGCTTCATTCTGATGGTCAATGATCTCCCGGACGTCGTAAGGGAGGCGAAGTGTTTGCTATTCGCGGACGACCTCAAGTTGTTCCTATCGGTGGCAAATACTTTGGACTGTGAACGGCTTCAACAAGATATTGATAGGGTGGGGGAGTGGAGTGTAGATAATAAGTTAGCTTTTAATGTTTCCAAATGCGGTATAATGAGCTACACTCGCGCACGAGACCCGCTACTGCATCAGTATGAGATGGAAGCCGCGGCCATGTTACGAGTCACGCATGTGCGGGACTTGGGGGTGGAGATGGTTCCGGAATTAAGGTTTCGAGACCACATCTTAGACATGTGCGGCAAGTCCTTTCGAAATCTTGGATTTATACTCAGGCAGTGCAAAGACTTTCAGAATACGGCAGTGGTTAGAATCATGTATAATGCGCTGGTGCGGAGCCGTCTTGAAACGAGTGCTATCGTTTGGAACCCCCATGAGGCTAAATACAGTATCATGGTGGAAAGAATCCAAAACAAATTCTCTCGTTTTCTGTTTCATAAGTTGTACTGTGTTTATCCCTTTTTCCCGCTCATGTACCCGAGTCTATATGTAATAGGGATGGTAGGGTATAGCAGGCTGGCGGTGCGGAGGGACATCGCTCTGTGCAGCTTTGTGTTTCGGGTGCTGCGCGGCTGGCTTCATCATCCCGATCTGTTAGCTGAGCTGGGGCTGCGTGTACCGCCCGGATGCGGGGGCGCGCGTCGCCCCACGCCAACGCTACTGGAGCCTCCCTCTAGGACCAACCTGAACAGGTTTGCCCCCTTGTCGCGCGCCATAAGACTGTTAAATATTATTTCAATTGAGGTAGACATATTTCACTGCAGCCTGATGAAGTTCGCAGGAGTAGCACTGAAGTGCATTGAAAATATTGAGAAGGGTTTTTAATTGTTCTTTTTTTAAAAAGCTTTTATTTTTTTTTTTTTTAAGAATTTCAAATTGTTTTTTTTTTATTGAATTTTGATTGTTTTTTTAATTGAATTTAAATTGAATTTTTGATTGTTTTTCGTATTTTTGATTGTTTTTTGTATTTTTGATTGTTTTTTAATTGTAATTTAATTGTAATTTAATTGTATTTTTATTGTCTTTCTTTTTAATTGAATTTAATTATATTTCTGATTGTTTTTTAATTGTATTTTTGATTGTTTTTTAATTGTCATTTAATTTTATTGTAATTTTGATTATTTTGTTTCTAAATTGTGTTTTTCATTGTTTTTAATTGTTTTGTGGTAGCAACATTGCTTTGGTGTTATAGCTGTTATGATGTTGTTAATGGTGAATAAATAAATAAATAAATAAATAATTGTTGATTTTGACAAGTTTGGTAATCTACTAATATAATGGCGTCATAATGGCGTCATTATGACTTTCCAATGGTCAACCACTGACACTCCATTGTATGAAATTATGAATTTAGCAGATTACGAACTTTTAGCAAAATGACAATGCAGTGACAATGGGATCGTGTTGGAATGTAAAAATGTAAAAAATAGTCACTGAAATTATTGTTTCGGAAAAATTACTGCCAACTCACAAAATCCTTTTTACCCGACTACGGCAACGCCAAAAGGAAGGGTTATGATTTTAGCAGTCTATGTATGTATGTAAGTATGTAGGTATTTATGTATGTATTTACGTGTGTTTCACCGTAGCGCCTAAATTACTGAACGGATTTTGATGAATGAGGTATCGATAGATTCGTAATAATGGTACGGATGACATAGGCTACATAAATTCTTCCTAAATTTAATATGGTGGACTTTACACGTAAATTTCTGACCTCGAAAAAAAATTAATTGAGATAATCATGACATGTTTGGTATCAAAAGAAAGGTCTTGACGAGCACATTACTAATATGTATATACCTATGTCATTATTGTTTAAGTAAATAAATATTTTGAACTTTTTAGATCAATTTTATTTTTCCGTAGTCGGGTTACAGTTTTTTAAACTTTATTCTTGTTAACAGATTGAGTCGTTCACGTATCATATAATATGGCATAATCAGCCTGTATCCTTCCCACTGCTGGGACACAGGCCTCCTCTCGGTGAGAGGGAGCGGGCAGTAATCCACCACGCGGGCCCAGTGCGGGTTGGTGGATGTCACATGTCTTCGAATTTTTGGTTCTTGGACATGCCAGTTTTCTCATGATTTTTCCTTCACCGTTTTGAGAGCACTGATGATGATATAATTTATGCAAAGTAAAGCGCCTACTTGGGTTTGCACCTATACGACCTACAACTCGTAAGTCGTGGCTGTTGACCACGGCAGGATTAGCTGTAATTATTCAGTGGGATTTATCATTGTTCTCATTATTTTTTGTCGTCACAACCCAGTGAGAACAGCTACAAACGAAAGTTGAAAACAAAAAAAAAAGTTAAAGGCTGCCAGACCCATCCGGCCGGAGTCGTAATTCGCATTTTCCCCGTAAGTTTATGATATATTTCTGTCGTTCAGAAACATAGGTAGTTAGTGTGGCGGCATCTACATCGCCACATATGAACTACGCATCAATGACATGACGTCACGCAAACCTGCATCGCGCAATTCGAGTTTACCACGCGATTAGCATATATACAACGTCCCGACATCAACCGTCGGGCAGTGGCCCACCAGACACAACACCCGTCTGGTCGGAGGATCCTCCCTTTTCTATGGAGGATGAGTGAACTGTACACCCTGTTCCTCATGCCTCTAAACTGGTGACCCCGAGCATGAACGTCAGCGCAGCCTTCGTGCAACTCCTTCAGCGTGACGTCATCAAGCATCACTTCCTCAAGCTTTCGAGCGGCGAGTCACACAGCCAGCCAGCATCCACGGCTTCAACAGGTATCCTGACCACCAGCATGCAGCGGACGCGCATTCCTGGTCATCACCTTCAGCCTCAACCTCAACCCAGCGCTGTACACTCCGACTCACTGGAGCATAACGCAGCGCCACCCCGACTCACTATGGTCGACGTTCACTATGGTCGGAGTTTTAATTAGCTGTAGTAAAATGACACTTCTACTGTCATTTCGCTATCAAATAGGAACATTTTTAATGAAATGACAGATAAAAAGTATAGCAGAGAAGTGCAAATAATTAAAAGTCCAAGGCTTGTCCAAAGTTAAAGGGAGAATACGCAATTTTTTCGTTCTTCAAATAACCACAATCTTTAATGTATTTTCTTTTACAGCACACGATTTAAAGGAAATACGTCGTATACTCTTTCACTCGCTAATCTGAAATCAGGTAAGATACTATAGGCTGTACCAAATCCACCGACCTCTAATATACAGGGTGAAATAATGGTTTGTTTTCCTCTTAAAAGGTCATTGTACTCATCATTATGAACAACTTTTACTATGGGACCAAACCTGAAATCGTGAAAAAAAAATCTGCTGTTCAGTACATTTATCTAAGTACATGAAACTCGTCAAAATGTGTAGAGCTACTGTTTTTTTTTTTGCGATTTCAAGTTTGGTCCCCTAGTAAGTTGTTCATAATGATGAGCACAGTGACCCTTTCAAGAGGAAAACAACCATTATTTATGATTGTATACAGGGTGGAAGAACATCGACGCGCAAACGGTTACCACGTATTCAGTATATCATTCTGAGCCCACCTATATAGAAAGTTACCACGTATTCAGTTTATCATTCTGAGCCCACCTATATAGAAAGTTACCACGTATTCAGTATATCATTCTGAGCCCACCTATATAGAAAGTTACCACGTATTCAGTATATCATTCTGAGCCCACCTATATAGAAAGTTACCACGTATTCAGTATATCATTCTGAGCCCACCTATATAGAAAGTTACCACGTATTCAGTATATCATTCTGATCCCACCTATATAGAAAGTTACCACGTATTCAGTATATCATTCTGAGCCCACCTATATAGAAAGTTACCACGTATTCAGTATATCATTCTGAGCCCACCTATATAGAAAGTTACCACGTATTCAGTATATCATTCTGAGCCCACCTATATAGAAAGTTACCACGTATTCAGTATATCATTCTGAGCACACCTATATAGAAAGTTACCACGTATTCAGTATATCATTCTGAGCCCACCTATATAGAAAGTTACCACGTATTCAGTATATCATTCTGAGCCCACCTATATAGAAAGTTACCACGTATTCAGTATATCATTCTGAGCCCACCTATATAGAAAGTTACCACGTATTCAGTATATCATTCTGAGCCCACCTATATAGAAAGTTACCACGTATTCAGTATATCATTCTGAGCCCACCTATATAGAAAGTTACCACGTATTCAGTATATCCACGGATATCGAGGGATATGCCTTGGGGGCGTGGCACGTGGCGCCTCGATATTATAAAATTGGTCTTATGTTCGAACGGCGGCTGTACGCTTCATTTAGTCGCTTTGCAACTGCGTACAGTGCGTATTGATGCGTAAAAAACCAAAATGCCGAGTTGTGCTGTAATTATTTGTAAAAATAGGTCAAATACCATCAACCTGAAGACAAATGGCGTGTCCTACCACCGGTAAGTAAACAATTAAGTCACTGTTTTATATTTTAAATCAATTTTTAAATGTTTTACTAACTTTCGTCCGGAGCGACACGAACTAGCCCGAGAGTGCCCGAATCTTCCCGAATGCAACGAGCGTTTTGGATTTAGGGAGGAGCAATCGAGTGCGTGCGGCTGATTTTATCGATATGCGTATTTTTGCAGTTAAATATTTTTTTACAGAACTCAATGGATATTCTCGTATTACATGTATAGTAAAAGAGGTTTGAACCAAATTAAGACATTGTTATTTCAATACAGTTACACGTGAAGTGTAAAAACTTAAATTAATATTATGCCTAAAAGACTTAGTACAATTACGTTAAGTATTAAGATAAATACATATTATATTTCATCCAATTATTTATTTTTGGTCAAAAAATTACAATAATTTATGTTCGATATGCAAAATATTCAATTATTATTTTAAAAAATCTGGCTATTTGGCGATTTCGTAAGGTGGGCCCTAGACGATTAATAATATTGCGAAATATTATTGACCGAGTGAATTATTATTGAAGACTGCGATGGTTAAACATTGTCGAAAAAAAAATGCGCTATATTTTTGTATTGATCACTAAATCGCAAGCCCACCTTAGTCAATCGTAAGGCCGATCAGCCGTCAAGGTTCAAAGTTTGAATTTGAAAATTCGCGGTCCGTCGCGGTTTTGTCAAATCTTGGTCTATAATACTGAGGGTTTCACATTTTATTTTACTTCTTTATAAATGTGTTAAAAATGTCGTATAACTCGCGTGAACATTGTATTATTACGCTTTCGGCTCCAATCCGGCCTCAGACGTAGTAACTTAGCTCTGTAATAATAAAAACAAGAAAACAGAAAATAGAAATCAAATAAAATTAGAATTATTTATTGTCCAGTAAAATGTAAATATTTGGATAGCACTTGACGCTTTGAAATTTTTGGTGTCACATTTTTTGCCAAAAAGTGAAGTCTTATGTCAATGTATTTTCCATGACACATTTTATCAACTGAATGATATGATTATTTAACGACTCCTGGTCGAATTGATGAAAATCAATGGATTTGAATACATTTGACCCGATGAAGTGGTTAAGGGCTTTTGGTACCAGTAATGACTTCGTAAATTTTGAAGACACTTGAAATTTATCATCTCTCAGTACAGATTTTTTTATTACCCCTTCCATTTTTCTACAAATGTCTATTAAATCTTCGGAGGGCAATACAAGGCTACCTCTGTCTTTTAGAGTAATAAATCGGTGATTGCGAGTTACTTCTGTTGCTAGCAACCTCACTTACTTTACTTCTGTTGCTAGCGACTTCACTTTTTGGCAAAAAATGTGACACCAAAAATTTCAAAGCGTCAAGTGCTATCCAAATATTTACATTTTACTGGACAATAAATAATTCTAATTTTATTTGATTTTTATTTTCTATTTCCTTATTTTTATTATTACAGTTCCCACTGCTAAGACTCAAGCCTACTCTCTATTATATGAACTCCACACTCAATTAAACTGAATTAAACCAAACCTGAATGTAGGTAGGCTAATGGGTACACCTCTGCCTAACCCTACGGGGATTACAGGCGTGATGTTATGTTATGTTATGAATGTAGGTAGGTTTTTGATTAAAATCATTTTTTTTAATATTAAGTAATATATTATTATATAAATATACAGTATTATATTTAACAGAAAGCGTTCCCTTTAACCGGTAATAAAATATTAAGAAAATTAAACTAAGTTATTTTAATACAAGAATGTGCTAAAATTAAATATCGATAAAAATTATCGACCATCGCTTTCGACTCCCTAATTGCTTGCGTGTGCATTGAATGTTCGCGAATAGCAAATGTTTACAAGTGAATGCCCCGCCCATTCTATGTATGTGTGCTATTAGAAATTGATTTAGTGTAGCTGCTTTCTTCTTAATGTGCGTGTTCAAATTTTAAGTGTGTGTCGTAGGTACACTATTTGTTAATGTTGTGATTATTTGGGTGGGAGATAAGCGGCGGCACTAGGACTCCTTATTATTCCGCAATGAAGGCATATCTCCGGATATCTATGAGTATATCATTCTGAGCCCACCTATATAGAAAGTTACCACGTATTCAGTATATCATTCTGAGCCCACCTATATAGAAAGTTACCACGTATTCAGTATATCATTCTGAGCCCACCTATATAGAAAGTTCTCATCGGTTATTGAAAAAAAAATCTGCTCTTCCATACATTTTGACCGTGTAGGTATTGCATTAATGTAGGAAACTGCAGATTTTTTTTCAATAACCGATGGAAAATTTCTATGTAGGGGGGCTCAGAATGATGTACCTACTGAATACGTGGTAACCGTTTGCGCGTCGATGTCCCTTCCACCCTGTATACAAGTACACTGGACTAAAAACAGTATAAGAAATGACTGTTGATTTTTGTGCCGTTTCAAAGTGCCGCGCTCGAGCGTCTCAGGAACTAAACTTGACTCATTGTTGCAAATGGCCGTGTGTTTTGGTACCTACGTGTCTGATGTGTTAGGTCTAAATCGTGAAATAAGATTTGTTTTGTGAATTTTGTGTTTACTACGTGATATTTAGCATTTTGTAAAATTTGCTATCTCAAATGCAGCGGAATAACCTTCCACAACTAAGTGAATTTCAATGTCCAATCTGTAATATTAGTTCCATGGACGCTCACGTTGCTATCAGCGCCAAAATGGCGAAAATCAAATGTCTTAATTTTGACATCGATATTATGAAGTCCAGCATACTTGTATATATTAGAGGTCAATGACCAAAAGAATTTGATGAAAATGTAAACAAATGAATCGTTCTTATCGATGCCAATTTTTCTTTAATTTTACAGATAAATCCGGTGAAGGCTCGGACTGGGTGGATTCTGCGTACAGTACCATCGAAGAATCGGAAACGTCGTAAGTATCCCAACTTGAAACTATGGTCGGACTTTTAAATAGCTGCGTAAAATGACACTTCTAATTTAATTCTTACTGTCATTTCGCTATCAAATGGGAACATTTTTTAACGAAATGACAGATAAGAAGTATCTTTTTACTGCAGCTAACTAAAAGTACGCTATCTACTTGAAATTGCTGGTACTAATGCTATCAACTTGAAATTTGAAATGGTTTTAGATGACGTTTGCCCAACTATTTTACAAATAAGAAAACAATTTTTTTTTTTTTCGCAACGGGTACTGAAAGCGGATCTTAAAAATTCGAAGTGGGGCTACTAGGGCAGGGTATCTTAAGAAAGATCGTTGCTTACACATTCTCAAACATTTTTTTTTTTTTTAGGCCGCATAGTTTTCGACTTTTGATGAAAAATGTTTAAAAAAATACCGTTGCAATTAGCTCCGAAGTTTGCGTAGAGAAAAATCTGAAATTATTCTATGTGGTAGAAGTTTATGTAAATATTACAGGAAAAATAAAACAATGTCTCTAAATAGCACACTTTTTGCCCCCTTGGAACCCTCTGTGAGCGAATCCGACTCGCTCTTGACCGGTTTTTTAAATGTTTTGGTAGGATTACCGCCTGCCTCTTTTCTGCTCAAAACTGTATTTATTTAAACTTGCACACTATTACAACGAAAATATGTAAATCGGAGAATTTTGCGGGGTGTCTGCTGCTTAAAGACAAAGACAAAGACAAAGACATTATTCGTAGGATATGGTAGCAAAAAAAGCTGGTATATAAAATAATTTTGTTCAGGACACATACTTATAGGTACAGTATAGCGAGACTCAAGGTAGAACTGACCATCAATGATAAATAAGCTACTATTTTGTTTGTTACAAGTGGGAGCATGATGGACCGACGTCTCGGGAGCATACTCAAAATGCCATTAAAACTATGTAAGTGACTTCCTATGTACAGTCAACGACTTTTGTCCGTCACCCCCATAAGGGTGCTTTTCGTATGCACGGGCCAGTGGCTAGTGGCCTGCATTTTATTCGTCCACCAACAGCGCTTCGGCGGACATCATAAAAAAGGTTAGAACATTTTTTTTTTGCGAAAAGTCTAAGAAAAGGGACATTGTTTATTTTAGGGTCTTCCTTCTAAGGCGACATTCATCGTTCATTGGTCAAACAAAAACAATTAACTTTGAAAAAAAAGCTCATCCTTTATTCATTGGTCAAACTAAAAAAGGGCGTTGCAAACTACGATTTCAACGTGCAACCGAATAAGTTTTGAAAAGGGTGAGGCACAACGGCTTTGGGCACGCCACAATTGCGGCGATAAGTCCCCTCTTTGAGGAGTGGTTAGAGAGGCGCCACGGCGTCCTCACCTTCCGCCTGACGCAGGTCCTCACCGGACACGGTTGTTTCGGGAGGTTCCTGTTTCGCATAAGGCGGGAGGAAACGCCCGGGTGTCACCATTGTGTGGATCGCCCGGAGGACACGGTGGAGCATACAGTGGAGGTCTGCCCGGCTTGGGCAGAGCACCGCCGTGTTCTCACGGAGGCGATCGGCGGCGGCGATCTCTCGCGTCCGAGCCTGGTCCAGGCCATGGTGCGGAGCGAGAGTGCATGGGAGGCCGTCACCTCCTTCTGCGAAGCAGTGATGCTCGCGAAGGAGGAGGCGGAACGCGTGAGGGAGAGGCATCCTCACGCCCTCAGTCGCCGCAGGAGACGCCCTGGGCGGCGGGAATCGCATGGCGATTTCCGGCCACCGTAGGCGCGGGCCTGCGGACGGTGAGCAGCGGGTAGCTCGCCGTCCGGTAAGGACCAGGCCCGAGTCGACGGCGCGTTGTGTTCCACGCGCGCCTCAAAGAGATGTCAGCAAGTGACGGGGTCCAATAGGGCCGACACCGCTGGGGTCGCGGGTTGTCTGAAGGGGTTACCGCGGCCCTGGCATAGGCAACTGAAGGAACACGGGTGGGTTTTAGTCAGTAAAAGTCTGACACGCCCTTCCGCTCCACCCAGAGCGGGAGAAGTTATTTGATGATTTCCCACACTCAAAAAAAAAAAAAAAAAAAGGCGCAACGGCTTTCGATAGTACCTGCTACAAAGGCATAGCTCTGCCGCGGTTCAATTGAACTGACTCGCATGATGTTTCGCTACTCGAGTAGCGGAACATCATGCAACCCTTACTTTCAATAAAAAAAAAAATTAAAAAAAAACCATTTTGTTTTTCAGTCAAAAAAAATATATTGAATCGGAGTTCTCTTGTTAGTGTGTTAATGAGTTCTGAAGATGGACGAAGCAGGTAAGTAAAACTTTTGGACTAATTTTCGGAACGACAGACAACTTCCATCCTTCTAATCAATCTACCTAGCCTTTTCCCAACTATGTTGGGGTCGGCTTCCAGTCTAACCGGATGCAGCTGAATACCAGTATTTTACATGGAGCGACTGCCTATCTGACCTCCACAACCCAGTAACTGGCTAATACGATACCCCTTGGTAAGACTGGTTGTCAGACTTTCGGGCTTCTGACGACCCGCAATGACTGTCAAAGATCCACGAATGACAGCCGGGACCAACGGCTTAACGTGCTTTCCAAGGCACGGAGGCGTCTCGGTATGTAAAGATGGTCACCCATGCACGGAAAAACCCCGGCAAGCGTAGCTTAACCTGATGGATCGACCCGTGCGGCTGCTATTACTTAGCCACGAGCTCCTTAGAACTTCCTTAGAACTTCCATCCTTCCATGTGAAAAGTTCAAAATAATTCCTCGATAAAAATATAATCTGGTGTTAAAATATCACCCATAATCAGCCTTTAAAGTTCCCGTGGGACACAGGCCTCCTCTCGGTGAGAGGGAGTGGGACATGTCGCATTTTTGACTCTAGGACATGGGTTTTGAAATACTGATATTTTACACGAAGTAAAACGCCTGTCTAGGTTCGAACCTACGACCTACAACTCGTGCGACCGTTACCACTGGGTCACCCTCAATGATATTATAAAGGAAAGATATGCTACGTTCATACTGAGCGGCGTTCGGCCATTGTTGCGTTGTTATTACAAATATACTTACATATTATATAGGTGTATAGTAGTTTTCAACTATGACTGCTTAGATAATACGGAACGTATGATACAGAAAGAGATAGCTTGGCATTTTAGATATACCTACCTACTTACTGTCACGCCACGGACACGCTTTGTTTCGCTCGCTGCTATTAGTCGACTGAATCAAAAGACAACAATTGTCTGAATTTGTCTGCAACAATTTGCGCGCACTAGTGTATCTTTACCTTTTTATTATAATATCATTGGCCACCCTGCTCAAAAAATCACCTGAATCTGTAAAATTCAAGTACAGTGCCTGGTCGTTAATACAGCAGATGGAGTTTTAAGAAAAGTTTTTGTTGATGAATTGCGAGCGACGTCTCTGTCACTACATACCTGTGTGTCTGACAGGCGCTGTCAAAACTCCATTTTTATTTTTATTTGCCAGTTTTGTCTCACTAGAGCAGTGGTGGCTCAGTGGTAACGGCCGCGACTTAGTAGTTGTGGGTCATAGGATCGAAACCAGACAGGCGCTTTACTTCGTGTGCCACTCTCCAAACGGTGAAACGGTCCTAGAACCAAAAGTTCGAATATATGTGATTTCTACCAACTACAATACGGCCCACTCCCTCTCTCCAACTACAATACGGCCCACTCCCTCTCTCCAACTACAATACGGCCCACTCCCTCTCTCCAACTACAATACGGCCCACTCCCTCTCTCCAACTACAATACGGCCCACTCCCTCTCTCCAACTACAATACGGCCCACTCCCTCTCTCCAACTACAATACGGCCCACTCCCTCTCTCCAACTACAATACGGCCCACTCCCTCTCTCCAACTACAATACGGCCCACTCCCTCTCTCCAACTACAATACGGCCCACTCCATCTCTCCAACTACAATACGGCCCACTCCCTCTCTCCAACTACAATACGGCCCACTCCCTCTCTCCAACTACAATACGGCCCACTCCCTCTCTCCAACTACAATACGGCCCACTCCCTCTCTCCAACTACAATACGGCCCACTCCATCTCTCCAACTACAATACGGCCCACTCCCTCTCTCCAACTACAATACGGCCCACTCCCTCTCTCCAACTACAATACGGCCCACTCCCTCTCTCCAACTACAATACGGCCCACTCCCTCTCTCAGAGAGGAGGCCTCTGCTGGGCAAAGACTTCCCTACTCTCTTTCCACCAATCTTTATTAAAGGAGTCCAGCTCGTCCCGCTCCATTGTGCTGTATAGTGGCCGCGTATTGTATAGTACAAGAAAACTCGTTGTGCCATAGCGCCTGTCCATATGTTGACGTCACGACGTCGTCAACGTGGGACGGTGCGGTGTCGCGACATGGTGCGTTGACATGACGCGCAAATTTTTTTTTTTTTTTTTTTTTACAAGCATATGTTTTTATTTAAGTCACCTTCTAATGCACGTCACGAATGAATTCTGTAAATATTTAAATAGCGATATTGCAGCACTTAGAACTAAAATATCCGACTTCATGCGTGGTTCATTCTACGATAGGTAAGAGGTATTGAGGAGGACGTTGTCGTACCGTGCACTAGCACGACGCGGCAACGCACCGTGCCCCGACACCGCACCGTTCCATGTCGATGACGTCGTGACGTGGACATGTGGACAGGACCTTATGTACTGAATGTGAATCTACCAGGCAGGGCTCTAATTGCACTAATTTACAAACTTTTCAATGGTCTCTCGATTGTATAATTATTTTGTGTGACAAATCTGTGAAAAACACAATCAAGAGAGTGAAATTAAGGCCCTTAGCAGTAGGTAGTCATTAGGAATAAAATGTTAATTACAAAAATAGTCCTTAAAAAACCTTAATGATTTTTTTTTCAGAAATCTTTTCCGTAAAATAAAACAAATGTTACATGAAGAAGTGGTTGAACATCAAGGTGATACTTACTACATATTTTTTTATTTAGTTATTTTTTGTGAACATTTAAACGCCTTAATTACGAAAACTGATTTGTGTATGTACAGTGGGCTGTATCAATTGGGTACCCCCTACCCCAGTTGGGTAACAAAACGAGGTCGTCTGTAGCTACATCGTCTTACATCTGTATTATATATTTATTATATGTATTATAAATTCTTAGATTAATTATAGATTAATTATTTAGACCTTTAGATAAGTCAAATTAAAAACTAGATTAATATTAGGTATAATTTTTTGTACAACTTCTTTATGCATGCGGAGTTTACCTGTAAGTGATTGTTGCACTGTTGCATATATATTGTTGCATGTAACCTTTAACATAAAACTTGTGTAAACAATTGTTGGTAAACCAATAAAAAATAAATAAATAAATATAAAAATGAATCCCTATTTCCCTTGGTCATCACATCACGCGTGAACGGATGGAACAATTTCGCTAATTCTTCTTTTGTTGTGTTTATTATTGTCAGGAGAAGGTTCTTATGAAAGAAAAAATTATGAAAATTTCGCAGAAAATTGGAAAATTTCAGAAAACTTAACGACTAAGTATTTTAACTTCGCGCGTTTACATTAAAATATGCATAGTCAAGACAGGACCGCTTCGGCCGTCAAGGAAACCGGGATTTCGTAACTGGTTTCCATGAAGGCTTTTTTTATACGTCTACGTAACTGGTTTCCATGAAGACTTTTTTTATACTACTATGTAACTGGTTTCGAAGGAGTAATTATTCAATGTCCCTTAAGCCACCTACGAAACTGACTACGAAAGAAGAAAGCGAAAAGTTAGTAGGTACTTTCTATTTGTTATTCTGTATTTAATACAACTGAGAGATATGAATATTGAATTGAATTGAAAACATAGTTGTAGGTACTATTTATATCTTGTTTTATTTAAAATAGGTATAATAAACCTAAAATATTAAAATAAAAATGCATAAGGTGAATTCAGTGGCCCACAGTTATTTGCCGTTTTGCAAATCGAAAAAAAAAATCGATCCATTTTCAGTACTTAAGGTTGATGCGCCAGGGTGGCCCGCGAAATTCAAAATTTCATACGTTTTGAGCTTGTATGTTGATTAAAATATGATTCGCGGCCGTAGCTAATATGGCTTTACAGAATTATAATCATTAGAATCAGCAATACAACTCCATAACTTAGCATTTACCTCAAATCTAGCGATTTCATCAAATCATGAGGTTTGAGGTAAATGCTGAATTTCGCGGGCTAACCTGGCGCTTTCGCCTTAATATAACAATAGTCATATTAAGTACTGAAAATACATAGATATAAGGGATATTGAATTCATCTCAACGAAAAGAGGAGGCGATGCTGCCCTACATTTTGGCTATGCTGTAATTATAATCGTGGACGCCATGGCAGCATTACTTTAAATGAAAAAAACCAAGTCAATAGTTACAATTCACATAATGAGTGTTTGCCAAACAATGAACTGAATAAATTTTGATCGATTTTGTTTTTTTTTTTTTTTCAATTTGCAAAACAGGCAAATAACTGTGGGCCACTGAATTGAAATAATTTCACGATATGCATTTTTATTTTAATATTTTAAGCTTATTATATTTTAAATAACACAAAATATAAATAATACCTACAACTATGTTTTCAATTCAATTCAATATTCATATCTCTCAGTTGTATTAAATACAGAATAACAAATAGAAAGTACCTACTAACTTTTTCGCTTTCTTCTTTCGTAGTCAGTTTCGTAGGTGGCTTAAGGGACATTGAATAATTACTCCTTCGAAACCAGTTACATAGTAGTATAAAAAAAGCCTTCTTGGAAACCAGAGGCCGAAGCGGACAGGACAACGTCTGTCGGGGCAGCTAGTATGTTATGAATATGATACTCAAAAGTCTATTTTTTTCTTCAGTTCGCGGCCTCAAGAGATTATATTCCACAATTAATCGCAGTAAGAAGCCTTATCAGTTGGGATGGTAAGCATTTTTAACATCATTTAGCCCAAAGACGGCCACTGCTGGACATAGACTCCTGGACAAGACTGCTGGACAAGACGACCGCTCCTATGCTTCTTCAATCCAGCGGATTCCTCATTGTTTATGTACACAAGGTACAGTTATAGTACCCAACTAATAGGGCTTATCTTATCGATGCACCTGCACAAAACATGAATTTTCAAATCGCTGGAAATGTTATTGACCAATCGGCACGCTCCACGCTTTTTCCTGTACCGCTATTGGTCGGTAGCTGCCGCCATGTTAGCGCGCGCCGCTTGACAGCCGCCATACTTGCGAGTGAGACCGAACTAACAGCTGCAGTGTATTATGAACCTTATAGTAGTGATCTATGGCTGATTGTAAGTTTTAAGCATTCTCGTTAATCTTCGAGGCCATACTTTCTTTTCTATGCGAACGAAGATTCACGACGTGCCTTATCAGTTGGGTACTACTGTAACAACTTACCCACTCTGCACTTTCCTGTACAGTCCGCGAGGCGTAAGCTGAGCTTTGCATCAGTGTGAGTGTTCACCAAAACGGTACGAGAGCCCATGACCAAAATTTTTGTCTTATCGTTTTACGTAAGACAAAATCTTCAATCGTCTTATCGTTTTACGTTTTACAACGATGCGACATGGTTTTGGTCATGGCCTCTCGTACTAAAAGAACAAAAGCCGATTGCCAAAAAGCAGTATAAACCGGTTTTAAACCAAGCAAAGAACGCGTCGCGCTCTATGCCGGACGTCACACCTACACTATCTATGTGCACTCACACAAATGCAAAGCTCAGCTTAAACCTCGCGGACTGTACGTGGTGGACACTCCAGAAACTAATCAAATAAAACCAAAAAATCGGAACAAAAATCACAATCCATTGAATCCAATCAATCTGCCTAGCCTTTTCCCAACTATGTTGGGGTCGGCTTCCAGTCTAACCGGATGCAGCTGAATACCAGTATTTTACATGGAGCGACTGCCTGTCTGACCTCCACAACCCAGTAACTGGATAATACGATACCCCTTGGTAAGACTGGTTGTCAGACTTGAATGAACTTGAAATCCATTGAATCCAATCCAAATTATTTATATCTAATGTCAGTGAGCCGTGTTAGAGCCATTTCATACATATCAACTGCTTGCCTTTTCCCAGCTTTGTTGGGGTTAGCTTCCAGTCAAACCAAATGTAGCTGAATACCAGTATTTTGCATGGAGCGACTGCCTATCTGACATCCATAACCCAGTTACTGGGTATCACGATACCCCTTGGTAAGAGTGGTTGTGATGGTGCACGTTCGTCTCGTGCCTCTGACCGCATGCTTCTCTACACGCTTCCGAGAGCGAAGAGGGCCGCGAGACGCGACGAGGGCACCATATTATTACCGTAATAGTTATGTTTAATAATAAATATGTAGTGCTTAAGAGGTTGACATATTAAACTTATTTTTAGTTTTCTGACCTAAGGTAAATTGCATGACCGTAATAATTATGTCTATTAGTGAATGTAAGATGAGGTCGACTAAAAATCGACATGTTATGCTTATTTTTATTTTATTTATTTTTTTGCCTAATATACACGTAAATTGAATGACCATAATGCTTATGTATAGTAATTAATGTAAAACGAGGTTGATTATAACAACCAATGCAATGGATAATAACCACCAAACATTAAAAATATGTACCTAATTGTATTTTTATAAAATTACTAGCTTTTGCCCGCGGCTTCGCCCGCGTGGATGTCGGAAAATATCCCATGGGAACGTTCATGTGGAAAACATAGAGCATATCCCTAACTTAAGAAATGCTGGGTTTCTTATACAAACTTTCATCCCTTTTATCACCCCTTGTAGAATTATGTTTTAAGACAAAAAGTAGCCCATATCCTTTCCCAGGATGCTATCTATAACCTTGCCAAATTTTATCGAAATCCGTGCAGTTTTGTAAATTTTAAAATCAACCCCTATTTTACCCACTTAGGGGATGATTTTTAAAAAACGCTGACCCGCATATTTCTTAACTTCTTACCAATAGCATAAATTTGTTATCCCTAACTTAAGAAATACCGGGTTTCCCTTACAAACTATCATCCCCTATATCACCCCCGTAGTATTGTTTTTGAAAAAAATGGTATCCTATGTCCTTTCCCAGGATGCTACATAAAGCCTTGCCAAATTGTGTCGAAATCCGTGCAGTTTTGTAAATTTTAAAATCAAACCCTATTTTACCCCCTTAGGGGATGATTTTTCAAAAACGCTGAACCGCATATTTCTTTATTTCCTATCAAAAGCATACATTTTAATTTTCACATCCCTAACTTAAGAAATACTGAGTTTCCCATACAAACTTTCATCCCCTATATCACCCTCTGTAGGATTATTTTTTAAGACCAAAAGTAGCCTGTGTCCTTCCCCAGGATGCTATATAAAGCCTTGCCAAATTTTATCGAAATCCGTGCAGTTTTGTACATTTTATAATCAACCCCTATTTAACCCCCTCAGGGGATGATTTTTAAAAAATTCTGAACCGCATATTTCGTAATTTCCTACCAATAGCATAAATTTGTTATCCCTAACTTAAGAAATACTGGGTTTCCCCTACCAACTTTCATCCCCTATAGCACCCCCTGTAGTATTGTTTTTGAAAGTAGCCTGTGTCTTACCCCAGGATGCTATATAAAGCCTTGCCAAATTTTATCGAAATCCGTGCAGTTTTGTAAATTTTAAAATCAACCCCTATTTTACCCCCTTAGGGGATGATTTTTCAAAAACGCTGAACCGCATATTTCTTAATTTCCTACCAATAGCATAAATTTGTTATCCCTAACTTAAGAAATACTGGGTTTCCCTTACAAACTTTCATCCCCTATATCACACCCCGTAGTATTGTTTTTGAAAGTAGCCTGTGTCCTTCCCCAGGATGCTATATAAAGCCTTGCCAAATTTTATCGAAATCCGTGCAGTTTTGTAAATTTTAAAATAAACCCCTATTTTACCCACTTAGGGGATGATTTTTCAAAAACGCTGAACCGCATTTTTCTTAATTTCCAACCAATAGCATAAAGTTATCCCTAACTTAAGAAATACTGGGTTTCCCTTACAAACTTTCATCCCCTATATCACCCCCTGTAGTATTGTTTTTGAAAGTAGCCTGTGTCTTACCCCAGGATGCTATATAAAGCCTTGCCAAATTTTATCGAAATCCGTGCAGTTTTGTAAATTTTAAAATCAACCCCTATTTTACCCCCTTAGGGGATGATTTTTCAAAAACGCTGAATCGCATATTTCTTTATTTCCTATCAAGAGCATACATTTTAATTTTCACATCCCTAACTTAAGAAATACTGAGTTTCCCATACAAACTTTCATCCCCTATATCACCCCCTGTAGGATTATTTTTGAAAAAAAAGGTAGCCTATGTCCGTCCCCAGGATACCATCTATAGCCTTACCAAATTTTATCGAAATCCGTTCAGTGGTTTAGGCGTGAAAAGGTAACAGACAGACAGACAGACAGACAGACAGACAGACAGACAGACAGACAGACAGACAGAGTTACTTTCGAATTTATAATATTAGTATGGATGAATCATATATACACTCGTACTTGGCCTGTGTCGTGGTGTTTCGACGAGCGCGGCTGTCCTCACAGCCGCCATCAAACTTTCGTACTACTTACTACCTGTATAAATGACTGTCAAAAATCTACAAATGACAGCCGGGGCCAACGTCGAGGTCAGCGCACACATCAACTCGAAAAGGGATCGTCACCGTATCGCCTCGGTTCGTGAGCTTGTCCCGAGGCGAGGCGATTACGTGCCGATTCCAATTAGTGTGCGTTGCAGTAGTTTCACACAAAGAATACTGCACGACTCGAGTTGATACGGTGACGATCCCTTTCCGAGTTGATATGTGCGCTATGACCTATGACCGTTTAACGTGCTTTCTGAGAAAAAAAAAGAACAATTATTCATAGAAATTGTTTTTAGGGTTCCCTACCAAAATAGTAAAAAAGGAACCCTTATGGTGTGACTCAGTCTGTCTGTCTGTCTGTCTGTCTGTCTGTCTGTCTGACTGTCTGTCTGTCTGTCACAGCTGGATATCTTAAGAACTACTAATGCTATCAACTTGAAATTTGGAACAGTTTTAGATAACGTTTCCCCAACTATTTTGCAAATAATAAAGAATCAAAAATATTTTTTTTTTTTTGCAGCAGCTGCTGAAAGGGGGTCTTAAAAATTCAAAGTGGGGCTACTAGGGCATGTGGGGTATCATATGAAAGAGCGCTGTTTGAACATTTTCAAACATTTTTTAATTTTTTTTAGGGCGCTTAGTTTTCGACTATTGATGAAAAATTTAAAAAAAATACCGTTCCCCCCCCCCCAATCTCCGAAGTTTGCAAAGAGAAAAATCTGAGATTATTCTATATGATAGAAGTATATGTAAAGATTACAGGAAAAATAAAACGATGTCTCTAAATAGCACACTTTTTCAAAAATCGGAATGGAACCCTCGGTGCGCGAGTCCGACTCGCTCTTGACCGGTTTTTTTTTTAATGCTTGCGCCTTCTCTGTATAAGAAGAGGCCGGAGAGAGGAGGAAGAGGTAGGGAAAACCTACATAGGGACAATAATAGGCTGGTATTATTATTAATAACTACTGTACTGTACCTACTTAGGCTTGTTACATACATTTATTATTGTTCTTTTATTTTCAGGGTCGATTTGGTCGCTACAGTTTCAAGGTAAGATCTGAAGAATATTTAACAAACTAAGCCGACGTTCGCACGGACGTAAAAAGATCGCGGCGGCATTTTATCGTGCACTGGATTTTCAACTCTATTAGTTGAGCCGAGCATTGAGATTCCAACCAAGCATTCTAGCGCATCGAGAAAACACACTTGGATTTTCAAAATCGCCTCGATGATTTTACGTCGAACGTGCTAACGTCGAGTAAGAGAACAGGCTGGACGTAAATACGACACGTCGAGCTAGAAAGAGACTGTCACACAGATATGAGTGACAGAGACGACGCTCTATATATTTATTGTCAGTGCAGTATGATTGTAAGTGCTCATTTACACTAGCAGCACTTGGCAACGGGCGGCAGAGGCAACTGTCGATGGCAGCCGTCGACGCGGCTACCGCTGTCGCCGACGAATATCGACGGCTGCAGTTGCCTCGTAATCATCATCATCTGCCTAGCCCTTTCCCAGTTATGTTGCCGTCGGCTTCCAGTCTCGGATGCAGCTGAATACCAGTATTTTACCAGAACCGGCAGAAGCAGTCGTAGTGGCGATGTTTGGGGAGCCCTATGTCCAGCAGTGGCCGTATTTCGGCTGAAATGATGATGACTGCTTATCTGAATCAAAATATTGAAATATTGTTGCAGGAACTCCAATTTTTGCTCTTGCTCTTACGGGAAAAGGTAAGTCATACAATAATACGTTGATTTATAAAATAGGGAAGATACGGTACGTGCTTCTCGACGTTGACCGCATAAATTAGGTCCTCGTGCCCAATAGTCCAATAATATCAACCCATATATATATTTATCTCAGTAGATATATATATATCTACTGAGCAAAGCCCCTATAACGCGCACTTTGCGTGTACTTAACGACGTAGCAGAAAGCATTGATCTTTTTACTTGTTCCCTGAGTGATCACAAAAACCACGATGTACAGATTATGTTATGGTACTTAAATAACAAAACTGTAATTAAGGCCACACTATTGAATTAGGAAATTCCTGTAATGATGGTGATGATGAGTTAATAAATAAATAAATAAATAAATAAATAAATATTTACGTGACATTAGAGAGTAGCTTGTCCACTCTAAAATGACACGCCCCATTACTTAAATTTGTATAGGTACGTACACTACGGTAAATGCAGTAGTGCGGCGCGTCAATTCAGGGGCCCGTATAATGACGTGAAAAAGATCATTGATCCGTCATGGTTCCAGTATGAAAGAAAGACGGAGCTATATAATAAATAAATAAATATCTTTGGACATTTCACACAACGCCGTCTAGTCCCAAGCTAAGCAACCTAATGCTTGTGTTATGGTAACGAGATGGCTGATAAACTACTTATATACATTTTTTTTTTTTTGTAAATACATACATATTATAGATAGAAAAACACCTATATACGACCTATATAGCACCATCCTTTTTTCACAACGAAACCATGACCTTTTTTTCAGAGTACCTACCTACCGTATCTTCCCTATTTTATAAATCAATGCAATAATATTAATTAATTAAACAGAATGCCTCGTTGGTCACTGACTGCTGAGCGTGAGGTACTAGGGTTCAATTACTAGACCGAACAAAGTGTTATTTTGTTTTTCCGTTGAGAATTCCTACTTGGCAGCTCCGAGTCTGGATTTGTGAACGGTTGATAGCAATAAGCTCTGCCCCTATGGGTTACATCGTTACATGGGACTTGGCGAAATGTGGACCCTTCGGGGAATTAAGTCGTCTGTCGCTTCAGAACATATTCTTAGACATTAAATAATATTATAATTTTTAGGGTTCCGTAGTCAACAAGGAACCCTTATAGTTTCGCGATGTCCGTCCGTCTGCCCGTCTGCCCGTCTGCCCGTCTGTCCATCTGTCCGCCTGTCCGTCTGTCCGTCCGCAGCTTAGCTCAAAGACTCTTAGTACTAAAAAGCTATAATTTGGCATGGGCATACATATTCATCACGCCGAAGGTACCCTAAAAATTTTTGGGGTACCTTCCGTACACGTAAAGTGGGGATGTTTTCAGCTAAGCGGTTAGTTTTGTATGGGTGAACAAATTTACGGTAGTAGTAGGTATATACTGGTTGATTTTTTAATGACCAGCCAAATTTTCACAGGGTGTTCTACCCATGAATATGAACAACTTTCACTATGGGACCAACTTTGAAATCACGAAAAAAAAAACCAGCGGTTTCCTACAAAAGTTCAATACCTACTCGATCAAAATGTATGAAACAGCTGATATTTTTTTTGCGATTTCAAAGTTGGTCCCATAGTGAAAGTTGTTCATATTCATGGGTAGAACACCCTGTGAAAACTTGGCTGGTCATTAAAAAATCACCCTGTATAACGAAGTTAAAAGGAAAACTGTCACAGTAAGTAGCCTTTCAAGGTTACGAGTAGGTACCTACCTAATAGTTTACGAGTAGGTACCTACCTAATAGGTTACGAGTAGGTACCTACCTAATAGTTTACGAGTAGGTACCTACCTAATAGTTTACGAGTAGGTACCTACCTAATAGTTTACGAGTGGGTACCTACCTAATAGTTTACGAGTGGGTACCTACCTAATAGTTTACGAGTGGGTACCTACCTAATAGTTTACGAGTGGGTACCTACCTAATAGTTTACGAGTGGGTACCTACCTAATAGTTTACGAGTGGGTACCTACCTAATAGTTTACGAGTGGGTACCTACCTAATAGTTTACGAGTGGGTACCTACCTAATAGTTTACGAGTGGGTACCTACCTAATAGTTTACGAGTGGGTACCTACCTAATAGTTTACGAGTAGGTACCTACCTAATAGTTTACGAGTAGGTACCTACCTAATAGTTTACGAGTAGGTACCTACCTAATAGTTTACGAGTGGGTACCTACCTAATAGTTTACGAGTGGGTACCTACCTAATAGTTTACGAGTAGGTACCTACCTAATAGTTTACGAGTGGGTACCTACCTAATAGTTTACGAGTGGGTACCTACTTAATAGTTTACGAGTAGGTACCTACCTAATAGTTTACGAGTAGGTACCTACCTAATAGTCAAATATTCATGAAACAACAAAAAGCCCTCTTAGTCCGCCGCATTATTGTACAACTACGGAACCCTATTACTGCGCATGGCCCAACACGCCCTTGGCCGGTTTTTATTTATCATCATTTATCTTGTAATATTTTTTTCAGATGTAGACACTTCAGGAATTCGCACAGTTATCGCTGTATGAGAGCTCAAGTCATGAAGTTAGCTGGCCCAACGAATAGCGAGTGAGTTCTTTTTGTTCAAAACACAAACGAGCTATATTCAAAAGTTGTTACTTTTGTATTTCTGTGTAAAAGGTGTAAATTACCCTAACCTCGGGGTGTACTTCGCTCTCTGTTGCATCGTCGCCATGTCGAGCGAAGGGCACCCCGAGGTTAGGTTTGGTTTTAATTTTGACCTTGACCTCAAGGTCATTGATCCTGAGGTCAAGGTCAGTGACCTTAGGAGAATCACGGATCTTGACTTTGGAATTTATACCTTGACCTCGAGGTCAAGATCCATACCCTCGAGGTATCCCATAGTGTTCAAAAGTACTGCCAATTTGTATCGATATGTTTTATTAAACACCCCATTACTAGAAGCTACCGCACCGTAGGTGCTCAAAAGGGAGTAAAGTTGAATATTTTTATTGTTCCCTTTTGAGCACCACGTTAAAATATTTATTGGTGCTGAAATGGGAATACCTTGGGTGCTCAAAAAAACAGTGCTCAAACGGGAACGCTTTGTTTTTTTTTGTAGCTCCTAATCTGGTGTTTTTTTTTATTATTATTATTACTTTTTTTCTTATTTTTTAACGATTGTCTGCCCTTCAATCACGACCCAATAGCAACACTCGCTAAATACTCGTAGTAATTAAATATTTTCAGGTTAGCTGTTTATAGAAACAAAATAAAGCGGTTTATCTCGCCGCAATTCTTAAGAAACGTGCTCCCATATAGTAAGTACCTACACTTCACTTAAATAATATTATGGCACATCGAGTTTTAGGGCAAGATTCACAGACCGCACTTTGACTTAATTATTTACATTTTCGCCGCAAGCCGATTGGTCTCATAAAAAAATTGTGAAGATCTTTTGAGGATCTTCGGCGTGATGAGCAGAATAGCTCTTCAAAATGCAATAAATTCCAAAGTGGATTCAGCCCTTTATCTACTAAGTAGTTAGGAAATGATGGAGCACCCGGGACCACCTTCTGATCACAAAACTTGAGAATTTGGGAAATAATTATCGGAATTCTCTAAAATAAACAACTATAATGGTATATTAATTGTTGCAAAAAAGTTTGTGCTGTCGCAGAATTATTATTGCTAAGTGCTAGTTACTATTATTGCTAAGTGCTAGTTACTATTGAGGCCCGGTTGTTTCAAACTGTTGGTTAACGTAACATACGTGTGTCAAATAATGACGATGAGGGCGAGCGCGCACTGCGGTGCGTTTCCGTTAGTTCTGCCGCATAGGGCGGGGCCTACAGTAACAAAACGCATGACCGCGGCGCGCACTTCAAAGACATTCCATACTTCACAAATTATGCGTTAGAAAAACGCACCGCAGTGCGCGCTCGCCCTAACGTTCGTACAAAGCGTTGTTCCACTGCAACAAAAACCGATTGTCTGTGACACAATGCTTTTTCTGGTTTGACGATAGTTAGCGCCATTTTTAACGTATATGCGTGCGTTAAGTAGACGTGAAACAACCCCTTAATGACGTGTTGCTATACTCTTTTTAAGTTTTTTCTTCTCTTTTTGTAGATAAAAACCTCCCGGCTCTCAAATTATCAGCAGCTTGTCAAAAATCTTGTAGCAAGGAGTCGAAGTAACTATGGACTGGAAAATAGATGAGAAAATAGTAAAATAATATCAATGTTGATATCAATAAAATGATACAAATTGTGTCTCAAAATGTATTTTGTTTTTATTTTTTTTACATGTCAATCACCACTCTTGGTTAATTTTATAGATCATTATTGCCATGTAATATAAGAATAATCCTTTTAGCGAAACTCTTTGGCCGATATCTACAACGTGTTAATGAAATAACCCAAAACCTCTTAAGGGGTCATTGTACTCATCATTATGAACAACTTTTACTATGGGACCAAACCTGAAATCGCGAAAAAAAAATCAGCTGTTCAGTACATTTTGACGAATTAACTATGCGAACATAAATGTATTGAACAGCTGATTTTTTTTTTCGCGATTCCAGGTTTGGTCCCATAGTAAAAGTTGTTCATAATGATGAGTACAATGACCCCTTAAGAGGTTTTGGGTTATTTCATTAACACGTTGTATAAACGTCACTTAGCGGGCCCCGCGGGCCCTTTCACTTTGACATATTCCCGCCTCTAACTTGCACTTGTAGTTTGACAGTTGTCAAATATCATCTTTCGTGGCACGCATTGTACGTTATGTGACCTACTGACATCTACACAAAATGTGTAACAAAAAATATTTGAATACACAGGAGACAGCTTTTGATGTGAAAACAAATGTTTATGTGTAAGGTTTTTTGTGTAATGTTTCGCAAAAAGACGCGCAGGAGACACGGCTTTATATTAGATTATGAATATACATACTTACAACACACTGCCATGGGGTAGACAGACTACTTCACAATATTTCGTGCTACGATCCTTACATACTTATTTTACTTTCTCCGCGTTCATACATTTGATCATTTACGGCGGTTACAAGTTTTACCTCAGGATAACTGACACATACATTGTACAGTCAGAGAGATTAATTGTTAACCAAATTGATACCCTTCGTCAATTTGCCGTGTTAAATAAAGTAATTTCATAAAATTGTCAAAAAATTACACTAGTTATTAAAAACGGGCCGTTTAAATAGGTAGCTTAACAATTAATTTCCCTGATTTGATAGTCCTTTCAGTTATTCTGACCTCTGATTTTGCATCACTGTCAAAATCAAAGTGATCTTTATTTTCGTTGTCATAAGGTTGCTGGTCATCATCATCATCATCATCATCATCGGCCTATAGCAGTCCACTGCTAGACATAAAGTAACAAAATACATAACTATGAAAGGACCATACTTTCTTTCCTTTTGCTATTCGCCTCCTATTCATTCCGTAGCTCAGGCTAGTACGGAGATATTCCTGATAGTAAAACCCTTTAATACTTTGTCCCGTCCGGATATCGAACCCAGGACTTCAGGCTGAGCAGTCACGCTCACAACCACTAGACCAGTGAGGCAGTCGGAATACATACATTCTCTCATCATATTTAAATTATTGCTAAATTGCGGGCTACTTCCACGTTTCATGTAATACTATACTAAATTTACAATAAGATTACACATTAAACAAACCTTTTTTACAGTCCGTTCAACCGATTTTGACTTCTATTCCGTAGGCATAAGAATAGTATTAAAGGCAAAAAAGTGGTTACAATACCAACTGTTCACTGCAACTGCCATTTGTCATGCCACCAACGCAATAGAAGTCAAAATCGGTTGAACGGACTGTAAAAAAGGTTTGTTTAAATGTCTTATCTTATTGCAAATAGAGTAACGCTGAATATTGCATACAAAATATTTGAATGCAGCTTGTGTATAGCACATCACCCATAAGAAGGCGCAGTTCAGAAAATTCGGAAAGTCGCATATAGCTGTCAAATATTTCGATGTTTTGATTAATATGTCACTATTACTATACTACTACAAAAGCAGTTAATTTCGTTTAATACTTATCTGATGATTTTTTTTTCCTCTAGGGGGTCTACAACCATCTAGGTTGTACCTATTGAATTCGTGATAACAGTTTGCGCATCGATATTCCTTGTCATAATAATAATTGTTGATGGTCATGAACAAAGATACAGTGTGAGTCTTCATAAAGTGCACAAACGATGTGGTGCAGACCATCAAACTGAACAACTTTTTCCCGGGGACCAACATCGTAATCGTGGAAAAAACGGACGACTGTTTTTTTATTAAATGCCTTTTTTTCAATGTCTATTTGACCAAATATATGGGACTACTATTTTTTTTACGATTACGATGTTGGTCCCCGTGAAAGTTGTTCAGTTTGATGGTCTGCATCACATGTTTAAGTTTTTGCACTTTATGAAGACTGACACTGTATAAATATGTCTAGATATCAAAGAAGACAGACAAAGCTGTGAATTTTTCGAAAAAAATAGCGTCTAACTGTTCGCCGCAATTTGTACGCACACTAGAAAAGTAAAATGCAAGCACAATGACTGTCGCGAGTGTAAGACGACAAAGTTGGCCTATTTCTTTTAGTTTTTTTGCAGCACGACCGCACGACACTCATCTACACATATATCTGATCAGAGGTTATGAAGTCATAACGTGAAATGTGGGAAGTAGCCCACAAAACTATTTTCTAATACATTACATACATACTATATTACATTACATTACATTTGTTTATTATTTGCTATATTACATTGCTTCATGTTCTTCGTCTGAATCATAGTTCTTGCGCGTTCTAAACTTGGAGAAGAATCCTTTCCTCCATAGTAGCACAAGTACTAGTACTATTGGAAATGTCACTACGATACCTGGAAAATACAATAAGGTTTTAATGCCAAATAAACAATAGGATGCACCACTGAGGTTCAATGTTTAGTAAATTATTACGGCCTAAAGATCACGGAATAGTGTTGATTCCGTGATCTTTAGGCCGTAATTGTGAAAGCCGGCAGTGTCTAGATTTGGCACTACTAATAAAATTCTGTCACGGATCCAACGAATCACGGATCGCCTTCAAAGCCGTCAGTTTCTAAGCATTATAGAGATATGAGGAACAGGGTGTAAATTTTACTGATCCTCCATTGAAAAGGGAGGATCCTCCGACCAGACGGATGTTGTGTCTGGTGGGCAAGATTAGGACGGTAATGCCAGGTCGTTGTATACAGGAAAAGTTTTTAAGCAGTGCGCAAATTTTCACAAGGTGTTCTTGAGGCCTCCTTTCTGTGAGAGGGAGTGGACTATAATCAGTCACATGTTTTCCCGAAGATATTTTTCTTCACCGTCCAAAGAACAGGGTGATGAAATAAATTACAAGAAGAAAAATGTGTGTATGTCTGGATCCTAAAGCTGGGTCTCCTGCGCGTCTTTTTGCAAAACATTACATTCATGATTATGTGTACAAACCATACATATAATCATTTGTTTTCTTAAGCAAGCTGTCTCCTACGTGTTCAAATATATTTAAGCAACGCCTCGCGACTTCGTCTGCATACGTATATTTCTTTAATATACAAATATTTAGGATAAAATGTATCATATGTCCTTTTCCAAGTCTCACAGTACCTATCTGTCAAATTTCATAATGACTATCATAATGAATTTTTTCAGTGGTTGAAACGTGAAAAGCAGACAGACAGAAAGAGTTACTTTCACATTTATAATGTCATTTGTAGAAGTATGAATCTGCAGCTTACCTATCATAATGCCCAGAATGATGGCCATATTGGACACCGGTAGCTCAATGATACTCTCAGATTCTGGACACACCAGTATCTTAGATGCGTTGTTTAGCTGAGCGAACGTCAGGCCTCGAAGATCTGCCGGTTTCTTGCATCTGAAAGAGAAAAACCAGTCGGTTGGGTTATTCCATTTATCTACCGCATAAAATCCATGGTGTCCACCGCGCCGGAAACGGGACGTCAACGAGAAATAGATGACGGCGCCGAAGTAGCGACAGTACATTTACCACGGCCGGATAATCTAGTTTCTCAGTGACGTCCCCTCGGTGTGGTGGAAAAACAGTGTTAGAGTGGATCTCTTAGGTGAATAAGTGGATTATTTTGTTCGAGAATCTACCGTAACCCTAGTTGGATTAACGGAATTTAGTGAATTTTGGACATGCGTTTCCGCGAATCTACCTTCGGATGGATTTTTTGGGATGGATAAACGGAATAACTCGCTTTATTATATACCAGGGATGACTTGAAAAGCTGTTTTTGATGTTTAACGCACTACCTACCTCTATTTATTGGTTAGCCGATTTTGTAGGCCCAATCCTAGAATTTGTAGTAGGAAGCATCGAAAAGTTACAGAAGTTTAAGGTGGCTCCCTAAATCAATCATCTGAATTGAGGAGTGTCGGATCAGTTCCTATCTTTTTAGGTTTAAGAAATAATCTTTTGCAAGAAGGGACTGCCTCGTTGTTCTAGTGCTCGCAAGATTGACTGGTGTACTAGGTATCTTGGACTCTTGAGTTTGATGGCCAGGTCGAGTAGTCTTATTTGGTTACTCTACGAGTATTAGAAATTTTAGTGTAGCAACCCCGAGATTGGTGATTTATTGCAATAGGCCTGCCCCCTATTACATGGGACTGAAATATACCTGGCAAAATCTGGATGTCTCACTTATGCGTTACCCCGTCGGGGAAAACAAGCTCGACGTACAATGCATGCCACGAAAGATGAGACTTGATTATTCTGATTTATAGGTCTTTTTAGCGGTATGAGGTCTGAGACGGGAAGGGACCGGGTGTCATCGGGGCGGTGGAAAGAGCGCGGGAGGTGCGATACTGCGCTCGTCAAGACTCATCTTTCGTGGCACGCATTGTAATGTTTAGATTTTTTTTTTAAACTGGTATACTTACACCATATTGCTGAGAGAGGCATTAGCAGGAGTGTTGATAAGCAGCGGGACCAGTACATCCACCACCCACTGGTTGTTACAGTCACAATTGAATGGATTGTTTGAGAAGTCTCCGGTCACCAGCTCGTTCCAGCTGTCTATGATACCCGAGTCTATGACTGACAGGTTGTTGCTGTTCAGGTATAGCTGGAAGAGAAGATTTTTGTCAGTACGCCATAAAAGGTTCTATGGTTGTTGATATTATTTTGTTTTTATACCATATTGAAAGCTAAGAGGGATGTGTGGTGTTAAGCAAAAGGATAGAATAATAAATGTGTATATAAACCGGTGTCTCCTGCGCGTGTTTTTTCGAAATATTACACAAAAACATCGTAACAAAGAGGCGTGGCCTTACACATGTGTGTAAGCAAACGCAATGTTTTTGTTTTCCGAGCTGCATGGAATAATATTCCCCGCGCGGTGGAAGAGGGGAAGTGTTTGTTTACTTCAACTGCCGCACGCACCGCACAACTTATTACGACATCTACACAAAATATGTTACTAAAAATATTTGAATACGCAGGAGACAGCTTGTGTATGAAAATAAATGTTTATGTGTAAGGTTTTTGTTTGTGTTTCCCAGAAAGACGCGCAGGAGACACGGCATAAGAGATTGTTTGAAAGTGGCACCGGTGACTGTACATTATGGTGAAATCGGTTGCCATGGTATGGGCATGTGATGCGGAGGAATGAGGAAAATGTTGTGAGGAAAAGTTTTGACTATGAATGTGGATGCCTGTTAGAGTGGGGGAAGAGCAAAGAAACGATGGATGGACTGTGTGAAAGATGATATGACTAGAAAGGGTATTGAACACCGAGATGACTACTAATAGAGTAAGTAAGAATAGATTTTGGTAATACTATGGTAGGTAACATCAATACTTTAGGAGTAAATGGTTTTTGAATCTTGCGTGATATTTATACTCATGACTGTACTTCGCAAAATGTGTATCTACAAATACCTACTTTATACCTCTGCCTAACCGGTAACCCTTTGTGAAATACAATACTAATGCCCGTTTTCACCAACCCTAAGCAATACTTAAACGAATCCTTAAATAAAAGTGCACTGTTGGATTTTCAACTATAGGCTTAACAACGCCGAGAGTTGAAAATCCAACAGTGCAATAATATTTAGGGATTCATTTTAAGTGTCACCTAAGGTTGGTGAAAACGTTCATAGGTATTTTTAAGTTACAATATATTTTATTGTCATGTAGCTGATTCAGTTCGTGTACGTGGAGTCTTCGCCTAGCGGTTGAACAGTCTCATAAATTATAATGCCAACTCACCTCTTTCAAATTCGGCCACAACTCTTCATCATCCTCATTCTTCCACACCAAGAAGTCAGGATCTAAGTTGGTCAACCTTGGATTATAGTTCAGACGCAGGGTCACCAGGTCTGTCAGACCAGATAAGGCTCCAGCTGATATGTTCTGGAGTCTACTCAGTCTACTTAAGCTGAGTTCCTGTAACTTCGTCATGTTGGATATGGGACTGGAAAATTTAAAAAATAAATCATTAGGTTAAGCTTTGAAAGTCGATTTACTGTCTCGTTGGTCTTCGCAAAGGCGACCGTTGAGTTAGGAGCCTTTGGAAGCCTAGGAGAAATCGAATTGAAATTAATTCCAAAAAATACTCACGTATTCGTTTCTAAGGACTGCAAAGAAATTCTATCAAGATTCAAATAAACCAGGGTCGGAGCTTCCCTCAGAACTGCAGGAATCGTAATGAACCTGTTGTTGCTGAGGTCCAGGCGTCGCAGCTTCCTATGTCTTCGTAATAGGCCTTCTGGTAATGTATCCAGCTCACAGCTGCCTAGTCTCAGCTCCTGAGAAGGTAAGACAGAAGGATATTTGAATTCAATTAATAAAACGACTTCCCCATGACACAACTAAACTCGACACCACTGGTGGTGTTACGGGGAATGACAGAAATTGTTCTTTCTCCATGACACCACTAAACTCGACACCACTGGTGGTGTCACGGGGAATGACAGGAATAGTTCATTCCATGACACCACTAAACTCGACACCACTGGTGGTGTCACGAGGAATGTCAGAAATAGTTCATTCTATGATACCACTAAACTCGACACCACTGGTGGTGTTACGGGGAATGACAGAAATAGTTCATTCCATGACACCACTAAACTCGACACCACTGGTGGTGTTACGGGGAATGACAGAAATAGTTCATTCCATGACCTACTAAACTAGACACCACTGGTGGTGTCACGGGGAATGACAGAAATAGTTCATTCCATGATACCACTAAACTCGACACCACTGGTGGTGTTACGGGGAATGATAGAAATAGTTCATTCCATGACACTACTAAACTCGACACCACTGGTGGTGTCACGGGGTATGACAGAAATAGTTCATTCCATGACACTACTAAACTCGACACCACTGGTGGTGTCACGGGGAATGACAGAAATAGTTCATTCCATGACACTACTAAACTCGACACCACTGGTGGTGTTACGGGGAATGACAGAAATCGTTCTTTCCCCATGACATCACTAAACTCAACACCACTGGTGGTATCACGGGGAATTACAGAACACGTTCATTCCCCATGACACCACTTAACTCGGCGGTATGTGGTGACACCACCATAATAAGGTTCCGTTTTATAATAATTTTTTTTTTCGTTTTTTTTATTCTGTACGAAGCCCTAAAAACATCAAAAACATAACGTCTTTCTTATCTTAACTTGGTTAAAAAAGCTACTCACCCTCAAATTCTTTAAATCAGAGATAGCACCCATGGTGATCTGGTCTATAAAAGCCAGGGGATTTCCACTGAGGTCCAGGGTAAGAAGACTAGGCATGAAGAGGAAGATGTCTTGAGGTAACGTGTGTAGATCGTTGTTAGCAAGACTGAGATACTGCATCTTCTTGAAATCTCCTGGACCATCGATGCCAAGGGGACCCTGCGGAAGAAGGTATAAGTACTTATATCAAATCCTTGTTACCAACTGTTCTTATTTCCAGTTACATAAAGAGCTTCGATACTGCAGCAGCAGCAGCAGTCTTCAGGAACTAGTCAACTAGGGGAGGTCTGAAGGGCGGCCACGCAGTCCCCTTTCATTCCTCCAATTAGGGTTGTCACATGATAAAATAATTATTGTAACGTGTAACGAATAAGTTAAGTTGCCAATAAATTATCATCACGTTCAACGGGGCTTTAATTTCACAACCAGCAACCCTAAACCTTCTAAAATAGGTACTTACAACAAACACTTTTTTGCTGATAGCTGAAGTAGATATCTTATTGTCAGACAAATCTAACAGCATCAAGTCTTCGAGGTAAACAAAGCTGCCATCTTCAAATGTTTGTATCTCACAATGGGATAGGTTCAGCTCTTGTATGGGCAACTTGCTGATTCTCGTAATCCCTGTGATTGAGTTCTGAGTTAGGTTGACTTTGATTGGCTGGAACTCTTTTAGACCTGGAATGAGAAATTGGGGAGTGATAAAATGGCGTAAATAGATATAAGTACAGGGGTGAAACGTGTGTAGCCAGAGCCGCGGGTTGTTTAGAAAGAGATACCGAGGCCCAGGAACAGGCAACTGAAGGAACACGGGTGGGTTTTAGTCAGTAAAACCCACCCGTGCCCAGAGCGGGAGAAGTCATTTGATGACTTCCCATCTAAAAAAAAAAAGGGGGTGAATCGTATCGTGACAGAACGTTATAAAGTATTTTACCAATCTAAGATTCAGATTTTTCAAGCAGGAACAGCCACCGGATGAGTTGGGGCCAAAGAAATTTAAGACACTAATTTAAATGTCTTTGCCTGGGGGCCAATGATATAGTACCTTTATAATACGTCATTGCTGGGGCAAAAAACATAAAACTGACAGGCGACTATTCGAAAAAAAATTGGAAGTTTCTTTCATACATTTTCTGGTTTATGATGCTCCATGGACTTGTACATAATAGGTTTGATTGCTCTGCATGAATCAGTAAAATATGCTATATTGTACCTAGAACAGTGTTGAGACGTGAGGCGTGCTCTTATCCACTGTTTGCTGCAACTGCCTGCCGCACACATGCAGGGGAGAGAGCGCCGCTCCAGAGATTGGTTCAGGCTTACAATAATAACTTTAATGATATTGATGTTTTTGCCCTATCTAAATATACATTTAGAAAACAAATTATTAAGCGCCTTGCTCATAAATTTTAATAATTATGTACCTATTATTTAAACATGTATTACATGTTTAAATAATAGGTACATAATTATTAATTACTGCTTAATTTTGCTTAATTTTCCCAACACTGTATCTTTTTTTTTTAAACTAGTAACATGTGGAAACGTAGTCGATTGTACATTTACTTATAGCATACTCTGTATCAAGATTTAATATACAATGTAGGTACGATTGTCTGTTTTCCCAAATAAAATAAAATAAACAGCCGGTCTATTCCGTAAAAATCTCACCGTGTTAACTCAGGTGAAGTGAGCTGTCAGTATAGTGTCAACCTATTTTAGCATCAGGTGAAAAAATGACAGCTCACGCTCACTTCACCTAAGTTATCACGGTGAGAATTTTACAGAATGTGTGAATGTATTACCTACAATTAAGTATTTTTTTGACAAACATATTGCATTGTTGATTAACATTAAATAGGGCTCAGAACTGGCTCTAGGGTCGGTAATAGGGTCTAGGTCTAGGGCAATACGGTCGGTACGGCGTAGATGGGTCCATTACATACCGAGACCAACCTCACCTCGGAAAGCCGTTGGTCCCGGCAGACATTTTTAAATCTTTGACAGTCGTTACGGGTAGTCAGTCAGAAATCCGAAAGTGTGATAACTTCATATTCCGTTTTCACTAATACTAGGTGGCACCTAATGAATCGCGCTATTGGATTCTCAACTCTTGGTTTAAGCGTCGAAAGCTGATAATTCAACAGCGCACTTTTATTTATGCTTTCATACTTAAGATGTCTCCTAGTATAGTTAAAACGGGCATTATAGTGTAAGTATACAATCTGCCTAGCCTTTTCCCAACTATGTTGGGGTCGGCTTCCAGTCTAACCGGATGCAGCTGAATACCAGTATTTTACATGGAGCGACTGCCTATCTGTCCTCCATAACCCAGTAACTGGGTAATACCCCTTGGTAAGACTGGTTGTCAGACTTTCGGGGTTCTGACGACCCGTAACGACTGTCAAAGATCCACGAATGACAGCCGGGACCAACGGCTTAACGTGCTTTCCGAGGCACGGAGGAGGCTCGGTATGTAAAGTTGGTCACCCATCCACGGACCAACCCCGGCAAGCGTAGCTTAACCAGATGAATCGACCCGTGTGGCTGTTATTACTTAGCCACGAGCTCCTATAGTGTATACATACCATCCCAATCAGGAATCTCGAACAACGAGGTAATGTTGAGGTTTGCGCAATCGACCACACCGTCTGCGCACGCGCATTGTGCACATATTGAGTTCGAAACCGCCTCCGGAGTAGTTGTGTCTGTGCCTGAAAATTATCATAAAAGGATAATAAAAACAAACGTATATTTTCCTTTATATTCTATGACTAGCTTTTGCCCGCGACTTGGTCCGCGTGAAATTTATTGCTCCCCCGACCCACCCCGTCGCATAGCATTGCCTGCCCACGCTATTACTTCATTTTCGCTTACCGTTCTTTCTGACTTTTTTTTTTTTTGCTCGGCACCTAAGTGTCCTAGAGTGATGTTAAATATGCCTATAACCTTCTTTATGATTTGGGCTATCTTTAACGCAAAAAGAATTTTTAAAGTCCGACTGGTAGTTCCAGAGATTAGCGCGTTCGTTTACCACATCCCCTTCCGCTAACCTCTCTCTCACCCGCTCTCACACCCCCTTCACCACTTCCCGTTCCCCTTCTCTCCCTCACCACCCCGACCCTCCCTCTCCCCATCACCAACCCCTTTCCTCCCCCTCAAACCTCATCAGGTCTTCCTCCTCTCCTCACCAACTCCTGCCCTTTTCTCCTCCTTCCAGCATCCTCCCCTCTCCCTCCTCACCATACCTCCCTTCCTCTCCCCTTCATTCACTCTCTAATTACAACCTCCCCTCGCCCGTTCCTCTTCACCACCCCCTCCCCTTCTCCCTCCCCTTCGCCCTCCCCCTCTAAGGCTCCCTCCGGGGTAGTTTTAAAAACTATTAATGACAAACAATATTTATTACATAAACTTAGGCAAGTATTTGTGCCAAGTTCCAAGTCAATTAACCAAATGAATAACATTTTTCATGTAAATTGTATTCCCTGTTTTCACCCCTACAGGGGTGGAGTTTAAAAAAATCGTTTAAGGTGTTTCTATAGCTTGACTCAAAGATTATTTATACCAATTTTCGAGTCACGCAGAAAATCCACCCCTGTAAAATTTACTAACCCTTTTCACCCCCTTAGAGGCAGATTTTCGAAAAACCCTGATACACACTATTCTTTATTTTTGGTTTTAAATACAGGGTGTCCCGTAAATAATGGATAATCTCTTAAGGGGTCATTGTACTCATCATTATGAACAACTTTTACTATGGGACCAAACCTGAAATCGCGAAAAAAAATCGGCTGACCAGTACATTTATCTACATCAAACTCGTCAAAATGTAGGGAGCAGCTGATTTTTTTTTCGCGATTCCAGGTTTGGTCTCATAGTAAAAGTTGTTCATAATGATGAGTACGATGACCCCTTAAGAGATTATCCATTATTTACGGGACACCCTGTATAAGTACTGAGTTTTGAGTTAATCGGATTGCGCGTTAATTTTTTTCCATACAAACTTTGACACCCATTCCCCTTTAGGGGGTAGTTTAGAAAAACAAAAAATCTCAAAAATTATAATTTACTTACATAAATATTCGTGCCAAGTTTCAAGTTTATTAACTTAAGGAATAAGATTTTTCATACAAACAATATCCCCCGTTTTCACCCCCTTAAAGGTCGAATTTCCAAAAACCCTTTCTTAGCGGATGCCTATGTCATAATAGCTATCTGTGTACGAAATTTCAGCCCAATCCGTTCAGTGGTTTGAGCTGTGTGTTGATAGATCAGTCAGTCAGTCAGTCAGTCAGTCAGTCAGTCAGTCAGTCAGTCAGTAACGCTTTCCTTTTATAGATATAGATTATATCCATCTTCCTACTAATATTACAAATGCGAAAGTTTGTGAGGATGGATGGATGGACGTCTGTTACTCTTTCACGCAAAAACTACTGAACGGAGTTTGATGAAATTTGGCACACAGATAGTTTATAATCTGATTTAACACATGGTATACTTTTTATTTCGATATTTCTATGGGTTCGAGACTTACGCGTGTGAAACCGCGGGGCGCTGCTAGTACTACTATTTATAAATACGAAAGTACGAGTAACTGTCTGTCTCTCTGTTACCTTTTCACGCCTTAATGGCTGAACAGATTTTGACGAAATTTTGCACACAAGCAGACCATGACATATATAAGGACACAGAATACTTTTTATCTCGGTAGTAAGTTCCCGTGGGATAATTTCCGACTTCCACGCAGGTGAAACCGCGGGCAAAAGCTAGTATAAATAAAATGTATGATTGTGTAAAACGAACAACATAATGTTTGACGTTTTTGCGCCGGAATCATTCGGTATTTTATTGTGAAATTCATCATCATTATTCTAATCATTACTTTTTTATATTTGATTTGAATAACTTATGAGAATTAGGCAAATATTTATGTATGTGGTTAATTTTTAATATCACACTAATAGTTATTTTAGAGGCGCAAGTTTGTGAGTGTGTGTGTGTTTGTTACTTTTTCACGCTCAAACGGCTGGACCGATTTGGATGAAATTTGTTATGTAGATAGCTTATATCCTGAATTAACACATAGGCTACTTTTTATCCCGGCCTACGCGGGTGAAACAGCGGGGCGGAGCTAGTTATTTCTGTAAATAAGTTGCTCGCTCTTGACTTCACTCTGCCATGGTCGAAATTAATGGGTGAGGTCTATTAGGGAACCCACAATGTTATTTTTTAACAAAAGCCAGATTCTGTACTTATCTTTGGTTTCTAAAATTTGTAACAACCGTTTTTTTCATCCATAACAAAAACGCGTGGATTATTCCAAACCTAACCCAAAAATCCTAACCCTGTCGAATAAAATATAACCTAACTAAACATGTACCAAACTGATAGGTAGTCGACGGAGCCCCGCAGCGGGGCTCCTATTTCTGTCTGCAGGGTTTAAATGAACCTAACCACACCGAACCTTGGGGTGCCCTTGACGTCGACCGTCTAGCGTTTTTGGGTTAGGTTCGGAATAATCAAAAACGGTGGGTAGATTACGTACCCACGTAGATGTACATTATAAATGCGTCGAATGCATAACCTTTTCTAAGTCGGTAAAGAACACGAAACAACAATGGCCAATGCCCTTCACCTTTATTATTCAATTTAATCTAAAACTAAATAAATATCAACAACAAAAAACAGATAAGACAACTTACCTATATCAACTTGTGTTAAACTAAATTTAATTGTCACTAAAAACACTAACACAGCACTAAAACTAACTAAATTATTTACAACCATCTTGAATTCGCGTCCACGCACAATTTCACACCAAATATAACTAAAAGTTTGATAAAGAATTCTGTTACAAGATTGTGAAAAAAAAAAACGGTACCCATGTCCTTAAAGATTATTGGCTGGCATAGATTAAGTTTCTGATAAAAAAAAAAACAGAAGGTAAAAAGTGCGTGTTTGTTGCCTACTTACTGTTTAATACAAACACAGACTAGGTCCATCATTCAGGCTGGTAGAAAAGTTATTCTGGTTAGATTTGAATTGTAGAAAGATGCGATTTTTTATGTGGCTCAGACATTGATGTATAAAAATACGAAGATAGGCCATTGTCTAACGTCACGTAAACATTATTGGACTCAAAACGCTTACATGTAAACACACCCACACTACTACATTTCCCGATGTCATGCGTCATGTACTCAACAACCGAAGTAGACAGACATACTACGCGGGCTGTAGCGGGAACGAGATAGCAATAATTGTCACTGTTACGTACCCATAACAACAGAGATAGGAGCCGGCGCTGTCGTGCAAGCGAAATCGCGTTAGGCGCCGAATGTTGGCCGAATGTTTACGATTATGAATGACATTGCATCTATCACGCTCTCACAAACATGGCGAAGCTAACATTAATTAATATTATTATAATTTTCAACAAAATAACATATTTGGCTGTATTTACGAGTGAAAGTAATCCCGTGGAACTTGTTTGAGCTATTTGTGCACATTTTGAAAGCGCAGGACCTTGTTGCTGCTTATTTAGACGATTACGGTAATTTTACTTAACGTGCTACACAAACGCCAGTTCGATTGTGACTAAGGTCAATTGTGTGCGTGAACATATTATTGTGCGGTCCACGTCGAGGAGCATGAACCATATCTTCCTAATTTTATACATCAATGGGCTCAGAATTGTTTTGGCCGCGAACATCTATTTTCATTGAAAATAAATAGATAAAATTCAGTACTTACCTACATGTATTTACAAAAAAAAAAATGTATGTAGTTTATCAGCCATCTCGTTACCATAACACAAGCATTAGGTTGCTTAGCTTGGGACTAGATGGCGTTGTGTGAAATGTCCAAGGATATTTATTTATTTATTTTAAATGGCAGATGTTGCCGGTAGGCCAAGTGTGTCCTACAGAGTAGCAAATGAAGATACTTGTAATATTTACAGAGTAATAGGAAGGAGTCACGATGCTCAACAGTGAAAAGGAGGATAATATTCTATCAATAATAATAATAATAACCCCACCGCAGTATCTCTACGTTGACGTCGTGGTGGGGCTTGCGTGCTCCGAATTCTAGGTCTGTGCCTGTAGAGTTTACTCTGCCGGAACAGGTCTAGGATGAGGAGCCAGACCAAGAGAGATACAGAAACCCGCAGGGCAGCATGTGGCGAGCTGTTGGGCAGTAGCGACCCCACGGACCCTATCTCCCGGGAGAAGTCTTGTTCCTCACCTCTCGCTTGCCTTTATTGGCCGGCTGGAGTGAACAATGACGGGAACAGAGCTCCCACCTCATTCTTGCCTTTATTGGCTGGCTTGAGTGGAGATTCGCAAGAGCAAAACGTGCTCGGAGGAAGGAAGTATTCCAGTAAGTGTTTGTAGGGATCTTGACCATCTTCCGGGCTCTGGGATTGTTCTGAGAACCGTGGAATACCTCTCCACTCCTCACAAGCACCTCAGGACATGTTGCTACCTTGCCGCTACGGCACTATGTGCTAGCGACCGTTTTCGGGGGCCCATTATTGAGTGTGCAAGTCACCCCCTGCCATTTTTTTTCCGTGTATAATAAAACATTGATCAGGCAGGGGCCATAGTCCTTTCATAGTTCTAGGTAACCAGTCCACAGCCACCCAAAGCCATAGCCCAATATGTTTTGTTTCCATGTTCTGCAATAGTCCTGCACCAACCGGGGGTTGTCCTTGGGTGCACTTGCATAGTGTATACAGGGATAATCGTCGCTTGGTGCCTCCTCATAATTTAAAATTGTCTAAGGGCCTCTGCGAGTTGGCTTCGGCCCCTCGTACGCCTTCCAAAAGTCCGGGACCCCAGGGTCCCGAGATATGTCAAAGACACTTTAAAAATAATAATTATTATTATTATTATCCTACCTTTATGTTCATAAGCTGTTGCTCTCACTTTGTCTGTGTGTATTTTGTATTTCATCACATGTGGAAAGCCTGTGTACTTCTCCAGGGCCCCGGCTACTTCTTCGCCTTTCATTACTCTCCGTTCAGTGGTTTTGTCACAAACACACAGAAACACTTATACACAAACTGAAATACTTTTGCATCTGTAATAATTATTTATTAGTGTCATAAAACAATCTGCAGTGCGATTCTGTAACCATCTCACCGTGAAAACTTGGGTGAAGTGAGCGTGGAGGGAGCTGTCAATAGTGTCAATTCCTAGCAAAAATAAACTCACTTCACCTAAGTTTTCACGGTGAGATTTTTACAGAATCGACCGGCTGGACCTTTGGGTAGGCATAAAATAATTATTATATTGGTAATCTCTTCTTTATTAATCTTTGCACAAACGATAGCGTATCTTCAGATAAACATACGTATTTATAAAAATCAGTAAATTATGATAAATTCAAAATATTTCATTGGGAAAAGGTCGAAAATTGCTTGCGTAGGTTGCGTAGATATACTTTATATGACCGTTACACACTGACTGACAACGTAATATTTATTTAGCCCCCATAAAAAATCATAATATCATCAGACGTTAGACAGATCAGCTAGTTGGGAAAATCCCAACTATGTTGGGGTCTGCGGAACCACTGTACAAACGCACCCGGCGCTTTTATATACTAGCTATTTTTTTTTGGGTACAATAGACCTTTTTTAGTGTATTATTGAAAACAACAAAGTGCGGAAAATAATAGACGCCGAAAAAAAAAAATTTACAGTACGAGTACCACATTGACCTTGAAATCAAGGTCAATAACCTTGAGGCTTTCATCGTCTAATATACGAGACATTCACCGCCTCATCTAACCCAAATGATTCACCAAAAATAGAGGGGATATGGCGCTCGGCGGCCGCTGCCGCGGCACCGCTCGCTTCGCTCTCTCGCCGTCGCGCGTTAAGGGTCACTGTTCTAACCTAACCTTTTTTTTTTTTTTTTTTTTTTTTTTGACGCTGAGAAATGCGTTACGCATCCCCGCTCGTGAGGGACGAGACGGGGTATGTGGGACTCCTGTCGAAATGACAATATACCCACTAAAACTCAGCGGTGTTCCCACATCGCCGTGATGGGAGGGCCATGGGAAACCGGCTCAACCTTTACGTCCACAACCCTCCCGGCGCATGCCCGCCTAGCTGGCGGGCCCCGCATGCCCCCCAGGCTGGGGGGCTGTGGGAATGGCCGGGAACACCTGGCCATTCCCGTCCGACACTGGTGGAGGCCTGTGCAATACAGGCAAAGGTGCCCCCACACCTATTGCCTGCTGGCCTCCACCTGGGAGGAGTCGGAGATGACTATCATACTGACGTCTTCTTCGACCCCTCCTCCGCCGTCGGAGCAGCGCCGCGTGAGGATCGTCCTCCCGTGCGCGCTCCGCCGCCTCCTTCTGGGACATGACATGCTCGCAGAAGGAGGCGACTGCTGCCCATGACCTCTCATCCCCCAGCATGGCGTTAACCAAGCCGGGAAGTGAGAGGTCCGGTCTGATCACAGCCATGAGACTGCGTCGCGCCTCAAACCACGACGGGCACACCTCCAGGGTGTGCTGCGCCGTGTCCTCTACCGCGGTAACCTAACCTAACCCAAATGATTCACCAGCAATAGAGGTAATGGTCACTATTCTAACCTAACCCAAATGATTCACCAATGTGAAGTTTCGTACGCGCGGGTGTGATTGTACAGTGGAGCCGGGTCTGCTACCAGTCTAACCGGATGGAGCTGAATACCAGTAATTTACATTAGGGACCATTTCGGTTACCCATTAAATCGATAGTGTTTTCCTAAGCAGTTAATCAAAAACCCATACGATGTAGGTAACCCTTTTATTACTTTCTTATTTTCAAAATAGTTGGGTAAACGTCATATAAAACTGTTTCAAATTTCAAGTTGATGGCAATAGTAGGTACTTCTTGAGATGGGGTCGCGGGTTGTTCGAAAGAGATACCGTGGTGGATAGGCAACTGAAGGAACACGGGTGGGTTTTAGTCAGTAAAAGTCTGACACGCCCTCCTGCTCCGCCCAGAGCGGGAGAAGTCATTTGATGATTTCCCATCCACAAAAAAAAGGTACTTCTTGAGATATCCAACCGTGACAGACCGACATACAGACTGAGTCGCACCATAAGAATTCCTTTTTAACATTTTGGTACGGAACCCAAAACATGTTTAGTAGTAAGGCATTTTTCCGTAAAATCAACAAATCCAGGCGGACAAAGTCACAGGAAAAAGCTAGCTATTCGGTACATATATATATCTAATAAATGATTGATTACACTAATCTTAAAGTATTTTCTAATAAATGATTGATTACACTAATCTTAAAGTATTTTAGCGTTGACCATGCACTGCATTATGGCTGCCTACGCTGTCATCATCATACATACAGGGTGTAAGGGACAGGGACAGCTCTCCGCAAACTCACAGGGTGCAATGCTCCTCATTTTGAACCATATTCCACCGGAAATTTTCTCTGGAAAATTTCCATTTTTTCATTTTTTTTTCAGTTACATTTTCATTATTTCAATGTAAAATTGCATTGTGTGTTCGCAGCACTCCATTCATGCAAAAAAAAAACTGCAAAAAAAAACAGCAAAAAAAAGAAACCAGCAATGGATGTTGAAATACTCTAACCAACGACGCGCGAAATCAGCTGTTCACTTTCTGTCTAGCTACAGAGTTCATCGAACTCACCGCATACCTATTACCTACCTCTCCCAACCAGTAATAGATGCTCCAATTTGTGCACAAAAACACAAACAAATCAGATTTATTGGATTCCCT
This sequence comes from Cosmia trapezina, assembly GCA_905163495.3. NCBI lineage: Eukaryota > Metazoa > Arthropoda > Insecta > Lepidoptera > Noctuidae > Cosmia > Cosmia trapezina. The sequence goes on along the minus strand of LR991049.1, from coordinate 4,230,898 downwards.
TAACGTTCCTGAAAAAATTTCATGTACCGGTCATCTTAGTATGACATACTGAATTCACCCTATCAGTTTGCGGAGGGCTATCCCTTACACCCTATATATAAAAAAAAGTCGTGATAGTTACACTATTTATAACTCAAGAACAGCTGAACCATTGGTGAGAAGGTAGCTTAGTACCAGGAAAAGGACATAGGATACTTAAAAAAAAACGGATTAAAGACTGGACCGTTTTAGATGAAATGTTGTGTGTATATTTGAATGGGTTCCTGGATGGTTTGAAAACACAATTGGACCCGGTAGGTGGCGCTGCAGTCGGGTTCTAGGATCGTTCAGACAGGACAACGTCTGTCGGGTTCGCTAGTCTTACATAAACATAACATTACGCTTTTTCTTTCAGAAAGAGGTAGCCAGAGGCATGTATGTCAATGTTGACGTGGTGGGGCTCCTGAACTCTGGGTCTGTGCCGGTAGAGTTTACTTTGCTGAAACATCTAGGATGAGGAGCCAGACCAAGAGAGATACATGTACCCGCAGGGTAGCATGTGGCGAGCTGTTGGGCAGTAGCGAACCCACGGACCCTACCTCCCGGGAGAAGTCTTCTTCCTCATCTCTTGCTAGCCTTTATTGGCCGGTTGGAGTGAACACTGACGAGGAACAGAGCTCCCACCTCTTTCTTGTTTTTATTGGGCGGCTTGAGTAGAGATTCGCAAGAACAAAAGTGCTCGGAGGAAGGAAGTATTCCAGTAAGATGCTGGTATACCGCGGCCCTGGCATAGGCAACTGAAGGAACACGGGTGGGTTTTAGTCAGTAAAAGTCTGACACGCCCTTCCGCTCCACCCAGAGCGGGAGAAGTTATTTGATGATTTCCCACCCTCAACAAAAAAAAAAAAAGAAAGGGGTCTTGACCGTACTTCCGGGATTGTCCTGATACCTCTCCACTCCTCATCAGCACATCAGGAAGTATTGCCCCCTTGTCGCTACGACACTAGGTATGCGCTGGCGACCGATTTCGGACGACCATTATTGAGTGTGCAAGTCACCCCCTGCCATTTTATCTGTGTTTATATAACATTGGCCAGGCAGGTGACATAATTCTTCCATAGTTTAAGGTACCCGATCCACTATAGCCACCCAAACCCATAGCCCAATATCTTTTGTTTACATGTTCTGCAATAGTCCTGCACCAACCGGGGGTTGTCCTTGGGTGCACTTGCATAGTGTATACAGGGATAATAAGGGAGGGGGGGGGGGGGCTGGTTGGTGTCTCCTTATCATTTATAATTTATTGTTTAAGGGGCCTCTGCGAGTTGGCTTCGGCCCCTCGTACGCCTCGTACGGCCCCAGGGTCCTCAGTTAAGTCAATGACATTTTAAAAGTATTTCAAGCGACACAAGCCCATAGAACAAAATACCTACACAACTTACACAAGATTTTGATCATAAAAATATGTATATGTTTAGTTTAGAATATTATATTTTTATGCTCAAAATCTTGTGCTAATAAACTACTAGAGTACTATCCACAGGTTTAGGATAGTACACCCGCATTCTGCCATTTATACTATACAGGGTGTAAGGGACAGCCCTCCGCAAACTAACAGGGTGCATTCAGCTCCTGATTTTGAATCATATTCCACCGGACAATTTCTCAGGAAAATTTTCATTTTTTAAATATTTTTTTCAGTTACATTTTCTTTATTTCAATGTAAAATTACATTGTGTGTTCGCAGCACTCCAGTTATGTAAAAAAACAGCGAAAATAAAAACAACAAAAAAACGTGTTGAAATACTCTAACAAACGACGCGTGAAATCAGCTGTTCACTTTCTGTCTAGCTATAGAGTTCATCGAACTCACCATATACCTATTAACTACCCCTCCCAATCAGTAACAGACGCTTCGATATGTGCACAAAAACACAAACAAATTAGGTTTATTGGATTCCCATAACGTTCCTGAAATAATTTCATGTACCGGTCATCATTCGTATAATATGGTACTGAATTCACTCCATCAGTCTGCGGAGGGCTGTCCCTTACACCCTGTATATGTATAAGTAAGTACGATGTGATAGGGGGCGAGCCTCTTGCCGCTAACCGAGCACAAATGCAGACTCCGAGCAGCTTCTAAGAATTTCCTAATTGAAAAACCCAATAACAACTTTCCGGACTCGGGAGTCAAACTCAAGAGTGTCTAAAAATATTTAGCTGTTTCTGTGAATGCTTTTAAGTACTTTGTAAAGGAAGTTGATGACTCAACTACAAGAAATATCATACCAAGTTCCGGTTCTCGTATTTCAATATTAATACTTAATCTAATCTACAGAACACGCACCTACGTTAGGTATAGGTATTTGTTCTTATATTTTATAGTGAATCATCTTTCGTTATTTCCCTTTTCAGCACTCTGAAGAGAGGCTGTCCCCACGTCCTAAACTCAAACTCAAACTCAAAGCATTTATTTCAATTAAATCAATACAGGCACTTTTGAATTGTCAAAGAGTCGGTCAGTAGGTAAGTCAGCAAGTTGAAGCTACTTGCCCATTCCAAAACGTAGATCTCTATGGAGAAGAACGGGCAAGAAACTCCACGGACACGTCTTTTAAATCAACATGGTTACAAAATATTGGTTACATCATTCATGGTAAAATTATACATGTGAGAACGATGAACGTTAAAGGCGTCCGTAATAAAAATATTAAAAAAAAAAACAATTCAAAATTTAAATTAAAATAAGCCGTGGCAGCAATGATTTCAAAAGTAAGGATACGCCCGTCTATGGCCCGTCTGAACATTTCTCCTAAACCTACTTCTTACAAGCAAAAAGTAGCGCCATCTGTGGCATCTGTCATAACTCATACGAACTACTGATGACTACGTTAACTTCGTGCGCGATGACAGCAGCGCGCGCATGGCCGCCATTGTGGATTTCGGTAGTAAAATTATCACTATAGAGATGTGTTTATTTAATAATTTAATTGCAACAAAAGTAATATAAGGTTACCTACTGATGATACGATATCCCATGTTGCTTTTTAATTTTAGTATCGTAATTTTTGCAGCCTTACAACGCAGCTTTACATTTTTTGACAGAGTGACTTTTCCGGGCGCGGACCGCGGCCGACTGAGTCACGTTGGCCCTAAACTTTCATTTTAGGGCCAGCGCGCTGGTGCCATTTCTTCGCGCGGTTGGCCCGGTCCTTACTATATAAGTCAATGCGTGGCAGCTAATGTATGACCAGCCTCCACTGAGAGCGCCCGTTCAGGAACCTGACGCATTTACAACCTAACCAAATCCGATCTTCGCGCGAATACGCGCTTTTTTCGAAGCGAAGCGAATACGCGATCGCATTTGCGTGACGATCGCTTTTGAATAGGACGCGCCCTTACGCTTGCAGTTCTCACAAAAATATTTCAAACACCCTAGGTAGCGCCAGACTGTAATAACAAATCTACTTGCATAAAGAAATAAAAGGGGCTAAGGTAAGATTTGAACAATATATTAAAAACTAAAAGATAAAAAATACAGACCGGTTTTTAGAAAACACATCCTATACCTAAAACACACAGTTATTTAGGAAGGTAGAGGTTAGCTTGAAGTAGTAATTTGAGTAAGTCCACCCTTTAACGTAGTAAAAACATCGTGCAATTTTGTAATTCCGGCTAATGTCCGAAACGGCGGGACTTTTTGGAAAAAAAAAACGGCTGGACTGAAATTTTGAGGGGACTTACACTGGCAGATAGCTGATGTTTTAGGGAGTAACTTAGTCTTCTTTTATTAAAAAAAATAATTAGGGTTCCGCGTAAAAAAAACAAAATTCGTAAAAATATTAATGGCGGCGAACGGCGGCCAAAAGCCTCGCTTAGCCTCTACTACATACCTACCGTCTTACTATTATACACAGAATAAAGTTATTCCAAGTTTAAACCTATGAAAATGTATGGTTATTCCTTTGATATTCCTGATATAACTTTATTCCGTGTTTTATTTGTAAGAGGTTAGGCTTTAAGCTACTTACATTATTTTATGTTTATTTTTAACCGACTTTTCAAAAAAAAAGAGGAGGTTATCAGTTCGTTGCGTATATTTAAGTGTCTTTGTGCAGAACATTTTTTTTCTTGAATAAGAATAGGAATAAAAATCATTTATTTGCAGAAAATATAAGTGTTATACCAGCTGTAAAAGTTTCGTGGTTATTAATTAGTACATGTAACAGAGATATTTATATTTCTATGGAAATTACAGTTATTTTTCACTTTGTAACGTTCTGTAACTTTTGAAAATAAAAATCAACACATTCGTATTAAAAATACTTTATTTTATAATAATTCTTAAAACGAAAACTTAAAATTACAAAAAAATATAAATCAAACTAAGTAAGTAGTGCCACTCGACTCTTCCACAATCACAAGACAATGATAGTCAAAGAATCTCCACCGACTGACTGACTGACTAATAAAAATACAAAAAAAAGAAATCGGGTTTAGTTTTTTTATGCCATTGGATGGCAAACAATGTGGTCACTACTCGAAAAGTTGGTCGAGAGTCTAAAAGGGCACTTCGGCTTACCTCGGGCGACTTCCGATCGTTGTCGGTTTTTGCGCCCGAGTCGACTCGAAGCATCCCGTAGTTCTTAGCATGAGTTTAAAGTCACGTACTTCGGACTTCGGTCAATTCCGACCAGTACTTCGTCGAAGCAACTACGAGTATGTGCCTGTAATGAGAATTTTCTGAAATGACGTTCATAGGTGGCAGCACTGAGATGACAGGTCCAAGCACCTGTCAAAAATGTCAAAGCTCCTATATTTTCGTTAGTTGTGACTGAATGAAAGAAATGATGAACGTCATCATATATTATCATTCATTGTCGAAATGGACCTCTTGTCAAAGTGGCGCCAACTGGTGGCGTGAATCTTCACGAAAATCCTCATTAAATTAAGTTGACGTTTGACGTCGTCCCAAATCAGCTGTGCGGTTCATATTCATGTCGTAGCGCCAGGATACCGACACCCTTCAAATATCAACGCTGCCTAGCGGCACATATTATGTCTTGGTTATCCCTATTAGTCAGTCTGAAGTCAGTTTAAAAACTAATACATAACGTCATCCGCTGGAGCTCTCTTGTAGAAGGCACGAGACACATCCACTGGGGGGCGAAGGCCTAGCCAGGCGAAGTAGCCGTGGCGCCACAGCAGCATCAGACTCAACATGATAGGAACCGCTAGAAGAACACCTGGAAACAAAGATATAAGTAAAGAAAGTCAGAATGGCAATAGTTTTAAGTACGAGAGAATTCGTCCTCGGTAAAATAAGTAGGGACAGTTCGCGAGGCGTAAGATGAGCTTTGCATTTGTGTGAGTGCACATAGATAGTGTAGGTGTGACGTCCGGCATAGAGCGCGACGCGTTCTTTCTTTGGTTTAAAACCGATTTATACTGCTTTTTGGCAATAGGCTTTTGTTCTTTTAGTACGAGAGGCCATGACAAAAACCATGTCGCATCGTTGGAAAACGATAAGACGATTGAAGATTTTGTCTTACGTAAATTTATGTTATGTGTATTGCCAACTAGAGAACTCAACATGCAATGCTTGATAAAAGGCTTCAGATAAACCATTAGGCTTTAAAGTCCGTCTATGTAATTATTAGTTGCCTATAATGTTTAAAAATAATTAAAATCAAATCTGCTTAGATGGTTATTGGTCATGTTGAGCGGATGTTCCTCAGAATACCAGATGTATGAACGTAAACGAGGCAAAAGGAGTTTGGAGGCATGAGGAACACTGTGTAAAGTTCACTCATCCTCCATTGAAAAGGGAGGATCCTCCGACCAGACGGGTGTTGTGTCTGGTGGGCCACTGCCCGACGGTTGATGTCGGGACGTTGTATATATGCTAATCGCGTGGTAAACTCTAATTGCGCGATTCAGGTTTGCGTGACGTCATGTCATTGATGCGTAGTTCATATGTGGCGATGTAGATGCCGCCACAGGAGTATGTAAGGATCGTAGCAGGGGGCGTTCTGTAGTTTCTGCCTACGCTTGGGAAGAAGGTGTGTGCCGACCAGAGCTGTTAGAGGCTTTTAACAGCTGCAAACAGAGCCTTACAGAAGCCACACTCTTAGTGCATCGCAAAATACATGACTCAGCGGGTTGGTATCAGAATGACTGGATCGCAAATTGACCACGTCGCTCATAGTCCAAATCTCAAAATGTCTTAATCTCAAAATACCTAAGTCGCAATATGACTACATCGCTTTTAGTCCACATCTCATAATGTCTAAATCTCAAAATACCTAACTCGCAAAATGACTACATCGCAGAAAGTCCGAACAGTTGTGTAGGCACCTATACAGGGATGATATCAGAATGACTGGATACATCATCATTCATCATTATCATCTGCCTAGCCTTTTCCCAGCTATGTTGGGTTGGCTTCCAGTCTAACCGGATGCAGGTGAATACCAGTATTCTACATGGAGCGACTGTCTATCTAACCTCCAGAACTCAGTTACTGGGTAACACGATACCCCACAGACTTCAATATAAGTCTGTGCGATACCCCTTGTTAAGACTGGTTGTCAGACTTACGGGCTTCTGACGAACCGTAACGACTGCCAAAGATCCACGAATGACAGCCGGGAGCCCGGGACCAACGGCTTAATATATGCTTTCCGAGGCACGGAGGGGTGTTGGTATACATAAAGATGGTCACCCGTCCACAGACCAACCGCGGCAAGCGTAGCTTAACCTGATCGATCGACCCGTGCGGCTGTTACTTAGCCACAAGCCCTTTACTTTTTTTTAAAAGCAAGTATAATAATACATAATTATATTACCCAAAATAGGTGATTTTAACATTTTTGTCTATTTGTAGGTTTGTCGGTTTGTTCAAGCATCAAAATGGACCGATTTGGTTCAAGTTTGGTTTAAAGAGTGAATTTTGGGGAAGCACATAGTCTAGGGAAAGTAGGTATGAAAAAAAGTCACATTAAGAACCAAAGAGATTAAATGTACAGGTGCCTACACAACTGTTCGGACTTTTTGCGATGTAATAGTCATTTTGCGAGTTAGGTATTTTGGGATTTAGACATTATGAGATGTGGACTAAAAGCGATGTAGTCATTTTGTGACTTAGGTATTTTGAGATTTAGACATTTTGAGATTTGGACTAAGAGCGACGTGGTCAATTTGCGATCCAGTCATTCTGATACCAACCCGACTCAGCCCACTATCGACCTCCGGTCTCCGGAGGGGAGTGATGTGGCGGCATCTACAACGCCACATACGAACTACGCATCACAAAAAGATGACGTCACGCAATCCTGCATCGCGCAATTAGAGTTTACTACGCGACTAGCATATATATACAACGTCCCGACATCAACCGTCGGGCAGTAGCCCACCAGACAAGACACCCCCCTGGTCGGAGGATCCTCCCTTTTCAATAGAGTATGAGTGAACTTTACACCCTGTTCCTCATGCCTCTAAATATGTGTACCTACTGTGTATGTAAAATCAAATCGCCCTTACCAATAAGTGTGCCGAGTAATATTGCTCCGTCTTTCTCGGGCCTGTGACCGTATTTGTCGACGCATCTCATTGTGCGGTGAACGTCATGCAGGTGCTTCATCGTGTAGCCTCGCATCTCTATTGGTTCTTGGCATCTGCAAGAAGTATTTTATTAGGCCACTTATAATGAAAGCCAGGTTCGTTTGGTTTATTTTACAACAAGCTGCGCCCCGCAGTTGCACCCGCGTAGACCGGGATGAAAAGTGGCCTATGTGTATCCAGGATGTAAGCTATCTACATACCAAGTTTCATCCAAATCGGTTCAGCCGTTTGACCGTGAAGAAGTAACAAACATACAAACACACCCCCACATACACACTCACAACCTTTCGCCTATAAAATGTTAGTGTGATGTTTTTGACAAACTTCGTTAGTATAAGGATGTCAGGTTTTAATCGTAAACCCAAACTTCCACTCGTTCAAAGTTAGAAACTTACAACTTTTACAAACGTTGTTCTACTCAATAGCAGATAAAAAATACATGGTGACTGGGCATGGTATACAGGGTTATTTTAATTTGGCAAGCTAAACTCCGCAGGCGCGATGGGTACCTATCGATATCTAAACACGATAAAATAAAACACCAAAAAAAATCATCACTTTAATGTATTTTTTCCTATAGGTTTATGGTCTGCGGAGTTTCGCTAGCTAATTTAATTTGACCCTGCATAATATGGAGATTTGACAACCGGACAGTAAACTTCTTTGTAGTACTCTCTGGGATGGCGTAGCACGGTGCTGCGACATCCCAGATATTACTACAAGGAATTTCTGGTATTTGATGGCCTGTTTGATTGCCATGAAATCATCATCATTCATAATTTATTTCACCCAATTTCTTTGGGGTCGGCGCTACATGTAATTATAATGTACCTACTATTTAGATTATGTTACAAACAATTAATGATTTTTAGATGTATTTTGTACATACTTTAATTTTAATTTTGGTTGTGTGACTTGGCTATCGCATTATATTAAGACCTTTAACGGTAGATTTAAAGAATTTAAATAAATAATAGTACATTATGATATAAGTGCGGTAAGTTGAAAATTACAGCCGAGGCGATATTGCTAGCCCGAGCCGTAGGCGAGGGCTACAAGAAAGCAGAGGCTGTAATTATCAAAGCGCACGTATGTCATACGATGTTTTATGACATATTTGCGAGGAAATAAATAAAACTCGGATTTTCTTAAACGAATAAATCTTTAAAAACACACTTTCTGAAAATGAATATGCACCTTTGCTTGTTTTCCATACGATGAAATTTTGATCCGCTTGTAAGTATCTATCGGTCGATTTTTCGGGCAAGAGGCTTACAGTAGCCTTTTTCTCTGCCTCTGAGACTTCTGGCGGTGTCGAATGAATAAATTCGTTATTACTTGACGACATTTTCAAATAAAAACAATACAGCGAAAAGAAAAAGCGCGCGGAATAATTTTTACTTGTTCACAAATTGAAATGCGCACGCATCAGCGCTTTTTTTTTAAAGGCAAAGGCACTAAACCAGCCAGTATTATTAAAGTAAATTAATATTTTTTTGTTTTTGTTACAGATAAATGGTTGTAATTTATTGCCAAAATTAATTAAATCAACGAATTAAATGTTTAACATTTTTCATTCTTTAATTTTATTTTATCCCAAAGTTAATTTTATTCATAAAAAGTTGACCACTTTTCTGACATAAAAACTCTTTGCTTTGCTTTCTTTGCTTTTTTTTTCTTAAGATTTAAAAAAGTACCGTTGGTTTTAGACGGAGTATCATGATAAACCATAGGTACGTGTTACCTTATTAGAAAGAAACTCGTGCGTTTTACTTTACGATTACGCACAAGTACGTAATAACATACATTACGATATTGAAATTGGTGAAATAAGAGACCCGTTACGAGCAAATGTGTTATAAATGTATTTTTCAATACACTTCCTCGAAAACTGGTTCATATCGCACTACGATTAGGTTCACAATGCAATGTATGTCGCACGCGTGCGATTTTTCATTTTCCACGCACGTGTGCGGGAATGCCACAGATAACTTATACCTATAATAATAATAATAATAATATAGCCTTTTATTCAGATCCACATTACAATTATATGACAAAAATACATAGAAAACTTAAATTTAATGTAAATCTTACTCTAGTCTCTTATTTGACTTTTACTTATTTTCTGTAGATCTGTTTGCCAGTCGACAAAGGCCTCCTCCAACCTTTTCCACTCATGTCTTTCTTGAGCCACTCTGTTCCATGTGACGCCTGCCACTTGTCTTAAGTCGTCATCCCATCTTTTTTGCGGTCTGCCTCTTTTCCTTTTACCTTCTCTAGGATACCATGGTGTCACAATTTTGCTCCACTTATCTTTTCCTCTTATCATATGCCCTGCCCATCGCCATTTAAGCCTTCTAATTTTGCACGTTATGTCTATAACCTTTGTTTTACTTCTTATTACACGGTTTCTCAGTCGGTCTGTCTTTTTCACATTCATCATGCTCCTTTCCATTGCATATTGGCATGTTGCAAGTTTGCTAATCGTGTTTTGTGACAAGGTCCATGTTTGGCTGCCGTACATGAGAACTGGTAGTATGCAAGTATTAAATAGTTTGCTTTTTATATTCATATGAAGGTTTTTATCTTTCATAATCTCTTTCAAACCCCAGTACCTTCTCCAGCCATTGGTTATTCTTCTTTCAACTTCTTTGCGCATCGGATTATCATCTGTTATTAACTGTCCCAGGTAAATATATTCATCTGTATAATCAATTTGGTTGTTTCCTAAATTTATGGTAATTTTCTCTCCGTTTGTCATTACTCTTGTTTTTTCCGGGTTCAGTTTTAACCCTACCTTCTCGCTTTCCGTTGCCAGTTCGTATATCATTTTTGTTATGTCTTCCGGGGATTTTGCAAATAACACAATATCATCTGCAAATCTCAAGTGAGTTAACGAGACACCGTCTACATTGATACCGAGATTTTCCCAATTAAGACCTCTGAATATTGATTCTAGTACCGCCGAGAATAATTTTGGTGACAGGGGATCTCCTTGTCGTACGCCTTTGCCTACTCTGAAAGGTTCGCCTTTTTTTTCTAACTGAATTCTCGCCGTACTCTGACTGTAAACATTCTTTATTATGCGGATGTATTTGTGTTCAATTCCTTGTTCTTTTAAAGACTCCCATATCTTTTCGTGAAACAAAGAATCGAATGCTTTGCTATAATCGATAAATGCGATGTAGTAGGTACATTGGTATTCTTTATACTTCTCCATAACTTGTCGTACTACATAAATGTGGTCGACCGCTGAATAGTCTTTACGAAAACCCGCCTGTTCAATGGGTTGGTGTTCGTCTAATACTTTCTCAATCCGATTAAGTATGATCTTGGCAAATACCTTGTATATGTTGGACATAAGGCTGATAGGGCGGTAGTTCCCGATTTCATATTTGTCTCCTTTCTTATATAGCAGAATAATGTTCGATTCTGTCCATTGCCGTGGGATAATTTCGCTATTTAATATGTCATTAAACATGTCAGTAAGAACTGGTGTTATAACTTCCTTGCTTTCTTTTAGGATTTCGTTGTTTATACCATCGGGTCCTGGTGCTTTGTCTCTCTTTTGACTATCTATAGCTTTTATTACTTCAGTCAGAAGGATGTTAGGGATATTTGAGATTTCTGCTAGGTCGTTTTTGTCTCGAGCGGTGCTGTGTTCATATATTTTTTTGTAATAGGATGTGGCGATTTCTAATATGTTCTTTCTGTGGTGGTTCCATTCTCCGCTATCATTTTTAACTTTTGCGATCCAGTCTTTTGAATTTGTTAATTCCTTGTGAGCTTTTTTAACACCTCCCGTTTTGGCTACATGTTTTTCGATAATTTCCATTCTGTTTATTTTCCTGTCCGTTCTTATACTTTCTTTGATGTCTTTACTAATTTTCGCTAGATGCCTTCTTCTGTCTTTTACTTCTTTAGCGTTGATTAGCTGGTTTCTTTGCTCTAGTAATTTCATGGTATTAGTTGTTAGCCATTTTCTCGGTTCAGATCTGGTCTTAGCAGTGTATTGTAATTGAACTTTAATAGTATTCTCTATCCAGTTGTACTTTTCCTGAGTTCCCATGGTCTTTGTGTTCTCTTTGAAGTCTGTGAATTTATCTGTTAGGGTGACTACTAGTTGCTCCATTTGATGTTTGCTGAGCTTACCAATTGCTAGTTCCTGTCTCGGTCTAGGATTCTTTGGTTGTACTGATTTTATTTCAGCTCTGATCAGTCTATGGTTGGTATTGAAATTAAATTTGTTAATGACATCAAAATTTGTAAAGCAGTTGTTTCTATTGGTCATTATAAAATCGATTTCATTCTTTGTTTTCCCATCTGGTGAAATCCATGTCCACATTTTCTTTGTGTTTTTTTTGTATACTGAGTTTAAAATGGTTAAGTTATTTTCTAGTGTGAAGTTTATAAGTTTTTCTCCATTTCTACTTCTAATTTTACTGCTGTAGGTGAATGGTCCTAGTACTGTCTCTTCTCCTGGGCGCTTAGCTCCAATTTGGCCATTGAAGTCTCCCATGACAATTAGGTTTTTGTGGGCATGTTCTTGGATAGTGTTATTTAAGTCATGGTAGAATTTCTCAATTGTTTCCATGTCCGATTGTTCTGTTGGTGAATATATTTGTAAAATAGACCATGAATCTTTATATCCCGGTAACTTCAGATTCATCATTGCTATGCGCTCCGAGATTCCAATAAATCCTTCTATAGATTTTTCAAGGTATTTTTTGACGATGAAACCAACGCCATGGTTGCCTGGCGTCGTTCCAATATGGTACAGTAAGAAGTCTGACTGAGACATAATTCTTTCTCCCATTCGTCTTACTTCACTGAGGCCGACGATATCCCATTTAATTTGTGTTAACGCATTTGTTAGTTCTATAAGATTTTCTTCATTTTTCAGCGTGAGTACGTTAAGGGCTGCGACATATATTTTTGTTTCTTTGTATTTGTTTATCTGTGTTGTTGGAGGGTTATGGTCTTTATCCTTAACTAATAACTTATACCTATACTTAGTCCAAATTGGTTCAATGCCTCTATTCACAACTCTCTATTCGGAGGTGAATGTTTTTTATTAAATCTCGGCAAAGAGATATGCGTCTTTAAGGCATTAATATTTTTTGAATATTTAAATAATGTGTCTCTATAGAATATTATCAAAAACCATGATTATTACAATAAAAAAAAACGTTTATGAACAAATTAACATTTATTTGTGTTCTAAACTCAAAAATATTTGAATTTTCTATTTTTCATATTAGGCTGTTTATCGGCTTTATACCTTTGCTTCTCTTTCAACCTGGCGAAAGCAAATCGCGGAAAAAAAAGAAAATTTAAATCATAGTTCCCTATTAATTCATGACAAAATTATTTTCCGTTATTTTATGTTTTTAAATTTATTTCTTCAAAAGTGAATTATTTAATTCTTTTTTAAATTTATATTTAAATTCTTTTAAATTTAATTCTTCAAAACTCGTGGACATTTGTTATTGCAGTTCTCGGCTCAAAAACAACCTCGCCTCCGGCTCGGGTGTTTTAATTCCGCCTCGAACGCAATAACAAACGTTCTCCACTTGTATCAAAATGTACTATTTCTTCCATACTTATCAGTCGTCATCTCGGTAGTCACTCCCTTTTATAGCCATATCATCCTTTACATCCAGCCATCGTCCACATTCATACTCAAGACTTTCCTCACAACATTTTCCTCATTCTTCCCCATTACATGCCCATACCATTGAGTGCCATGAAATAATATTAAAAAACCTGATAGCTTACTCCATCGTAGAAGCGTTGCCTCCCCTCTTTTCGACAGCTGGAGTGAGGACATCCACCATCCATTGAGTGGAACAGTCACAGAGGTAGGGGTTGTCTGACACGTCCACCTTCTCAAGTAGGTCCCAGCGCGACAGCAGGCGGGAATCCACCTCGGATAGGTTGTTGGATTGAAGGTACAGCTGGAAAATGAGGGGTATGTTTAACGAGTCGAATGCCGTAATTACAGACATAATTAAAAAGCCATTGTGTCTCGCGTGGATCCACGTTCCATACGGGTTAATTGTAAAGTACCTATATGCTTTCCGAGGCACGCAGGGATAAAGATGGTCGCCCATAGAGGCATACAAGGACCAGCAGCGGCAAACGCACCTTAACCTGATCGGTCGACCCGTGCGACTGTTATTAAGTACTTAGCCACTAGCCCCTCTCGGAAAATATAGACGTGATGCTACGTTATGTATATCGTGGTGGTGTCTGTACTATTCAGCAATGGTCCTTCAATAACTAATTGAGACCTTTAAAAACGGTCATTTTCATTAATTGTCTGCCAAGAACTAAGGGCGGATTTCGCCAATGAAACTGAAGGCCAATTTTCGTACATAAAAACGTTCAAATTCAAGACGCAATCTTATGCCAGCGACAAACAAATGTCAAAAATTTAGGTAAACGCTATACAATTTTTGACATATTTAAGCGGGTTGCAGACCAAGAGCTAAGCTAGGTTAGTTTAACTTAGCACGCATATCTGAGGTAATTTTTCATGCTTGTGTGCAGACCGCAAACTATGATCAATGTATGAAAAATTACCTCAGCTATGCGAGCTAAGCTAAACTAACTTAGCTTAGCTCTTGGTCTGCAACCCGTATGAGACTGTTATGGCTGATTTAGACTAAACGAACATCCCAGAACAAGAACTGTAGCATTTTTTTGTCGATATTCTTGACATTTTAGAAGAGAGAGACCACAACGAAGGAATGTTCTGTCCCTGTTTACACAAAAAGAATTTGGTACAGTGGCGATAGAATGTGCATTCGTTCGTTTGGTCTAAATCGACCTTTAGGAGATTGCGAACTTTGTTAAAAATACGGGAATTGCCCCTACGAGCGCCATCAGCACTTAAGCACATCTTAAAAGTGTTCATGAGCTGTCATTGATGTGAATATTTGACACTGACAGCTTCTGAACGTAGTTTCGGTATGTTGATCTCATTCCGTTTCATTGGTGAAATTGGCACATACAACGTACCTCCTTAACCAACGGCCAGTCATAAGTTTCCCCAATATCGTCAGGTCGAGCCAGTGCCTTCGGGTCCACAAAGCTCAATGCCGGATTAAAACTGATGTGGAGACGCTCGATGCTCTCAAGTCCAGCCAGTGTTCCTGCGCCGATACGCCTGAGTTTTGGCATGTTGCACATGTGGAGTTCTTGGAGTTTGCGAAGACGGGGGAAGCCGCTGGAAAAAATGTAAAATCTTTAACTAATCCTCTATAAGCTTAGGTGTTGACATTCTAATGATGTACGCCTATAGAACTTCTATTAATAAATTAGGTTTGCTAGGTGGCTGGGTTTGTTACCCAGTAACTAACTGGGTTGTGGAGGTCAAACAGGCAGTCGCTCCATGTAACGTACTGGTATTCAGCTACATCTGGTTAGACAAGAAGCTGGATGGCAGATTATGATGTGGCTGGGTTAAAGATTTGATGCAGTGAAAGGTACTTTTACTTTTCAATATGGCGCGCTTCAGTTACGGTTTCTCGCTTAATTCCTGCGTAGACCTTGTTATTGTGGTTATTAATTTAAAATTCTGGCTCAGTAATTAAGTAGGTAGGTCCTTACTTCCGTTAAAACTTTCGAATTATTAAGTTTGTGTAAGAAGTTTGGTCACGTCAAAAGTATAACGGCTGGGGTTCGAACTCATGATCTCTCGTTCGGCAGTTCAACGACGCTTTAACTTATTGAGCGTTGACTGACACTTTTTATAATAAAAATAAAACTCACGGATAGTCAGAGTCTTCGGAACTCGGATCGAGTCTAAGAATAGGGTTCTGATTCAAATTCAAGTAGACCAAATCTTTGGCCTCTTCCAACTCCTGTGGGACAGCTGTGAGGAGGTTGTCACTGATGTCCAGGCGTTCCAGGTATCTAGGAGTGTGCAGGAACTTACTGGGTATCTCTTCCAGCTGGCAAGAACGCATTCTTAGGACCTGAAAGTTTAAATTGAAACATTGGTAACAGTGTCATCTGTTGGAGGAGGATGTATTAATTTCTTTTTTTTCAACTGCCACTGACCTCTTAACTTAACCAAGTAGTTTATCCGCGAAAGAACTATTCAAACAATGATTGGAAGAGTCAATTCAATATTTTGCCTGCATAACAGATAGATTTTCTTTGTTTTTTGCGGCATATTTTTTTATAGTTACGGCAACTCAACACTAGATATCACTAACCTTCAACATTGGCAAACTGGATATCGCAATCAAAGTCACATGATCGATGGTCGTCAACGGGTTTCCACTCAAATCCAGTTCTTCCAATTCTGGCATATGCTCGAATAAATCCTGGTGTATCGAGTGAAGATCATTGTAAGCTAAGTTGAGGATCCTCAAAGATGCTAGAGGCTCATACTCCTCTGGCATGAAGCGACCCTGAAATGGATTACATTTGCTTAGTAAATATCAATACATATGAAAATAAAAGTACTGACTCACTCCCTGACTGACTCATCAACGCCTAGCCAAAACCCTTGGACCTGGGACCCAGAAAGCTGAAATTTTGTACAGACTTTTCCTCTATGATGTAGACAAGGAATAAAGATGAATTTTCTAAAAACATTATCACACTGACGATATGCTAGCGTGCTTGCAGCGAGGCGATTTAGGAACTTGCTCTCCACGTGTATAAAGCAACCGCGACCACGCCACGTGTTCACCGCATTTTCACAATATTTTACACTCACTGTCTCGCTATCTCTTGTACCTACATTCACGTCAACCGCTCTCGTTCCGAAAACGCAGCGAACACGTTGCGCACAATTGGCGCGCGTATTAAATAATCGCATCGCTCGAACACGTTCGCAAATCACCAGTGTGATAAGTCCCTAAGGGCCGACAAGGTCACTGGTAATAGTACATTATGATATAAGTGCGGTAAGTTGAAAATTACAGCCGAGGCGATATTGCTAGCCCGAGCCGTAGGCGAGGGCTACAAGAAAGCAGAGGCTGTAAATATCAAAGCGCACGTATGTCATACGACGTTTTATAACATATTTGCGAGGAAATAAATAAAACTCGGACTTTCTTAAACGAATAAATCTTTAAAAACACACTTTCTGAAAATGAATTTGCATCTTTGCTTGTTTTCCATACGATGAAATTTTGATCCGCTTGTAAGTATCTATCGGTCGATTTTTCGGGCAAGAGGCTTAGAGTAGCCTTTTTCGCTGCTTCTGAGACTTCTGGCGGTGTCGAATGAATAAATTCATCATTACTTGACGACATTTTCAAATAAAAACAATACAGCGAAAAGGAAAAGCGCGCGGAATAATTTTTACTTGTTCACAAACTAGCGATGCGCACGCATCAGCGCTTTTTTTAAAGGCAAAGGCACAAAAACAGCCAGTATTATTAAAGTAAATTAATATTTTTTTGTTTTTGTTACAGATAAATGGTTGTAATTTATTGCCAAAATTAATTAAATCAAAGAATTAAATGTTTAACATTTAATTCTTTAATTTTATTTTATCCCAAAGTTAATTTTATTCATAAAATGTTGACCACTTTTCTGACATAAAAACTCTTTGCTTTGCTTTCTTTGCTTTTTTTTCTCTTAAGTATTAAAAAAGTACCGTTGGTTTTAGACGGAGCATGATAAACCGTACGTGTTACCTTATTAGAAAGAAACTCGTGCGTTTTACTTTACGATTACGCACAAGTACGTAATGACATACATTACGATATTGAAATTGGTGAAATAAGAGGCCCTTTACGAGCAAATGTGTTATAAATATGATTACCTATTTAATTACTAGCACTTTACCAGTGACTGATGCTGATGGTGATTTTATAGTGCCTGATGATGATAGGCTGATGCCTATGTTCCCACCATTGGTACTCAAGCCTTATCTTTGTATGAGAGAGCAAGCCGTTACCTATCACGCTGGCTCAGTGTGGATTGGTGTTATCATTTATTTTCTTCTTTCTCTAATATTTATTAGGTACAATTGTCAGTTATTTAACCTAATCTATTTAATTGTTCACTGAAATGGTCACTCAAAGATAAACTATAAATGCGTATATTTTTATGTAGATAGTTGAGTAAGAAGACACTAGAATGTAAATTTTCTGAGATTACGAATTCAAGTGATAGAGATCCATTAAAAGTCTTGAAAATAGACCAATGTACAAGTGTAGTGTCTAGCTTTGAATTGTCAATTGTTCATAATAAACTTTGAGTGGAGCTGCAATCTGCATAGCAAAAATATCTTTTTTCGGTTGCAAAATTTTGCCGAGCCTATTACAGACAGGCAAAAGAAGATAAGGTGAAAAATAAAAACAAAAACATACCCTTCCTCCCTCAAGTAGCTACAAAATTTAATATAACAAGCCAAAAATACTAGCACACCAGACCAAGATACCTCAAAAGCGTGCGGGCTCAGTTTGGCGGTCGTCAGCTGGTTGTGACTGAGGTCTAAGACCCTCATCTCCTGAAGATCTCTGAAGCTGGCGTTCTCAATGAACTCAATGCTGCATCGGGACAGGTTCAGCACTTCGATGGTCAGGTCTGCTATGACGGTGATGTTGGTGAAGCGGTTCTCGCTTAGATCCACTATTTTTGGTTTGAATTCTGTTAGATCTGAAATTGTTTTTAGATCGTTAAAAATACAGATAGTTCAGAGTACTATATTTCACCAGTAGTGTTATCATCAACTTCCTGCCCTTATCCCATGTTACGTGGGGTCGGCGCAACACGTTTTCTTCTTCCATTCTCCCCTGTCAACCGTCACGCTATCATTCACTCCCTTCTCTTTCTTATCATTCCTCACACAATACTTCCAATCTTTTATTTGGCCTTCCATCCCATATGATAGGGGACGAGCTTATTGCCATTAATTACTGGCCAAAATCCAGATAGAGAGGTTGTATTGAGAAACTGGCGGAAAAAACCTAATAACACTGCCCAATTCAGTGTCCGACCCAGAACAGCTCAAAACTCAACAGTTGCGCTTCCAAGAACTACACACCTACCCTACCCTAGACCTATACAGTCAGGGAAAATAATTGTGAAGCAAATTGACACGTCAATTTTCCGTGTAGCCATTTCATACTCGGCTCGGCTCGTGGCTAAGTAATAACAGCGCACGAGTCGATCGATCAGGTTAAGCTATGCTGTCCGTGGTTGGTCCAAGACCCCTTGGATAGCACATTAAGCCGCTGTCATTCTTAGATCTTTGACAGTCGTTAAGGGTCATCAGAAGGCTGATATCAAGTCTTACCAGTCTTACCAAGGGGTATCGTATTACCCAGTAACAGGGTTGTGGAGGTCAGATAGGCCTCCATGTAAAATATTGGTATTCAGCTGCTTCCGGTTAGACTGGAAGCCAACTTCAACATAAATATGGGAAAAGGCTAGGCAAATGATAGCCATTTCATACAACGGTCAAAGAATGACAGTTGTGATTTGAATAGTCGGACAATGTTGGTAATCGATTAACCCTGACTTTATATATTGCTATTAATCAGTCACAAATCTGGGCACAGAGCTGATAATGGGGAACTAACGGAAAAATACCCAGGACCAATCAACTAACTACGCAGTCTCCAAAATGTTTAAAATTTTTAAAAATGAAGTAGAAAGAGACGTACCTTCCCACTCCTGTTTCGTGAAGAAAGTAGTAATGCTCTGGTCGAAACAGTTAACTTTATTATCTTCACATTTACAAAGCTTGCAGATGTTAGATTTTTGAACGGCATTCGATGGGTCGGCTGTAACTGAAAATATTTAGGTAATTAGTAACGCTACTTGATACTAGATGGCGCTAATTTATGTTCTCAGCATACACTCGTTTTTTGTGTTATAGCATTTTATTTTTTTAAAGTAATTACAAAAACACATTGCTTTAAATTAATTTACTTTTGTCATTTTCTAAGTGAATAAAATTTTATTAAGTAACTGTTTCGTTGTAAAAAATAGCTAATAGATGGCGGTAGGTACATACCATTTTGGCAGTTGATCCCAACCGCTAGGAATGCAAGTATGACACACGTTAAGACGCGCCCACCCATTTTCCTGTGAAAAACAATAAAAATATCAATGACATACTGTTTAAGGCCTTACTGATATTGTATCACACAATCACAAAGATAAAAACACACAATCAGCAGACAACATGGAATAAGGTACAGTCATCCAGACGTCCATGCTAACAATCTGACATTAAGAGTACCTTTACTCCGTACTACTAAAGGCGATTTTTCTAGTTCAAGGGGTACTACTTTCGTGCGGTTGACCTTACAGATATCTACCCAATCATAAACTAGTAATATTTTGATCTCAAAATCACTCGTAGTACAAGTGTTCAATATTTGTAACCGACCTCATCGTACATACATAAACTCGCGACTTTTTGCCATGAGAGTTGGTGGAAACTACATCTATGACTGAATGACTTGAAAATATTTAATTAAATTGCTAATTCATTACTCCATTCTAAGGCGTATTTGCAGTCTTGGCCGCCCTAGGCCACAGGCCATGTAGTAAGTACCAGCCACCCCTTTCTCAGCACCCATCATATAGACTACATTTATTGCCAACTTTTATCTAAACCGATTCAGAAATTTACTTAACTTTAATATCTGCTAGTTACTTATGTACTGATTTTTTTTTCGCGATTTCAGGTTTGGTCCCATAGTAAAACTTGTTCATAATGATAGTAGGTACAGTGACCCCTTAACCCTTCGTATCCACGAAGAACGTGGATCCACGCGAGACACAATGGCTTTTTAATTGTGTCTGTAAATACGCATTCAACTCGTTATAGTCAGGATATTGGTCAATAACCAGTAACCCTGTGTACGAAAGTGATTTTGGAAGATTATGTGTTATGTACGAAAGTGATTTAGGAAGATTATGTGTTATGGTGCAGTGCGGCCCGCTATAATGTGCGCGAGCCTTTAGTTAGAATACTTAGGTTCTTTCAGTTATTCCTTCTTATCATCAGTTTTTTGTCAGATTGACCGTCCCTAATATCTGGCCGCCCTAGGCGCGGGCCTACTGTGCCTTAGGGCAAATCCGCCTCTGGCTCCATTTAACGACACTCTACACTCTTATAAAGAAGAAGAAAGAAGAATAAGAAGAAGTTATGGTACAATGCGTGCCACGAATTATGAGACTTGATGACCGCAGTACCGCGCCTCCCGCGCTCTTTCCGCCAGCCTGATGACGCCCGGTCCCTTCTCGTCTCAGACCTCATACCGCTAAAGAGACCTATACATAATTATATCAAAATAATCAGAGTCAGAATAAATTATAATCAACTGCGCAAGTCAAACTACGTGGTGTGTCAAGTCTCATCTTTCATGGCACGCATTGTACTTATTCTCTACAAAAAATAATAACACCCGGTTAGTGAGACCCTCAGATAAACTTTCAACAGCTATTGGTTCTCTAAAGATGGATAATCTATTGAATGTACGGTTTCCAAGAAATTTTAACCAAAGTTTATCTTTCGATAGCTCTATTGGTTCGATATCTTGAGGAAAACATCATAATAAAACCAGCAGGCCCTAGAATAAAAAAAAACCGGCAAACTGTGTGTCGGATCACGCACAATGAAGGGTTCCGTAGTTAGTTGAAAAGAATTTATCCCAAAAACAAACATAACATTGTACTTAATCCCAAAAAAAAATTTTTTGTCATAAAATTTACAAATTAACAATTTTCGGACTTTTTCCTTTACTTGTGCTGTGAGACCTTGCTTCTTGCCAAATTTCATGATTCTAGGTCAACGGGCAGTACCCTATAGGTTTTGATTTACTTGCGAGTATCAAAATATGACGCATAAATGGCCGTATTTTTTTATTGCGAAGACTTGGAAGGTTGATGTCTTTAGAACTCCAATGGACCTACGTATTTGATATTAATTTCAACTTGATACCTCCACGCATTCCTGAGAAAAAGGGTCTAGACAGACAGAAAGCCATACGGACAACGAAGTGATCCTATAAGGGTTCCGTTTTTTCCTTAGTTTTGAGGTTTTTTTTTAAGTTTCTGATTTTTTAGGGTTTCGTAACCCTAAAAAATCAAAAACTTTTGACATCGCGGATAACGGCTCGCTCCCTCCCAGCGGTTGCATTGCAGACTGATTATTTGTTCCAATTCCAGTTACAGAGAAACTTGTATCTTGGTCCACCTACATTGTACTCGGCTATCTTATTGATAACAAATTATCAGTTACATTATCTGATTCACTGGAAATAACTCTTATGAGTTGTATTCTAAGGGCTTGTTTCACCACCTATGATTAAGTTCCGATTAACTTTACTTGGCAGTTAATTTCATACAAGTTCTGTTCCATTTTTTAATTTATTCGGTTAGTAAGTAGTGGCTATTCGGGCATCGTGAAATATGCCCTTTAAGGGTATTATAGATAGGTACCTAAATAAGTACTATTTAGGCTTTTCGATGATTGCTGCCTGAAAAAAAAACATGTAATGACCCTATAATATTCCCACTGCTGGGACTCAAGCCTCCTCTCTGTGAGAAGGAGTCCAGGCCGTAATCCACCACGCGGGCCAAGCGTGGCTGGTTGGTGGATGTCACAAGTCTTTGAATCATTCATTCTAGGACATGGCGGTTTTCTCACGAAATTTTCCTTCACAGTTTTAAGAGCAGCTCACCTTAAAAGAATTTTTCTCGTTATGATGTGTGTCTAATTCTAGTGCGAACTCGTTTGTTCGATAGGTCTTGGCTTGCTACATTTTAATCCACGGAATAGGTTTTAGATTTTTTTAACACTGGCTTTTAGTGTGAATTTTTATCTAATTTGTATAATCATACATGTTTTGTAAACTGAAATTATTTGTGCATTTGTTGGGCAAGTCAAATTATCGTGACGAGTACCCAGGTAGGTAACGAAGTAAGTAACGATTTATAGATAAAATCTGATTTTGATATGAGAACACAGATTGCCACAACGTAATGCAACATTTGGCTGCATCAATTGTGTACCCCAGTTGTATTAAAATTTTAATACAACTGGGGTACACAATTGATGCAGCCCACTGTACATTAGGTATTCTAGAACGATGCTATTTAGATTAGTAAAATAAGAAACCGGCCAAGTGCGAGTCGGACTCGCGCAGTAAGGGTCCCTTGCACCAAAACAGTTAAATTATCTACCTACCCACTTATTTAGGTTAAAAGTTACTGCCCTGTGTACAACACACAATCGTTACCTACTTATACTTACATTACAATAATTACACCTTAAATAGATACATAATTACATACATAAACAAACAACATAGTTAACACACACAAAACCACATAAATATCCAAATATCACAACATCATAAAAACATTTTTTAAATAAATATATCTCCAATTTTTTACTAAGAAAATAAAATGATGTATTTATATAAAAATCTAGGCAGCTACCTCACCTTTTTTTCTAGTTCAAATATCACAAACACATGAACACTTTTTGATAAAACTGCGAAAAACAGACAATCTGTTTGTCCAAGTACGTTTTAAGAACTAAAACAAAATGTCTGCCGCAATATCTTATCAGCTTTATCACCTGTTATCAAAGGTGTAAAAGATATGACTCACGAAGTACTCATTTGCGGCGAAAAATATATTTATTTGTTACCTGTAGAGGTAAGTACCGTACTGCCCAGTAACTGGGTTGTGGAGGTCAGGTAGGCAGTCGCTCCATGTAAAATACTGGTATTCAGCTGCATCCGGTTAGACTGGAAGCCAACCCCAAGATACCTAGTTGGCAAAAGGTAGATAATACTGACCTGTTTAGGTAACTTGAGATTAAAATAATGTAAGTATCTATTCTCCTGACCTGAATTTCGGTCACAGCGGCCAATCTCAACGTCGACTAGCCCACTACGCTGTTCGCAGAAGATTTTTAATGCATAATACTTAGTGGGTTTGCAAACACAGTACTAATTCCCCAAATGAAATGGGATAAAGCTAGGTTTATCGAGAGAGATATCGGGAGTTTTGCAATATTACTATTTCCTTGAACCTGTATAAGATATACAATGCTATGCTATGCGATGCTAGGCGATGTACACGTCAATCAACTTACTACCTCAATCTGCCTAGCCTTTTCCAACTATGTTGGGGTTGGCTTCCAGTCTAACCGGTTGCAGCTGAATACCAGTATTTTACATGGAGCGACTGTCTATCTGACCTCCACAACCCAGTAACTGGGTAATACGATACCCCTTGATAAGACTGGTTGTCAGACTTTCGGGCTTCTGACGGCCCGTAACGACTGTCAAACGAATTACAGCCGGGACCAACACCATAACGTGCTTTCCGTGGCACGGAAGAGTGTCGATATGTAATGTTGGTCACTCATCCACGGACCAAATCCGGGAAGGGTAGCTTAACCAGATGGATCGACCCGTGCGGCTGTTATTACTTAAACACGATCTCCTAAATAAATACTACAGTGTATATTGGAAATGTATACGCTTGATGTGTAGCCGTGCGTACTCAGGCAAACGTGGTCACAGAAACAGCTGCTATGCTGCGTTCGCAATTTAGTTTTCAAACATGTAAAATAATTTTAATAGGTTACCCACCCGCACATAAAAAAAAACAGTATCCGGCTGGATACTCGCTTACTATCCAGTATCCGGCGGATAGTAAATTTAGGCCGGATACCGGATAGCTACCGGATATCCGATTCATCTAAACATGAATCGGTAACAACGATTTGAAATGTGGATTAAATCCATTAAACAAATAACAATCCCATAGTCATTAAATTCATTGTATTTTGCTGTTATTCACTGCTATAGAGTTTCTTTTCCCGGAATTGTTTGTTGAGTCAATTCCAACGTATTGTCACGATTGTCACACTTCCGTAATCCGGTTAGGTAAGTACTTGTCTTATCTCTTATCTTTAACTTTGGACACAAACATGTAAATGAAAGTGGAACATGAAGCTCTCACGAGTATTCTACAGCTTTAATCGGCGTTCGCACGAGCGTAATAAAATCGCGGCGGGATTTTATCGCGCACGGGATTTTCAACTCTCGGCATTGAGCCGAGCTTCGAGAATCCAGCCCAACAACAACAGAGTGCATCCCAGCGCGACGAAAAACTCACTGTTGGATTTTCAACTCCCGACGCTAAGCAGGGCGGTCTGCTCGACAACGTAAATAACGCAAACAAAAGAAGAAGGGTCATCTGTGACCCAAGCCCGGCGCAAACGAAACATATCTCACTTTTTTTGTTATTTTATGTATTTAAATATATAGTTTTTTTTTTTCGATTTTAGTGGCTAACCTATTTAAATTGCCGTCGTAAGGCAAAATATTATTTTTTAACTAAACCCGCTTAAAATCTTTTTAAAAAATGTAAAATCTATTGAGACGAGTTAATACTTACCAATAACTACAGAATTCAATATAAGTAGCTACATTACACCTATAGCTAAGTTTTGGTTACAATAACAATGGAAAAACCATTGTAGCGAAATATGGTCGTAAAATGATCGGTGATTCTACTTATCTCGCTAGTGTGACACACAAAAGAACTCGCACATGCTATCTCACTCCTGAACTCCCTAAAAGAGTGAGATGTCTATAATTGGGTTTTTTACCAGCACTATAGGTAAATCGCGTTCGTTAAGTACAACCCAGAGATTGAGAGCCGAAACGCTATTCTGGAGTATGTATGAAGAGGAACATAATAGCTTATGCCATGCTCATGCTCATGTCATGTCGTAAGTGTGGTTTATTACTTAGGGTGGACTAGACATCGAGATGACTTCCAGCATCCCGCACTGGGTATAGACACTATACTTATAGTAATCATGATTTGATTTAAATATGTTAGTACCTATTTATGATTTACAGATTTATGTACAATCGCGTTACTTCCCGGTGATACACTTTTAAAAGAAAATGCTTTGAACGACTCTACGCTGCATAATTGCGCGTGTGTGCGTGTGGCTCTGCCCACATTTAGAGCAAGAAAAAGTATGCTATTTCAATCAGAACATAGAGCAGTAAAAAAAACTTCCAAATTCAAAAATTACGTAAGTTGCTTCTTTTTTGACATGTATTCCCAAGTATAAACACATAGAAAATAGTTATTTTAAAAGTATAAATAAGTGTAAGATAAGTGTGGTTAAATATAGTTATTGTAAAAGGTCCCTCTCATGCCGATTAAACACAAAAAATGTCAATATAAATATTTTGTGTATTTATACACATTACCTACTCACATACTAAGATATAGAGAAACACAAAAAGATGTGAGGCGCTCAAAACAGCCACCTGCGCTGGCCCCGGAAAGTAACGCCACTGTACTTACATGATTATATAGTTTAAATATTATATAATTTCAACATCATGGACTCATGGTGGGCTATCGTCAAGATGTACCATCACTTTTCGACCTTATTACTATAGGAATAAGGGTTATTATGATTTCATTGAAAATAAAGATATCTAAAGAAAAAACCTTTGTAAGACAAAACATAATGTTTTTCTGGAAATTAATTCCAGAAAAACATTATGTTTTGTCTTTCACAGGCAATTTAACTATTCTAACTTAGTAAAAAACCCAAATATATAATTATATAATATAATATAATAATATAATATATATAATATAATACAATATATATATATAATATAATACTCGCTCTTTTAGGGAGTGCAGGAGTGATAAATAGCATGTTCGAGTTCTTTTGTATCTCACACTAGCGAGATAAGCCGAAATGCTGATCATTTTACGACCATTATCTCGCTACAATGGTACATAACTTTGTTTTTTCCATTGTAATTGTCTTTAGTAAAACATAGCTATATAATGTAAAGCTTCTTATTTTGAATTCTGTCGTTATTGGTAGGTTTGATAAAAATAATATTTTGCCTTGTGAAGGCAATTTAAATAGGTTAGCCACTGAAATCGAAAAAAGAAATACCTGATAATTGATGTACTTAAAATAATGAAAAAACTAAAATATGTTCCGTTCGCGGGCCTGGGTAAATTTTGTATGGAGCGTGACCCTTCTTCTTTCAGACCGTAATTTAGTAGGTAATTATCTTTCTGCCCATAATCCAATTTTGTAGTAATTTGATACTTAATACATAACGATCTTAAGAGGCCGGCGGAGGATGAATTCTCCATACAAACGATTGTAATAAGTAGTAGATACAATGAAAACCTTACATCACATGAGTATTTTCACTCCGCGCCCTCAATCAATAACATTTTATCACTGATAAGTAGATAACAGAAATGATTGGTTAACAAAACATAATTAACATACTTCTACATTCAAAAACCAACCATATCTCTTCGTTCCAAGACTAAATTTCCAACGAAAAATCTCTGAAACATGACCAATATTAAAAGAACTAGCATTTCTTGTAATGTACGTCAGAACACAGGTCAATTTAACCTAGTTGTTAATACGCCCTAACAAGTCCCAATGGGCGGTAATCCGATGCGCGCCATCTAGCGGCGAGTAGAGTAATCACTTGTTAATTGACATTAAGCGCCCGTTGACGGCAAAATGGCGGTAATTCGCTTTAGTTGATTGCTGATGTATTAAATGTAAATTGTTTTTAATGATAGACTTAAATCTGTTAAGCTTTTGTTGGTTTTAATTGCATTGAGCTCCCAGAAATGTATGGTTGAGCTAGACAACTAAAGCCCATGTTCCTTGAAAGCTATCATCACCTACTACAGGGGACTACAGGACCTAAACGCAACTAAACGCTAGTTTTATAATGCTTAAAAGTATATGATATACTGCAGTAATAAATATCAGAAAAATATATGATATTCTTCAGAATATATGCTAGTTAGATAGTGTGTTGAAAACATAAAAAAAACTAATTTTATACGATAGAAAAAAATCACGAAGATACCTCTAAAACTTTTCTTATAACGATTAAAAACTATACTAATATACATGCAATCATTCTGATATTTTGTCAGATTATTTTACAAACAACATATTAATGTTTTAATTTTTTAGTCCAATCAATAGATAGATAGAGAGAATTTTGTAAATAAATAATTGCTTCATATTTTGTAATAAATTACCAGCGTTGAGTCATCGCGCTTCTCTTTCTGTTGTAGGCAGTCCGACAGTGACCGCGCTTTAGGTCCTGTAGTCCCCTTAAGGTTTAAGGTGAGTGAGTTGAGGAATACGTCAAAAAGTCTTCAAAAGCATCACCACATCTCTCCGAGGCAGGTGCTAATTAAATCTTCGAGCTCGCTTCGCTCGCCATTGCATCTTAGTACTTAGGTACTCTTAATTCTTAAACTTCCTTTCATAAGTCGACAAAGTAACTCATTTTACCACCTTTTACTGTATAAATTACCTATCCGAATTTTTGTGCTCGCTTCGCTCGCTCTTCCATTCAAAGTTCTCTTAGGAAGATCACCAAAAATAAATCGTGTAGGTTTTTACAAAAGTACTTACTAATATTATAATAGTGTGGTTTGAAGAAAGTAATTAAGTTGGTTCAACTTGAGTGTTATGGAATACGAGGATCGAGGAAAAATAAATAAATAAAATAAAGTTTTGGGCCAACACAATTTGAACTACATACTGTCGTAAGAAGGAGATCAGGTGCCCACCTATTCTATTTGCCACCTTTAATAGTTATATTACCCTTAATCCCCTGAGAGGGTAAAGGGTAATTCCATATTAAAACATGTTCAATCTATTAACATATCACCCTAATGCATTAAAAAGGGTGACATGTCTTTGTAATGACGATTTTATCGAAATGTCGCGCCCCTAGGCGATGTTTAACCTTTGTACGGTGCGCTAATTTTTTATCGCGACGTCAGTACGAAGTTAGCGCTGCCGGAGATTTGTTTTGTTATTGTGGAATATATTTTATTAATGATTATTCAGGCGGGTATCACACCTCCGCCGTGAAACCTAAGCAGCGAAACCGCAGTATTCTAATTCAACTGACTCGCAGGATGTACCCGCTGCTCGAATCGGATTCGAGGTGTGATACCCGCCTGATACCTGCCTCAGATTAGCCGCCGGCGAGTTCGCTACCCAACATCATAGTAAAAATATGCTGTTCATTAATTACATTACTTACTAGCAATACCAACACCCATTTCACCCCTTTATAGGGAACCTTTTTTTTTTTGTTGTTTCGGGGGGAAACCTTCAAAAGGGCGCCCGGGCTTTGGGGAAAAGACAGGAGAGTGTGGGATTTTTACCTCACTAAAACCACCCCGGTGGTCATCATCTGCACCGTTACCTCCCAAAAGACCGATCCGGAACACCCTCTGTGCAACGTCTGTTAGGGCACCTCTCTGGGGAGACTGTAAAGGGGTCTCCTCGAAATCTAACTATGCAAATGTGCAAGGCAGCACGTGACCACTGTACGCCGTCTTCCCTGAGGTCCCTTTTATAAGGAACCTACCAGACAAATTATACCTAAGTTAAATGCCCAGTGCCTCAGATCGCATGAACATGTTTATTATAACAACAAAAAAGATTATGCACCCGCCATTAAAATCAAAACACTTCCACCAATAACTTCTATCCCCTTTTCATCTACTTTAATCAATGCAATAAACCTTTATCTAAATCGCATTATTAGATTTATTACTTCCCGACGACATCAAACAAAACAGAAATACTTATGTACCTAATCATATTTGGTACAAAATCAATTTTAGTCTACCTTTGACAGTCGCACCTACCCTAAAACCGGTTCAATCCGCTTCTAACTGGATCAAAGCGCCGCATTCCGGCTTGTAATAACTGCAAATTACTGGATGCCAAGTTAATTATCGATTTGGTAAGGGATTTTGGACTTTGTTTGAAGGTTACAAGGTTTATTTTGGAAAGAGGTGAAGTAGGGCAGTAAAAATTGGTTCGATGGGCGCTTTATGTTTTCGGAGACTGTTGGAGTAGCACAGAAATTGGCAGAAGCTTATAAAAGTATATTATAGTGCAGAAAAAAATATGGCAAGCAGTTATTTTTGCAGTTTTTCAAGATTCAAATTAATTTTCATTCCAAGATTCTTACAAAAATAAGTAGTATAAAATATAATTTTGGATGCAATAAACCGACGTTCGCACGGACGTAAAAATATCGTGGCGATTTTTTTTCGCGCACTGGATTTTCAATGCTCTGCTGAGCGCCGAGAGTTGAAAATCCAACAGAGTGTTTTTTCAACGCGCTGGGAGGCATTCTTTGTTGTTAGGTTGTATTCTCAATGCTAGGTTCGGTGTATGTAAGATATGAGTTAAATGAGTGCCATACAATTTCTAAGAATGCTGAACACAACAGCTCATTAAATGCTAAATAAAGTAAAAGATGTGGTAGGTATATATAAATATCGTGGCGATTTTTTTTTTTGCGCACTGCTATTTCAATGCTCTGCTGAGCGCCGAGAGTTGAAAATCCAATAGTGTGTTTTTTCAACGCGCTGGGAGGCACTCTTTGTTGTTAGGTTGTATTCTCAATGCTCGGTTCAACAAAGAGAGTTGAAAATCCATTGCGCGATAAAATCCCGCCGCGATATTTTTACGTCCGTGCGAACGTCGGCTAACAGCCTCTGTCTGTAATAGAAAAATAAGCATTTCGAAAATGATAATAGTGTATGTAAGATATGAGTTAAATGAGTGTACACTTTCTAAGAATGCTGAACACAACAGCTCATTAAATGCTAAATAAAGTAAAAGATGTGGTATATTATACAGCGAAAATACCACAATATTCAGGAACATTTTTCGCGGACACGTCACAATCGACTTACTGTTGTTGCCCTCTCAGTGCTAAGGGGTGAGATCGAGAACAACTCTTTTAATTCGGGCACAGAAGGCTCAATATCGACGTGATTTGATTATAGAAGGGACGATATAATTGTGTAAAGAACCATTTTCTGAAAACTGTGAGAATATTATGATTTGTTACAGCTCTTAATACAGAGGAAACGACCTACTACCAACGGCTTTCTATCTCAAGAAACAATGGTTGTAGGATCTGGGTAAGTAAAAGAGGTACATACTATTATCATTGATGTATAGGGAAGATTATGGTTCGCCGCTTCGCGCTCCTCGACGTGGACCACATAAATTGTGCTCACAGGCCTAATTTACCTAAGTCACAATCGAACTGGCGTTTGTGTAGTACCTACGTCAAGTAAAATTACCGTACTCGTCTAAATAAGCAGCAACAATGGCTTCCTGGGTTTTCAAAATGTGCACAAATAGTTCAAAAACCAAAAACAAGTTCCACGGGATTACTTTTCACTTCAGTAGGTACAGCGAAAAATGTTAATTTGTTGAAAATTATAATATTAAGTATTTAATGTTTGCAATGTCATTCATAATCGTAAACATTCGGCGGCTAACGCAATTTCGCTTGCACGACAGCGCCGGCTCTTAGGCCTTATTTACGGAGACGCGGGGCGTCGAGCGGCGCGGCCCGCACTAAATTCAAACATAGGGCTTTCTATGAGAGTGTTTCTTACACTTGACCGCACCGAGCGTCGCGCGGGGCGGACCCCGCGCGACGCCCCGCGTCTCCGTAAATGAGGCCTTATCTCCGTCCTTGTAATGGTAACTGTAGGTTTGCGACTGTGATGTGCTAGTTTCGGTGCATGTTCGTGGGCCGAGTCCAGGTTTAGTGATGACACGCAGCTGACATGGCCTCTCCGTGCACAACCTACTTAGCAGTGGACAATGGCTATGATCGCGCTCGAGCCGCGTACTAAGGGTTCTTATAGCAGGGCAGAAGTTGAACGTTTCCAGTGAGAGAGAGAGACGGAGCTATAGGTCGTATAGCTCCGTCTCTCTCTCTCTCTCCCTGCAAAACATTCAACTTCGCTCGTAGTAAGCCCCCTGAACTAAAGTAGGCTCGCGAGTGGTTGCCTCGCGCATTTGATAGGAACAGTCATTATTTGAATTATTTTATCAAGACAAACTCGGCGAATTGTGCTAAACAATCTTACATTTTCATTTATCTAATAAGAAACAAAATGTCTGTTTTGTAGCTATGAGATTGATTAAAAACGTTACGAAAAGGGGTAACTTTGGGATTTTTTTCTATCCAGCAAAGTTAATCTAATCGTGTTATCACATGCCATTGCCTGTCCGCCAGATACTTTTATAAGAATATAAGGTGAATATACAGGGTGTAAGGGACAGCCCTCCGCAAACTAACAGGGTGCATTCAGCTCCTCATTCTGAATCATATTCCACCGGAAATTTTCTCAGGAAAATTTTCATTTTTTCAATTTTTTTTTCAGTTACATTTTCATTATTTCAATGTAAAATTGCATTGTGTGTTCACAGCACTCCATTTATGTAAAAAAACTGCAAAAAAAACAACAAAAAAAAAAACCAGCAATGGATATTGAAACACTCTAACGAACGACGCGTGAAATCAGCTGTACACTTTCTGTCTAGCTACAGAGTTCATCGAACTCACCGCATACCTCTTACCTACCCCTCCCAACCAGTAATAGACGCTCCGATTTGTGCACAAAAACACAAACAAATCAGGTTTATTGGAGTCCCTTATCGTTCCTGAAAAAATTTAATGTACCGGTCATCTTAGTATGACATACTGAATTCACCCTATCAGTTTGCGGAGGGCTGTCCCTTACACCCTGTATATTTTTTTTTCAAAATTTTGATAACACTGTTTTTATGTTTCCAATGGATTCAAAAAGCTACTAAGCACGGTCTCAGTCGTGTCTTATAATCTTGACTACCTCCAACATAACACCACCCTAGCGCGAGGACTTCTCTCTTATTGTACCTGTGACAAAAACTAAATGCTACCCTACTGTGAGACATTATTAGTTATTACTCCTTATGTCACTTTGACACGTACCTATAGGTACCTATACCCCTCGTCATCATCAAATCTGCTTAGCCTTTTTAATTAAAAGCTTTGTTTAATTGGCTCGTATTGGCAAATGATTTGGTACTATCTACACGAAGCATAAATACTAGTCTTTTTGCAATTAAACGTTAGTAAAACTTATGTACATTAGCAGAGACACTGGAACAGTTAGGCCAAATGCTGCACAGCCTAAATGGAGCCTCTCGGCGAGTTGGCCTCGGTATGAATTTAGACAAGACGAAAGTCATGTACAATTCACTCGTCTTGCCGAGTCCAATCCGCATCGAGGGGTCGCTTCTTGAAGTTGTGAAGGAGTATGTCTACCTAGGGCAAGTCATCCAGCTCGGTAGACACAACTTTGAAAAAGAAGCCGACAAAAGGATCCGATTGGGTTGGGCAGCGTTTGGAAAACTTCGTCAAGTCTTTTCGTCACCCATCCCGCAATGTTTGAAAACCAAGGTTTTCAACCAGTGCGTCCTGCCCGTTATGACATACGGTGCTGAAACGTGGACACTTACAGTCGGGCTGGTCCACAAATTCAAGGTCTCTCAGCGCGCTATGGAGCGGACTATGCTCGGAGTTTCTTTGAAGGATAAAATCAGGAATGAAGTTATCCGGAAAAGAACCGGAGTAACCGACATAGCTAGCAGAATAAGCAAACTGAAGTGGCAGTGGGCTGGCCATGTTTGTCGAAGGACCGATGGCCGGTGGAGCAGACGAGTCCTGGAGTGGAGACCGCGTATCGGCAAGGGTAGTGTGGGACGCCCCCCAGCTAGATGGACCGACGACCTGAAGAAAGTGGCTGAAAACAAAAAAAAAAAAAAAAAAAGAAAAAAAAAAGGTGTCGAGGTGTCACGGTGACGGTTTAATTCCTTAAAATAATAAATTACGTGTATCCTACAAAATGAAGCTCATTTCGAGCAATAATTAATTAGTTTACCATTTTTTTTCAATTAAAATAAGTTAAGATTTTATGGTTTTCCTTTCATTACATGTATCGTGTTTGCTATAGAGATTTAATCCTTATGATTGACCCTATCGATGGATGCCGTAAAAGTACAGGGTGTTATTTTTTCGGATTTTAACCGGTTCGATTCCTGAGTGTGGTAAGCGAACTTTCGAAAATCTTTGAATGCAGAATTGTTTCTTTTTAAAAATAAAGAAATTAAAAAAGAAAAAAATAGTAAAATTGAGTAAAATTTGCTATCTCCACTATCTAGAGTACTTTGCCTCCAGGTTATACGTTTATATACATAATACAGGGTGTAAGGGACAGCCCTCCGCAAACTAACAGAGTGCATTCAGCTCCTTATTTTGAATTATATTCCACCGGAAATTTTCTCCGGCAAATTTTAATTTTTTAAATATTTTTTTTAGTTACATTTTCTTTATTTCAATGTAAAATTACATTGTGTGTTCGCAGCACTCCATTTATGTAAAAGAAAACAGCAAAAAAACAAAATTGAAAACAAAAAAAACCAGCAATGGATGTAGAAATACTCTAACTAATGACGTGAAATCAGCTGTTCACTTTCTGGTTAGCTACAGAGTTCATCGAACTCACCACATACCTATTACCTACCCCTCCCAACCAGTAATAGACGCTCCGATTTGTGCACAAAAACACAAACAAATCAGGTTTATTGGATTCGCATAACGTTCTCATCGCACGCATCTTAGTATGATGTACTGAATTCACCCTATCAGTTTGCGGAGGGCTGTCCCTTACACCCTGTATATAAAGTTTTCTCCTTACGCACCTCATGTGTGCGCTTGACATTTCACGTTCAATTCGGCAAAGTTCGGTTTTTCCGAAAATAAACGATGGAAGCTTTGAATGTTGTCGTACCATACCCCGTCTTTTCGAAATCCGCACCAACGTATAAATAGAATCAAAACAAAAATGACTCAAAGGAAATCACACTAGCTATTCCCCCGTCGTCGCCTGCATTTAACAAAGTTACACCGTCCGTACTAACCTTGTTACGACGTTCACTGCAATCACACGCACAATTTGACACTAATGTCGGTATTGTGCGCACCCCCTTGCAACGTTATTGTTTACTTGCTTGATATTATTTGTGAATGTTTAGAAAATTGTGTGAAATCCATTTATTTATTGTATTCATTATTATTGTAGAGGGTAAATATTTGATTGCTTGTTAGGGGTTCTACAAATTATTGTAATTAGTTATTCTTTTGGAACGAAATTAAAGAGGCTTCAGATCGAATTATCTCCAACGATATTTTTTTGTTTTTACAATTCCTATAAAAGTAATACATAAGTAATGTTTTTTGGTTGGTTTGGTTTGTTTAGATTGGTTGTTTGGTTGGATTTTCCGGTGTTATTTGACTTGTCTATAGCACTAAAACCGCAACATGATTATGACCTAAGCACTTGAAATTTTTTCGATAGAAAAAAAACCCAAAGTAGCACCCTCTATTTTCTATTTCATACGATTTTACGTAAACAAGTAAAATTAGCTTTGAATCGAAGGCATTTAAATTTGTTAAGAACTTACTAAGCTAATTTGTCATAAATCTACATTTAAACGAAGCGCGTTGTTCCGGTGCGCGTGAGAGTCTTTTATATCTCTTGCGTCAAACAAGACAGTCATAACCCCAGTGGCAGATTTGCTCTAAGGCCCAGTAGGCCCGGGCCTAGGGCTGCCACATAGTAGGGGCGGTCAATCTGACAAAAAATTTACTGATGATAACAAGAAATAACTGAAAGTACCTAAATATTCTAAAGGCTCGCGCACATTATGGCGGGTCGCACTGCACCGCATCGTATAACAATAATCTTCCTAAATCACTTTTGTACATCTAAATATACAGGGTTACTGGTTATTGACCAATATCCTCGTAAGGGGGTCACCGTACTCATCATCATTATTATCGAAAAAAAATCAGTACCTAACTAACTAGAAATTTCTGAATCGATTTCGATAAAAGTTAGCAATAAAGTAAATTCATTATGTAGTCTATGATGGGTGCTGAGAAAGGGGTGGCTGGTACTTACTACATGGCGTGGGGGCTAGGGCGGCCAACACTGCAAATCCGCCACTGCATAACGCCATTTCATTTACACACCGTTCTGAACCACGCTTCAATATATCCTCTTAATATCAAACTGCAGGTCAAAGGAGGCATTTACAGAAAAAGCACGAGCATTGTTAAACACACACACACACACACCACCACACCACACACCACATTTGTTAAAGACGGGTTGCCAATTTCAGATTTATAAATTTCTATTTAAAATAACAACATCCCTTCTGTATACAGGGTCAAATTTAATTATCTAGCGAAAATCCGCAGACGTACCCTACGTCTGCGGATTTTCGCTAGATAATTAAATTTGATCGATAACTAAACACGATAAAAAAAATACAAGTGAAAGTGTATAATTTCTTGAAAGTTAGGTATTGAATTAGCGAAATTTTCAGAACTATTGAAAATCATCATCATGTTCCCGCCCTTATCTCATGTTATCCATTCTCTCCTGTCACTGCCCTGCTATCATTCACTCCCTTCTCTTTCATATTATTCCTCACACAATCCATCCATCTTTCCTTTGCCTTCCTCTGCCTCTCTATCCATCAACATGTATATTCATCACTCTTTCAGTCACATGCGTTTCGTCTGTTGAAAATACGTCAACTAATTTTTTTGCTTTTGGACCACTACGTTTGAAGCACCCTGCATATATTTACACTGTCGTTTATAACGATAAAGTTTGCGGTTGCAGTCTGCAGTCTGCAGCCCATCTCGGAAAGGTACCTCTAATATTCTTTATCCTCGTATAATTTGCCCATACCAAAATAATAATAAAACAATAAAACAACAAGTAGATATATTTTTCAATTCATTTTATTTAAATAAGTACCTTATTAGCTACATCACAAACAAATGTACAATAATATTAATTAACAGTATTTCTTCGTTTTAAAATAAATAACTATTTTGTAAAACCGTCAACTAGTCATCAATTCTATTGTAAAATCTTTTATTATTTCATTCACGATAGAAAAAGAAAAAATAAAAATATATATCTTAGCGGGATTTTATCGCGCACTGGATTTTCAAGTCTATGGTGTTGAGCCGACCATTGATAATCCAACAGAGTGCATTTCAACGCGTCAAAAAACACACTGTTGGATTTTCAACTCTCAGCGCTAATCAGTGCGTTGAAAATCCAGTGCGCGAAAAAAATCGCCATTGTGAATCTGAGAACGTTAGGTTTTATTTTTTTTTTCATGCTATTTAAATTACACCTTGCACTTTTCAATACACTTTTGAGGAAATAAAATAAAATAACTGTAAATATTTTTGTCATGAATTATTAGGAAACTATGATTTATTTTCTTTTTTTTTCCGCGCTTTGCTTTCGCCAGGTTGAAGGCTTCTCCTTCGAAAGGTATAAAGCCGATAAACAGCCTAATATGAAAAATAGAAAATTCAAATATTTTTGAGTTTAGAACACAAATAAATGTTAATTTGTTCATAAACGTTTTTTTTATTGTAATAATCATAGTTTTTGATGATATTCTATTTATAAACATTATTTAAATATTCAAAAACTATTAACGCCGTAAAGATGCATATCTCTTTGCCGAAATTTAAAAAAAAACATTCACCTCCGAATAGAGAGTTGTGAATAGAGGCATTGAACCAACTTGGACTATCTGATTTTTGAGTTATCTGTGGCAATTTTTATTCCCGCACATGTGCGGCAAAATTTAAAAATCGCACGCGTTTGAAATACATTGCATTGTGAACCTAATCGTAGTGCGTTATGAACCAGTTTTCGAGGAAGTGTATTGAAAAAGCAATTTTTTATTACGCGCAATGTAAAGCGAACCCAGGCAAACGGAGTTAAGCCCCGCCCTTTCGCTCTACGGTAAACGTAGGTACTTGTTGGAGAAAGTTTAGTAATAACACTTGGAACACGTTTTAGTAAAAATGAACCAGAACCAGTGGATTCCCAGGTATGGTGTAGTGGAAAAAAACGAACCAAATAATGGGTAGAATATGTGGCTTTCGGCTCCGGCAAGTGTCTTTTTGCAACCGGTAGAAATGATTCAAGACATATTTTGTGTCTGGGTAGGCCACTTTTGTCTAAAATAATCTTATTCTATCGTGAATGACGACCAACGAAAATCTATAGATTCCTATGATATTATTTCTTCATGAAACTGCCTGCTGTAGGTATATAGTGGACATTTAATTTTTAAAGTTAAATTATCAGAAATATATTTAGTCACGAGCACCTAATATGTATACACTAAGCAACATTTAAAAGTGATTTTCTCCTACTGTGTTGATTGTAATTTTAGGTTGTTAGGAACAATAGTATTTTGGAGGTCTTATCTCAAAGTTCCAGTCTATATTACACGAGAAAATCGCTTTTGAATTTAGCTAAGTGTACATATTAATGCTGGTGACTGTACTCGTATGTTAGTTCGTTCAGTCGCTTCATGTAAGAAGCTGACCCCAAAATAGGGAAAAGGCTAGGCAGATGAGAATGATGTTATTAGTTCATAAAAACACTATTTAACAAAAAAAAAACACAGATTTCCAAAATAAAACACTACAAGGTGAAAAATAACTTTAATTTCAGAAGTCAGTGGCAAGTATTGAAAATACAGACAGCCAAAGACACTGACTTCCGAAATTACTAATGTTTTTTTGTGGTGGTTTTTTTTTTTGTAAATAAACAGCAGTAACAGAAGTTTTATAACATCATCAACATACACCAAGTGGATTAAATACTTAGTACGTATTGAAGCTAAATCAAAAACCATCCAAGCAAAGTTTATAAAATTTATATGGGACCATTACGGGAGCTTCCCCTACTAAATGTTTAGAGGCATGAGGAACAGGGTGTAAAGTTCACTCATCCTCTATTGAAAAGGGAGGATCCTCCGACCAGACGGGTGTTGTGTCTGGTGGGCCACTGCCCGACGGTTGATGTCGGGACGTTGTATATATGCTAATCGCGTGGTAAACTCTAATTGCGCGATGCAGGTTTGCGTGACGTCATGTCATTGATGCGTAGTTCATATGTGGCGATGTAGATGCCGCCACATCACTCCCCTCCGGAGACCGGAGGTCGATAGTGGGCTGAGTCGTGTATCTTGCGATGCTTGCCAGTGCCAGTTGTGGTTCCAGTGAGTAAGATGTGGCGGCATCTACATCGCCACAAATGAAAACAGAATTTTCAAAGGCGGTCCACATTTGATAAAAATACCGATGAAGAACATAAAACCTCCTTTTTTGAAGTCAGTTAAAAAGTGGTTACTTATTATCGGCAAAACAACGCGTTACAGACAATTCCAAATAGCCGGCCATTTCAAGAAAATTCTGCACTCAATTTATTTTTATTATTACTACGAAAATTAACTTTTTATCGGGACTAACAAACAACCTATTTCTCATAATTAAATCTGTGGCGGCATCTACATCGCCACATACGAACTACGCATCAATGACATGACGTCACGCAAACCTGCATCGCGCAATTAGAGTTTACCACGCGATTAGCATATATATACAACGTCCCGACATCAACCGTCGGGCAGTGGCCCACCAGACACAACACCCGTCTGGTCGGAGGATCCTCCCTTTTCTATGGAGGATGAGTGAACTTTACACCCTGTTCCTCATGCCTCTAAATTGGTGACCCCGAGCATGAACGTCAGCGCAGCCTTCGTGCAACTACATCAGCGTGACGTCATCAGCATCACTTCCTCAAGCTTTCGAGCGGCGAGTCACACAGCCAGCCAGAACCCACGGCTTCAACGGGTATACTGACCAGCAGCATGCAGCGGACGCGCATTCCTGGTCATCACCTTCAGCCTCAACCTCAACCCAGCGCTGTACACTCCGACTCACTGGAGCATAACGCAGC
Source organism: Cosmia trapezina (assembly GCA_905163495.3). NCBI lineage: Eukaryota > Metazoa > Arthropoda > Insecta > Lepidoptera > Noctuidae > Cosmia > Cosmia trapezina. The sequence continues at coordinate 4,191,496 of LR991049.1, read as the reverse complement.
GCCACCCCGACTCACTGGGGTATCACCGCAGACAGTTCCGACTCACCGTGAACTATGCGGCACCCGGTTCCGACTCACTGGAACCACAACTGGCACTGGCAAGCATCGCAAGATACACGACTCAGCCCACTATCGACCTCCGGTCTCCGGAGGGGAGTGATGTGGCGGCATCTACATCGCCACATACGAACTACGCATCAATGACATGACGTCACGCAAACCTGCATCGCGCAATTAGAGTTTACCACGCGATTAGCATATATATACAACGTCCCGACATCAACCGTCGGGCAGTGGCCCACCAGACACAACACCCGTCTGGTCGGAGGATCCTCCCTTTTCTATGGAGGATGAGTGAACTTTACACCCTGTTCCTCATGCCTCCAAAAATCTATATTTTGAGCTTTCCTATGCTAATTATAATTATTTACAATTTCGTTACAATACAATCTGTCTAATACTGAGTTAAAACTGAATTATTATCATTCAATTGTTTTTATACAAAGCTGTAACGTCTGTCTTAGGTATAGTACACCCAGCGAAATAGATAAGTAATAATAATAGTCTTTCAGACCGAACTTCGGCCATGGCGACCATTGATGTATAAAATTAGGAAGATAGGCCATTCTCTAATGTCACGCAAACATTATTGGACTTGAAACACTTACATGTAAACACACCCATACAACTACATTTCCCGATTGCATGCGTCATGTACCTACTCAATAACTGAAGTAGACAGACATACTCGGGCTGTAGCGGGAACGAGATAGCATTCATTAATTGTCACTGTTACGTACAATACCCATAATAACAGCTAGAGATAGGAGCCGGCGCTGTCGTGCAAGCGAAATCGCGTTAGCCGCCGAATGTTGGCCGAATGTTTACGATTATGAATGACATTGCATCTATCTCGCTCTCACAAACATGACGAAGCAAACATTAAATATTATTATCATTTTCAACATTTTTGGCTGTATTTACGAGTGAAAGTAATAATAAAGTTTTGTTGCTGCTTATTTAGACGATTACGGTAATTTTACTTAACGTGCTATACATGTGCTACACACACGCCTGTTCGATTGTGACTGAGGTCAATTGTGTGCGTGAACATATTGTGTGCGGTCCACGTCGAGGAGCATGAACCATATCTTCCTAACCTTAGACATCAATGATGGCGACCAATCTAAACTGCTATAATTATATTGCACAAATGCGCAGACACAGGTGCACGCTCTCAAAGAAATTGAAAGTTTGATTGATTGATGATTGATTGATTGGAAATTAAATTGATAAGTAAGCAGGCACTACATCACAAATTAAGAAAATTATTGACTGCCTAGTAGTTATCGTATTACCCAGTAACTGGGTTGTGGTGGTCAGATGGCTCCATGTAAAATACTGGTACCTATTCAGCTGCATACATTTAGACTGGAAGCCGACTCCAATATAGTTCGGATTATAAAGGCTAGGCAGATGACTGACTAGATAAATATAAATTTAATAACGTCGGTTGCTGCGTGTACATTCCTTAGACAATTCTCACAAGTTTATTTTCTACTATTTTTGAGATATTTTTATTATCAGTTTGCAAAATGCATTATAATATTAAACTGTACAAACTAAATATAATTTATTAATAAATACTACTTAGTTAAAAATACTATTATTTTTAATAATGACTAGACTACGCACTCAAATTGTCGATCATTATTTTTTTATTATACAAAATATTACTATTATTGCACTTAATAGTAACAGCTACAAGTTGACTAGTTCTCTTATTAAATCTATTATTAATAACTAGATATTAGTTCTATTTTATTACATTTTTATTATTTAAATACCTCGTATCATTCAAAAATGGAGATCGTTCTTATGTTGTGTTCTTCCGAATGATTGCTTGATCTAAAATACTTTTATAACTATAAATACCAACTGTGCTTGTCATTATTTTAGTGATAAAACAATAATTTATCAACTCCATTTTATTTTCATGTTAGAGAAAACCTATGATTTTTACTTTTTTCTCCGTAAATTATTTACAACCGGTATGAAAGGCATATCAAGACAAAATAATACTAAGTTTGAGTTACAGATTATCAAACTTATGTTAACAGATAAGATTGGCTGACTGAAATAATAACAGATTATCAAATCATTTGACATGAATTTGACATTTGCAAATTAAGGGGCTTCCCCGAGCAAACGACCTTGAGCGTTCGATCCTTCTTTGTCGCGCCACCGCCGCGCCGTTCCGACCCGCTTTGTCCCCCTTTATCATAGAAATCAAATCACACTATTTTTGGAAAGATTTTAATAAAAAAAGCGATGTTTGGATAAAAAATAAAACGTGATTTTTTTGACTCTTATACGTTAGGCCGAAACTCGAAATCCCGAATCACTCTGTCCCGAAAGAACGCTATCCCGAATCACGCTATTCCGAATGAACGCTATCCCGAATCACTCTGTCCCGAAAGAACGCTATCCCGAATCACGCTATTCCGAATGAACGCTATCCCGAATCACGCTGTTCCGAAAGAACGCTATCCCGAATCACGCTATTCCGAATGAACGCTATCCCGAATCACTCTGTCCCGAAAGAACGCTATCCCGAATCACGCTATTCCGAATGAACGCTATCCCGAATCACTCTGTCCCGAAAGAACGCTATCCCGAATCACGCTATTCCGAATGAACGCTATCCCGAATCACTCTGTCCCGAAAGAACGCTATCCCGAATCACGCTATTCCGAATGAACGCTATCCCGAATCACTCTGTCCCGAAAGAACGCTATCCCGAATCACGCTATTCCGAATGAACGCTATCCCGAATCACTCTGTCCCGAAAGAACGCTATCCCGAATCACGCTATTCCGAATGAACGCTATCCCGAATCACTCTGTCCCGAAAGAACGCTATCCCGAATCACGCTATTCCGAATGAACGCTATCCCGAATCACTCTGTCCCGAAAGAACGCTATCCCGAATCACGCTATTCCGAATGAACGCCATCCCGAATCACGCTATTCCGAATGAACCCTATCCCGAATCACGTAATTCCGAATGAACGCTATCCCGAATCACGCCATCTCGAATAACTTGAGTCTGAAATAACGTTATTTCAAAAACGATATTTAACCCTCTATTAAAACTGTGCATAAAAGACTATATGGAATTAAAAACTTTTTAACAAAAAAAAAACCGACTTCCAAAAATCACTACAAAGTGAAAAATAACTTTGATTTCGGAAGTCGGTGTTTTTCGTTTTTTATTTACTTTCTTTTTTTTGATATAAGAATGTTTATTTTAACATGTAACGGTATAAAGTACAGTTTTATTACTTCACACAATACAGATTTTTCAAAACAAAATATTCAATTGATTAATTTTAACAATATAAACTAAAACTAATCTAAAACTACTATAAACTAATCTAAAATTAAAAATAAAACTAAAACTAGTCTAAAAGACCGCTACTAGTTGGCAATGTTCCCAAAATACTGGCAGCATTGCCACGTTGTATGGCAATGCTTAACCTTTGGGCAAAATAAAGGCCAGCATTTTGGTCACATGTTGCGTCGACCAGACGCCCAGATAATTCTTTGTAAATTCGATGGGCTCCTGGTCCCCACGGCCCTAGCGTCTCGACCCCAAAAGGCTCAAATATGTACCCGCTATCGAGAGTACTATATTTGCGCCTCTTAAGTCCTTCCGCTGATTCAGCCGCAGCACCAGCCCTACTTTGAGTTCCTTGAAGATGAGACGGCGCAAGGGTGTCTACGCAAGTAGCATCCCACACCAAAGGTCGCCCCATCTTCCAAGGAATAAGAGTCATTCCATCAGGTCTTTTGCCATCATCACGCATGAGGCCAACAGGTTCTAAAATGGCCGCACAATTAGCAGTGGCAAAAGCCCGACGGATTAAATCATTAAGGCTGGAGTGGCGGGGAATCCTACCTGCGCTTCTACAACAGGACAAGCCGTGGTGACCAAGCCGGCCAACAGCAATGCCACAGTGGCAGCGGTGAGGAGCACAGCACGATGCACCCAACCGGAGTGATGCTGCAATGCGGAAAGCTGAGGAATCTATGAGGGTTCCAGTGTTAGGCGATGGGAGAGCCTGCAGCCACAAACCTGATTCCCACTCACCAACGGCTAAGAGACGAGCATGGTCTGCGGAGCTTAAGTACGTATGCAAAAGGTTGTTCCGTATTAGCTCGCAGAGAGGCCTATCCCATAGCCGCTGAGAAGACGATGTTTGTGGTAATTCGTAACTTGGGCAGGCTAATATCCACGCGTTCTTGGCCTCGTTCAGAAAACTTATATCAATATTGTCCAAAGAGGCTGCAAGAATTTTTTTGGTTAAATTTAGAGTACTATGGACCGAGGACAGGAACGCGGGTAGAGCTACACCAGAAATTGATCTGATGCCGAGGCCTCCAAAACGTATAGGAAGTGAAGCCTGTAACCACTCTCGCTCTCCTAAATTTATGTTCAAAATTGAAGCCAAAGTATTTCTTATGATGTTATCTAAACTCTTAAGAAGCTCTGTGTGCTTCCAGAGTTGACAACATCGTATATTATAAGTAAATTTAGGAACAAAAAGACAGAATCTAATGATGGTAAAAGCCATGTGTACGTTTATTTTAGATAAACGATTAGAACAATCTACAAAATTTTGAATTTTTTCTTCAAAGAAAAGGGGGAAGGATTCGTCGAGAATGGGGGAACCCAGTAAACGTAGCGAAGATTTGTCAATAATTGTAATATTGGGGGCCAAGCTATTGAATTTTTGTACAACCAAATCTTTTGATGGGTATGTGTCTGAAATAAAAAGTTCACACTTTGAAAAATTTAGTTCCAAACCGATCTTACGAAACTCGTCTATTAAAAAGGTAAGATCGTTAAAGACTGTATTTATGTCACCACCTAAAGTCCCATCATCCAAGTACCAAACATTAAGCTTGGAGTCAAGACGTTGGATGATGGGATGGATGGCGAGGCCAAATACAGCTGGACCTAAGGGATCACCTTGCTGGCAACCAACTGCAGATAAAATTTCGTTACCATGATAAGTTAATTTAGAGGAGAGAGGAGGAAGACCCGTAACATTGCCAAAGGAAATTGTATAGTTTTGGAATTTTGTCTTTCACTTGCGTTAATAGAGCTCCCCTATCTACGGAATTGAAGGCGTTCTTCACATCCACTTTCAACAACACCTCTCCACAATTTTGATCTAAAAAAGTTCTCACGGAATGAACAGTGGCCTCACAACCACCTCGCGAGCCAAACCCTAACTGCAAAGGTTGAAAAAGATTTGCCAACTCAGAAGAAGATTTTTTGCAGCAGATTTTGGCTGCGAGACGACGATAGGTTGTCCCAATAGCTATTGGTCTGATACCGCCGTCTTTCTTTTTTAAAGCACAAAGATTAGCACCGTATAGAGTCTCAATGATATCTCCGTTGACCCGCCCTGACAACATAAGGTTGACTAGAGACGTCAAGTCCTTAAGAAGGGATCCACCTGTTTCACCATTCCCGCTGCACAAAAGGTCTTTTAAATGTTGCGGCGTGAGAGCATCTAAACCACCAGCGGAACCCTTCTGAAAGGAAGCGACGGCTGCAGATATATCCAGGTCGTTAACCTCAACGGCGATATCAGATCCACACGGTGCTTCAGGAAGTAGGGGAGTAGCTGTGGGAGGCGGATGCTTTCCTTCCAGAGCCAAGAGGGTTTCAGGGGTAGCAGGTGCTATTGTGTCACTGGAAAACAAGATACGTGATGCTCCTTTTATATCTCCGTCACCAAGTTTACTTTCCACCAATCTGTAGGTAGCAGACTCAGAGACGGGTTTCGCAGTAAATTTAGAATTTTGATTAGATACCGAGTCAAAGCCTGACAATAAAATTGGTTTTTCCAGTGTGCTGTACTTCACACAGTTCTCTTTAACTCTAGTTGTCAGAGATTTTTTATTACTAGGCCCAGGAACAACATAGAGTACAGCATACGGAAAGTATAATAAATGTTCCCAGGCATGCTTAGAATTTTGTAGTATAACGGCCCTGATAGCCTGAGACAAAACAGAGGCGACAGAAATACGTGCTCCACGGGGAATGCGCTTCAAAACTGGTATTGAAATTTTACAATGAGCCAAAATTTTCTGAAAAGGGTGAGCCGAAAGAGAAGTGCTTGGAGAATTTAAAATACCTGTATTTAAATTTGGTGCTGAAAGGGGGATGGTATTTATTTTGTGTATTTTTAATCCCTTCTGGCCTTTAAAATAACGTTCCTGGGAACATTCGGAGCACCGAATCAGATTTTCCTGTGACACAGTTCGATAGACACTGTCAGTAATATCCGCCTGAACACATCGTTGCTTAACACGCGATGACAAAACACGTCCTCCAAGTCGGCGAGCAGGTGTTGGTGTCGTGGGCGGGGAAAAATACTCGTCGCTCGAGCTCGACGCAGCTACCGCGGCCGGTGTCGTCACAGCGCTCATAGTGGGGCTGGGTACCGGCGACGGCGGTGAGGCGGAGCTGAGCGACGAGTCAGAGTCTGAGGAGATTCGAGTCGGTGGTGGGCATGCTCTTTGCGAGGCTGATCTTGTCAACATTTCTTGATCATTTTCATTTTGTTTTTCTGTGCTTTTCGGAGATGACAATATAGATGTCATCTCCTTTTTGGTACTTTTTGATTCATGATATCGCTCTATTTCTAATTAAAAGAGTTTGCGAATGTTGTGAGTTTTTTTAAGCACTGTAAAATATCGTCAGAAACGATTAAAACTGTATAAATATGGTTAAAGGTTAAAAATAAGAAAATGTATGCAAATTCCAGTACAATAAATTCTTTTCAACTACGGAACTCTTCATTGTGCGTGGTCCAACACGCACATGGCCCGTTTTTTTTATGCATAGCATGAATTGAGAGTTAAATACCGTTTTTGGAATAATGTAACGTTCGTTGGAAATAATGTTATTTCAGACTCAGGTTTTCGGGATGGCGTTCAATCGGAATAGCGTGATTCGAGATAGCGTTCTTTCGGGATAAAGTGATTCGGGATAGCGTTCTTTCGGGATAAAGCGATTCGGTATTTCGAGTTTCGGCCTAACGTATAAGAGTCGATTTTTTTAAATATCTATCCATTTGTAATCTTCAAATTAATAGAACGTCATCTTTAGCAAAAGATGTGTGCAATCAATAATTTTTGTATTTTTTTTTTAAAGAGATTTTAAATTTATTTAAGTACAAGATACAATTATAAGTTATAACTACTTAACTATATATCTATATACATATATATATAAAAGAAAGTCCTGTTAGTTACACTATTTATAACTCAAGAACGGCTGAACCGATTTGTCTGAAAATTGGTGGGAAGGTAGCTTAAACCAGGCGACGGACATAGGATACTTTAAAAAAACGGATAAAACGTGGTATAACAACGGCTGGACCGATTTAGATGAAATTTTGTGTGTATATTTGAATGGGTTCCTGGATGGTTTGAAAATACAATTGAAGCCGGTAGGTGGCGCTGCAGTCGGGTTCTAGGATCGTTCAGACAGGACAACGTTTGTCGGGTCCACTAGTAACATATAAAAACAAAAAAGAACGTGCAATGTAATTGTAAGAATCGATCATTAATAATGTGGTTTAGATGTAGTTTATTTCTGTTAATTAATAAGTTAATAAGCCTCTGAGTAACGCTCTATCGCAAGGTTTTGCTCGGGGTAGCTCCTTAAGTTAATTTATGCTTTTCAAAACCGGGATAACTTACCTACTATTTGTTTTACTACCTTTTTTTTTGTAAGTATTAAGTTTAAGTTAATTTTTACGTATTATTTGCAGAATAGTGTTGTGCATAGTTCGATTCGCCGACAATGTCGATATCACTGTCGCTGTGTTCCGTGTCTGAATCTGTCGATATTCTTGAGTTTTCAGCCTAGAAATAATAAACATTTTTAATGAGAATGGAGAATAGCAATATCATATTCCACTGGGATTTATCATCAGAATCACTGATAGATAGGCGTATTACGGTTAAAGGTCGGAAATATAATGCTGTCTTTGTCTAACGGAACGTATCAGAATGTGACAGCATGACTTTTAATGGGGAATTTTTAATGGACTTACGTGCAACTGGCAGATTGTCTCTTAAGCTTTGGTTTCCTAGGAAAGTACAATCTGTAATTTTCGCCAGTATTTGACAGTAAGGGGTTTAAATCGCAAGATCCCCAAGGATTTAAATCGCTAGATTTGCCCTCACCATACTTAGTCACAAGAAAAAGTGTACATACTGTGAAGCTCACACATTATTAAACAGCGTTTCCATGATAATCAAGTGAAGTCACTGCGTTATTGTGTGTCAGTGGTGTCAAAACGATGCGACTATATTTTGACGCGGTAGGGCGAATCTACCGATTTAAATCTTTGCGCTGTCACCCTTTTCGTGACAGCCGTTATTATTTATTGCGGTCACAGCTCTTCTAGGAAATCGTAGCTTTACAGAATCTACTACCCCGGAAGAGCTCCTTCTCAAAAAGTCTACCTCTAATACACCCTTCCCGTTCTTCTGTAAATAATAATGATTGGAACACTCACCTTTCGACTGTCAGAATGTGTCGCTGGATGTTTTGTTGTAAAGTCTACTGCTGTTGCTCCTGTAGACAAAGAAATAAATAGTATTAATTAAATACAATTTATTTAGTCAAAAACAATAATGCGTTCTAATATTATCCAGCATGAAACATAAGTATTCGATCCTACGATAAATAATTTTGACAAATAATTGAGAGTACACTCTACTTAAATAACGTGAAATACTTCATTGAAGCGTTAATATTTAACGTAAATATTTCAAAATGATCGCGGCATTATTACTTTTTTTTTTTTATTGCAATTTATTAGACGCGTATGTAGCGCGTAGCAAACCGGTTGTCGTAGCGGCCACTACGTCGTAGCAACCTGACTACGTAGGTTGCTACGACGTAGCGACCGCTACGCCAACCAGTTGGCTACGCGCTACGAATGCGTGGCAATTAGCGACATCTATATGTCATAATAATTATCCTAACTTAATATAAATGCAAAAATGAGGTTGTTTGTTACGCTTTCACGCTAAAACGCCTGAACGTATTTAGATGAAATTGGGCACATGGGTAGACCATGAGTGACCTGACCGGGACAATTACATCTAGGCTACATTTCATCCTGGATCGCAGACGAACTCGCGGGCAACAGCTAGTAATATTATAATAAATAGTTATTATCTATTCGTATCAAAAATACATAAAATTAGACAAAATTGTTACAGTCGACAACCGCATCTCAATGGTAACATTTAATAATAATAATAATTACTATTATGGCCTATTTTTTATATTTTTAAATAGTTTTATATATTTTATTATATTCCAATATTTAAAAACCGGTCAAGAGCGAGTCGGACTCGCGCACCGAGGGTTCCGTTCCGATTTCTGAAAAAGTGTGCTATTTAGAGACATCGTTTTATTTTTCCTGTAATCTTTACATAAATTTCTATCACATAGAATAATTTCAGATTTTTCTCTTTGCAAACTTCTGAGATAAGGGGGGGGAACGGTATTTTTTTTTATACTTTTCATCAAAAGTCAAAAACTGTGCGGCGTAAAAAAAAAATAAAAAAATGTTTGAGAATGTGCAAATAGCGTTCTTTCATATGATACCCCACATGCCCTAGTAGCCCCACTTTGAATTTTTAAGACCCCCTTTCAGTCCCTGTTGCAAAAAAAATACATATATTTTTATTTCTTTCTTATTTGCAAAATAGTTAGGTAAACGTCATCTAAAACCATTCTAAATTTCTAGTTGATAGCTTTAGTAGTTCTTGAGATATCCAGCTGTGACAGACAGACAGACAGACAGACTGAGTCACACCATAAGGGTTCCTTTTTTACCATTTTGGTACAGAACCCTGAAAATGTAATATATTTACATTAGTGAAATAAAGCAAATAATAATTAATTGATTACTACGTTTTTGACTTCGATTATTACTTTGTCAGCCCCTTTTTTCCTTGCAACAACGGCGGTCTTCGAAGTTCAGATGGATTGGTTGACAGTACGTAGGTCAAGAATTTATGAAATAGCCCTTATCAAGTCCCCCATCGATTTAAAACGTTGTCCCCATCTTGCAAAACCCGACAATACGCACACAAAAATCATTATACTCCCAAGACGCTGCAATGAAAAGAAACCAAATCAAATTACTACCTACACACAATTACAATCTCTAACAGTACACAATTAGACCCATTTTCGCGTACACACTTTATTCCCCTCCCCTAAACGCCATTACCAACCGATTTTGAACCCAAAATCTAAAGTGATAAGTTGCGAAATAGCTTGCGAACGATTCTAAGACGTCGGTTGCCTAGCAACGGCGCCATATTGCTTCTAATTTGATTTGACAACGTCTTGGTCTTGAGTTGCGGCCTCGCAGAGACATTATTAAATTGAAGTGTCCTGAGGTTTAAGATGGCAATTTAGGGGAACGGAAGACATTAAGATACTGGACTTAGTACCTACGTAATATACAATATGGTATGGTTCATAATTATTTCAAAATCGCTGTAAATATGTACATATATACTTACAGATTAATTTTGAGAAAAAGCCACCGTGATAATGTTATTATTTGATATTTGTGTCGTTCATTGTATAAAAACTTTTTAACAAAAAAAAAAACCGACTTCCAAAAATCACTACAAAGTGAAAAATAACTTTGATTTCGGAAGTCGGTGTCTTTCGTTTTTTATTTAATTTCTTTTTTTTTGCCACCGACTTCCGAAATCAAAGTTATTTTTCACTTTGTAGTGATTTTTGGAAGTCGGTTTTTTTTTTGTTAAAAAGTTTTTATTACTCGCTTTTTAGTGGGTTTGTTTATAATTTGTATAAGTTACAATAGTCTAATGTCAATTGCTCATCACATGTTACAAAATATTGCTTTTCCCGATGCAGGGACGTTAATTGTTGAGGAGTTCTGCTGGTAAGAACCAGGAGAACCCCTCAACAACCACTCACCACACGCATTGTGTGACGAGCGGAAATTGCTTAGCAACCATATTAAAGTAATCGAATCGCAACCCGTGAAATATTTATCATTGAGTAGTTCCGGTAGCCATCTGTGGTCTTCATCATCAGTTTCACTTCACCAAGTGGTGCTTTCCGAGAGCAAATGCACGAGCTACTATAAAAAATACCCAAATCGCTATAGGTGTGCCTATAATATTTGAAGAGTTCCTTCGATTTCTCCAGGATCCCATCATCAGAACTGGATTTTGACGAAAATGGGACCATTTGGGAAGTATACCCTTTCCAACAAAAAAATAATTTTTCAAATCGGTTGGCAAGCGACGGAGTTATGCGCGAACAAACATAAAAAAAAAAATACAAACATCCGAATTGAGAACCTCCTCCTTTTTTAGGAAGTCGGTTAAAAAGTGGTGTAACTACATATTTTTAAAATACAAATTGTTTTGCTGAATTGATCACATTTAGTCATATCTTTCACTATAAAATTATTTTATCTTTGATTTGTATTTTACACAATAAAAATAGAAAACTTTGAACGAATGCTTATATTTTTTTCCTAGGAAAAAGCAAGGAAAAAGCTCGCTATTTTAAAATTCAGTTAAGTACAAGGAGATAATTCACTCTTTTGCAATGAATGACACATTTGTACCTATATAGGTTTTTCAATCAAACAAACGCGTGCGACTGCCAAGACGGAAGTATTTATATCAATTTATTTTTAACACACATTAAATACAGTCTTTGTCATACAGCCTACAATTTACTGATACCTGCACACTATAGTGGCACCAGGGGCGGACCGTGAGTTTGTGGGGCCCTGGGCTACTTGGAGGACCCCAAGTCTAATTAATCAACTAAGTAATTTCCATTTTGTCAAAAACTGTTTTCGACGATGATGAACTAGGTACACGGTTTAGCAAAAAAAAACCGGTCAAGTGCGTGTCGGACCACACACAATGAAGGGTTCCGTAGTTCAAAAGATTTTTTCCCAAAAACAAACTTAGCATTGTAATCCCAAAAAAAAAATGTTTATGAGATAAAATTATAAATTAACAACTTTCTGACTTTTTCCATTATGTGTGCTGTAAGACCTTGCTTTTTGCCTTTACCTTTGCAAACTCGTACCGACGGGTTTCACGCGATTGTGCGAAAAAAAACAGCTTCGCTGCTGAGGAGAGTTAGAGACAGTCGCAACAGCATCTTGAGAACTGTAGCGGAGAGCTTCAGTTCTCCAATATTATAAAGCGGTTTGTGGTGATTGTTACTAACACTAGATAATAAGTTGTTTTAATATTATGTTACTAACACTCTATGTATTATTTATTCTGAAATAAAAATAATTAAATTAAAAAAGATAGGGACATACGGACAGCGGGAAGCGACTTTGTTTTATATACTATGTAGTGATGATTAACATCATGCGTTACTGTTGGACCATCCATTAGCTACCAAAGGTGAAAGGTAAAAGGGAAAGGGTGTAAGGTAAATGCGAAAAAATAATCTTCTAAATTCTGAAATTCATTTTAGCTTACATACCAATTTTAGACTGCTAGAAAGACTGCTAGAAAATGTCTAAGACATAGGTCCAGTCTGGTACGGTTATTTTTACTTCCGCATAAAATTTTAATAAAAAAATATTTTTTCGAATCAGTTTCTCTTTTAAAAACCGTCAATCTTTACTACCGCGTATGTATACGCCATGCTCTGAAGGTATTCTGTAGTGGAACTACACACTAAATTCTCTGACAAACAACAGTTAATTGGACAAGTTCGGAACGGAACTGTGCGACAAGAAGGTATTTCTTGGGAAGTACGAACTATGCTGTTCGCTAACTAGGTGTTATTAGAAAGTTTGGTCTGAACTGCATGAGAGGGAGAATGCCATCGATATACTTATGTGTATGTCTCTATCTCTCTATCTTCAGCAACCGCAGGCTAGATCAAAATGGCGTTAGCCAAGTTGGTACTTCAAAATGCTCTTTATGCAATTTTGATCATGCTCGCAATTTGTTTTCGTGCAAAAATCCGGCTCGAAGGACCAAAAATACATATACGTACTCGATCCCTACACTTTCTTTTTACACAAATATTAAAATACAACCTAACACTAATATTATGAATATTATGTCATTGTACAAGTCAAAAGAAGAAATAGGTGGAAGAAGAAATAGGAAAAAATCGTCCGAATCGCTATCAGTGGGAAAAGCGCCCAAAATGCTGGCAGCGTTACCACGTTGGATGGCAATGCTGATTCTTTGGCCTAAGAAGTCGGTTAAAAATAGGCCAGCCCTCTGGTAACGTGAAGAGTCTACCAACCTGTCTATTTATCACCTAGTATTTATCTAGTCTATGAAACGAGGAATTATCAATTAAATACTTCAGTCTTAAACCCACCGCAATGGATATATTGTACATTTGTCAATCCGAGTGATGCACTTAGGATCAATGACGTATAAGGTTATATATCATTGCTTAGGGTGCAATTCAGGGACAATCATACCCACTGACCTTATCATCAGTTGTATATCTCAGCAAATATTGCACAGCCTCAGAAATCATTCTTTTGGTAGATAGAAGTATTAATATTTCTACGTAGTCCGTATTCATTATTCTTAGAAAATTTGTATACCACATCACGCTAATATTATAAAGGCGATATGTGAGTGTGAGTGTGTGTGTGTATGTTTTTACTTCTTCACGCTCAAACGGCTGAACCGGTTTGGATGAAATTTGGTATTGTAGACAGCTTATACCCTGGATTAACACAGAGGCTACTTTTTATGCCGGTCTACGCGGGTGAAACAGCGGGGCGCAGCTAGTAGGGGATAAATATCTAAAATTGCTTGAAAATTCACATGAATTTTCTGACAAAATGTTTTGCACCAGGGTCGTCTGGCGTTGCCAGTGACATTTCTTTGTTTACGTAAGTTATCTAAGGTCCGACGTCCGAAGGGCCGACGACCGATGCGACTGCAAACGAAAACAATATAAAACCTTCTAAATCAACATAAAATCCTCACCTCGTTGCTGCTGTTGCTTCCTCATCTGCTTCTTATGCTTCATCCGTCGGTTCTGAAACCAGGTCTTGACCTGCGTCTCCGAGAGGTTTAGAGCTCCAGCCAGCTCCACGCGTTCAGGAGTTGACAGGTACCGCTGGGATTCGAAGCGTTTTTCTAGGCCTGAACAAGCATTATCCTTATTAAGAAATAAATAAGAATAGTAATTAAGGGCCCGCGAAATTCAATTCTTACGTTTTTTTGCAATTTTCAGGTCAGTGTCAGGTTGTATGTTGATTAAAATAATTATGATTCGCGGCCGTAACTAATATGGCTTTACAGAATTATAATCATTAGAATCAGCAATACAATTCTAGTTAGAATTGACCTCAAATCTCATGATTTCATGAAATAGTCATTCAATTGGGTAATATGAACTTAAACCGTCTTATTACAAACAAGGTTCATCTTCAACCAGCTTTAAACCATGGACCCTTTTTTTAATTTCCAACTTTATACCAACATTTACAAAACTGACAACTTAGTGCCGGACTAAGTTGTCAGTTTTGTATAAAGAACTGTATTTCTATCACAGCTAGGTTCTTATTACAAAAACTGGCTCGATGGTTTAAACCATGGCCGAAGAAAAACCTTGTTTTGTAATAAGACCAAGCCTAGAGAGTTGTATTCATGATTCTAAAAATAAATATTTGATACGGCCGCGAATCATATTTCGAATTTTAGATCAACATATTTACCACCTAATACTGACTTGCAAATTGTAAAAAACGTAAGAAATTTTGAATTTCGCGGGCTACCTTAGCGCATTCGCCTTAACCTAGTTATCCAAGACACGCACAGGAAATTATCAACTAACAAAGGTATGCGAGGCCAGAAAAGGCTTCTAATTATCAACTAACTAAATTATCAACTAACAAAGGTATGCGAGGCCAGAAAAGGCTTCTAATTATCAACTAACAAAGGTATGCGAGGCCAGAAAAGGCTTCTAATGCCTATTGCAGATAACCTGCCACCTTCTTTAAAATTAATTTGTGTTTTACAGCATGTCTTTATTTCTATATACATTCACAGGTATATCTCCTTCGCCTTTATCTCAGTATCTATTTCTAGCCATATCATCTTTCACACAAACCCTCCACCTTTCCTTCGTTCTTCCTTCTTCTAAACCGACATCACTAAAGTGCGGAACCCACCAGTCAAAACTAATTTTAGTAGGTATCGGAAATCAATCTGCCTAGCCTTTTCCCAACTAATTTTTATTTTATTTTATTTTATTTTATTCAGGGACAATAAACAGCTACAATATGTGTTGAAACAGAGAAAAGATATACAAAATAATAACAATATTGCAGCCCACTACATTATCCGCATATTAACAAAAAAAAAAAATGATAATGAGTGCCACTAGATGGGTAATAGAAATAATAAATAATTACATCACATTAATAAAAAATAAATTAATTACATAATGCAAAATAGAATAGAAATTATAATAGAATTCTTGGCATAACTAACACTAAAAAGCAAAAAAAAAAAAAAAAACCTAAACAAATAAATAAATAATAAAGTTAAAATTAAGACATTCTTACATTCCTATAATCATTATTGGTTTATAATAATATCCATAACATTATATTTAAATTTAGATTTAGAGCATACAAAAATATCAACATCAACAAAATTACAATTATAACATTCAACCATTCGACGGATAGGGCAGCGCAAACCAGAATTAGTTCGGCAGGTATTGACAGCGAAAAGGGTACCTGCACGGATACTACGTTTATTAACAGTGCGTGGAACTACATACAAACTAATGTTGGGGTCGGCTTCCTGTCTAACCGTATGCAGTTGAATACCAGCATTTTACATAGAGCGACTGCCTATCTGACCTCCACAACCCAGTGACTGGGTAATACGATACCCCTTGGTAAGACTGGTTGTCAGACTTTCGGGCTTCTGACGACCCGTAACGACTGTCAAAGATCCACGAATGACAGCCGGGACGTTTAACGTGCTTTCCGAGGCACGGAGGAGTCTCGGTATGTAAAGATGGTCACCCATCCACGGACCAACCCAGGTAATCTGATGGATTGACCCGTACGGCTTTCATTACTTAGCCACGAGCTCTTCTAGTAGGTATCGAAAGTACATGACAAAAAATTAAACAAAACCAAAGACACTGACTTTCGGAATTATAAATTTAATTTTTTGCAAATGACATTTTGGAAGTCAGTTCTTTTTCTATAATAATAGTCATTTTGGAATAACTTTAAAAACGTACCGGTTAACTGTGGGTCGGAGAACACCGTTCTTGCTTTCCGCCGACGGCAGTGTTTCAATGCAGATAACGATAATTCTGACGGAGTAAATAGAGCATGATATGGCACTCCTGAAACAAACGAATATTCATGTTTTTAACACGTAAAACGTAAGTACATCTTAAAATCTAAAACCCGACAGTATTTAAGTTTAAAAATCCTATACCCAACTATTCAAAACTTATTCCAAAACTAAAACATGCGTCGAAAAATTTCCTCCGCATCGCTGTCGACTGGTAAAGTACCCAAGAGACTGGCGGCATTGCCACGTTGTATGGCAAAACCAAACCTCTGGCCAAAGTAAAACCCAGCCCTTGGGTCACGGGAAGTGTCAACGAGTCTGTTCAACGAAATCTCCAAACAGATTTCGTTGAACAGACTATGAGCACTCGGACCCCACGGTGACACGGCCCAGTACATCTTAAGGCGAAAGCGCCAGGGTAGCCCGCGAAATTCAAAATTTGTTATGTTTTTTGCAATTTGTAGGTCAGTGTGAGCTTGTATGTTGATTAAAATATGATTCGCGGCCGTAGCTAATATGGCTTTACAGAATTGTAATCATTAGAATCAGTAATACAGCTCCATAAGTTAGCATTTACCTCAAACCTCATGATTTCATGAAATCGCTAGATTTGAGGTAAATGCTAACTTATGGAGTAGTATTGCTGATTCTAATTAATATAATTCTGTAAAGTCATATTAGTTACGGCCGCGAATCATATTTTAATCAACATACAAGCTCACACTGACCTACAAATTGCAAAAAACGTAAGAAATTTTGAATTTCGCGGGCTACCTTGGCGCATCAACCTTAACATATAATTTAACAATATATAGGTCTAACCGACTTTTACAGATTTCACAGATTATTACTCTAAATAAATTCAAAACATATTGTTAGCATATCACTACATAGTATAAAACAAAGTCACTTCCCGCTGTCTGTCTGTCATGCTTAGATCTTTAAGAGGAAAGGCGGGTGGCCAGACTTTTGAAAATTAGGTATTTTAAGAAGGTATTGCTGTCGCTCTGCGAGCGCTCCGCCCTCGAATTCGTGCGATAAGGACAACTGCAGATCCGACTAAATAGCCTATGTAAAAAGTCACATTTCGAGGTTTGGCTCTCGCCTATTTCCTCCTCCAATATTGGACCAATTTAAAAGATATTTCATAAACTGAATAAGAAGGATATATACTATGCCCCTATGTTTTTCTTTTTTCGTTAATAGTTGTCAAATTGGTACACTAGGCGTCTGTTGACAGCGGTCTGAATAGGCAATTTTGAGCATTTTTGGAGGGTTCTAGTTCTTATAAAAATAATATATCATCAAAAAGGAAAACATAGGGGCATACAAGTAACTGTTATTTATATTTCTGTAAAAAAATCATTGCTTTATGGTCATTAACCATAAAGAAAACAGGCGAGAGCGTTTGTATCTTATTGTATAGAGAAAAGAGCACCCACACTTCCTCTTAAAACTACGCAACGGATTTTGATGCAGTTTTTTTTAATAGATAGAGTGATTCAAGAGGAAGGTTTATATGTATAATACATGCGCGGGCGAAGCCGCGGGCAAAAACTGGTTAATCATAATAATTGCTAACAATGCTTATTGTTGGCAAAGGTTAACTGTAGTCAGGGCAAAAGTAATAAAAAAACCGGCCAAGTGCGTGTCGGACTACGCACAATGAAGGGTTCCGTAGTTAGAACAAACTTAACATTATAGTTGAAAAACATGTTCTCCCATACATTACTCACAATATTGAGAGATTTACCATGTTATTTAAAGACCACAAACTAATTATAGGTTTTACTGTAATCTACAGGTATAGAACTATTTTCTCTATTTTTTTCAAAATTTTAGGCTCAATAGTTTCGGAGATAAGGGGGGGGAATGGTCCATTTTCGTCTATTTTTTTAAAATAACTTTAAAACGATTTATTTTAAAATTATATTTGAGACCCTAAATAGTAAACCCTTTCATTTGATATGTCACACGGTACAGTTTGCAAAACATTTTTTTTTTAATTTTGTTACTTGTCCCCTAAAAGTGAACCCTATTCAAAATTAATTTGTTTTCTTTAGCCGTACGTGTTTGGGTCGCAGAAATCCATATGTGTAATCGTCCTCTAGATTCGGATCAAATTGGCTGTGACAGACGGACAGACAGACACAGACACACGAGTGATCCTATAAGGGTTCCGTTTTTTCCTTTTGAGGTGCGGAACCCTAAAAAGGAGTAAGTAATAAAAAGTAGCAAAACAAAAACTGATAAGTGGCGTACAGCGGTACAGCCAGTTTCAGCTGAATACTACGAGTATTCACTTACCAGTATTTTACATGGAGCGACCGCCTACCTGACCTCTACGACCCAGTAACCGAGTAACACGATACTCCTTAGGGCCCTCGCCCACGGCGACTTTTTGTAGCGATGCAGTAGCGATGCTGTCGCGCGTCAGCATCGATACAGTCGCGAAGCGGTCGCTAGCTGTGTGCCCTCGCCCACGGGCCCAGATTCAGTCGCGATGCAAACGCGATACTGGCGCGCTTCTGTCGCGATGCAAACGCGATTCAGTAACGGCACAAAAATACCTGCGATCGCTACAGTTGCAAGATGGACTCCGTTGAGGCAACATTAGTCACGTTGTCTTTGGTGCTGCTTTTACGTAAGCAGCCGAAGCGTAGGCAACGAAAGCTCGGTTCTCCACTCACGCGCCACCCTCCCTCTGTTCTCTCCCCGACGTCGTCCGACACGGTCGCGCGTTTGCATCGATACAGTCGCGATACTGTAGCGCGTTGGCATCGCTTCTGTAGCGCGTTGTAAATGCAACTAACGCGCGTTAGTAGCGATGCAGTCGCGCATTTCGTAAACGCGCGACAGCATCGCTACAAAAAGTCGCCGTGGGCGAGGGCCCTTAAGACTGGTTGTCAGAGTTTCGGGCTTCTGACGACCCGTAACAATCGACTGTCAAAGATCCACGAATGACAGCCGGGATCAAAGCTTGAAGTGCTTTCCGAGGCACGGAGGAGTCTCAGTACAGTTGGTGGGTCAATGACCGCTATTAATACCCTTATTTACACTGATTATAAAAGATTTCATTATCTATGTATTACAGAGGATAAAGATATACACTGGCTAAACTTCTTTATATACTAAAGTAACTAACAAAATATTAAAATAAAAATACAAGTTAAGTAAATAAAATGTGTTTGAGTTCTCGCGCCGTCGGACAGGAAAGACATAACCAAACACATTACCCGAAGCGTTATATCCAATGTTACTGCCTCTTGTGGATCTATGTAGGTCTGATCATGGCGTCCTGGCTTCGATTCAGGACAGGCAGAACGTTATAATAGGTTTGTGCATTAAAAAATTCTCGGTAGTAACTCGGAGTCTGAATTTATGCCAATTTAATGGCAATAAATGGGACTTTAAAAACGTGACTTGATGCATTACTGGCATTATACGGCTACATATCTAGCTATACATTTTCAATATAAGCTGATCTCGTATTGTATAGGATTTCAGTACAATGAGAAATCAGCTTACACTAGAATTGTGTAGCATATATAACTGTGTGTACTATTCATCTCGGCATAACCGAATACGGAAACGAATTTGCGGAATACGTGATGTCTCGAGACAAATGTCCCCATGTTCGTTCCGAGCTTCAGATCGCCAAAGAAGTGTCAGATATTTGACGTGAGCCGTCAATCAGTCTACTGACGTTCTAGTCCCTGGGTGATTGAAGTTTCTGTTTTCATCATAGTTCTTCAAACGTCAAAGTCTGCTACCATCATAGAATTAATAGCTACTTAAGGGCCACTTGCGCGTTTACGGGTGAAGCTAAATAACTCGGATTTAACAGCTAACTCAGGGTTAATCAAACAATTAATCTTGCGCCACCAAGAGTTAAAGGTAAACCTAGAGTTAAACTTTTAAATATTTAACCCACCAATGTGAGAGAGTTGAGTCGCTAAACTCTGGGTTAGTGAAAGTAATGTCAAAATAAATTGACGTTATGAGGTACCAGATAACTTATTTTATATTTTATAATGTTCAGATGCCGTGTCCAGATGATACAGACATTGCATGTCTATCTCGCTCTCACAAACATGGCGAAGCAAACATTAAATATTATTATAATTTTCAACAAATTAACATTTTTGCCTGTACTTACGAGTGAAAAGTAATCCCGTGGAAGTTATTTCTTTGTTTTTGAATTATTTGTGCACATTTTGAAAACACAGCAATGCCTTCCTGTGTTTTGTTGCTGCTTATTTAGACGATTACGGTAATTTTACTTAACGTGCTACACAAACGCCAGTTCGATTGTGACTAAGGTCAATTGTGTCCGTGAGCACAATTTATGCGGTCTACGTCGAGGAGCGCGAACCAAATCTTAATAATGTATTCATTAATGGCAGAAATAGAATTAATGCAAAATGAAAAATGAAATGAAATGGTTTAGTTTCCCTGTAGATTGCTTTCAGAAAACGCCTTAGGAGCACAACTGAAATGAGAATAGTGAATAATTCAGATGAACGAATAGGTAATGGCCATCGCACACCGAAATAACTCAACACCAATTTTTATTTAGACTAGAAGAAAGGCATCTAAATTATAATCGTGTGATGTTCTCAAGTAGCGGTAGGTTTTTGTTTTTATTATCATAGTACCTATATTTTCTACTTTAATTTAGGCAATGTGTTTTTTGTTTTTGTGCTCACACCAAAAATAATTATTTTAAGTCTATACGTGACGATTTGACACTTTAAATGGTCAGATTAATTTCTAAATTTTGCACACATAACAGGGCCCGGCGACAATACAATAATTTAAAATAAAAATAATGAAATATACTTTAAAAAAAATTAATAGCTACATAAATATAATAATTATAGAATTAAAGCGTGTTTTTTTAGTTTTTTTAGTATAATTTTTGTTTGTTATTATTAGCTGTAAGTCCTCCATGTACACACGGCTACACATCAAGCTATACATTTCCAGTTTACACTGACCTCTCACTGTAAGGAAATCCTACACAATGCGAGATCAGCTTATACTGGAAATGTATAGCTTGATCTGTAGCCGTGCGTACAAAAATAAATAAAAGTTCTTATTAGGATTCCTGAATTTACTAATTATGGAAATGATGTCTAATGATTTTCCGTGATTTTTCGACCATGGTCGGTTCGAAAACACTTCCATATTTAAAACGGCCATTTATGTGCTAAACAACAACAGTTTTCTTTATCAACGTAAATTCCTACTACTTACTTAAGGGCGCATCGAGCGAGTGAAAATAGTAAAGAGAATACACTACACTTTTGCTCTTTTTCAATGTTTTTTTCTTTGTTATTTTCATCATAATGCTCTTAAATAAAAAAATAAAACTATCGTGTGTTAACGCTCCAGTCATCTATGAACTTTATTTTAGTAAATGAATCATAATATCAAATTACTTATGTAGGTATATGAAAAAGTAGGGAAATAGAGGAAAAAATGACTCGAAAATAGGTAACTTTGCGAATTTATTTTATCGAGCCAACTTTATCAAATCGTGTTTCCATCATCGTGTATACTGTCTAGTATATTAGGTCGGGGAAAAAGTTCCTTCGTATGTTATATACAAATTCAAGACATTTTTTTTTCATAGTTTAAGATTTAGTTAAGTTTCATTTGCCAAATGGGTCAAAACTGTTTTGTGGTCAATGCCCAGTTCTTCAGCTACGTCGTAACTACTGATATGCCGATTTTGCTCCACTTTTTTAAAAATGGCATCCATTTTAACCGTAATAGGGCGACCAGAGCGACGTGCATCTTTGACATCAAAATTTCCGGATTGAAAACGCTTAAACCAAAGTGCTACTCTCACAGACACTGCACTAGGTCCATAAACATTGCAAATTTTTTTCGCGGCAAGAAAGCAGGTTTTCCAGCGATGGTTCTTAGACATGTTTTATCAAAATCGGTTCAGCCGTTTCAAAGTTATTTGCTCTTTTGTTAGCTGCGGTAGGGATCTTAGACGCGTAATGGGTATTTACTTTACTTTCAAACCTTAGTGTGACCTAAAATTTTAAACATCCATGTATGCTATCTATCTATGCAAGATTATGGAATTCTTGGTCTGATGCTGCAGCCAGGATATCCAGCACTAGTGTGCTGGATACACTCTTGAAAAATTAATAGCAGAAATGTCGTGTTTGGATTCATTTACATCAGTATTTGATTCTATATACAATGCAATGGTGGCAACAGGATGAGCTGATGCTGCAGCCAGGATGTCCAGCACACTAGAAGACTCTTGAAAAAGTAATAGCAGATATGTCGTGTTTGGATTCGTTTTGATCAGAATTTTATTCTACATACAATGCAATGGTGGCAACACGATGAGCTGATGCTGCAGCCAGGATATCCAGCACACTAGAATACTCTTGGTAAAATAATATAGCAGATATGTCGTGTTTGGGTTCGTTTTGATCAGTATTTGATTCTACATACAATGCAATGGTGGCTACACGATGAGCTGATGTTGCAGTCAGGATATCCAGCACACTAGTACACTCTTGAAAAAAAAATAGCAGATAGTAGTGTTTGTATTGGTTTTTTTATCAGTATTTAATTCTATTTGCAGTACGATGGTGGCATCATTGTAAGTTAATGTTATGTGCAGAGAAACTTAACATTCTGCAGTATTAAAAATTCATTTCTGTATTGTTAAATTGTTTAAAAAGTTTAAAAAGGTTAAAATAAAAATTAAATTTAAAATTTAAAAAACCCCCAACGCAAAAAAGAAAAGAGAACATTTAAAAAGTCCAAAATAATACCTATCGTTGAGCCATCAAATTCGATTGAGTAATACCTATATATATTTTAATTACAGAAATTGATGGATGGCACGATAAGGTTTGCTCCTTAGATTATGAAATGTCCAGATTCCGTGTTCAGTACAAAACGTTACATAAAACGTGAAGCCAATTTTTATACGTGTGTGAGTGAGCACCGTGTACTACATAACGCTTTTGCGTATGTGTGCAACATGCGAGTAATACCAGCGCATAGAGATTACCCTAAAATAGTGGGAAAATTTAAATATAAAAGGAACATTGAAAAGGAACTTAAAAAATAAAAGAAAAAAGTGTGAATTTGGTCAAAATTAAAATCCAAGATGGCGGCTTCGAAAATTTTCAAATTTTTCGTCATGGGTGTCGTTTTCATGCTTTTCTAGGGTGTGAAAGCCGACGATAACGAAAAATTTGAAAATGATTGCAGCCGCCATCTGGGATTAACATTTTAACGTCACTATCGGCTTTAACACCCTCGAAACCCATGAAAACAACCCCACCGATATACTTAACCATATCCGGGGGCTTAACGTCCGAGGCACGGAGAAGACCCGGTATGTAAAGATGTTCAACCATCCACGGATCAAAATTAATAAAACCACATAATATAAGAAGTCGTTTCCATACCATGTATCTGATTAATTGTGCATTCCCGCATTTTCTGGAATCCCGGGATTTATATTAAGAAAAAAATACTAAGAAGCTGCTTCCACAGTTTGTTAGCCAAATATTAACTTAAGGTATATATGCATCCGGTTATCCGATCTCTAATCATCATTAATTCCCAAACACTAATCATCATCATCTTCCTGCCCTTATCCCATGTTACTTGGGGTCGGCGCAACACGTTTTCTTCTTCCATTCTCCCCTGTCAACCGTCACGCTATCATTCCCTCATCATATCATATATCATTCATTTCCTTCTCTTTCATATCATTCCTCACACAATCCATCCATCTTTTATTTGGCCTTCCTCTGCCTCTCCATCCATCAACATATATATTCATCACTCTTTTAGTCACATGCGTTTCGTCTCTCCTCATCACATGCCCATACCAACCCAAACGATTTCCTTTTAACTTTTCTGTCCCTGGCGCCACTTTCAAACTTCCTCTTATATACCTACTCATTTCTTACTTTATCCATGCTCGTCACTCCACACATCCATCTCAACATTCTCATCTCCGCTGCATGCAATCTTTTTTCATCCGTCTTCTTCAATGCCCAGCATTTCGATCCATAACGTGCGACAGGCCTTATCACGGACTTGTAAATTGTTCTCTTTAACTTGAGGGGCATCCGTGGGTCGCAAGTTGTTCCTGTAACCTGTCGCCATTTCATCCATCCTGAGTTGATCCGGTGCGTTACGTCTCGGTCTACTTCGCCATCCCCTTGGACAAGCGACCCGAGGTACCGAAAAGCGGAGCAGATCGGTAAGGGCGTTCCGGCAAGAGACATGGGCACAGGACCCGAAATCACAAAACAGATACTCCGTTTTGGTCCGACTTACTCCCATTTCGTCCAATTCCCAAACACTAAAAGCCTACCTAAAAATGTATACTGGGCATTCTGTAGCAAACTATCAGAAAGTGCCTATCAAAAATAAAATCCACAATAAATAATTGTCCAATAAATTAAAATAATTTTGAAGAGCGAGCGCATTCCAAATTTAAATTCAATTATAGTAACAACTCAGCGTGAAATTCAATAAATGAGGTACCAGTGGCAATAGGTCCTGTCAGTTGACTTGGTTTTAATATAATATCCTAAAAAGGTTAAACTTGCAATAGAAAAGTGTAAATTGCTATTTTAAAAAAACAATGCTTATTACATTTTAAAGGATAAAACAATTTTATTTCAATTTCTAAGTATCGATTTCTGACATTTGTCTTATTAAGTACTCGAGTACCTATACATAGGTACTCGAGTACTTAATAAGACAAATGTATGTACACACATGTGTGTGATATTTGTAAAAAGTAAAAATGTTAAAACACACTATTATCGCATTTACAGACTTGGATTTTATAGAAGTAAATTAATTCAAATTCAAATTCAAATTCTTTATTGCGAACTAAGTGTACAATTTTGAAGATGTTAACAAAATGTATAGGTTCTTAGAACTTAGTTGCCTGTTAAGGCATTGCAATTTAAATTGTTATAAATCAAAAAGTATAGGTACTCAATATTACAGTTCAACAATTTACATTATATTAATAATTATCATTGTTAATACATTCTATATTATATCAGACTATTCTTACAGTTTATATCACATTATAATTATCAAGTATCAACAATCTTTTAATATTATATATTATATAATTATTTTTCTTCAAGGAATTCCTTTACAGAGTAATAAGCCTTTTTAATCAGGAAGTCTTTTAGCTTCCTTTTAAAAATACCAATTGAGTGTTGGTTCTTAATGTCTATGGGTAACTTATTATATATTTTGATGCCCATACAAAAAATGCTATTGCTATACACTGCAGTGTGGGATGTTTTATTGCGTAATGTATTTTTGAGTCTACTGCTTGTTAATGTGTCATAGCTACTGATGTTTGATTTAACTAAAATTGAGGCCGCGTAGATATATAAAGCAGGGAGGGTTAATATCTTGAGATTTACGAAATGAGGTTTACATGAATTGGTTTGGTGTATCCCACATATTGATCTAATACACTTTTTTTGTGCCTTGAACGCAATTTCCTTATCAGATGAGTATCCCCAATATAGTATCCCATAAGATAGAGTGGATCCCACATAAGCATGATAAGCACTAAGCAGTGTGGTTTGGTTAGATACTTTTTTGAGCATGTAGAGGGCATAAGAGAATTGATTTAATTTGTTACATACACTATTTACATGTGTTTTCCATGTCATATTAGAATCTATATACATACCTAGAAATTTTGTACTAGTAACCTCAGACACAGTTGCGTTATTGTGCTCAATAGATAATGGAATTGATTTTGCGTTTTTATTCTTGAAATTCATGTAATGGGTTTTTGAAAGATTTATTTTTAGATTATTTATTGTAAGCCAATTTATTAATTTAGATAGGGAATCGTTTATTTCTAGTTCATGATTTTTATTTTTGTTATTTGTGAAAAGAGCCGTACTGTCATCTGCAAATAAAACCATAGGGTGCCGAATAGCATTAGGTATATCATTTATATAAATGAGAAATAGTAGTGGTCCTAGTATCGAACCTTGTAATAAACTTGTGTGCTAAAGACAGATTCAATGCAGTTAAGAAATGAGTTTTTAAGCAACTCTCTTAATTAACCCACGTTAAAAAGATTTGATGGGTACATTTTACATAATCAATTTAGGGTGTCGTATGTCGACTCCACTAATGAGTTGACGGAGGTTCGTGTGTTTGGGTCCAATTGGGAGCGCCTCCGAACTATACGGTTGAAGAAACAAACTAACACTCACAAAAAAAATCATCGTCCATGTTAATGAAACTTAAACCTGAAACCTTAGTCATCCCTCGTTTTTTTCGTGAGGTGTTGAAAATTTGGGTAAATTTTTTCATGCCCTAGGCAACACTTAACAGTTATTGTGTCAAATTCAATGTCACATTCTTATTTTTTCGTTTTCGAAATTAACTATGAAATACACGGTGAAATTGAATAGTTACGTATGAAATGAGATATTAGTGCGCTTTTCTTTTTTTGTAGTGTAATTTTTGCACGATTTCACAGCACAGACTGACATTTTTTAAAAAATTAAAACACCCAGCTCGTGACGTTTGCGGGGCGAACGTTCCTTGACGTCTGGCGCGGGGATCGAACTAGTCACTAATATTGGTTACTAAAATTTGGAATCAATTTACGGTAGCCTACTAGGAATCTGGACATTTCATAATCTAAGGTTTGCTCATTGAAATGGCGCTATAATGTCACGGCGGGCTACCGCATAAGTAAGTCAGACCCTTCACTTGATTGACTATGTCATTGATATATATGTTACACTAGATTAGCAATTGCCGCGCCAAGGCGTTGCCACTTAACATACGGCCACGGCCGTATGCGTAACTAACGTCAGTTCAGTGCTCTTTACGACGGCAGCCGAAGTGAACCGAGTGACACGCGACAAAAAATATCGCCAAAATGGGTAAATGCGTAATGAAAGAATGCGATTCTAGATCACAAAAACTACCGGAATTACTTTCCACACGTAAGTTTATTGTTTCTGTGTTTATATCATCGTGAAAACGCAGGAAAATAAATAAAATGTAGATTTTTTTTTAATTATGATCAATGTTACAACTAAAAACTATGTTTTAGTTTCCCACATTTGTGGGAGTTTTTAATCTATGGAATAAGCGATTTTAAATATTTTTTAATAATGATTAACAATGTTCCAGAATACCTAAAGTTGCTTCTCAATCAATAATCCGATTGCTGAGAAAAGATACTGACTGGCTACCTACTAAATCTACTGTCATTTGTTCGAAGCACTTCCGTGATCAAGATAAAATAGGATCAAAAAGCGAATGTGGCCGTGTTTATTTGTGCAATCAAGGAATTCTAATGCTTATTGTAAAAGTAATGATTTTTTGCGGCAGTTAATATTATCAAATTATAGGTAATGCCAACAAAAACTGCCTTCCCATTAAACTCCCCCAGCAACAAATTAGTTTATATCGACTCAAACTTAGTTTTTAGTTTGTAAAGAGTTGTTTTGCCTACAGTAAATTGTATATTTTTCAGGACAACCGTTATTCTAATAGCAGGTGGAGCTTTCAGAAGAAGAAAATATGGATGTGTATGCTGTGGAAACCGACGAAGAGATAGACGAATTAACTGAAACGCCCCGAAAGCACAAAATGAGGAAAATAATTCACCGGTTGAAAAATGTATCGGCTAAAAGACTAAGAAAAAAAAAATATCACAAAAAAATAAAAGACTAGAAATAAAAAAAATAAACGATGTTATTAGAGGAACTGAGTTGAGCGAAGAAGACGAAATGCAGCTAAATGTAAATGATAAAACAGTGCAATACATGGAACAATTAAAAAACCTTCAAAAAGAAAAGGACTTATAGAAAACTGACTCTTTGGGGAAACCGAAGGTTTTGTTTTTGCGATTATGGACGAAGTTATGATGACGAACAACTACTGGAAATATATTGTGAAGGACGGCACGGTTGACATCTGTCGGGCATGCCACCGTCCGGGGGAATCAGTCCGTCAATTATTTCTGGCTGTTCTCGTCTGGCTAACGGAGACTACTTGCAGAGGCACAACCTTGTAGCCAGGATTATCCACCAGCAACTTACTCTGAAATTCAGTCTTGTGGAATTGGAAGTACCGTACTATAGGTATATGCCCGACCCAGTTCTCGAAAATGGCAATATCACGTTGTATTGGTATCGATCTATCATCACTGACAGGACTATTGTTGCCAATAAGACAAACATAGTGGTGATACATCGATTAGAGCGTCGCCCAATGATTATTAAAATAGCGGTCCCGCATGACGAGAACCTCGTGAAAGCTGAAAAAGATAAGCAGATTTAGTATCTCGACCTGGCTCGCGAGGTTGTCGACATGTGGGATGTCGATACAGCAATCGTTGTGCCGATAGTCGTGACGGCCAATGCCATAATAGCCAAGAGCCTCGATCAACACCTGAAGAGGCTCTCGTTAGGCAGCTGGATTAACCCCTCAAGTGTCGAATGCACCCCATGTGTGCATAAGAAAAACCCTTTTTTTGTTAGGTATATAAGCTTATATCACATATATATAAATGTAAAAAAACATCATCCGATGGAAAACCAATCATCATCATTAGTGTGAACCTATGGAGTTCGTAGCTAACCCCCCCTCTCCCCCCGCGTGTCAAATGCACCCAAAGTGTGCAAAAGGACAAAACTTTACATAATAGGTATACAACGTGTAATGCTAAATGCGCAAAACCTCTTAAGGGGTCATTGTACTCATCATTATGAACAACTTTTACTATGGGGCCAAACCTGAAATCGCGAAAAAAAAATCAGCTGTTCAGTACATTTTGACGAAATTTGCGAACATAAATGTACTGAACAGCTGATTTTTTTTTCGCGATTTCAGGTTTGGTCCCATAGTAAAAGTTGTTCATAATGATGAGTACAGTGACCCCTTAAGAGGTTTTGCGCATTTAGCATTACACGTTGTATAAGCTTAGATCACATATATGTAAACGTAAAAAAACATCATCCGATGGAAAAAATATCATCAGTATATTGTCAGTAGTTGTCAACCTATGGGGTTCGCAACTAACCCCCAACCCTCCCCACTCGCTGGGGTTTGGGGTCTAAAATTAGCCAAACTCAGACACTTGAGGGGTTAAGGAAGATTGCTCCAGAAAGCGGTACTTCTGGACACGGCGCGTATCGTTAGGAGGTTCCTCTCTCAGCAGCCCTGACCACCGGTACCCTGGACCCTGTTCCCGATACCGGTGGGCTACTATTTTTTATATTCTTAAATGTTTTTTATATTCTAATATAAATGTAAATTATATGTATGGAAATGTACTAAAGAAAATAAAAAATGTTCAAAAAGAAAATGTCTTGATTATTTTCATTAGTTATAAACTTCTAATACACATCCAATAAGAAATACATAATTCACATATTTAAAAAATAACTTAACGTTTAACGTTTAAACGTTACGTTTTTTTTTCAACGTTTAAAAACTTGGGTAAAATTTCGCATGGGTAGGCAACCCCATCCCGCCATTCACCGCCATTGCATGTTTATATTGCGATCTTTGTCTAATCTAAGCGACAGTATTGTTCTTGCGACTTGTGTAAGTGAGAAAGATATATGTTTACTTTTAAATGTTTAGTGGTTTCAAAGCTACGTCGTCGCGTTTAAATAGTGGTTAGACTTTTTTTACACATTTTAATGAGGTTTGCTTCTCTAGTTATATAACTCAATGGACTATGTACATATGCGGTACCCCGCCGCGAAATTATAGCGCCAATTCAATGAGCAAACCTTATCGTGCCATCCATCAATTTCTGTAATTAAAATATATATAGGTATTACTCAATCGAATTTGATGGCTCAACGATAGGTATTATTTTGGACTTTTTAAATGTTCTCTTTTCTTTTTTGCGTTGGGGGTTTTTGTAATAAAATTTTAAAATGTATCGAATTTCTTCATTAGATTCACTCATCTTGACAGTACGAAAAACAAATGAAAATCACACATTTTCCTAATTTGAATTTGGAATTATGTTCTTTCAAATTTAAACTTTCAATGATACCAAAACCAGCCAGATACAAAGTTCATACATACTACATATAATACGAAAAAACTTTTTCCCCGACCTATTATATCGCCAATAATACCAATTTATTTACCTAGATTTTAATTTAATTTTTACTACTTCAAACAACGGTTATAAAAACGCGTTTGTGTGTTTAAAAAGCTCGGTCATCATCTGCCTAGCCTTTTTCCTAACTATGTTGTGGTCGGCTTCCAGTCTAACCGGATGCAGCTGAATACCAGTATTTTACAATGGAGCGACTGCTTATCTGACCTCCACAACCCAGTTACTGGGTAATACGATACCCCTTGGTAAGACCGGTTGTCAGACTTTCGGGCTTCTGACAACCTGTAACGACTTTCAAAGATCCACAATTACAGCCGGGACCAACGGCTTAACGTGCTTTCCGAGGCACGAATGAGTCTCGGAATGTAAAGATGGTCACCCACCCACGGACCAACCCCGGCAAGCATAGCTTAACCTGATGGATCGACCAGTGCGGCTGTTATTACTAAGCCAGGAGCTCCTCCAAAAAACTCGGTACGCCGTTAAATACCTACCTTATTATGAAAACTAAAATAAAAATTTAAAATACTAAATTAAATCTATCGATTTCGAATCTTACCTTGTGACAAAAAATACGGCGCCTCAACAGCTTTATAAGTATTAGGCGTGTGGAGATAAGCCCCTAAAGCCCCCATAGCAACCTGGAGATACGACCCTTCTCTCCCAGGCATATGAGGTCTCATCTCATTGGGTACCGGGAAAAAAGGTTTCGGATCTCTGTCATAGTCAAACCTCCTTTGTTCAGGGGTTTTGAACGAGCGGGTCTCATGACTTCTGTACAGTATGTCTTCGATTAAAAATGACGTTTTTGAGGTATGTTCTTGACGATTTGTGTCACTTGGTGATTCACTTCTGGTTTCGGAATCCATTTTCTGGTTATTTTCGTCTCATTGATGTAATTGGATTTTTTTTTATTGTTTTTATTTTTAAGCACTTTGTTTTGCTTTTTGTCACTGTTTCACTGATTTATTTTTATATTTGTTTGGATTGTTTTTAATTTTGAAAACAAAGGATTTTGTTTTCTTATTTCAGAATAATGTTGGCTTGCAGTCTAAATAATGCTAACTGAAGAAAACATGCCATTTGAGCACCTATTGTGGCTTGGATCATCATGTTTTTTTTTTAATCAAGCAAATTTTAATTTAAACCTTGATATTGTATCATTGGATTTAAATGAATAATATTAGGAACTTTCTTACGTTTACAATCTGTTAAAAATATCATTTATTCAAAACAAAATCGTCACGAAAAACCGATAAAGTTGATTAACACAAAAACATTACACTCGCTGAATTAAAAAAAAATTAAAAACAAAAATTCAACACTCCAAATTCAAATCCTTTGCCGCCAAAAGTTTGAATTTTAATCCAATTCTTTTTTCCCGATTACGGTAATCGATGACAATTATTCGAATAATCGGCCGCTTTGAGCGGTATGACTGAAACGGGCCGAATGGGGCGAAACGCCGCGATAAACTGTCGTTACTGGGGTGAAATGGGGTGGGAGGAAAGGGGATGAGCCATCCGCGAGGGAGTGGGATGCTACTCTCGCTTCTGTTTTTTTTTTCATAAAGACTCAGTCTTTATTGGTCGGTTTGGAAGCGTTTTTGTGTTTTTTTTTTTGTTTTTGAATGGTACTTTTTTTTTTAATTGATTAAAATGGTCAGTGGCAATTAGCATTCATTTTGTGTTCATCGACGATGTTATGGCTTACTTGTTTTTTAGGGTTCCGTACCTCAAAAGGAAAAACGGAACCCTTATAGGATTACTTCGTTGTCTGTCTGCCAGTCTGTTAAGAGGCCTCCCGAACCTAAAGTGTAGTAATGGGAAAAACACGAATTCGAGAAAAAGGCTTTTCTATGACCTAAACTTTCAATGCAAGGTGAAAGGATAAGTAAAAAACTAAAAACTAGACATTGTTACGTTACTTTATTTATAAAAAAAAACCGGTTAAGAGCGAGTCGGACTCGCGCACCGAGGGTTCTGTTCCGATTTCCGAAATTCGAGAAAAAGGCTTTTCTATGACCTAAACTTTCAATGCAAGGTGAAAGGATAAGTAAAAAACTAAAAACTAGACATTGTTACGTTACTTTATTTATAAAAAAAAACCGGTTAAGAGCGAGTCGGACTCGCGCACCGAGGGTTCTGTTCCGATTTCTGAAAGGGTACGTGTGTGTGAAAAGTGTGCTATTTAGAGACATCGTTTTATTTTTCCTGTAATCTTTACATAAACTTCTATCAGATAGAATAATTTCAGATTTTTATGTTTGCAAACTTCGGAGATAAGGGGGGGAACGGTATTTTTTTTTTTACATTTTTCAACAAAACACGAAAACTATGGGGCCTGAAAAAAAATAAAAAATGTTTGAGAATGTGCAATCAGCGCTCTTTCATATTATACCCCACATGCCCTAGTAGCTCCACTTTGAATTTTTAAGACCCCCTTTCAGTACTGTTACAAAAAAAAAAAAAAAAATTAAGTACTTTTTTCTTATTTGTAAAATAGTTGGGTAAACGTCATCTAAAACTGTTCCAAATTTCAAGTTGATAGCATTAGTACCTAGTTCTTGAGATATCCAGCTGTGACAGACAGACAGACAGACAGACAGACTGAGTCACACCATAAGGGTTCCTTTTTTACCATTTTGGTACGGAATCCTAAAAACTATAAAATCAAATGGGGATTCAGATTAATATTTAATTGAAAACCTACCAAAATTTCTAATACTGCACTTTAGGCTCAGGTGGGCAGCGTAGGTACACGAAATTTTGCCGATTTCGCTGATTTGCGTGATTTTACACACGTAATTTTACAGTCAAAATACTGTATTTCTATAAGTTTTAATGCACAACATGAAAGATCATTTTAATTATGATCTAATGAATGCGCTACTTTTTATTTTGCGTCGAGTTTAGAATGCGAGAATTAGGTTGTTTTAAAAAAAAAATTAATACCATATTTTTTAATTTTTAGCAATATTGTTTCAGGAAATGGATTGATTTTGAACTGTAGTTTATTTCTGTTGTTATAATTTTATGAACGAGAGTTCTAAGTAGGTAGGGTAGACCGGGTACAATAGTACCATTTTCGAAACATCGGTTGATTACACAAAGTTGACTGTTGCTTTTTGTTTTAAATATTATTATTTTACAGCCTTGGTTTATTATCTACCGAAGGAAACATCTAAAGTTGGCCTAGATTGAACCAAACTTGGTCAAAATTGACTTTGAATGAAATGATGGCTAGTGCTACAAATGACCTCTTTTCAGGGTTAATTGTACCAAAACTGCATTGTGTAATAAAACGCAAATAAAGGTATTAATCATATTTTTTCAGTCATTTATTTGCAGTCTTATGGGTTTATAATCATTCTTAAAAATTAGGAACAAAAAATCGTGAGATCGGTGTTTTAAATCAACACAAATGTAAAGTTATAACATTAACATAACAATTCTTCGCTTAGAACAAAAATAAAATAAGTTTTTATTAACATATAATTAACATTGGTTCACAAGTTGCACATTTGCTATTATCTAGCTTTATAACAATCATATAATAGAAATTATCAACAAAAATATTTTAGTATGGAGGTACAATTGACCCCTGGTACAATTGACCTCCATATAATATTAGGTATTTAAATAATAAAAAAAAAATGTTAGTCAGATTCGCAGTTGTGACAAACATAAATCGACTCCTGAGGTGTACATTCTTCGTGTGCCCATAATCGGCACTGAGCGCATTGAATCCATATTTCATTAGGGCGACTAGCGCTATATGGTTCCATACATACGACACAAAACCATTCATCTTCTTCTTCACTACTTTCAGAGTCATTTTTTGCAGTTTTCTTTTTCTGCCTGGAATCACATTTTTTATGCCTTCAGATTTTCCTGGGTCCTGTAGATTTTTTTAAATTTGTTTAGTTTTATTTCTTTTTTCAGCTTCCTCTGCTTCTTTTTGCTGGATTATACCCCATAGAAATAAATTCGCTAGGATTAGCTTCTCTTTTACGTTTATATCTTATCAGAGAAATATGACAAACGTTGAACATATTCGCAGCGGTGCGTATGCTACGCCCTTTTAAAATCTCATCATATGCCTGTTCATACAACAAAGTATCTCTTGACCCACGGTCCGTCTTTTTTATTCTATTTCGTGGCATCTAAAACAAGAACATGTCTAATAAGTAATTGTATATTTTAAGTACCTATTTATTTTTTTATTCCATTATTATTAGTATGGGGTTATTTCTACCATGGGGTCAATTGTACCGGTAATATTGACCCCGGCGATGTTGGTACAATTGCACCAAAGTAACTAATTTAGAAAAAACATCTAAAAGACACATAATTCTAAACTTATAGTTTCCGTATTTATTATAAATGAAAAGTCTATTAACCGTTTAATCTGGCAACAACAATTACTTATCGAAAAGGATCTGGTAGTACGAGTTACATTCAATCATATTTTACGTAAAAACTTACCGCGGCTAGCCGAAAATCAAAAATTCGCCACTCACACGTCCGTTTTCCAGCACGTGCGCCGGCGACTGAGGGGCGCCTCGGGACTCAAGTAGCGCGTGTGCTGGCGCACTCACACGTGGCAAAGTTTCGCTCAGTAGGAGAAATATCGATGATGGTACTATTGACCCGTGTTACTATTGTACCCGGTCTACCCTACCCGAAATAAAAAGCAACTCTTTGCCAATTTTCTCTAAAATTTTAGACTTAGTTTACTTAATATGTTTTTACTCAAAAATTTTATATGAGAAACTTTTTAACAAAAAAAAAACCGACTTCCAAAAATCACTACAAAGTGAAAAATAACTTTGATTTCGGAAGTCGGTGTCTTTCGTTTTTTATTTACTTTCTTTTTTTTTGCCACCGACTTCCGAAATCAAAGTTATTTTTCACTTTGTAGTGATTTTTGGAAGTCGTTTTTTTTTTTTTTTGTTAAAAAGTTTTTATTTCTCGCTTTTTAGTGGGTCTGTTTATAATTTGTATAAGTTACAATAGTCTAATGTCAATTGCTCATCACATATTACAAAATATTGCTTTTCCCGATGCTGGGAAGTTAATTGTTGAGGAGTTCTGCTGGTAAGAACCAGGAAACTCCTCAACAACCACTCACCACACGCATTGTGTGACGAGCGGAAATTGCTTAGCAACCATATTAAAGTAATCGAATCGCAACCCGTGAAATATTTATCATTGAGTAGTTCCGGTAGCCATCTGTGGTCTTCATCATCAGTTCCACTTCACCAAGTGGTGCTTTCCGAGAGCAAATGCACGAGCTACTATAGAAAATACCCAAATCGCTATAGGTGTGCCTTTAATATTTGAAGAGTTCCTTCGATTTCTCCAGGATCCCATCATCAGAACTGGATTTTGACAAAAATGGGACCATTTGGGAAGTATACTCTTTCCAAAAAAAAAATAATTTTTCAAATCGGTTGGCAAGCGAAGGAGTTATGCGCGAACAAACATAAAAAAAAATAAAAAATACAAACATCCGAATTGAGAACCTCCTCCTTTTTTAGAAGTCGGTTAAAAAAGGCAAATAGAGATTCTTACATTGTATAAACAACTTTCAAAAAAATACATTGTAATTTTTCCATACCCTTTAGACGTTAAAACGATTCGTAAATAGGTTTGTGATATTCTAAACCTTTTACGCCGGTTTAGGTCGATTAAACAACACTAAATAATAAAAATAAAAAAGTAGCTCATGATCTTTCCTGATAAAATCAAAACTGTAAAATCACGTAAATCAGCGAAATCCCGCCCTTATCTCCGAAGTTTGCATAGAGAAAAATCTGAAATTATTCTACGTGATAGAAGTTTATGTAAAAATTACAGGAAAAATAAAACGATGTCTCTACTTAAGTAGCATACTTTTTCAGAAATCGGAACGGAACTCTCGGTTCGCGAGTCCGACTCTCTCTTGACCTGTTTTTTTTTTAAGGGAAAATTTCTTTAGGCGCGTTGAGCGATTTTTGGTGGCGGAAAATCTTATGAGTTCGCTTCTCATCACGCTGTCACGTTTTCACTTCTGTCGGTAGTCCCCATATATGACTGACTAAGTATGGTTTTTTTATTCGGTTTCCCATCACCACCCCATCCTTTTCTCTGAATACCCCATGGTGCTAGTCATGAAAACATAATACAAAATAACTTAACACCACACCTGGATTCCCCGAAGAGATACCTAGTACGTATATGGTACCTACTATGGTACTATGGCGGAGCTGGGGTCGCGGGTTGTTTGGAAAAGATACCGTGGCCCTGGCATAGGCAACTTAATTAACACGGGTGGGTTTTAGTCAGTAAAAGTCCGTCACGCCCTTCCGCTCCACAAAGAGCGGGAGAAGTCATTTGATGATTTCCCATCCACAAAAAAAAAAAAAGTAAAGATATGGTACCTATCTACCTCTATACTTATCTACCCCCATTTTCTCCAGTTATGTTTAAGTCCTAATAGGGGGCCGAGCCTAATAATTGCCACTAACTGGAATCCAAACTCCGGGCTGTAACTCAGAAATTCCTAATACCAAACCCCAATAACACTACCTACCCAATAGGTACATGTATATAATATAAATATTGTAAATAAGATTATGCTCACGAGTTCAGATAAGGCCGGAATTCCGAATCAAATCGAGAGATTCCGCTGCAAATTGATGGAAGAATTCAATGTAAGGACGAGTTTAGACAACCTGTGAATTATCACACTATGACACTATGTGCTAGCGACCGTTTTCGGGGGCCCATTATTGAGTGTGCAAGTCACCCCCTGCCATTTTATGTGTATTGTACACAAAACATTAGTCAGGCAGGGGCCATAGCGTTGCCATAGTTCTAGGTAACCAGTCCTCAGCCACCCCAACCCATAGCGCAATATGTTTTGTTTCCATGTTCTGCACCAACCGGGGGTAATTGTGCTTGGGTGCACTTGTGTAGTGCATACCTACAGGGATAATCGTCGGTTGGTGCCTCCTCATAATTTAAAATTGTCTAAGGGGCCTCTGCGAGTTGAGGAGCTCGTGGCTAAATAATTACAGCCGCACGTGTCAATCCATCGGGTTAAGCTACGCTTGCCGGGGTTGGTCAGTGGATGGGTGACCATCTTTACATACCGAGACTCCTCCGTGCCTCGGAAAGCACGTTAAGCCGTTGGTCCCGGCTGTCATTCGTGGATCTTTGACAGTCGTTACGGGTCGTCAGAAGCCCGAAAGTCTGACAACCAGTCTTACCAAGGGGTATCGTATTACCCTGTTACTGGGTTGTGGAGGTCAGACAGGCAGTCGCTCCATGTAAAATACTGGTATTCAGCTGCATCCGGTTAGACTGGAAGCCGACCCCAACATAGTTGGGAAAAGGCTAAGCAGATTGATTGGGCCTCTGCGAGTTGGCTTCGAGATATGTCAAAGACATTTTAAAAATCCCACTATGAAGCATTTCTTCCGTCCTGGCAATTGAACTCTGGATCAATTGCTCAACAGTCACGGTTGCAATTACTGGGTAGGTACACCAACAAGACAGTTCTTAAAAAGTTCCCAAAAAATCTCGCCCCCATACAAAATCTATCGCTCATTACGCTGGTGTCAACTCAGCTTAGAACTAGTATACCTACTCCTATACACACGTA
This sequence comes from Cosmia trapezina, assembly GCA_905163495.3. NCBI lineage: Eukaryota > Metazoa > Arthropoda > Insecta > Lepidoptera > Noctuidae > Cosmia > Cosmia trapezina. The sequence continues at coordinate 4,153,249 of LR991049.1, read as the reverse complement.
TACATATACATACATACATCTGTATACCATGGATAGGTAGCTAAATTGCTGTAAGACGGTGTAACCCACTCGCCGGATCATCCCTAGAATGCAAAATGGGATACTGCAATATAGGACTCTTGATACTTTAATATTTTTTTGTGTATAAAACGTCTCAATAAATCTGCCTAGCCTAGCCTTATCATTATGTTGGGGTCGGCTTCCAGTCTAACCGCATGCAGCTGAATATCAGTATTTTACATGGAGTGACTGCTTAACTGACCTCCACAACCCAGTTACTGGGTAATACGATACCCCTTGGTAAGACAGGCCTCTGTGTCGTTAGACATTTTTTTTTACAGACATTTAAAATTCATACATATATTTTTTTAATAATGCCTAAAACATGTTTTGCTAGATTGCTTATACATTACATTAATTAAATAAAATAAATATGAATTCATTTATTATTCAATTTGGCCATAAATAAGCAGTTTAGTTACAATTATGGGAATTTTCGATAAAAATTAGGTTAAAAAAATGGTAAGACTTCGTCTAAGACAACCATGACTTTAGAACCATTTAGGTTCTAAATTGTCTGTAGGTACTATCTTCGCCATAAAGCTTTGCACCCACCTTCCGATCACCCTGTATATCTTTGTTTTTAATTTTAATATAATCAACGTTCCAATCCGTGGTTCCAATAATACTTTACCTACATTGTTCTATTACGATAAAAACAAATAATAAATTAATTACAAAAGCAATTAATTTCCTCTTCAATTGCAGCGAGCGTTTACAAATTAAAACGGAAAAAAATTATGATTATTTAAAAAAAAAGCTATTAATCTCCATGATCAAGACTGTTTGCCAGTTAAGCCACCGTTTCACCCCCGACCTGCCCCCCTAATCCGCAAATAGGGGCGTGACTTCTTACCGTAGACCAATGAGAAAGCTCCGCGCGCGCAAGTCTGTCGTCTCGACCAATGACGGACCGCCAATTAGGGATCAAAAGCTTGCCGATTTGGGGTTGCATTTCAACGTTTGTCGTTTTGTTAACGTCACTTATTGAAGACTAGTTGTGAGGTGTGCGGATTTGTCTGCGAACATTTTTATTTAATTAAAATGTACAGCTTTATTAGTATACATTACAGCTTTGTCGTATTTTAAGAGACTTTATAATAGTTTGTCCAGTTTTAAGTAAAAACTTAGACTGCTCATCTTTTTTTGTAAAAAAAACTTTCTGCGTTATTGGTCTGAGTACTGGTCGCAAATATACTTGCTGAGCAGTCCTAAGCTAGCTCCCCGAGTCGCGCAAAGTATTAGATACTTACCTATTGAGTTTTTCTTTTAGCCTTGAGTAGCCTACCTACCTACACCTACCTACCTACCTACTTGATGTGGGTGGTCATCATGCCTGTAAATCCGCCTAGCCTTTTCCCAACTATATTGGGGTTGGCTTCCAGTCTAACCGGATGCAGCTGAATATCTGTATTTTACATGGAGCAACTGCTTATCTGATCTCCACAATTCAGTAACGGGGTAAGTAATACGATACCCCTTGGTAACACTGGTTGTCAGACTTTCGGGATTCTGACGACCCGTAACGACTGTCAAAGATCTACGAATGACAAACGGGACCAACAGCTTAACGTGCTTTCCGAGGCACGGAGGAGTCTCGGTATGTAAAGATGGTCACTCATCCACGGACCAACCCCGGCCAGCGTAGCTTAACCTGATGGATCGTCCCGTGCAGCTGTTAATAGTTAGCCACGAGCCTGTATTCCCTATATAAGCGTGATGATTAAGTATATTCATATTATTACGTCATGCGTAGGTATAGTGATGTAGAGATTCGACTACAGATGATGCGTGTCATCACCGTGACCAAAACAGGTAAGTATGTGGCGGCATCTACATCGCCACATATGAACTACTCATCAATGACATGACGTCACGCAAACCTGCGTCGCGCAATTAGAGTTTACCACGCGATTAGCATATATACAACGTCCCGACATCAACCGTCGGGCAGTGGCCCACCAGACACAACACCCGTCTGGTCGGAGGATCCTCCCTTTTCTATGGAGGATGAGTGAACTTTACACCCTGTTCCTCATGCCTCTAAAAGTACATTCTTTCTTACAGGAAGACCACGAGCCGCATTAACTCTGCGCTGCAAGCGTTAGCGTCGAGCGTTAAAAACAAATGTAGGTAGGTATGTGTTGAACCCTAATAGGCCACAAAACAGCGCTGCAAATTGTAGCGAAGTTTGCTGTGAGCGAATTTGCACTAGCGTCGAATGGTTTGACGAGCGTTTTATACTTGAGCGTCGGAAACAAATCGCACTTCGGTAAGACAGGGGCACAACTACACCTTTATTATCCGTTTCTTAACAAAAAAAATCATAAATAAAAAATATTGAACTGCTGTAAAGTACAGAACAGAATCACAAAAGTATAGGCTTATTTCATGCAAAGATCAATCACTTCAAGATGGTATGAGCAGAATAATATGGAATTGAATGTAAAAAAAAAATAACTTAAAATGGCTCACCTAAAATCACAAAATGTGCTGTTGTCCCCGAAGATGCGAAATGTACCTACTCATGAGAAAGTTCTTTATAGTATAGAGTACCTACACGAAATAGTCGCGCCATGTGCCTCGATAGAATAGGTCGCCCCGCGCGTCAGCGTTTGGAACAAATTATTTTGTTTTATTCGCTGTGTCTCTCTTTCCCTCCCGCACTCCGCTAACCTAGCACGACGCAGCAAGCGAACTTCTGAATTTCGTGGCCTTGTTTTTGACGCTTAAGGCTTGTCCTCCCTAAAATACGGCGAAAATAAGTAACTCTGTTTCCATTTTTTACAGTAAGTTATAGCACCTTTTTGATACACATTAATCTAGAATACATAAGAAGTGATTTCATGTGTCCTGAAATCTATTTTAGTTTGTAGAACTAAAGAAAAAAAAGGCTAAATCCAGGTCTATTTCTATTTTTTCGACTTTTTACCATATTACTCCTACAGTTTTCATTACACACATAAATTTATACAGTTCTTTACAAAATAATAAGGAATGATTTCATGTGATTACTTTTTTAGTCCAATTTTTTGTAAATCGGTAATTACTTCATATTTTGCAAGCGTTGTGTCATCGCGATTCTCTTTCTTTTCTATGCAGTCCGACAGTTAAAAATGACGCTTAAGCGAATAGCAGCCTCAAGTGGGGCGATAGTTTCGTGGCCCACGCAGCGTATTTTACCAGCGAAACTGAATACAGACTGAACGTGGTTTACTTAGATGTGATTGCATTCAGTTTAAATAATAAAAGCGAGTTCTTAGTCAAAATGTCGATGTGTTCAAACGAACACATCAACATTTTGACTACACGTTGCTGTAGGTAACCACAAATTATTGGGATTGCTGGACAGCGGTGGCGAACCTACTGTTCATATTATTTTATGTCATCCATAATATAATACATAATACACAAACTAAAACTAATACTTATTACTAACACTCTACTACTTACCTATTACCTACTTATTAAAATACTTATTTAAGGCGAAAGCTCCAGGGTAGCCCGCGAAATTCAAAATTTCTTACGTTTTTTGCAATTTGTAGGTCAGTGTGAGCTTGTATGTTGATTAAAATATGATTCGCGGCCGTAGCTAATATGGCTTTACAGAATTATAATCATTAGAATCAGCAATACAACTCCATAAGTTAGCATTTATCTTAAACCTCATGATTTCATGAAATCGCTAGATTTGAGGTAAATGCTAACTTATGGAGTTGTATTGCTGATTCTAATGATTATAATTCTGTAAAGCCATAATAGTTACGGCCGCGAATCATATTTTAATCAACATACAAGCTCACACTGACCTACAAATTGCAAAATACTTAAGAAATTTTGAATTTCGCGGGCTACCCTGGCGCATCAACCTTAACATAAATAGTCGGGGGTGAAGACCTAATTTTGTAAATCTAATAGAAGTATCTAAAATAAAATGTGCGCAGCCTAGTTGACTGTTGACATACGTCTCACTCTGAAAAGTCAATGACAAGGCTGCGCGTCATTTGTTTCGAAGCTTCTAGAACCTTCTAGAAGCTTCGACTCGACCTTATTGGACGAGCGGATTGTGGCGGGAGCAGTTAGAAAAGGGTTCACGTTATACTTATTACTTGTTTGCTATATTTAATAACAGAAGTTTTGTTTTACAGTTTATACAACATTAGTTTTTGTTTACCTATCCTAAACCCGAAAAGGGGTCATTGTACTCATCATTTTGAACAACTTTTTCTATGGACCAATCTTGAAATCGCGAAAAAAAAATCAGCTGTTCGATACATTTTGTCGATTTAAATGAACACAAATGTATGGAACAGCTGATTTTTTTTTCGCGATTTTATGGTTGGTCCCATAGAAAAAATTGTGGAACTGTACAAACGCACCCGGCGATTTTATATACTAGCTATTTTTTTTGGGTAAAATAGACCTTTTTAGTGTATTATTGAAAACAACTACCTAAGTGCGCATAATAATAGACGCCGAAAAAAAAAATTTACAGTACCTACGAGTACTATTGACCTTAAAATCAAGGTCAATGACCCTGAGGCTTTCATCGTCATGATTCACCAAAAATAGAGGGGATATGGCGCTCGGCGGCCGCTGCCGCGGCACCGCTAGCTTCGCTCGCTCGCCGTCGCGCGTTATGGGTCACTGTTCTAACTTCTAACCTAACCTAACCTAACCCAAATGATTCACCAGCAATAGAGGTAATGGTCACTATTCTAACCTAACCCAAATGATTCACCAATGTGAAGTTTCGGACGCGCGGGTGTGATAGTATAGTGGAGCCACAATTGTTCAAAATGATGAGTAGGTCAATGCCCCTTTTCGGGTTTAGTGTAAACAAAAACTAATTTTATATAATGTTCGTTTGTAAGGTATGTGTCTATGGGCCATTGTAGCCTGAAAATAAATGTTTTTTATTATGTATTTATAAATGCGAAAGCAGAGTAGCCAAAGAACATCGGCCAAATTTCTATAGAAGCTGGACCTGAGTTTTATTTTCAGTGTACAGAAGCAAATTATAGTGAGATTTGATTGTTTTATGTAGTAAACACCATCCCTTTCGAAAATAATATCTAAATACCCAAGATATTTCAATAATGCAAAAAATACTTTTGAGGTTATCGGTGTCCGGAAATCAAAAGCACAGAATAATCGTCACAAGCGGTACCTAGTTATCAGTCTATAAAACAATGCCAAGGTCAAACAACAGAAGGAAATCCAAAACAGTACAGTACGTATCACAATATTCACACTAACAACAACAACACAACAACAATGCGAGATCGCCGGGTGCAAAGACTACACACTATTAGTGTCAAATTGACACCCGTTGTAATTGACAGTATTGACACTGTCAATCCATGGCGCGCGTCGATGACATATTATGACGTTCCGTTGTACACAATTGAACAAAATGCTGATACTTACTATGAACCCACATAATTATTTTTATGACAAGAATCCAATACATAATAAAAACAGCACTAGTTGGTTTGATACACAAGTATATAGAAATTGAAATTGAATTACATCTAATAACTATTCAGAAAAACGTGAATAATTATAATCTTTGAGTACTAAATCATTTCTTAAGCAAAAGGAATCGTCAAAGGTGCGTTCTGAACATGTTATTCTAAATAAATTGCAAATTATGCTATTAAAAAAAAACGACTTAAATATCTATTTCTTATGTTTTTTAAGACCTTAAAAAATACTAGATTTTTTCATATATATGGCATATATGTACACCACCGCCTCGTAGTCAGGTACGATTTGGCCGTCCTTCTTTCATCCGAATCCGTTCTGCCGTAAAACGGCATGAACGGATACCGTAAACGGATGAAATTTGGCATATTATGTCAGATTTATAATTATAAACGCACCCACTTATTCTCTCTAATCAGCACAATTTTGTTTTTAAAACAGTGTTCTCAAAGTACAAAAACACAAACTTTCGAGATATGAAATCTGTTGCTCTGGCACGTACAGTCAACTCTGCTAGCACTACGAGTGGTACCAAGTGGTACTATAGTGACAACAAAGGCCGGGTGATAGCTTAAAGTGGTGATAAGCCGGGTCCTCATTAGCGGGTAAAGGCGTTCTCACCCTCTGCAATTAGGGGCGCTAGGGACGTGGTGAAATGTGACACATGGTCTAGTCGTATACCTAACAACATGGTTTTTCTAAACTCACAATTTTAATATTTAAACTCACAAAAATGTTAACTTTTCTCCAAATTTTACGTATTATTAGATAATATTTTAACTTTGTTAGCTTAGGTGTTAACATTTTTGTGCATGCTGTGGTCTCTTAACTTAGTACCTGATGTACCCTCTATTTATGTTTCATGGAGGAGCTCGTGGCTAAGTAATAACAGCCGCACGGGTCGATCCGTCAGGTTAAGCTACGCTTGCCGGGGTTGAGCCGTGGATGGACCATCTTTACACACCGAGACTCCTCCGTGCCTCGGAAAGCACGTTAAGCCGTTGGTCCCGGCTGTTATTCGTGGCGCTTTGACAGTCGTTACGGGTCGTCAGAAGCCCGAAAGTCTGACAACCAGTCTTACCAAGGGGTATCGTATTACCCAGTTACCGGGTTGTGGAGGTCAGATAGGCAGTCGCTGCATGTAATTCAGCTGCATCCGGTTAGACTGGAAGCTGACCCCAACATAGTTGGGAAAAGGCTAGGCAGATTGATTATTGGGTACACCTTTTACTGGAGATATGAATAGGTAACTCGCCGTTCATTAGCCACAAAAGACAGACATGAATATCTTTTGAACCATTTCTTCAGTAGAAATTAATATCACATCTCGAGTGCCCGTTCATAATAAGTACAGCCGGTCGATTCTGTAAAAATGTCACCGTGAAAACTTAGGTGAAGTGGAGTTTGTTTTTACTAGGAATTGACTAGTGTCAATTCCTAGTAAAAACAGCTCACTCCACGCTCACTTCACCTAATATAAGTTTTCACGGTGAGATGGTTACAGAATCGCACTGCAGTACCTACGAGTCGTACCTGTACTGTAACTATACGGGACAACTTAGAAGTAACATAAATACTTATATGAAAATTTGCATTCATTCATTTAAATTTTACGAATATATTTGGTTATATGACTTTACAAGTTATTGCTTTATGCGTAAAGATCATTTTCGCCTGAAGCAGTAGGTACATAATAAAGATCGGTGATGTTGAATAAGGCGCACTATTTCGGATCGTGATCGGTTTTACGAATTTTCCCGATCTAAGTTGTGTCGTACTGTAGCATTGTATTGAATCTGAATTCCTGCTGGAAGAAAACAGGCTGTCCTACCTATATTTCAATTTTGCTGTTATTTTGTCAGATAAACTGCAAAAAAAGATGATTCATCATAATCCTCCTATAATGTATAATTGCTGGTCCATAAATTCAAGGTCGCTCAGCGCGGTATGGAACGGGGTACGCTTGGAGTCTCTGAGGGATCGAATCCGCATCGAGGTGATCCGACAGAGAACCAAAGTTGTCGACGTAGCTCACAGATTAAGCAAGCTGAAGTGACAATGGGCCGGCCATAATTAGCCGTAGAACCGATGACCGTTGGAGTAGGACGTGTTCTGGTGACAAATAAAGCATTCATTCATTCATTCATTCATTCTTGAGTGGAGACCGTGATTCGCAAACGTAAGTTAGGTATAGGACGCGAATGTAGAAGTATCTTTCGGGCGCACGACTCATGGTAGGTACTAGAAGGAACAGTAGGGTTTTAGGCGGTACGAGTCCGACATAACCCTCCGTTGTTCCCAGACGGAGGGTATCCATGAGGATTTCCCCACGGAAAAAAAAATAAAAAAAATAAGGTAGTTAATTAAGTATAGGACGCGACGAAAAATATGATTAATCAATTCATATTTGGCATTCATTTACTCTTGCATAATAGTTCAGTAGCATAGACAACAAAATTGGTGTAACTGTTTCATTTGATTTTTCAACCCTGATTATTTATTTTTGGAAACAATCAACCTCAGCATTTAGTAGTGGTAATTGATTTGACGATATACGTACTTACACTGACAGACAGTCGCTCCATATAAAATACTGGTATTCAGCTGAATCCAGTAAAACTGGAAACTGAAAATAGTTGGGAAAAGGCTAGGCAGATGACATACCTAGATGGGTACAATTCTATAAAACAACAACATTTTTAAATGCTCGTCCGATCCAGGGATCAATTAACTAACCCAGTCACATACCTACTCACTCCACTGTAAAAGATTTCAAAAGAAAGATTTATAACGACAAAAAAGGTTCAAATTAGATTAATTTTAACTTTTTATCACTACATCTAACTCCATAAAAGATAAGAGATCTGCTATTTTGACACAACTAAACAGCAGCCATAAGTGGTACTTCTCCACCCCACCGACTGCCAATTAAGTGCCAAAGTGGTACTAAATTGATTGGAGATAAGTCACGCGCATTTTGCTCAATGTGCCCAGTGTTGGTATACAACGAAGATGGTTTAAGATAGAATAGTTCTAAGTGAAAATGCATAGCTTATTATAATGGTATAGGTTAATAGAAAATAGTTTATTGTCCAGTAAGCAGGTTTACATGTTCTATAGTATTTTACTTATATAAAGGCTTACCAACTTAACACGTTGTGGGGCTTGCGCACTCCTGATTTAGCGCTAAATGCATAGCTTATTATAATGGTATAGGTTAATAGAAAATAGTAATAGAAAATAGTTTATTGTCCAGTAAGCAGGTTTACATGTTCTATAGTATTTTACTTATATAAAGGCTTACCAACTTGACACGTTGTGGGGCTTGCGCACTCCTGATTTAACGCTAAATGCATAGCTTATTATAATGGTATAGGTTAATAGAAAATAGTAATAGAAAAAAGTTTATTGTCCAGTAAGCAGGTTTACATGTTCTATAGTATTTTACTTATATAAAGGCTTACCAACTTAATACGTTGTGGGGCTTGCGCACTCCTGATTTAGCGCTAAATGCATAGCTTATTATAATGGTATAGGTTAACAGAAAATAGTAATAGAAAATAGTTTATTGTCCAGTAAGCAGGTTTACATGTTCTATAGTATTTTAACGATTTTTATTTATATAAAGGTTTACCAACTTGACACGTTGTGGGGCTTGCGCACTCCTGATTTAACGATTGATCTGTGCCGGAAGCATTGAGCTATATAACTAGAGAAGCAAACCTCATTAAAATGTGTAAAAAAAGTCTAGCCACTATTTAAACGCGACGACGTAGCTTTGAAACCACTAAACATTTAAAAGTAAACATATATCTTTCTCACTTACACAAGTCGCAAGAACAATACTGTCGCTTAGATTAGACAAAGATCGCAATATAAACATGCAATGGCGGTGAATGGCGAGATGGGGTTGCCTACCCATGCGAAATTTTACCCAAGTTTTTAAACGTTGAAAAAAAAACGTAACGTTTAAACGTTAAACGTTAAGTTATTTTTTAAATATGTGAATTATGTATTTCTTATTGGATGTGTATTAGAAGTTTATAACTAATGAAAATAATCAAGACATTTTCATTTTGAACATTTTTTATTTCCTTTAGTACATTTCCATACATATAATTTACATTTATAAATATTAGAATATAAAAACATTTAAGAATATAAAAAATAGTAGCCCACCGGTATCGGGAACAGGGTCCAGGGTACCGGTGGTCAGGGCTGCTGAGAGAGGAACCTCCTAACGATACGCGCCGTGTCCAGAAGTACCGCTTTCTGGAGCAATCTTCCTTAATCCAGCTGCCTAACGAGAGCCTCTTCAGGTGTTGATCGAGGCATTTATGGCATTGGCCGTCACGACTATCGGCACAACGATTGCTGTATCGACATCCCACATGTCGACAACCTCGCGAGCCAGGTCAAGATACTTAATCTGCTTATTTTTTTCAGCTTTCACGAGGTTCTCGTCATGCGGGACCGCTATTTCAATAATCATTGAGCGACGCTCTAATCGATCTATCACCACTATGTTTGTCTTATTGGCAACAATAGTCCTGTCAGTGATGATAGATCGATACCAATACAACGTGATATTGCCATTTTCAAGAACTGGGTCGGGCCTATAGTACGGTACTTCCAATTCCACAAGACTGTATTTCAGAGTAAGTTGCTGGTGGATAATCTTGGCTACAAGGTTGTGCCTCTGCAAGTAGTCTCCGTTAGCCAGACGAGAACAGCCAGAAATAATTGACGGACTGATTCCCCCGGACGGTGGAATGCCCGACAGATGTCAACCGTGCCGTCCTTCACAATATATTTCCAGTAGTTGTTCGTCATCATAACTTCGTCCATAATCGCAAAGACAAAAACTTCGGTTTCCCCAAAGAGTCAGTTTTCTATAAGTCCTTTTCTTTTTGAAGGTTTTTTAATTATTCCATGAATTGCACTGTTTTATCATTTACATTTAGCTGCATTTCGTCTTCTTCGCTCAACTCAGTTCCTCTAATAACATCGTTTATTTTTTTTATTACAAATAAAAAAAATAAACGATGTTATTCTTCTTCTTGTTAGTCTTTTATTTTTTTGTGATATTTTTTTTTTTGTTAGTCTTTTAGCCGATACATTTTTCAACCGGTGAATTATTTTCCTCATTTTGTGCTTTCGGGGCGTTTCAGTTAATTCGTCCATCTCTTCGTCGGTTTCCACAGCATCCACATCCATATTTTCTTCTTCTGAAAGCTCCACCTGCTATTAGAATAACGGTTGTCCTGAAAAATATACAATTTACTGTAGGCAAAACAACTCTTTACAAACTAAAAACTAAGTTGAAAAAAACATTCAACAATGTAGTTTGAGTCGATATAAACTAATTTGTTGCTGTGGGAGTTTAATGAGAAGGCATTTTTTGTTGGCATTACCTATAATTTGATAATATTAACTACCGCAAAAAATCATTACTTTTACAATAAGCATTAGAATTCCTTGATTGCACAAAAAAACACGGCCACGCTTTTTGGTCCTATTTTATCTTGATCACGGAAGTGCTTCGAACAAATGACAGTAGATTTAGTAGGTAGCCAGTCAGTATCTTTTCTCAGCAATCGGATTATTGATTGAGAAGCATCTTTAGGTAGTCTGGAACATTGTTAACCCCTCAAGTGTCGCGTGCACCCCATGTGTGCATAAGAAAAACCGTTTTTTTGATCGGTACATAAGCTTATATCACATATATATAAATGTATAAAAACATCATCCGATGGAAAACCAATCAAATCATTAGTTGTGAACTTATGGAGTTCGCAGCTAACCTCCCCTCCCCCCCCGCGTGTCAAATGCACCCCAAGTGTGCAAAAGGACAAAACTTTACATAATAGGTATATAAGCTTAGATCACGTATATATAAACGTAAAAAAACATCATCCGATGGAAAACATATCATTATCAGTAGTTGTGAACCTATGGGGTTCGCAACTAACCCCCAACCCTCCCCACTCGCGGGTGTTTTGGGTCTAAAATCAGCCAAACTCAGACACTTGAGGGGTTAATCATTATTAAAAAATATTTAAAATCGCTTATTCCATAAATTAAAAACTCCCACAAATGTGGGAAACTAAAACATAGTTTTTAGTTGTAACACTTATCATAATTTAAAAAAAATCTACATTTTATTTATTTTCCTGCGTTTTTACGATGATATAAACACAGAAACAATAAACTTACGTGTGGAAAGTAATTCCGGTAGTTTCTGTGATCTAGAATCGCATTATTTCATTACGCATTTACCCATTTTGGCGATATTTTTTGTCGCGAATCACTCGGTTCACTTCGGCTGCCGTCGTAAAGAGCACTGAACTGACGTTAGTTACGCATACGGCCGTGGCCGTATGTTCAGTGGCAACGCCTTGGCGCGGCAATTGCTAATCTAGTGTAACATATATATCAATGGCCGGAAGAGTTTACTTTGCTGAAACAGGTAGGATGAGGAGCCAGCCCAAGAGAGATACATGAACCCGCAGAGCAGCATGTGGCGAGCTGTTGTTGTGGGCAGTACCAACCCCACGGACCCTATCTCCCGGGAGAAGTCTTGTTCCTCATCTCTGGCTTGCCTTTACGGACTGGCTAGAGTGAACACTGACGAGGAACAGAGATCCCACCTCTTTCTTTCCTTTATTGGTGGGCTTGAGTGGAGATTCGCAAGTTGCTCGGAGGAAGGAAGTATTCGAGTAAGATGCTGGTAGGGATCTTGCCCGTCCTTCTAGAATTGTCCTGATAGCCGTGGAATACCTACCTGTGCTTGTTGCCTGGTTGTCACTACCTACGTCACTATGTGCTAGCGACCGTTTCCGGGGGCCCATTATTGAGTGTGCAAGTCCATTTTATCTGGGTGTCATTGGTCAGGCAGGGGCCATAGTTCAAGCAACCCAATCCACTATAGCCACCCAAACCCATAGCCCAATATGTTTTGTTTCTATGTTCTGCAATAGCCCTGCACCAACCAGGCAGGGGTTGTCCTTGCGTGAACTTGCATACTTAGTGCCTACAGGGATAATCGTCGGCTGGTGCCTCCTCATCATTAAAAATTGTCTAAGGGGCCTCTCCGAGTTGGCTTCAGCCCCTCGTACGCCTTTCAAAGGTCCGGGACCCCAGGGTCCCGAGATAAATCAAAGAAAATTTAGATAATAATAATATTAATATATATAATTGCATAAAAACACATTTATGAATACAGATAGTCCAATTCAAGTCTATCGATCCAGTATACATTCTCCCCTTAACAATAATAGGCATGTAGGTACCTTCATAGTACCTACCTACCATTATACTATTCTACTCACGCCGTTTACAAAGCGTTTTGATAAAGATAATTTTAGCCGCGTGCGTCCAATAAACGCATCACTTTCGCAGTCGCTCACAAAATATATTTTGACAGTTCTAATTTAATTTCCCGCGCAATTTGACAAGGGGATACACTATTCCATAGTAAAATCAAATCGGCCATTTTGACTTGACCTGTCATGGAGGAGCTGCTTCCAAAGACTACTGTCAAGCTCCGTACATTCAGATTTTTGTCACAGACTAAATTATAGTGGTGGATTTTAATTTAGTAAATTAAGCTTTTATTTTCATTCTAGTTATTTGAAAAGGTAATTTGGTTACGTTTAACTATGGAGTTGATTATTTCTTTGATGGTTTTGATTGGGGTGAGAAATTGAGAATGTCAAACGACATTTTAGGGAGCTTTGATGTTATTAAAATGGAAATAATGTTGTTATTAGATAGCTTTATAGATGCCATGCCCGATATGGCAATAGGCTTAGATTACATATAAATTAAACATAATCTGGTTAATTGTGAGTATCTACCTATACTAAGCGCTCCTCTGCTTACCCCTCCGATGAATAATAGTCGTGATGTTTTGTTTTATTTATTAAGGGATAATAAACAACTACCTACAACATATACAGGGTGTAAGGGACAGCCCTCCGCAGATTGATAGGGTGAATTCAGTACATCATACTAAGATGACCGGTACATGAAATTATTTCAGGAACGTTATGGGAATCCAATAAACCTGATTTGTTTTATTACCTCGCACGCAATGTATTGCTTCCGTGGCAAAACGCACGTAGCGAACGGTAGCGCAGTGAGTGTTCGGCTGCCCCACCCGCCACGGGGTCAATTCTCGCGCCACTTGGCTCTAGCGACAGCGTAGTGCACAAGTTAGTTGAGTAGGTAGATACTTACGCGCAGGTACAGTAAAAGCGACAATAATTTAGCCTTCATTTAATTATTTTTATAACTGAAAGATGTTTAAAGTGGTGTATGGTACCTACTTATTGGTCAGTTTGTCAAGTACGGGTAGGGTTCAATGAAAAATAAAATAAGTAGGTTTTATGAAATAAGGAATAATGTTTTTATTTTGTATTTACGATGATGGCTGTATTCCCTCAAAAACCTTTATCTTTTCTGGCTTGCCTACGTAAAACGTTGTATCGTCTGCGAGGCATTTTTAAACAAATTAATACAAAAGTATTTTCCGCTCAACCAACAACAGTCTAAAACTTAACGAAAATAACAAGATGCAGATGAAACAAACAGTCAATAAAAATAAAAAAATACTAAGTACTTGCAAACATGCATTCAGGCTTCTCATTAGCTGCCCTTTCACACAGCGGGAATTCCGCTTTGGTAAAGCGAGTAAAGATAACAAAATAATAAGCACTAGAGTTAATTTTGTGCCAAACAATAGCTACAACTAACGTTGAAGTGGTTTTCGTTTTTTTACCCGACTGCGGCAAGTTAAAAAAGGAGCGTTATGTGTTTTTACCATAAGTACAATGCTTATTACATAGAAAAATAATGTAAATCAATCAGTCTTATTTCAATAGGTATCAAAAATTAATCCTACCTTAGAATCGCTCCGGTCGTATGAGATACGGCTCGAAATGACCTCCACCGAGACCTTCACGCACATTGGCACGGCGCAGGGTCTCCCCGTGCAAGCGGGTCAGCAAGTTGGGATCTTCGTTGCAGCTGTAGCGCAGCTGCTGGAATGTGTCTGTGATTCAATCTCGCATTTCTTCCTCACTCGCACATGCACTAACAAACACTTTTTCCTTTACGTAGCCCCACAAAAAGAAGTCTAAAAGTGTGAGACGCGGGCTCCATGATTCCGGCGCAATAGTCGAGCTGCAGTGCGTGTGCCTAGGCGTGGATTTTGACGGACCAGGTCTAAAACTCTTTCTACAGTTGCACCGCGAAGTGGTCTTCCGGCGCCTTCTTGATTGGGAACTATGGGCTGGTTATCTAGCACTCGTTGATAGACATTGGTAATTATCCGGGAGTCTGATGGATGCCGACGGTCAGGATACCTATCGATGTAATTTCTGAGCGCTTCCCTGGCATTTCCCCGAGCTTCCCCGTAGCACATTATCATTTCGCCATATTCACGAGCTTAGTGCTCGTGTAGCCATTTCTCACAGACAACAACACAAATGGGTAAGTACGTAAACTTCACGACGCGACTGCGCGAACAACAGCGAGCGATACTGCGCAGGACACAGTCGCAGGACAACTAAACTGTACTAATGACTACACGAAAAATCACACACAAAAACAGTGTTGTCAACTACTCAAAAAATTTTGCATGTTTCTTGCAAAAATGTTGTACAAAAATACCACTATTTTTAAGCTTGACTAAATGTTAGAGCTGTTATTTTTTTTGGAGAAATGAAACGATTAATTTGTCAATTTAATTCAAAGTTTATGTTAAGCAAATTAATAGCAGTGATAGCCCAGCGTGATAGAAGACTGGGCTTCCATTGCAGAGGGCTTACGTTCGATTCGCGACTCGACTACCAGTCGGTAGCTGCCGTAAAGCCATGAAAAGGCCCTTGGGTGGCTTGGAAACTGGATCCAGTGATCGCTTGAAAAGTAGAATTAATTAAGTAATTAGGTATGTACCTACCACGAATACTCAAGGGCACATTATGTGCGTTTTTCCTTTAGAAATTAAGTGCACTAAAAGATTTGCATTTAACATTAGAGGAGTTCTTATGTGAACCAAGTTTGATCTAACATTTTCGTTCACAAATTGAGGTTTATTAAGTTGGCAATACTGTTGCGACTCGGTAAATCGGAGCGTCTCGCTTGTCTCTATTGTATTGTATGCAAGTAGTATGCGGTGAGTTTGATGAACTCTGAAGCTATGCAGAAAGTGAACAGCTGATTTCGCGCGTAGTACGTTAGAGTATTTCGACATACATTGCTGTTTTTTGGATTTTAGCTGTTTTATTTACATAAATGGAGTGCTGCAAACAGAGAATGTAATTTTACATTGAAATAAAGGAATATTAGCCAAAAAAACGTTAAAAAAAATGAAACTTTTCCTGAGAAAATTTCCGGTGGAATATGATTCACAATAAGGAGCTGAATGCACCCTGTTAATTTGTGGAGGGCTGTCCCTTACACCCTGTATAACACATAAGATTAACAAAACTTTGAGTAGTAATGTTGCAGTCCCATATACAGAGAATTCTATTCACTGTCTACGTGCAGTCCACTGCATTATCCACAGATAAAACATATTTGATAATCAATGGTTGCCACTAGGCGAGCATTACCAAAATAAATTAAACAAATATTTCTATTAATATCTATCTATTTTAAGTACTATTATTATATTAGAAAAAACTATTTTATTGTTATTAAATCGATAAGGTATCGATTACTATTAACGTTGTTTTGACTACAGTGGATTATTTTGGGGACAAGAAATAAAAATACCAACTCAGTTCCCATTCCTTCTGCACGAAGATGATCACTTTACACGACAAAACATCCTATAGGTACCTACATAAAAATAAAAAGCCACAATCAACTCAAAACATTTCCAGTTTCCCGCCGCTTAATAAACACAAATTACACCCAAAATAACACACAATACAACAAAATAATAATTATTTACGAAATCAAATTCTAATCCTTTAAAACTGCTAATAAAGTCGGCCATTGTTGAGAGCTTAGTTCCGCTCCTCGCCGCGTGGCGCGCGCGTGTCGCTGCTCAGATTTCTGGAGGGGACTCCTCAAAAAATGACGTATTGTTTTCTTTCCTGTTTTTAAAAGGGAGATTTTGACGTTGAGATGTGCTTAGGATAAAGATGTCATCCGTTTAGGTTTCAAGGGTTTGGAGACAGACGACCGGATAGGGATGGAGTCTTTTGTTTCTTAATTTTCTTAGAAGTGGTGATTTTTAAGTGTGACTTCCTTGGGTATTATTAGGTCCTTACCTATGAACTTGCCGTTTTACATCAAACATTTTTTTTTAAAGAAATATTGTCGATGCACTTTTGCCAATTTAATGAAAATTCGTTGATGCCTCTCGTAAAGAATTCGTGGGGACGGGCATCTATGAAATTTAGTGTTGTTTCTTTTATTTACAAGTAAAAAAAAAAAACCACGAGCAGGTTCACGTTAAGCTGGTTGTTATAACAAGGGGTGAGCCGGGCTCAGGTTACAAATAAGAGGGTTTTTTACCGCGCTTATTATCCCACTATTACTTGAAAATAGGGTTGTCACAAAGATAGAGATCTACTTATTTATATTTATTTATTTCATGAGAGACGGATGGAAGATGATTATAGGCCATAGAAAGAAGGTGACAGTATCCAAACGATCGTTTCTGATTGCGAATTTTAAAATTGAGCATACAGTTACAGTCATGTCTCTGAACCTCAACCAAAATGTTTGATATTTCATACTATCAGTCTGTACACACGACTACACATCAAGTTATACCTACATTCCAGTTTACACTGGCCTCTCACTTTAAGAAAATCCTATACAATGCGAGATCAGCTTATACTGGAAATGTACAGCTTGATCAAAACAAAATTAAGTATGTTTCTTTGAATTTTTTTTTTTTTTTTTTTTAATCAGTAGCCGTGCGTACTTACTGGAAAGCTGATAATAAAGTTGTTAAGAAACCTTGTCAGAATTTCAGAAAACGCGTTTGTTAACTGGACCACCACGACTTCGGCTGAACCAATGTTTAAGGCGCGGGCTGACTACGATTTTAAACGGCACACAACCGCTTAATCTGTTGTCACCATTAGCTGGCTTGAAATAAGGTTGAAAATTGAAAATAATATTTGTGTTGCCGAGATGTGACTGAGCTGTGAATGTGCATTTATTTTCCAGGTTTTCTTTATTAGAATATACACATTAAATTAAATAATTGTCCGGTTAAATTTTTAAAAAATGATAATTCTATTAAATTCTTAAAAAAAGAATGTCGCTAAGTATCGCTGAAAATACACAGATGTTCCACGCCATAGTTTATTTTTGTGGAACAGCTTCTAAATATTTTATTGGGAATATCAAATTATTTTTTACTATTCTATTCGGTTAAAAAAATTTTAAACCCTTCTCTGTCCACTGTATTTTTTGCGTCGGATAGTTTCATTGCGTTACGTCATACTCGACAATCCAAGAAACCAATTTTTGTGAATATTGAGCTAATACCGCGCCTTAAGCTAATTTCTTATGAATCTCGGTATTTCTCATACCAACCATAGAACTTCACAAAATTGCCCTCTTTTCGTTTCGCCACCCCTAACACGCGCGTGCTATTACAGTGTGTTCACGCTAGATTTGACCGAGAGCGCTTCTGTTAACTGCGCGTAAGATGACACCCAGTTGTATGCGTTTTACTTTTAATTGTCCTATAACTAATTGGTCATTCGGAAACATCGAGGAAAGTTGTAAAGGGAAGTCAAGAAGGAAATACATTTTTTTATAATGCACATTGTTTAATGTAAATGGGCTGGGGCTGTGCATTATCACTTTCAAAACTTTTTCGTTTGAACGTTGAAATAGTAGATTGCAACACCCTTATTCAGTTTGACCAATGAACGAAGGATGAGGCCATTATTGTAAAGTTAATTGTTTTTGTTTGACCAATGAGCGAAGAATGTCGCCTAAGAAAGCATGACCCTAAAATGAACAATGGCCCTTTTTTTACTAAACGTTAAGGAGGATGCGCTGTGTAGCCCATGAAATTCAAATTTTCTTGCGTTCTATGCAATTTGCAGGTCCGTGTCAGATTGTATCTTGATCAAAATTTGATAAGCAGAAATAAAACATAATGTATTTACATAATTTTAATAGATAATTTTGATAGAGAGATGAGTTGATGATTTTTATGGTTAAAATTATGTAAATACATATGTTTTATTTCCGCGTATCATATTTTGATCAAGATACAACCCGATACCTGTAAATTGCAAAAAAACCCAAAAAAATTGAATTTCGCGTGCTACCACAGCGCATCCCCTTAATTGGTATTGGTATTCAGTTGCAACTTGCACTTCTAAAGATTTTTTGCACCCTTTTTTCAGTAAAAAAAAAACAGAGCTGGGCTGCTCAGCAACAAAAAAAATTAGGTAGAGGTATAAAAAACCGGTCAAGAGCGAGTCGGACTCGCACACCAAGGACTCCGTTCTCATTTATATTTAATTTTTGTTGATGATTTCTGAAAAAGTGTGCTATTTAGAGATCGTTTTATTTTTCCTGTAATCTTTACATAAACTTCTATCACATAAAATAATTTCAGATTTCTATGCAAACTTCGGAGATAACGGGGGTGGGGGGACGGTATTTTTTTTTAAATAAAATTAAAAAAAGCTTTGAGAATGTGCAAACAGCGCTCTTTCATATGATACCCCACATGCCCTAGTAGTCCCTGTTGCAAAAAAAAAAACTATTATTTCTTATTTGCGAAATTTGGAACAGTTTTAGATGACGTTTAACCAATAAACGTCATCTAAAACTGTTCCAAATTTCAAGTTGATAGCATTAGTAGTTCTTGAGATATCCAGCAGTGACAGACAGACAGACTGAGTCATAAGGGTTCCTTTTTACCATTTTGGTACGGAACCCTAAAAAAAAGACCAACGGCTTAACGTGTTTTCCGAGGCACGGTTGAGTCTCGGTATGTAAATATGGTCACCCATCCACGGACCAACCCCGGCAAGCGTAGCTTAACCTGATGGATCGACCCGTGCAGCTGTTATTACTCAGCCACGAGCTCCTTTCGGCGTTTGTTTTAATGACCACTCAAATTTTCAGAGACGAGATGGTTCAGAAACGATAATATTTTCGTTATGTGAAACCAAAACAATGGTCTTTTACGGTCCGACCTTAGCCTGATTTGTATGAAAGTGGTTTGGTCATTCTCAACTGCGCCACTCATTCTTTCTAATAATCTTATGCTTTTGCATGTGTCTTTTGTTAAATAAAAAACCATGGGGCTGACGAACCTTCCGCACCGCTTCAAGGGTTTGAAGCCAATAAAACACAATGAGCGAACAGGCACCAGATGTAACATTTTTACGAAAATAATGATATAAAAGAGTGTCTCAGAAAACATTAGCGGTGGACTTTTATTAGATGGAATATAAATTAGCTTCACAGACCAGCTTTCCGATTGTACTATTAAATAAGTTAATATTTTAAAAATGTGTAAGTAAGGTTTTTGTGTAATGTTGCGCAAAAAGACGCGCAGGAGACACGGCTTTTGATACACAAACTGAATGTCATATAATTATGTGACTAAGTTCAAATTCCATTGCAGCCAAAATGTATTTAGGATGATTTAATAGCGAATGGTAACACAAAAATCAACTTAAGATGATTGCGCTGTGGTAGAGCGCGAAATTCAAATGTTCTTGCGTTTTTTGCAATTTGCAGTGCAGTGTAAGGTTCTATCTTAAACAAAATATGATTCGCGGCAGCAAGAACTATGTATTTACTTAATTTTAACCATAAAGATCATCAATACTCATCTCTAAGTTAGATTTCCTCCGCATTGGTCTGATTTCGGAATTTAGACGAATCGGCAGGAAATCTAACTTAGAAAGATTTTTATAGACAAAAGTAATTAAATAACATGAAATATTATTATGGCACATAAATAATTATAATATACGTAATAGCTAGTTATTTTTTTAAAATTCATCTAGGTCGATTATGTCAGGTAAATCAAGCGTTAAATACAGCTCTCTCGCGCCAACAACATTTCGAGTTATGTTTATATGCTTACTTTATGGCAATAAAGAATTCTTTTACGAAACCTGTTCAGAGCATAATTAGCTCAATATTCTATTCTTCAAAATGACCTGATTAGTATTTTCTATTCTTTAATTTTCTTAATTCGGAGATCACAATCTTCTCAAAATGCTCTGTTTTTTGAACGGTCTATTTCATAATAACATTGCATCGTGCCTTGGTAATAATTTAATTATTTTAATGACAAATGACAAGAGTTCAATAACGCTAATACTAAACAAAAATTGCACTTAAATCTCAAAATAAAAATAATTTCCAAAAAAGCTAAGAAAAAGAGTTTTGTAAGTAGGTATTTTGAGATTATTATTGTTGTTAGAGAAAGGTGATTTAGGTGCATTTTTTTATAGTATTTGCTTTCATGAACTCTTAGCATTAAAATAGTCTAATTATTACATACATCCGATGCATTGTTAATATGAAACGAACCGTTTATTAAGAGATAAAAACAGATCATTTTGATGATCCGAATGAAGAAAATGAAAGATAATTAGAAAAAACTAATCAGCGCATTTTGCAGACGAGAATGTTGATTTATTTATAAGCTGAACAGATCTAACTATCTATCTGACCTCCACAATCCAATTACTGGGTAATACGATACCCCTTGGTAAGACTGATTGTCAGACTTTCGGGCTACTGACGACCCTTAACGACTGTCAAAGATCCACGAATGACAGCCGGTACCAACGGCTTAACGTGCTTTCCGATGCACGGAGGAGTCTCGGTATGTAAAGATGGTCACCCATACGCGGACCAACCTCGGCAATCGTAGCTTAACCCGATGGATTGACCCGTACGGCTGTTATTACTTAGCCACGAGCTCCTCTAGTACGATGGTAATGTGGGTATAATATTCCGTTTGATGATGGTGCAGCAATTAGGTCAAAAAGGAGAGTTTTCATTTTGAGTAAATTTAAACACTGTAGAATTGGACCACTAGGTCAATGAGTGAATGAACTTGAATCCTTGAACATGTGTGCAAATAAAAAAAAAATTTTCGGTGGACAATGGATTAGGCACTATGGTGCACCGCAGGTGGCCCGCACCGCAGCTCGGTTGTCTAGATAGAGTGATTTCTTTGACTGAATTTATTTTGTTAGAATAAAATATTTTTTTTAATTTATGGGTTTTAATTTAATATTTATTACATATACAGTATTACTTATAGTTTGATTAGATTATTATTATTACACATGTTCCAGTTCCATACCGTAGACCCGTACAGTGGCATAGATGCCACTGCGTTTGGTAGAAATTATCATCAAACGAAATTTGAATTGTTTTTTTTTTAAATAATGATGAGATTGTATCTAAGCGGAAAAAGGTGCGCGTCTCAGGTTATTTATTTTCAACCTTATTTTAAGGCTCGCAATGTTGATTTTGGTTTGGCATTGACAAACCACGCTGTGCTGCGCCTCGCCAGATGTGCATCGGCCCCATAAGTTTCTTAGAAATTGGTATTTAAACATTTATGATAGGAAAACACAAATCGTAATAAAGTTTAAACAGTATTTATTTAATTTACATAATTTAAAATCTAAGTCTTACAAATATATATTTAAAAAAAACCGGTCAAGTGCGAGACGGACTCGCACACAAAGGGTTCCGTACCATATTATGTTTAACTGTCGCAAAGATAGCCATGTATTTCATAACGATACTGTGAATTACAAGGGTATTTTTTGCAGTTGCAGAAATTCGCCCATATTTAAACAAAATACCTTGTGAATCGCCGTTTTTAGTATTTGTTGATACTAAAAAAACTAAAAAAACGGTTTTTATTTTTAAATTTTTCATCAAAAGTCGAAAACTATGCGGCCTAAAATAAAATAAAAAAATGTTTGAGAATGTGCAAACAGCATTCTTTCATTATAAGATACCATACACGCCCTAGCATCACTTTGAATTTTTATGACCCTGTTGCAAACAAAAGAATATTTTTTTTATTTCTTTCTTGTTTTCAAAATAGTTTGGTAAACGTCATCTAAACCTGTTCCAAATTTCAAGTTGATGGCATTAGTAGTTCTTGAGATATCCAGCTGTGACAGACAGACAGACAGACATACAGACAGACTTTATTTTATTGAAGTAAAGTTCCTTTAGTTAAATTGTCTAATTTGATCGGTTAATTCAGTGGAGTAACATACGAGTAAAATTTTAATTACCTACCTACACACTATTGTATTGATTTGTTTTATTACTTTTATTTATGTGTTAAATGTCACCAAACTTTAGATTATTATTAGAAATTAAAATGGTGTTGTCCGAGCAGAAGGACATCTATTTGAAAGTTGATATTTATTTCAGTTACATAATTTAAGGTCTAAGTCTTAAAAAAAATATAAAGAAGGAGGGGAAATAATCATAGGATATTAAAAAATTCGTCCGCATCGCCGTCGACAGAAATTAAAATTAAATAATTATCGTGAATTCGAATGTTTTATTCAAGCAAAGAACCTGTTTTATTAACTTAACAGTATTCTTGGCCGTTAGTCTGCAGATAACCTAGGAAGTCTGCAGATTATCTAGTTAATAGGATAAGAAATTAAACATTGTTTTCCACTTTAACGGAATCAACCCGATTAACAAGAGATTAACAAGTTAATCTGCACTCTAAGGGCCGTAAGATCAAAAGCAGTTTAAACTATGGATATCGGAATCTACGATACAATATAATCGATGGAGATATGATCCAATGGAAAATATGAACAGATTAGTTAAACTTCGATTAGTCTTTTACACATGGCAACATTCTCTAGTTTATTCGAAGTTAGTTCATCCATTCACTAAAATAATGGCAAAAAAAAGACCCAGTTGACTGTAGTAATAACAAGTAGGTATCAGTAGGTCGTATCTCTAGAAAAAACTCTTTAGATACTAATTAGGAGTACTTACTTAATTTAAATAAAATTTACCTTATCCGGATGAAATATTTCGCTTCCGATTTCGCTGAAACCGGAAACACGAAAACGACGTATGAATTCTATGTCATTCCATTGATTCCAATGATTGTATCTTGATCTAACGACATACGGTCTACTATAATAACTATGTATTTAGATCGTTCAACTTTTGTATTATTTCGATATCTGAATCCGAGTCACTGTCATGTAACCAAAAACAAAGCTTCAATGAATAGATACTACGTAGAATTTAAAGCAGTCAGGTAGAAATGTTTTGTTTGTAGCAATTTTTTTTGAAAGGTCGTCGCGTCTATTTATGCCATCTGGTACGCACACGGTCAGTTTAATCCATCCAAAGGAGTTTAACTGTCCCTTTGGCTTAGTTTAAACGAATCGATGGTTTAAACTGCCAATAATCGATCAACTACCTGCTTGATCTTACGCAATAATCGATGCCCAGTGATTAAACTATCTTCCGAGGTTTAAACTACAATTGATCTTACGGCCCTAACTGATTTACGCACATTAGCGGTAACATATCGATGTAACATTCCGCGATAGTTTATTTTGTAGATAACTATAGTTATCTACAAAATAAACTTACCTATATTCATATTTAAATATTATGAAAATACAAAAAGGTTTTTCTTCTCCGTAATTTCTAAACTTACTTTAGTATAGTTTCAGCACAAGTCTAAAACTTTTTATTTCCTACCTTATGGTTCCAAGCATTTCAGTCACGGCCCTTACAACACAACAATACAACATGACTATTAAAGTCATCTCAAAATGTTTAGGATACTTAAAATCAATCAGGTTATTCAAATTACCAAACAAGGCTCATAAAATACCTACTTATTTAATTCAAAGCAATCAAATAAAGTTCCGTTTTGAAAGCTACGGCAGGCAAAAATAACATTTTTACTAGCTCATTGTTTACAGATTTTTTTGTTAACTTGGGTACAACGACCCTTTCTTTTTTTTGTTAACTTGGGTAGAACGAAAGGGTCGTCTTTTGTAATATGCGCCGAAGCGCTATTGGCTGACGAAAACAATGCCATCAATCATCATCATCAATCAGGACCCGCCTGCCTCTGGCCGTGCAGGCGAAAAGCGACCTTATGGGGGTGCTGCACAAAAATCGTTGATAGTACCTACTTGCAAACACAACGTGCTTAGAAATGAGAAACATTTAACTGATCCTCTAAACACGTTTCTGACCTTCTAATGATGCTCGCTTTTTAAAATTAATGAACCTCTAACAACTTTTTGGGCTTCTGATGATTCGCCATTTAATCAATAAATGAGTCTTTTATTAACTTTCAGGCCTTTTCTCCCAGTTGGTCGCAGTACCCAACGGTATAGTCGCATCTCGGCACCTGCCCATCTCGGCACCCATGAATTTATATTAGGATCACTCTATTGCGAAGGACTCATTCATGAAGCAATTTTTCTATGCCAGCTGTTAAAAGGTCATTGACCGACACTTTTTTTTGTTCATCGTTTGTCTATTTTTCTGACCCTGTAGTAAGTAAGTAACCCTGTAAGTAGTAGTTTTTTAGGGTTCCGTACCTCAAAAGGAAAAAACGGAACCCTTATAGGATCACTCGTGTGTCTGTCTGTCCGTCTGTCACAGCCAATTTGCTCCGAATCTAATTAACCGATTAACTTGAAACTTGATACACATATGTATTTTGGTAACCCAAACACGGACATGTAACGTAAATAAATGAATTTTGAATATGGAGGTCCTTTTTGGGGGGAAAATAAGTACAATTAAAAAAAAAGTTTTTCAAACTGTACCGTGTGACATATCAAATGAAAGGTCTTACTGTGAGGGTCTCAAATATATATTTTTTATAATTTTAAAATAAATTGTTTTGAAGTTATTTAAGAAAATATACGAAAATTGACCATTCCACCCCTAATCTCCGAAACTACTGAGCCTAAAATTAAAAAAAAAACATAGAAAATAGTTCGTTACCTATAGATTACAGGAAAACCTATCAGAAGTTTATGGTCTTGTAAATCTATATATATAAAATTCAAAGTCCTGACTGACTCATTGACTGATAATAATCAACGCACAGTCCAAACCACTGGACCTAGAGACATGAAATTTTGCACATAGATACCTTATTTAGTCTAAACATCCATTAAGGAAGAATTTTTGGAAATTCTATCCCTGAGGGAATAAAATAGGGGCTGAAAGTTTGTATGAAAAATCTTATCTCTTGAGTTATTAGACTTGAAACTTAGCACGAATATACATCTAAGTTAATTATAAAATTAAAACTTTTTAGTTTTCCTAAACTACCCCCTTTTTTGTGGATGGGAAATCATCAAAAGACTTCTCCCGCTCTGGGTGGAGCGGAAGGGCGTGTCATACTTTTACTGACTAAAACCCACCCGTGTTCCTTCAGTTGCCTATGGCAGGGCCACGGTATCTCTTTCGAACAACCCGCGACCCCAGAAGACGGGATTGGTGGGTGTCAAAGTTTGTATGGAGGAATTTTAACACGCTGTTCGATTTACTCAAAACTCAGTTTTTGTACTTGAGACCAAAAATGAAGACTAACTAACGTGTATCAAGGTTTTCCAAAAATCTACCCCTAACGGGTGAAAAGGGGTAGTAAATTTTACAGCGGAGGATTTTATTGGGGATTGATTAACTCGAAAATTGGTGTAAATAATGTTTGAGCCAAGTTACGGAAACATTCCAGACGATATTTGAAATTCTACCCCTGTGGTCTTGAAAACAGGGATACAGTTTATATTAAAAATGGTTAATGAACTTGAAACTTAGCACAAATACTTGCTTATGTAAGTAATAAAGTTTGTCATTATTAGTTTTTTGAAAACTACCCCTCAAAGGGGGTTTATGGATGTTAAAGTTTGTATGGAAGAATTATAAAGCGCAGTCCGATTAACTTGAAACTCAGTATTACTTTTGATGTAAAATAAACAATAATAAGAAAAAAAATACAAACATCCGAATTGAGAACCTCCTCCTTTTTTAGAAGTCGGTTAATGAAAACCCATGAAATCAGACATCCACGCGGGCGAAGCCGTGGCCAGTCTAGCTAGTATCTCAATATTGTGCGTACAAACTTACTAAGCCTCCGCAGTCCGTCGGTCCGTCCGTCTGTCACAGGGCTGTATCTCATGAACCTTAATAGGTAGACAGTTGAAATTTTCACAGATTATGTATTTCTATTACGACTATAACAACAATTAATAAAAGTAAAGTAAAGTTAAAATTAAAGGGGGCGGTCAAAAAAGTTTTCATTTTGAAAAAAAAAATTAACCTGTGTGTGGGGTGTTATTGTGTAGAACTCATCGAGTAGAGTACAAAGATATTTTTATTTTTTTTATCTTCTAAAATGAAGAAATAGGGGGCCGTAAAAGTTGTCAATTTTATACCATTTTTGTACGAGCTCTATTATATAATGTACCTTATACTGTACTTAATCAAGAAATATAATAAAAACGGCGATTCTTAAGGTATTTTTTTTTAATATGGGCGATTTTCTGCAATTGCAAAAAATAACCTCGTAATTCACAGTATCATTATGAAATACAAAGTTATCTTTGCGATTGTTAAACATATAATATGGTATGGAACCATTTGTGTGCGAGTCCGTCTCGCACTTGGCCGGTTTTTTTCATCATGGGTGCCGAGATGGAACTAAACCGCAGTAACTAAGCAAGGAGACCCCGATCAAGCGGGTTAGGTTGGGCTATCGATGGCCCTATATGTATGGAGCCCCGGTGTGGGCAGCCGACACATCAGCTGCCCAACACCGGCTGGTCACCAGCTGGCTCAGCTGGTGAGATGGTCCGCCACATTGAAATACTGCGCAAACGGCTCAGAGTTTTTAGATTAGAGGATATAGCACGATCTCCTACAAGGCGGCTTGCACATTGGCCGGATCCCCACCCTGGTACCTGGAGGCGAAGACACTAGCGACACTGCATCTGTGGCGCAAGGAGAGCAAGACACTGGGCGAGAGACTGGTGCAGCGATAGCGCTGCGCCAGTCATGCGTGCTCATGGTGGCGGAATGACGGGAAAGGCTCTTGCATCCTACGCTACCCTGGATGCAATCCAGGCGATCCGGCCAGTGCTCGACAATTGGCTCTCTAGACTTAAAAGGGGGAGTTCAACACCTCGTACCCCCTACGGGACGTGGCCCGCATTTTGCGGTCCATCACCAGTCCGGGCAGTGGAAGTCGCATTCGCACCCGCAGCAACGCACGCACGCGACGCAGGTGAAAATGTTAGTCTGTAAGGTAAGATATTTATTTATAGTCGGACTTTTAATTAGCTGGAGGAGCTCGTGGCTAAGTAATAACAGCCGCACGGGTCGATCCGTCAGGTTAAGCTACGCTTGCCGGGGTTGGTCAGTAGATGGGTGACCATCTTTAGATACCGAGATTCCTCCGTGCCTCGGAAAGCACGTTAAGCCGTTGGTCCCGGCTGTTATTCGTGGATCTTTGACAGTCGTTACGGGTCGTCAGAAGCCCAAAAGTCTGACAACCAGTCTTACCAAGAGGTATCGTATTACCCAGTAACTGGGTTGTGGAGGTCAGATAGGCAGTCGCTCCATGTAAAATACTGGTATTCAGCTGCATCCGGTTAGACTGGAAGCCGACCCCAACATAGTTGGGAAAAGGCTAGGCAGATTGACTTTTAATTAGCTGCAGTCTTAGACTGCAGTGAAATGACATTTCTTATCTGTCGTTTCGAAAAAATGTTCCCATTTGATAGCGAAATGACAGTAGAAGTGTAACAGAAGAAGTGTCATTTTGCTGCAGCTAATTAAAAGTCCGACCATAGTTTAGTTGTTGACCGTACTCGCCGGTAACTGAGCAACCAATGACAAAGACCAATTATATGTCTAGGTATACACCTTCTTTGCATGTAAGCGTAACCGAAGTGGAAGGGCGTTCATTTTTTTAGAATGGTTTATTTCTACATACCTTCCCGAACGCTCTCCCTTCTCTCTTTTTCTTTTATCTTTCTTTTTCCCGAACGCTGCCCAGCCGAGTCGGTATCGACAATTGACCTTTTTGTGCCATGATGGTAAAATTCGTGATGAAACATCCAATTAACACTGCCTGACTTGGAGATCGCCAGGAGACCAAAAGTAGCAGTCGCACTTGCGTGCTTGCATCTCTAGCCCAACAAGGCTGTCAAAGAAAATACAATGACATGACAACGAGATGTTGTAATTAGATTTCCCTTTGAAACAGTTTGAAACAACGCGTGACAATTCGCGGGGTGAGAGGGTGTTAGGGTGTTAGATACCGCCCACTTCTTTATTTTCCATCTACCGGTCAATAGCCAAACTATTAGATCCCGCTCACTTCTTTATTTTCCAAAACTATTTGCTCGTTCCGTCATTTTATTTTACTTTGTAACTACGTAACTATCTCACACTATATGTCACTAAGTGCAGGATGCAACATAGTCGTATTCAGAAAATGTTTACAAAATGAAATAAAAACTACAAAAATAATATTTTGGCCATTAAAGGGTCTTTATGAATGAATGTTTAACTTTCAGTACATATGATTATTAAAATATGTTCGTACTGAGCTCTACGTGCCTAAATATTTTTAGTTCCCATGGCACCAAGTGTCGCCATCTAATGTCGGGTAGAATTATGTTTGGAAAATAGGACGTTTACAAAGTTGTGCACAGGATGAACGCCAACAATACACTGACTAAGGCCACGCCTACATGATGACGTCACCTAGTTGAGAATCACAATGCAGTTGCTTAGGTCGTCTCCTCTTTGTATTTGCTCCGTGGTGAGAAGAAAAAACAAAATAAAACACAAAATAAGAGAAATTATATATATTTCATTATATTTTCACGAATCGCACGTCGTCTACGTCACACGCACTTAATATAGATCACATTTTAAACTCACACAGTCCGTCTAATAAATAAATATTGCTAAGTTTATACAAAGCGCTATCTCTAGGCTGCGACACTTTTTCATAGAGAAAGTTTTAGTATTAACACAGTGAAAATCCCATGACCCGACGTCGTGTCGGTCCTTATGGATAAGCGCCATTTTCATTTTATTGTTCTTATATAAAATACACCACAACTCAAATCTAGCACATAATATTTGTAAAGGCATTTTTATTGCATTTATTTTGGCAGATGATAATCATCACTACAGCTATTTAAGGATAATTTGATGGGATTTATATTTTTTCATTAAATAACCACATTTTCCATGAAATAATATTTAGAAAAATAATGTTCATGAAATCGTATTTTGATCAACTTACGACGTAAAACAGAGCCGCTGCCGTTTGCAAAAAAACAAATTAAAAATTTCAGTTTAGTTTAGTTTTAGTTTATTTTACTGCACCATGGGATATAAGCAGAACTCCAAGCAAGATATTGTGCACCAAAACATTAAAACTTTCTCTATAAAAAATAATAAACGCTACAAAAACTAAATTACTGACTTGAATATTAGCAAGAATTGATTTTTATTCGTTAGCAATCACAAATTGCATGTATTTGGTTTTAAGATCCCTCAAAAAAATATGGAATCATATTAAGACGACATTAAATTTATTTTAACGTCGTCGCCATAAAAATCTTATGTCAAAGCGATTTGATTGGCTGTTCTCATCAACCAATCACAGCTGCGAACATAAAATTTGACAGAACATTTTTTTTTCAAGATTTTCTGGAAACGGGTTGTTTACTTTATCAAATAACTCGAAAATCAGATACATGCAATCAATTACAAAAAATATAAAGCAAATATATCACTGTTATTTAAATTAATTATATAAACATAGTTGCGACATCGCCTATAAGATTTAGATACCGTTATAATTTAGCCTCGAATATGACACAGCGAAATAATATAGTTTTTTTTTAAATTTTAAATCGTGCTTCCACATATTTTTAATACTTTTTTTCACAATTAGAACTACACATACCGTGTTTTTTTTTCGGGTTAGTCCTACCAGTTTCGAATTCATAAGTTAATACTACACCAGTACATATAACTTTTATTAATTTCTAAAATATGTGGAAACACATAATTTCAATTAATTAAATAATGCATGTTTCATCACTAACTCAATTTATTAATTTTAATACAATATCTAATAATTCCAAAAAACCTAACACAACTACCATTGAGATTTTTATATCTATTTTTTAAGATATTAATAACATTGTTTCGTTCTAATCGCTGCTGAATTTACAACATAACTTATTAAATGGTCACTTATAAAATTATAGATTACTAGAGGAGCTTGTGGCTAAGTAATAACAGCCGCACGGGTCGATACGCGTGCTGCGGTTGTTCCGTGGATGGGTGATCATCTTTATATACTAAGAGCCCTCTGTGTCTCGGAAAGCACGTTAAGCCGTTGGTCTCGGCTGTCATTAGTGGATCTCTGACAACCAGTCTTACCAAGGAGTATCGTATTACCCAGTAACTGGGTTGTGGATGTCAGATAATCCATCCGGTCAGACTGGAATCGACCCCAGCATCGACAGATGCTCTACATTCTCGGCAGATGATGACGAGATCAATCCTTCTCGAATGGCGATACTTGAATTAAATGACTGGCTAATATTTTTACTACGGCATAAGCTATTCTTATGAAGTCAGAGCCGATTTTAATAACATCATCATTGCGCCTGTAATCCCCGAAGGGTTAGACAGAAGTGTACAGTCACCAACAAGTCGATTAACACTTGTGTTTTCTAAATCTTAATTATTGAGAAAAATACTTCATTAAAATCGGAACAGATGTAAATTTTAAAGAAAATCAACTCTTATCTACTAAATGAAATGCTAAGAGCAGTTTATCGTATAATTTTGTGTTAATTTAGATAATATCAAAAAGTAGCAGTGTTAACCGACTTCTGTTGCTAACCGTACCTATAGTACACCCACAGTTCATCAGTTATGTTTCAGTCCCATGTAATGGGGGGCGACATATTGCCATCAACTGGGCACTGGTCCAGACTTCGATTTAAAATATTAATAATTATAAAAACTAAAGTGACCCTTCAGAAAAATATACTTTTGTTAAACAAGTGACCATTTCTACACCACTATTTTTTAATTAGTACAAAAAAAAATGGGGCTCTATCCGTACCCGTTACTGATCATATTTGTGTAGTCAAAAGTAAAAAAAACGAAATACCAAAATTGTCCACGAAAATTTGTCATAATTAGTAAATTTATGATTATGATACGATAACAGCTGTTGGAGGCGGGGCAAGTTCGACCGAGAGCACGCGAATGTGAGAGCGAGAGAATGAATACAATTATGAATAGCCTGTACAATATTTCCATACATTGAGTGACATTTTGAGATATAAACAAACGCCAATAACTTTGCTGTTTATGAATATTATTAATTGAGACTTTACATATATAATAACATGACCTTCTCCAATAAGCCCTTTAAGTATTTGTACTAATTAAAAAATAGTGGTGTATAAGTATTCAAGGTATAATATTCTTTAGTTACAATATTTATTTTCAAATCTTACAAAAAATAAATACAACTAAAATTCTAATTACAGTCGTAATCGTTTTCAATCGAGTGCAGTGTTGCCATAGTAACATAAAATAGAATAAAACTATTTTAAGAATTTTCGAGACCAATTAAAAATTATTTGTCGTAATGGCAACACTTATAAGTTTACAAATGAGTTCTAGGATATTTAGGTTATGTTACACAGATCGATTTTGTACACATTCTACTAGTTATTCACATTCTTGTTCAATACACAAAATCTAACTACCTTTCGGAGTGTTTTCTCCTGATCAAATTAATTATTAACTTTTCGAACTAAAACAATTATATAAAGGGCAATTCAGCAAAACTTTCTTTTTGATCCATAGACCTAAAAACCTATGTTATCTACCCAAAATGTAACATAACCAAAATACCCAAAAAACTCTTCGACATTTCACTTACAATAATAATTAATATTTTTTTACACAATTACATAATATTATATTTTATCTACAGTTTTATCGTGACAAATTATTGCATAGAATAGTTATGTCCGATTGTCTGCGCTATCTATAGCTAACAACAGTATGTGGTTCAGTAGCATTTTCATTTCACATCGGTACATTTGTATTAAGGTTGATGCGCCAGGATAGCCCGCGAAATTCAAAATTTCTTACGTTTTTTGCAATTTGTAGGTCAGTGTGAGCTTGTATGTTGATTAAAATATGATTCGCGGCCGTAGCTAATATGGCTTTACAGAATTATAATCATTACAATCAGCAATACAACTCCATAAGTTAGCATTTATCTCAAATCTAGCGATTTCATGAAATCATGAGGTTTGAGGTAAATGCTAACTTATGGAGCTGTATTGCTGATTGTAATGATTATAATTCTGTAAAGCCATATTAGCTACGGCCGCGAATCATATTTTAATCAACATACAAGCTCACACTGACCTACAAATTGCAAAAAACGTAAGAAATTTTGAATTTCGCGGGCTACCCTGGCGCTTTCGCCTTAAATCTTTGCAAAACATACAAAATCATCGCAACAGGACATCAAAACCTCCTTGAAAATTAGGGGTGCTATACTACACGAAGATATACAGGGTTATTGGTAAAACACCAGCAACCTCTTAAGGGGTCACTTTACTCATCGTTATGAACAACTTTTACTATGGGACCAAAACTGAAATCGCAAAAAAAAATCAGCTGCTCCCTATATTTTGACGAGTTTGATGTAGATAAATGTACTGAACAGCTGATTTTTTTTTTACCCCTTAAAATATTGCCACTGTTTACACTTATACCCTGTATACAGGGTTATTGGTAACTCGACATATTCGTCATAGTAGGTTTAAAATGCAACAAATTAAACCACCAAATGTTATAGACCAAAGTTTAATAGTTTTTCAGTTAGTTACATTTTTATTTATTTTTTATAAAAAATCCCAGATTAAATCGTTTGAAGCCAATTTAAAAATGATTTAAAGCACGATTATACCGGAATGTCTACTAAAACTTTGGCAAAGATCTAATCAAACATTTTATTTTTGTATTTTTAAAAAAATGTTCTAAC
Organism: Cosmia trapezina; assembly: GCA_905163495.3. Taxonomy (NCBI): domain Eukaryota; kingdom Metazoa; phylum Arthropoda; class Insecta; order Lepidoptera; family Noctuidae; genus Cosmia; species Cosmia trapezina. Next base: position 4,119,573 of record LR991049.1, on the reverse strand, counting down.
TCAAAAACTACTGAACTTCGGTAGAACATTTTGGTGGCTTAATTTGTTGCATTTTATCCCTACTATGTGTCCTGCAAGGTATACGTCGAGTTACCAGTAATCCTGTATATCTTGCCGCCTGGCTGTGCTGAATCATGTCGACCCCGCCAAGTCTGTAGCACTCCTTAAAGATTAATTTTGAAAAATGTTACTTTTGCATGATTTTTGAAGCTTAAACTAAAAAAAAAGATAATGTAATTCTCGTTATAAATGCAAAAAATAATTGCCTGTAAGTAACGAATGATGCTAGTAGCAAAAATAATAAAACAACTCCCACTATCTCTCTTAAAACTCGAAATTGGCTCGACCGATCGCGATGAAACTTTGGTAAGTTTTTTTTTTTTTTTTTGTTAGTAAGAAGGTTACTAACAAAAAAAAAACAAAAAAGCCATTGCCACGCATTTATATTAGCTAGTAAAGAATAGAACGGAATAGAATACAATGGAAAAAAATTATTTCAGACGAAGTCTAAAGTTTGTAATCAGCAAATCTGTAGTAAAATTGTATGTATTATAGATATTGAAGAGGATTCAGAAAGCAGAAGTTCTATTCGAGAATTATGTCCAATATTGGACCGGAAAATGATTTAAACGAGAAAAATAGTTTTTCGAGAATATCATTATTTCTTCTAAAGTTACGGTTAAACAAAACCAACAATAATTAAATATTTATTTACAAATAATATCTATTTATACTCGCTCACAAAACATAGGTGTTAACTTAGTAAATATACGCAATAAACATTGTGGGGGTTATTCATAAACGTTGCTTAGTTTTATCGTCTTATTGACCATATTTTTTTTGACGTTTAAACTTCGATCAACAATAGTATTAATGAGCGCATCAAAAATAAGCCCGCGTAGATGTCGGGAAATATCCCACTGGAACATGCTACCGGGAAATCCTTCCTTATTCCTTGTCTACATTATAAAGGGATCCTCTATACAAAATTTCAGTTTTCTAGGTCCAAGGATTTGGGCTGGTCGTTGATGTGTCAGTCAGTTAACAACAGTAGTCAACATAGTTTTTTCAACCTTATTGCTTAGAAGTTATGTTTAATTTTTCCATAAATATTTTAGTTCTTATTTTCAAAATACGTTTACTTTTCAATCGAAGTAGTAAATATATTGCAATCGATAATTAACTTTATGTTTGAGTGTTAAGGTTTATAATCAAGTTTTATGTAATCGGGGCCACTTGAGCGATGTGTTTTTGTTCCTAATCCTTAGGGTGCTTATCCACTGCCACGGAGCTGGGCGGAGTGGGGGAGGAGCGGACCGTGATTTGAGCAATCACAGTACGAGTATTCACAGTTACTGGTTACTCTAGCTTAATCTAGTACTATTGTTGATCGAAAAACGTCTTTTAACTTTAAGCAACGTTTATAAATAAGGGCATGTATGTTTTTCTAAATGTACAGTACCCGGGCGTTAATATGGCACATAGAGCTTCAGAAAGAGACTGTCGCACAGGTATGAGTGACAGGGACAATGCTCTACAAATCCAGACTATTTCTGAAACGCGATGTGTCATATTTATGGCCAGGTAGTTGTAGCTAATTAGTATATGTGTAGTCATAGGGGGACGTCCATTAAAAACGTGAGAAGATTTTTCAAAATTTGGACACCCCTGGTGAGATTTAGAGACTTGGTGGTCCCCCCCCCCACCCCCTCACGTACATAATAAAATTTATTTAATATTTTCATGTATTTTGCCTCACAGCACTTTGAAATACTTATAATATAAGCGTTAATATTAATTTGTTTCATTATTATCTGTATAATAATGTTTATTCTCTAATTTAAAAAGTTGACGTGAGATTTTCATTGACCCCCTCCCGTCAAGTGAGATTAGGTGAGATTTTGCTGGACGCCTCCCCACCATTTAGAGCTCACGTCAATAATGGACGCCCCCTAATAAAGATATAATCAAACGTACAGCAGCGCGTGCGCAGATTTCGGATATCTCCATATGTCGGATATATCCCAAATCGGCGGATTAATCTTTAACCGTTATTATTGGCAACAACAACAAGTATTGTCTAAGACTACACACATACAGACTAGTAAATAAACAAAATAAAAGTACAGACAGCACATCAGGTTATAATAAACTGGCAAATTTTTCCAAATGATTTTAAACCTTAAAATGTTGATGGTTAAGTTCAAAATCGAATGAGAAAATTTGATAGTTTGTAGTAACCTGCTGCTGTGTGTAAATAATGAATAAATGCGTTGTCGACAACTAATTTATTACTTATATTTTTATACAAGTTTGTTCGTTTTGAGATCAGACACTATTTTTTGTATTCGGTCGCATTTCTATTGCCAATAACTAAAACCAAAGATATTGGAACCACAGAAAAGCCGTTTTCTGACTTTTCTGCACATTGCTATCGGCCGTTGACCGCAACGATAACTTGCTGATAAGTAGTTACTTGAAATTCTGAGTTTAGAGAATCGTTTTTTTAACATCATTAGAATATATCCATGAACGAATTAACCACTGGACCCGCAACCACATTACATTTGTTTAAATTTTGTGACAAATAACAATAAATGTAATAGAAAGAGAAACAAATAAAATATCTCGACTTAGCTCACGAGGTTGTTGACATGTGGAATGTGGACTCGGCTGTCATTGTGCCGATTGTAGTAACGGCCAACGGCCTGATAGCCGATATCCTCGACCAACATCTTTCGAGGCTCTCGTTAGGCGGTTGGATCAAGGGCCAGATTCAGAAGGCAGTACTCCTCGATACGGCTCGTATTGTGAGGAGGTTCCTATCTCTGCAGCCCTAACCACCGGTAGCTTGGACCCTGCTCCCGACACCGGCGGACCACTATTTTTTATATTTTTAAATGTTTTTTATTTATTTTTTAAGAAATATTTAAAAATGTATTTTATAAGGAAAAAATATGAATAAACGAAATAATAATGTAATAAAATAATGTACTTGAAAGTGACAAGAAATAGTGCTGCTTCCGCCGCTATAGTTTTTATTACACCATTTAACTGAAGTGGTTAATTCGTTCATGAATATGTGATACCCATCTCGTCTACGTCTGTAAAAATTCGCCAAGTAATTTAATTTGTGTTTATTTATTTAAGCTTTATGCACCAATGCGTACTTAATGCAATAGAAATACACCGAATTTCTTTTTTACTTCATAACTCGAGCAACTGCCTTATACAAATTGTACTGCTATTTTTGTTTTTAGTAAAAAAATGCACAACTCAAAAAATGTTCCCAATACATTTAAAGTATTAATAATACTGACGTTTTTTTTGTAGAAAAAATGTTTAGTAAAAAAAGTAAAGCATTTGTCGTATAGAAAGCGATGCGATGCTATACATTTTTTAATAGTTTTAGCAGCACATTAGACTAGATGATTTATTAATTCTTGCAGAAAAAACATAACCCTTCCACACACACAGTCAGGTAAAAATAAAGAATTAAATAAAGTAACATCCGAATTTTAAATTCTCATTAAAAAGCACTTTTTCTTTCATGAAAATATCGAATAGTTTCGCATCGCTTATGTATATAACACAGTACTAGAGTAAGTACCTATTAGTAAATGAGTAAATAAGCAGTCTAATTAATATTAAAAATCAAACTACGCATGTTATATTAAACTGCATGGAAAATATTCTATGACTTTTTTTTTTGTAATTTTCAAAACATATTTCGTTTTCCAGGTTTTAAAATTAGGCCTCTAAATTTGAAAATACTTGCTTTATAATTATTAAATATTAAATACAACCAATTAATCATGTCAACTAAGTATATACGTTTTTCTTTATACAGGGTGAAATTAATTTAGATAGCGAAACTCCGAAAAAAAATGTGTTTTTTTTATACTTGAAGTATGAATTACTTTTTTTTATATGAAGTATGAATTACTTTTTTTATACTTGAAGTATGAATTACTTTTTTTTATACTTGAAGTATGAATTATTTACTTTTTTTTTATACTTGAAGTATGAATTACTTTTTTTTTGTTTTTGTTTTATCGTGTTTAGATATCAATACCCATCATCACGTCTGCTAAGTTCCGCTAGCCAATTCAATTTGACCCTGTATATATTTTTTTTCTAATAATTATAATTTAATTTACACACGTTGTCTTTAATATTGCCATTAATATACCTACTAATAATCATGAACTTTACATTATGTACCTTTAACATGTTCTTAGGTATATAGTATATGGTTATAGACCATTTACATTTTAAGGGGAATAAGCGAAAGAAAGCTGATGTTATTCACATTTCGCCAGTTGTGTTTAAAGTGAATGGGTGCAATCCTATTGCGATCTACCGAGCACAAATCTAGATTTTAGGCTGCTAAAGATATATTATTGATAGAAAAACCAAATAACACTGTGCCCGAACTGGGAATTGTACCCAGTACCTCACTTTCAGCAGTAGAGCTTGCGACTATAAGCACGGACGTAAAAATATCACGGCGGGATTTTATAGCGCACTGGATTTTCAACTCTCGGTGTTGAGCCGAGCATTGAGAATCTAACAACAACAGAATGCATTCTAGCGCGACGAAAAAATACACTCGTTGGATTTTCAACTCTCGGCGCTAAGCAGAGGGTTGAATATTCGGTGCGCGAAAAAAAATCGCCGCGATATTTTTACGTTCGTACGAACGGTGGCTTAGACCAACGAGGAAGTCGTTACTGATTATTATCATTTATATTACTGTAGGTAATTTCATCATCACTCTTTCCTCTTTTAAAAGACATAGGTATACCTTTGTTACATTAAATACATTTTAATCACATCGATACTACGATTTAGAGTAGGCCTCGTTACAGAATCTATTTCAACTCTTCGTAAATCCAGATTGACACATCGAGTATTAGAAAGAGACAGTCACACAGGTATGAGTGACAGAGACGACGATATACAAAACCGAAGTTTTTCATAAATTCGATGTTTAAATTTCAAGACAAATCTATCAACTATCGGAGAAACGAACAAGACTATTCTTGCTTGCAACGCTTGGCCGCTATAGCAACACTTGCTAACAGATGTAGTCATCGTGTGCAAGGAAGGGAATTTGTTTTCAAATTGGTCAGATGCAAGTTTCCTCGATAGTACATTGAAGCATGTTTTTTCTTTACTAACAATTAAGCTTTTTCAAAACAGCTACTCCTTACATTTTGACCTTCATCAGGAAATATCATTTAATAACCAAAATGAAAACCTCCAGTTACCTGGGACAGTTAAAACACTTCCAAATAAAACTTGTACCGACTTTCTGTCTCCCTCAGTTATAGTGGCGTCTCTTTCCTCCATTGGAACGCGTTAGTTTTGACAGCCGGGTTGTTTGAGCTCGCGCTTGCCGCTAACGCTACGCCAGTCCGACGTATGTTTGCGGCTGCGCTATCTGTAATAGAATGGCGCATTTAGAACATATGACTTATCATTCCAATAATTTAATCATTTATCACTAAATTTTATTTTCTTTTCTTTTTTTAAACTAATTTAATTTATAATAATTGTAAACTATTATTTTGTATACCTACACTTAATTCAGATATAATACTGAAATTGGTTTTATTGTATTGTATGGATGCAATTTTTATTTATTTTTTATTTGTACCTTTATAAATCATAATAATATGTATATTTTCTTTTTTTATGTATTCAGAGCATGTGTACTCGATAATGTGTAAGCTGTGGTTACCTGTAATTGAGTTCGCATTACAGGATAACGTATTTATTACGCAAGTTTGTTACTGTAGAAGTTAACACGTTGAACGCCATGTGAAAAATCGGGTATTTCCATTCAGGCCATGGGGCTCACCGGTGAGCCTTGTCTTACTGAACCATTCGAGCCACGGGGGTCACCCGTGAGCCGCGTGATAGGTACTACGGAAACGCTTCCTACAAGCCACAGATTGCAGCTATCAAACAAAACGCGTATGGAAGTGAGCCGCGTGGCCCTGTAGGCGAACCGGACGGCGTGGTTTTCAAATCCAACATAAACTTGTAGTTTTTATCAGGGTTATTGCAAGATGCTAGGATTATTCAACTCAAAATGTTGAAGATCATACATTTTTGGCGGGAAAAGCGTAAGCGATCCCTCACTTATCGACGCAGCGCGCGATATTGATCGGCCGGAGTATATCACTACTCCCGATTACTCCCGAAGCGCGCGCGCCGGGTGGGCCGTAGCGTGACCCCGTGGCCCCCGCGAACGGAAATGTACACAGTCCTTTGTACGAGGCCACGGGGCCCACCTGTGAGCCTTTTAAAATATCTTAAAAACTAGACGGTAGAAGTCGCAAATATTTATTTTCCATACAAATTACGACATTTTATAAACTTTGGAATGAAAATCTCAAGTTGATGAAAATTACCAATTACCTGATTTTGGCTTGGCCCGACCGGAAGACTACGATAGGCCCACCGGTGGGCCACATGGCGTTCAACGTGTTAATTGTAATGTATCTCGTTGGTAATAAATAAATAAATAAATAAACATAATTATGACATGACAGGGTAACAGTAGTGAACCTAAATTTCAATCAATCAATCATATTTTTACGTAGGTACAGAATACTGATGTTTTTATGACGGAGAGATCAGCTATTGTCCGCCTTTGAGGCTTAAAATAATTATAATTATTGCCATTCAACGTGGCTGCCAGTCTTCTGGGCACGTTTCCGGATAACATCGATGCGGACGAGTACTTCGACGCCTAAGTGTCATTTAGTTTTTGTATTTATTTGTATAGTTAGCTAGACATTTACTTTAGTACCTAGTATAAATAGTGTTAATTTGTATACAGGGTGTAAGGGACAGCCCTCCACAAATTAACAGGGTGCATTCAGCTCCTTATTGTGAATCATATTCCACCGGAAATTTTCTCAGGAAAAGTTTCATTTTTTTTAACGTTTTTTTGGCTAATATTCCTTTATTTCAATGTAAAATTACATTCTCTGTTTGCAGCACTCCATTTATGTAAATAAAACAGCTAAAATCCAAAAAACAGCAATGTATGTCGAAATACTCTAACGTACTACGCGCGAAATCAGCTGTTCACTTTCTGCATAGCTTCAGAGTTCATCAAACTCACCGCATACTACTTGCATACAATACAATAGAGACAAGCGAGACGCTCCGATTTACCGAGTCGCAACAGTATTGCCAACTTAATAAACCTCAATTTGTGAACGAAAATGTTAGATCAAACTTGGTTCACATAAGAACTCCTCTAATGTTAAATGCAAATCTTTTAGTGCACTTAATTTCTAAAGGAAAAACGCACATAATGTGCCCTTGAGTATTCGTGGTAGGTACATACCTAATAACTTAATTAATTCTACTTTTCAAGCGATCACTGGATCCAGTTTCCAAGCCACCCAAGGGCCTTTTCATGGCTTTACGGCAGCTACCGACTGGTAGTCGAGTCGCGAATCGAACGTAAGCCCTCTGCAATGGAAGCCCAGTCTTCTATCACGCTGGGCTATCACTAATATTAATTTGCTTAACATAAACTTTGAATTAAATTGACAAATTAATCGTTTCATTTCTCCAAAAAAAATAACAGCTCTAACATTTAGTCAAGCTTAAAAATAGTGGTATTTTTGTACAACATTTTTGCAAGAAACATGCAAAATTTTTTGAGTAGTTGACAACACTGTTTTTGTGTGTGATTTTTCGTGTAGTCATTAGTACAGTTTAGTTGTCCTGCGACTGTGTCCTGCGCAGTATCGCTCGCTGTTGTTCGCGCAGTCGCGTCGTGAAGTTTACGTACTTACCCATTTGTGTTGTTGTCTGTGAGAAATGGCTACACGAGCACTAAGCTCGTGAATATGGCGAAATGATAATGTGCTACGGGGAAGCTCGGGGAAATGCCAGGGAAGCGCTCAGAAATTACATCGATAGGTATCCTGACCGTCGGCATCCATCAGACTCCCGGATAATTACCAATGTCTATCAACGAGTGCTAGATAACCAGCCCATAGTTCCCAATCAAGAAGGCGCCGGAAGACCACTTCGCGGTGCAACTGTAGAAAGAGTTTTAGACCTGGTCCGTCAAAATCCACGCCTAGGCACACGCACTGCAGCTCGACTATTGCGCCGGAATCATGGAGCCCGCGTCTCACACTTTTAGACTTCTTTTTGTGGGGCTACGTAAAGGAAAAAGTGTTTGTTAGTGCATGTGCGAGTGAGGAAGAAATGCGAGATTGAATCACAGACACATTCCAGCAGCTGCGCTACAGCTGCAACGAAGATCCCAACTTGCTGACCCGCTTGCACGGGGAGACCCTGCGCCGTGCCAATGTGTGTGAAGGTCTCGGTGGAGGTCATTTCGAGCCGTATCTCATACGACCGGAGCGATTCTAAGGTAGGATTAATTTTTGATACCTATTGAAATAAGACTGATTGATTTACATAATTTTTCTATGTAATAAGCATTGTACTTATGGTAAAAACACATAACGCTCCTTTTTTAACTTGCCGCAGTCGGGTAAAAAAACGAAAACCACTTCAACGTTAGTTGTAGCTATTGTTTGGCACAAAATTAACTCTAGTGCTTATTATTTTGTTATCTTTACTCGCTTTACCAAAGCGGAATTCCCGCTGTGTGAAAGGTGTCTGCTTGTTATTTTCGTTAAGTTTTAGACTGTTGTTGGTTGAGCGGAAAATACTTTTGTATTAATTTGTTTAAAAATGCCTCGCAGACGATACAACGTTTTACGTAGGCAAGCCAGAAAAGATAAAGGTTTTTGAGGGAATACAGCCATCATCGTAAATACAAAATAAAAACATTATTCCTTATTTCATAAAACCTACTTATTTTATTTTTCATTGAACCCTACCCATACTTGACAAACTGACCAATAAGTAGGTACCATACACCACTTTAAACATCTTTCAGTTATAAAAATAATTAAATGAAGGCTAAATTATTGTTGCTTTTACTGTACCTGCGCGTAAGTATCTACCTACTCAACTAACTTGTGCACTACGCTGTCGCTAGTTTAAGCCAAGTGGCGCGAGAATTGACCCCGTGGCGGGTGGGGCAGCCGAACACTCACTGCGCTACCGTTCGCTACGTGCGTTTTGCCACGGAAGCAATACATTGCGTGCGAGGTAATAAAACAAATCAGGTTTATTGGATTCCCATAACGTTCCTGAAATAATTTCATGTACCGGTCATCTTAGTATGATGTACTGAATTCACCCTATCAATCTGCGGAGGGCTGTCCCTTACACCCTGTATTTCATATCATGTGACATTTTTACAAAATCAAATCAATAAAATAGAATAGACATTATTGTGTTATTAAAAATATTTTTTAAAAACCTGCCAAGTGTCCGAGAAGATTTCCAAACCACCAATATTTTAACACTACATAATAATTTAAAAAAAAACACACGTTTCTTGTATGAGGACCGACCCCCTTTAACTTTTAACTTTATTTTATTTTTATTATTACGCAATCTGTGAAAATTTCAACTGTCTACCTATTACGGTTCATGGGATACAGCCCGCTGACAGACAGACGGACGGACGGACAGCGGAGGCTTAGTAATAGGGTTCCGTTTGGCATCCTTCGGGTACAGAACCGTAAAAATATGATATTAGTTTAGAGATGAATTCATTGTTACTCTAATTTGTCAAGATAATTGAAATTGAAAATCGAATTGAAATCTAAAGTTAATAATAACATGTGGCGGCATCTACATCACCACATATGAACTACGCATCACACTGACGTCACGCAAAAATCCTGCATCGCGCAATCAGAGTTTACGTCGCGACTAGTATATATACAACGTCCCGACATCAAATGTCGGGCACTTGCCCACCAGGGGGTCTACTCCCTAAGTCCGTCCGTCCGTCTGACATAAGGATCCATCAAAACAATGTGTAAAAGTCAAATTTTTGGGACGGGCCAAAACACATCGGGTGTAGGGACAACTGTCAAATCGTGTTGTCATTCATACTTCGTTCGGGCCCTGAACCAGTCATCCATCCGTAGGTGATACGGAGTAGGAAACACCCGTAACGAAGGCCGAAACTACGGGCTTCTTGCTTATGGAGTAGACCCCTTACCCGACACGACAACCTTCTAGTCGGAGGATCCTCCCTTTTCTATGGAGGATGAGTGAACTTTACACCCTGTTCCTCATGCCTCTATGAACACAAATGAAATGCTGAATATATGCATATCTAGACTTCTGTCAGCTATTGAGAGATTACAAGTAGAAATTCCGACCTGGGGACTGAACTCAGAACCCCATTCTCTGCAGTTGGGTTTGCGACCACTCACTACACCATAAAATAGTAAAAAAAAAAAATTCAGGTATTAATATTATTAATATCAGATTAAGCTTACCGAGACCGTTTCTGACGTTGGCGACCAATCGCATCGCCGGATTTGTCACTATCCCGTTCCTCTTGCTCTTACTATAAACAATAACAATAAATTATTACAAAACCCAGAACAGAATATTAAAAAAAGTTTTAATAACTCCGCAAAAAAAAAAAGAAGATTATTTGAGAGACTTCCTTCTTACGTTGAATTCGATTTACTAAAATGAAATTGGAGCCAATTACAATGCGTTTCAACTAAGAATAGGAACGTCAATGACCTCTAACTGTCAACTGAAGCTAGAAATCTAAGGCTTGCAAAGTTTTGTAGTGATATCCTTATCCATTTTAGTTCTGTTTTTGGAATTTGTTTTTGTTAAAATATGTCACTGACTTTGAAAATGTGTAAACGAGATGCTATTTTGCTAAATCTTCACAATATGGCGCAAGGTCATTCCTATTCTTAGTTGAAACGCATTGTAATTCGTGTACGCACGGCTACAGATCAAGCTATACATTTCCAGTTTACTCTGACCTCTCATTGTAAGGAAATCCTATACAATGCGTGATCAGCTAATACTGAAAATGTATAGCTTGATCTGTAGCCGTGCGTACAGTATATTATTTATTTTATCTAATAAATAAATAAAATAAATAAATAAATATCCTTGGACATTTTACACAACGCCATCTAGTCCCAAGCTAAGCAACCTAATGCTTGTGTTATGGTTACGAGATGGCTGATAAACTACTTATATACATTTTTTTTTGTAAATACATACATATTATAGATAGAAAAACGCCCAGACTCGGAACAAATACTTGTAGGTCGTACAAATATTTGTTCCGGGCGGGAATCGAACCCGCGAAGTGACACGCGCTTTACTTGTGGTAACCAAGTGTACAAACACGCTGTGAAAGTGTGCGTGACGACGAGTAGCTTCGGCACATAGTACACACACACACACATGCACACACACACTTCCGACTTCGCCATTGTCTCAGACAGTGCCGACAGCTCCTACGCTTACACAACTTGTAACTACATACAGGGTGGAAGGGACATCGACGCGCAAACGGTTACCACGTATTCAGTACATCATTCTGGGCTTCCCCTGTATAGAAATTTTTCATCGGTTATTAAAACAAAAATCTGCAGTTTCCTACAATAGTGCAATACCTCAATCTATCAACTCAGCCTATCGCAGTGCACTGCTGGACATAGGCCTCTCCCAGTCTGCGCCACAACACCCTGTCCTCCGCCTTCCGCATCCAGCCGGAATACGTACACGGTCAAAATGTATGGAAGAGCAGATTGTTTTTCAATAACCGATGTAAAATTTCTATAAACGGGGCTCAGAATGATGGTAACTGATGTACGTATCCACGTGGTAACAATTTACGCGTCGATGTCCCCCCTTCCACCCTGTATAGAGCACCAGTCGCTTCGTGAGATAATAAAAATACTCAAAATAAAAGTAATATTTCTATCTTCCTTCATAGTGAGAAAAGGATGGAGCTTTACAGAAGAAATAGCACCATCCCTTTCTAGCAACGGAACAGTGATGGCTTTATAAATGGCATTCCCACTTTTATCGTATAATTGATGGAAACGAAATACAATATTGTGCCATTCAATTGTTTTAAACGATATAGCACCGGTTTCAACATAGTCATCTGCATGTTGCCCACACATACCTATACCATTGCAACAGTACTAAACGCCAAGACATGTGGCAGACGCGGTCATTAAACGCGGGAGCGATACAACACGATACTCAATACTGAGTTTTTAGAACGAAATATTCACCGTCCCACTCGGTTGTTGTATGACCGCAAGTGCCACGACCCTTGGCATTTAGTATAGTATAGGTCCTTCGAGCCGGATATTTATTGCCGACTGAGCGAATGACAATAGGTTTTGACGTTAGGCACAGGAAATGAATTACAGATAAAAAATATAGTTTGTTGGAGTTGCCAATAGTAAAACATAATCTTAAAAAAACCGTAACCTTTTCTACATAATAATGATTTCTCGTATTAGTTTGTCTTCGTGCAACCAACCACCCAAAGTTAGTGCAAGTTAAATAGCCGCAAAGCTTATTGTTATGTTATGGATTATTATGTTAACAGCATATTAATGCGAATGTGAAAAGAAGTAGAATTGAAGAGCATTTAAGTTTTCGTACCGTAAAGGTGTGGCCACACCGGGAGCATTTAAGTGTTCGATGAAGTGCTTGTAAAATTTTTTTGCAACTTTAGAGGCTTGAACAATGAGCTCAATTCGCCTTTCAGATAACAGCCTAGCCTTTTAAATAAACGGCACCGTTCAGTTAGCGGCGAACCACCACCACGCGCGAGGCGCATTGGTCACAGTACCTACCTAAGAAGAGGTTTAGGATAGGTTCGAACTGTGACCAAACCGCGCGCGAGTGGCGGCGATAGCGGCCGGCGAGCGATACTTCCAAAGGCTAGGCGGTTAACTAAACGAGTAATTAAGGTAGTTGGCTGTGACATAGACACACCTTAAAACTTTGACAATAGTTAAACAATCATATACAGTCAACAACAATCAGTCAGTCAGTCAACAACAAACAGAGAGAGAGTCAATTAACAATCGTATACCGCGAATCATATACAGTTCACCTGGGCCTCAAGTCTGCTATTACAATAGTGTCAGAATGGTCTATCATTGATTTCATAATTGTTGATTTTGACAAGTTTGGTAATCTACTAATATAATGACGTCATTATGACTTTCCAATGGTCAACCACTGACACTCCATTGTAAGAAATAGCATAGCATGGTAATCTCCCACATAATATTAATGACAAATGAATGACTGACGTATGCAGTAATCTGCTAAAATTTTGACAGTTGCTTTGATCAGTGACCTTGAGTTTTGCGAAAATCATTTCTACTAACTGGTTTTATAATAATGGCAATACGAAAATGTCATTCGACCACGATTCTATTACGAGACCACTGACCGACCAATGATCGACAATTATGAATTTAGCAGATTACGAACTTGAGACCTGACCGACCAATGATCGACAATTATGAATTTAGCAGATTACGAACTTTTAGCAAAATGACAATGCAGTGACAATGGGATCGTGTTGCAATGACGAATTTCTAAAAAATAGCAGACTTGGGGCCTTGATATAATTTAACGGACAAATAATGAATTCACCCCATCAGTCTGCGGAGGGCTGACCCTTACACCCTGTATACATAGACAAGCTTATTGATATAGTAAACCGGTGATGAGTGATAATGATGAAGCGAAGGTTCAGGAGGTTCCTATGCACCAGCCAAGTAGCCACGCCCAGCCGAAGTAACAGAGGTGTGACTGTGAGTGTCCTTCTACATTCACAAAACATTGCAATGAAAAATACTTAATGTCCTTGACATTACCGAACCGATTTTAAAATGGCTCTGTCGCAAAATGACCACTTCTCAAAATGACTACTGGTAGCAAAATGTCCCTTTCTCAGAATGTCCCTTTCGCAAAATGTCTCCTTCGCAGAATGTCCTTTCGCAAAATGTCCCTTTCGCAGAATGTCCCTTTCTCAGAATGTCCTTTTCGCAAAATGTCCCTTTCGCAAAATGTCCCTTTCGCAGAATGTCCCTTTCTCAGAATGTCCTTTTCGCAAAATGCCCCCTTCCCCCTTGATGACATGGCAGAGTACTTTTAAAAATGTGATCGGTAAGGACTTACTTTCGGGTTGATATAAATGTGAATGAATTTAAAACTTCTAAGAGCTGAGCTCGACCTAGCAGCCTTGGCCTCGCTGAGCTTTTACATGCGTATTTACTTCTCGCTCTAGTGAATTGCACTTCTGAGTGACAGAAAGGGATACAAACTGTGTGTCTGAGTGGTTCTTTCCTAAAAAGACCATCTAAGGCACTAATATATATGGTCCTCACAGGTTCTGACCAAGATAATGTTTGTTTTGGTGTTTCTTCTCAGAGTAGTCGGTTAGGTAACACCAACCTCATCTATTTTTTTTTTTTTTTGTAGGTTGCGTTTCCACTGACGCGGAGCTGGGCGGAGTGGAGAGGAGCGGACCGTGAATACACCAATCACAGTGTCAATGTCATTAAATTTTGACATTTTAATTAAAATTTAATTTAAATTTTGACATTGTAATCTCTATTTTTTTTTTTTTTGTCTAGTATGACTAATTTTGTACGCCATAAATGGCAAAACAAAATAATGGCAATTATAAGACCTGTATACTTTTACTCATGTTTTACAAAATAAATATATCTCCACCCCGCGTCAGTAGAAACAACGTGATTGGTGAAATCACGGTCCGCCCGTCTCCACTCCGCCCAGCTCCGAGTCAGTGGAATTATAAAGAAATAAAATATAATTTATGAAAAACATGAAAATCTGTGCGCGTGATTTTAATCTTAAAAGTGCAAAAAAATCTCTACATAATCCCAAAGGACATCACAGTCACACCCCACAAAACACACCCGTTTGTATGAAAACTCACGTTTTTTTCAATATCCGGCCTCTGGCTCTGCCGATACTGCCCACTAGCTTGCTGTACGCAACGAGACCCATCGCTTTCCACACCTCGCTACGTTACACATATACTTTGTTGTAGTGTTAGCCGACCTTCGCACGGACGTAAAAATATCGCGGCGGGATTTCATCGCGCAATGGATTTTCAACTCTCGGTGTTGAGCCGAGCTTCGAGAATCCAACCTAACAAACAACAGAGTGCATCCGAGCGCGTCGAAAAAACACTGTTGGATTTTCAACTCTCGGTGTTGAGCCGAGCTTCGAGAATCCAACCTAACAAACAACAGAGTGCATCCGAGCGCGTCGAAAAAACACTGTTGGATTTTCAACTCTCGGTGTTGAGCCGAGCTTCGAGAATCCAACCTAACAAACAACAGAGTGCATCCGAGCGCGTCGAAAAAACACTGTTGGATTTTCAACTCTCGGTGTTGAGCCGAGCTTCGAGAATCCAACCTAACAAACAACAGAGTGCATCCGAGCGCGTCGAAAAAACACACTGTTGGATTTTCAACTCTCGGCGCTAAACAGAGCGTTGAAAATCCAGTGCGGGAAAAAAATCGCCGCGATATTTTTACGTCCGTGCGAACGTCGGCTTATTGTTTAGAAATGATGGCGAATATTCGGCTTTCGGGTAAATGTTTTAAGTTCGTTTTAAACATCGATAATTCCATATTTTACAAATATACATCTTCCAACTAAGGTGTTGTAGAACCTCAGAAGGTCTCAGCTGATTGTTTTTCGCGATATCTGTGTTAATCCCAAAGTAAAAGTTGTTCATAATGAAAAGTACAATGACCCCTTTCCAATTCCAACACAATTTTAATTACGCCATATACAACGTGTCATTTTGCATACTCGTCAAACAGGGTGTGATACAGAACATCAAACTGAACAACTTTCTCCATGGGACTAACACCGTATTCGCGAAAAAAAATTTCAACTGTCCCATAGAAAACTTCAATACCTATTCGACGCAAATGTATGGGACGGCTGATTATTTTTTCGCGATTACGATGTTGGTGCCATGGAAAAAGTTGTTCGGTTTGATGGTCTATACCAAACCCTTAAATTTGACGAAGAATAATGTGGCGAGTCTCTCGACCGGCGAAAGGCGAGGATGTTATGACGATAACTTGCCAAGTGTGTTGATACAGTCAGCGTCAATAATATCGGGACGAACAGACTGTTCAAAAAGATCTTAACAACTAAGAAAATTAAACTTTATCTCAATCGGATAAAGTTTTTGTCAGAATGACAGTTGTCGTGTACTGTCTTCATTCTGAAACATTCCTTGTGTCATTGAGTTAACATTTCATTTTCATAGTTGTTTAGATCATTTTGAACAGTCTATTCGTCCCGATATTATTGACGTAGGAGATTCGCCAGACGATTTTCTCGAAGTAGCATTGCCAACAGAAATTACAAATTTTGATTTTCTACGAAAGCCGAATTATTCGCCGAACATTTAACATAGTACTTGTTAGAAATTATCAGACACATAACAGAAGCATTATTTTTAAACAAGTTTCCGTTTCAATAGCCCCCGCTTCTAAATACTTATAATATCTTTAAATTCAGCAACTATATTCTTGCTAATACTTTATATTCGGAATTCTGGTTGATGCCGAATACCATAGCAAAATCACATGCTATAGATAATGAATCCCAAAAACATAGCAACTACAGCTTTTACATAACAGATTTCATATATTTTATCAGACATTTAAAAAGAAGCGCGGTGCGTGGAGCGTGCCGATTGGTCAATAGCATTTCCCGCGCTTTGAAAATTCATCTTCTGCGCAGGTAAGCCATACCAGTTGGGTACTAAACTGTACACTCTTTATAGACTCCGGACACGAGGCAAGGTTGAGTGAGTTCAGTTATAACCAGCAGTTGTCACTCCACCTAGCCCGAGTGCTTTGAACACACAATTCTATATCTATCTCGCTCTAACAATACTGACCTCTCACTCCTGTCCTGCTGGGGCTTGCTGTCTCGTCCCAGTATGATTCTCATGTGAGTATCTCTGTTGAAGTGGGTGTCTGCCTGCACTGGTTGTACGGTTGTCAGGCTTGGTGGTTGAGAGCCTGTTGAAGAAATTGAATTTAAGAACATATCTTGGTAAACAAGGAGATTAATAGCGATAACCGCGCGCGGGGTGGCAACTACCATTCTAGAGGTTTTTCGTGATTTTTTCATTCAAAGCACAATTTCCTGTGACAAATTCTTAGATCGTTAGATTTATAAGTATGTATGCTATTTTTTGACAGCTAAATTGGTAATTACTATTAGAAAACAGAAAATAATTGAAAATATGTAATTTTTTATTATTTTTTTTCGAATAATTGAAAATATGTAATTTTTTTTTAGTTATTTTGGAATTTACTAATTCCAAAATAACTGTCGAGAAATAGCATAAATATTTATAAATACCAACGATCTAACAATCAAGATAAACTAGTATAACATTATTATACTGTGGTAAAACTCACCAAAAGCCACAGCGGGCAGCGTGGGGCTGCAGATGTCACTGACGGGCGTGCGCGGCGGCGACGCGTACAGCGGCGACGTGTCCCCGCGCCAGTGCCCGCGCCGCGCCGCGCCCGACCAGGCGCCCAGCTCCGCATCGCGCTCGTTCGCGGCGTAGCTCCTAAGAGAATAGACATGGGACATTAAAAACCTTAATGCGCAGATTTCCTGAAAACGATCAAAAAGGTGGTTTTTTAAAGCTGTGTATCTCATAAACCGTAAATAATTTGGACATGTAAAAAAAATATGATATTTTCAAGTCCTTTTCGCATACAGTGATGGAAGCCAAAACATAATTAAACATACTTTAATGCACCAAAAAAATCTTTAAACATACCTCCTAATAATCTTTAAAAGCTGTTTATCCTTTCATTAGCAATTATAATTACAATTAAAAATATACCATGAAATGTCAAATTCCAAACTGCATCCAGTGATGGATTACTTTTTATTAAATAGTCAATTTCTAATTTTATACGATTTTATTTGCACTTTTACGACATAATTCCGGTGCGCGTGAGAATCTTCTATCTCGCGCGTCAAACTAGACAGCCATAAAGCCATTTCACTTACACACCGAGCTAAACCACGCTTGGAACCAGCAGTGCGATTCTGTAATCATCTCACCGTGAAAACTTAGGTGAAGTGAGCGTGGAGTGAGCTGTCAATAGTGTCAATTCCTAGCAAAAACAAACTCACTTCACCTAAGTTTTCACGGTGAGATTTTTACAGAATCGACCGCCAGGGCCTTAATTTTAAGGGGGATGTGCTGTGGTAGCCCGCCAAATTCAAAGAGTGGAGGTACAGTCAGCTTCACGATGTGGGTACCCCCCTTGGAAGCACCGGAGCTTCCAAAAGGGGTACCCACATCGTGAAGCTGACTGTACCAAACCGAACAATAAACCGCTGGTATTCAAAAAATACGCACTCAGTCTCGCTCTCACTCAGTCCGCGAGCAGTATCGTGCGAGCAAGATAAAAGCTGAGGTAGTATGGGCTCTTTCGGTCTTATTACAAAACAAGGTTTTTCTTCTGCCATGGTTTAAACCATCGAGCCAGTTTTTGTAATAAGAACCTAGCTGTGATAGAAATACAGTTCTTTATACAAAACTGACAACTGAATGTGTTGGAATAAAGTTCGAAATTCAAAAAAGGGTCCATGGTTTAAACCTGGGTTTGAAGATGAACCATGTTTTGTAATAAGACGGTGATAGTTTAAGAGCTCGACGTTTTTTTTATAAATTTTTGGGAAAATCTCACCTGGGGGGCTAAAACGGCCACTGACAATTCATAATATATTGTCAGTTTGTGACCGTTTTACGATTTCAAATATTATTCATAATATTATACTATTATGATTCTGCCAAAGTGGCCCCCCAGAACTCAGTTTTTTTTTCTGTTTCAGTGTAGCTGTATTGTCTGTTTTGGTAATACTCGTAAATACTTCAAATATACGGAATTTACGGTCGATAAAAATACGGTATGGCGATACCCACGTTCTTAGGAAACCCATGCTTAACAACATATCGAGATTAATTAAAATAATGCGACCATTTGCCAAAACTTAACATAATTTGATATCGATACGGCTATTGATAAGTTAACTGGCAAATCCTCACAGGCGTGACGGGTGATGTACAAGGCGTTTCAAATAAGAATAGGGTCGACTTAGCGCCATGTTGTGACGTCATAGCTGTCAAATCGAATAAATTGGGTAGGGTGAGCAAAACAAGATATTTTTTAAATAACATTTATCTACGAATCATGAACGAAGAATTTGAAAAAAAAGAAAAAAATTGTTGCCAACAATGAAAATATGAAAGAAAGTAGTATAATTTTTATAATACTAATTATGAATAATTTTTTTATGTCTTTTTTCACTTTGATTTAACTAAGACTCGGTTAAACAAAAAAAAAACGTTATTGAAAACCGTACTTTTCAATCAACATTTGACAGATAGAGGTCATTGACGTTCCTATTCTTATTTGAAGCGCATTGTATGTGCAGTTTCGCAGTTAACTTATTTTGAGCTAGCATCTCACGTACCTCAACTTGGAATCTTTCTCCACGACCTGATGTTCAGGTATCTCTGTGTGTTCAGGGATATCTCTTCTCCCGCGGCCGCAGCGCGCGACCTGTTGCGCGAATGACAGCGATAAGTTTGCGCGGTTTGCCTGTAACAAACATAATAAATTGTATTCAAATCATCATCATCATTCTCCTGCCCTTATCCCAATCTATTTGGGGTCGGCACAACATGTCCTTTTTAGGGTTCCGTAGTCAACAAGGAACCCTTATAGGTTCGCTATGTCCGTCCGCCTGTCTGTCTGTCTGTCTATCCGTCCGCAGCTTAGCTCAGAGACTCTTAGTACTAGAAAGCTATAATTTGGCATGGATATACATATTCATCAGAAAGAAAGAAAGAAAGAAAGAAAAAGTATTTATTGTGACTCGCACAGAACTGAAACTAAAACACAAAATAAAAGTTGAAAACAAACAAAATATATTAAAAAAAAATTTAAAAAAGTAAATAAAAAACAAAAAAAGTCCTGTACGAGGCCAAAAGGTCCCTATCTCAGCATAATGCTGCGGCACTTAACATGAGTGTCGCAGCGCTGGTATTCTGATAGGGCCCGCTGTGATGTCACGGGCAGATATACTAAAATACATAAATAATTATAAATAGATACAAATAGATAAAATGTAAAACGTTACAAACACAAATAATAAATATTAAAAAAAAAAAAGCAACTTAATTCAGTCCGCGTGTGAGCGCCCCGCGTTACCACATTACTTGTCTACCCACAAAGTATCTGTGGCATTACAAATACTACTTATAATCTGTGGGCACAGCAATGACAAGCAAAGGAACGCGAGTGCCAATGCGCCATTGCGCTCACGACGCTTATCAACACAAATTAAATAAATGTAAAACATGACGACTGTGTAGTGTAAACAATAATTAATGTCTTGAAGTAGAATTTACAATAAAAAAATAGTGTTACGTGGTAATTACTGACGGTATTGAAGGTGAAATAAACTAATGAAGAGAGTGATTGTAATTACAAACGCAAAATACAAGTGACAGACAACGAAATGAAAGAATGCAACCTGTGTCTCGTTTACAATCCGATTAAGTACTGAGCAAGGAGCAAGTAAGCTATCACACACAGAAAACAACTACTGCGCCTATACACTGAAAAATCGCCGCCACACGCTCAGACCACCATTGCCAGCTGCGTGCAAACTAAGGGTAAGTTCAAAATCAGATGGAATCTTTTTGAAGCTGCAGTAAATGATGTTTAAATTTTAATCTAAAAGTACTAACTGTTTTTATAGCACGGAAAGGCGGTGGCAAGTCATTCCAGCAACGAGAGGCAGCGAATTTGAAGCATCCACGAAATGCAGCAGTTTTATGCGATGAGGCTAACATGAGGTATGAAGATGCTCTGGTTTTAAAGTTATGGACATCACGCGACCACAACAGTTTCTTATATAAATAATCTGGTTTCTTAGTGAGAATAGTGCCAAAGAGTAGGGTAGCCAGGTGAAGCTTTCTGCGCGCTGACATTCTCATCAAATTACCCTTATTTAAAAATGGAGTGATATGGGATCGTGGTGGGACATTGTAGCAGAACCTTACACAGGCATTCTGCACCCGCTGGATAAGTTTTTCGCTTCTACCGAGAATGCACGCCCCATACACAGTGTCAGCGTAATTCAGCTTGGATAGAACAAGTGACTCACATAGCATGACACGCATATCCACACTTATGTAGGGACGAACACGATACAAGAGCTTAAGTCGGTAGAAGCAGTTGCGAACAGCCTCCAGTATGTGAGTTTCGAAATGCAACTGCCCGTCAAATACTACCCCAAGATTACGAGCTTCCAACACCCTCTCCACATTACATCCATCAATCCTGAGGTCCAAGTTGCAAGCAAGCATTTTGTTCAGGAAATCCCTAGATCCCATCACAATATACTTGGACTTACTTGGATTTAGGACCAGGGAGTTTCTTTTGGACCAAGCCGAGATCCTGTCCAAGTCTTCATTTATTTTGCTTACAGTTTCAGCAGTATCCTGTGAGCGAAAGGAGAGGTACAACTGCAGATCGTCGGCGTAAAGATGGAACTTGGTGTTGATCAGGCAGTTGGTAATATCAGCACTATACAGGATGAAGAGAAGCGGCCCTAAAATCGATCCTTGCGGCACGCCCCTATCCACACGCTTCGGACCAGAGGACATGGTATCTCCGCTGTCGCTTGTCACCTGGACAAACTGTGTTCGATTATTAAGGTAACTCGCAAACCATTTTACCGTTTCATTATCACAACCATAGTAAGACAGCTTGGAAAGAAGAAGCGAAGTATTGATTGAGTCAAAAGCACGTGAAAAATCCAGTAGGACAAGCAGGGATCCCATACCCTTGTCTCTGGCCTCAAGAATGTTACCAACGCAACCATCACGCCGACAAAGTGGTAAAATAAAATCATATATAAAATATTTTTTTAGGGTACCTTCTGTACACGTAAAGTGGGGATGTTTTTTTTTTCTCGTCTACCCCGTGGTGTGGGGCGTTGTTGGATAGGTCTTTCAAAAATATTGCGGGTTTGTGGAAACAGTTTTTCGATTTAGGGATTTCTGAAATATTAAGCTTTAAAATGCTGATTTTTGTTAGAGTCAAGTGTCCCCCCCCATGCCCCCCTAAACGGTTAGTTTTGGATGGGTGAAAAAATTCACGGTAGTAGAATATAATTATAACGAAATTAAAAGGAAAACTATCACAGCTAAGTAGGCTTTTCAAGTTTACGAGTAATAGTCAACCAACTTGTAAATGTACTTTGAACAGTCAAATTCCATTAAAAATTACTTATGTAACGTCGTTAGTTGTGTAAAACAGGTAATAAATATAAGTTTATGAACCATGTAAAAATATACAAAAATAAAATCATAACATTCTTATTAATAATGATTTCTAAATTAATAATATTTACGCTCGAACAACGACGACGGGCGGCGGCGTGCACTACGGAACCCTATTACTGCGCGTGGCCCGACACGCTCTTGGCCGATTTTTTCCCATACTTCTCTATTAGTCGTCATCTCGGTAGTCACCCCCTTTCTAGCCATGTCATCTTTCACACAGTCCATCCATCGTTTCTTTGGTCTTCCCATACTCTTATAGCCATCGACAACAGACATTTAGTCATCGATTTTATTTTTACATTTTTTTTGTTTTTTAATGTTTACTTTGTTACTTTTATATGTTCCTTCTAACTGTACTTCCTGTGCGAAAGAAAGAAAGAAAAATATTTTGTTTGGGACACCAAACAAAATATTTTTCTTTCTTTCTTTCTTTCTTTTTCTTTCAAAACTTTCCTCACGACATTGTCCTCATTCCTCCGCATCACATGCCCATACCATGACAACCGATTTCCGCACAACTTTTCAGTCACCGGTGCCACTTTCAAACTTCCTTTTATGTACTCATTTCTTATTCTATCCATTCGTGTAACACCACACATCCCTCTTAGCATTCTCATCTCAGCTGCATGCAGTTGCTTTTCATTCATCCCTTTAAGATATTCATCCCTAGTTGATGAATAATGATGATTTTAAATCATCATCTTTCAAAATAACCAATATCAGGTGACTTACTATGAGCTCTTATAGCAGGGCAGAAGTTGAACGGTTGCAGTGTGAGAGAGAGAGACGGAGCTATATACGACCTACACCACCAAACTTTTTTCTCAACGGATCCATAATGGATTCATGACTTTCACGTCATAGTAGGTACAGCCCCAGAAATTCGGTTTGTGAAATGAAGTGTAGGAGATGGCATTCTTTAGTTTCTCCCCAACCCAATGGAACTTTTTCAAAAGTGTCTGTCACTAGTACTTATCTTTTTAACCGACGAAAAAAGGAGGAAGTTCTCAAATAGAAGCATACAGGGTGTCCCGTAATTAATGGATAATCTCTTAAGGGGGCATTGTACTCACCATTATGAACAACTTTTACTATGGGACCGAACCCAAAATCGCGAAAAAAAAATCAGCTGCTCCCTACATTTTGACGAGTTATGCGAACATAAATGTAGGGAGCAGCTGATTTTTTTTCGCGATTTTGGGTTCGGTCCCATAATAAAAGTTGTTCATAATGGTGAGTACAATGACCCCTTAAGAGATTATCCATTAATTACGGGACACCCTGTATACAGGGCTATTTTTAAATGACTAGCTAAATTTTCACAGGGTGTTCAACCCATGAATATGAACAACTTTCACTATGGGACCAACTTTGAAATCACGAAAAAAAAACCAGCGGTTTCCTACAAAAGTTCAATACCTACTCGATCAAAATGTATGAAACAGCTGATATTTTTTTTGCGATTTCAAAGTTGGTCCCATAGTGAAAGTTGTTCATATTCATGGGTAGAACACCCTGTGAAAATTTAGCTAGTCATTTAAAAATAGCCCTGTATACGGGGTGTCCCGTAAGTGATGGATAACCTCTTAAGGGGTCATTGTACTCATCATTATGAACAACTTTTACTATGGGGCCAAACCTGAAATCGCGAAAAAAAATCAGCTGTTCTCTACATTTATGTTCGTTTATTTGGTCAAAATGTACAGAACAGCTGATTTTTTTTCGCGATTTCAGGTTTGGCCCCTTAATAAAAGTTGTTCATAATGATGAGTACAATGACCCCTTAAGAGGTTATCCATTACTTACGGGACACCCTGTATATATTATTTTTTTTAATGTATGACCAGGACCACGCATAACTTTTTACAGAGTAGTCCGATTTTGCTAATTCTTTTTTTTAACAGTCTCTTTCTAAAGCTCGATGCCTTTTATTTGCGCCAGGATACTGTAATATGATTTGACATGATTAACAGATCAAGGGCTAAAAACCGTCCAGCCCACCAAAACCTATGCTATGGCTGGGCTGGACTCGACAGTTTTTAATTGTGGCTCATTAGCTGGGATTTGATAGATCAATGCTTTGAAAGTCAATTTTTCCAACACACCTCAGTCTTTGTCTTTTTAGGGTTCCGTACCAAAATGGTAAAAAGGAACCCTTATGGTACGACTCAGTCACAAGGAGATCTTAAAAATTCAAAGTGGAGCTACTAGGGCATGTGGGTTATCATATGAAAGAGCGCTGTTTGCACATTCTCAAACATTTTTTTAAATTTTTTTTTAGGCCGCTTAGATTTCGACTTTCGATGAAAAATGTAAAAAAATACCGTTCCCCCACTTATCTCCAAGTTTACATAGAAAAAAATCTGAAATTATTCTATGTGATAGATGTTTATGTAAAGATTACAGGAAAAATAAAACGATGTCTCTAAACAGCACACTTTTTCAGAAATCGGAACGGAACCCACAGTGCGCGAGTCCGACTCGCTCTTGACAGGTTTTTTTCATGGTCCGTTCATCCTACGGCAGGAGCGATTACGATTTCTCCTGGGAACCACTCTCCTTCCACAACAACCATGAATCTCACCTTCTCAGCAGTAGCATCGTTCGGCTCTTGGTGTGAATGCGACCTGGCTGATCCCCCAGTCATGTTGGAGGATGATTTAGTCGAGTTTGAACTGTGCACGCTGCGACGTTTGTATTCTGGAGAACCTGCGAAAACAAAATGTCCAATGTCTTTTTTTTTCTTTAACTGTTATGTACAGGTACACCTTTAATTTGTGTATACAATCAATCTATCTGCCTAGCCTTTTTCCAACTATATTAGGGTCGGCTTCCAGTCTAACCTCCACAACCCATTTACTAGGTAACACGATACCCCTTGGTAAGACTGGTTGTCAGACTTTCGGGCTTCTGACGACCCGTAACGACTGTCAAAGATCTACGAATGACATCCGGAACCAACAGCTTAACGTGCTTTCAGAGGCACGGAGGAGTCTCGGTATGTAAAGGTGGTCACCCATCCACGGACCAACACCGGCAAGCGTAGCTTAGCCTGATGGATTGACCCGTGCGGCTGTTATTATTTAGCCACGAGCTCCTCAACGTTTAAATATATTTAACAGATTAATTTGTAATAAAGAAATCTAAATGTTTTGTCAAGAAGCGTGCGAAGTAGGGGCGGGTCGTTAGTTGTGTATAAATGGTTCTTTCTCTTACCAGCGCTGGTCGGCCTGGGAGTGGGTAGGTCATGGTGTGCGGGGGCAGAGGGGGCGGCGGGGGCGGCGGGCGCGGCAGTGGCCCAGCGCTCCAGTAAACGACAGATGTTGGCGTGACCAGCTCGCCACGCTACCTTGGCGGGCGTGCGACCTGGGGGACGGAATAAGGATCATGACCGATTGACGTTTATTTCCCTTCTTTGAACACTTATGACCTATTTCACCACCTACGATTAAGTTCCTATTAACTTACTTTGCAGATAAAGGTGCCGATTCTGTTGTGCACAAACTAAACTTAATTTAGGTTATTACTAACTTTTTCTCAATAATATAACAAGAAAATGGACGTAAACTAGAGCTGTCAAACTAAGTTGAACCACAGATTAATACAGATGGGACACTCCGCAGTTAAGGTATGAAGCTACAAGTACGCGGCGGGCCCCGTCCGCGGGGCTAATTCAGTAGGTCCGAAGGTATAAGAGTTACGCGATAGAAAGAGACGCAACTTGTAGTTGAATATGACTTTAGGTAATAAGCGTTCTGCGACCTGAATTACACTTTATTGTGTCGTAGCAAGAGTCGCTTTTTATTTAAATGATTTTGCGGAGTGTCCCATCTGTATTAATCTGTGGTTGAACTAATATTTCCATACAAATTAAGACGCCAAGTAAAAACATGTCGACTAAAAACACGGTGAAGCGCAAGGCGTAAACTAGTTTGACATCTCTAACTTAACTTCATAGCTACAGCCGTCCTTTTCTCGCGCTGCCTGATAGTAAAAGATAGCGATTCTTTAATTTTAGTTTAGTTATTGAACAAGAGAATCGGCACCATTTTCAAACAAATTCTGGTCCATTTTTGAATTTATGCGGTAATTAGTGGCTTTTCGGCCATCGTGAAATAGGCCCCGTGTGAATATTTTAATTTTCCTACTCACCACAATGGTCTGCTTGCTGAGGATCAGCTCCATGCTGTAACAACCACAGCACGCATTCCTCATGTCCTTCCTGAGCTGCGATACCTGGTAACAGCAACAACTATTAATCACATGTTTAGGGCTCCGTGCGCGCGGAACGCGTGAGTCGGAGCAGGAGACGCCCTGTTGTTCGAAAGAGATACCGTGGCCCTGGCACAGGCAACTGAAGGAACACGAACACAAAAAAAAGGAACGCTTATGATGCGACTCAGTCTGTGTCTGTCTGTCTGTCTGTCACAGCTGGATATCTCAAGAACTACTAATGGTATCACTTGAAATTTGGAACAGTTTTAGATGACGTTTACCCAACTATTTTGCAAATAAAAGAAAGAAAGAAAAATATTTATATTTTTTTTTTTTTTTTGCAACAGGTACTGAAAGGGGGTCTTAAAAATTCAAAGCGGGGCGACTAGAGCATGTGGGATAGAAGTTTATGTAAAGATTACAGGAAAAACAAAACGATGTCTATAAATAGCACACTTTTTCAGAAATCGGAACGGAACCCTCGGTGCGAGAGTCCGACTCGCTCTTGACCGGTTTTTGATTGGATGATGATGATGAAATTGAACATACCTAGTGGTGTCGCGCCCTGCGTGCAGACCGCGGAAGGTGAAGCGCCATGCTTGAGTAAAGTGCGGAGCACCTGCGTGCGCCCGCGCCACGCCGCCGCGTGTAGCGCTGTGCGCAGGCAGCGGTCGCGCCCGTCCACCGCCGCGCCGCCTGGGGGAGATAGGATACAAGGTGAAATTAACATATTATAAGGGGTCATTGTACTTATCATTATGAACAACTTTTACTATGGGACCAAAACCGAAATTGTGAAAAAAATCAGCTATTCCCAACATTTACATTCGTATAACTGGACAGAATGTTTAGGACAGCTAATTTTTTATTTCAATATGGTATTATATTCTATAGGAGAAAACATCTAAAAATATATTATTTAGATAGCTTAGGAAAAAGCAGTCGGAAAATGTTAGCTTTAGTTCGTAAAATAACAATATAAATTTTAAAATTCAATTCAAAGTTTTCAGTTTTTTAATCTGTTTTCTAATACCATGAAAGTAGCCGCCATGTTATTACGTCATTACGGTAGTATAGATTTAAAAGTGTCAATGTCAACTGATCAGCGTATAAAAAGTGTATGTCTACTGACTAACTGACGTCATGACCACAGAGCAATATGGCGTCCACGGCGCGCGGCGTCCAGCGTTATCGCGCGAAATTGGAAAATGTAAAATTTAAATGCGTTTGATGGCCATTGAATAAAAAAAATGTGTTTTTTTTAGTGCCTTAATATCACTATAGAATCTAATTGAGACACTTTCCAAAAATGCGTGTACCCTATTTGTGTATGTGTGTGATTGTACGTATGCATTGAACTTGCATAAAAAAAGTCTTCATGAAATGCGTCTAGAATTATGTCCTATGAGACCATGAATAAAAACACGACTCCTCAGGACGACAGGGGGCGTATTTTAATGGAGCACTTTCTTGCGATTTAATAACGTTTACATTCTAATCTAATTCTCAATCTATCAAAAATACAATCAATTTCCCTAATTTTTTTACATTGATTGTTCCTGAAATTCACAATGAATTGAATGTTAACGTTTTTTTAGGTACGACTATTGGCCTTCTTATGGAAATCATTCTAACGAACGGTGTTAAATTAATAACAAATCTTTATGACGAAAATGTGTGAACAGACAGTTTCACATCTTCTGGGAATACGGGATATAACTATGTTGAGTAATTGTTGAGTAATTATTACACAGTTATATACTATGTTGATTTACAACAACCTATTCTGTGTTGTTGTAAATCAATCCACCTAGCCTTTTCCCAACTATGTTGGGGTCGGCTTCCAGTCTAACCGGATACAGCTGAATACCAGTATTTTACATGGAGCGACTAACTATCTGACCTCCACAACCCAATTACTGGGTAATACGATACCCCTTGATAAGACTGGTTGTCAGACTTTCGGGCTTCTGACGACCCGTAACGACTGTCAAAGATCCACGAATGACAGCCGGGACCAACGGCTTAACGTGCTTTCCGAGGCACGGAGGAGTCTCGGTATGTAAAGATGGTCACCAATCCACCGACCAACCCCGTCAAGCGTAGCTTCCCGTGCAGCTGTTATCACTTAGCCACGAGCTCCTGTGTTGTTGTAAATAACAAACGTAAATTGAACTCACCAATTTTGATGAGTAGATTCACCATATCCGTGTGTCCCTGCCACGCCGACACGTGTAATGGTGTTCGACCCTGCAACAAACATCATTAAATTCATTATAAACAGACTTTAGAGCAAATACCTCAGCTTTTATCTCGCTCGCACACACTGCTCGCGGAACGAGTGAGAGCGAGACTGAGTGCGCTGCGGGGCGTAGGTAATAGCTTTTTACGGTGACAATAATGGTAATTTGAAAAAAAATAAAAACATAAGACCTGCTTTACAGTTAGTTCAGTTAGTATGCAAAGTTTTATGATCTAATTTGAAGTACTTTTTGAATACCAGCGGTTTATTGTTCGGTTTGGAGGTAACTTTGGGATTTTTTTGTATCGAGTAAATCGTGTTTTTGTCAAACTTAGTACTAAACATTAATCTTCAACTTTACCATATATTGGACGACATGGTTGGCGCAGTGGTTGAGCGATTGACTGCTGCGCAGCATATCGCGGGTTCGATTCCCGCACGGAACAAATATTTGTACGACCTACAAGTATTTGTTCCGAGTCTGGGTGTTTTTCTATCTATAATATGTATGTATTTACAAAAAATAAAAAAATGTATACAAGTAGTTTATCAGCCATCTCGTTACCATAACACAAGCATTAAGTTGCTTAGCTTGGGACTAGATGGCGTTGTGTGAAATGTCCAAGGATATTTATTTATTTATTTCAAAATTAATGCTGCAGTATTTTCGACATAACGGAGGATCATGCTAAGCCATTTGAGGTGGTATAGGCTCTTAACAATACATAATCAACCTATAATGTACCCACTGCTGGGACACAGGCCTCCTCTCTGTGAGAGGGAGCGGGCCGTACCACCACGCGGGCCCAGTGCGGGTTGGTATAGGTCACATGTCTTCGAATTTTTGGTTCTAGGACGATCTTTAGGGTTACGTACCAAAATGGTAAAAAGGAACACTTATTACTCAGTCTGTCAGTCTGTCCTGTCCGTCTGTCACAGCTGGATATCTCAAGAACTACTAATGCTATCAACTTGTTTGGAACAGTTTTAGATGATGTTTGCCCAAATATTATGCAAATGAGAAAGAATTTATTTTGCAACAGTGACTGAAAAGGGGGGGTGTTTAAAATTTGAAGTAGGGCTACTAGGGCATGTGGGGTAGCTTAAGAAACAGCGCTGTTTGCACATTCTCAAACATCTTTTTCTTTTTTTCAGGCTACAAAAATCTGAAATTATTCTATGTTATAGAAGTTTTCTACTTTTGATGAAAAATGTAAAAAAAAAATACCATTTCCCCCTTATCTCCGAAGTTTCCATAGAGAAAAATCTGAAATTATTCTATGTGATAGAAGTTTATGTAAAGATTACAGGAAAATTAAAACCATGTCTCTAAATAGCACACTATTTCAGAAATCGGAACGTTGAACCCTCGGTGCGCGAGTCCGACTAGATCTTGACCGGTTTTTTATTTCAAAGTTGAGATGGTGTTTAATTAAATGTGAAGGTGTAAAAGAATAGATCAAGACCTTGCACTATGTACAAGTCTCAACATTGTTAAAGTAGTACTCAACTAATATGGCTTATCGATGTACCTGCGCAGAAGATGAATTTTCAAAGCGCGGGAAATGCTATTGACCAATCGGCACGCTCCACGCTTTTTCCTGTACCGCTATTGGTTGGTAGCTGCCGCCATGTTAGCGCGCGCCGCTTGACAGCCGCCATACTTGCGAGTGAGACGGAACTAACAGCTGCAGTGTATTATGAACCTTATAGTAGTGATCTAAGGTTGATTGTAAGTTTTAAGTATTCTCGTTAATCTTCGGGGCCATACTTTCTTTTCTGTGCGAACGAAGATTCAAGACGCCCCTTATTACTTGGGTACTACTGTACTAGTGTAGTATTTAATGGGAAGGAGCGAGACAGCCCCAATACAAGTATTGTTTAATTACTTACAGGGGCTGCCTCAATTTTAATTTAGTTTGATGTTTTAATTTAAGACACAAACATTTTGATTTTTTTTTTATTTTTGAAAGAACTTACCTCGTTATCAGTAGTGTCAACCTGCGCGCCACACTGAGTGATGAGGTAGCGCGCCATTGCCATCCTGTTGTCCAGCGCCAGGACATACAGGGTGCTTCTTTTGTCGGCGTCTAAGGCATCGGCGTCGGCGCCTCGGGAGTATAGCGCAGCAACTGTTTCTACGTGCCCTTCTAGAGCTGCCAGTCTGTGAACAAGTTGTTTATTTATAGGTACAGTCCCAAAATCGCGAAAAAAAAATCAGCTGCTCCCCACATTTTGACGAGTTATGCGAACATAAATGTAGGGGTCAGCTGATTTTTTTTTCGCGATTTTGGGTTCGGTTCCATAGTAAAAGTTGTTCATAATGATGGTCTCATTAATACCCTAGAGTTATGGGAAATAAAAAAAACACTATGTATAAGTCATATTTGTTAAACGTACATTGCTTGTCGAACTAAAGACCTGTCGCACATATGTTTGTCGCACTAATGACATACACTCGACTTTAACAGCTTTCGCCAGAGTGAGATCGTCTGCCCTGAGTAGTCGATCGCGCAACTTGCTATCACGGACCCCACACACGATCCTGTCTCGCACCAGGCCCTCTTCTAAATGCTCAAATTCGCATCGCTGAGTGAGAAGCTTTACAGCCTGGCCACGGGACATTCGCTGCAGCGAAAATTCAAAAGTCGATTAAATCAAATCAAATCAAATCATTCATTACTTAACACTTGTGTTTTCTAAATCTTAATTATTGAGAAAAATACTTCATTAACATCGGAACATATGTAAATTTTAATGAAAATTAACTGTTATTTAATCTTAATATAAGGAGCTCGTGGCTAAGTAATAACAGCCTCACGGGTCGATCCGTCAGGTTAAGCTACGCTTGCCGGGGTTGGTCAGTGGATGGGTGACCATCTTTACATATCGAGATTCCTCCGTGCCTCGGAAAGCACGTTAAGCCGTTGGTCCCGGCTGTTATTCGTGGATCTTTGACAGTCGTTACGGGTCGTCAGAAGCCCGAAAGTCTGACAACCAGTCTTACCAAGGGGTATCGTATTACCCAGTTACTGGGTTGTGGAGGTCAGACAGGCAGTCGCTCCATGTAAAATACTGGTTAGACTGGAAGCCGACCCCAACATAGTTGGGAAAAGGCTAGGCAGATTGATTGATTGATTAACTGTTATTTAATAAATGAAATGCTAAAAAAGCAGGTTATCGAATCATTTTGTGTTAATTTAGATGATGTCAAAAAGTAGCAGAGTTAACCGACTTCTGTTGCTGTCCGTACACATAACACAACATCGAGCCCGTTTTTCCCAATCGATGAGTTAGATACAGGTGCATACATTTAATTGATGAGCCACTTTCAAACTTTCCAATTTTACAGTTTTATACATTCACGAGAGCTATAGCAAATTAAACTCATGCCTATACAGGGTGTTTCTTTTAAGGTGTCAAGTCAGTGCGAGCTGATAGCAGAGTACCGTACCTATCGATTTAACACCCATCACAGATTAATACAGATGCGACACTCCGCAGTTTAGGTATCAAACTTATAAGAGGATATCCCCTTAGCATCATTGTTATGATTATAATTATGATGATCGTACCTGAAGGCAGTCTTGCCGTCGTGCGCTCGCTGCTCCACCCGCGCGTCCCACTGCTCGATAAGCAACTCCACCAGTCTGCCGTGTCCCTCCTGGGCTGCCAGCATGAGGGGTCCTTTGCCATCGTTGTCGGCTTCGTCGACTTTCGCACCGGCTTCGAGTAGGGCTTCGCAGACTTCGACGTGACCTGTCAAGATGACGATTAAAATCACGCCTAAAGGGTAGGCAGAAGTCCCATGTAAGAGGAGGCGAGACTATGGAAATTCCAAATGGAAAAACCCAATGACACTTTGCTTGACTAATGCCCGGTTTCAGGGGGGCTAAAACGGCATTATGAATCATATTTGAAGTCGTAAAACGGAGGAGCTCGTGGCTAAGTAATAACAGCCGCACGGGTCGATCCATCAGGTTAAGCTACGCTTGCTGGGGTTGGTCCGTGGATGGGTGACCATCTTTACATACCGAGACTCCTCCGTGCCTCGGAAAGCACGTTAAGCCGTTGGTCCCGGCTGTCATTCGTGGATCTTTGACAGTCGTTACGGGTCGTTAGAAGCCCGAAAGTCTAACAACCAGTCTTACCAAGGTATATCGTATTACCCAGTTACTGGGTTGTGGAGGTCAGATAGACAGTCACTTCATGTAAAATACTGGTATTCAGCTGCATCAGGTTAGACTGGAAGCCGACCCCAACATAGTTGGGAAAAGGGTAGGCAGATTGATTTGAAGTCGTAAAACGGTCACAAACAGACAATTCATAATTTATCTGCGTACAATTCATAGCACGCAATTCGTAAAATGGTCCACAAATTATGAATTGCTTTATTGAAGGTTAATGTCAAATAGCACAATCATAATGTGGCCGTTTTAGGCCCCCTCAGCTTTTTAAAAGGAGTTTATCCATTCGATAGTGATTATTGGTTCAATATCGTTTTTCTGAAAACTTCTTTAAGGAAAAAAGGAAGGTTTATCTGAGGACCTCAAAAAACCGAACATAACAAAGTAATTCGCTAAAATAGATAATTTTGTCGAATCAATAGCTATTAAGAGGTTAACTCCGCTTAAGAATTCTTCAGAAAGGGATCGAACCCAGCATTCATTGCTCAGGACAATAATGATGGTAAATGTGCAGAAGGTAAATTAATCTGATCTCATTCTCTCATAACTCTATCTCTTTCTGCTGCGAACAAGAAGCGGCTATGAAATCAGCCCTCATGTGCCAGCACAAGCATTTGCATTCAATATTTCTGGCTTTAGTTACTATTTAAAACGCCCTCTTATAATATTAATTGCTTATCTTATCTATACTCGCCACACCACAATATACTTCTTCACATTTTCTTCTCAGCTGATTCAGTTGCCTTGCATTCACCTCAGTCAATACTAAAGAGATTTTTTCTATACAGGGTGATTTTTTCAAGAGGGCGTGGATGGCCAAATTCGAAAGTATGAGGAATATCGTAATGCTGAATACAGTACAATCCTTGAGATGTCGAATCCAGCTATTTATTGAAAACAATGGACAATGAACAATTAATCAGTTATGGTTTAGTAGGGTAACATAAGAAAAATAAAAAAGTTTTTTGTTAAAACTGAGCTCTTTCCTTTAGTTTGCCGTATATAATTACTTCCCAGAATTCGATACTTATTAGCGGCACTATCGAATGGTGAAATTTTATTACACCATTCGATATATTTGATTATTGTTTTTTTTTTTTTTTTTTTTTCAAACTCAACGCTAGTTACTCTAATTCCTGGCTAGAAACATTGATTTTTCAAAAATCCAATGATGCAGTTTTAGTTTTCATCAAAATCGAGCCCGGGACTCCTTTGAGTACTTTTCGCTATTCCTCAAAGTTTCGAATTTGGACACCAACGCCCACTTGAAAAATGCACCCTGTACAGTTACACGTTATAAAAAAAATTGTCTTACCTTCGAAAGCAGCATAATGCAGTGGTGTCCAACCGGAGTTATCTCTGTGATGCTCATCCAAGCCTCGGTCGAGTAGCTGACGGACTACCTCAACGTTGCCTAGAAATAACACATTAGTCAGACAACACAAGTTTAAGGGAGATGCGCAGTGGTAGCCCGCGAAATTATTTATTTTTTTTGGGTTTTTTGCAATTTGCAGGTCCGTGTCAGGTTGTATCTTGATCAAAATATGATACGCGGCAATAAAACATATGTATTTACATAATTTTAACGACAAAAATCATCAATACGTGCAAATGCGTGCACTGACTGGACAGGTCCACTCAATCTGTGTGGTTCTTTCATCAAAAGACCATTTCAGACTGCAATCTACATGGTCTTCACATGATCTGACCAAGATTATGTCTGGACTTTAAAAGAGACTGTGACCTCTGAGTTTGTTTCGGCGTTTCTTCTCAGAGTAGTCAGATAGGAAACGTCGAACTCATCTAGTTTAAAAAAAAATATGTTTGACGTGTAAAAGTTTTTGTACAAACCTACTTACAGAAAATAAATCATTTATCATTTATAATACATCTCTCTAATTTCGTGCAGATTCGTTAGATTTCGTTCGTTCGACGAATCTGCACGAAATCTAACTGACATCTGACACGGACCTGCAAATTGCAAAAAACCCAAAAAAAAAACCGGTCAAGAGCAAGTCGGACTCGCGCACCGAGGGTTCCGTTCCGATTTCTGAAAAAGTGTGCTATTTAGAGACATCGTTTTATTTTTCCTGTAATCTTTAAACTTCTATCACATACAATAATTTCAGATTATTATCTTTGCAAACTTCGGAGATAAGGGGGGGGAACGGTATTTTTTTTTACATTTTTCATCAAAAGTCGAAACTACGCGGACTAAAAAAAAATAAAAAAATGTTTGAGAATGTGCAAACAGCGCTCTTTCATATGATACCCCACATGCCCTAGTAGCCCCACTTTGAATTTTTAAGACCCCCTTTCAGTGCCTGTTACAAAAAAAATATAAGTATTTTTAGTTCTTTCTTATTTGCAAAATAGTTGGGTAAACGTCATCTAAAACTGTTCCAAATTTCAAGTTGATAGCATTAGTAGTTCTTGAGATATCCAGCTGTTACAGACAGACAGACAAACAGACAGGCAGACCGAGTCACACCATAAGGGTTCCTTTTTTACCAGTTTGGTACGGAACCCTAAAAATGAAATTCGCGGGCTACCGCAGCGGATCAACCTTAATTACTATTATTTATGTTTCTAGTATATATACTAGAAACATAAATAAGCAGCTGAGCTGTGCTAGAACACTCTGTCCTGTCTGACAGCTGCCACCTTTTTAAGGTCGCCGTTGT
The DNA here is from genome assembly GCA_905163495.3 of Cosmia trapezina. Lineage (NCBI taxonomy): Eukaryota > Metazoa > Arthropoda > Insecta > Lepidoptera > Noctuidae > Cosmia > Cosmia trapezina. The sequence goes on along the minus strand of LR991049.1, from coordinate 4,083,855 downwards.
CGTTTCTAAGGTGGTCATCGTCCAGCAGTGGAGTGGGATAGGCTGTGATCACGAAGCTTACCCTGCGCAGCCGCCACGCTGAGCACGGTCCGTCCGTCCGCGTCCATGTTGTCCACGCAGGCGCCCCAGAACAGCAGCAGGCGCAGCGCACGCGCATGTCCCGCGGCCGCGGCCGCCCACAGCGCCGTGCGCCCGGCCGCGTCCACGGCCTCCACGTCCGCCTCCGCTTCTAGAAGGAGCTCGCAGATCTCGCTGGAGAAGAATAATGGGGTAAATGGATATTGTTACAGTATTTTTATCTCACGACACGCGCTTTACTTGTGTTCACCAAGTGTACAAACATGCTGTGAGTGTGTGTAAGCGCAGGCGCCCTTGGTACTGTAGAGGCTTTGAACCTAAACCGTCTTATTACAAAACAAGGTTCATTTTCAAACCCAGGTTTAAACCATGGACCTTTTTTTGAATTTCGAACTTTATTCCGACACATTAAGATGTCAGTTTTATAAAAGTGACAACTTAGTACCGGAATAAGTTGTCAGTTTTGTATAAAGAACTGTATTTCTATCACAGCTACGTTCTTATTAAAAAAACTGGCTCGATGACAGAAGAAAAACCTCGTTTTGTAATACGGCCGTATGCGTTTTAGTATGCAACCTCAGTGGATGATTAAATTATTTAAGATAAAAACTTTGAATTTTAGAATAGGTGACATAATATAAATGTCAGGCGCCCACGGGCGGGACAGTTGTATAAATATGTATTGACAATTTAATATTATATCAGAGTTCAATAAGCAGATCCCTCTTTCATTATAGAGTTGCTACAGCCCCCTGTGAGGTTCGACCCCTCACAGTACCGTCCGAGACAATGGCGAAGTCGGTACAGTGTGTGTCTGTGTTTTATGTGCTGACGCTACTCGTCTCCACACACAAATTCACAGCGTGTTTTTACCTTGGTAAACACAATAAAGAGCGTGTCGCATCGTGAGATAAAAATACTATACTAACATGGAAGACTAGCTTTTGCCAGCGGCTTCGCCCGCGTGGATATCGGAAAATATCCCACGGGAACAAATAAAGATTGATTGATTGATTGAACGTACTACCGGGAATTCCTTTTGACTACATTATAAAGGGAACCTCTGTGCAAAATTTCAGCTTTCTAGGTCCAAGGATTTGGGCTGGGCGTTAATGAGCCAGTCAACGAGTCAGTATACTAAAAGAAAATTGTTTCTAGCAAATAAATTTTTGGTCACAGTGTATACAGGGCTTGAATTTTATTTTGCACGTTTGCTAAGCAACTATAGGAATTTTAATACCGCTCATCTATGTCTTGAAGCTTTTACATTTTTGCTGAACGAACCGGGAACTGAATAAACTTTCGATCTTTCAATCCTTGATCCAATATCGTTAAAATATACAATAAGTTACCGAAATACATCAAAAATATATATAGATAAAAATAATATCTTCATCAATAAATTAAAACAATTTCTGATAATCAAAAGCTACTACACTATTGACGAATATTTTAGCGATAAATTTCAACAATAATAAGAACTATTTTTGACATAATAGATACCTACATTTTATTTTAAATTTCATTTCGTTTACACATTTAATTTAAAACAATAAAAAATACTATTTTAATTTAATATTTATTTAACAAAAAGCGCCTTCATCCTCTCTCCTATTTAAAATTAACTTTGCTGTGCCCGACAGGGTCCATAATTGATTCGATGTTTAACATACCAACTATGTACACATTATGGAACGCAATAAAATATTGAGTATTGAGTATTGAGTATCCGAACAAAACAATATAAATATAACTCACGTGTGTCCCTCGAAGGCGGCGACCAACAGCGGCGTGGCGTTGTCCCGGTCGGCGAGCGATACGTCCGCTCCCCTCTCTAGAAGTAATGCTGCGCAGGCGCAGCCGCCAGCGCACAGTGAGGCTACTGAGAGGGCTGTGCGACCTGTAGAGTGATTTTGAAAATAAGTTAAACTAGCTTTTGCCAGCGGCTTTGCCCGCATGGATGTCGGAAAATATCCCACGGGAATGTGCTACCAGAAATTCCTTTTCAATACACTTCCTCGAAAACTGGTTCATATCGCACTACGATTAGGATCACAATGCAATGTATTTCACACGCGTGCGATTTTTTACTTTCCCGCATGTGTGCGGGAATAAAAATTGCCACAGATAACTTATACATAGGTATAAGTTATCTGTGGCAATTTTAGTTAGTAATATAGTTTCATAATAATTCATGACAAAAATATTGTTCGATATTTTATTTTATTTCTTCAAAAGTGTATTGAAAAACGTCGTTTCATACTCATGGACATTTGTTATCCAATTGTATCAAAATGTACTATTATAGAGGCATGAGAAACAGGGTGTAAAGTTCACTGATCCTCCATTGAAAAGGGAGGATCCTCCGACCAGACGGTTATCGTGTCTGGTGGGCAACTGCCCGACGGTTGATGTCGGGACGTTGTATATACGCTAGTCGCGCAGTAAACTCTGATTGCGCGATGCAGGTTGCGTGACGTGCCATAGGCAACTGAAGGAACACGGGTGGGTTTTAGTCAGTAAAAGTCCTGACACGCCCTTCCGCTCCACCCAGAGCGGGAGAAGTCATTTGATGATTTCCCATTCACAAAAAAAAAAAGGTTGGGTGACGTGTTTTGATGGATCCTTATGTCAGACGGACGGACGGACTTAGGGAGTAGACCCCCTGGTGGGCAAGTGCCCGACAGTTGATGTCGGGACGTTGTATATATGCTAGTCGCGACGTAAACTCTGATTGCGCGATGCAGGATTTTTGCGTGACGTCATTGTGATGCGTAGTTCGTATGTGGCGATGTAGATGCCGCCACACCTTCCTTATTCCTTGTCTATATTATAACCCTGTGCAAAATTTCAGCTTTCTAGGTTCAAGGGTTTGGGCTGGGCTTTGACGAGTCAGTCAGTCAGTCAGTAGTATTAATTATAACAAGAATACTGCGTCGTTTAATTCCTATTATCTACTCTCATACCGTAAAATTCGAATTATAAACTTCAAAACGTGTTTATATTGACATACTTTATAAACACAATACCGAAATTTAAAATTAGTATCATACTAGCTTCTGCCCGCGCCTACGCCCGCGTGAATTTATAATATTAGTATTTTTCATATCCCTAACTTAAGAAATGCTCCCATACAAACTTTCATCCCATAAATCACTCCCCCCCTAGGATTATTTTTGAGACAAAAAGTAGCCTATTTATTACCTTCCCCAGGATGCCATCTATCACCTTGCCAATTTTTTTCGAAATCCGTTCAGTGGTTTAGGCGTGAAAAGGTAACAAACAGACAGACAAACAGACCGACAGACAAGAGTAAGGCTGCCTGTCCACCGGAGCGGAGTGAGGCTGCGGAGCGGAGAAACGGAGAAATATTAACCAATAGAATCTTAAGTCCGCTCCACTCCGCCGTCCGCTCGCGCTCCTATTGGTTAATATTTCTCCGTTTCTCCGCTCCGTAGCCTCGCTCCGCTCCGGTGGACAGGCAGCCTTACTTTCGAATTTATAATATGAATGGATTATAAATTTATAACACTTTATCTCTAACAAAATAATATTATAAAACATTTTTTTTACCATTGCGATACAGGGCAAATGCAAGAAGTTAATATGACCAAGGAGTTTCCATCAATTTTATAACATTACAAAAAAGATTTGATTACAATAGTTACTTGTCTGTGGCAGCGCCCGCTTTAGCGCATGCGCGGTGATGTGCTAGGTTTTGGCACCATTCATATGTTTTGTTGAAAGTACTGAATTTAGTGGGAAATTTTTTATTTAGGTTCAATCCCACTGTATGAGTAGAGAGTAGATAAAATAGTGTACGAAACAGTACATAATATATATATATATATATATATAATATATATAATATGTATAAATGCATAATATGTATATTGGTTTGTTAGTCTGTAAGCCTTCTTTAAAATAAATAAATAAATAAATAATAAACAAGGTATTAAAACACTCGTGTGATACTATTAAAAACCGAGCCGCTCGTATTTTAAGGACGCTGTTACAAATGGGTAGTGAAATCATTACTTTTTACACAAAAGTATGTTAACCGAAGTGAAATTTTCAATTCGGTACATTTATTGAGAAACTGAATCTAGAGTCTGGCCACGCTAACTCTGCAGTGAAATAATGGTAGAATTTGGAAATCTGTATAAGACATCACCGTCTGTACTACGGAAAAAAGTAATAAAAACATTCCTAGATAAATAATCTACTAAGCAAAAATCAAAAGGCAAAATACCAAAATCATTAGATCTACATACACGTCAACTTTTATTATACCAAATGTAAAACTTTTTGGGGTTGCCCATTTATTGCATGGCAGAGTTAGCGTGGCCAGACTCTATCTAAAATTATATTTATAGTTAGAATTGTACTATGCACTTCTATCAACAATTCGGCCAAAAACATTTTAAGAATGCAAAGCATTTTATTTAATAAACATATTTAACCAAACCTGAAATCGCAAAAAAAAAGACTGCTGTTCCCTACGCATAAAAATGTAGGGAACAGCTGATTAAATTGTAACCATTAAAATTGACATAAGCGTCGTTTTAAGCGCGGTGAGTTATTTCAATAGTATATGCATAAGCCCGGATAGCTCAGTCGGTAGAGCATTGGACTTTTAATCCAAGGGTCCAGGGTTCAAGTCCCTGTTCGGGCGGCTCTCTTTTTGTACTTCTGTTTAGTGATATGCTCTGCTACAGCTAATTAGTTACTGGTAAAATATAGTATAACTTATAGTTTTTACTTTTTCTAACTATACACCTATTTTTATATATTTTTGATTATCTATTACTACTTTATTTTTAATTATCTAAAACTACTAATAATACTGCCATTTATGCGACACATTTTGACACTCGCAAATAAATCAAAACCTAAACCGTCTTATTACAAAACAAGGTTCATCTTCAAACCCAGGTTTAAACCATGGACCCTTTTTTTTAATTTTGAACTTTATTCCGACACATTCAGTTGTCAGTTTTACAAAACTGACAACTTAGTATCGGACTAAATTGTCAGTTTTGTATAAAGAACTGTATTTCCATCACAGCTAGGTTCTTATTACAAAAACGGGCTCGATGGTTTAAACCATGGCAGAAGAAAAACCTCGTTTTGTAATAAGGCCGATAGAGTACTTCCCGCTGTCCTAGAATAATGAAATTTGTCAAGAAGCAAGTTCTTCCAGCACAAGTAAAGGAAAAAGTCCGAAAATTGTGAATGTGTGATTTTATAACATAAAAAAAAAAATTTGGAACCGATTTTAAGTTTATTTTTGGGATAAATTCTTTTCAACTACGGAACCCTTTGTGTGTGGACCGACACGAGCTTGGCCGTTTTTTTTTTAAAGTTACCATCATCGTCAGCATGATCGATCTGTGCGCCAGCGTCCAGCAGTGCCCTCACTATGTCGGCGTGCCCCATGTACGCGGCCGCTATGAGGGGCGTGCGGCCCTCTGCGTCGGCGCGGTCGGGGTCGGCTCCGGCTGCTAACAGGCGAGACACTACGGCTTCGTGGCCCGACCAGGCGGCCGCTCTGGTAAGGAAATAAGAGTGCTTTTGTAGTAATAACACCAAAATTTTTTATTAGACTTCTATAAAAAATCATTAATTTTTTTAATTGATTTTTGATAAAAAAATCGATGTTTTTTTTTTTATTGGAACAAATTTCTTTAACGCTGCTTACGGTAGCAGTTGACTGGTAGAAATCGTCACGTAACGATAAAGTCAGTTTGAAGGTTAAAAGTTTTTGTTTTTGTACCTATTTTAATACAGAGCCATCTAGTATAAGTTTTTAGCTTAGCTTTTTTTAGTTTTTAACTTTTTCGTTTTTTTTTTTTTTGTTTAGTTAAGTTTTTAAACTTCTACTAGATGGCTCTGTATTAATACATAAAACAGAGCGAAAGAAATTTCGTTCCCACTAGATGTCCCACGACACCTCCCGACTTTTTTCATGTAACGTTCTTTGTGAAAGTTATTGCTTATTATCACAGAGTACGTACAGATTTTTTTTGCACTTAATCAATATAATAGTCGGAAGATGAAGACACTCTGTCTGTGAGTCGTCTCTCTCACTTTTTATGGTGAATTAATGATTTTTTTCCATAATTGAATTGCATAGTCTAAGCGGAAAAGTTATGTCTTACTAAAAGCTTTTTTATAATGCTTATATCACTAATGGCCGCAGACTCTCTCTCGTATAATTTTGCCAAATGTAAGCTGACAATTCATAATTTATCTGCGCACAATTCATTGCACGCAATTCATCTGTTTAACAGTTTTGTATGGAGATTCGTAAAATGGTCCACAAATTATGAATTGCTTTAATGAAGTTTAATGTCAAATACGTCAAATAGCACGATCATACTGGGAATTCAGGAAATGAATCGCTTTTAGAGGAATTGCTTAATGTGGCCGTTGTAGGCCCTCTGGACATGCGTATTCACCACTGTTAAAAAAGAAAAATGATCCTATGCACGTATATTCTGTATGAAAATACCTCAAAGCCGTCCTGTTATCTGCGTCCACGCAATCTACGTCACAGCCGAACTCCAGTAACACTTCAACCACCTGAAATAAAACAAAATATTTGTTAATTTAGCTCTCTTTACGACACTAATTTACAGAGAGGAGGAGAGGGGAAAGGGGGCAGCGGCAGGGGGTAGGGAGGAGGAAGGGGAAAGGGGTATGGGTAAAGGGAACCTATGTGCAAAATTTCAGCATTCTAGGTCCAAGGGTTTGAGCTGGGCGTTGATGAGTCAGTCAGTCAGGACTTGTCTTTTTATTAATAAGATAGATAGATCTACAATTATTTCTTCTTACCTCAGTGTGCCCCGCCCAGGCCGCAGCCCTGAGCGGGCTCCAGCCGTCCGCGTCGGCCGCGTCCGAGCGTGCGCCAGCCCGCAGCAGCACGGCCGCCGCGTGCGCGCGGCCTCCGCGGGCCGCGACGTGTAAGGCCGTGCCGCCTGTAGCGTCCGTGGTGTCTACTAGGACTGGATAGCGCTGGAATTATGTAAAACATAACCATAAATATTAACCTGAGCAAAAACCTTTAAAATCTTCTCCTAGCGCCTCACTGCAGGTCCAAAATTGAGTCAATTTATGTTATTTATTCGGAAGAACAAACAATTACACTTTATGTACAGGGTTATTGGTAAAACCCCAGCAACCTCTTAAGGGGTCATTGTACTCATCATTATGAACAACTTTTACTATGGGACCAAAACTGAAATCGCGAAAAAAAATCAACTGGGGAGCAGTTGATTTTTTACATTTCGACGAGTTTGACATAGATAAATGTACTGAACAGCTGATTTTTTTTCGCGATTTCAGGTTTATTTCCATAGTGAAAGTTGTTCATTAATGATGAGTAGGTACAATGACCCCTTAAGACGTTGCTGGTGTTTTAACAATAACCCTGTTTATAACAACATTCTCCACAATTTAGTACTAAATGTCAGAAAAAAGTCGGGAGGTGTGGGGTGTCCCGACCGCTTCCGACTTTTTTTCTGACTAACTTGTAATTAGACTTATTAATTTTATGGAGTGATAGTGAGATCTGTATGCTCCCCTCCACTACCTATTTGGTCTATCTGCTTCGATATGGTTTTCGAAGAATTGCGATTTACCTTCAATAAAGCAGCTAGGGCTTCGTCGTCACCCTTGGTAGCCAGCTCATGTACCGCGTTAGGGTCCAAAGGCACCGCATCTTCTAGTTCCTCTGCAGTTTCCTTATTATCCTCGCCATCTAGGGGCTGGTCTGCTGATAACTACAAAATAAAATAAAGCATATAGTATACCAGGGTTTCCCAAACTATGCGACCCACTGGTGGGTCGCAAGCGAATATTGGGTGGCCCTTGAAAAATGTTTTTTTTTTTTATTTTATTTTATTTATTAGGTACACCAACAGCAGTACATACATTGAAATTAAACAAGTAAAAGATAATAAAAATACTGGTATGTATGCCTATTACAGGTATACACAGCATTCACCACAAAACAACAACGTAATTAACTTAAAAAAAACCGGGCAAGAGCAAGTCGGACTCGCGCACCGAGGGTTCCGTTCCGATTTCTGAAAAAGTGTGCTATTTAGAGACATCGTTTTATTTTTCCTGTAATCTTTACATAAACTTCTATCACATAGAATATTTTCAGGTTTTTCGCTTTGCAAACTTCGGAGATAAGGGGGGGAACGGTATTTTTTTTTACATCAAAAGTCGAACACTGTGCGGCCTAAAAAAAAATAAAAATATGTTTGAGAATGTGCAAACAGCGCTCTTTCATATGATACCCCACATGACCTAGTAGCTCCACTTTGAATTTTTAAGACCCCCTTTCTTTTTAGAAATAAAAATATATGTATTTTTTTGCAACACGGGGTCATGTTGCAAAAAAAAAACATATATTTTTATTTCTTTCTTATTTGCAAAATATTTGGGTAAACGTCATCTAAAACTGTTCCAAATTTCAAGTTGATAGCACTAGTAGTTCTTGAGATATCCAGCTGTGACAGACAGACAGACAGACAGACAGACAGACAGACAGACTGAGTCACACCATAAGGGTTCCTTTTTTACCATTTTGGTACGGAACCCTAAAAACTATAAAAAACTTATGAACACATAACATAAAATACATACATTTAGAATTCAAAATTAAAATAGCAGTTCAAAGTAGTAGTGTAAGCAGTAGTGTTAGTACATCAAAAAAAAAAGAAAAATATGAAATGTTGTCACGGAAGGTACCTATGAGTGTGGGATAATCTAAGATTTAATATAATATGAATTACAAAAAAAAAGTATGTTTATTTATCGGTTAATTTATGCACTCCCGTACCTCAGAGACTGATCTTCTAAACTTGTTGAGTGTTACACCGTGTAAGTCGGTTTCTGACGACTTACATTGGCTGTTGTAATATCTGCACATTCGGACCAAGGGAGCATTGAGACCTATATTGGATTTGCAGAAAGGGATATGAATCAACCTGGTGATGGGATGTCTGGGAGGTTTTGAAGGGACTGAATATTGGATACGCTCAACAAGATCGCTACATTTTACAATTCCGTTTGTAACTTTGTAGTGGAAAATTAGATCACGCGAACGGCGACGGTCACGCAGTGTCTTTATATTGAAAAAAACTTTTTAACAAAAAAAAAACCGACTTCCAAAAATCACTACAAAGTGAAAAATAACTTTGATTTCGGAAGTCGGTGTCTTTCGTTTTTTATTTACTTTCTTTTTTTTTGCCACCGACTTCCGAAATCAAAGTTATTTTTCATTTTGTAGTTATTTTTGGAAGTCAGTTTTTTTTTTTTTTGTTAAAAAGTTTTTATTTCTCGCTTTTTAGTGGGTCTGTTTATAATTTGTATAAGTTACAATAGTCTAATGTCAATTGCTCATCACATGTTACAAAATATTGCTTTTCCCGATGCTGGGACGTTAATTGTTGAGGAGTTCTGCTGGTAAGCACCAGGAGAACTCCTCAACAACCACTCACCACACGCATTGTGTGACGAGCGGAAATTGCATAGCAACCATATTAAAGTAATCGAATCGCAACCAGTGAAATATTTATCATTGAGTAGTTAACCATCTGTGGCCTTCATCATCAGTTCCACTTCACCAAGTGGTGCTTTCCGAGAGCAAATGCACGAGCTACTATAAAAAATACCCAAATTGCTATAAGTGTGCCTATAATATTTGAAGAGTTCCTTCGATTTCTCCAGGATTCCATCATCTGAACTGGATTTTGACAAAAATGGGACCATTTGGAAAGTATACCCTCTCCAACAAAAAAATAATTTTTCAAATCGGTTGGCAAGCGACGGCGTTATGCGCGAACAAACATTCAAAAAAAAAAAATACAAACATCCGAATTGAGAACCTCCTCCTTTTTAGAAGTCGGTTAAAAAGTGTAAGCGCTGTTCATACGGACAGCGATGGCTTATTTTCCTGGATATAAAGGCTATATGTTTTGTGAATGCTCTTTGTATTCTCTCAACTCTTTGCGAATGAACTGCATAGAACGGATTCCAGGCAACACTAGCGAATTCCAACCGACTTTGTACCAGGGTATTAAACAAGACTATTCTGGTCTTTTTCAGCTATCATCAGCATCCACAGCTGAACATGGCCTCCCCCAAGCACCGCTCTATTAAAACTAAATAGGTACGCAGGGCTACAGATCAAGCTATACATTTCCAGTATAAGCTAATCTCGCATTGTATAGGATTTATTTACAATGAGAGGTCAGTGTAAACTGGAAATACTTGATGTGTAGCCGTGTGTACCTACCGAAATAAATTACTCGTATTAAAATCATTGCAATTAAAAGTAACTAAAATTTAAGTTGATATTATAAAACTCTATTGACAAAAAATAGGAGACAAAATATATATAAATTCCTTCTCATTAAATAAAAATTTAAGTTGATATTATAAAACTCTATTGAAAAAAAATAGGATACAAAATATATATAAATTCCTTCTCATTAAATAAAAAAATCACTTTTTTTTCTCCGTGACAGCCAAGAGGTGAGTCCCGAATTTGTAATTTTTGTTAGGTGGGTCGCGGTCCAGTCGAATTTGGGAACCACTGTAGTATACCATAATATAATATAATGTCTGTATTCAACGAAGGTTTAGATTAGACAGATGATAATAGTCATCATAATCTGCCTAGCCTTTTCCCAACTATGTTGGGGTCGGCTTCCAGTCTAACCAGATGCAGCTGAAAACCAGTATTTTACATGGAGCGACTGCCTGTCTGACCTCCAGACCACAACCTAGTTAATGACTACACCCCTGGGTAAGACAGGTTTTCACAGATTCTTGGGCTTCTGACGACCCGTAACGACTACCACAGAACCACGAATGACAGATGATAATATTGCACCCATATTTCGCCAGTTACAATTCGCCGCTATTGCCATTAACAGGGCACAAATCTACACTTCGTGATGATACTGTGAAACTCCTGATGAAAAACCTTATAAAACTTTGCCCGAGCTAGGAATCTAAGCTACGACCTCATGCTCAGCACGAAATTTTTAGTCAAGGAGTTAGTACAGTAAACGGTCAGGAGTAATACTTGAATCAAAGATATTACACCTCTAGACGTTGCCATGATTACAGTGTGAAGTGTGGAAGTGAGACACATATATACGAAATTAATAGGAAAATTGAGACAAAGCATCGTATCTTCTGTCTCTTACGGCGTGCCGTATTTTTGCTTGTCGAACTTTCGAATGTTAGCCAAACAAAGTGCTTTCACTGTTACAAAATTTATCTTGCGTCGATTAATTTAACTTTTTTGGACAGTTTTTGCATTGTGCGTATGTATTGATATGGGTTTCAGTACAAAACATGGAAGATTTCTTACGTTAAACTTCATTTCTCATAACCTAGAAAAAGTATTATATTGCTGTTTCATGACCGGCCACGCAATGGTTCGATCTAGATGTCTATTATCTAAGACTTGAATTAAGATAACCGTCCTTACTGCTGCGAAATAAAAGCGTTGTCAATTGTCAAAAATTCTCTTCAAATGTCAATCTCAAAAATTGTTACCAAAAACGTGCAATTGACGTTTTCATCCATGCAGCTTTTGATATTTCATATTTATACAGGGTGTAAGTGTAAACAGTGGCAATCTTTTAAGGGGTCATTGTACTCATTATTATGAACAACTTTTACTATGGGACCAAACCTGAAATCGCGAAAAAAAAATCTGCTGTTCAGTACATTTATGTTCGCAAAATTCGTCAAAATGTAGGGAACAGCTGATTTTTTTTCGTGATTTCAGGTTTGGTCCCATAGTAAAAGTTGTTCATAATGATGAGTACAATGACCCCTTAAAAGATTGCCACTGTTTACACTTACACCCTGTATACGGATTCTAAGAGCCCACTCACCAAAATATCCTCTCGTTCAGCCTCAGTTGGCACGGAGTCAGCTCTACTCAGCTCCAACAAAGCTCTCAAAACGCGCCGATCTCTCGGCCAATGCGTCGTGGACTCCCCGGCTATAAGCTCCGGCATTATAGCCTCCAGCGGTGTGGGATCTGCTAAGGAAAAATAAAGGATGAAATAACATAGCGCTTGTTACACCGAAGGTGACGGCAGAGGCTTTTAGTAACAGTATTTTTATCTTACGAAACGACACGCGCTTTACTTGTGGTAACCAAGTGTACAAATACGCCGTGAATGTGTGCGTGAAGACGTAGCGTCAGCACATAACGCACATAAGAACACACACACACTTGCGACATCGCCATCAGTCACCGAGAGCTGCTGCGCTTACGCACACATTCGCAGCGTGTTTGTACACTTGGTGAACACAAGTAAAGCGCGTGTCGCTTCCTGAGATCAAAATACTATCATAATATATATAATTCTTCTGTACGTGTTTGTCACCTAACTCTTACTAAACTGCTGGGCCGATTTAGATGAAATTTTGTGTGTATATTTCAATGGGTTCCTGCATGGTTTGAAAGCACAATTAGACCCGGTAGGTGGCGCTGCAGTCGGGTTCTAGGATCGTTCAGATAGGACGACGTCTGGCGGGTCCGATAGTACAGCCATTATATTTCGCCAGTTATGTCTAAGGTCCGTATTACATAACGTCACTCAATACTCAAGCATTACTTAAAACAAGATTCAAGACATTTGATTGGTTGAAACTAGTTTTAAACTAAATTTAAACAAAGATCAGTGCTTGAGTTTCCTTCTGTAATACGGACCTTAGACTCGAGTAAAAAGGGACGAGCCTATTGCTGATAATTACATACACATATCTAAAATGTACACACGGCTACACATCAAGCTATACATTTCCAGTTTACACTGACCTCTCATTGTAGGAAAATCCTATACAATGCGAGATCAGCTTATACTGGAAATGTATAGCTTGATCTGTAGCCGTGCGTACCAAGACCCAGAAATATAACAATTTTATAGACCAAGATTAGACACTGCAGTCATGAAGTTATCAGAAGGGGACCTAGTTCAAAATAAGCTAAGAAGCAAATCTACATATATTTTTTGACAATTTGTATGGCTTTGGGTCAACAAGATGCTTATAATGTGAAAACATGAAGACTGAACTGTGTAGCTCCAACCGTTTGGCTGTAAAACTTGTGTGACATACGAGGGACAGACGGACAGACGGACACGTGAGTGACAGCTATAGGGCTCCGTTTGGACTCTTCGGGTACGGAACCCTAAAAATTAATAAAGAAAGAGATGTAAGGAAGAAAGGAAGGGAGGGAAGTCTATCGGGCACACGACTTGTTTTTACATACTTAATTCATTATGTTTTATATAATCGAGGAAAAGCAAAATTAAAACCTTTCTGTTTACAGGGCTCTTTCATGGAATTTACATAATTAAGTATGTATGTAGGTACAAATGAAATACGTCAGTCAATTTATTATTACGTCAATACGGGCTATTTAAAGTGGTAGTCACTATCATTCCCTACATACAGGGAAGAAGTTATGGTTATTCATAGGCTTATTATCAAGTCAACTCTAGTTCAGGGTTTCCCAAAATACCGGGCAACGTGAATCATGTTCTCACTGCTACAACCTAGGAACCGTACCATGACGTGAAAAAAGATCACGGATTCATCATGGTTCCAGTGTGAGAGAGAGACACGGAGCTATATAAGGTCCCACTAAAATAGGTGGACAGGGTGTTCTACCCATGAACATGAACAACTTTTACTATAGGACCAAACATAAAATCGCGAAAAAAAAATCAGCTGTTCAGTACATTTATCTACACCAAACTCGTCAAAATGTAGGGAGCAGCTGATTTTTTTAAAGTAGTTAGTCCCATAGTGAAAGTTGTTCATATTCATGGGTAGAACACCCTGTGACAATTTGTCCATCTATTTTAATGGGACCTTATATTTACGACCTATAACACCATCCTTTTTTTCACAACGGAACCATGGTGGATCCATGATCTTTTTTCACGTCATAGTACGGCCTCTGGCCTCCTCTCCATGAATGCACCGTTATCCACCACGCGGGCACAGTGCGGGTTGTTGGATGTCAATGTTTCTAGGACATGCCGATGGTTTTGTTACAATGTTTTGTTCCGCTGTTTTAGGAGCATAATCAGCCTATAATGTTCCCACTGCTGGGACTCAGTCCTCTCTGTGAGAGGGTCTGTGCCGAAATGCACCACAAGTGCCCAGTTTGGGTTGGTGAATGAACGAATACTATACCTATTGAATAGTCTGCCGGCAGCCATAAGGAGCGAACCCAATGTTAACCAGATTTAGAAATAAATTAAAAGGATATTATTTAGAAACATGTTAACTACAGTGCTACCTAAGTCGGTTTTAAATTGTGTATCGCCAGACCCCACAGTCAAACTATTACCATGGTTTTGTGGGGATTACTTTATAAGTTGTGTATATCTTTATAATAAACTAGCTGACCCGACAGACGTTGTCCTGTCCCAATTTCAATATTCCCATATAAAATCCACTTTCAGTTTTCCAGAATTTTCTAATTTTCCCGGCAACTTTTCAAATCGTTTTCATCGTTTAAACCTTCACTGGACTACGTCAAACATTTCAAAACCAAAATCAGCTAAATCGGCCCAGCCGTTCTTGAGTTATAAAATTACAACGAAAAGTGACATTGATAATTATAGATATAGATAAATAAAAATGTCACATTATGTCTTCGAATTTTTGGTTCTAGGACATGTTGGTTTCCTCACGATGTTTTCCTCCGTGGTTTTAAGTGATAATATAAATTACAAAAAGTGTGCTTGTCTGGGTTCGAACCCACGACCTACAACTCGTAAGACTGGCAGGTCACCACTAAACGTTTTAAAAAATACTGACCATTTAACTTACCAACTAACTGACGATAATGAGAATAATATAGATACTCCATCTTCTCAACATTTGACATAACATGCCCATACATTATATCGATCTCATTCAACATTAACGACGTACACTTTAATGAGCTCTTTAGGCACTCTTCTAACATAAGTTTACATACACTCCCACAGATAGCACAATAGGTCAATGTAATACACTTTCTAAGTTCCCAAGATTTTTTAGTTAGTTTTCAGATGCAGTTGTAAGCACAATTTATTACTTGACAAAGAATTAGCACTATGACAAAAAATATAAGTTAACACTTTTTAAAAATCACTTTTTTCACAGATTTTAAACCACTAAAAGCGCCTTTAAAAAAAATACCCCAACCGTATTGTGTTTATGTTCATTAAGGCTATCAATTTTATACAATGTTCTCGTCTATTTACAAAGATTAGAATATTATCTTGATTTTACACATTAAGTATAGAAAAATCGACACTAATAACACAATTAATATTATTGTCAATTAAACAGGTAGAGGTTCCGACTATACGACATACAATGAACTACTGAATACATTTTTGATTTATTTTCCTAGTAAGTAATTAGTCATAATTTAGACTTTATGTGTATAGTGATAAGAGCTATATCCCTTTAGTTAGTGGTAACTAATGTTATGCTTGTTTGTGGCGTCTGTTTGTACATATTAGCAGAAGTACTTATTGATCATTCTTGATTCTAACATCACGTCTACCATCTCCTAGTCGTGGCTAAGTAATAACAGCCGCACGCGTTAAGCTACGCTTGCCGGGGTTGATCCGTGGATGGGTGACCATCTTTACATACCGAGCCTCCTCCGTGCCTCGGAAACCACGTTAAGCCGTTGGTCCCGGCTGTCATTCGTGGATCACTGACAGTCGTTACGGGTCGTCAGAAGCCCGAAAGTCTAACAACCAGTCTTACCAAAGGGTATCGTATTACCCAGTTACTGGGTTGTGGAGGTCAGATAGGCAGTCGCTCCATGTAAAATATTGGTATTCAGCTGCATCCGGTTAGACTGGAAGCCGACCCCAACATAGTTGGGAAAAGGCTAGGTAGGTTGATTGTCTACCATCTCCTAGTAGTAGGAAGAGATGTAAAGTACTAACACAGGGAGATACGGAAACTAACCTAGGACCATGCGAATCGTGTTCTTTTCAGAGCGACAAGGCATACAAATAATATAAATTAAACAGACAAATCCGCAAACAATAGCTAGTGTATCCGACCGGACAGACAGGATACGATAATAAAATTAAAGTTAATTATTGCAATCATTATTCAAGGGAAAACAGTCAGTTAGGTCAGTTACATTACGTTGATAAAATATTATGACTATACAGGGTGTAATTTTAATTACCGTTATCCTCTTAAGGGGTCATTGTACTCATCATTATGAACAACTTTTACTATGGGACCAAACCTGAAATCGCGAAAAAAAAATCAGCTGTTCAGTACATTTATGTTCGCATAATTCGTCAAAATGTACTGAACAGCTGATTTTTTTTTCGCAATTTCAGGTTTGGTCCCTTAGTAAAACTTGTTCATAATGATGAGTACTACACTTCGTTAAAGTATGTCCCTCGTATAACCTAACACCCTGTATACAGGGTGTAAGGGACAGCCCTCCGCAAACTAACAGGGTGCATTCAGCTCCTCACTTTGAATCATATTCCACCGGAAATTTTCTCAGGGAAATTTTTATTTTTTTTATATTTTTTTCAGTTACATTTTCTTTATTTCAATGTAAAATTACATTGTGTGTTCGCAGCACTCCATTTACGTAAAAAAAAACAGCAAAAAAAAACTGAAAACAAAAAACCAGCAATGGATGTAGAAATACTCCAACGAACTACGCGTGAAATCAGCTGTTTACTTTCTGTCTAGCTACAGAGTTCATCGAACTCACCGCATACCTATTACCTACCCCTCCCAACTAGTAATAGACGCTCCGATTTGTGCACAGAAACACAAACAAATCAGGTTTATTGGAGTCCCATAACGTTCCTGAAAAAATTTCATGTACCGGTCATCTTAGTATGACATACTGAATTCACCCTATCAGTTTGCGGAGGGCTGTCCCTTACACCCTGTATAGATTTAATATGAATATTTTTGAGAAATAATTACCTACGTAAAACTATAGCAGTAATATTGCCTAAAACCTACCTGGCAGATAATATCATAAAAATTCTGTTCCAATTTTGATTTTATTTATGCTTGGTAGATCACACTAATATTAAAAAGGCTAAAGTTTGTGAGTGTGTGAGTGTGTTTGTTACTTCTTCACGCTCAAACGGCTGGACCGATTTGGATGAAATTTGGTATGTAAATAGCCAAAATAAATTGGAGGATTTTTGGTAACCATTTACTTCACTATTGCAGCATGTATGGATTTAATTTTTGGATATAGGTTTATTGACTATTTGATTAATACTTTGACTGAAGGAAAACACGATTGGGTTAAATTTCCTCGATAGAATTTAATTCCGAAAAGACCTCTACTTTTTTATGTTTTTTTTCTATAATTCTAAAATCCTAAGTCATTTCATTGCAAAATCACATTTAAAATGTGCGTATTAAGTAATTAAAAATTCTGGCCGAACACAATTTTGATAGATAGCTTAATTTATGTTTAAACAATTTTTATTTCATTTGGCGCTTTTATTTTGGTTCCAGCGCGTTGTTGCGCTCTCTTTTTTTCGCATGTGGAAGTAATTAACTCCGTCTCTTTCTTATTCCCGCCAAGTTCACTTTTTTTGTATCACCTTAACACATAGGCTACTTTTTTATGAAACCGCGGGGCGCAGGTAGTACTGTTATAAATGTGAAGGTTTGTGAAGATGTATGTATGTTTGTTACTCAATCAAGCAAAAACGACTCAACGGATTCGATGAAATTTGGCACACAGATAGTTTATAACCTGGATTAACACATAGGATACTTTTTATCCGGGTCGTAGGTTCCCGTGGGATAATTTCCGACAACCACGCGGGCGAAGCCGCGGGCAACGGCTAATAAATAAATAAATAAATATCCTTGGACATTCCACACAACGCCATCTAGTTCCAAGCTAAGCAACCTAATGCTTGTGTTATGGTAACTAGATGGCTGATAAACTACTTATATACATTTTTTTTTTTTTTGTAAATACATACATATTATAGATAGAAAAACACCCAGACTCGGAACAAATACTTGTAGGTCGTACAAATATTTGTTCCGTGCGGGAATCGAACCCGCGACATGCTGCGCAGAAGTCAATCGCTCAACCACTGCGCCAACCGTGTCGTCAGATAATAATATCATAAAAATTCTGTTCCAATATTGATTTTAATATGCTATGGTAGATAGAGTCTAAAAACTCATCCTGTACAACAATTAGTAAGTATGCGTATTAGATTCTTTGTTTATCTTATCTCTATAGTATCTATTAGTCAATTATAGGAAAACAAATGAATATTAAATACACTACTACTAACGTTATCAGACTCACAGTATTCTGTTATCAGTGCAAGTAAACTTATCCCTTCTGCCGGGCTAAAGTACGAGCGCGACGTAATCTCTCTGGCCGAAACGAGATACGAAAATCTATAGGTACTAATAATAATAAAGCTAAATAGTTAGTTTTTTTTTTGTTGGTTAAGAGCGTTGACTCGGTACGGCATTTCATACAAACTTTCAAGTCCTTTTTTATCGAAATGAATGAACCGATTTTAATGAAACTTTATACGCATAAGCAGGATACATAGGTCTAAAAAGTTAGTTAAGAACATTTTCTAAATGTCTTATTTAAAAAAAGATAAATGGAAATCTCTGTTTCTATGGAATATTTAAAATCGGTCTAATTTAGCTGCAACACTATTTTTCGAAAATGTTCTTAACAACTTTTTAGACCTATGTATCCTGCTTATGCGTATGAAGTTTCATTAAAATCGGTTCATTCATTTCGATAAAAAAGGACTTGAAAGTTTGTATGAAATGCCGTACCGAGCCAACGCTCTTAAGGATGGAACTGTCAATCGGATTTGAAAAATTGTTTTTGCATTTGATAGCCCAATTCTTGAGGAAAGCTATATGCTATTTAACATCACGCTATGGCCCTTAGGAGTCGAGCAAAAAGAAAAAAAAGTCAGAAATAACGCTAAGCAAAAACGAAGTAACAGCGCGAGCAGGCGATGCGATGCGACGGGGTGGGTCGGGGGAACAAGAAATTTAACGCGGACGAAGTAGCGGGCAGAATCTAGTGTATCTACAGGGTGACTTTGAAAACATGCGACAAAATTTAAGGGGGTGTTCTACGCATCAATATGAACAACTTTTACTATGGGACCAAACCTGAAATCGCGAAAAAAAAATCAGCTGTTCAGTACATTTATGTTCGCATAACTCGTCAAAATGTACTGAACAGCTGATTTTTTTTTCGCGATTTCAGGTTTGGTCCCATAGTAAAAGTTGTTCATATTGATGCGTAGAACACCCCCTTAAATTTAGTCGCATGTTTTCAAAGTCACCCTGTATAAACATCTCGTTTACGGAACGTCAGTACAGAAGTCACGTGTGAAAGAGTATTGCACGCTAAAACGGCTAAACGGATTTTGATAAATGATTTATTTTCTGTAAGTAGGTTTGTACAAACACTTTTACACGTCAATCATGTTTTTTAAAACTAGATGAGGTCGACGTTTCCTATCTGACTACTCTGAGAAGAAAGCCCGAATCAAACTCAGAGGTCACAGTCTCTTTTAATGTCCAGACATAATCTTGGTCAGATCATGTGAAGACCATGTAGATTGCAGTCTGAAATGGTCTTTTGAGGAAAGAACCACACAGATTGAGTGGACCTGTCCAGTCAGTGCACGCATTTGTCAGTATGATGAAATTTGACAGATAGGTAGCCGAGACCTGGAGAAGGACATTGGCTACTTTTCATCCTGGATTGCAGACGAAATCGCGGGCAACAGCTAGCCGATTATAATATAATAAAACTGTAGTGCGTAATTCAAACCTACATTATTTGACTAATTGAGGTACAAAACCGCAATTGAAGTACCTATTTTTTCCATTTAATTTGACGTTAATTTCCTCACATTGAATGACCGATAGTATTAGCAATAATAATGACTTATTGAAACACAAAGTATAGCAGGAAACTTATTAATATGTCATATTAATATGTAAATAATTAAATGTAAAATACTGATGTTCAGCTGTATCTGGCTAGACTGAATGGCGACCTAACAGAAATTAATAGATAGGCTAGATCTTTATTGTACTAACACCGTATTAAGGTTGAACTAGTCGCGGGCTCGAACTCACAGGTGCGGTTTCCGATAGACAGTATCATTGATGAGCAGTCAGACGCTAGTAAAATAAATAAATAGATAGTAGTAGTAAACTAAAACTAGTAATAGTGAAACGAGCGCGTAAAAATTTACGAAAAGTCCTTTGGAAGATCGAGTTTTATGAGAAAATCTCTGCATAAATCAATTACAAATAAACTTTATTGAACTTTTCGATAATTGAGCTTTGTCTCGGAGATTTTACATTTCTTTTGTTACTTATTTACGCCCAAAGTTGCGTTAAATTAACAAGAAAAACGGATCTTTGTTGCCTCATAACTTTTTAATGGCTTTTTATTTTACTATTCCGCACAGACGACATTAATAATGAGACAAAACGATATCATGATTAACTTTTATGGAAAAAATCCCCCCGACATTTTTATGGAAAAAATATCGACTAGTTCCACCTTAAAGGAATAACCGACTAAAACATAATAGGGGAGGTTGATTCGAAGGCGGTCTTATCACAATAAAGGTACATTTTCCATAGGCACACATATCAACTCGGAAAGGGATCGTCACCGTATCGCATTTCACCGCCTTTTGTGTCGAGTCGAGGCGATTACGTTACGATTCCGATTAGTGTGCATATGGAAAATCCAAATGATTTAACCATATACATTTGGTTTTATAGGAATTTTAAAAACAGAAAATTATCGATGTATCCCCTTAAGTTGATTAATTGACATTGATGCCAATTCTATTGGTCACAAAGTAAACTTTATTTAGGCTATAGCTATCTTTGTTTCTCTCAAGAAAGGCGTACGTAAATCAAAGCTGTAAGCTGTTTTGTAATTTTGCTCTTTTTTGGCTAAAACATTGTCGCACACTTCGCCGCATACTTTTTCGTGTAATCTGTTATTGAAAATAAAATAAAGTAAGTAATACTCTTATATTGTTCACCAACGAACAGGCACATCGCCACCATTGGCTTGCCTCCTACATCCCAAGCGCATATAACATGAGAGCACCAGTTTTAAGTTAACATAACCTGCAGTACTGTGAGGGCTCGAACCTCAACCACAGATTAATACAGATGGGACACCGCAAAATTATTTAAATAAAAAACGACTCTTGCTACGACACAATAAAGTGCAATTCAGGACGCAAAAAGTACAGTTATATTCAACTACAAGTTGCGTCTCTTTCTATCGCGTAACTCTTACATCTTCTGACCTACTGAATTAACCCCGCGGACGGGGCCCGCCGCGCACTTGTAGCTTCATACCTAAACTGCGGAGTGTCCCATCCGTATTAATCTGTGCCTCAGCAGTGAAATGCTATCTACGATAAATGAAAGATTCAAGCCAACGTGCTAAGGGCCGTAGGCCTCTTTATTATCTGCATCAAACTTAAACTAATTCACTCCCTAGGCCCTAGGCGAAGCCCTAGCTAAAATCTAACTGTCACTACTTAAAGAAAAGCGAGCATCACTTTTCTTTAAGAATCACTACATAGTATAAAACGAAGTCGCTTCCCGCTGTCTGTCTGTACCTATGTATGCTTAGATCTTTAAAACTACGCAACGGATTTTGATGCGTTTTTTTTAGGGTTCCGTAGCAAAATGGTAAAAAAGGAACCCTTATGGTGTGACTCAGTCTGTCTGTCTGTCTGTCTGTCTGTCTGTCTGTCCGTCTGTCCGTCTGTCTGTCTGTCTGTCACAGCTGGATATCTCAAGAACTACTAATGCTATCAACTTGAAATTTGGAACAGTTTTAGATGACGTTTACCCAACTATTTTGCAAATAAGAAAGAAGTAAAAACATTTATATTTGTTTTGTAACAGGGACTGGAAGGGGGTCTTAAAAAATCAAAGTGGGGCTACTAGGGCATGTGGGGTATCATATGAAAGAGGGCTGTTTGCACAGTCTCACACATTTTTTATTTTTTTTAGGCCGCATAGTTTTCGACTTTTGATGAAAAATTAAAAAAAAAATACCGTTCCCTTATCTCCGAAGTTTGCAAAGATAAAAATCTGAAATTATTCTATGTGGTAGAAGCTTATGTAAAGATTACAGGAAAAATAAAACGATGTCTCTAAATAGCACACTTTTTCAGAAATCGGAACGGAACCCTCGGTGCGCGAGTCCGACTCGCTCTTGACCGGTTTTTTAACAGATAGAGTGATTCAAGAGGAAGATTTATATGTATAAGAAACGCGGATGAAGCCGGGGCAAAAGCTAGTTAAGAATATTTCGATGTTTGAATGATCGAAATGTCAGACAGAATCATTGCTAAGGATTGACCAAAGCAAGAAACATTTACAGTACCTACTGAAATAATACAAACTACGTATTTAACGATGTTGGGTATAGGAAAACACCCAGTAAAGAGAACCAGGAAACTTCTGTCAGTATTATTGTTTTATCGTCTATAATTAAATATAAACAAAGGAAATATAATGCTATATCAATTATTTTATTTTATTAACCATTTTTATAATATATTTTTAAGTTATTTTTCCTGTAAAACTAGGTCAGAGTTCAGTTGATATGGTGTTACAGGAAATTAAATAGTTTCATGGTTAGTAGATTACAAAATTACAGTGGCCTTGGACTGAATTAGTCGGCCTATACTTTAGACTCTAGTCGTAGAAAATTCGGATACAATCATAATTCTTCAAGTCAATCTCCAGACTTCGATTCGTACCATTTTCAGGGACGCGACGGGTGTTTATTGTTCTATTGATTAAGTCTCGCGACTATTCGCACTGTTATGAACACCTCCTTATACAAGTTAGGTGACACAATAATCGGCGCAAGCGCATTCAGTTTGGCTGGAGCTTTAATTAAAGTCAAAAATAAACAAGGTGTGACTTAACTAACGCATAACCTCTTAAGGGGTCACTATACTCATCATTATGAACAACTTTTACTATGGAACCTAACCAGAAATCGCGAAAAAAAATCAGCTGTTCCCTATTTTGACGAGTTATGCGAACATAATGTAGGGAACAGACTGCAGATTTTTTTTCGCGATTTCATGTTTGGTTCCACGGTAAATGTTGTTCCTAATGATGAGTACAATGACCCCTTAAGAAGTTGTGCGTTATTTAAGTTACACCTTTTATAAACGCTTAGAGGAAAAACTACAGATTTCTCCTAAATTATTGATTAAAATAAATGAGATGTCGTGTAAAAGAATCTTAGCACACATAGTTTTGCAAATTATTGTATCTTAAGTAATATTAGAAATGCGAAAGTAAGTTTGTTTGTTTGTTACCTTTTCACTGAACCGTTGTCAGGTGTACAGAAACGGACATAGGCTACGTTTCATCCCGAAAAAAAGTACTGTTCCCGAGGAAAACAAAACAAAAGTTCTTATGATAATAGATGGAGCCACGTGTCTTTTCACTGAACCGTTGTCAGGTGTACAGAAACGGACATAGGCTACGTTTCATCCCGAAAAAAATAACTGTTCCCGAGGAAAACAAAACAAAAGTTCTTATGATAATAGATGGAGCCACGTGTCTTTTCACTGAACCGTTGTCAGGTGTACAGAAACGGACATAGGCTACGTTTCATCCCGAAAAAAAGTACTGTTCCCGAGGAAAACAAAACAAAAGTTCTTATGATAATAGATGGAGCCACGTGTCTTTTCACTGAACCGTTGTCAGGTGTACAGAAACGGACATAGGCTACGTTTCATCCCGAAAAAAAGTACTGTTCCCGAGGAAAACAAAACAAAAGTTCTTATGATAATAGATGGAGCCACGTGTCTTTTCACTGAACCGTTGTCAGGTGTACAGAAACGGACATAGGCTACGTTTCATCCCGAAAAAAAGTACTGTTCCCGAGGAAAACAAAACAAAAGTTCTTATGATAATAGATGGCGCCACGTGTCTTTTCACTGAACCGTTGTCAGGTGTACAGAAACGGACATAGGCTACGTTTCATCCCGAAAAAAAGTACTGTTCCCGAGGAAAACAAAACAAAAGTTCTTATGATAATAGATGGAGCCACGTGTCTTTTCACTGAACCGTTGTCAGGTGTACAGAAACGGACATAGGCTACGTTTCATCCCGAAAAAAAGTACTGTTCCCGAGGAAAACAAAACAAAAGTTCTTATGATAATAGATGGAGCCACGTGTCTTTTCACTGAACCGTTGTCAGGTGTACAGAAACGGACATAGGCTACGTTTCATCCCGAAAAAAAAAACTGTTCCCGAGGAAAACAAAACAAAAGTTCTTATGATAATAGATGGAGCCACGTGTCTTTCGAAACATGATTGAATTATATTATTACAAGCAGAATACATCAGTATAACCCGAATTGATTGTCAAATTCTAAATTAACGAGAGCGAAGCCGCGGGCAAAAGCTAGTCAACGATAAATTCACTTTTGCATTTTGCTAAAAAAATATGTATAAGAATGCACCCTATACAAATCCTGCCACTCCGCAGTTTACGTATGAAGCTACAAGTACACGGCGGGCCCCGTCCACAGGGCTAACTCAGAAGTACTGCCGCGCGCCGAAGGTATAAGAGTTACGCAATAGAAAGAGAGGCAATGTGTAGGTGAATATAACTGTAGGTAATTAGCGTTCTGCGACCTGAATTGCACTTCATTGTGTCGTAGCAAGAGTCGCTTTTTATTTAAATGATTTTGCGGAGTGTCCTATCTGTATTAATCTGTGCCTGGGCTGTTTACAGTTTCATTTTCGGATTTTCGTGTATGCGAGATTTGTGTCTATACCTTGTAAGTCCAGGAACAAGAGCGCCTCATGGAAATTAAATACTAAAAACCTTGTAAAATATTCCACTCACCCGATACAGAATCCTTGCTTTCAGATTCAGGGTCGCCATCTTTTTCTTCTGCCTTCGCGTCTTGTTTCTGTAACAAGATTAGCACCTAGCTTTATAAATAAATCAATACCAAAGACGACCCAATCCTTGTCACAATTTAGTTTTTAAATTAATTTAGGCTAGGTCGTTCTAGGCTAGGCTCGTTGTTCTTACCAGAGACTCATCATTTTCCAGCTGTTTGTGTGTATCACTCTCTCTTCTTAAAGCTGATTCTACGTCACAACCGGAATCTAACACCCAGAGGAGAATCAGGGTGTGAAGGTCCAGCTCATCTTCTTTTTGTTCACTAGAACAAGAGAGTTATGATTTGAAATTATTTTTAAGTTGTAAGACAGATGTTGAAATTACATTGATCTGATGTTAAAATTGAAATATTGTTGATATTAATTAAAATTGAGTAGAGCGAGTCGGACTCGCGCACCGAGGGTTCCGTTCTGATTTATGAAAAAGTGTGCTATTTAGAGACATCGCTTTATTTTTCCTGTAATCTTTACATAAACTTCTATCATATTGAATAATTTAAAAATTTTCTCTATGCAAACTTCGGATATATTCTATGAAAACTTCGGGTATTTTTTTTACATTTTTCATCAAAAGTCGAAAACTATGCGGACTAAAAGATTTTAAGATAGTATTAGTAGTTTTTAAGATATCCATCCAGCTGTGACAGTCTGACAGACAGACAGACTGAGTCGCATCATAAGGGTTCATCATAAAGGCAATTGCATGCAGCTGAGATGAGAATGCCAAGAGGGATGTGTACTGTTACACAAACGGATAGACTAAGAAATGAGTACTGGAAGTTTGAAAGTGGCATCGGTGACTGAAAAGTTAGGAGGAAATCGGTTGTCATGATATGGACATGTGATGTGGAGGAATCAGGAAAATGTCATGTGAATTGAAGTTACATAAATAGCCATCGTCAAAACTTACGTGTTTTTATTTTTCTTCTGCGACGCCATATGTTGTTCTAAGCTTGTCATGTGAAACACATAGTTGTGGATCTCCAAAGCGCTTAATCTGTAACAATAATATTTTATATTAATTAATTTTCCGGCCCAGAAAGAGGTGGCGGGATGACCTCGCCGTGAGGGTTGGCTCGAGGTGGCGCGGGAAAAGAGTTCCTGGAAGAACACGTGCTCGCAGGACGGAAGCATTTCAGTAAGATGCTGGTAGGGACTTCCGGCATTGTCCTGATAGCCGTGGGATACCTCTCGACTCCTCACAAACACCTCAGGACATGTTGCCCCTTTGCCGCTGTGTGCTAGCAACCGTTTTCGGGGTCCATTATTGC
The DNA here is from genome assembly GCA_905163495.3 of Cosmia trapezina. NCBI lineage: Eukaryota > Metazoa > Arthropoda > Insecta > Lepidoptera > Noctuidae > Cosmia > Cosmia trapezina. The sequence continues at coordinate 4,057,429 of LR991049.1, read as the reverse complement.
GTGTGCCCTGCCATTTTATTAGTAATAGTAATAGTAATCTTTATTTAATTCTCTCTTCACAAAGGTTAACTTAGTCTATTCTATAAATAGAGACTAGAATAATAACATTACAAAATCAAAAATATGATCCTTTGTGAGAGACTGGCGTCCATACTAGGATACCCTGTGTGACAGATCACCAGGCCCTCACCCCGAATTTAATCTAATAATAAGGCAAACTATTCTAATACTCTAGACAAATTGATTATTGCTGAAGGATTAGTATATTGTATACAAAACATTAGTGAGGCAGGGGCCATAGTGTTTCCATACTTCTAGGTAACCAGTCCACAGCCACCCAATCCCATAGCCCGATATGTTTTGTTTGCATGTTCTGCAATAGTCCTGCACCAACCGGGGCTTGTCCTTTGGTGCACTTGCATAGTGCATAAAGGTATAATTGTCGGTTGGTGCCTCCTCATAATTTAAAATTGTCTAAGGGGCCTCTGCGAGTTGGCTTTGTCCCGTCGTACGCCATCCAAAGGTCCGGGACCCCAGCGATCCGAGATATGTCAAAGACGTCTTAAAATAAATAATAGGCTAAGAAAAAAAATAATTTGCTATAGTATAGTTAAAATCTCGCTGCAGACTTGGTCATAAATCATAATCGGAGTAGGGATGTGCGCTAGTTGCGCGCGCTCAAGGCCATTATCGATAACAGAATCATTAAGGTTATCACGTAAACATACTGCATTCACTAAGTATGCAGGGTAATTGACAAAAATGTGTGGAACATGCAGAATTGCTGCAAGATGAAGACTTAAGAAAAGCACATTTATGCGAAGAGTTCATCATTCATGTGGATGATGATGACGATGACTCAGACGAAGAATTTTAATTTTCTATTTTTAGTTTTATATAAACGTTCTTTTGTTTATATATTTAATAAGCTTTGTAGTAAATTTGGTAATAAAATAAAAAAAAAATGTGTATTTATTTCTATCACCCATTTATAAATATATAAAACTATCGATATCACTCATCGACTGCAGTAATGCACAGGACTACGTGTGGGCGTGGCCTGCCCATAAGGCCCGTGAGCAGTGGCGTGCACTCTATACATGCAAATAAGCTGTGCATACCCTGTAGTCCCATACATACATGCCCCTCTAAATGATAAATAGCTATTTAAATTAAAAAAAAAACATGGTAGGCAATAGCAAATAAATGAATCTAATTTAAAATCCGTCATTTGAATTCCCGTGTTTATAATGCGATTCCGCGCCATCTATTACTTTTTTATGGAACTAACACGTTGGAGCGGCGAACACGCGCCACCGATTCACCGCGCAAGCAGCGCTCCCGTGTGAGCAAAAGCACTACTACGCATTGCTTATTTTTCATACAACGCATCTCGTGAATTCTCGTGTAGTACACAGCAAAAGCACAGAATAAATAATAGTACTAACGTACAGAAGTTGCACTCCTTTGATCTTGAAGAAAGCCGCTTTTATAATAGCCTACAAAATCTTTTCCCCTCCATGCGCAAGCTAAATTGCTCTTAATCGCCGCGCTGGAGAGTTGTTATTACTTTGTGTCGTTACTCGTCCGTAACATACCTACGCCGCTTAGCCGAGTACTAGGGCTTTCCGCAAAAAAAAAAAAAAATGGTACCATACCACCATACCATACCATACATACCTTAAGGTATGGTGGTGGTGGTGGTGGTGGGGTATATGGTACCTTTTTATACTTTTATTTTATTTTATGAGTAGTCTATCTGGAGTTGTTTCACTTTAATGTAATGTCCTATAATTTTCAACCGTTATTTTTTATTAAACAATCAAACAATCATCAATTATTTTTAATACACCATCATCTCGTATAATATTTAGAAGTGTTCTAAAGTAAACAAGGTACAAACACGTCTTAAAATTGAAAGTGACATTTGGGCCACTTTAGTCGCCTGAACATGGTCATAAAACAACCAAAGATGTCTCAACGCACCAGTGGCTAAGTTTGTGCGATCGTACGATCGCGGGTAGGTACAATTGCTTGTTAATCCTAAGTTAATCTTTAATTACTTTAAGCGATTTTGGACCTTACTCCTGAAACAATACGACGCGCATACAAACCCCCACCACTCCGCCGAGAGCTCAAGTTAAATGTCGGCAACTATAGTAAGTAGGTAGGTAGGTAAAAAAAAGATAGCAACAAGACTCGACATTTCGTAATAGATTTTCGTCATTCAAAAAGTAACTATATCACTAATTTATATATAGTATAGTGATAATGTGAATAGTATACTTAAATTTAAAATCTAAGATTTAATTTTTTCATGGGCGGCCGTACGTGTCTCGCTCGCTGAGCGCGTAATACACCCTGACTGACTTGTAACCCAGAGTTGCCGCGAGCTGTAGGTACTTATCTCGAGCGGAATGTACCAGTGCAAGAGGCCTGGCAAAAGTGTGACTGTGTGCGTGAAAATGTGTGCGCGTGTTGGAGTTTTAGAAGCAGAGCTTACATTGCAAACCGTCCAAATTGAGAAGCCGTAAAAGCACCGCTTATTCGTTGATTGTAGAGGATCAACTTTTTTTAGTCGGATTAATCAATTTATTTGTTCGTATTAGTTCGTAATTGTTATTCGCCATATTTATTGTTTCGATTGATTTAATATCATTGTTCGGTTGTATTTCTGGGCGGAACTGATTGATTGTCTAAGTAATTATTCAGTACCTAAGTTTATTGTAAAAAACTAAAAATTATACCCGTGAGACCTGTGCTGGCCAAGTGTGTTCAAATAAATAAAAAACCGCCGCTTTTTCGACGTTATCTTTTGAGGAAGAAGTTAAATTGATTGTAAAGGGGTCCGTGTGTACGCGGGGTTTGGTTTAACACAAAAAAAAGGTAATGCTACTTACTCGTTATTTACATAAAAAGTATTTTGATAATTGTTACTGGCTAACAGCTAAAGGTTGTGTACACACAAACATATTGTATTGTTTACCTTGCATTTTATTTACAAATCAACATAAAAATTATATATTTGGATCTACATATAACGGATGTTCAGATTTAAATAATTTAGATATTTTTGGTGGTCGCAAACAAACGCCATGCGAAGCCAATGGCGCCGTGTGGTAAGAGTCGGGTATGTAGGTAACTAGGTACCTACTAGGGTATCTAGTCGGTGGGACTCCGACCGAAAGAAGCTGAAACTGATACTTAAGTTTTTTATTTTATTTTAACCGTGCATACCCTGTCTGAAATCTCTGTGCATGCCACTGCCCGTGAGTGGGAAAGAGAGCTAAACACTCGAATGATTTATGACCGAGTCTGCAGCGAGATTTTAACTATACTATAGTCAGTTAGTCCGTAGTTGGATAATCATCGTTCACACGTCGAAATCCTCTCAGTCCGAAGTGCAAGTACACTGCGGTAGATCCAGGTAAACCAACCAGATTGATCGCGTCAAAGCAAAATCCTCCTATCGGTTGATGTTCGAATGATCAAAGATCAAAGGACGATGAATGACCGACCATCGATCGATTTGTAAACAATCATTGTAGTACATTATAAAACAATATCGAGAACGGGTCTTATCGCGATATTCGTTTTTTACGAGATAAACAGGTACCTACTTGTTTCCCGACGTTTCGACCGCCTTGCAGCGATCGTGGTCACGGGAGGACAAAAAAGTAAGAAGGTAAAAGGAATATCACGATAAGACCCGTTCTCGATATTGTTTTAATGTGTACAAATCGCAAAAGTTTAAAAATTTAATCATTTTAAAAGTTTAATCATTTTAAAAGATTAATCATTTTAAAAGTTTAATCGTTTTAGATCACCGCTGCCCTACTCCGCCACGCAAGCTTCCTCTCTGTGAGAGATAGTGAGTCGTAATCCACCACGCAGGGCCAGTGCGGGTTAGATGTCACACGTCTTCGAATTTCCCGTTGGACGATGTTTTCCTTTACCGTTTTGAGAGCAGTGCCGATGAAGTTATTTATACAAATTACCTGCTTGGATCGAACCCACGACCGTAAGTCGCGGCCATTACCACTGGGCCTCCACTGCTTATAAAGAGTCGACGCGACGTCGATTGATCGTAATTCAGCTGCCACGACACTGTATCCATCGATCCATCTGGATGGTCCATAACAGTGATCGACCGCAATCTACTTAATTGAACATTTTTACCACAGCGGCAAGCTATTCTTGTATCGATATATTTTTATTCTAAATCTCTCGAGACGAGATAAAAATTCATGCTTCGGAATCAAAAACTTTAACTTAATTGCATATGGTTCAATTTCCATTTCAATCCAAAAACCTGGTAAAGGAGATTGGACAAAGGCACAGAGAGACGACTGGTGACTCGCGTTCCGGATCGTTCCTGGTGCAGAGGCTGGCCATCGCAATCCAGCGTGGAAACGTGGCGAGTGTGATGGGCACTTGTGGGCCGGGAGCGGTCAGGGACTTTTAGTTAACAATTTTATGACTTGTTTAATAGAGGTTTTTTTTTTTCATTTATTGTATTAATTTGTAAGGCTTATTAAGTTATAGATTGATGTGTTTCTAATAAAAATATAATTATTTCCATTGCAACTAAAACTATTTTATGACGTTTATCGACAGTTTTTTTCATTCAGAAATCAACTTAGATTACTTTAGTTTAAAGTTGTTTTATGTATTTATCTCGATTATAGACAGGTATATTACAAACCTCTTAGCATCCAGTGTGTAGTACATCGCTATGGCGGCGTGTCCCTCCGTGGGACAGCAGAGGTACCGCCGCGTGCAGTGTTTCACATCCACCAGCCATTTGGCGAACGAATGATGGAACATTGACAGGAAACCAGTTGAGCGCTCCATTACTAAGATCCTGGGAGCAAAAGGTTTCAATTAGACATTGGAGCTGATTCTCTTGTTCACAAACTTAACTAAAATTCTCTTCTGTGACAGTAGCCGCGAGGTCTAAGCTGAGCTTTGCAATTGTGTGAGTGCACATAGATAGTGTCGGGGTCGCGGGTTGTTCGAAAAAGATACCGTGGCCCTGGCATAGGCAACTGAAGGAACACGGGTGGGTTTTAGTCAGTAAAAGTCTGACACGCCCTTTCGCTCCACCCAGAGCGGAAGAAGTTATTTGACGATTTCCCATCCACAAAAAAAAAGCATACAGCGTGAAACCTTTCTAGTTTCTATTTATTTAGTTACAACAAAGATTCCATAAGTTAGCAACTTTCCGGCGGCTACTCGATATCAGTGAGTAAAAGTGGGAGTTTGCGTTTGTCGTTAGTTTGCATTTCGTTCGTTTCAGTTACTTGTGCAAATCGTACGACTGATATCGATATCTGAAAACGGTTTACGATATCTGAAAACGGTTTTCGATATCGATATGAAAACTGAATATCGGTTACATATCCGTTAGCAACTAAATACGAAAACGCCCATGTCTAACGCATACGCATATCGCGAAGTCTCTGGTTTTTTGATTTTTGTCTTTGGGCTCGGAACGCGTTGAAATGTTGCCACATAATTTAATTTATTATTTTGCCTTTTGGTTGATCTTGGATTATTACTATACGTATGTAATGTTCAATTTTTTGTTTAGTAACTTTTGTTTTATAAAAAATTAGCTCTTATTTTAATAGTATTGAAATTGCTCATGTGTGCGCGCCGATACAGCGTCGTTTTGTGCCTAAAGCCACCTCAGAACTTGTAAGAGTTTTTTTGTTCTGGCCTCGGTCAGAGATAATACTTTGTTCAATGTTTACCTAATCTTTACGGGTTCTGAGATGGGGACACGCCGCCGGTTTACGCTGAAAACCAGCGCCTTGACTCGTGCCTTCGTGCACGGGTCACGGCATTATGCTGAGCGTTAGCCGTTTCGCGCGTTAGTGACGCATAATTAAGTATTTTAGTGTTTCTCTTTTTCAGTTTAAAATTTAGCTACCCAATTGTTTTTTATTTTTTAGGTTTATGTAAAAAACTAATGTATGTGCGTCATTTTTCGCGGGAATAAATAGTTTTTCTTTCTTTTCTTTCTTTCTTTCTTTGCTTGGTTTAAAACCGGTTTATACTGCTATCTGGCAATCGGCTGTTGTTCTTTTCTATTAGGCCATGACCAAAACCATGTCGCATCGTTGTAAAACGTAAAAAGATAAGGACCCCCACACATTTACAGTCCGTTGGCAGTCCCCCGGCAGGCGGTCATTCATAAAAACTGTTTTTGACATTTTTTATGTGGTGTAATGTGTGGGGCTCATTAGACGACTCAAGATTTTGTCTTACGTAAAACGATAAGACAAAAATTTTGGTCATGGGCTCTCGTACCATTTTGGTGATCACTCACACAAATGCAAACCTCAGCTTAGACCTCGCGGACTACCTTTACTAACATTGTACCGTTGGTTACAACGTAAGTATTACCTTCTCAACAGATGTAGACGTCGATTGAAGTCTTCCCGGGTGACGCTGTACTCTTTGGTCAGGAGACATTTGTATAACATCTCTTCTGTGACGCCGCAGCGAGCTGCCAGCAGCACGTCTAGGAGGAGACGGACCTGAAAGCAAATAAAAAAAAATGTTATTTCAGTCAATTTTGTATTTCAATAGCGCTAGCACGGATAATTTTGATATTATGTCAATCTGCCTTTTCCCAACTATACTGGGATCGGCTTCCAGTCTAACCGGGTGCAGCTGAATACCAGTTTTTTACATGAAGCGACTGCTTAACTGACCTCCACAACCTAGTAATATCCCTTAGTAAGTAATAGTAATACCCCTTGGTAAGACTGGTTGTCAGACTTTCGGGCTTCTGGCAACCCGTAACGACTGTCAAAGATCCACTAATGACAGCCGGTACCAACGACTTAACGTGCTTTCCGAGGCACGGAGGAGTCTCGGTATGTAAAGATGGTCAACCATCCACGGAACAACCCCGGCAAGAGTAGCTTAACCTGATGGAACACTCGGGTTAAAATAATTTTGATATTATGTATTGTTAACGTAATAATATTGGATCGGATATTGTGCATCGTAGGAACGTATTCTAGCTGTATCGTAATGTTTTGATTGATTTGAGGGGCTCGTGGCTAAGTAATAACAGCCGCACGGGTCGATCGATCAGGTTAAGCTCCTCCTCCGTGCCTCGGAAAGCACGTTAAGCCGTTGGTCCCGCCTGTCATTCGTGGATCTTTGACAGTCGTTACGGGACGTCAGAAGCCCGGTAATCTGACAACCAGTCTTACCAAGGGGTATCGTGTTATCTAATAACTGGGTTGTGGAGGTCAGACAGGCAGTCGCTCCATGTAAAATACTGGTATTCAGCTGCATACGGTTAGACTGGAAGCCGACCCCCCTGTCTAAACCTCGATGAGACATATTTCCGCCCGAGTGCCAGACCCTTACAGCAGTGATGGCCCAATAGTAACGGCCCTGACTTACGAATTGTAGGTCGTAAGGTCGAACCCAGACAGCGCTTTACTTTGTGTAAATAATTTCATCACCACTGCTCACAAAACGGTGAAGGAAACCATCGCATCGTGGGGAAACTTGCATGTCCTAGAACCAAAACTTCAAAGACATATGACATCTACCAACCCGCACTGGGCCCGCGTGGTTGAATACAGGAGGCCTGTGTCCCAGCAGTGGGAACATTATAAGCTGATTATGCCGTACCTTAGTAAATCTCCTGCCGTGGAACAGCCGCTGCGCCAGCCATAGGTACAGTCCGTTGAGCGTGCCCGGTATCTCACGGATCTCGCGTAATGCTATGAATCCGTCTGCAACGCCGTCTAATACCTGCAAAATAAAGATAAAAAGAAATATTTAAAGAATGGGGAGGCAAACTGTCATATCAGAACAGATTAATACAGATGGGACACTCCACAGTTCTGGTACGAAGCTACAAGTACGCGGCGGGCCCCGTCCGCGGGGCTAATTCAGTAGGTCAGAAGGTATAAGAGTTACGCGATAGAAAGAGAGGCAACTTGTAGTTGAATATAACTGTAGGTAATAAGCGTTGTGCGACCTGAATTGCGCTTTATTGTGTCGTAGCAGGAGTCGCTTTTTATTCAAATGATTTTGCGGATTGTCCCATCTACAGGGTGTAAGGGACAGCCCTCCGCAAACTAACAGGGTGCATTCAGCTCCTCATTTTGAATCATATTCTACCGGAAATTTTCTCAGGAAAATTTTCATTTTTTCAATTTTTTTGTCAGTTACATTTTCATTATTTCAATCTAAAATTGCATTGTGTGTTCGCAGCATTCCATTTATGTAAAAAAAACTGCAAAAAAAAAAACAACAAAAAAAAACCAGCAATGGATGTTGAAATACTCTAACCAACGACGCGTGTAATCAGCTGTTCACTTTTTGTCTAGCTACAGAGTTCATCGAACTCAACGCATACCTATTACCTACCCCTCCCAACCAGTAATAGACGTTCCGATTTTTGCACAAAAACACAAACAAATCAGGTTTATTGGATTCCCTTAACGTTCCTGAAAAAATTTCATGTACCAGTCATCTTAGTAAGACATACTGAATTCACCCTATCAGTTTGCGGAGGGCTGTCCCTTACACCCTGTATATTAATCTGTGATATTAGTTCCGCGGTTCCGCGTAGATGGCACTATAGTATAGTTAAAACCTCGCTGCAGACTCGGTCATAAATCATTCGAGTGTTTCGCTCTCTTTCCCACTCACGGGCCTTATGGGCAGGCCACGCCCACACGTAGTCCTGTGCATTACTGCAGTCGATGAGTGATATCGATAGTTTTATATATTTATAAATGGGTGATAGAAATAAATACACATTTTTTGTTATTTTATTAAAAAATTTACTACAAAGCATATTTAATATATAAACAAAAGAACGTATATATAAAACTAAAAATAGAAAATTAAAATTCTTCGTCTGAGTCATCGTCATCATCATCCACATGAATGATGAACTCTTCGCATAAATGTGCTTTTCTTAAGTCTTCATCTTGCAGCAATTCTGCATGTTCCACACATATTACGTGATAACCTTAATGATTCTGTTATCGATAATGGCCTTGAGCGCGCGCAACTAGCGCACATCCCTACTCCGATTATGATTTATGACCAAGTCTGCAGCGAGATTTTAACAATACTATAAATATTTGTTACTTTCATTTAGCTGTCAATGGAGTTCCTTACTGAATACTTTGCCGCGAGATGGCGCTAACGTCAAGCATGCACTTTGTGCAATTTATTTCACCACCGTTGCTCTCAAAACAGTGAAGGAAACTGACAGTTTTATACATCTTGTAGAGTGGTAGGTATACTAGGTACTGGATTTTTTACGGAACAGCTGCCTTCGATATTGGCCTCGTATCTAAAGCTGTTCATATTAAGCCTAGGCATATTAAGGCGACGTTAAAATCACGTATATAGAGTAGTATTAATAATTTGAAAAATAAATATAATGTTAAATTAGAGCATTTTCTTGATAACTTAATATGTGAATATTTTAGATTATGTTTATATTACATAGACAATGAATTTGTAAAGTTGTGTCTAACGCGGATAATCACGCAAAAACTATCAAGCGTATTTTTATGAAACCTTTACCATTTTAATAGTTATTTATGCAACTGACGTATAACAAGGGGTATTAAAACACGAATGTGGGTTTATCACACGAGGCGAAGCCGAGTGTGATAATAGTATCACATGAGTGTTTTAATACCTAATTATGTACAGTTGCATACAAGACTTTATCTACATCCCTGTTATGAATCCTCTAAAAAAGGTTCTGAAACAGTTTTTTGCAATACTAATACTCGTATCGAACATGGCGGCCGGCGTCATAGTATACGACGTGAATTCGAATAAGTTCTTTTTTTTAAATTACGGCGCTGTTGTAGTGAAACGCGCGTGCATTACAATGTTCTTTTTTTGAAAACGAGTTGCATTATGAAATTCAGTACAACATTAAAGCACCCGTTTGGATGCTATTATGGTTACCATGGTTACTATGACACTGGCTCTTTTAATGTTGGCAGTAAGCTAACTGTTTCAGGAACTTTTATAAAGGATTTATAGCATGGGTGTAGATAAAGATAATTTAATTATTTATCTTTTATTTTACGTGTTTTAATATAATACCTTTTGTTTATGTATAACAAATTAATAAAGCGTCTAATTTGGGACAACGCTCCATGATGGGCAAGTCCTATCACCGGGTGGACAAACGGCGCGTTGCGTGAGCTCCGCACAGAAGACGAAAGCTAACCACTCAAGGGATAACACTTTGCAGGACACTGAACAGCACACAATAGAAGTTTTATTGTTATAACGTCTATGGACGTGTTCCACAAATTGTGAACGAGTATATCACTATGTGCCAAAACTGGCTAAGGAGTCCAAAGAAGAACTAATAAAAATGGCCATCTCCCTTTCTAATGAAGTTGGTTGCAATATGGCAAAATCGGACATAAGTGACATCTTCCGAGTTCAGAACAAACGGGCTAAGACGAGAAATAGTACAATTATAGTTGAGATGACATCAGCTATTCTGAAGACCGATCTCTTAAAGAAAACCAGAGACTATAATAGGAAACATAATGAGAAAATATGTGCCAAGCATCTCGGATTTAAAACTGAAGAATCCACTCCAGTGTTTATCTCGGAACAGCTAACTGCAAAAGGAGCTCGTCTTCACTTTCTTGCTCGTGACCTGGCAAAATCCAAGGATTACAAGTACTGCTGGACATCATACGGCAGAGTTCATGTTAAAAAGGATGACAACTATCCTACTATCATCATAACTAGTGAGTCTCAGGTCCATAATCTTTTGCAACTTAAATGACTAGATTTTACCTTACCGGTTATCATTTGTCTTATTTGCGTTATTTTGCTATGTTGTTACTTGATTCTATACTATAGCAATAAGAATAATATTAACCAATACTTTGTTATTCTTCTGATGTTTATTTGTCATACTCACACTATTTTACTCAGTTATTACCCCTACTTGGCACGGCTCAACTGGTATTTTAGTTGCTTAAAATTAATTTCTAATAGCAGTTTAAATATAAAGCTAACTGCCAAGTTAAATTTTAACCAATACATTGTTATTCTACTGATGTTTATTTGTCGTATTCACCATATTTTACTCAGTTGTTGTTGTTGTTGTTATTTGTCTCGGTTCCACTGGGATGTTAGTTGCTTAAAATTAATTTCTGGTATTAGGATAAATGTAAAGCTAATTGTTAAGCTAAGTATTTATTTAGTGCGCACTCATACATACCTACCACTCAATCCTACACTCATTCAGCCTATCACTCCCACACAAATCACTCATACACTAAATGCCTGTATAGTTATGTTTTTCTGCACTTATAAAACCTATAATTATGGATAGCACCTTGCAGACTTTAAATGACATTGACAATTATGAAATAGCCCAAGTGTTCGACTGTGAGCTCAGTGACTTTGCCAACCATATTAAGCCTAACTCCTCCGACTTCACTATTGTTTCTCAAAATATTAGATCCATTTATTCTAACTTTGAAGACCTTCAACTAAACATAATAAATCTTAAAATGGAAATTGACTTGATAATCTTAACTGAATGTAGACTAAACACAGATAAACAAATTCCTCAAATAACCAACTATAATTCACACCAAACTACCAACCATCTTAACAAAGCTGATGGAGTGGTCGCTTATATTAAAAGTACACATAAATATAGAATAAGAGAAATAAAGTTAACACACGCGTCTTGTCTGGAGATCCATATCTCACCTGACCTTACAGTCATCGCAATTTATCGGTCCCCCTCAACCGCAAACGCTGACGAATTTATTAATTCCCTAAATAATCATCTTGCTACCATTGCATCAACTAGTAATATAATTGTAACTGGGGACATTAATATTAATATTAATCTGATATTAAACCACGGCGAGCAATCACAGGCACGCGCAAATAGACTTAATTACCTCAACATGCTGGCTATGCATGGGCTTCTCCCTGGTCACTCGCTACCCACGAGGGACAAAAATTGTCTAGACCATATTAACATTAAGCTAAAACCTACTGAAAAAACAGCGACTATTGCAATTATTCACACAACCATCACGGATCATTTCATGACATTCCTAAAAATTACGAACCATACAAACTTAATAAATCCTACTAAAGTAAAATCAGATTTTAACCTTGAGAAGGGACTCGTCCACTTAAAAGATAGTAACCTGGCAGACCTACTAAAGCTAACTAACCCTAACACACTTACTAATAAATTAATTGAAATTCTTCACAATTGTATCATACTCAGCACTATCACTAAGTTGATCCCGATAAAAAATAGAACCCTAAAACCGTGGATGACTATTGGTTTATTGCGTTGTATTCATAACCGAAATAACATGCAACGGAGACTGAGGCTGGACCCGTTTAATGAGGTGCTAAAAATTACCTACAAAAGGTACCGAAATTACTGTAACTATATCATCAAAAAACAAAAACGTAATTATGACAGAGATCAACTTGCTAAAGCGCACAATAATCCTAAAAAAACTTGGGATATCATTAACAATATCACACAGCGAAAACCTAAAAAAACAAATAACTCAGATCTCCTTGAAATATCCAATAGCCCGCAGAACTCTATTAACAAGGTGAATAGCTTTTTCTCTAATATAGGAAAGCTTCTCGCAGATAAAATCACATTGCCTCCGTCTGCTACAGTCAATAACAGTGACCCAAACCCATCCTTACCTGACTATATATCGTCCTCATCTTTTGCTCTACTCGACACAGACCCTTACGAAGTTCATGCTACACTAATGGGCTTAAAACAAGACAGCGCCCCTGGATGGGACAACATTCCCGTTAAATTTTTAAAAGCTGCACACGAACACATTGTTCCAATCCTAACTTACTTAGCAAACCTATGTTTTGAGCAGGGACTTTTCCCGGATGCATTGAAAGTAGCCCTAATAACGCCCGTGTACAAGTGTGGAGACAGGTCAGACCCGTCGAACTATAGGCCAATTTCAGTACTGCCATCTATCTCGAAAATCCTGGAAAGACTCCTAAACTCACGCTTAATCAAATATCTTTCTAAGCATAACATTCTGTCGTTGTCTCAGTTTGGGTTTCGACAGGGTAGATCTACTGAAGATGCGGTCCTATCGCTAACTTCTACTATAGTCGGTAAAGTGGATAAGGGCAGTAAATGTCTAGCAGTTTTCCTTGACCTCAAAAAGGCCTTCGACACAGTATCTGTCCCCATACTTCTGCACAGGCTCGAAAGCATCGGAATAAGGGGGCCTCCTCTCGAACTATTCAAATCCTACCTGACTAATCGCAAACAAAGAGTAAAAATAGGGGAGTTAGTAAGCTCAGAAGAAACAACGTCATATGGCGTTGGGCAGGGGAGTGTCCTTGGTCCGACGTTGTTTCTCATTTATATTAACAGTCTTTGCAATCTAATTATTGACGAGGGTTGCATTTTCTCATATGCGGATGATACCGCCATAGTCTTTGCTGGTAAGACATGGGCAAAAGTTAAAAGATCAGCCGAAATTGGCCTGTCTAAGATTGCAGACTGGCTCAATCGTAACCTCCTCACACTAAATGCCTCCAAGTCCAACTACATATGTTTCTCTAAGTATGCAAATACTCAGCCTCCGCTCGACTTCCAAATTAAGATCCACTGCTGTGCCAACCCTGCAATTCCTGATTGCTCTTGTACAAAGATTGACAGGTTACAATATACCAAATACCTGGGTATCATGATAGATCAGCGTCTGTCCTGGCATATGCATACTGAACTAATCATGAAAAGAGTTAGGAAATTAATATGGACTTTCAAATCATTGCGTCACGTTGCCTCAAAGAATCTTCTGCAGAAAGTTTACGTTTCACTGGCACAATCGGTTCTTACGTACTGTTTGCCATGCTGGGGAGGGGCAACTAAAATTAAATTTTTGGAACTTGAAAGGGCGCAGCGTTCTCTGCTTAAGGTTATGCTCTTTAAACCTTATAGATTCCCTACCCAAAGTCTTTACCTTACCTCTGGCCTTCTGTCTGTAAGGAAACTCTACCTACTCCATCTTATATTGAGGAAACACAAATCCATTCCGTATGACCCCACAAAACCACGTATCAGTAGCAGAAGAGGCTACTTAGTCGCTCCAACTGTCCCAGTTAGATCTGTTTTTGCTAAGAGGCAGTATGAAAAGCAATCTTCCCACGTATACAACCTACTGAACAAAGAGCTACACATCTATCCTCTGAAAGTCCGTGACTGTAAACAAGCTGTGACTGATTGGCTCAAGAATAAATCCTATGACGACATTGAGGCTTTGGTATCATCACTTCCATCCTGAATTAATAGGACCTTGGGAGCCAAACTGTTAGTGGAGGAAGCTGTACCTGACTTTCTCCGATCCCAAGACATTGTCGCAGGGCTAACCTAACCTAACCTAATCCTAAACAGAAACCCTTATAAAATAAACTCATGTATTAAATTCCACGCTCACTCCGTTACACACGAACACATATCCTCTCTCTCACACTCACACACATACCCCCACTCACACACACAGACACACGTTCAAAAATTCACTACACAACACACAAATGCGCTCCTTGTTGTATCTTGTATTTCTAATTATTTTGGTTTATCTTTTGTTTTTGTTAACAATTGCATACTTGTGATTATGTTAAGCGGAAGGGCGGAGTCACCTATCACAAGCAATTCCTTGCTTAAAAGGTGATCTCCTAACTCATGTGAGCTAAGAATTTGTTTAAATGCAATAAACATTTTTATTTTATTTTATTTTATTTTATCACGCCTAAAAAAAAATTGCCACTATTTTTGATAGACGTTACATCACAGAATAAATAATAGTACTAACGTACAGAAGTTGCACTCCTTTGATCTTGAAGAAAGCCGCTTTTATAATAGCCTACAAAATCTTTTCCCCCCCATGCGCAAGCTAAGTTGATCTTAATCGCCGCGTATGAGAGTTGTTATTACTTTGTGTCGTTACTCGTCCGTAACATACCTACGCCGCTTAGCCGAGTACTAGGGCTGTCCGCAATGAAAAATAAAATATGGTACCATACCATACATACCATATGGTATGGTGGTGGTGGGGTATATGGTACCTTTTTATACTTTTATTGTATTTATGAGTAGTCTATCTAGAGTTGTTTCACTTTAATGTAATGTCTTATAATTTTCAAACGTTATTTTTTATTATTCAATCAAACAATCATCAATTATTTTTAATACACCATCATCTCGTACAAAATTTAGAAGTGTTCTAAAGTAAACAAGGTACAAACACGTCTTAAAATTGAAAGTAACATTTGGGCCACTTTAGTCGCCAACAACGCACCAGTGGCTAAGTTTGTGCGATCCGATCGTATGATCGCGGGTAGGTAGGTACAATTGCTTGTTAATCCTAAGTTAATCCTTAATTACTTCAAGTGATTTTGGACCTTACTCCTGAAACAATACGACGCGCACACAAACCCCCAACACTCCGACGAGAGCTCAAGTTAAATTTCGGCAACTATAGTAAGTAGGTAAAAAGGTAGCAACAAGACTCGACATTTAGTAATGGATTTTCGTCATTAAAAAAGTAACTATATCACTAATTTATATATAGTATAGTGATAATATGAATAGTATAGTTAAATTTAAAATCTAAGATTTAATATTTTCATGTGTCTCGCTCGCTGAGCGCGTAATATACCCTGATCCCTGACTGACTTGAAACCCAGAGTTGCCGCGAGCTGTAGGTACTTATCTCGAGCGGAATGTACCACTGCAAGAGGCCTGGTTACATGAAGAAGACAAATCCACACAAGATGCTTACCTTCTCCAAATACAGCAGACATCCATCACTCTTGATCCTCAGGTGATCCAGCGCCGCGGCTGCGGCTGCCGCTGCCGTCGAGTCACTCGACACGCGCGCTCTGAAGACAGACATAGTAGACGTAAAAATATCTCAGCGATTTTTTATCGCACACTGGATTTTAAACGCTTTGCTAGAGTTGAAAATCCAACAGTGTATTTTTTCGATGCGCTGGGATGCCCTCTATTGGATTCTCAATGCACCGTTCAACACCTACCGTCTTACTAATAAACACAGAATAAAGTTATTCCAAGTTTAAACCTAAACCGTCTTACTAATAAACACAGAATAAAGTTATTCCAAGTTTAAACCTATGAAAATGTATGGTTATTCCTTTGTTATTCCTGATATAACTTTATTCCGTATTTTATTTGTAAGAGGGATATAGTTCAGAGAGTTCAAAGTCCAGTGCGCGATAAAATCCCGCCGCGATATTTTTACTTCCGTTCATATCTTTGTGTTACAAATACTATAGGGATATAGGAGAGAAAGGGGAATTTTGAGAGGAAGAAAACGATGTCCAGGATAGAGCGAAGTGGAAGAGAAAGACCAGGAAGGCTGACCACACCACCATATGGGATACTTAGCCAGGAAGAGAGAGGAGAGGGAAGGGAAATTCTCTGTAGAGCCCGGAGGTTGGATCTACGGCCGCGTGATGGCAATAGGCTCACTCCATAGACAACGTGTCGTTGTGCATCCTCGTCAAATTTCAGTGTGTGGTATAGATCATCAAACTGAACAACTTTCTCCATGGCACCAACATCGTAATCACGAAAAAATAATCAGCCGTCCTTTACATTTGTAATAATGTAATATTGACTTTATAAATTTGAAATTTTTTTGACATTAAGTATATTTGCTGTATTTGACATAGTGATTATATTTATTTTTGTCTAGCGTATATCTTATAATCATAATTAAGTATAATCGTAGTTTTGACTAAAAATGAATTATTAATGTAATATTAGTATTCTAATAATGTAAGGAGACTGTAATTTTATTAAATGCTTTGATTACTGTTACAATGTCACATAAACATTTGCACGACTAGCAAAGTCGAATATAGTGAAACCAGAACTATGTCACTGTACCATAAACAATGTACCTATATTCTTGCAAATAAAAACATTCATTCGTTCATTCATTCATTCATTCATTCATTCATTTGCGTCGAGTAGGTATTGATTTTTTCTATGGGACAGTTGAAAATTTTTTCGCGATTACGATGTTGGTCCCATGGAGGAAGTTATTTGGTTTGATGTTCTGTATCACACCCTGAAATTTGACGAGGATGTACGGATTATAGTGGATATTGGTTATGGGTTCAGAAGGATTTGAAGTTAGAACTGGCCACATATGGTATTTCTGTACAAAAAATTACTAAATCTAAACTACTCACCTTAGCCGAGGTTCCGTATCCAACCGCGCAAGCACATATCGCTGTACGTCAGCCGACACATGAGCGCGTTGTAACTCATCCAGAGTTATCTTGCGGAACCCTGAAACATATTTAATATAATTATAATACAAAAACCGATCAAGAGCGAGTCGGAATCGCGCACCGAGGGTTCCGTTCCGATTTCTGAAGAAGTGTGCTGTTTAGAGACATCGTTTTATTTTTCCCGTAATCTTTACATAAACTTCTATCACATAGAATAATTTCAGATTTTTCTTTAAGCAAACTTCGGAGATAAGAGGGAAGGCGAAGGAACGGTATTATTTTTTACATTTCTCATCAAAAGTCGAAAACTACGCGGCCTAAAAACAAATAAAAAAATGTTTGAGAATGTGCTAACAGCGCTCTTTCATATGATACCACACATGCCCTAGTAGCCCTACTTTGAATTTTTAAGACCCCCTTTCAGTTTTCAAAAAAAAACATACCTATATATTTTTATTTCTTACTTATTTGCAAAATAGTTGGGTAAACGTCATCTAAAACTATTCCAAATTTCAAGTTGAGTTCTTGAGATATCCCGCTGTGACAGACAGACTGAGTCGCACCATAAGGGTTCCTTTTTACCATTTTGGTACGGAACCCTAAAAAGGCAATCATAGTAACAGTGAAAAACCCGATATTCTCGATTCTGTAGAATAGAAGAAGAAAACGTGTTGCGCCGACCCCAAGTAATTTTAGGTACAATGTTAGGAAGAGGAGCTCGTGGCTAAGTAATAACAGCCGCACGGGTCGATCCGTCAGGTTAAGCTACGCTTGCCAGGGTTGGTCAGTGGATGGGTGACCATCTTTACATACCGAGATTCCTCCGTGCCTCGGAAAGCACGTTAAGCCGTTGGTCCCGGCTGTCATTCGTGGATCTTTGACAGTCGTTAGGGGTCGTCAGAAGCCCGAAAGTCTGACAACCAGTCTCAGCAAGGGGTATCGTGTTACCCAGTAACTGGGTTGTGGAGGTTAGATAGGCAGTCGCTCCATGTAAAATACTGATATTCAGCTGCATCCGGTTAGACTGGAAGCCGACCTAAAAAAAAGGTTGTTAAAAGGCTAGGCAGATTGATTTTTTGGTAGGAAGAGGATGATAATCCCTAGTGTTTTACATTGTTGTCGTCTCTCATGCAGCGTAGAATATTAGAAAGTTCTAAATATGGTTAAGGTTTTCCTTGGCCCGCTGTGGTATCCACTTTACCTGTGAACATCCTGGTGAGATTCCTGCAATGCTTCCTAGCAGTGCACACTAAGAGCAGCCACTGTGGGAACAGATGCTGGTGGCGAGAGAGTAGACTTGCCACGCTGGTGGAGCCTTCCGTACCTTCACGATCTTCACAGATACCTGGAACAACAATAAATAAAACAGTTACAAAAAAACAAATCCGGGCTCAGAAAAAAACAAATAAAATCTTGTCGGAGCTTGAGATTGAACCTTGCCTTGAATAGAGCACCTATAATTGTGTTTGTTTGAAGTTTTCTTTCTGCGGGATTACCTACTCAGTCTCAAATCGTCATTTGTCACATAAAAGTTTTGAAAAAGTTTTTTTGTAAACATGGTACAGTATTCTTATCTCACGAAGCGACACGCGCTTTACTTGTGTTCACCAAGTATACAAACACGCTGTGAATATGTGTGTAAGCGCAGGAGCTCTCGGTACCGTCCGAGGCAATGGCGAAGTCGGAAGTGTGTTTTCGTATGTTTGTGTATGATTGGTTCGGGGCCCGAACGAAGTATGAGCGACAACACGATTTGACAGTAGTCCCTACTCCAGATGTGTTTTAGCCCGTTCGAAAAATTTAACTTTTACGCTTGTTTTGATGGATCGTTGTGTCAGACGGACGGACGGACTTAGGGAGTAGGCCCCTGCTCTACATTAGCTGTCATTATCGCGCGCTCGTATTTTCGAAGATAGACGACGATTCCCGAAACGTATACTTATCTTTGTAAAGCTGTACATTATTTTACCACTTTAGGGTGAAGTTTAATACCAGTGATTTACGCTACGCGTATACTTACTCAAAAAAAGGTAATCAGAGAGTGTGACTAAAGTACCAGTTACGAGAAGCTATAAATTATGTAAACAAACATCTTTTACTAAGTAAACATTTTATACTGCGAGATAATAATAAATTGACCATATTCAATCGACATGAAATATAGACGGGTTATATGAAAGTAACAACCTATTTAATTTAGTCGGATCATATTTTAACGACGCAAAGCGCTATCGTTTGTGTTTCTTGGTACCGGAACGCGTCCGTCGCAGGGATTGTAAACTATCGGGACGCCATTTTGAAACAAACGCGTCATTCGAGTTTCGAATGCGTACGAGTTTGTTTCATTGCTTTGCATATATCGCGGATCTGGTTGTTATTGTTAATTTTGTTATTGTTTCGTTATCACTTTTTTATTGTTGTTACTTTAATTGTTGCGTTAATTTTATTTGTTATTGTAGATGATTGATAAAACTGTAGACAGCTTCGTGATACATGTCACTGATTCTGACACAGAAATGGAAACATCTGAATCTGACGAATAATTATTCTTAAATAATATATGTTAATTAATATTTGTTACTTAATAATTTATTAAATCTTAAACAAATTCATTTTTTTTGTTGGTCCAAATGTTGTGAACTCCTGAACACTTGTTTACAAAATTTATAGCTTCTCATGACGGTTACTTTAAGTTACTTCTAGGCAAGCGTTCCATTTTTGACCACACCGTCGGTGGCTTACATCAGGTGGTTTACTCAAAAGCGAGCCTATCAATACTTATAAAAAAAAGTATTCCTAGCCACTTACCGCCCAATATCCCTTCATCAATAGCATCGACCAGTAGAAAGAGACACTGTTTGGGAGGGTCGATCTCCAGCAGAGGGAATAGAAGCGCCTTCTTGAAGCATTCGTCTGGGTTCTTCTCCAAATTCTGGGGTAGCAGTGCCTGGAAAATAGGATTAATAAGGTTGACGTCCAGCTTATAAATTCCTGCTCTTATCAAAATTTACTGGAATTAATGAAGAAGGTATTACAAAACTGACGACTTCCTTAATGATGAATCACTCGACTGATTGACTTGCCAATATTTGGTTTTATTATAATTTCCTGAAAGTTATTTAAAATTATAATAAATAATAATACGGTTGGTTGGTCGCGAGGTTGTCGACATGTGAGATGTGGACTCTGTAACCATTGTGCCGATAGTCGTATCAGCCAATGGCTTAATTGCCAAGAGCCTCGACCAACAACTAAGGAGGCTCTCGTTGGGCGGCTGGATTAAGGGCATGATTCAGAAGGCGGTACTCCTGGACACGGCTCGCATTGTTAGGAGGTTCCTCTGGCTCTCGCTGGAGACCTGACCTTACCTTGTACCCTGTTCCCGATACCGGTGAGCTGAGCCACTATTTTTAAATGTTTTTATATTTAAAAATGTAACATATATGTGTAAAAGGAAATAATAATAACTTTATTACGGACAAAAACAATGCATGATATAATGTCTTTTATTCTTAATTTTTATTCCCACGCGTCATGTGGAAAGGAGGGTGGCTCCTTCCATACCATGGGAGAAACGAACATAGTACAACGTGAAAAAAAAATCTTATTAGTTTCTTTGATATTAGTGTCTTCGATAGTACAATCAGCTTAACTTTACGAGAAAAATCAGACTGTCTGAAATATAATGAAATTCTCCAAATAGTCACAAAATCTTATGCTCTCTTTTGCGTATAAACGCTAGATTGCTGTTCAATTAAATTTGTTAAATGGTTGGGTGACACAAAAAACACAAATTCAGTGTAAAAGCACAGATTAATACAGATGGGCCACTCCGCAGTTTAGGTATAAAGCTACAAGTACCCGGCGGGCCCCGTCGGCGGGGCTAATTCAGTAGAACTGCGCGCCGAAGGTATAAGAGTTACGCGATAGAAAGAGAGGCAATGTGTAGGTGAATATAACTGTAGGTAATTATAGTTCTGCGAACTGAATTGCACTTGATTCTGTCGTAGCAAGAGTCGCTTTTAATTTAAATGATTTTGCAGAGTGTCCCATCTGTATTAATCTGTGGTAAAAGTAGAGTCATTGTATTTGTTCCGAGTCTGGGTGTTTTTCTATCTATAATAAGTATGTATTTACAAAAAAAAAAATGTATATAAGTAGTTTATCAGCCATCTCGTTACCATAACACAAGCATTAGGTTGCTTAGCTTGGGACTAGATGGCGTTGTGTGAAATGTCCAAGGATCTTTATTTATTCTTTGTCAAAGTTGACAGTAAACTTTTTTAAACTCACCTGTTGAATCTCAGGCTCAGACAGAAGCTTATCATAATACGCGTTCGCTATCAAAGTCCTGGGACTGATCGGAAGACTAGGTATCGGAGGAGGCACATCATCTTCTTTCTTCTGCTCTATCTTCTCCACCACATCCTCTACTTCTGGCTTCAAGATATTCTGGTACTCTGGCAGTTCTTCCTTGGGGGTTGAAGATCGTTCTGGTTTCGTCTTAGCTGGAGAACTTTCCGCTGATCGCAAGTCACTTTTGTTTGGGTACCTGAAATGGTTGTAGCGTGTGTATTCTATATTTACTGTTGTAGGGTATTAAGTGGGTGAAACAATCGATCTGCGTAGCCTTTTCCCAAATATATTAGGGTCGGCTTCCAGTCTAACCTGATGCAGCTGAATACCAGGATTTTACATGGAGCGACTGCCTATCTGACCTCCACAACCCAGTAACTGGACGATACCCCTTGGTAAGACTGGTTGTCAGACTTTCGGGCTTCTGACGACCCGTAACGACTGTCAAAGATCCAAGAATAACAACCGGGACCAACGTCTTAACGTGCTTTCAGAGGCACGGAGGAGTCTCGGTATGTAAAGGTAGTAACCCATCCACGGACCAACCCCGGCAAGCCGGTAGCTTAATCTGATGGATCGACCCGTGCGGCTGTTATTACTTAACCAAGATGGGATAATGAAAACCGTAATTCTAAATTAAAATATTATTTTGTTTATGTTTTACGGCAGCCTCTGCAATACCAGAGACAAATCTGAAATACCTCAGTAAGCAGGCTAAGGAAGCACTCCCTGCAATTGATGTTCGCCTCACGAAAGAGGTTCTTCGATTAACTAAACAACAGCTGCGTACAGTTACTGCTGCTTTAACTGGCCATGGGTCATTTAATAAACACCTCTTTGTCATAGGAGTCACAGACAGTCCGCTGTGCAGGGCCTGCATGGAGGACGACGAGACAGCAGCTCATGTGCTTCTAAACTGCCCTACTACTTGTACTATTATGTATTCTGTGGTAAGGCTACGGTTTCCTAGGAAAACGGCCGTCATGAAAATCTGTCATTTTCAAACCCCCACCCCGAAGATTTAAATCGCTAGATATGCCTAACCTAGCCTAACCTAACCTTACTTATGTACAAAAAAAGTGTCCATACTGAGAAGAATGAACTCATTCAATAGCGTTTCCATGGCAAATGTAAGGATCGTAGCATTGTCGTTATGTAATTTTTGCCTACCCCCATGGGAAGAAGACGTGAGTTTATGTATGTACTTATGTATAAAAATATATTTTTTTTTTTTTTTTTTGTACATGGAGAAACACATCAAACACATACACTAAACATGATAGTACGAGTGGTAGTCACAATCAGGTTGAACTGCTGGCTCCTGAACAAGTAAAAAGATACTTGTACTTATCTCAGGAGCCAAAATATTTATTGTATGTTTCCATGACAGTCAAGTCAAGTCAATGCCTCATTGTGTGTCAGAGATGTCAAACTGAAACAGAATCGCGACTACCTTTTGACGAGGTAGGGCGAATCTAACGATTTAAATCTTTGCAACTGCCGTCATTTTCATGACAGCTGTCACTAAGGCCGTTAAGTGTGGCCACCGGTCTTCCAGGGAACATACAGGGTATAAGGGACAGCACTCCGCAAATTAACAGGGTGCATTCAGCTCCTCACTTTGAATCATATTCCACCGGAAATTTTCTCAGGAAAATTTTCATTTTTAAAATATTTTTTTCAGTTACTTTTTCTTTATTTCAATGTAAAATTACATTGTGTGTTCGCAGCACTCCATTTATGTAAAAAAAACGGCAAAAAAAAAAAACAAAAAACCAGCAATGGATGTAGAAATACTCTAACGAACTACTCGTGAAATCAGCTGTTCACTTTCTCTGTAGCTACAGAGTTCATCGAACTCACCGCATACCTATTACCTACCCCTGCCAACCAGTAATAGACGCTCCGATTTGTGCCCAGAAACACAAACAAATCAGGTTTATTGGAGTCCCATAACGTTCCTGAAAGAATTTCATGTACCGGTCAACTTAGTATGACATACTGAATTCACCCTATCAGTTTGCGGAGGGCTGTTCCTTACACCCTGTATATGTAAATTATCTAACATTATTAATAAAAGTATAGGCTTTTGCACGCTAATCGTAAGCTAAAACATTTTATCGAGTTAAGACACATACCTGAAATTAGCAACCGGTATCCTGGACTTAGGTGGGCTATTCTCAACTTTCCTATCCTCCCCGGAGCTGTCATTCTTCTGTTCAGTCGACAGACTCTTCTGTAACACGTTAGCCTTCTTCTCACACAGAGGCTCAGAAGATTGTCTTAGCAATCGTGAATTCCGCAACTCTTTCGACTGACGCTGCGAGATGTTTCTTAGGAATACGTTCTCGTGGTTCTCATAGAGGCGTAGGTCGTCTTTTTCGTCGTTAACGAACGGATTCGTAGGTTTCACTGATGATCTTGGCAAGATTTCTGGCAACTGTAAAGAAGGAAAAATCTTAAATTTATTCATTGACTGACAGACCTAAGTAAGTATACCCTAGTATAACCTTGTTAAGAGTGATGCGCAGTGGTAGCCCGCGAAATTCAATTTATTTTAGGTTTTTTGTAATTTGAAAAAAAAAAATATAAATACATATGTTTTATTGCCGCGTATCATATTTTGATCAAGATACAAACTGACAGGGACCTGCCAATAGCAAAAAACCCAAAAAAAAAATGAATTTCGCGGGCGAAAGCGCCAGGGTAGCCCGCGAAATTCAAAATTTCTTACGTTTTTTGCAATTTGTAGGTCAGTGTGAGCTTGTATGTTGATTAAAATATGATTCGCGGCCGTAGCTAATATGACTTTACAGAATTATAATCATTAGAATCAGCAATACAACTCCATAAGTTAGCATTTACCTCAAATCTAGCGATTTCATGAAATCATGAGGTTTGAGGTAAATGCTAACTTATGGAGTTGTATTGCTGATTCTAATGATTATAATTCTGTAAAGCCATATTAGCTACGGCCGCGAATCATATTTTAATCAACATACAAGCTCACACTGACCTACAAATTGCAAAAACCTTAAGAAATTTTGAATTTCGCGGGCCACCCTGGCGCATCAACCTTAAAGAAAATAAACTATTTGTATTTGTATGTAATAATAGGGTTCCGTTTGGCATCCTTCGGGTACGGAACCCTGAAAAGTATGATGGTAGTGCTTCACGATCCACAAGGAGGTTTCTGGTACACTCAGCTCACTCACACTTTCACAAAAGGGTCACACACATGTTCATTTAAATTACCTTCTTCTTCCGATCCAGTGGTGGACTAAGAACTAGTTTCACTATACTCTGTTAATTAGTTTTAACGTCCAATTAAATAGATAACGGACCGTGAAGCGTAGTGAGTGTTTCACCACATTAGGTATGGGCGTTATTTCACGTCACTAGTTACAATAACTGGCTACGGGGCATGTAACCGAATAACTAGTTTCGAGTGAAACGATAAACACGTGATTTTTGTAACTAGTTACATTACAATGCAGTGACCGAGGAAGGAAAGTTGATCATTGATGGTTTGTTTATTTACCTACGTTTAGTTCAAATTAGTTCGCTCATGGTCGAGAATTATTAATTGCCTCATGCATGTTATTGCAATACTTTGTTAAAACTCGTTAATTTTGTAATTACATAGCCACAAAAACTAAACTTGTGATAAGTAACGTAAGTAATTACATTAGGTACTTAATCATTTAATGTTTTCGTTTCGTAAATAACTGTAATGTTTCACGAAAATCACGTAACGACCCACACCTACACCACATACTAACGAATGGTTAATTCTCTTAATCACGTAACGACCCACACCTACACCACATACTAACGAATGGTTAATTCTCTTAATCACGTAACGACCCACACCTACACCACATACTAACGAATGGTTAATTCTCTTAATCACGTAACGACCCACACCTACACCACATACTAACGAATGGTTAATTCTCTTAATCACGTAACGACCCACACCTACACCACATACTAACGAATGGTTAATTCTCTCAATCACGTAACGACCCACACCTACACCACATACTAACGAATGGTTAATTCTCTTAATCACGTAACGACCCACACCTACACCACATACTAACGAATGGTTAATTCTCTTAATCACGTAACGACCCACACCTACACCACATACTAACGAATGGTTAATTCTCTTAATCACGTAACGACCCACACCTACACCACATACTAACGAATGGTTAATTCTCTCAATCACGTAACGACCCACACCTACACCACATACTAACGAATGGTTAATTCTCTTAATCACGTAACGACCCACACCTACACCACATACTAACGAATGGTTAATTCTCTCAATCACGTAACGACCCACACCTACACCACATACTAACGAATGGTTAATTCTCTTAATCACGTAACGACCCACACCTACACCACATACTAACGAATGGTTAATTCTCTTAATCACGTAACGACCCACACCTACACCACATACTAACGAATGGTCAATTCTCTTAATCACGTAACGACCCACACCTACACCACATACTAACGAATGGTTAATTCTCTTAATCACTACTCCAAAGGTCCGTTAATGCTTGTAACGGCTGACAATTGGTTGTGAGTTGGTCAAATAAAATGGAAGCGGCGTACAATTTTATTTTTGAACACGAAAAGGATGACATTTTAGAAGCCTGTCCCATGGATGAACGTCAAAATATTCAGCATGCTGCCTCGAAAAGACTATATTACTTTTGACTATTGATACAGAAATAGAAGATATTTCATCGACAACAGAAAAGCTAGAGCATCAGACGAATAGAGGATCTCTCTCTCTCTCGAAATTTTTTGCACTCTGCATAGTTTAAATTTTCTTTCGAACAACATCTGCCTAGCCTTTTTTCAAATATGTTGAGGTCGGCTTCCAGTCTAATCGGATGCAGCTGAATACCAGTATTTTAAAATTTTCTTTTGAACATTTAATTTATATAGAAATAGGAATTGCTTTGTTGACCTATAAAGTTAAGTTTGAAAATGTAAAATGCAAGAGCAACGCTAGTGAGCTCGAAGATTTTAGCATGCCGCCCCAGATAGATAAGAATTTCTTTTGACTATTCAAACATAAATAGGAGTTACTTTGTCTCTTACGCAGAGAAGTCTGAGAGAAAAGAGAATGTAGTATGCAAGAGCGAGCAAAGCGAGCTTGAGACACTAACGTACTTTCTTATAATGGATAGAGTCTGTGCGCTGGTCTACATAAAGTACAATAGTAACCAACTAATATGGCTCACCGAGATACCTGCTCAGAAGATGAATTTTCAAAGCGCGGGAAATGCTATTGACCAATCGGCTCGCTCCACACACCGCGTTTCTTTTTCCTGTAGCTGCAGTGTATTATGAAGCTTAGACCTAAGGTTGATTGCAAGTTTTAAGCATTCTCGTTAATCTTCGGGGCCATACTTTCTTTTCTGTGCAAACGAAGATTCACGACGCGCCTTATCAGTTGGGTACCACTGTACAGTACACTTACATCGTCTATATTGCTGAGCGGCGCGTCGGCGTGTAGATCCTTGTACTCTTCTCGCTCGTGGATGCGGTGTATGGTGCGCGTGCGGCGGGCGCTAGGCCCGATATCCTCGTCATCTGAGCGCTGGTCTGGAAGGGATAGTAATAAAGTAATAATACTAATAAAGCTAATTCTAGACGTGGAAGGGGGCCTGGTGACCTGTAACACAGGTTTTTTTCCCAAAAACCAGTCTCTCACAAACGTGGAATACAGCTGAGACATTTCTTTTTGTACACATTTACATTAAGTCAGCTTTGTGAAGAGAGAATAAATGTCATTTGATTTGATTTTGATTTGATAGTGTTGGTGTGAGAACAACATGCTAGTAAATTGTTTGTTTATAGCTAATTTACTTTATAATTTTAATTGAAATAAGTACTCAATTTTCACTTTATCCATTTTCGTCACTCCACATCTCTATCTCAAATATTGATATTAAACTAAAGGGGATAGAACCAATCTGGCATATCGACCTGCTGCCATTTTGATTTTTTTTTAGTTTTCTCGTGCTCCTAGTAGTATGTAATGTACCTACTCCCTTCCAATAAACAGTAATAATAATAATCAAGCTGGGAACGATTATTTGGATACAATCCGACGCCTGTAGACACGTAATAAGTCCATTTTTAATGATTGTCCTTGTAATGTCGATCTTTACCTTCAAATATCTCGGTTATGTGACACTTGGGGTACCATGTTACTGACATTTTTTGTTCGTCTATGTGTCCTCTACCCATATATACCACTTTCATCGTTCGCCGCGATTTCAGAAAAAAATCAAAATGGCGGTGGGTCGATATCAGTGTGACCGTTTTTGGTATTTTTAGTACTAAATTGGTATATTTGAGGCTCCGAAGAATGACGATATCATATTTTTAGTAGACTAAATATCGGTAAGTATAATATTCGTACAATTTCAACCGTCATGGTATTTTTTTGGTATATTTACCTGGCAACAGCTGAAAAGGAAAATACGTAGGTTTATACAATTAGAAACGGTCACACTGGTCGATATGCAGTTTCCATACAAAAAAGTTCGAACCGTTGTTGTTAAGACTGTAGCCTAGTTTTACAGTCACACATAAAATTTATCTTAAAGTAACAAAGCCGTCATTATAACATAAGGCTAACTGTCCATATAAAAGTTGGCAGTAACTCAAATATTTCATGTTAATATTCATAATACGGTCATACATAATGCATTGTCATTGTTAAGTTACTGACCTAAGCTATGTCTTTGTTTACTGTATGTCGCCAAGCCGTCTGCCGGGTAATTCATAAATAATTAATATATTAATGAAGATTATGTGCGTAAATTACGCTGAATACCGCAAAATAATAAAGATTTTAAAACTTTTTCGTAGTAACCAAACCTGAAAACGCGAAAAAAAAATCTGCTGTTCCCTAAATTTTGAAGAGTTATGCGAACACAAATGTAGTAAAGTGTAACAGCTGATTTTGTTTGCGATTTCAGGTTTGTACTCATAGTACAAGTTGTTCATAATGATGAGTACAATGACACCTTAAGGAGTTATACAGTACCCGGCGATAAATATTGCACATCGACCTTTGGAAAGAGACAATCGGCTAATTTCGGCTTCTAGAAGTTATCTCTGTCGCACACTACTTATGTGACGTTTTGTCAGTCGTTGCTCAAGTGCGATAGAGTGCGGTCGCATCCAGTTCAAAATATATATTTAGAGTTGTTAACACCCCAAATTTAAATAATTTAAAGTTGTACTATGGCATCTTTAGGAAAAAGAGGGAAACCTTTACGAGGTCAGTCACGCGAAATTATCTACAATGTTTATAAATATTTTGTAACCGAAGCTGACAGATTTAAAAACAGCTGTAATTTTCCAAAATAATTAAATACGTAAACATAATGTGAACATGTTTTTTTTATTTTACCCCAACCTAAAGCCATCACTTGTAGAAAAATTGGTGTATTTAATACAAATAATAAAAAGAATTATCAAAAGAAGCAAATCATAATTGTTTTAACAGCTCCTAATAGATACCGGACTGTTTGTATTTCGTGCGACAGAGATAACGCTCTACGAAGCCGAAATTAGCCGATTGTCTCTTTCCAAAGGTCGATGTGCAATATTTATCGCCGGGGACTGTACATACCTTCACTATCAGCCAGCAATGGCTTGGAGCTCTCTTCACCATCGTCTGCGAGATCACGGAACCGGCTGATCAGCCGCTCCTCTTCAGAATTACGCCTGGAACAATAGTTCAATGTTAGAGAGTTTTGAGTACGAGTATGTAACCCCACATGGGTTCCCTATCCATCTGCATAAAATTATAAGACATAGCATACAGTCCGTGAGGTTTAAGCTGAGCTTTGCACTTGTGTGAGTGCACATAGATAGTGTAGGTGTGACGTCCGGCATAGAGCGCGACGCGTCCTTTGCTTGGTTTAAAACCAGTTTATACTGCTTTTTGGCAATCGGCTTTTGTTCTTTTAGTACGAGAGGCCATGACCAAAACCATGTCGCATCGCTGTAAAACGTAAAACGATAAGACGATTGAAGATTTTGTCTTACGTAAAACGATTAGACAAAAATGTTGGTCATGGGCTCTCGTACCATTTTGGTGATCACTCACACAAATGTAAAGCCCACCTTACGCCTCACGGACTGTACAATTGTTTATCCTAATTATATTATTTACCCATAACATTACTTATGCATAAAAGCTTACGCATAATTTTTTTAAGCATGAAATTGCCCACATAGGATATTAGCCCTTATTTAGTAGTGAATGGAGGTCTAAGCCACGTGAATCAGGTAACACACGCGTGTGTCCGCGGGGTTTGACGGTTGGCGGCGGGTGGACACATCGGTGTGTTTAAGCGGGTCTTGCTTGACGGGTTAAATTTACTCGAAATTGCTTATAGAAGTGGTGAAGCAATTACGAGGTCGACTGTACATTTACTTTGGTATTGGTATAACGGATTAGTGTAAGCAACTCTATGTCTAAGCGGGTACAGTCCGCGAGGCATAAGCTGAGCATTTGTGTGAGTGATCACCAAAACGGTACGAGAGCACATGTTGGGAATCGAACCCAACAAAGCACTCTGCATGCGGTCTACACGCGCAGGCAGCGTGATCATCGCGTCATCGGCAAGCTGAGGCGCGGCGCGGCGGCGACACGGCTCGGCCCGATGACCACTCGCGTTCACGGGCTCCACCGGGACGGACGACACTCCTCGCTATAAGATCTTCATTATTAGTTGCTTGTCCGGGAAGTTATATCTGTGATCGTAGACGGCAATATACCAGCCTTATTTTAATACAGTCCGCTTTTTATTGCTCCCCGCGCTAACAGCCCATGACCAACATTTTTGTCTTATCGTTTTACGTAAGACAAAATCTTCAATCGTCTTATCGTTTTACTTCGATGCGACATGGTTTTGGTCATGGCCTCTCGTACTAAAAGAACAAAAGCTTATTGGCAAAAAGCAGTATAAACCGGTTTTAAACCAAACAAAGAACGCGTCGCGCTCTATGCCGGACGTCACACCTACACTATCTTTGTGCACTCACACAAATGCAAAGCTCATCTTACACCTCGCGGACTGTACTTTGCGTACATTTAAGGTTCAATTGTTTTCTTCTCTATATCGGATAAGTTGGCAATAATTAGGTAAAATTGTATCGGAAAGGTGTAGTTAAAAGTTTTAAATAAATATTTACCTATGAGTGTGTGTACCAGACTCCCTCGGGGACAGGTCACAATTATCAGCGCGAGCCCTCCTCGAAGAGTGACTGAGTATCTGCATTGCAAGCGTGCGCACAAACTCGCCGGGACGCAAGCTGCTTTCTGTGTGACTCTGAAAATGAAGAAAAAATCTATATAAATAAAAAGAGAAGTCCTGACTGACTGACTCATCAACGCCCAGCCCGAACCCTTGGACCTAGAAAGCTGAAATTTTGCACAGAGGTTCCTTTTATAATGTAGACAAGGAATAATTAAGGAATTCCCGGTAGTACGTTCCCGTGGGATATTTTCCGACATCCACGCGGGCGAAGCCGCTGGCTAAGGCTAGTCATTTATAATCACGGATATCGAGGGATATGGCTTGGAGGCATGGAACATGTCGCCTCCACGCGGTCACAACTGACCATAATATACGCGCGATGGCGGTAAGCAAAGGTGAGGCGGTGAGCATGTGCGCAATAAGCCAATCTGCCTAGCCTTTTCCCAACTATGTTGGGGTCGGCTTCCAGTCTAACCGGATGCAGCTGAATACCAGTACTTTACATGGAGCGACTGCCTGTCTGACCTCCACAACCCCGTAACTGGGTAATACGATACCCCTTGGTAAGACTGGTTGTCAGACTTTCGGCCTTCTGACGACCCGTAACGACTGTCAAAGATCCACGAATGACAGCCGGGACCAACGGCTTAACGTGCTTTCCGAGGCACGGAGGAGTCTCGGTATGTAAAGATGGTCACCCATCCACTGACCAACCCCGGCAAGCGTAGCTTAACCTCATGGATCGACCCGTGCGGCTGTTATTACTTAGCCACGAGCTCCTTCTGTGCGCAATAAGTATGCGTCAAAAACTCATCATGTGTGCCGTATCTATTTATTTTGATTTTGTGTGAGGTGGCGACAAGTAACTAGAACGAAAATAAAGAAAGAATAACTACTACTTACAGTCCGCGAGGCCTAAGCTAAGCACTATTGCTTACATTACTTTACTGTGCTCGCAATTGCGAGTCTGTGTAGGCGTGTCGGCCTAGAGCGCGACGGGTCCTTTGCTTGGTTTAAAACCGGCAATCGGCCAGAGGCGCGGTGCGTCCCTCGCGCGACGCAACTCCATTTCTTTGGTGATCACTCACAGGAGGGTGGATCCAGTATACAGGCATGAGTAACAGGCTGTAAAGTTCACTGATCCTCCATAGAAAAGTTAGGATCCTCCGACCAGACGGGTGTCGTGTCTGGTGGGCAACTGCCCGACGATTGATGTCGGGACGTTGTATGTATGCTAGTCGCGCGGTAAACTCTGATTGCGCGATGCAGGTTGCGTGACGTCATGTCATTGTGATGCGTAGTTCGTATGTGGCGATGTAGATGCCGCCAGAAATGCAAAGCTCAGCTTAAGCCTCGCGGACTGTACTTTACTAGCAAATACAGACCTGTAGAAAATGTCTAGCCAGCAGTCTCCTATTGAGGGCTCGTTGCTGCCTCGCCTGTGGCCCCTGACCGGGATCGCTCAGCTCCTGGCATAGAGCTGTCTTACCGCTGCCCGCATCACCTGGAAATAGATGGATTTAACATTAGTCAACATGTCAATATCAGTGGAGCTTGTGGCCAAGTAACAGCCGCACGGGTCCATCCATCAGGTTAAGCTACGCTTGCCGGGGTTGGTCCGTGGATGGGTGACCATCTTTACATACCGGGACTCCTCCGTGCCTCGGAAAGCATATTAAGCCGTTGGTCCCGGCTATCATTCGTGGATCTTCGACAGTCGTTACGGGTCGTCAGAAGCCCGAAAGTCTTACCAAGAGATATTGTATTACCCAGTTACTGAGTTGTGGAGGTCAGATAGGCAGTCGCTCCATGTAAAATACTGGTATTCAGCTGCATCCGGTTAGACTGAAAGTCGACCCCAACATAGTTGGGAAAAGGCTAGGCAGATTGAATATTATTCAACATGTCATTTTAAAGAGGGGCAATAATAAAATATGTATTCTGACGTTTGGAGATTGAATTGGATCGTCAAAAAAAAAGCTATAGAACATAATTTTCTAACATATTTTTACAGGTAAGTTTAATCTTCTTTCTGGAAATCATGATGGTCCAGGGTTTATGGCACACGCTTCAAAGCTAGTCGTTACGGGTTCTAAGCCGCGTATGTGGCCATTTCAAATTGGATATCACTGGCATAGCGGTGCAACACGAATTTCAAGTCGTTTGTGGTGCGAGTTCCAACCCAATATATTGAGACCGTCCTCAAGGAAGAGTTTTGGCCGAAGGGTGTCGTGTGTCGGCGATTCCGCGGAAGGTTACGCGACACCACGCAGCGCAATACGACGCCGTCACTTCGTATACAATAGTTTATTTTTGTGTTTTTTATAAATATGTATGATAGTCTGTAAGGTATTTATGTTATGGGTCATTGATACACGAATTAAATGATATATTATTATTATAGCCGTGCAAAAAAAAAGGCTGGTGTATTATTTATCTTCTGGAAAGTCCACTCAGGACAGAAGAATCTTCTCTTGTCTCATTAGTTCGGTTGGTCAGTAGTTTGGTTATTCGGGACCGGTATTTAACGTTTAATAAATAGCATAAGTGTTTAATTTTCAGTATTTTTAACCGACGAAAAAAAAAGAAGGATGTTCTCAATTCAACCCGTATATATTAGGTGTAAAAAAATTAACTGCAAGAACTTCGTCCACATACTCGACATCGAAAAACAAACACAATACAAAAAAAAAATTTCGCGGAATCGCGAAAAAAAATCAGCTGTTCAATACATTTATGTTCGCATAATTCGTCAAAATGTACTGAACAGCTGATTTTTTTTTCGCGATTTCAGGTTTGGTCCCATAGTAAAAGTTGTTCATAATGATGAGTACAATGACCCCTTAAGAGGTTGTGGGTTATTTATTTTACACCTTGTATATTATTTTAAATATATGACCACGCATAGCTTTTTACAGATTCGTCTGATTTGAAAAAAAAATGTTTTTACGAGAGGGTATACCTCAAAGTTGGTCCCTTATAAAAATTAATAACTTTGCTTGGGTAGTTTTTGAGTTAGCTTCAATAATAAGTATTTTTTTGCCACTTTTATGTGGATAATGTTCTAGTTTCTTTTACAGTAATATTTGTGTGGGGTAGGTGAGGAGCTCGTGGCTAAATAATAACAGCCGCACGGGTCGATCCGTCAGGTTAAGCTACGCTTGCCGGGGTTGGTCAGTGGATGGGTGACCATCTTTACATATCGAGATTCCTCCGTGCCTCGGAAAGCACGTTAAGCCGTTGGTCCCGGCTGTTATTCGTGGATCTTTGACAGTCGTTACGGGTCGTCAGAAGCCCGAAAGTCTGACAACCAGTCTTACCAAGGGGTATCGTATTACCCAGTTACTGGGTTGTGGAGGTCAGACAGGCAGTCGCTCCATGTAAAATACTGGTATTCAGCTGCATCCGGTTAGACTGGAAGCCGACCCCAACATAGTTGGGAAAAGGCTAGGCAGATTGATTTGTGTGGGGTAGATACGCACGGCTACTGATCAAGCTATACATTTCCAGTATAAGCTGATCTCGCATTGTATAGGATTTCCTTACAATGAGAGGTCAGTGTAAACTGGAAACGTATAGCTTGATGTGTAGCCGTGTGTAACACAACTAAAAAGTGAAAAATAACTTTAATTTCACTTTGTAGTGTTTTTTTTTTTTTTTTTGGAAGTCGGTTGTATTTTTTTGTAAAAAAGTTTTTAAACCAAACTCCTGATCAACTGAACTACTGAGAATAGAGTTCTGTAGATACAAGTCTCAGTCGTAAATAACACTTACCCAGTATAAGAGCCCCACAAGCCTTGCTAACAGGCCGCTGTTCCAGACAGTGAGCAATCTTCTGGAAAGCCCACTCCCGGCAGAAGAATCTTCTCTTGTCTGTGGATATGCTGGTCTCTGTCACTCTGTGCGCTGATGAGGACTTGCGGACTGGACGAGTCTCCTTGTCGTGAGCGCGGGGTGCTATGGGGCTGAGTGGTGTACCTGTAAACAAAACACATTGACGTAGGTACACGACCTTGAATGACCTTAGAATGTGTCAATTTAGGCATCCTTTGTGTGAGATGGAAGCGGCTCGTTATCCACCTCGGCAGCATGGATTATCAATAGCACAGGCGACCAAAATCTTCAGGGAACAGTACCTCAAAAAAAAAACGGAACCCTTATAGGACCACTTCGCTGTCCGTCTGTCTGTCAGTCTATCAAGACCCTTTTCCTCAGGAACGCGTGGAGGTATCAGTTGAAATTATTAGCAAATACATAGGCCTACGGTCCCTTGGCACTCTAAAAAATCAAGCTTCTAAGCCATTTATGCGACATATTTTGATACTCGCAAATAAATCAAAACCCGGGTACTTCCCGTTGACCTAGAATCATGAAATTTGGCAAGAAGCAAGGTCTCACAGCAGAAGTACCTAAAGGAAAAAGCCCGACAACCGTTAATATGTAGTTTTATTTGCAGTTGGAGAATTGACCGTGGCGTATATCGATGAAACGAAATTTTTACATACATAAACTCGCGCCTTCTTCTTATGAAATGTTTATTTCTGTAAGTAGATCTTCTAAGACACTTTAACACGTCAATATTTTAAAACTAGATGACGCCGATATTTCCTAGCTGACTGATCCCTGAGAAAAATGCCGAAAGAAACTCAGAGGTCATGGTCTCTTTTAAAGTCCAAACATTATATAATTAGGATTTTATGTGAGTCTAACAATGCAGGGCCATTTCTGGAAGGGCATTTTGAAGAAAGAGCCACAGCTTGGATGTACGGCAGAACATGTTTTTCAACTACAATTTTAAGTTTGTTTTTAGGATAAATTCTTTTCAACACCGTACCCTTCATTGTGCGTGGTCCGACACTCATTTGGCTGATTTTTTTATGTTATCAGACGACACATAAAGCAGGCGGCACACCTGATGGCAAATTGTCACCGCTGCATGGACAACTGCAATACCAAAGGCATCGCAAACGCGATACTATCTCAGGGTCAAAACTTAAATCCCTCATGTGCCTGTTGTAACCAGAGACCATTTTGGTTACCTATTGAAAGGGTTTTCGATAGGGTTTTTCTAAGCAGTTAATCAAAAACCCATACGATGTTGGTAACCCTTTTGATTGGCGTTTAAGGACCACTTTGGTTATCCATTGAAAGGTTTTCGAAAGGGTTTTTCTAAGCATTTAAACAAAAACTCATACGATGTCGGCACAGTCGATACATCATAAATGTGGGTACATAAACCTTTTGAACGGTTTAAATTAAGGATGATGCGCAGTGGTAGTCCGCGAAATTCAATTTTTTTTTTTGTATTTTGCAATTTGCAGGTCCTTGTCAGGAAATCTTGATCAAAATATGATACGCAGATTCGTTAGATTTCGTTCGTTTGACGAATTTGCACGAAATCTAATTTAGTGAAATGTATTGATGATTTTTATGGTTAAAACTATGTAAATACATATTATGTTTTATTGCCGCGTATCATATTTTGATCAAGATACAACCTGACACGGACCTGCAAATTGCAAAAAAACCCAAAAAAAAATTGAATTTCGCGGGCTACACAACGCAATCACCTTAAGCCGTTCAAAAGGGTTACACTTCAACTCTTTTAAAAACGATAACAGCGTAACATTCCGACTCGGAGCAATGTAATATGATCTCTCGATGATGGGCATACGTTGCAAATAGCTAATATGGTAACCCGGACAAATCCCTTACATTATACAGGTTATCTTAATGTAGGGATAACCTTTTCACTGGGTTTCAAGTATAGATCCATTCAATGTGTTGAAGGGATAACCCTTTTACTGGGTTTCAAGCCTAAAACCCATTCAAGTTACACATGCATGATACAGGTATCCTT
This sequence comes from Cosmia trapezina, assembly GCA_905163495.3. Classification (NCBI taxonomy): domain Eukaryota; kingdom Metazoa; phylum Arthropoda; class Insecta; order Lepidoptera; family Noctuidae; genus Cosmia; species Cosmia trapezina. The sequence continues at coordinate 4,020,556 of LR991049.1, read as the reverse complement.
ACCCCTTTGAAAGACTTAACTCTTAACCGGCGTTGTACAGTCCCTGGACCTACACCCTACAAACTGGAACACAGCAACGCTACTTGTGGCAGATATATGTGTGGTGGTAGTACTTCCAAGGTTCCAAGGACGAGCTCAGTGAAGGATCACAAAGAGGTCGTAGGATCGGAGCTCTCCTACATTCAGTTCCAACCAACATGCTTTAAAAAAACCTCGAGTTATTTCACGCTACACAACACAAGGATTAACTTCCCCTGTATAATTGACACAACGATTAAAGATTAACTCCATCGGAGTTTCGAGTAGCTTAGAACTCCTAACTAACTCAATCCAGCCTCCCAGCGGAATCGCGAAGCGCATCCGTTCAGAGTTCAAGCCAGAAAGTTTCTAATGTGGTTCCAAGGACGAGCTCAGTGAAGGATCACAAAGAGGTCGTAGGATCGGAGCTCTCCTACATTCAGTTCCAACCAACATGCTTTAAAAAAACCTCGAGTTATTTCAGGCTACACAACACAAGGACTAACTTCCCCTGTATAATTGACATAACGATTAAAGATTAACTCCATCGGAGTTTCGAGTAGCTTAGAACTCCTAACTAACTCAATCCAGCCTCCCAGCGGAATCGCGAAGCGCATCCGTTCAGAGTTCAAGCCAGAAAGTTTCTAATGTGGTTACGATCATGTCTGCTTGCAAATCTGCATCGCTGAGGCATTCCCTACGGGCTGACTTGCTTGATATCTTTATTACGCTTGGAATTGAAGCTTAATTGAGGATCATACTATCTGATATTAGTTTAGAGGGTCTCGTGGTTTAGTAATAACAGCCGCATGGGTAAATCGATCAGGTGGGTGACCATCTTACATACCGAGACCTCCCAGTGCCTCGGAAAGCACGTTAACCCGTTGATCCCGGCTGTCATTCTTGGATCTTTGACAGTCATGGGTCGTCAGAAGCCCGAAACTCTGACAACCATTCTTATCGTATTACGCAGTAACTGGATTGTGGAGGTCAGATAGGCAGTCGCTCCATCTATCTATCTATCTATCTATCCATCTATAAATAAAAAGAGAAGTCTTGACTGACTGATTGACTGACTCATCAACACGCCCAGCCCAAATCCTTGGACTTAGAAAGCTGAAATTTTGCACAGAGGTTCCCTTTATAATGTAGACAAGGAATAAGGAAGGAATGCTCGGTAGTATGTTCCCGTGGGATATTTTCCGACATCCACGCGGGCGAAGCCGCTGGGCAAAAGCTAGTGTAAAATACTGGTATTCAGCTGCATCCCATTAGGCTGGAAGCCGACTCCAATATAGTTAGGAAAAGACTAGGCAGATGACTCTCAACTACCGCAGAGTTATGTGGGAAGGAGCTCGTCTGGGAACATACTACCGCCGTAAGTACCAATTTTTCCCCCATATTGCAGCTACTGTAATTACATGCAGTGCCATCAAAAACGGCCGCAAAACAACGACCGTCAACAAAATGACTGTGAGTATTTGAGTTAACAGTGTCAAAACAAGCTCTCTAGGGTGGGTGCTCGTAATTTTGCAGCCGTTATTATAATGTCGGCACCTTTTTATTAGAAGAAAAACAAGCTCTATTTTCACTTAGTCGTCAAATTGTCTTGGACAGCCAATATACATAACATTCCCAAAATACCCACTAACCATCAAAATCAAAAGGATCCCTCTCCCGTTCTCTATCCCTGTCTCTCTCACGACGGTGTTCTCTGGAGCCTTCTCTGTCTCTCTCGGGAAACCCTCGGTGCCGATCGGTTGGTGTTCGGTCGTGGCCGCGAGCTGTCGCCACATCGTTAAGTGGAAGTGATCTGAAAAGGAAATTTGAAGATCTGGAGTTTTTTGGTAAGAATGAAGACGACTTTAAGGGACTTCGTGCATTGTTACTAACTTATTGAGTCTCTGTTCCTTGTAGGTACTCATTAAATACAAATATAGTGCGTGAGCTCCTTAAAAGCAAGGAAAGACCAAAGAAACAATGGAAAGATTGTATAAAAGATGATATGGCTGGAAACTGAGATGATGGCTACTAGAAATGTCGAGAATGGACGAATGCTTCGCCGACGCCGACCACAAATACATTACGATAAGGGTAGGAGGATGATGACTAAAACCAGGGTATATTCACCTGAGGTTCACCCGATGCTCAGCCTGCCTAACAGCAGAATGCCGATGCTGCTGCTGCCTCATGCTAACCTGGTACTGCCTCAAATAAGCTTCCACCTTCCCTTCGCTCGCCTCATTTCGGACTCTTCTCGTCCTCCCAGAGTCCTCTTTAACCCTCCTAGGCTTCTCTTCTTTTTTATCCTTATCCTTAGCCTCAACCGGAGTACTCATAGCAAAATTCCCTCCGTTGTTAAAATTCAGAGGATCGAAATCATTCCTCTGAGCATTCTGGGTCTTATTGACTTTAGAATTTTTCGCCCGGTATTGAGATTTTGGGACAACCTGGCTGTATATAGGTATCTGATTCGACATGCTTAAAAGACTAGCTTTGGTTCGAAAATATAGATTTTGACAATTTTTCTACTAGAGGTAGGACCTAATGAGTTACTTTGGTTTCTGCTAATTGACTCTATAACTACAGGAACGCGGAATTTTTTAATAGTTTTATTGGCTGTTTGTTATCACAAGTATCTCTAACATTCAGGTCATTATGTGTTTTGACCTTTTCATTCTTCCCTTTAATATTTGCACTTGACTCGATTGAACTTCAGCTGCGCCATTTTGTTCGATGAGAAAGTCTGTAACAAAGAAAAAGTCCATTAGTTTTGCGAACAGTGTTGGAAAGGTCAAACGAAAGAAACTACGATCGTTCAACGTTATAATTGAGTTCCGATGTAATGCGAAGTGTTGAGGTCAGCCGTACGATTATCCGACTGCGACCTCATGAACTACTTAGCTAAACCTATTGGTACAAAACATGGGCACTTAAAAGACATATAACTTAATTCTTGTTAAATGGAGATATGTTATCCGAAATGGACTAGAAGTTATTAAACCTACAATTATGTTACTGATGTCCCTTCTAACAGTTAATATAAGACCCTTCTCAGCGTCACAGATAGATTAACACTGAAGATAGATCAACAGTATTATTTAGACGCAGATGCTTATCGACAATTAGAATTTGAGATGTTTAATAAGCAATCAATCTGCCTAGCCTTTCCTAACTATGTTGGGGTCGGCTTCCAGTCTAACCGGATGCAGCTTAATACCAGTATTTTACACGGAGCGACTGCCTATCTGACCTCCACAACGCAGTGAATGGGTAATAAAAATCCCAAATTCCCTTGGTAAGACTTTCTGGCTTCTGACGACACGTAGCGACCGTCAAAGATCCACGAATGACAGCCGGGACCAAAACGGCTTAACGTGCTTTCCTAGGCACAGAGGAGTCTCGGTATGTAAAGATGGTCACCCATACACGGACCAACCCCGGCAAGTGTAGCTTAACCTGATGGAACGACCCGTGCGGCTGTTATTACTTAGCCACGAGCTCCTCCTTGCATTAATAAGCAAAATACCAAATAAAAAAACTGGCCAAGTGCGTGTCGGACCACGCACCATGAAGGGTTCCGCAGTTGAAAAGAATTAATCCCAAATACAAACTTGACCTTGTAATCCCAATAAAAATATTTTTATGTGATAAAATTACAAATTAACAATTTTCAGACTTTTTTCTTTACTCGTGCTGCGAGACCTTGCTTATTGCCAAATTTCATTGTTCTAGATCAACGGGAAGTACCATATAGGTTTTGATTTACTTGCGAGTATCAAAATATGTCACATAAATGGCCGTATGTTTTTATTGGGTTGACTCAGCAGAAGCTTGATGTTTTAAGAACTCCAAGGGACCATAGACCTACGTATTTGATATTAATTTCAACTTGATACCTCCACGCGTTCCTGAGAAAAAGGGTCTTGACAGACAGACAGACAGACAGACGGACAACGAAGTGATCCTATAAGGGTTCCGTTTTTTCCTTTTGAGGTACGGAACCCTAAAACACATTCAATCATGTAACACACATTCAGCATAACCGCACAAATTCCTACCCTACATTATTATTCCCAACTACCCTTCAACGTACTATTTAAAATAGCTTTCTACCCACATATATGAAATTCTTTGGAAACCTGAAACAAAAGTGCGTTGATGACGTGGCGCCTAACGAGCGTGGTTTTCGCTTTCAAGCGACGACGGATTAAAAGCTTTTGAACCCCTCTATGAGGTATTTAAGGGTTAAAGCTAAAAATAGAGCATCAATTTTGTATGGAAGGATGATGAGGGATATTTGGGAACAATTTAGAGATTGGAGCTTTGCTTGCCATGACCCCGTATTCGTATTGAGCATAGCAGAGGATTAATCTAATATTATCAGAACCAAAATCATGTGGACAGACCACTTTTGATTTTAAGTCTTAAGCAAATCACCAGCAATCTTCATCTTATTATAGAGGTTATGGAACAGGGTGTAAAGTCACTCATCCTCCATAGAAAAGGAGTATCCTCCGACCACACAGAGTTTGGTGGGCAATTGCCCAACAGTTGATGTCGGGATGTTGTATACAAGGTGCACCAGAAAGGTGTGGTAAAATTTAAGGGTGTGGTACAGACCATCAAACTGAACAACTTTCTCCATGGGACCAACATCATAATCGAGAAAAAATTATCAGCTGTCCTGACAAAGCTTCAGTACCTACTCGACCCAAATGTATGGGAAGGCTGACAATTTTTTCTCGACTACGATGTTGGTCCCATGGAGAAAGTTGTTCAGTTTGATGATCTGCTGTACCGTACTACACCTTTCTGGTATACCCTGTATAAGTCAGTCTCGCGGTAAACTTTGCTTGCGCGATGCAGGATTTGTGTGAAGTCAGGTCTATGATGCGTAGTTCGCATGTGGCGTTGTAGATGCCGCCACATCACTTCCGACCAGAGCAGTATTGAGCCACATTATTATTACTTCAATGATTGTAATTAGTAACTGAATTTCAGTTACTGAATGGAAATGATTAAATGGCCAATCTTGACAAAATTAGCTGTGAGATTGTCAACTAATTTAAACCGCTGCGATTGGCTGATTCAAAAGTCAATCAAATCGCTTGCCATGAGTTTGACCATCTGTTGCAGCTTATTTTGATGTTGATTTATCAGTTTAGGCGATATTTTTTATTTTCTTTTATAATTTTGTGCTATCAATCTCTATAAACCCCAAACCACTAGGCAAGCATAGCATAAAATTGCTTTCCTAAAAATAAAATCGACCTCCGTAAGTCATATTCCAATTAGGCAACACTCTTAAGTCCGGCGAAAAATAAATTCAGTCCGTTCCTTTTGTTTTAAAAAGTCAAAACTAAGCTTCAAATGAAAACACACCGTACCATTAACAAAATAGAGTTTATTTTCCTCTTGGGCATTGTTATTAAAATTGAGCACACATTTAAGGGTTTCCTGCTATTGATAATTTAAGAAGGAAATGCCCTTTAACCTTTTATAGATGTAAATTAAGGGAATTTGGACTTTATTGTGATGGGGTTGGAGTTTTGTGTAGCTTGTTTAGTTTGGTCAGACTAATTTAAGGATGTAAGGGCGCTTGATTCTTTATTGTGATCGTTATTTTCTTCACTTTTAACTACATTTGATACCGTAATAATGTTGATGTGATGCTATTAAAAAGCCATGCTATGCATCTGATGTATCCACTTAGTGTTCTTAGTTGGGGTTGGGGCTGGTTTACAGTCTAACTGGATGCATCTGACTGTTATTGTGAAAAAAGAGGAGCTCGTGGCTAAGTAATAACAGCTGCACGTGTCGATCCATCAGGTTAAGCTACGCTTACCGGGGTTGGTCTGTGGATGGGTGACCATCTTTAATATACCGAGACTCCTCCGTGCCTCGGAAAGCACGTTAGGCCGTTGGTCTCGGCTGTCATTCGTGAATCTTTGACAGTCGTTACGGTTTGTCAGAAGCACGAAAGTCTGACAACCAGTCTTACGCAGTGACTGGGTTGTGGAGGTCAGAGGGGCAATTCTCGTATTTTTAACAATGTTCGCAATCTCATCTCAGTCTCAATCTGTCAAAAATTGTATAGCGTTTACCTACATTTTTGACATTTGATTGTCGCTGGCATGAGATTGCGACTTGAATTTGAACGTTTTTAGGTACGAGAATTGGCCTTCAGATAGGCAGTCGCTCCATGTAAAATACTGGTATTCAGCTGCATCCGGTTAGACTGGAAGCCGACCCCAACATAGTTGGGAAAAGGCTAGGCAGATTGATATAGTATAGCATAGTATAGTATAGTTTAGTATAGTATAGGTATATTCCACATGGTTATAAAACAAGATAAGTCAAAATAACGTAACAAAAGCTATCCACCGGACCCAGCTGTAGTTTCCCCGCTGTGCAGCTGACTGCACTGAAATATTCAGCAGTTTTACGTTAGCTGTGTCAGCAAATACTCGGGTTATACCGTTGACTTCTTTGGGTTAAAATGTGAAAAAATTGCAATTTAAATTCGAATTCAACCCGCACTGGGCCCGCGTGGTGGATCACGGCCCACTCCCTCTCACGGAGAGGAGGTCTTTGTCCCAGCAGTGGGAACGTTATAGGCTAATCATGTATGTATATGTTACTGTAAAAGCCGGACTGCGGTAAATCTTAGCATTTACCGGTAAATCCTAAGATTTAGCAATGTCTCGCCGGTAAAAGTCCGAATTGTTCCATAATAATCATCAATTTCTGACTTTTACTGGCATTCAGTCGGTAAATCTTAGGTTTTACCACAGACATTGCCGCCGGCACGAAACTTTAGCGCTGACCTTGAGTTACTTTAAGCGATTTTGGACCTTACTCCTGAGACAATACGTATTCTCAAACAACCCCCACTACTCCACCGAGCGCTAAAGATTCGTGCCGGCAGTGATACCGGTAAATATTACTTTTCAGAGTAAAAGAGTGCAGTTTTAATATCAGAAACTATTTACCCAACATTACTATCATAAGGGTGCGTTTCCACTGACGCGGAGCTAGGCGGAGCGGAGCGGAGACGTGGAAGAATCGTCCAATCAAAGACGAGACAAGAGACGCGATGAGAATTTCAATCATTATGATTGGTCGATTCCTGCACGTCTCCGCTCCACTCCGCCCAGCTCCGCGTCAGTGGAAACGCACCCTAACTATTGTTATTAGTCAAGTCTTAAAACATGTTTAACATGCTTTAGAAAAATAAAATGCAGAAAAAATAACACAAAAAATTATTTGCGGGGTTGGGGGATCACGTGGGAATTTACAGTACCCTCTAGCCGAGCGGGTGTCAAGTGAGACACGAGTTGACACGACTATTAGACTAAGAGGTCACAGGATTTTTCGTAACGATCATGTATACGGTTAAATTTACTTCGATGGGTTGTAGAGTAGTCCCCTAATGTGAATGACGTCGGTCTGCCTGCTCTGAGTGGTTGCAACTTCGAGTTATAGCGCTTACAAGAGGCGTCATTGTTACGAAAAAAAAAACGATCAGGGAAATGGTCAGTTTTGGTACACATTCAAAGTATGGCGTCACCGCAGATGAAAAAAGTTGGTCTGCCAGCTCTCACTGGTTGCATTTCAGAGCTATGATGCGCGCAACATTGTTGCAAAAATAAAACGATAAGAGAAATGGTCAGTTTTAGTACCCATTCGAAGTATGGTGTCTCCACAGGTGAAACGAGTTGGTCTGCCAGCTCTCAGTGGTAATATTTCAGAGCAATCGTTGTGTATGCAAGACGCTTATTTTTGGAGAAAGCCTAAAAAATACATCAAAAAACGGGACAATATGCGAATTTTTCAAGTGCACGCCGGCCGGTGTCGTACCCCCACCCTAAACCTGCGCCCGCTGCGTGACCGTTCCCCCTGTAAAGGAATAGGGAAAAAGCTAGAGGTGTCAAGAGGTGTCAATAAGAGAAATGGTCAGTTTTAGTACCTATCCTAAGTATGGTGTCTCCACAGGTGAAAAGAGTTGGTCTGCCGGCTCTTAGTGGTTGTATTTCAGAGCTTTGTTATACGTAAGGCGCTTAGTTATAGAAAAATTCAACTTAACGGTAATCAATAAAATAAAGAATGAAATCGAACAAATCCAAATCCGACCGATACTTAAACACATGATTATACTCGTGATAACAAACAACTTTTACTACGGGACCAAACCTGAAATCGCGAAAAAAAATCAGCTGCTCTCTACATTTATGTTCGCCTAACTCGTGAAAATGTTGGATTTCAGGTTTGGTGCCATAGTAAAAGTTGTTTGTTATCATGAGCACAATCATGTGTTTAGGTATCGGTCACTAATTACCAGTCACCCTATTATATTGCTTTCTGTTTTAAACGCTTGGTTATGGAGTGTTGCCAGTGCCGTCTCTAGCAGCGGCCGAGGCTTTTCCGTGCTCTGTGGGTAAATACTCAAAACGGTACTAGCGCACTGAAATATTCAGCAGCCCTTGTGTATTTGATGTGAGTCGTGAGGTTAACCGTTTTGTTAGAGCCTTTACTTTATAGAGTTGTTTTTAGACATGCTTTCATTATTAAGTGGATTTAGAATGTTTCGACCACATAACATTAAACGTAAAGGTTTCAGTTCAGAACGTATGCCTAAGCACTAATCTAATCTAATGTGGATGTATCAAAAGAGTCTCCACGAAGACCCGCAATGCATCCGCGTGGTGGATTATGCCCGCTTCCTCTCACAGATAGGAGGCCTGTTTCATAAAAGTGGGATATAGCTAGTATGGGATCTGACCGAGTCAGTCAGATTGATAGTCGCAGATTTCCTGAAAACGATCGAAAAGGTGGTTTTTTAAAGCTGTGTATCTCATAAACCGTAAATAATTTTGACATGTAAAAAATATGATATTTTCAAGTCCTTTTCGCATACAGTGATGGAAGCCAAAACATAATTAAACATACTTTAATGCACCAAAAAAATCTTTAAACATACCTCCTAATAATCTTTAAAAGCTGTTTATCCCTTCATTAGCAATTATAATTATAATTAAAAATATACCATGAAATGTCAAATTCCAAACTGCATCCAGTGATGGATTACTTTTTATTAAATAATTAATTTCTAATTTTATACGATTTTATTTGCACTTTTACGACATAATTCCGGTGCGCATGAGAATCTTCTACCTCGTGCGTCAAACTAGACAGCCATAAAGCCATTTCACTTACACACCGAGCTAAACCAAGCTTGGAACCAGGGCCTGAACATAAACATTTGGTTCGGGGGAAAGATCTAGTTTTGTAAAATAATTCTAAAAATGTGCGCAGCCTAGTTGACGGTTGACATACGTCTCTCTCTGCAAGTCATCGACAAGGCTGCGCGTCATTTGTTTCGAAGCTTCTAGAACCTTCTAGAAGCTTCGACTCGACCTTACTGGACGAGCGGATTGTAGCGGGAGCGGTTAGAAAAGGGTTCGCGTTATACTCGTCATTTATCCGTCGTCTTCGGGGGGAGTTCAACACCTCACTCCCCCCTATGGAACAACATTTCGCGCAAGTGTTTGCCCAAACACGGTGCACTCTGTGTTCCTTTAACCAGGAATATACGAGTATGTAGACTCTAAACCATATTGTTGCGCTACTTCGCACAGACAAGCCATGGTGTCTCCGTCGAAGATGGCGCACGGATGCCTCCGCCTCCTCATGCCTGTCTTCGAAAAATGTACTCCCCATGCCGTTTTGTGGGAATAAACTACTACCTATATTGATAGGAATTGCAACTTGACATATCTACGAGTATATCTATAAAAATCAATGCCACTTTTCGTTGTAATTTTATAACTCAAGAACGGCTGGGTCGATTTAGCTGATTTTGGTTTTGAAATGTTTGACGTAGTCCAGGAAAGGTTTAAACGATGAGAAAAATTGGAAAAGTTGCCGGGAAAATTGGAAAATTCTGGAAAACTGAAAGTGGATTTTATATCCAGACACACACAGATCACACAGATCTGGCATAGATGGATTCCATGCCATTATGCGAAAGACAGCGGCCTCCTTACTGCAGCGTCTGCATGGTAGTGACAACAGCATTCTAAAAATGATCGCTGCCAGAGCGGACTGTCCCTTTCAGAGACACTGGGTGGGGACAGTCCTAGGTCTGAATTAATAATACTTAATGATAATAATAATTAATTACTGTTTGAAAACTAACAATACTAACATAGTAAAATAAAAATAAAATAAAATAAAAAATGTTTATTGAAGAAAAGCCAAAGTAGGTACTCACTAAAACAATGTTATATTTATAACTAGGTGGCTATGCTATGCACAATACATTGAAACCCTGATCTTTAAACTAGGGATATCCCTGTATCTTAGAAATCAGTGTCCCTCCGCAGCAAAGTCACAAGCCATTATATGTAACTCAAATGTACAAAGTATTTCATTACATAATTAAATAAAGAGAAAAAAGAAAAAAAAACGATAATAAAAACTCTTATTCTCATTTACAATTTTGTGCAAGTGTGGGGTGAGTGCATATGTATGTGTGGGGTGAGTGTGTATGTGTGTGTGGGGGTGTAGGTGTGCATGCGTGAATAAGTACATAAGCATTATTGTTACTAACATCAAAATACTAACATATTTATGGACCTAGTCGGAAATAAAGTTTTATTTAATTTTAATTTTTTATATGGGAATATTGAAATTGGGACAGGACAACGTCTGTTGGGTCAGCCAGTTACATCATAAAGCATTATTATCCAACTTTTTATGTAATGTCAGTCCATAGACGTTTAAAAAAGGAGGACTCCGCGCCACGCATATCGAAAGTGAAGCACCGTACCGATCTATGGGTGCGTGATTTGAGTACCTGCAAAGACGCCGTCACTCGTGTCACGTAATCGGCATACTATGATGTAAATGTGGGCGTGAGGCGTGTTTGTACAAACGGCATACTTACTGTGCTTCACTTTCGATATGCGTGGCGCGGAGTCCTCCTCTTTTTATAAGTCTATGTGTCAGTCCCATAATTAATTAATGGTGACTCACAATAAACGCATACGTTTTTTATTACTGACATAAAAAATATGTAGTTACGTTGTTAGTCACGGAGTCTCGCACGATAACCGACATTAAATTATCATAATTAGATGACCTAGGTCTTGTAAGTTTTTATTGACGTTAATCGGGAAGTCGTATACAAAGAATATCATCTGCTCGTCATTCAGTCATAAAAATTCCATGCATCTATATCAGCTGTCTTCTTAGTGTTTACTTCCTTCTTTGCAACACCTCAAACTCAAAGTCAAAGCATTTATTTCAAATAAACCAATTACAGGCACTTTTGAATTGTCAAGGGGTCGGTCAGTCAGAAAGATGAAGCTAGTTGCCCATTCCAAAGCGTAGTAGATCGCTATGGAGAAGAACGGGCAAGAAACTCCACGGACACTCTTTTAAATCAAATATTTTACAAAATGTTGGTTACATCGTTAATATTGAAAATATACATGTGAGAACAATATACAACGTGTAACTTTAAATGCGCAAAACCTTTTAAGGGGTCATTGTACTCATCATTATGAACAACTTTTACTGTGGGACCAAACCTGAAATCGCGAAAAAAAATCAGCTGTTCAGTACATATAAGTTCGCATAATTCGTCAAAATGTACTGAACAGCTGATTTTTTTTTCGCAATTTCATGTTTGGTCCCATAGTAAAAGTTGTTCATAATGATGAGTACAATGACCCCCTAAGAGGTTTTGCACATTTAACGTTACACGTTGTAGAAAGACGTGCACGTTAAAAGCGTCCGGTCCGTAATAAAAAAGATAAAGACTGAAAACAACTAAATTAAAAAAATAAAATAAACCGTGGTAGCTAAGAGACGACCAGTCCCAACTGACGGCGCCCGTTCACGAACATGACGCATGGATCACTACTAATTAGCTCAACCATTTTGAGGGGAACTTAATGATCCAACACCATCTTTCACACAATCCAATGATAAAGTTAGATAGGTTATTATACTGTCCCGCAAGTGGCACGTCAAAATCTAGCTAATTAGCCACATTTTCGTCGTCTTCTCTTTTTCGCTCCCGATAATTAACGATATGCTGTCCTACTTCTACGTGTCATCTAATATTTCGACAATATGCCGTTTTTGAACATCGAATGTTCCTATCTAAGTATTTTTTTTACTAATAATATCATTGAATCCAACCATTTTTATTGATTGTTCTTCCTATTAGACATAAAGACATCCACGTACACTCGTACTCTTTTCTTGTCACACTCTTTTCAGACCTAAAATAGTACATAATAGGGAAAATGTATGAATTATGAATTTGGTTGCAAGATATTATGGCTCATAAACACGATAAAAGTTTCTCGACCGCCGAGAAGTGAGAAAAGCAATAAATAAGATGTGAGACTCGTAAGCAAAACTTGCCAGGAGATTTTCTCAAACTGTGATATAACATAATATTTGTATGAAAACGAGTATATGGTACACACGCGAGCCAGGATATTGAGGAAGCGGATCTAAGGGGCTTGCCTGTTCGGGAGTTCGGGTATTTGTTTATAGGACAGTCCTTACCACGAGCATTTTACACGGGCGCTGTCAATTTTGAAAGTCTTGTCGATGCTCGTCTTTCAAAATGTCCAGTACGTATTGCTACGCAGCATTTCGCGGGTTCGATTCCCGCACGGAACAAATATTTGTACGACCTACAAGTATTTGTTCCGAGTCTGGGTGTTTTTCTATCTATAATATGTATGTATTTACAAAAAAAAATGTATAGTACTTTATCAGCCATCTCGTTACCATAACACAAGCATTAGGCTGCTTAGCTTGGGACTAGATGGTGTTGCGTGAAATGTCCAAGGATATTTATTTATTAATTAATAGTGTTTACACGAGTTTAGAGTTGTTTTTTCGAGTTTTAATTTCAATCGCTTATTCGAAGCAAGAAATTCTCCTCTTATTGTCTCCTGCAGCACCATGTGTCAGTTCACGTTATCTTTTAAAGGACATTATCGCTTTTATTTACTGTAGTCACCTCTTAGAAAACGCCTGTATTTATGTATCACAATATTTATCGAACGGAAGCTATAAAAACAACACAAACATAATTATACTTGTTTTTATATTTTCCGTCGAGTGACCTTGGAATAAAAAGATTTCTTACTAAGCTAGACATACACATACATAAACACACGCCTTTTTACAAGCTTTTATTTAGTTTCACCTGTACCGGTGTCTGTCTGTAATCTAATCTTGCAAGTTAAAGACCCACTTCCCCGTTTCCGATTGAAATGAAATTTTACATGAATATGCCTGATTTTTGATTGGAGGGCTATCTTCCTCATATCTCCGCCTTATGAGATCAGATTTCGATGATTCTTTTTTTTTTCTTTGAAACTTTAAGTTGGTTTAAGATCTGACGAAAAAAAAACATGGTAAATATCCCGTTTAAAATAACTTAAGCGGAATAATAATTGTCGCAAAAAAATTGAGCTCGCGAGGTCCTGTTCCGCAGAACTACTATAGTAATTAGATATTAGTGTATAGATTACAGGCACAGGAGACGTTTCAGTTTTGTGTCTGAGATGACAACGCATATGCGATGCCTCTGGTACAGTCAGCATCAATAATATCAGGACGAACAGACTGTTCAAAATGATCTAAACAACTATGAAAATGAAATATTAACTCAGTACATGACAAAGACTCTGTCATTCTAACAAGAATTTATCTAGTTTAATTTTCTTAGTTGTAGGAGCTCGTGGCTAAGTTATAACAGCCGCACGGGTCGATCCATCAGCTAAGCTACGCTTGCCGGGGTTGGTCCGTGGATGGGTGACCATCTTTACATACCGAGACGCCTTCGTGCCTCGGAAAGCACGTTAAGCCGTTGGTCCCGGCTGTCATTTGTGGATCTTTGACAGTCGTTACGGGTCGTCAGAAGCCCGAAAGTCTGACAACCAGTCTTACCAAGGGGTATCGTATTGCCCAGTTACTGGGTTGTGGAGGTTAGATAGGCAGTCGCTCCATGTAAAATACTGATATTCAGCTGCATCCGATTAGACTGGAAGCCGACCCCAACATAGTTGGGAAAAGGCTCGGCAGATTGATTGATTGAGATCATTTTGAACAGTCTGTTCCTCCCGATATTTTTGATGCTGACTGAACTTATGGATACGAGTAAATAGACAACGGTTCCACTAGCCATCAGGTCCACCTGCAAGGTTTTATTCAGCTTCTGAACATGTTGCAGACTACATCGCAGTTCCAGTATGAACTAGCCTTTAATAAAAACAAAGTAGGTAGGTACGTAGGTATACGTACTTATCCACTTTCAGGAATTACGATGAAGTTTATTTTTACATTTCCTGTTTCACGGGGTTTAGAGCACCCTTCAGTGCTCGTGGCGGAAGGAAATTAATAGAAGAGTGGATTTACGGTCGCTGTTCGAGTCGCACTCTCTAGCTAGTAGTTTTAAAAACTTTTTAACCGACGAAAAAAAGGAGAAGGTTCTCAATTCGACACGTATTTAACTTAGGTAGTTTTTGAGTTAGCTTCAATGATAGGTATTTTTTCTCCACTTTTATGTGTTCTAGATGTTCTAGTTAGGTTGTTGTGCAGGTAGTGGTATTAGAATTTGTGTAGGGTAGGTACACACGGCTACATATCAAGCTATACATTTCTAGTATGAGCTGACCACTCATAGTAAGGAAATCCTATATAATGCGAGATCAGCTTATATTGGATATGTATAGCTTGATATGTAGCCGTCGTGTGTACCACAACTAAAAAGTGTTATTACATATATTAACATTAATTCATTAAATTCGGAAGTCGGTGGCAAAAAACGTAAAATAAATTTAACCAGACACCGACTTCCGAAATTAAAGTTTTTCACTTTGTAACAGTTTTGTTTTTTTGGAAATCGGTTGTATTTTTTTGTAAAAAAGTTTTCATTGATTTGTTGAGTCTAAGGATAGGAAACGATTTTGTTGTAATGTTGTTGATTTTGTATAAGTACATTAGAGGCTGATTATATTACTAATACCCCAGCGTTAGATATAAGTAGCTTGAAATACGCAAAAACCTTCAAAGTCGCAATGAATGAAATGGTACTTGAACATGTGTCCATAGTTTGTGTACTTGTGGCGGCATCTACATCGCCACATACGAACTACGCATCACACTGACGTATTAACGTCACGCAAAATCCTGCATCGCGCAATCAGAGTTTACGGCGCGACTGGCATATACAACGTCCCGACATCAACCATCGGGCAGTTTCCCACCAGACACAACACCCGTCTGGTCAGAAGATCCTCCCTTTCTATGGAGGATGAGTGAACTTTACACCCTGTTCCTCATGCCTCTATAGGTACCAAAACGTAGCAGCAGCGGTGAGGTTTGGTTGAAAACCCTGGTGTTTTATCGATTGTGTAGAGGATTTGCAATAAAAAATCGATGCGTTACTTTAACGAGCAAATTATGTATGTATTTCGCCATCTTACACTATTCAAAGAGAGCCTGAGCCATTCTATTTATTTATTTAATTTATAAAAGGTTTGCCAACAGCTTCTGTATAGGTATACTTACAATGTATTCATCTTAAGGCGAAAGCGCCAGGCTAGCCCGCGAAATTCAAAATTTCTTACATTTTTTGCAATTTGTAGGTCAATGTGAGCTTGTATGTTGATTAAAATATGATTCGCGGCCGTAGCTAATATGGCTTTACAGAATTATAATCATTAGAATCAGCAATACAACTTCATAAGTTAGCATTTACCCCAAACCTCATGATTTCATGAAATCGCTAGATTTGAGATAAATGCTAACTTATGGAGTTGTATTGCTGATTCTAATGATTATAATTCTGTAAAGCCATATTAGCTACGGCCGCGAATCATATTTTAATCAACATACAAGCTCACACTGACCTACAAATTGCAAAAAACCTAAGAAATTTTGAATTTCGCGGGCTACCCTGGCGCATCAACCTTAAGTATACGTACTTATAGATAATAATATAATTAGCCTCAGACTTACACAGTCGCCAATTCAGCTTAGGTAAACAGCATTCTCAGAGATTTATAGAGATTAGAGATTCTCATTCCAAGAGTGTTCGGCATCGTTATCTTATCGTAAAAAAAAACCGGACAAGTGCTTGTCGGACTAAGCACAATGAAGGGTTCCGTAGTTGGTATAAAATTATCCCAAGAACAAACTTAACATTACAGTTGAAAAGCATGTTCTCCCATACATTCCAACAGTAAATGTATGTAAGTTTGTACTCACAATATTGAGAGATTTACCATGTTATTTTAAGACTACAAACTTCTTATAGGTTTTCCTTTAATCTACAGGTATATACCTATTTTCTGTATTTTTTTTTTCAAAATTTTAGGCTCTGTAGTTTCGGAGATAAGGGGGGAATGGTAAATTTTCGTCTATTTTCTTAAATAACTTTAAAACTAGTTATTTTAAAATTATAAAAAAAATATATTAAAAACCCGCATAGTAAGCCCTTTCATTTGATATGGCACACGGTACAGTTTGCAAAACTTTTTTTTTTATATTTTCTTATTTGCCCCCTAAAAGTAACCCTATTCAAAATTCATTTATTTGCTTTAGCCATACGTGTTTGGGTCACAGAAATCCATATGTAAAAAAAAAAAAAAAAAAAAAATGTGTTTATTATCTTAAATCTATACAATTAAGTTGCCGGGGTTTCCCAGAAAGTAATCCGAAGATACTTGTGATGGGATAAACCTCGCTCTTCCTTGATTGATTAACAATTGATTTGTTGTGCTAGTGAGGTATATAATTACACATTTTTATAAAACTATTAAAAAGAGGAAATGAAAAATAAAAAAAATAAAAAAATGAAAATCGTGATAATGGCAGTATGTGAAAACTAGAGTGTGTTTTGTATAAATATATAAATATAAATATATGTGTACCAAATTTCAACTTAATCGGTCCATTAGATTCGGAGCAAATTGGCTGTGACAGACAGACGGACAGACAGACAGACAGACAGACACACGAGTGATCCTATAAGGGTTCCGTTTTTTCCTCTTGAGGTACGGAACCCTAAAAACCGGCGGCCAAGGGCGAGTCGGACTCGAGGGTCCGAAGGTTCTGTTCCGATTTCTGAAAAAGTATGCTATTTAGAGACGTCGTCGTTTTATTTTTCCTGAAATCTTTACATAGAATAATTTCAGATTTTTCTCTATGCAAACTTCATAGATAAGGCCCCCCTATGATACCCCTACATGCCCTAGTAGTCTAGTAGCCCCACTTCGAATTTTTACGACCTCTTTCAGACTGTTGCAAAAAAAAAAAATTCTTTCTTATTTGCAAAATAGTTAGGGTAACGTCATGTAAAACTGTTCCAAATTTCAAGTCGATAGCATTAGTAGTTATTGAGATATCCAGCTGTGACAGACGTACAGACATAAAGACTGAGTCGCACCATAAGGGTTCCTTTTTACCATTTTGGTACGGAACCTTAAAAATATTGGTGAGCAGATATAGGTACTTTACTTTCAGTAACTAGTTTCTACCGACAATTATACAAAGAGCAAGGTCCATCCCACGCATAAATGCATTTGCATGTCAAGCAAGTCAACTTCATAATCTCCTCAAAATTGGACCTCAGCAAGACGCCCACGTCAAAAATACTTTTAAGTAATTTTATTTAATGCTGTGGCTAAAAAAGTACAGTAAAGTCTCTCGCAGACAGGCGCGTCTCCGGTAGAACAATTCACAAGGGTTATGTTATGGTTTTGACCAGTATGTATGTATAGTTATATAGTCTGTATGTATGTATGTAATTGGAAACAGACAAATTAAAAATCCGGAGTCACACGTCATGTTAGAGTATACAGCATTAGTTTTTGTTACACTAAACCTCTTAAGGGGTCATTGTACTCATCATTTTGAACAACTTTTACTATGGGACCAAACTGAAATCGCGAAAAAAATATCAGCTGTTCAGTACATTTTGCAGAGTTTGATGTAGATAAATGTACTGAACAGCTGTTTTTTTTTTTCGCGGTTTCAGGTTTGGTCCCATAGTAAAAGTTGTTCATAATGATGAGAACAATGACCCCTTAAGAGGTTTAGTGTAAACAAAAAATATTGTTGTATATCGAACAGGATTACGTGTGACTCCGGATTTTTAATTTGTCTGTCTTTTTCTAATTTCAGATGAGAATATTTTCTTGTTTCACACTTTTTAGAGCGTCGTTCAGTAGTCGGTTTTTAGTTTTTTTAGGGTTCCGTACCAAAATGGGAAAGAAATAAAAATATTTATATTTTTTTTGTAAAGGTGCTGAAAAATTCAAAGTGGGGCTACTAGGGCATGTGGGGTATCATATGAAAGAGCACTGTTTGCACATCCTTAAACATTTTTTTATTTTTTTTTAGGCCGCATAGTTTTAGACTTTTAATGCAAAATGTAAAAAAAATACCGTCCCCCCCCCCCCCCCCTATCTCCGAAGTTTGCAAAGGGAAAAATCTGAAATTATTCTGTGTCATAGAAGTTTATGTAAAGATTACAGGAAAAATAAAACGTTGTCTCTAAATAGCACACTTTTTCAGAAATCGGAACAGAACCCTCGGTGCGCGAGTCCGACTCGCTCTTGACCGGTTTTTTTAGATAGGTACTGCATACTTTCCATCGACGGTTAACTTCGTGAATTCTTGTCATACAGCTAGAATTATAATATCAATTAACTAACTCATTCTACAGACTTTCCTTTTAAGAGGAAATGTGGGTGCTCTTTTCTCCATACAAAAAGATACAAACGCTCTCGCCTATTTTCTTTCTGGTTAATAACCATAAAGCAATGATTTTTTTACAAAAATATAAATATCAGTTACTTGTATGCCCCTATGTTTTCCTATTTGATGATATATTATTTTTATAAGAACTAGAACCCTCCAAAAATGCTCAAAATTGCCTATTCAGAGCGCTGTCAACAGACGCCTAGTGTACGAATTTGACAACTATTAACGAAAAAAGAAAAACATAGGGGCATAGTACTTCTTATTCAGTTTATGAAATATCTTTTAAATTGGTCCAATAGTGGAGGAGGAAATAGGCGAGAGCCAAACCTCGAAATGTGACTTTTTACATAGGCTATTTAGTCGGATCTGCAGTTGTCCTTATCGCACGAATTCGAGGGCGGAGCGCTCGCAGAGCGACAGCAATACCTTCTTAAAATACCTAATTTTCATAAGTCTGGCCACCCGCCTTTCCTCTTAATCCTTTGATGAGCAGAGAGTACGCTCGCATATTTTTGCATACATAACACAAGGATCAACTTAACGAATGGCCTTAATCCTTCCTACGCTCTCATAAATAATGTGTGGTTTAAATTAGGCTTTTTGTACAGATATTTTATTTTAATTTGTGACCAGGACGTCAAGTATTGTAATCCTACTATCCTACTAATATTATAAATGAGAAAGTTTGAATGAAATTTGGCACACAGATAGTTTATAACCTGGATTAACACATAGGATACTTTTTATCCCGGTAGTAGGTTCCCGTGGTATAATTTCCGACATCCACGCGGGCGCAGTCGCGGGCAAGGGCTAGTAAAATAATAAATTTTTATTTCAGAAAAAAAATACATTTTCGGTTCACAAAAACAATTTTCCAAGTTAAAAATAGAACATTGCAGAAAGAAATGAATGGTGTCTGTACCACTCATAGAGCAACACGGCGGACTCCGGTTCGCCGGGGGCCGTGTTACTAATGAAAAAAATATTGTATCACAAATACTGCAGCGTCTTCCAAAAACATTTTTTTTTCTAACGTGCTACATGGTGAACTTGTAAAAAAAAAAATGTGTGTGTTATTTTGTGGAGTCAGCAAAGCCGAATTTTACATCGTAAATCGTTATTAATGGCGACTTAGAAAAGTTCATGAAAGATTGGCCACAAAAGGCTGCTGACTTGCCCAGCAGCGGGATAATATGGTTATAGAGGCATGAGGAACAGGGTGTAAAGCTCACTCAACCTCCATAGAAAAGGAAGGATCCTCCAACCAGACGGGTGTCGTGTCTGGTGGGCAACTGCCCGACGGTTGATGTCGGGATGTTGTATACATGCCAGTCGCGCGGTAAACTCTGCTTGCGCGATGCAGGATTTGTGTGACGTCAGATCTTTGATGCGTAGTTCGCATGTGGCGTTGTAGATGCCGGCCACAAGGTTAATAAATGAAAAAAACTGCTTCAATTTCACTCGATTTTTTGGGCAGTCGTCGTACAATTGGTAATTTTATCCAATAATAATATAGGTTAAATAAAATCTCCCGCATACAATGTTCAAAATAATGTAATTAATAGGCTCATGCGGGTAATAGGCCCCATTAAGTGATCGATAGGATAATAGGACCACTTCACCCCAATTTATTTAATATAAAAAAAGCTTGAACCACTCTGCAAAATAAATTTCAACTACACATCAGTCAAAGAGACAATAGACCACAGTGATGGTCAAGTATATAATTTCATCATCATTCTCCTGCCCTTATCCCAATCTATTAGTAGTCATATCGGAAGTCACCCCCTTTCTAGCCATGTCATCTTTCACACAGTCCATCCATCGTTTCTTTGGTCTTCCCCTACTTTATAGCCATCGACATTCATACTCCAAACTTTCCTCACGACATTTTCCTCATTCCTCCGCATCACATGCCCATACCATGACAACCGATTCCGCACAACTTTTCAGTCACCGGTGCCACTTTTAAACTTCCTCTTATGTACTCATTTCTTATTCTATCCATTCGTGTAACACCACACATCCCTCTTAGCATTCTCAGTATATCATACTTGGTTAAAACACAATCATCCTATCCTATAATGTTCCCATTGCTGGTCACAGGCCTCCTCTCTGTGAAGAATCCATTTTAATATAAGGTGAAATACAAGCGTTAACTCAAAAGCGTTGTTACGTTTTTCAGCGCAACGTAAAACAAAAAAAACGCCTTTACACAATAAAGTTGATTTTGTATAGCACTGATCCAAAAAAGACCACAAACTTGCAAACTGCTCTGGTCACATACTATGCTTATGCTCATGCTTAGCTTAGCTACGGCGTAATAATGTGGGGAAATAGCACAGACGCACCGGCGCTGTTCACAACTCAAAAGTTACTTCGGATTTTAGTTAATTTAAGACAAACGGATAGCTGCAAACCCCATTTCATAAAGCTTAACATTTTAACTCTTCCCTCTTTATACATACTGGAGATCTGTAAATTCGCACACACACACCAACACTTGTACACAAAACGAGAACACATACAAACTAGATACACACTCCGACGCAAAACACGTTTAAACCTACCGACATCCCGTTTAAAAATGCACTCATCTAGTCCACTGGTTATGTCGATAAAAATGTACAATAAATTATCTGAAGTACTCAGAAATGAAAAAAAAATTGCTATTTTTACAAATAAATTAAGAAAAATATTAATAAATAAATGTTATTATAGTATAGAAGAATATTTAATTGACAAATCCATAGACTAACTGACATAATTATATAAATGAATACATAATAAATAATTTAGATTAATTAATAATTAATAAAATGTTACCCTAATTTTACTTAGATGAAGTTAATTTGCATGTTTATATAAGTCCTCTTCTCTCTAACTTTTCTTTTGCTGTGCCCGACAGGGTCCACGATTGTTACTACAAATGTCTACTTACCACCTAAGCATAAACATTGTGGAATGCAATAAATGATTGAGTATTGAGTATTGATCCATTGTAGAAACCCTGCCCCCTATGGTCCTTTGTTTTCGTCCCACAATAGAAAGTCGGAACGGCACAAAAAAACAGGAGTTTGGCGTCATCTATATCGCCACATACGAACTACGCATCACAATAACATGACGTCACGCAACCTGCATCGCGCAATCAGAGTTTACCGCGCGACTAGCATATTACAACGTCCCGACATCAACCGTAGGGCAGTTGCCCACCAGACACGACACCCGTCTGGTCGTAGGAATCTCACTTTTCTATAGAGGATGAGTGAACCTTACAACCTATTCCTCATGCCTCTATATGAGAAAACTACCGTCGTGGGTCGGAGCTGACACAAACACTTTTTGTTGTTCTACGACATGCCAGTTTCCTCAAGATGATTTCCATCATCGTTCAAGAGTAGAGGTGATGAAATATATTGCTAAAAGTTCAAGTTCACGACCTACAATTCGATAAGTCGGGGCAGTTACCACTCTAGGCCACCACTGCTGTACCTGCGTTTCCTCTGTTAGCCATAAATACTGCCTTGAATTGATTCTCCTAGGTCCATAAAATCCTACTACAGCCCTTAAACAAACACCTCAATAGGAGAGCCTAGCAAAAGTTCCACTTCCTCAATATTCTGGCTCGTGTGTGCGCATAACATACCCTCGTTTGCATACAGATATTAAGCTCAAAATTATGAGTGTGCGGCTCGCCTACGCCATTCATAATTTTATAGGGTTGTCCGAAACTTTCATGTGAACCTTGACTTACAATAATAATTGTGAATATCCTGCCTTTATCCCTCTTTCATACATGTCTATTCTCTATCAGCCGTCATCCTCCTTTCTACCCATGTGATTTTTCATAGAATCCATCCATCGTTACCTTGGTCTTCGTATTTCCTTACATAACAGATTAATACAGATGGGACCCTCCGCAAAATCATTTAAATAAAAAGCAACTCTTGCTGAGACACAATAAAGTGGAATTCAGGTCGCACAACGCTTATTACCTACAGTTATATGCAACTACAAGTTGCCTCTCTTTCTATCGCGTAACTCTTATACCTTCTGACCTACTGAATTAACCCCGCGGACGGGGCCCGCCGCGTACTTGAAGCTTCATAGCTAAACTGCGGAGTGTCCCATCTATATTAATCTGTGCTTACATGACTTTCATTCTCAAACAAAACTTTGTACTGCATATTTTCATTATACCTCCCCATCACATGCTCATATACCAATACTTAAATGATTTGATTTGATGACAACGAATTCTGGGTCACCAGGCCATTTTCAGAATTCCTTTTACCTAAGTGACAGCCCTGTTTCAAGTGGTAGGTATTATTCGCAAATAAGCAAATAAACACATTGCTTCGATAAAACGTTATAAATATACAACGTAATGGGCGCTCGCTCGTAAACGCGCACACTACTCGACCCCACGCAGAGTTTGTTTTGTTGATTGACATGACTTATCAGAATATTAGATGTTCTTCCTTTTTACTGTGTTTCATTTCCAAAGATATAATATGAAGATCAGTCTGAACTAAATAGACGATATAAAGCGCCAGATAGAGCCAACCATATCAATCTGCCTAGCCTTTTCCCAACTATGTTGGGGTCGGCTTCCAGTCTAACCGGATGCAGTTGAATACCAGTACTTTACATGAAGCGACTGCCTATCTGACCTCCACAATCCAATAACTATAAGTAATACGATACCCCTTGGTAAGACTGGCTGTCAGACTTTCGGGCTTCTGACGACCCGTAACGAGTGTCAAAGATCCACGAATGACAGCCGGGACCAACGGCGTAATGTATTATCCGAGGCACGGAGGAGTCTCGGTATGTAAAAATGGTCACGCATCCACTGACCAACCCCGGCAAGGCGACTGTTATTACTTAGCCATGAGCTCCTCCTTGTTTACCATCCAATATAACATTAAAATCACAGAACAGAGGGGCAATTCTCGTACCTAAAAACGTTCACAATCTCATGCCAGCGTCAATCAAATGTCAAAAATGTAGGTAAACGCTATACAATTTTTGACAGATTGAGTCTTGAGATGATATTGCGAACGTTGTTAAAAATACGAGAATTGCCCCTCAGATCTCTTTATCTGTTCTGTGATTAAAATCATCTAACAGTACCTAAACACAGGCTGAACAAGAAATATTCCTCCTACCAAACCAGTAGGTATATTTTGTGCAATTTTAGGCCATATCTAACTGAAAACTTACAGAAAAATGACATTTTATATAAATACAGTCCATTCAGCAAATTAATCGGGGTTAATGGCAAATAGCCACAGGCTATGAGCCATCAGAAGGGAAACGAGCCCCCTAACAATAGCAAGTGAGCTATCATTGAAAGCTTTGTACCCGTCACCATTGTTACCCACAACAAAGGTCGGTGTTGGTTGTTGTTGTGTTGTTGCGTGTTGTTGTTATTGTTTTGTTTACCGCAAATAAACGTATTTAATTTCTTTCTTTCTTTCCTTATTGTCAGTCAACTGCATTGTCTTGTAATTCTATAAGAGCGCCGTTTGAAAGGGATCGCTGAGTTTTATTCAGTTACAGTTGTTTTATCTCACGAAAGCGGGTGAGCCATACTTGTAGATGTAATGCGTATAGACACGCGCTCTTGTGTGCGTACCTCAAAGAGTAAAGTAAGTATAGAGAGCAAGAGTGACAACTCTGTGGTAAAATTTGCATGTATGGAAAGTGCTGTCACCATACGTTTGGTGGGTGAACTAAGGGTCTAATGTATACACCTACCTATGCATACTGAGTCATAGTATGCATACCAGCTATAGGTAGGTACCTATCTATATAACTCTCGTACGAGTTTATAAATTATGGGCAATCGGGATATAATATAATTTTAAAAACACGTATGCAGTTCAGGAAAATGTCCGTTTATTATTACCAATCAATCAGTCTTGAATGTGGGATCAAAATGGTGATCACTGCTTTTGTTCTTAAAATCTTCATACAATCACTTTCTCTAACCTCGCCGCCAACAGCCGCTATCCAAGCAGCGAACAAATCGGGCCTCGTAGTGGTTGTCAGGGTTTGGGAACCGGTGAAGAGGTAGGTACACCGTGTGCCACTGAAATTGGAATGAAATTAATGAATAGCAGAATATGGCTAAATAAAACTTTTTCTTACTTTTATTAAAGGTACGGTAAGGTACGGTGGTAAACACTTACATAAAGCATCACAGCCAAAAATACAATACTATCTTCTTGGGGGTTCACTCATTCTTGGGAGTTCGTTCAAAACAACTAATATGACTAATGAACATTGCTAACGAAAAACAAAGTATAACAATAATAGGAATAAAAACAAAACTCAACAAAACAAATAACAGTAACATGAAACAATTTTAACAGAATTAACTGAGATAAACTCGAAAAGCGCATCAACAACGTCGGGAACGAGTTGACAATTGTCGAAAATCCTACAGATTAGATAGCTAGAAAATCTGAAATGTTTTTATGACAAGCAAGACAAGATGGCTGCCAAGTTTTGTTATCACACCAAACTCCAGATGTCGCTGTCATCTATGGAAATTGATGACAGTGTTAAGTGTGCCCCTCCTGGCGTACCTGCAGGTAGCGCGCTCCCGAGCGTACGCACACAAAGACAATGTGCATGTAACATTTACACATACAAGTATGGCTCGCCCGCTTTCGTGAGATAAAACAACTTGTACTTGCTCCCATCCCTAGTATAACTACACCCACATTTCACCAGACTGACTCGTTGGTCACTCTAAGCCGACGTTCGCAGTTCGCATGGACGTAAAAATATCGCCGCGGGATTTTATCGCGCACTGGATTTTTAACTCTCGTTGTTGAGCCGAGCATTGAGAATCCAACCTAACAACAACAGAGTGCATTATAGCGGGTCGTAAAAACACACTGTTGGATTTTTAATTGTCGGCGCTAAGTAAAGCGTTGAAAATCCAGTGCGCGAAAAAAAATCGCCGCGATATTTTTACGTCCGTGCGAACGTCGCGTCGGTTAAGTTATACTTATTATGCAATAGTTAATTACCGAAATAATTAGGCAAACAGGCGTGATGATTGTTGTTTGTTAATTTGACACTTCCATCAAATCAATCCACCTAGCCTTTTCCCAACTATGTTGGGGTCGGCTTCCAGTCTAACCGGATGCAGCTGAATACCAGTATTTTACATGGAGCGACTGCCTATCTGACCTCCACAACCCAGTAACTAGGTAATACGATACCCC
Source organism: Cosmia trapezina (assembly GCA_905163495.3). Classification (NCBI taxonomy): domain Eukaryota; kingdom Metazoa; phylum Arthropoda; class Insecta; order Lepidoptera; family Noctuidae; genus Cosmia; species Cosmia trapezina. The sequence goes on along the minus strand of LR991049.1, from coordinate 3,994,484 downwards.
TTGGTAAGACTGGTTGTCAGACTTTAGGGCTTCTGACGACCCGTAACGACTGTCAAAGATTCACGAATGACAGCCGGGACCAACGGCTTAACGTGCTTTCCGAGGCACGGAGTCTCGGCCTGTAAAGATGGTCACCCATCCACGGACCAACCCTGGCAAGCGTAGCTTAACCCGATGGATCGACCCGTGCGGCTGTTATTACTTAGCCACAAGCTCCTTTCATCAATGCCAAGCCACCTGTAATATGGATGCCATTGGTTTACCATTTCTGGTCTAAAACGATGATGATGAAAGAGTACTAACACATCAGTTACGGATCAAAACGATTCCTTACATCATCCTGGCCTGCCATAATACTCAACGCAACGCATTAGTCTTGCGTAAAACAAAACTAATTAATGCCACAGTGAATTCAACAACTTATGCTTTACAAATTAAAGTACAAAACTGTTTGCAAGTAAACACACGTGCGTACTTTAGAACAACAAGCCACACAACAAGCCTTTATTGGTATTCAAGTAAGGTTTAAAATAGATTACCATATTTAAACATGGTGCGTATTTTAAAACAGAAATAATTTTAGACTTTAATGCAGAAATGTTAAAGTCTAAAATAGATTGTGCTGTTGACACATGGTGTGTATTTAAAAATAGATGCTATGGTTATCATGTGGAGTTCAACAGACTATGGGAATAATAAAATATGGGTTAGCAACCTGTCACCGCTATATGGCCAATGTTTAAAACAGACATGTGTTTATTGGTTCAGGATGATCTTAGTCTCATACTGGACGAATTTATGGCTTTTAACAAGTAAGTACCGGTTACTGGTACCTAATATTAAAAAAAAAAATCGGTGAGCAACAAAGCAACTGCATGCATTTATTTATTTACTTATAGTTAATTAAAACGGTACAACACCAATTACATTAATTAACGTAGAAACATACTTAATTTACTTAAAAACTAACATGGAACAGTAGACCCTTTCATACTTTCTCTCACAGAACACCAGACATATACGCATAATTTTACTCCATTCATCCGCAAAAATATCACATTCAGGGTTGGCAGTCAGAAGGGCGTTGAGCATCTTCAAAGTACGACACACGGGGGATTCAGCTCTGGCGACAGTTGTGGCCGAAGGTTGCGCAAACAGATTGTGCCGGCGCGGCGGCTCGGACGGTGCCCGATGTATTTGTCGGGCACAAATAGTCGACAGAAAAGGCCATGGAGCTCTGGGCAGTCTATACGTCCCCGTAAGGTTTTACAGGCTACCGCGAGCTGATCAAGGCCTCTTCTCACCTCCAACGAGTTAAAACCCAACATCCCTAAAAGAGAAATGATATAACCTTTGGAATAGGCATCTTAGAAAGGTTTTCTGCAACTTTTCAAGCATCAGTGTTTGGGTCGCGGTATAGGGGTGCCAAACACAGGCACTAGACTCGAGTTTGCTTGCAGCTGAGATGATGATTGTGAGGAGGCATAAATTGAGACGAGCATGAGGCCCTGGGTTCGATTCCAGGGTCGGGCAAAGCGTTATTGGGTTTTCCGATCGGGAATTATAGGCATCATCCCTATTGTCATGGAATAGACAAGAATGGACATGTAATCAGGAAGAATGAGGAGCATGTGACGAGAAAAGTATTAAAGTAAGTTTATCTAAGTCATCTCACTAAACTTGTCTCCCATCCCTTTTTTCAGGTCTCAGCTTAGCCTAACTCTTGTTGGCATAGTTCCGCTTTCTATCTTTACAGAATTTATGGATTGACGATAAAATATTCATGGCAATGAAACTACCAAAATCCCATGTAACTTATCCGATGCCCTTGAAACTCAAACACAATAAAATACAGTTTTATAGCTCACGAAGCTACAAAAGGCCGAAGGAGACCAATAATGACGGAGCTGGAGGAGCTCGTGGCTAAGTAATAACAGCTGCACGGGTTGATCCATCAGGTTAAGCTACGCTTGCCGGGGTTGGTCAGTGGATGGGTCACCATTTTTACATACCAAGACTCCTGCGTACCTCAGAAAGCACGTTAAGCCGTTGGTCCCGGCTGTTACGGGTCGTCAGAAGCCCTAAAGTCTGACAACCAGTCTTACCAAAGGGGTATCGTGTTACCCAGTTACTGGGTTGTGGTGGTCAGATAGGCAGTCGCGCCATGTAAAATACTGGTATTCAGCTGCATCCGGTTAGACTGGAAGCCGACCCCAACATAGTTGGGAAAAGGCTAGGCAGATGATGACGGCAATAAGTTGGATTGGTACCGGGTATAAACCCGCCAAAGACACATAAACCAAAGAGTATTGGCCTCATTTATGCTGGTATTATTTATAAGGCAATTGGCCTATTACATGGGCAATGGGACTACAACATATCAGACGATATATTTGTTGTACAGACATGTTTTCATTGTTCCACCAACATTTCTCTTCATCTTCCCCGCCACAAAGACACATAAACCAAAGAGTATCGGACTCATAAATTATCCTGGCTAATAAACAGGCCGTTTCAGTGGACAGTTGTCACATTTCTGATTGATTTATTACGTAAACTGTCCGTTTATTGCATTATTATCATCTGTTCCGACAGAATCTTGAAGAAAAGCATATGCATGTAGAGGAATTAGAATCTACTTTTGATGTTATCATTGCAAAGTTACCATTTTATAAATGTTACAAGCCTTAAGGCCGATGGATTTCCGTCGCCAAAACTGATGAACTTCCATACAATCTTTCATACCGTATTGAACCCCTATAGGGGAAGAATTTTCAAGAACTTTCTAATATTTTGTTTTTTAAAAGAGTGTCCTTGAAGTTTCTTGCCAGTTCTTCTCCATAGAGATCTACGTTTTGGAATGAGCAACTAGCTTCAACTTTCTGATTAAGGATGATGCTTCAGGGTAGCCCGCGAAATTCAAAATTTCTTACGTTTTTTACAATTTGTAGGTCAGTGTGAGCTTGTATGTTGATTAAAATATGATTCGCGGGCGTAGCTAATATGGCTTTACAGAATTATAATCATTAGAATCAGCAATACAACTCCATAAGTTAGCATTTACCTCAAATCTAGCGATTTCATGAAATCATGAGGTTTGAGGTAAATGCTAACTTATGGAGTCTGTACTACATTTACAATAAGAATAGACATTTAAACAAACCTTTTTTACAGTCCGTTCAACCGATATTGACTTCTATTGCGTAGGCTTAAGGATGGCATTGAAGGCAAAAAAGTGGTTACAATACCAACTGTTTACTGTAGCTGCCATTTATCATGCCACCAACGCAATAGAAGTCAAAATCGGTTGAACGGACTGTAAAAACGGTTTGTTTAAATGTCCTTATTGTAAATAAAATAATAATAACTTGGACATTTCACACAACGCCATCTAGTCCCAAGCTAAGCAACCTAATGCTTGTATTATGGTAACGAGATGGCTGTTAGACTACTTATATACATTTTTTTTTTGTAAATACATACATATTATAGATAGAAAAACACCCAGACTCGGAACAAATACTTGTAGGTCGTACAAATATTTGTTCCGTGCGGGAATCGAACCCGCGACATGCTGCGCAGCAGTCAAACGCTCAACCACTGCGCCAACCGTGTCGTCAGTAAAAATGGAAAAAATGTAAATGGAGTATATACGCAACGGTTTAGGCTTGCGTTGCCTTGTCTGTCAGTGAATGAATTAATTTAGAATTTTTATCATGTAGTAGAAGATGCAAGTTCGATCAGCCCGGCGAGCACGGCCTACTGTGACATGGCTTGAGTCACACATTTTATCATAGTTTGGGCGATAAAACTGTTTTGAATTAAATGCTAGCACGGCGGCGTGAGTTAATTTCTTGAATGTGACATAACTTCTTGACGTTTAGTTGGGACACATTATGTGTCCCAACTAAACGTCAAATAAGCTAATATGGGCGCACCAATTATATCACAAATGTCACATTTTGACGGTGACTAAGAAAAATTTTATCACGTTCGTTCGGAGGTGGTGATAAAATTTGAAAATTGAAAAAAATAATGTTTTCCTGCTAATTACTCTGCACCAAATGGCAATAAATTATTTTCTTGCATTGTGTGGTGGTGGTTTATTTGTGTGAAGAATTGCGCGCGATAACAAAAAAAAAAATTGTAATAAGTAAATAAATAAATTACTTACTATTTTTTATATATTTAAACGGTTTTTTTTTTAATTTTTAAAAATACATATTTAGACATGTAAATAATGCGCGTCGAAAACAACAAAAAAAAATAAAGAAATAATTTAAGTAGGTACATAGGGTTACTTAAATACTACTATTTTTTTTTTTGGTACCTACATGTTCAGAATAATAGGTTTATGGGTTTCATAAAGGGGTGCCAAATTTTCATTATTTTTGCGATAGGACACACCGTTTTCGAGTTCTATGCAAAAGAAAAGAAAAGAAAGAAAAAAGATTTAATTTGATAATTTTTTCAATTTACTATGTCACACTATGAATTTAGCAACAAGAAAGGCATGTCGCGCCTCTAGATTATGTCACATGGTTGTATTGACCCGTGCTAGCATTTAAGACAAATTCTAAGACATGACATCATTTATCATGTCTTGTCACAAACGTCTTGAGTACGCCCGTGCTCGCCCCGCAGGATGTTTTCCGCAGTCGCCCAGATTCTGGATTAAGGATTCTGGATTCTGGATAAGCCAGCCACTTTTTACATGGCAATAAGGGAGTACTATACATCTCCGAGTACCACTTCAGGGTATACAAGCATTAAGTTATGTAACACCATAATCAGCGTAGTTATTTATAGTCCCTTCTATTTGTGAGCACACGACCCACAAACGTCCATCTTCCGGGAACAATGATAAATTCATAGCTCCCGGCGGAAGCCATCCGTCTTGTGGATGCTATGAGTTTCCTTGATTTACAATGTATGTGCTTCCTAATGGATGTTTATTGGGCTTTTGGCAGTTTGTGTTATCCTGGGAGGTGCTATAACGTTGTAGAACTTATTTTGGTGGTTTTCTGTTCGCTGTGGAATATTGACACTGTACGCGAACGAGGTGATCGCGTTCAGATTCATTGGTACAATACGGTATTTTACTCTATATGAGAAAAATCTAAAAATATATTATTTAGATAGCTTAGGCAAAAAGCAGTCGGAAAATGTTTTAGTTTTAGTTCATAAAATAAACAATATAAATTATAAAATTCAATTTAAAGTGTCTGTCTGTTCTATAACACCACCATGACAGTAGCTGCCATGTTATTACTTCATTACGGCTGTATAAATTAAAAAGTGTCAACTGTCAACTGATCAGCGTTTAAAAAGTGTTTGTTTACTCAGCGAACTGACGTCATAACCCCAGAGCAATACGGAGCGGGGGTTCCGTTCGCACGAGCGTAATAAAATCGCAGCGGGATTTTATCGCGCACTGGATTTTCAACTCTCTGCTTAGCGCCGGGAGTTGAAAATCCAACAGTGTGTTTTTCGTCGCGCTGGGATGCACTCTGTTTTTGTTAGGCTGGATTCTCAACGCTCGGCTCAACAACGAGAGTCGAAAATCCAGTGCCCGATAAAATCCCGCCGCGATTTTATTACGCTCGTGCGAACGCCGACTAAGGCGTCCACTGCGTCCAGCGTTTTCGCGCGAAATGTGAAAATGTAATATTTTAATGCATTTTTATGGCACTTATCGATTGAATAAAAATTTTGTGTTTTTTTTAGCGGCTTATTAGCAATATAGAATCTAATTGACAGTTTTCAAAAATGATTGTAATACCCTATTGGCACTAAATTACCAATACCACACCCTAAGTTGTAAATTACATAGTTTTAAAAAGCACAATCTAGATCTAAGAATCAACAAAAAAGATCGTCCGTATCGCCAATAAAAATACCGAACCTAAAGTTCGAAAACTCAAAGGACCAAAAATCCGAAAGCAAACAGCAAAAAAAAAGTTAAGACTCAATTTCGAAGGCAAAAAAGTTACCTACTGGTTACGTGACTATGGGCTATAAAGTCTCCGATTCAACGAAGACCGCGAAAATGTCTAATTGGATTAAGATTACCCAAAACCTCTACTAAAGCTTAGAACTTGAAACTTAATGATCAAACTTGATAATAACACTTATCATGATAAACGTTGCACGTCGTCTGTAATTTGTGAAGGCATTAGCAGAGGTATAAGTTGTGTTACCTCACGAAAGCGGGTGAGCCATACTTGTAGATGTAATGCGTATAGACACGCGCTCTTGTGTGCGTACCTGCAGGTAGCGTAGCGCGCTCGCGAGCTTACGCACACAAAGACAATGTGCATGTAACATTTACACATACAAGTATGGCTCGCCCGCTTTCGTGAGATAAAACAACTGTATGCAGTTATGCAGTACACCCACCATCTCGCCAGTTATGTTTATATGTCTCATGTTAAAGGGCCGAGCTAATAATCGGGTGCAAAGTCAGAATCCAGGCTACTATTAAATGCTTTCTAATGGATAAATCCAATACAAAATTTGTTCAATCCGAGGATTCAACCCAATACTTCTTTAGTCGCGTCTGCGACCACAAGACCATCGACACAATCTAATATTAAAGAAAATTTAAATATAGGTAAGCAATGATATCTATATAAATAAAAACCGGTCAAGAGTGAGTCAGACTCGCGCACCTAGGGTTCCGTTCCGATTTCTGAAAAAGGGTGCTATTTAGAGACATCGTTTTATTTTTCCTGTAATCTTTACATAAACTTCTATCACATAGAATAATTTCTGATTTTTCGGACATAACGGTATTTTTTTTTTACATTTATCCTCAAAAGTCGAGTTTGAGAATGTGCAAATAGTGTTCTTTCATATGATACCCCACATGCCCTAGTAGCTCCACTTTTAATTTTTAAGACCCCTTTCAGTCAATGTTGCAAAAAAAAAAAATATTCTTCTTTGCAAAACAGTTGAGTAAACGTCATATAAAACTGTTCCAAATTTCAAGTTGATAGCAATAGTAGTTCTAGAGATATCCAGCTGTGACAGACAGACAGACAGACAGACAGACTGAGTCACACCATAAGGGTTCCTTTTTTACCATTTTGGTACGGAACCCTAAAAAGAGAAGTCCTGACTGACTGAATTATCAACGATCAGCCCAAAACATTGAACCTAGAAAGCTGAAATTTTGCACAGAAGTTCCTTTATAATGTAGACAAGGAATAAGGAAGGATTTCCCGGTAGTGCGTTCCCGTGGGATAATTCCCGACATCCACGCGGGCGACGCCGCGCGCAATAGCTAGTTAAGTACATATAAAACCAGATGCAGTTATTACTATGTTTGTAGCGCGCGCGTCTTGCGTGAGGACTCGAAAACGTCCTAATTGGGACTCAAACTCAAACTCAAACTCAAAGCATTTATTTCAAATAAACCAATTACAGGCACTTTTGAATTGTCAAAGGTCGGTCTTGGGTCGGTCAGTCAGAAAAATGAAGCTAGATTGCCCATTCCAAAGCGTAGATCCTATGGAGAAGAACGGGCAAGAAACTCCACGGACACTCTTTTAAAATCAAATATTTTACAAAATATTGGTTACATCGTTCATATTGAAAATATACATGTGAGAACAATGTAGAAAGACGTGCACGTTAAAAGCGTCCGTAATAAAAAAAAAAGATAAAAACTAAAAATAACTAAATTAAAAAATAAAATAAGCCGTGGCAGCTAAGAGACGACCAGTCCCAACTGACGGCGCCCGTTCACGAACATGACGCACATAACGTTTTGTCTTTAGTCCGCGCGTCAAAACTAAACGTTGTGACGTCACGTGTCACGACCAGATTTTAAACATCGGTTACTTACTATGAACGTAACATATCTATACTTCTATACTAATATTATAAAGAGGTAAAATTTGTTTGTAAGTTTGTATGTAGGGGGTAATCTCCGGAACTAATGATCCAATTCTAAAATTTTTTTCACTGGTAGAAAGCTACATTATTCCTGAGTGCTATAGGCTGTAAATTATATTTATATCATGCATATTAGCTGAGCTATCACCATTTTTGTCTAACAAGTCGGAAAGAAATACCTCTTTAAACAGTCTAATATAAAATATTATTTAATACTTATAGTCGACTTCATGTCAAAGGTCGTATGCACAAGATAAAGTGAGATTTTATCAAAATCAAAATCAAAAGTCCTTTATTCAAATTAGGCTGAGAATCAGCACTTTTTGAACGTCAAAATTACAGTAAGACAGTCCCCACAAAACGCCCGCCCTTCACCACTTCCTAGTGCTTTAGCTGGGAAGAAGAAGTAGCGGAACAAACTCCCCAGCAGCACAGCTGTCTGTTCAGTTAGAAGAACTAGATTCTATACAATAGTACCTATGCAAAATAATTTACGCAACACAATACATTAAATTATATTTTTGCCAAATAAAATAAACAATTTTAGTACTTATGTAACCTGTCATTATGTAAGCTAATCCTGGAGAAAGAACATAACATAAACATTGTCTTGAGTTAATCACAGCGACCAACTATTCTTATCGTTTAAGTAATCGTTGATAGAATAGTATGCCTTTGAACAAAGATTGGATTTAACTTTAATTTTAAACGCATTAAAAGGCAAATCTAGCAAAGAAGAAGGTAGCTTGTTATAAAAAGCTATACCAAGACCAACAAATGAGTTATGAACCTTATGAAGCCGATGAAATGGAGCACGTAATTTGTCCTTATTTCTGGTGTTAATATTGTGAATATCACTGTTTTTACTGTACAAATGTATATTTTGCCTAATGTATAAGATGTTGGCGAAGATGAACTGTGATGCCACCGTGAGAATACCAATATCCTTAAAAAATTCTCTCAGAGAAACTCTAGCTCCTAGCTGGTAAATTGCTCGAACAGCTCGTTATCTCGAGAAGTCTAGACTTTTGAACAGTTATGTTTTGTATAAACAACTGCGTATAGACACAATAAATATATGGGTAGCAAGAAAACTACGTACAAACGGTCGAAACGGCACACTCACATAAACGCGCGTACCGACGAGTCTCCAAGCGATAGTCGCGGTGCTCTCAGTGTATTTACTGAACTATACTGTACTATTTACTTTACTGTATTTGAACGGTTAATTTTTGAATAATGGATTAATGATTAATAATTATTTGATGTTATGTACCTATGTAATAAATAACTTACCTATTTATATTTGTACGCCGATGAGGCAAAACATGACAGATATATTTTTTTTTAACATCTTGCATGCCATGTGAGTATACTCATGTTTTGGACAGATAAAAAATCTTTATCTTTATCTTTACTGAGGCTTAGGGGTCTTGTCGATGCGCGTGTCTTCGTGTGTGCCGTTTCGTACATTTGTTCGTAGTTTCCTTACTGTCTATATTTATACTGTGGTATAGATTAGGATTCAAAATCGTGACTGTATTGACGCCTATGTAAATGTCATGGCAAGACTAGTCACTGAGATCAGACAGGATTTGTTCGTATTTCTACGAGTTACAGTTGTTTTATCTTACGAAAGCGGGTGAGCCATACTTGTAGATGTAATGCGTATAGACACGCGCTCTTGTGTGCGTACCTGCAGGTAGCGCGCTCCCGAGCTTACGCCCACAAAGACAATGTGCATGTAACATTTACACATACAAGTATGGCTCGCCCGCTTTCGTGAGATAAAACAACTATATCAAGAACCACTATAAAGTTTGGTCTTTTATGGTTAAAATTCCAGAGAATCCTTTAGAACCCAACGCAGAAACTCTAAATCCACCACACATTAATCTTACTGTCCTTATGCGAATTTATTTGAGGTCGGAGCAGCACGTCATCATCTACAGGGTGTAAGTGTAAACAGTGGCAATCTTTTAAGGGGTCATTGTACTCATCATTATGAACAACTTTTACTATGGGACCAAACCTGAAATCGCGAAAAATAAAATCAGCTGTTCCCTACATTTTGACGAATTATGCGAACATAAATGTACTGAAAAGCTCTTTTTTTTTTTGCGATTTCATAGTAAAAGTTGTTCATAATGATGAGTACAATGACCACTTAAAAGATTGCCACTGTTTACACTTTCACCCTATATAGTACATCTCTGTGACTTCTGTGAGCTATCATCTTAAAATTCTCTTCCTTCATATCACATCTGATGCATAATCCATTTAGCTTTTAATCGTGTTAAAAAATAATTTCAGTTTAACTGAAACTGACAAATATAGGATGACCTTGCCAGGTATTTTAGAATCACATGATGACAAGGTTTAAAGTAAACTAACCAACCAAACCTCGGGGTGCCCCTGACGTCGACCGTCTAGGGTTAGGGTTTTCGTCAGCACGTCGACGCAGATTTGATGAGCATTATGACATAATAAACTCGTGGAGAAAAAAGAGGAGCTCGGGGCTAAGTAATAACAGCCGCACGGGTCGATCCATCAGGTTAAGCTACGCTTGCTGGGGTTAGACCGTGGATGGGTGACCATCTTTACATACTGAGACTCCTCCGTGCCTCGGAAAGCACGTTAAGCCGTTGGTCCCGGCTGTCATTCGTGGATCTTTGACAGTCGCTACGTGTCGTCAGAAGCCCGAAAGTCTGACAGCCAGTCTTACCAAGGGTAATCGTATTACCCAGTTACTGGGTTGTGGAGGTCAGATAGGCAGTCGCTCCATGTAAAATACTGGTATTCAGCTGCATCCGGTTAGACTGGAAGCCGACCCCAACATAGTTGGGAAAAGGCTAGGCAGATTGATTTTTATGACATAATAAACTCACGCTTTCTTCCCATGGGGGTAGGCAGAAACTACAGAACGCCCCTGCTAGGATCCTATGACGTACTCCTTTTTGCTTTGTTTACGTTCATACATCTAGAATAAGGCTTGTGTTTAAACACCTATCAGAAAAGTACCTATTTTACTACCAAAAAATTCAAGAGCCCCGCTTCGCGAGGCTCCTATTTCTGTCTGCAGGGTTAAAAGGAACTTAACCAACCAAACCTCGGGATGCCCCTGACGTCGACCGTCTAGGGTTAGGGTTTTCGTCAGCAGGTCGACACAGATTTGGTAAGCATTTAATTTTTTCGTAGTAATTATATGTAATCCCCTCTTTTAATGTGACATTACACTTTTCCCATTTCTACATCCTCCGTGTCCTTGACCTTCACACAAACACATTTTCCTTATCGACGTTAAGTCCACCGGGTTCCCGGAAAACACGTTCCTTAATAAATGAAAATTTTACAGAATTTTCATTATGAATTTCTCAGCAGCAACACGGAGTCTGGATTTGTGCACGGTTGATGGCATAAGACAATATAACTGGCAAAATGTGGAGTAATTAATGGTTAAACAAACTTACCTGAAGTGAAGTTTGACCGTAATTACACGAGTCGCTGCATCTGAAGGGATTTACAAATCCCGCCCATCCCTTATTTGCAAGAAAATCCCGATAATAAATATAGTTAAAGATAAATAGCGCTCTTAAGGCCGAACTATACGCCAATGACCTTGAGTGGTTACCTTGCGCATTCTGGCCTGAGCTCACGCAACGCGTCGTACGTCCAGCCGGTAATAGGACTCGCCCCTCAAGGAGCGCTGTCCCAAATTAGACGCATTTTTAATTTATTATAATAAAAAATATACATGTTTTTAAAAAGTAACAAAACCAAATCATTTTCGTTTGTATTGCAAAGTAGTAGATATTTTTTTTATATTCTTTTGATAAAGAATGAAGGAGGAAAATGGTTTTATCTTAACGATTTGGAGGTGATTTGGGGTTTTTTTTTTCTTATTATGTGATACCGATAGAAAAATTATGGCTAAACCAAATTACTATTCATATCATGTAGATTACTAACAATTTCAGATGTAATTTCTCTGTAGGTTCCGGCGAAAAACTGCTTCATCTGCACGCTGTTTTTAAGCTTTTTTCGAAAGAGTATAGCCTTAAATGAATGACAAGTGAACGGTTGTAGATGGCCGGGTGTGTAGAAGTCGTTTAATATCTAATTATATTTATTTGTTTTTTAGTTTCTCTAAAAATTGTGCGATGCCTAGTACATTGAGAAGTGTACTACCTAGTGAATTATGTAAATCTCGAAGATGCAGCAACGAAGTGTCATTTAAGGACAGCACTGTTTGCAAATCAATCATGTCAAATCGTTTATTTTCAGGTCCCAATTTCGCCTCCCAGCTGAACAGGGCACTGCACACTTCGAAGTAGTAAGAACTTATCCCAGTCACGTAGTCAACAATCTTGTACCCACGTACCGAGATTATCTTCAAGTGATGGCAAAAAAAACCGGTCAAGAGCGAGTCGGACTCGCGCGTCGAGGGTTCCGTACCATCATTTATACAGGGTGTCCCGTAAATAATGGATCAAACGTAACGGGTAGGTAGCTTACCTAATTTCCAACAACTAATTTGAATATTTAAAAAAAAACCGTTACTGTAACCAGGATATTAATTTTTTTTCGAATTTTACGATTTTGTCTTCCAGAATTAAGCTTTTTTAATGCTGTCGCTGCAAATGATGACATTTTTAGGTATGATTTTTATTTAACATTTCTGAATAGCTTACTAATGTTATAAGATACCATTTTTTTGAATACCGTTTTATTTGCCTTAGAAAAAAAATCTTGAGTTGAAAAGTTTTTTCTTTACGATGTTAGGACCAAAATTGAAAAAATTCTCCTGTAAAAAAAATGTATGACACCGAAGACCACCATTATTTTAAAAACTTGTACATTTAATAAGGTTTGCAAATTGGTATAAAACTTACGTCTAGTCCTTATCGTTACAAAGATATTGCTATGAATGTGATGAAGAAGACAGAAAATAAATTAAATTGGTACTATTCCATTTTTTCCTTTTCGTAATGGCTTATGCTTGAATGCTTGTAATCGAAGCAGGTAGTTAAGCGGATAGCATAATTCCGACCCGATGACGTCATCTGTCCGGAATTTGGGACCGCTACCTGTGGCGGAGTTGCACCTCAGTCAGTGTGAAAGGGATAGATAGCGCCGCTTTTTGGTAAATCGGTTAAATCGGTATGAAGTTGCGCAGGTTCTTTTGTTCTTTCCTGCGCCCTTCACTCGTACAGGCTTCATTGTTGCTTGATTTTATTAGTTTAGTTGTAACTAGTCTCTCTTCGAGTTGCTACGTCAGACAACTTTCGCTCCCGGTCAGTGGCTCGGTGTTTTCTTCTGTAAAATTTGACTTGTGCTGTGTTTTTGGACTTTGCTTTGCCTATCGATTTGGAACTCTTTGCGTATTGGACAAACGACTTGGCGATCCTACGGACTCCGAAAACATTCGTTTGTGTGTGCTTGTACGTGTGTGCAGTAGCGCTGAAACCTTATTCAGCCCAATGCCTCGTTATGAGTACACGCCACGGCAGTACGCCGAAATGCATTTTATCTACGGAGAAGCAAGAGGTAATGCCAGGGCGGCTGCAAGATTGTACCGTGAAAGATACCCGAACCTGGTTCGTTATCCCGATTATCGCGTCTTTATTAGAGTGCATAACGCGCTTCTTGAGGGAAGAATTCTTGGCACCGGAGTTGGTGGTACCCGTGAAGGACGACCGCGACAAGTTAATGACGAAGTCATTCTTCGAGAAATCGAGGAAGATCCGTCAGTCTCCGTTCGCGTCATAGCGCGACGCGTAGGAATTTCTAGATCGACGGTGCATCGAGTGCTACAACGGTGCCGATTGCACCCATATCACGTGCAACGTGTTCAAACGCTGACGTCGCGTGATTACCAGCCAAGAATAGAATTTTGCCAAAGGATGCTTAGAATGATTCGGGCGGACCCGCAGTTTTTTAACAAGATTTTATGGAGTGACGAGTCTTCATGCCGCCGAGATGGATATTTAAATTTGCATAATTTGCACAGTTGGCAGCTGATAAACCCACATTTGATGCGAGAGGACAGGAGCCAACATCAATTTAAAATAAATTTATGGGCGGGAATAATCAATGGGCAAATAATAGGGCCCTTTGAACTACCAGCTACTCTAAACGCCGAATATTATCTCCATTTTTTAAGGAATGAGTTGCCAAGTTTATTAGAAAACGTTCCAGAAGACGTACGGCAAGCAATGTGGTTGCAAAATGATGGGTGCCCCGCTCACTATGCGACGGCAGTAAGGGCGCACCTTGATGAAAGTTATCCGGACAGATGGATCGGCCGATTAGGACCAATTTTGTGGCCTCCGCGATCTCCGGATTTAAATCCCCTAGATTTTTTTTACTGGGGATGTTTAAAAGACAGGGTCTACAAGAATCCAATAACGTCGGAAGAAGAATTACGACAGCGCATCCAATCTGCTGCATCAGAAATAAACCAAAGCCGTTTTGTCCGTCGGATAAGAGCTTCCTTTATTAGGAGATGCAGACTTTGCATTCTTGTAGAGGGAAGGCAATTCGAACATTTATTGTAAAAACCAAATAAAACGATTTATTTGAACTAACTGTTTTTTTTAGTACGGCCTCCTAATTCTTTTCATACGCCTCAATAATTCAATGAACATTGCCTCTGAAATACTACAGTTACACATTTTAAAGAAAAAGTTTAAATGTACACACTTTTTTATTTTTTTTATTAACGTTGATTTGGAGCACCTCTCAGTTTCATAGCAATTATCTTTGTAACGACAAGGACTAGAATGTACAACTTCATACCAATTTACCAAAAATACAAAAGCGGCGCTATCTATCCCCTTCACGCTGACTGAGGTGCAACTCCGCCACAGGTAGCGGTCCCAAATTCCGGACAGATGACGTCATCGGGTCGGAATATGCTAGCCGCTTAACTACCTGCTTCGATTACAAGCATTCAAGCATAAGCCATTACGAAAATGAAAAAATGGAATAGTACCAATTTAATTTATTTTCTGTCTTCATCACATTCATAGCAATATCTTTGTAACGATAAAGACTAGACGTAAGTTTTATACCAATTTGCAAACCTTATTAAATGTACAAGTTTTTAAAATAATGGTGGTTTTCGGTGTCATACATTTTTTTTACAGGAGAATTTTTTCAATTTTGGTCCTAACATCGTAAAGAAAAAACTTTTCAACTCAAGATTTTTTTTCTAAGGCAAATAAAACGGTATTCAAAAAAATGGTATCTTATAACATTAGTAAGCTATTCAGAAATGTTAAATAAAAATCATACCTAAAAATGTCATCATTTGCAGCGACAGCATTAAAAAAGCTTAATTCTGGAAGACAAAATCGTAAAATTCGAAAAAAAATTAATATCCTGGTTACTGTAACGGTTTTTTTTTTAATATTCAAATTAGTTGTTGGAAATTAGGTAAGCTACCTACCCGTTACGTTTGATCCATTATTTACGGGACACCCTGTATGTAATTTTTGTTGATGATTTCTGAAAAACTGTGCTATTTAAAGACATTATTTTATTTTTCCTGTAATCTTTACATAAACTTCTATCACATAGAATAATTTCTGATTTTTCGCGTAGGTTCCGGCGAAAAACTGCTTCATCTGCACGCTGTTTTTAAGCTTTTTTCGAAAGAGTATAGCCTTAAATGAATGACAAGTGAACGGTTGTAGATGGCCGGGTGTGTAGAAGTCGTTTAATATCTAATTATATTTATTTGTTTTTTAGTTTCTCTAAAAATTGTGCGATGCCTAGTACATTGAGAAGTGTACTACCTAGTGAATTATGTAAATCTCGAAGATGCAGCAACGAAGTGTCATTTAAGGACAGCACTGTTTGCAAATCAATCATGTCAAATCGTTTATTTTCAGGTCCCAATTTCGCCTCCCAGCTGAACAGGGCACTGCACACTTCGAAGTAGTAAGAACTTATCCCAGTCACGTAGTCAACAATCTTGTACCCACGTACCGAGATTATCTTCAAGTGATGGCAAAAAAAACCGGTCAAGAGCGAGTCGGACTCGCGCGTCGAGGGTTCCGTACCATCATTTATATGTAATTTTTGTTGATGATTTCTGAAAAACTGTGCTATTTAAAGACATTATTTTATTTTTCCTGTAATCTTTACATAAACTTCTATCACATAGAATAATTTCTGATTTTTCGCTTTGCAAACTTCGGAGATAAGGGGGGGGAACGGTATTTTTTTTTACATTTTTCATCAAAAGTCGAAAACTATGCGGGCTAAAAAAAGGAAAAAATATGTTTAAGAATGTGCAAACAGCGCTCTTTTATATGATACCCCACATGCCCTAGTAGCCCCACTTTGAATTTTTAAGACCCCCTTTCAGTCCCTGTTGCAAAAAAAAAAAATATTTTTATTTCTTGCTTATTTGAAAAATAGTTGGGTAAACGTCATCTAAAACTATTCTAAATTTCAAGTTGATAGCATTAGTAGTTCTCGAGATATCCAGCTGTGACAGACAGACAGATAGACAGACAGACAGACTGAGTCACACCATAAGGGTTCCTTTTTTACCATTTTGGTACGGAACCCTAAAAACGAAAAAGTATTAAGTTTTTGCAATGTCTGCTAAAGAAAACAAAGTTGTATACGTGACGTGACCTCTAAAGGATCTTTGTACTAAGTTTTAAAATCGGATAACGGTCCGTGTTTAACGGGGTTTGGAATAAAATAAGATTGTGTAACTGTTTCAGACTTATGTATGGACAAAATCACACATCTGCTGAGTCTCCAAAGAGAATCCAAAGACCACACGTCTTTGGATTCGTAGATGATAGTAAGTGTGAATGTCTGTCCCCATTACGAGTTCCAGTTACCAAATAACTCAAAGGTAACAAGCGCCTCTTGCAAAACTATATAGCTACTTATAATGGCTCAGCCTGTGTAGACACCACATCGCCACCAGTCCGCAGTGTAGTGTATCTATTTAATAGATATGTGGAGCTCGTGGCTAAGTAATAACAGCCGTACGGGTCGATCCATCAGGTTAAGCTACTCTATCTTTGCATACCGAGACTCCTCCGTGCCTCGAAAACCACGTTAAGTCGTTGGTCCCGGCTGTCATTCGTGGATCTTTGACATTCGTTAAGGGTCGTTAGAAGCCCGAAAGTCTGACAACCAGTCTTACCAAGGGGTATCGTATTACCCAGTAACTGGGTTGTGGAGGTAAGTGTAACGTTGCGCCTTGCGAGTTACAATTGAAAATAGTTAAGTCTATGAATCTTTATTAATATCAAATCTATGTACACTTTAAACTATAATATTACACAAAACTTAAAAAATAAACTAGTACTATATATGTAATAAACTATAACTAGTATAATAAATGATACGGAACCTAGGGTCTTCGTTTTAAGCGCTCGCGCATCTCTAAAACGATTATTGCCGAGCGTCGTCGGGGAGTAGCGATTCGGTTGAGGTCGGTAAGGACGATGACTAGTCAGCTGTGAGCGTTTTGAGGTGACGGCTGTGTCACTCGCTCCGACAACACCTAACTAATTTTTGATTGAATACTCATAAATACTTCGTGAAATCCCTATAGGGTAAGTTTTCATGTAATTCCTTAAAAGTGCTTATGTAAGGTGTTTCTAGAATTTCTTAAACTAGCTTTCTGCCCTATATCTTCCTCTCTGGGACACTGTGACCTTTGGACCTACAAACATGTTTCCGACAGCTTGCTCAGGCTTCCATTCTGTCTGGATTTCCAGGATTTTAACTACCCCTACGACTTCTCGCCACGTCGTGGTTCTTGCGTAGAAGAGGACGTTTGGAAGGAGATCCTCGGCTGCAGAACACGTACCTACACTGAACTCACTACTACTTAGACCAGGATCTGGAACTGGGCCGTCAGTTGCGGGCAGAGGCTGGATCGGGACCATCGTCGATCTGGAGACGGTTCAGGCCAGTGTTCCTTCCCTAATCTACCTCTAAAAGTCAAGACTTGATGCGGCCACGGAAGTTTGGCAAATAAATAATAAGTGCCTACCTAGTACATCTTATTATTTAAGAACTCCCTCTTCCCTACCTGCTGACAACCCCCTGCTAAGGGTAAGTGTCACATACGATAGGCAGTCGCTCCATGTAAAATACTGGTATTCAGCTGCATCCGGTTAGACTAGAAGCCGACCCCAACATTGTTGGGAAAAGGCTAGGCAGATTAAGTAAGTGAGAATGTCTGTTCCCATTACGAGTTCCAGTTACCAAAAAACTCAAAGTAATAAGCGCCTCTTATACAACTATAGCTACTTATAATGGCTACAGCCTGCAGCATCGTCTTGCCTTATACCAGTTTATTTGGAGTTCGCAGCATCTCTTCATCTTCGATCAGCATTCAGCTGTCATATCAGTATTCACCCCTTTTCTAGCTTCACTATCCATCCATCGTTTTTTTGGTCATACTCTACTGTTTATAGCCATCTATACCTATACAAGGTGGGCCAAAAGTAATGTCATAATGTGAATTGGCTGCCACTTTCTTAGAAATTAAAAAAAAATGGGCTCTGTTGTCACGTAAAGATTATATAAAGGTTGTGTGCGATTGTGTTCGTTTTACGGAATTTTGAATTGTTGCTCGCAAAACAACATCCAAATTGGTGACTTTATCTTCAATGTTGGCTTGCAAGACTTGCAAGGTTTGTGGGTTGTGGTAAACGCGAGATTTCAAAAAGAGTGGCGCCGTCATGTCCGCGTGATCTGGCCTGGCCGGCCAGTTTAAATCACCAAAAAGTTTGATCACCAATAAAATCTCCATCGTTGCCTGAGCTGTGTGACTGTGTGTGTATCGCTCCATTGCATTGTAAACTAATTATCTATCTGTCTACAACTGACATATCCAATCACAATGACATTATGACGCCATTTGCAAAAATTATGGCACATTCACATTATAACATTACTTTTGCCCCACCCTGTACACACGGCGACACATCAAGCTATACCTTTCCAGATTACACTGACCTCTCATTGTAAGGAAATCCTATAGAATGCAAGATCAGCTTATAATGGAAATATATAGCTTGATCTGTAGCCCTGCGTACCTACATAGTATTCCTAATTGGCGTTTTGTGGGGACTGTCTTACTGTAATTTTGACGTTCAAAAAGTGCTGATTCTCAGCCTAATTTGAATAAAGGACTTTTGATTTTGATTTAATGAATAGTCTGACCTGACTGCTAAGTACGTAAACAGCTGTACTCGAATAAAACAATACTGGAAACAGGTTAAAGCTCTCATAATGGCCTAATTGTTCCAATTTACGTATGCACGCAGCATTTCGGCGATAAACTGGGGTCTCAATCAAATGTACGTGTGTTGAATAGAATTCTGCTAAATGCAAATGAGTCTGTCAAGAGGAAGAACTGTTATTCGAACTAGTCCGAAACGTAACAATACGAAGACACAGATTAATACAGATGGGACACTCCGCAGTTTAGATATGAAGCTACAAGTACGGGGCGGGCCCCGTCCGCGGGGCTAATTCAGTAGGTCAGAAGGTATAAGAGTTACGCGATAGAAAGAGAGGCAACTTGTACTTGAATATAACTGTAGGTAATAAGCGTAGTGCGACCTGAATTGCACTTTATTGTGTCGTAGCAAGAGTCGCTTTTTATTTAAATGTTTTTGTGGAGTGTCCCATCTGTATTAATCTGTGACGAAGATTATATTAGGTTCGTAACTAGTGTACACAATAGCAACAATAGTCAAATAAAGCTCAATGTATAAATTCGTTGATCTCTATGAAAAAGAGGTTGAGCTACATGTTGACTCATTCATGTGTAGGTATATACAGGGTTACTGGTAACTCGACGTATTCCTTGGAGAGCGAGTAGGGTTAAAAGGCAACCAATTAAGCCACCAAATGTTCTACCGAAATTCAGTAGTTTTTGAGTTAGCTAAATGTTTAGTTTTTTTTATGAAAAATCCAATTTAAAAACTATTTTACGGCGAGACTATACTTACTTACTGGAATGTAAGTTATTATCATAACATAAGTTATGCCCCATCAGATATTTGTTAATAATTCAAAGTTCAAAAATGCTTAAAACTTTGGCAAAGATCACTAATGAAATATTTTATTTTTCGTAATTTTTCTTTGACATGAATAAAAATAACGAAAAAAAAACTGAACTTCGGTACAATATTTGGTGGTTTAATTTGTTGCATTTTAACCCTACTTATGAAGTCCAGCGGGGCGAGCACGGGCGTACCCAAGACGTTAGTGACAAGACATGATAAATTATGTCATGTCTTAGAATTTGTCTTAAGGCTGCAGTCTTGCAAAATTCACTCGCGGCGAATTATTTGCGCAACTTTGTATTTTTTTTTAAACAAAAGTAATGAAATAACATGAAATATTATTATAATACGTGAATAACCATAATATAAGTAATAGCTGGTAATTTTTTTTAAGTTCATCTGGGTGGATTATGTTAGGTAAATCAAGCGTTAAATACAGCTCTTTCGAGCCAGCAACGATTCGAGTTATGTTTGTGCACTTGCATTGGGCAATACAAATTTTATTTAGAAAATCTGTTCAGCGCATAATTGTTTCCATATTCTTGTCTTCAAAATGCGCTGATTACTTTTTTCTAATTACCTTTCATTTTCTTAATTCAGATGTCACAATGTCATCGAAATTCTCTGTTTTTAGCTCTTAATAAACGGTTTGTTTCATAATAACAATGCATCTTATGCATGTAAAAGTTAGTTAATTTAATGCCAAGAGTTCAATAAAGCAAGTACTAAAAAAAAATTGCACCTAAATCACCTTACTCTAACAATAATAATAATCTCAAAATACCTCCAAAACCGAGTTTATGAACAAGAATTGCGAGTGAAATTTCTTAGTGGGTCGGAGCGTTTTGGAGGTCTTTTGAGATTATTATTATTGTTAGACTAAGGAGATTTAGATGCAATTTTTTTTAGTATTTTCTTTATTGAACTCTTGGCATTAAACCAACCAAATCTTACATGCGTACGATGCTTTGTTATTATTAAACAAATCGTTTATTAAGAGATAAAAACAGAGAATTTCGATGACATTGTGACATCCGAATTAAGAAAATGAAAGATAATTAGAAAAAAGTAATCAGCGCATTTTGGAGACAAGAATATGGAAACAATTATGCGCTGAACAGATTTTTTAAATAAAATTTGTATTGCCCAATGCAAGTGCACAAACATAACTCGAATCGTTGTTGGCGCGAAAGAGCTGTATTTAACGCTTGATTTACCTAACATAATCCACCCAGATGAACCTAAAAAAAATAGCCAGCTATTACTTATATTATGGTTATTCACGTTCAATAATAATATTTCATGTTATTTCATTACTTTTGTTTAAAAAAAAACACAAAGTTGCGCAAATAATTCGCCGCGAGTGAATTTTGCAAGACTGCAGCCTTAAATGCTAGCAAGGGTCAACCATGTGACATAATCTAGAGCCGCGACATGCCTTTCTTGTTGCTAAATTCATAGCGTGACATAGTAAATTGAAAAAATTAAAATGTTTAAGACTATCTGAATATGCGGCCAAGTAAAATCTTTTTTTTTCTTTTCTTTTGCTTATAACTCGAAAACGGTGTGTCCTATCGCAAAAATAATGAAAATTTGGCCCCCCTTTATGAAACCCATAAACCGATTATTCTTAACATGTAGGTAACAAAAAAAATAGTAGTATTTAAGTACCTCTGTATTTACTTAAATTATTTATTTATTTTAATTTTTTTTGTTGGTTTTAAGGCGCATTATTTACATGTCTAAATATGTATTTTTAAAAATTAAAAAAAAACCGTTTAAAATATAAAAAAATAGTAAGTAAATTATTTATTTATTTATTACAATTTTTTTTTTGTTATCCTTATCACGCACAAATAAACCACCACCACACAATGCAAGAAAATAATTTATTGCCATTTGGTGCAGAGTAATTAGCAGGAAAACATTATTTTTTTCAATTTTCAAATCTTTATCACCACCTCCGAACGAACGTGATAAAATTTTTCTTAGTCACCGTCAAAATGTGACATTTGTGATATAATTGGTGCACCCATATTAGCAAATAAGACATAATGAGTCCCAACTAAACGTCAAGAAGTTATGTCACATTCAAGAAATTATCTCACGCCGCCGTGCTAGCATTTAAGACAAAACAGTTTTATCGCCCAAACTATGATAAAATGTGTGACTCAAGCCATGTCACAGTAAGCCGTGCTCGCCGGGCTGCAAGGAATACGTCGAGTTACCAGTAACCCTGTATACTCTGTTATTATATACTCTGTATATTCTGTTGTATATGCCTTCACACGAGACTGTTCTATTTGAAGCTGCTAGTGTCCTACAGACAAACACCTAGTTCCAAATCTAGAATTACGAGGACGGCCAGTTACTTATAAATATTATATTTGTTACCAGCTTTTGCCCGCGGCTTCGCCCGCGCATGTATTATACATATAAACCTTCTTCTTGAATCACTATATCTATTAAAAAAACCGCATCAAAATCCGTTGCGTAGAAATACAGATCTAAGCATACCATAGGGACAGACAGACAGCGGGAAGCGACTTTGTTTTATACTATGTAGTGATAGTGATTAAAAAGTGGATTAAAACAATAGTTTTAATACGGAAACAAAAATTACATCACACTAATATTATAAAGGCGAAAGTTTGTGAGTGTGTATGTTTGTTATTTCTTCACGCTCAAACAGCTTGACCGATGTGGATGAAATTTGGTATGTAGATAGCTTATACCCTGGATTAACACATAGGCTACTTTATATCACGGTCTAAGCGGGTGAAACCGCGGGGCGCAGCTAGTTTATAATACAACTACCCAAATTGTATCCCACAGAATACAGCCAATCAACTAACTTTAACCAACCTTCCCTAATCATCCATAAATAATACTTTCTTTCCGAACTTCGAAAAAGTTACAAAGTTTCATCCCTAAGGGCACGGACAACGATACAAACAAGCAATCAATACCCTGACCTTTACTTAGGGCTGTTTACAATAAGCCGGACAAGCAAAAAAACTTTCAGCTATTGTTGTCGCACGGAAAAGAAATTGAATCAAAAAAGGTTATGGTTGGAAAAGTTCTTTCTCTTTTTAAGGTTGATGCGCCAGGGTAGCCCGCGAAATTCAAAATTTCTTACGTTTTTTGCAATTTGTAGGTCAGTGTGAGCTTGTATGTTGATTAAAATATGATTCGCGGCCGTAGCTAATATGGCTTTACAGAATCATAATCATTAGAATCAACAATACAACTCCATAAGTTAGCATTTATCTCAAATCTAGCGATTTCGTTAAATCATGAGGTTTGAGGTAAATGCTAACTTATGGAGTTGTATTGCTGATTCTTATGATTACCGTAATCGTCTAAATAAGCAGCAACAATGCCTTCTTGCGCTATGAACTATGTAAATCATGGAAACACTTTCCATATGTAAGTACAAGTATTTTACCGTATTTGTCTTTAAAATCATGAAAGTGACAAAGCGGAGACACAAGGTTCCGATACATTTTAACATACTGGGCACATCTTTTCTCTATCGATCCTCCGAACGCTCTAATATTTGAAAAGCGGCCACTGACTGGTACAGTGGGCTTTTAGAGAATGACTTGCTATCCACGTTTATGAATCCCGGGATATCCGTTGTCTGTATAAAACAGAACGCTAGTTTTTCTATACTTGGCAAAGAATAGGCCCAATGGCCATTTTTTGTTTTTTTCGTACGCAACTAGGGGGTTATGTCAGTGTTCTATACTTATTTGCGGGGTAATTGCGTAACACACTCACCATCCTAATACTTTTAATTTGGACAGTTCAACAATTTTCATTGCCGTATTAAAGTTGTCATCATCATCTGCCTAGCCTTTTCCCAAGTATGTTGGGGTCGGCTTCCAGTCTAACCAGATGCAGCTGAATACCAGTATTTTACATGGAGCGACTGCCTATCTGACCTCCACAACCCAGTAACTGGGTAATACTATACCCCTTGGTAAGACTTTTCGGGCTTCTGACTACCCCGTAACGACTGTCAATGATCCTCGAATGACAGCCGGTAACGGCTTAACGTGCTTTCCGAGGCACGGAGGAAAAAAAATAAAACACTCACCATCCCAATGCTATTCATTTGGACAATTCAACAATTTTCATTGCGGTATTAAAGTTGTCGAGCAGGGGAATTTTTTAAACATATTTGTACACAACAAAGTTTATGTCAGTGTTCTGTACTTATTTGCGGGGTAATTGCGTAATACACTCACAACCCAATGCCATTAATTTTGACAATTCAACAATTTTCATTGCGGTATTAAAGTTGTCGAGCAGGTGAATTTTTTAAACATGTTTGTACACAACAAAGTTTATGTCAGTGTTCTGTACTTATTTGCGGGGTAATTGCGTAACACACTCACAACCCAATGCCATTAATTTGGACAATTCAACAATTTTCATTGCGGTATTTAAGTCGAGCAGGTGAATTTTTTAAACATGTTTGTACACAACAAAGTTTATGTCAGTGTTCTATACTTATTTGCGGGGTAATTGCGTAACACACTCACAATCCCAATGCCATTAATTTTTACAATAAATTCAACAATTTTTATTGCGGTATTTAAGTTGTCGAACAGACGGATTTTTCAAATTAGCATGAAGCAATGAATTATGATTTTCATTCAAAATCCTCCCGATTGTGATTGAAAGCGTGTTACGCTATTGGGGTGCAGATCACACCCCAATTGCGGATCACAATCATCATTCTCTTGCCCTAATCCCAATTTATTTGGGAGCAACGCAGCATATTATCTTCTTCTTATAATATATCTCTCTCTATTAGCTGTCTCATCATTCACACCGATTAATAATATCTGTCTGGAGCGGTTAGTATAGCAATTTGCCACGTAAGCAATAAGCGATCTGTCGGTTAAATGAGTCTGCCTAGCCTTTTCCCAACTATGTTGGGGTCGGCTTCCAGTCTAACCGGATGCAGCTGAATACCAATATTTTACATGGAGCGACTGCCTGTCTGACCGCCTTTTCCCAACTATGTTGGGGTCGGCTTCCAGTCTAACCGGATGCAGCTGAATACCAATATTTTACATGGAGCGACTGCCTGTCTGAACTTTTCGACGCCGTGAATATTGATGGTTCCCACAAATGCTAATTCGTTCTTACTTGGCAATAGATTACTTGTTTAACGAATCAAAACGTGCGTAAATTAGCTGCGAAATGGCGTCTTGATCTAGCGAGTACAGCATCGCTTTGGGAATCATGGTTGCTAATTTGCAATTAGTAGTTATTTGATTGGTCTTATCTAACCGACAGTGGAGCTCGTGGCTAAGTAATGATAGCCGCACGGGCCCATCCGTCAGGTTAAGCTACGCTTGCCAGGGTTGGTCCGTGGATGGGTGATCATCTTTACATACCGAGACTCCTCCGTGCCCCGGAAAGCACGTTAAGCCGTTGATCCCGGCTCCCGGCTGTCATTCGTGGATCTTTGAGATTCGTTACGGGTCGTCAGAAGCCCGAAAGTCTGACAACCAGTCTTACCAAAGGGTATCGATTACCCAGTAACTGGGTTGTGGAGGTCAGATAGGCAGTCGCTCCATGTAAAATACTGGTATTCAGCTGCATCCGGTTAGACTGGAAGCCGACCCCAACATAATTGGGAAAAGGCTAGGCAGACTTACTTACTACTGACTTAGATATTGATAGATTCCAAATCAGTCAAATACTGAAGCTGTTTTTATGTGAAACCGAAAGAAAAGAGAGTATTTTGTGAAGATTGTTCATGTGATGTTAATAAAAATTTTCACAATAGGTACAGACAGCAACAGAGATAAGTAACCAGTGTTGTAGTGTGCGTGACACTACAAAACAGTATTGCTACTGTTAAAACGATTCATTACGTACAACACACAATGCCCTCACGCACACATCGCGTTCATGTGCGAGTGAGTGCGCTAATGTCTTCTCAATTATAGTATAACATAATTTCGCGTTGAAAACTTAAGCGTTCGTAGCCCAACGAATAAGGCATTATACTTCTGAGTACTACGGTGTGAGTTCAAATCTCTGAAGTGATGATTCTTTTTGCGATTTATTATTTTAAGCTAAAGCAATTAGAACAATTTTTGTTAAGAAAATGTTTTATTTATTTAAAATTGCTTAAATAAATAAAACAATTTTTAATAAATATCTTTATTTAAAAAAAAGAACATCAAAAGTGAACATGTTTTATTATAAATACAACAATATGTTTAGAACATGCTATTACATCTTTTTATACCATTATATAATATGTATACAACAATGGGCGGAGTGAATAAACATGTCACATAGATAACAAATATAATCTGATCCAGTAACAATAACATCACTCACACACTCCTACCTACACAGTACCGCCGACTTAATTTATTATGGCTAAATATGCTGTGAAAGTATTAAGTATTTCGTTTAGGTATCTATTATAAAATAAAGTCGCTTTTCATGTCTGTCTGTGTAGCCGCGTTGTTCTTCTAACGCCACAGATTTTGATGCGGTTTTCACTATCATGATAAATATTTAACTTATATATTATAGAAACCTTCATGTTTTAACAAGTCGTAAAAACCGTGCGAATCAGGGCCGGGTCGCTAGTTCAGTTATATACAGATATGAATTACCTACATTTTTGAAAATTAAAATTAAAATAAAAACATTTACCACCTGTATCGGGAACAGTAGGTATTATAATTATTACCAACCATTATTAATTATTTCTAGGAAAATAATAGATTTAAAAACGTTAAAATGTCTGAAATTTAAAGGTAGTATATAATATGTATGTTACGATAAGTCGGTGGTGATTTTCGACGAAGACATTTTTCATCAGTAATTATGACGACATTGTTTTGTCAATCGAAGTGCCGATATTCCGCAATTTTGACGGTGCACGGTATATAACAAAATTTTACGCGTCGGTTTGCAACATGTCAAACCGTCTGCTTGCAGGTGGTTCCGTACAGTTTGCATAATGACGTTGTGTGCTGCTGCTGTTATGCTGGTCTAAGCGAATGGATCTGATGTATGGGTGGCAACAATCTCACGCACGATGCCGAGGCGAAACATTTGTGTAAGCCAATGGTGTCGGTCCAGGCAGGCGACGGTTTATTTCGCTTGTCTCAGTGACAATGCACCCACAGTCAAACGGTTTTTCTCTACAAAAAAAAAAGTGAAAATATTAGGTCTAAACATACACCTCCCAAATTATAAATTAAGAAATAAAAGTTACACAATATAAATACAATGCAGAGAATATATATTTATATACTTAAATACAATTGATATATAAGGCTAGTGGTCAGTAATAATAAAAATTATAATACGATAAAATGGAAATAAAAAGGCAGGGCGAGTGACCTAGGAAATACATAATATCATACTTATAAAAAATAAAAAATAATATAATATAATAATGACACAAATAAAAAAAACAAACAACAAATAATATAATATAATGATGATTTTTTATTTTTTCTAAAAAGTATTAAACAATATTATTATACTTTATTTAGAATAGAAATCCTTTGTTTAATTACCATACATGCAATTTACATTTTTAAATATTTTAGATAAAAAATGAAATCTTTTAAAATTGTATTTTATTATTATTATCTAATCATTTACAAACATATTCATTATTTTTGAATATTTTATTACAAAACACAGATAAAAAACTATTACTATAATACTGTGTAAACCAATAATGGAAATGATTAAATAATTATCGATATAATGAGTGGCTATGCAGTTAACAAAAATTGTATTTATTTGTTAACTGCATAGCCACTCATTATACTAAATTCAACTATTCCGGTGTCATTTCCTATTAGATTCAACTATTCATATCCACAATTCGTTAAATGAGATACAACAGACAATCATAATAAAATTACTGGGTGGGATCACGGTGACATAATAAATTAATACATTCTAATAATAATTTCACTCACCGATAGCATTGGGCGCCTTGCGATTTCACTAATAGAAATATTTTTTTTCTCATGCAAAACAATAATCTGAGCTTTTTGAAATCTTGTTAAATGATGCATGGTCTAAATTAATCAATATATCACAATCACAAACTTCAAGTGCAAAAGAAAGAGTATAATGTGTAGTTGCTAATGCAGACTGACTACATAAGTTCACAATTAAAGGCAGGAATATATTTTTATAGCGGGTAGTTAGCTTCTAAACTGGGAAATAATTTTAAGTAGGCGAGAAACTTGTGGTAGATTCTCAAACTGGTCAGAATATCGCTTTATTCACTTAGTATATTCATTTTAAATTACAAAATCTCAAAAATAATATTTTAGTAAACTCGAGGCTCGAACTCAGATCATTCTGTCACTGTAGGTTGAATGCTTACCTGTTGCGCCACGAGAGCAACTATCCTACATTGCGAAATTATGTTACACTATCATTTAAAAGACGTCAGCGCACTCACTCTATGAATGGGATGTGTGCGAGGCTGTCATTGTGAGCAGTACGTACAGTAGGATATAGTTTTGTAGTGTGCGTGTCTGGTTACTTAATTCCTTTGGCCTGTGCTGGCAAGTTTTTAATAAAAAAAAATACGACACCGTTTGATACTTTGGTCCTTCGAGCTGCCTAAAAATTATGTACTAACGATTTTATGAACATGAAAATTAATATGCTCTTACAATGTACCTTACACCGTGTCTCCGGGTTTTGGACCGGAATAGATAGATAGATAGATAAATCATTTATTTAGTGCACACAAAAGTACAATTAAATGGTAAAGTAAAATTAACAAGGTGCCAATAAAAAATAAAAAAAATAGAAGAATAACACTGCAAATAAAAGTGACACTATGACATAGGTAGGTACTTAAAATAAAATTAACAACGGAATACACAGTGCGGTGTGTGTCTCAATGTTGCACCAAATGGGAGTCCAGCTCAGCATGTGTCAGGCAAATATACCTGACGCTGATATTCTGCTGGATCCCTGCAGTGACATACGGACGTCGAGCAGTCGAGATAAATTGGTATTGTAAGAAAGTGTTATGCGCGGGGTGAAATTGTGTAAGTATACCCGACATTTTAATAGGAATAGAAAACACCGTCAGTTCCTAATAAATCTTGCAAGATTTTAAACTGGCGAAAAATTGTGAACAGAGCATTTCATCTATAAAATACCGCCGAAGTGCGAGTCGGACTCGCGCACGAAGGGTTCCGTGCCATTATAAAAACGGCAAAAAAAAAGTCACGTTTGTTGTATGGGAGCCCCCCTTAAATATTTGTTTTATTTTAATTTAATTATTTATTTTAAAAGTGAATATATAACTAAATATTCTGTGAATATTCCAAGCGTCTACCTGTTGCCGCTATCAATATCGAGCAAAAACGAGCAAAAAATCACGTTTGTTGTATGGGAGCCCCCTTAAATATTTATTTTATTCTGTTTTTTTAGAATTTGTTGTTATAGAGCGGCAATAGAAATACATCATCTGTGAAAATTTCAACTGTCTAACTATCACGGTTCATGAGATATCGCCTGGTGATAGACGTACAGACGGACGGACAGCAAAGGCTTAGTAATAGGATTCCTTTAGTACCCTTCGGATACGGAACCCTAAAAATGAAATGCTGTTCGTTGGTCAGCGTGTCACTTGAGAACGGCTGGACCGATTTGGAAAAATTAAATTAAAAATTTAAAAAACCCCCAACGCAAAAAAGAAAAGAGAACATTTAAAAAGTCAAAAATAATACCTATCGTTGAGCCATCAAATTCGATTGAGTAATACCTATATATATTTTAATTACAGAAATTGATGGATGGCACGATAAGGTTTGCTCTTTGAATTGGCGCTATAATTTCGCGGCGGGGTACCGCATATGTAGTCAATCAAGTGAAGGGTCTGACTTACTTATGCGGTACCCCGCCGTGACATTATAGCGCCATTTCAATGAGCAAACCTTATCGTGCCATCCATCAATTTCTGTAATTAAAATATATATAGGTATTACTCAATCGAATTTGATGGCTCAACGATAGGTATTATTTTTGACTTTTTAAATGTTCTCTTTTCTTTTTTGCGTTGGGGGTTTTTTAAATTTTTAATTTAATTTTTATTTTAACCTTTTTAAACTTTTTAAACAATTTAACAATACAGAAATGAATTTTTAATACTGCAGAATGTTAAGTTTCTCTGCACATAACATTAACTTATAATGATGCCACCATCGTACTGCAAATAGAATTAAATACTGATAAAAAAACGAATACAAACACTACTATCTGCTATTTTTTTTTCAAGAGTGTACTAGTGTGCTGGATATCCTGACTGCAACATCAGCTCATCGTGTAGCCACCATTGCATTGTATGTAGAATCAAATACTGATAAAAACGAACCCAAACACGACATATCTGCTATATTATTTTACCAAGAGTATTCTAGTGTGCTGGATATCCTGGCTGCAGCATCAGCTCATCGTGTTGCCACCATTGCATTGTATGTAGAATAAAATTCTGATCAAAACGAATCCAAACACGACATATCTGCTATTACTTTTTCAAGAGTCTTCTAGTGTGCTGGACATCCTGGCTGCAGCATCAGTTCATCGTGTTGCCACCATTGCATTGTATGTAGAATCAAATACTGATGTAAATGAATCCAAACACGACATATCTGCTATTACTTTTTCAAGAGTGTTCTAGTGTGCTGGACATCCTGGCTGCAGCATCAGCTCATCCTGTTGCCACCATTGCATTGTATATAGAATCAAATACTGATGTAAATGAATCCAAACACGACGTTTCTGCTATTAATTTTTCAAGAGTGTATCCAGCACACTAGTGCTGGATATCCTAGCTGCAGCATCAGACCAACAATTCCATAATCTTGCATAGATAGATAGCATACATGGATGTTTCAAATTTTAGGTCACACTAAGGTTTGAAAGTAAAGTAAATACCCATTACGCGTCTAAGATCCCTACCGCAGCTAACAAAAGAGCAAATAACTTTGAAACGGCTGAACCGATTTTGATAAAACATGTCTAAGAACCATCGCTGGAAAACCTGCTTTCAAATAAAAAAAACCGCATCCAAATCAGTCCACCCGTTTAAGCGCTACGGTGCCACAGACAGACACACAGACACACACACACACACACACACACACACACACACACATAGCGGTCAAACTTATAACACCCCTCTTTTTGCGTCGGGGGTTAAAAATGTCGTCCGAATCAGGTTTTAACGGAAAGAAAAATTTTAAAGTTGCCGGGACTATTGTAAAATTCGAGAAAACTAAAGTGCATTTTCTATGGGAATTTATATGAATTTGAGAAATTTGTACAAGACAATATTTGTCGAGTCAGCTAGTTTACAATAAAACACAACAACATTCTATAGTTTAAAATCTGATAGTGTCAGAATGTGAACGAAGTTATGAAATAGGGAGGTATGTATTATATAAGTTAGGTTTTATGCCTATGTGCACCTATTGTAAATATTCGTATGCCGCTTTTAGCGGCGGATGTCCTGAACTAAAATTATAAATACCAACTTTGTTGTACCATATTCGACGAATAAATGTCTTTGTCTTTGCCAATATTGCTGTTTGCTGACGGTGACATATACAGGGTGTCCGGTAAAGAATGGATAACCTTGGAATAGCATATTACAGACATGATGGCCGTTCTTCAAAAAATACAAAAAAAAAAAAATATCCCCACTAGTAGGTACACACGGCTACACATCAAGCTATACATTTCTAGTTTAGACTGACCTCTCATTGTAAGGAAATCCTATACAATGCGAGATCAGCTTATACTGAAAATTTGATCTGTTGTCGTGCGTACATTATGATTTTTTGGAGTCTCCAAAAAATATTTTTTTTTTAATATTTTTTTTTTTGTATTTTTTTAAGAACGGCCATCATGTGTATGTAATATGCTATTCCAAGGTTATCCATTCTTTACCGGACACCCTGTATATCTATTGAATCGATTTCTCAATACAACGCTCGTGTCAGAATATGTCAGCCATTTTAATCCCATTTTGCATCCAGCCGTTCTACATGTACACGAGTGAGTCCAACGATTCTCAGAATACGCTAAAATTAGATTTACGGAATAGACAAATAGGACATAATAATATGCTTTAATGCAAAATAGTTACCTATCAACTGACTGCAGAAGTTTCGAGTTTATAAACTGTATTTCTTAGTGGTAATTTGACCAAAGGGTGAATTCGACCAAACTTTTATACCCAGTATAAGTCTTCGCCTAGGAACTAATTTTGATTTTTTTACATTTTCTCCATAGGTACAAAAAATGTCAGTCGTTAATTTTATTCCACGGGCAAAAGATCCGACTTGGTCAAATTAGCTCGAAGTTGGATATCTTTTATCCGTGGAATAAAATTGACGACTGACAGTTTTTGCATGAAGAAACTGTCAAAAATTCAAAATTGACAAAGAAAAAAGAGAAAAAAAAACCGGCCAAGTGCGAGTCGGACTCGCGCACCGAGGGTTCCGTTCCGATTTCTGAAAAAGTGTGCTATTTAGAGACATCGTTTTATTTTTCCTGTAATCTTTACATAAACTTCTATCACATAGAATAATTTCAAATTTTTATCTTTGCAAACTTTGGAGATAAGGGGGGGGGCGGTATTTTTTATTTTTTTTTACATTTTCATCAAAAGTCGAAAACTATGTGGACTAAAAAAATATAAAATATGTTTGAGAATGTGCAAACAGCGTTCTTTCTTAGTATACCCCACATCTAGTAGCCCCACTTTAAATTTTTAAGAACACCTTTCAGTTCCTGTTGCAAAAAAAATAAAAATATTTTTATTTCTTTCTTATTTGCAAAATAGTTGGGTAAACATCATCTAAAACTTTTCCAAATTTCAAGTTGATAGCATTAGTAGTTCTTGCTTGAGATATCCAGCTGTGACAGACAGACAGACAGACAGATAGACAGACAGACTGAGTCACACCATAAGGGTTCCTTTTTTACCATTTTGGTACGGAACCCTAAAAAGAAGATTTTTTTATTTTATTATGTTGGGTATAAAAGTTTAGTCGAATACACTCTTACAAAATCGCTCCAATGAACTCTTTGATTTAAGTTTTTTATCAGGTTTTTAATAGCATTCACAGATTCAGGAAAAATGGTAAGTACAGTCAGCGAGAAAATCGACAATCCTCGCGTTTTATTTGATGATGCCAATTGATGCAGTTTCGTATAAGGATTAAGGACTTTTTTTTCGGGACCAACAAAAAAAATCCCATATATCTAAAACCAATAAACAATCCACCGTGTATATAGGCCACGAGGAGCTCGTGGCTAAGTAATAACAGCCGCACGGGTCGATCCATCAGGTTAAGCTACGCTTGCCGGGGTTGGTCAGTGGATGGGTGACCATCTTTACATACCGAGACTCCTCCGTGCCTCGGAAAGCACGTTAAGCCGTTGGTCCCGGCTGTCATTCGTGGATCTTTGACAGTCGTTACGGGTCGTCAGAAGCCCGAAAGTCTGACAACCAGTCTTATCAAGGGGTATCGTATTACCCAGTTAGTGGGTTGTGGAGGTCAGATAGGCAGTCGCTCCATGTAAAATACTGGTATTCAGCTGCATCTGGTTAGACTGGAAGCCGACCCCAACATAGTTGGGAAAAGGCTAGGCAGATTGATATAGGCCACGTGTATCAGCAGAGAGAACAGCTATTGATCGTCCGATTGCGCCAAAGTTAGAAACAGACGCTGACAAATAGAACACGACACACGAAGCTTCTAACAGACGAGCTCGTATCGAGAATATTGCTCGTGGCTTTTCTCTTCGAAACGAATGTCTCCTGTGAAAAGTAGGGCAGTGCACAAGCAAAAGAGACTGCATCCCGAACATTCCGCGACAAATTAGGAGAAGGACTTCCAAACGAATTTGGCCAAAAGGTCTCGTCTCGGAAGATGATAAATCAAACTACGGTAGGTATACAATATTTGAGGGGCAATTCCCGTATTTTTAACAACGTTCGCAATCTCATCACAGTCTCAATATGTCCTGTAAAAATAGTTGTAAGTGAGGAAATAAATAAATAATAAATAAATAAATGTCAAAAATTGTATAGCGTTTACCAACATTTTTGACAGTTGATTGTCGCTGGCGGCGGCTGGCATGAGATTGCAACTAGAATTTGAACGTTTTTAGGTACGAGAATTGGCCTCAGTTCTGTGGTGTACAAGTAGGTACATACTCTGTGCCAAAACAAAACGATTCGGTGAAAACATAAACAAATGGGTCAGAAAACGTACCTGTGGCTTTGTAAATTGTAGTGCCACATGCAAATTAATTTAAGTTTTTTTTTTTTTTTTTGTTAACTTACATTGTGTCCCACTGCTGGGCAAAGGCCTACCCTTTTTTCTTCCAAACATCCCTGTCTTGTGCGATCTCTTAACTTTAATTATTTGGAAAAAAAAAACCCCGAATTGAAATTAAATCACCTTCAAATGTTTTTCATTTGACGATTGAGCTTAGTAGGTACAGCCAGCAACAAAAGTTGAATAACACTTGAGTTTTCTAAATTTTAATTATTAAGAAAAATGCTTGTTGGAACAAATGTAAATTTTAAAGAAAATTAAATCTTTTTTATCTAATAAATGAAATGCTAAAAAGCAGGTTATCGTATCATTTTGTGTTAATTTAGATGATGTCAAAAGTAGCAGTGTTAACCGACTTCTGTTGCTGACCGTAGCTGAACAGGTTTGTTTACAGTTTCATCAAAAGGTTTAGGAACAGCGTATACAGTTTATTGTTTTGAACCTTTTTTTTTCTGGATGGGAAATCATCAAATGACTTCTCCCGCTCTGGTTGGAGCGGAAGGGCGTGTCAGACTTTTACTGACTAAAACCCACCCGTGTTCCTTCAGTTGCCTATGCCAGGGCCACGGTATCTCTTTCGAACAACCCGCGACCCCGGCGCCATTGTTTTGAGTCTATGAGCCTAGATTAGATTTTACACGAATTTAAGTAGCATATTTCTCAATCCTGAAAATACCAATGACCTATCGAATTTACAATGAAAATACTTGGCACCTGATATATCACGTCTGGACTGAATATTTGTCGATGCAGTAATCCGAAAAGTAATATAGCGTCCCAGAATAGCACTCAATACTTACTGCAATCTACAAATTGTGTATTAGCTTCATGAGTGCTCATTCATACGGGTTTAACAGTCTGGTCTAACAAAACGCTTTGGAATTAAGTAAAGTCAGGGAAATTAATTGTTTACCAAATTGATTAATTGTTTAAGGCGCAGATTTCCTGAAAACGATCAAAAAAGTGGTTTTTTAAAGCTATGTATCTCATAAACCGTAAATAATTTTGACATGTAAAAAAAGTATGATATTTTCAAGTCCTTTTCGCATACAGTGATGGAAGCCAAAACATAATTAAACATACTTTAATGCACCAAAAAAATCTTTAAACATACCTCCTAATAATCTTTAAAAGCTGTTTATCCCTTCATTAGCAATTATAATTATAATTAAAAATATACCATGAAATGTCAAATTCCAAACTGCATCCAGTGATGGATTACTTTTTATTACATAGTTAATTTCTAATTTTATACGATTTTATTTGCACTTTTACGACATAATTCCGGCGCGCGTGAGAATCTTCTATCTCGTGCGTCAAACTAGATAGCCATAAAGCCATTTCACTTACACACCGAGCTAAACCAAGCTTGGAACCAAGATCTTACCAGATCCCACCATCTCCCACTCGCACTTGGTTGATGTCCCGACCAGTCGTACTAATATGTCGAGCATAATTTTATTTCCCCTTACCCCTTTTACCTTGATGAATCGTATAGGGATTCAGAGAGGACGAAACTTTTCATATTACATGATTAATATACAGTCCGCGAGGCGTAAGATGAGATAATTTTTGCATTTGTGTGAGTGCACATAGATAGTGTAGATGTGACGTCCGGCATAGAGCGCGACGCATTCTTTCTTTGGTTTAAAACCGGTTTATACTGATTTTTGGCAATCGGCTTTTGTTCTTTCAGTACGAGAGGTCATGACCAAAACCATGTCGCATCGAAGTAAAACGTAAAACGATAAGACGATTGAAGATTTTGTCTTACGTAAAACGGTAAGACAAAAATTTTGGTCATGGGCTCTCGTACCATTTTGGTGATCACTCACACAAATGCAAAGCTCAGCTTACGCCTCGCGGACTGTACGGTCAGCAACAGAAGTCGGTTAACACTGCTACTTTTTGACATCATCTAACTAAATTAACACAAAATGATACGATAACCTGCTTTATAGCATTTCATTTATTAAATAAGAGTTAATTTTCTTTAAAATTTACATCTTTTCCGATTTTAATAAAGTATTTTTCTCAATAATTAAGATTTAGAAAACACAAGTGTTAATCGACTTTTGTTGCTGACTGTACAGTCGCCAGCAAAAGTCCATGGATAGAACAGAAATAAAATCGTGTGAAGCGAGAAATGACGCCACCTAGCGTAAATCAGTTATCGACTAACAAAACTTAATTATGCTGTTACTAGATGGCGTTGCTTTGCTTTAATAAACGATAAAATATTTTTAATAGTTAATTTTTGTATCTTCAAACATTCAAATAATTTATAACTGTTCTAAACACTATTAATTTAAAATTGAATATCTATTAAATCATATACTTATAAGTATATGATTTTCTGAGTTTTAGTTTCCAAACTTGAGAGGGTAGGTTGAATATGGATTTATAAATAATTTGTAGGTAGTATAATTAATACTTAGATCGATGAGTTATGACTAAGCTCAATTGATTCGCTAAGTTCATTTCAATTACCTCGTGCGAGTGCCTTTTGTTCAGTTTTTATTTGTAATCAGGTGAATTACTTATTTTACCATAATGAGTACGCGTTGTAATATTGATTTGTAACGAAATCAGCTCAAATAATTGCTTTGCATAATCAAGGCAAAAACTTGTCAGAAATAGCCAAAGAGACCGGTGTAAACGTAAGTAGTTTTATTTTTACACTATTTTAAAACTACAATATTTTTTTTTACCATGCTACATAATAATCACTATTTGGTATGATATATTTCTGTTTTACTGTTGCAGAGAAAAACAGCTGTTCTATGGGTACGACAATTTGAAGAGAAGGATTCTTTACAACACCATCAAAGAACTGGTAGACCACGGCTCAAAACTCAAACTCATGTGGTCAAACTATGATAAGGGACTATGAAGAAAATGGATTTCTGCCGACTAACCACTATGCTGGTTTATGTGTCACAAGTGTTGACACTGTCCGCCTGCTCTTCACAGTGGAGGGCTGCATTATCGGAGGCATGCTGTGAAACCCTTGCTCACGGAAAACCATAAAAGGGCAAGATTACAGTTTGCTTTGGATCACACTTCGATTGGAGTAATGTCATCTTTACAGATGAAAAAACTTTTAAGTGCAGTGAACACGGACGCTTATGTTTGTGGCGGCGAAATATTATGCGTTTTAAAAGTGGTCACGTAGTGCCCAATATGCAATCTGGTCATATAACAGTGAACATGTGGGGATGGATGAGTGCAGCCGATCCGGGAGAAGTAGTCAGGCTACCAAGTCGAG
The DNA here is from genome assembly GCA_905163495.3 of Cosmia trapezina. Taxonomy (NCBI): domain Eukaryota; kingdom Metazoa; phylum Arthropoda; class Insecta; order Lepidoptera; family Noctuidae; genus Cosmia; species Cosmia trapezina. The sequence goes on along the minus strand of LR991049.1, from coordinate 3,956,865 downwards.
CAAATAGTGCAAAGTGCTGGAGGAGACCATATTGCTTATCATCTATGGGGTGTTATCGTTCAACGGTGGAATAATCAAACTGAGCGTACTTCAGATGCGTTAGAGGCTCATTGTTTACAAATATGGAAGAGTAGGTATTCGTGGTTCAGATTTGTGTAAAAATTTAATTAATTCAATGCGTTGCCATATAATGCAAGCTTGTTTATCAGCCAGACCCGGACTATTAGTACTTAAATAAAATTATACTTAATTAATATTATTTTACTTAGTGCTTATTATTTATATTAACTGGAGACCTGGTTATGTGTGTAACCTGTGTAACATATTATTCACGTATTTTTAATAACTTAAAAAGTTATGAACACTTCAAGTTCAAAAAACATAATTTTTAGTTTTTTATGTTATTTACTAACCATTGTTTTTGTGCAATTGAAAATTGTAAATTGTAGTTTTTAGTAGGCTAAAAACTACAATTTACAATTTTCAATCAAGATTATTTTATCACAAAAGTCAAACGGATTAAATGGATTAAATAGGTAGGCCTATTTAATCCATTTAATCCGTTTGACTTTTGTGATAAAATAATCTGGTCTCCTGTTGGTTTTTATTGAGGTTACATAAGCTTCAATCCTCTTTCCAATTTTGGAAACGAATACTTAAGCTATGGCCTCAATAAGAAGTTATACATAATATTATAATGTTATACGATATTTAATAAAGTAAATGTTACATTTGAATAATAAACTGTAAGAAATAAATCTTTACATTTTTTAATAGTGCCTTTTTGTTGCTAAGTAACTACCAACTCAAATACCTACTAAATTATTAAAAGTTGAATACCCACTCGTTATTCGTATCGGTTTCTTTTGATAATAGACTTAACATTTATGAAGTGTTATTGAATGTCTTAATAGACCGGAGGTATCAAGACCGCTTGCCGTGTATCAGGTTGGAGGTTCAAATCCAAGGCACGGCATGTGCTTTTTTGGCATGCATTATATTTTTTTTTCAAGAAAGTATTTTTCTATTTTGTTTTAGTAATATTTATAAACAATTAAACAAGAAAAATAAAATATTGTAATAACATTTAATAATATTTATTATTGCTATTATTTAACAAAACGTTGATCTTATTTCACTACAAAGATTACAATTTACAATACAATTGCATTGACATTTTACAATTTGACTTGATAATTTACAGTTCTCTTAATATGACATGACATAATTATTTTGCCAACTGACACAAACGGGTTCCTAGACAAGTGACATCCTATAACGCAACATCAAACGTTGTAGTTATAACTTGAGGGTATGGATTAATTTTATAAAGAAAACTTAAGTAAGTAAAATTAATGGATACCCTCAAATTATAACATCTATCGATTAGACAGAGACCTAAAGATAAAGTTACTCGGACGATAGTAGATAACAATTTCATCACATTTCTTAAGGTCTCGCTGGCTAGTTTGTGAAACTGCTGGTATGAGTATGACGACGTTTGGTGAAGCGATGGTTCGAATCCAAGTCGAAAAATGAACTCTTTTTGCAGTATTCTTTAAATTATTCGTAACGGGTTCGATGTTGTAGCAGTATAACATTTTAAAACTTGAGGGACACATACTGACGCCTGTGTGCATTTAGTTAGGACAAAAATATAAAAAAAACCTATAACCTACAGGTATAACCTACAGATGACACTGGGTATTGTCATTGTGTAAAGTTAAGACTATAATTAAAGGACATGCGATTTTTATTATTCTTGTAGAAATTAAAAGTAAAATTGCCTTGTGGTAGAAAAAAATGAAAAAAACCATAAAAACTTTTGTCATCTACAAGTGACACTGGGAATTAAACAGATAATACATTTCGTAAATAATTAATCATAGTCGTGAAGAAACCGACGCCATCTAGTTTGATTTTTGAAAACTTCAACTCAAACGTTCACAGGAAAATAGACACTAAGGTATCCATGCAATTTTGCAGGTGACTGTACCTACTATACCTATAATTTATTAGGTACATATTGAGTGTATCAATACAGATTGTGTGCCTAATCTTACTGGAAGGATTACGTTGAGATCCGCAATTATCAGCGGTGCGTGATTAATATGAAAATACCAAGATTATATCGTTGAAGAGTAATCTGTTTGGATTTTCAACAGTTGATGATATATTCAGTAGTTACGTGCAATGGAAATTGGGTCTTAATAACAAACAAATTCAGCATTCGGCCGTAAATAAGGCACATCGAATTTTAGAAAAGCTCAGCTTCGTAGAGCGTCGTCTCTGTCACTCATACCTGTGTGGCAGTCTCTTTCTAAAGCTCAGTCCAGCCAGTACCAGTATAAGCTGGTCTCGCATTCTATTCAAACTCCATACTACGCTAGACCAGGGGTGCTAAAACGGCCACTTTGGCAGAATCATAATAGGATAATATAGGTATGAATCATATTTGAAATCGTAAAACGGTCACAATTGCGCAACGCTGACAATTCATAATTTATCTGCGTACAATTCATAGCACGTAATTCATCTGTTTGACAGTTTTGTATGGAGATTCGTAAAATGGTCCACAAATTATGAATTGCTTTATTGAAGTTTAATGTCAACACAATCATAATAAATTGCTGGGAATTCAGGAAATTAATCGCTTTTAGACGGTTTTAGGCTCCCTGCTCACGGTCAAACTGTTACCACCAATGTGCGGTCCACTGTACGATAAAAATCGAAACCTCATTAAAAGCAATATCGATTCAGAACGTGACACTTTTAACTATTGCGTTTAATAATAACTATTAGTAATTTGCGACTCTAAGCATTCGTGCATAAGACGAGCACATATCTGCGATTACAAAACGTGATTCTAATAAATGTTGAAATACATGCGCACGATTGCGCAATGGCAGCCCGCGAAATTCAAATTTTCTAACGTATTTGCAATTTACAGGTCAGTGTCAAGTTGTATCAATCAATCTGCCCAGCCTTTTGTTAGGGTTAAAGGGAAAGCCAAAGGAAAGACCGTTCTAAGGATTTCAATAGTATGTTTATTATTCTTTTACGTTATACGTATATTGGAAGGTGTGATTTACTATAGTATAGTTAAAATCTCGCTGCAGACTCGGTCATAAATCATTCGAGTGTTTCGCTCTCTTTCCCACTCACGGGCCCTATGGGCAGGCCACGCCCACACGTAGTCCTGTGCATTACTGCAGTCGATGAGTGATATCGATAGTTTTATAAATTTATAAATGGGTGATAGAAATAAATACACATTTTTTTTATTTTATTACCAAATTTACTACAAAGCATATTAAATATATAAACAAAAGAACGTATATATAATACTAAAAATAGAAAATTAAAATTCTTCGTCTGAGTCATCGTCATCATCTGTTATCGATAATGGCCTTGAGCGCGCGCAACTAGCGCACATCCCTACTCCGATTATGATTTATGACCAAGTCTGCAGAGAGATTTTAACTATACTATAATATTACGAAAGACGTGTGGTCTCATGCAAGGCTTATGAAGAGTACAGACGCTATGAGAAAGTCAGGATTCCAGTCAAGTGCCGAGGGCAAACTCGGATATAAAAACTAATATTTATTTTATGAGTTAGAAACAGAAAGATAAATAGTGTTGAAGTAGGGTCATTTGTTTTTTACCCGACTGCGGCGAAGGCCAAAAGGAGGGTTATGTATTTGACCTGTATGTAAGTATGTATGTATGTATGTATTGTTCCCTCGTAACTCCTAAACGAATGAACGGATTTGGATGAATTATACGTCTTTAGGTTTGTCTTGGTAGCGCGAGTGTCACTGGCTACATTAAAATAAAATAAAAAGTAAAATGGCGGCTTTGGGGTGCCATATTGTGGAGTTCAAAATTTTTTTTTCTTCTAATACCATCGAGTGGGATATCAAATTGAAGGGTTTTAAAAGGTGATTACAAAAATATACACAACTTATATGGTTAAAAGCAATTCGAGGTGACAAATCGTAAAAAACACAAAAAGAAAATCGAAATCAAAATAACCCTCAAAACTCCATGCAAGAACTAAATCGTCTGCGAAATTTTTCACATTTGTAAACTAAAAAGCTGGAAATAAAAAAGTAATTAGAATAACTAAAAAACCCGACTGCGGTAAAAGTTAAGTTAAAAAAACTGAAAAGCTAAAAACAAGCCCATTTTAAATTACATTAAATTTGGAAGCAGGCGGGACTCCCGCCTGCTTTTCGGGTTCGGGTTTTTTAGTTTTTCTAATTACTTTTTTGTAATTTAAAATGGGCTTGTTTTTAGCTTTTCAGTTTTTTTTTTAACTTAACTTTTACCGCAGTCGGGTTTTTTAGTTTTTCTAATTACTTTTTTTGCTATACTCCAACACCTTTTCCCAACTATGTTGGGGTCGGCTTCCAGTCTAACCGGATGCAGCTGAATACCAGTATTTTACATGGAGCGACCGCCTATAAGACCTCCACAACTCAGTATCTGAATAATACGATACCCTTTGGTAAGACTGGTTGTCAGACTTTCGGGCTTCTGACGATCCATAACGACTGTCAAAGATCCACGAATGACAGCCGGGACCAACGGTTTAACGTGTTTTCCGAGGCACGGAGGAGTCTCGGTATGTCACAGATCCACGGACCAACCTCGGCAAGCGTAGCTTAACCTGATGGATCGACCCGTGCGGCTGTTATTACTTAGGCACGAGCTCCTCGGTTGTATGTTGATCAAAATATAATTCGCGACAATAACTATTTATGTGTATTTACGTACTCATGATTATTTTTCAATGAAAAATGGATGATTCATTTGTATTCAGTAATTCCAAGCAATATCATAATATTTGACTATCCTGAAATACGACAATACATGATTAGATTAAAGTTTTATCTGTTTTATCAAGTTAGACAACCGTAGGTTGTGATTTCCAAATAAAGAAACTATCTTTATTTACCTATTTCAATATTGTACGCGATTACCAGGCGCTTAAAAAATACATATTATCTTATTAGTATTTGTTATACCTACATGTACCATCGCCGACATTTGCGGTGAGTCACTTTTCGACCTTATTGCTAAGTTAATAAGATTGAAAAGTGGTTAGCCGCAAATTTCCGCGATGGTACATAACATCGCGTTCTTTTAGAAAGAAAATTATCTTATTAATATTTTTTTAAATATGATTATTTCGCCTCATCGTTGGCAACACAGCCTACTAACAAAATATTACGCCTGTAAGCGTTTAACTGCCTTTTGGGGAATACCAAAGGGTCAACTGGAAACCAGCGGACGATCAGGACGCTTCTAACGATACCTCATTTGTCAAATTATGATAAGTACTTAAGAGGGTAGACCGATTTGTCTGCTCATAACACACCCACCCGCAATAACTTCAGTTTAGCTGTGATCAAGGTGCTTGCAACAGTGCCGAAATATCGGGAACTCAAATACAATAACAGTAAACATGGTAAATATCCCGTTTGTGTTAATAATAATGTTAGTGACCATGACAGTTACAGCTTATAGTACTTTAGAAGTTATGAGGGAACAGATGAACATACATACATTCCGTTCAAAATCATAACCCTTCTTCGTGCTTCATCGTAGTCGGGTAAAAAAAAAAAAAAAATCCATTCGAAAAAGTCGTTCACCTTCCAAATTCACCTAGTCGCAACTGTGCAGTCAGCCTAATGTCAAGATCATTAGTATTTCAAGCTGGTTGTTATCAGGGTCTTTCCTGCATCAACGCCATATACGTACTTCCTATTATATGCGCTATTTATATGGTTATAGGTACATGACCGTGTAGGTGCAGTTCTAGCTCCGTGTTTAAGTTTCGATAGGACAATGACCAGACCAGAACCCGTACTATGACGTGAAAAAAGATCATGGATCCGTTGAGAAAAAAGGATGGTGCTATAGGTCGTACATGACTCCGTCTCTCTCTCTCACACTGGAACCGTTCAGCTTCTGCCCTGCTATAAGAGCTCATAGTAAGCCCCCAGGTACAACATAACGTAGCTCGCCGTCCTGTAAGGACCAGGGGGTCTACTCCCTAAGTCCATCCGGCCGTCCGTCCTTCCGTCCGTCCGTCTGACATAACGACCTATCAAAACAAGTGTAAAAGTTAAATTTTTCGGACGGGCCAAAACACATCGGGAGTAGGGACTACTGTCGTGTCGTGTTGCCATTCATACTTCGTTCGGGACCCGAACCAATCATACGTCCGTAGGTGATACGGAGTAGAAAACGACCGTAACGACGGCCGAAACTACGGACTTCGTGCTTAGGGAGTAGACCCCCAGGTCCGCGGCGCGTTGTTAAACTATCAAGCCAGTTTTTGTAATAAGAACCTTGCTGTGATAGAAATACAGTTCTTTATACAAAACTGACATCTTAATGTGTCGGAATAAAGTTCGAAATTAAAAAAAGGTCCATGGTTTAAACCTGGGTTTGAAGATGAACCTTGTTTTGTAATAAGACGGTACCTAAGTGCCTATTTCACGAAATCTCCGAACAGCCACTACTTACCGAATAAATCCAATTTAAATGGAACAGATATTGTGTGAAATTATCTGCCAAGCAAGTTAAACAAGGTTAAACAGGCTCTAATAGTAACCTAAATCAAATAGCTTACAATGACATTAGAACATAAGTTCGCAAAGGGTCATCAGAGCTTTGCCCGCAAATGCCCGCAATCCGTCTGAATTTCAGGTCACAGTCCAGACCTCCTTCAAAACGCCCTCAATAGTTCATAACTTAAATGAAGTCCGTCTCAGCACGTCTATATGGGTTCATGACCCGAATGACAGCTGTCAATGTCAAAAACTGTGAAACTTTGGCTCCCGTACTATTTTAAAGAATTAGGTTGACAAGAAGGTGCAGTCAAGGACAAACTTAAATACTTAGAGCCTGTCCAGTGTCCACATGTCCACGTCACGACGCGACGTCGTCAACGTGGAACGGTGCGGTAACGTGGCACGGTACGTTGACGTGACGTGCAAATTTACGTCACCGTAACGTAAAAATGCACGTCACGAATGAATTCTGTAAATATTTTAATAGCGATATTGGAGCACTTAGTTGGCAATTAACTAAAATATAAATAACCGACTTCATACGTGGTTCGTTCTACGATAAGAGGTAATATTATTCATTTGTTTTCGTTGAATCCCAGTTTTGAATCCCAGATTTTAGGTATTAACGATGGATGGGTCCAATTTGCTATTTCCATTGAATCCCATGTTGTGACAACATGTGTACTTTTTAGAAGAAAAGTGATTTACCTTTATCAAACATTTAAAAAACAGCGTGTGTTCGGCCCACCGACTATCAAATGACTGAATGAATGAACGACAGAAGAAACACGAATGAATTAATACTTTATTTGCACACAGACATTTTTCAAAAAAATATTTAAATTATTTTTATAGACACTCATAGTTTATTTTTAGTGAAATTTATCTGCTATCTGCATCAGCATCACTTCCTCAAGCTTTCGAGCGGAGAGTCAAACAGCCAGCCAGCATCCACGGCTTCAACGGGTATCCTGACCACCAGCATGCAGCGGACGCGCATTCCTGGTCATCACCTTCAGCCTCAACCTCAACCCAGCGCTGTACACTCCGACTCACTGGAGCATAACACAGCGCCACCCCGACTCACTGGGGTATCACCGCAGACAGTTCCGACTCACCGTGAACTATACGGCACCCGGTTCCGACTCACTGGAACCACAACTGGCACTGGCAAGCATCGCAAGATACACGACTCAGCCCACTATCGACCTCCGGTCTCCGGAGGGGAGTGATGTGGCGGCATCTACATCGCCACATATGAACTACGCATCAATGACATGACGTCACGCAAACCTGCATCGCGCAATTAGAGTTTACCACGCGATTAGCATATATACAACGTCCCGACATCAACCGTCGGGCAGTGGCCCACCAGACACAACACCCGTCTGGTCGGAGGATCCTCCCTTTTCAATGGAGGATGAGTGAACTTTACACCCTGTTCCTCATGCCTCTAAACTTGTAAGTATCACATTTCCGTTCAAACAGGACCAAGGTTCAAGACATAGGACTACAACTCCAAAAAAAGGGGGAGGTTCTCAATTCGTCGCGTACCTATATTTTTTTTTACCTATTTACGTCGATTTCTCAGTCAAATGTGGACCGATTTTGAAAATTATTATTTTAATTGAAAGGGTATGCTCTCTAAGTGGTCCCATTGCTGCATTGTTACCAAGTCAGAATTGTAAAGTGGAGCTTGGAGTTATTTTCACTATGTAGTTTTTTTTTATTATTTTGCATATTGTTTATTTCGCTATATAAAATGATTTCTTCAATAGTTACTGAGACCTTTTAAACAAGATGACAAGCCCAAGCGAGTGTCAGACCAATGAACATAGTATTAATTCAATCATTCTTATGACTGTCTTCCCGTTTCAAAACACGGGAAGAGGCCTATTCTTAACCGGGGATCACGCAGCACATAATATAACAATGACTTTCGACTTACTCTATGGTCAAACTATATTGCTGTTCAATCAATCTGCCTAACCTTTTCCCAACTATGTTGGGGTCGGCTTCCAGTCTAACCGGATGCAGCTGAATACCAAGGAGCGACTGCCCATCTGACCTCCACAACCCTGTTTCTGGGTAATACTTACGATATCTCTTGGTAATACTCAAAATCAAAATCAAAATCAAAAGTCCTTTATTCAAATTAGGCTGAGAATCAGCACTTTTTGAACGTCAAAATTACAGTAAGACAGTCCCCACAAAACGCCCGCCCTTCACCGCTTCCTAGTGCTTTAGCTGGGAAGAAGAAGTAGCGGAACAAACTCCCCAGCAGCACAGCTGTCTGTTCAGTTAGAAGAACTAGATTCTATACAATAGTACCTATGCAAAATAATTTACGCAACACAATACATTAAATTATATTTTTGTCAAATAAAATAAACAATTTTAGTACTTAACTCATGTAACCTGTCATTATGTGAGCTGATCCTGGAGAAAGAACATAACATAAACATTGTCTTGAGTTAATCACAGCGACCAACTATTCTTATCGTTTAAGTAATCGTTGATAGAATAGTATGCCTTTGAACAAAGATTGGATTTAACTTTAATTTTAAACGCATTAAAAGGCAAATCTAGCAAAGAAGAAGGTAGCTTATTATAAAAAGTTATACCAAGACCAACAAATGAGTTATGAACCTTATGAAGCCGATGAAATGGAGCACGTAATTTGTCCTTATTTCTGGTGTTAATATTGTGAATATCACTGTTTTTACTGTACAAATGTATATTTTGCCTAATGTATAAGATATTGGCGAAGATGAACTGTGATGCCACCGTGAGAATACCAATATCCTTAAAAAATTCTCTCAGAGAAACTCTAGCACCTAGCTGGTAAATTGCTCGAACAGCTCGTTTTTGAAGAACAAAATTATTTTGAATATCAGCCGCTTTGCCCCATAGCAGAATACCGTAGGACATAACGCTATGGAAATAACTAAAATAGACTAACCGAGCTGTATCAACGTCAGTGTATTGTCTTACTTTCCTGACGGCGTAGGCGGCTGAACTGAGCCTTCCCGCTAGGCTTGATATATGTGGGCCCCACTGAAGTTTAGCATCTACCGTTATACCCAGAAAAACTGCTGATTCTACAGTCTTAAGCACCTCTTCATCTAAGACGATGTTGGGTCCCAGATTTCTAACATTCGGTAAGGCAAACTTTATACATTTAGTTTTCTTGGCATTGAGAACTAAGTTATTTGTCGTAAACCAATCCGTAACCATTGAGAGTGCACTGTTTACGTCATCAAAATCATGTCTGTTTCTGTCTACTTTAAAAATAAGAGAGGTGTCATCTGCAAACAGTACAACGTCACAGATACCCTTTAAATAGACTGTCCCTTTAAATATACTGTCCGACTTCTGACGACCCGTAACGACTGTCAAAGATCCACGAATGACAGCCGGGACCAACGGCTTAACGTGCTTTCCGAGGCACGGAGGAGTCTTGATAGGTAAAGATGGTCACCCATTCACGGATCAACCCCGGCAAGCGTAGCTTAAGGCGAAAGCGCCAGGCTAGCCCGCGAAATTCAAAATTTCTTACGTTTTTTGCAATTTGTAGGTCAGCGTAAGCTTGTATGTTGACTAAAATATGATTCGCGGCCGTAGCTAATATGGCTTTACAGAATTATAATCATTAGAACCAGCAATACAACTCCATAAGTTAGCATTTACCTCAAACCTCATAATTTCATGAAATCGCTAGATTTGAGGTAAATGCTAACTTATGGAGTTGTATTGCTGATTCTAATGAGTATAATTCTGTAAAGAAATATTAGCTACGGCCGCGAATCATATTTTAATCAACATACAAGCTCACACTGATCTACAAATTGTAAAAAACGTAAGAAATTTTGAGTTGTGCGGGCTACCCTGGCGCATCAACCTTAACCTGATGGATCGACTCGTGCGGCTGTTAATACCTAATCACAAGCCAATCCAAGTTAAGTTTTGTCTTATCCCAACAAAATACGCACCTATTATGTATTCGCGCATTCGCCTCCGTTCAAAGCTTTATAAAAACAAGCTTCAACCATTTTTCCTGCAGACGAGTTCACTAAAGTTTCGCATAGTCCTATAGAGGAGCGAGCGGAGCTTTGAATAGCAGGATAAAACATCTAGAATAACAACAACTTTTAACTAAAACTATTACGTTTCGCTCAGGCGTGGTATATTGTAGAGATAAACCATTCTAAAAAAAACCGGTCGAGAGCGAGTCGGACTCGCGCACCGAGGGTTCCGTTCCGATTTCTGAAAAAGTGTGCTATTTAGAGACATCGTTTTAGAATAACTAGAATATACATAGAATAATTTCAGATTTTTCTCTTTGCAAACTTCGGAGATAAGGGGGGAGACGGTATTTTTTTTTACATTTTTCATCAAAAGTCGGAAACTATGCGGACTAAAAAAAAATTAAAAATGTTTGAAAATGTGCCAACAGCGCTCTTTCATATGATACCCCACATACCCTAGTAGCACCACTTTGAATTTTTAAGACCCCCTTTCAGTCCCTGTTACAAAAAAATATATTTTTACTTCTTTCTTATTTGCAAAATAGTTGGGTAAACGTCATCTAAAACTGTTCCAAATTTCTTGTTGTTAGCATTAGTAGTTCTTAAGATATCCAGCTGTGACAGACACAGACAGACGGACAGACAGACTGAGTCGCACCATAAGGGTTCCGTTTTACCATTTTGGTACGGAACCCTAATGAACGCCCCCCTCCACAGCGGTTACGCTCACATGCAAAGAAGGTGTATGGACGCAATACACATAATTGGTCTTTGTCATTGGTTGCTCAGTCACCGGTCAACAACTAAACTAAATAAATACCTTACAGCCTAACATACATAAAAATATACACAATAACACAGATTTTTTTATGCAAGCGGTACCTACCCGACTTGGCCAAACGTCAAACAGACGGATTTATCGGCCAACTAGTGTATAAATGACACGAACGCGCGACAGAGCGAACGTGTCGTTCCATACAAAGCGCATGCTCCCCGCCGTACAATGTTGTTACCTGGACTGATCGCACGATTAGTTGACCTCTAAGTGCGGCGACGAGTCCATGTTGACAGTATAGTCGTCGCACGCACACAAGTGAAGCGTTGCAATAAGTATTTTCTCTCACATATTGAAATAATCACATTTTGTGGAGGTGCGACCATTTTTAGAATGGTTCATCTACCTATTTGTACTGGTATGTACAGGGTACGTAGGGTACATACCCTGCTATCGCGGGGAACAGGTTAAAGTTAGAGTAACGTATGGTGTGTTAACAGGTTGCACTGATATCTTGTTGACGCGCTTTTGCCTCCCGGGACCATCGTTAACATTAAATAGGAAAATTTATTAGGTCTCATTGAAAGGTTATGTGAATTTCCCTTACCGCTCTCCCTCGGGATATCTGTAACAAAAAATATAGGATTAAGTAACGGATTAACGTTCAGTTTATACTATGAGCTTTGTTACAATAATGGTGAACAATAAAGCATCAGATTATGCTTTATTGTTCACCCTATTTTTCGCAAATCATTCACTCTATACTATATCTGGCCTAAAGCACAGATTAATACAGATGGGACTCCCTCTCTCTCACTCTCTTCAGAAGTACAATCGGATTGTACTTCTGAGAATCAGCACTTTCTGAACGACAAAATGACAGCTGTCAAAAACCTATCAAATCCAGTATATTTCATGTTGGCTCTCCATTTCGCCTACTCAAGAAGTCATGCCCCAACAGAGAAAGTCTTATCAGCTGATAACAATCGAGCTGTGTGCCCGATGAGTCAAATAAAGGAAGTCATTGTTACTGTCGTTAAGAGTAACAAGTAACACAATTAGGTACTATTGCTTTGTCCCGTTTCAACAGCTGTCATTATTACGGACGGAACGTCTTCGGGCGCTATATCAGCGACGAATAGAAGTGGAATAAAAAGTAAGTTTAAAAACTAAAACCGGGTCAGAGCCCATTCGTCTCCTAAGATTCGCACCCTGTGCCCACTCGTCCCCTGGAACTTTTGAGGGGCCCATTCGTCCCCTGATGAATATTTATTTTTATTCATTCTTCTAATATATGGATTATCATTCATCATAGCTCTTTTTTCAATGATCTGTTATGATTTATTAAATTAATTCCGTTAATAAACTATTCACAAGTGTACTATTTTAACCGTTTCTTATGTAAAATATAGCTAATTTTATCTCAGGGGACCAATAGGCACCTGAATAGGTGCCGAATCTTTAACTTATTAGAGGGGACGAATGGGTACCTTAAAAATAATATTTTTTATTAAAATATTAATTGGTCTCCTACCAGGAGACCAATGGGCACCTATATAGGGGCCGAATCTACAACTTTTATGCTGGGGGACGAATTTTAGGGGACGAATGGGCTCTGACCCCTAAAACCACGCTCTAAAAAGTATGAAACAAGAAAATATTCTCATCTGAAATTAGAAAAAGACAGACAAATTAAAAATCCGGAGTCACACGTAATCTATTCGATTTAATGCAACGTAAAATGACGTGTGACCCCGGATTTTTTATTTGTCTGTCTTTTTCTAACTTCAGATGAGAATATTTTCTTGTTTCATACTATTTAGAGCGTGATTTTTCAGTAGTCGGGTTTTAGTTTTTAAACTTACTTTTTATTTCAATTATTTTGGGGTTATAATTTCGTGACAAAGTATTTGCAGAGCCACATAATTATGTTATTTTGGGTAGGTTTGGACAGAAAATATGTTTGGCTCACATCTGAGGCGTGATTTTAGAAATTATTCCCAATTATCGGGTGCATGCAAGCAAAGCCGGGAGCAATAGCTAACAATATATATTTTTTTGAAATGTGCTAATTAAGCCCTTTCATTTGATATCCAACACGGCATCATTATTTTTTTTTAAATTCATGACTTTATGTCCTCTAGAGGGCGCCATATTCAATTTAATGTGACGTCACATAGCCTATAACCAGCGGACAACAAAGACGCTTCCAATGATACCTCATTTGTCAAATTATGATAAGTAGTTTAGCAGTTATGAGGGAACAGATGAACATACATACATACATCATACATACATACATACTGGTCAAAATCATAACCCTCCTTTTTGCTTCGCCGCAGTCGGGTAAAAAACAGAGTCCAGTTTCACGGCTCAACCACTGCACCGATCATTATGAAAGTCAGATAGGTAGGTCTAGCCTGGAACCAGGAGAAGGACATAGGCTACTTTTTATCCTGGACATTTGTATTAAAAACGAACTGACCCGACAGACGGTGTCCTGTCCTTTCAATAATTCATACAAAATTCCAAAAGAAGATTTACTTTCAGTGTTGCCGCATTTTAGAATTTTCCGGCAACTTTTCCAATTTTTCTCATTTTAAGAACCTTCCTCGGACATCAAAGAAAATTTTAAAAAAATTTGCCGAATTGGTCCAGCATCTAGATCTAGATTTATAAAAAGTCCTGACTGACTGACTCATCAACGCCCAGCCCAAACCTTTGAACCTAGAAAGCTGAAATTTTGTACAGAAGTTCCCTTTATAACGTAGACAAGGAATAAGGAAGCATTTCCCGGTAGTACCTACGTTGCCGTGGGATAGAAGATTTATGAAATACAAAATACACGCAGACGAAATCGCTAGCAACAGCCAGTTTATCTCGATAGCCTTATCGAGTTTCTGAGCTGACCATGTCTCAATTACAAGATTCTAACATGCCTAGCTATTCAAATAACATGTCATTACTATTTAAAAAACCGGCCAAGTGCGTGTCGGACACCCACAATGAAGGGTTCCGTAGTTGAAAAGAATTTATCCCAAAAACTAACTTAACATTGTAATCCCAAAAAAAAAAATTTCTACGTGATAAAAATTACAACTTAACATGTTTCGGTCTTTTTACTTTACTTGTGCTGTAAGACCTTGCTTCTAGCGAAATTTCATGATTCTAGAGCAACGGGAAGTACCCTATAGGCTTTTTACTTGCGAGTATCAAAATATATCGCATAAATGCAATGCAAATAAAGATATGAATATGAATAATAAATGGCTGTATTTTTTTATTGCGTAGACATAGAAGCTTGATTTTTTTTAGGACTCCAAGGTTAAGTAGACCTACGTATTTGATATTAATTTCAATTTGATACCTCCACGCGTTTCTGAGAAAAAGGGTCTTGACAGACGGACAACGAAGGGATCCTATAAGGGTTCCGTTTTTTACTTTTCAGGTACGGAACCGTAAAAACATATTGGAAAATATATTATGAATGCATTGATGTCCTCTTTTTAAACAATCGTATGTGTGTGACACAGCTACCTAATCTATTGTCAGATTGTCAGGCATAATATTATTGCATATGAATAACATACCACGAATACTTTAACGTGTTGTCGCACTCTTAAGGATTTTTAGGCCGGTATTTTAGAGAAATAAGTAATATTAGCCTATAATGTTCCCACTGCTGGGACGTAGAGCCTGTCCACGTCACGACGTCGTCAACGTGGAACGGTGCGGTGTCGGGGCACGGTGCGGTGCCGCGTCGTGCTAGTGCACGGTACGACAACGTCGCCGTAGCACGGCGCGTATCAGGTAAATTTCAATATAAGTAAACTAGGAGTGGCTATAAAAATAATTTCAAATATTATTTTGAAAAAAAAATGACCTCTTAACGAACCACGAATGAAGTCGGTTATTTATATTTTAGTTAATTGCCAACTGTGCTCCAATTAAAATGTTTACAGAATTTTACGTGTACGTGCGTGTGACGTGCATTTTTACGTTACGTTAACGTAAATTTGCACGTCACGTCAACGTACCGTGCCACGTTACCGCACCGTTCCACGTTGACGACGTCGTGACGTGGAGATGTGGACAGGCCCTCAGGCTTCCTCTTTATGAGAGGGAGTGGGCTGTGTAATCCACGATGCCACATGTCTTTTGATATTTTGATTCTAGAACATGTCCTAGGACATGCAATAATGTTGTTTTTTAATATTTAGAACTGTCAACACTAAGTGCACAGTCAATCGCAAATCTTTAGTAACAGATTGAGTTTGAAAGCGCTTTTATTTTGTAGCTGAGTTCGTAATTCTAATTTAGAATAGACTCGTCACTAAACAAATATTTTTAATCTTAACAATATTAAACTAATCTTCTAGTTCTAACCTTGAACTCAGACAGCACCCTCTAAATAAAACCTGCCCGCCAGACTGTTACGTCACACGTATTGATTGGCATGCCAGGGGTGCTCCCCTCAGGGAGACCGCCATGTCGACGACCTGCTGAATGAAGCCCTGCCACCCCTGTGTGTACCCTGGTTGGGATGTAGGGTGTCTGGATGAGTTAGACAGTTAGTTAGTGACTGTTATTGATTGAGTTGCCTATAGGTGCAGTCAAGAGAAAAAACCAGTCAAGAGCGAGTCGGACTCGCGCACCGAGGGTTCCGTTCCGATTTCTGAAAAAATGTGCTATTTAGAGACATCGTTTTATTTTTCCTGTAATCTTTACATAAACTTCTATCACATAGAATAATTTCAGATTTTTCTCTTTGCAAACTTCGGAGATAAGGGGGGAACGGTATTTTTTTTTACATTTTTCATCAGAAGTCGAAAACTATGCGGCCTAAAAAACAGCAAAAAAAATGTTTGAGAATGTGCAAACAGCGCTCTTTCATATAATACCCCACATGCCCTAGTAGCCCCACTTTGATTTTTTAAGACCCTCTTTCAGTCCCTGTTGCAAAAAAAAAAATACAAATATTTTAATTTCTTTCTTATTTGCAAAATAGTTGGGTTAACGTCATCTAAAACTATTCTAAATTTCAAGTTGATAGCATTAGTAGTTCTTGAGATATCCAGCTGTGACAGACAGACAGACTGAGTGACACCATAAGTGTTCCTTTTTTACCATTTTGGTACGGAACCCTAAAAATTATGTGCTGTACCTCTAAACGCAGGAAACGAAATCGAGTATCACGAGTTGCGTGGTAATTTTTTGGGTTCCGTACCAAAATGGTAAAAAGGAACCCTTATGACTCAGTCTGTCGGTCTGTATGCCACAGCTGGATATCTCAAGTACTACTAATGCTATCAACTTGAAATTTGGAAGACTCTTAGATGACGTTTGCCCAACTATTTTGCAACAGGGATTGAAAGGGATCTTAAAAAATCGAACAGAGCCGACTAAGGCAGGTATCATATGAAAGAACGCTGTTTGCACATTCTCAAACACTTTTTTTTCTTTTTTTAGACCGCATAGTTTTCGACTTTTGGTGAAAAATGTAAAAAAAAATACCGTTATCCCCCCCCCCCCACACCCCTTTTCACTTCACCGAAGTTTGCATAGAGAAAAATCTGAAATTACTCTGTGTTATAGAAGTTTATGTAAAGATTACAGGAAAAATAAAACGATGTATTTAACGATGAGTTAATAAAGTTAATAGAAACTTAAAGCTATAATATAAAAAAAATATATATTAATTTATTTGTAAAACGTAGGTGTATCTAATAGGATGTCATTGTACAGATCTAAATATAATTTGGTTCACTATGAAACCAAATTAATTACAAACTTGCTTTTCTAACCACATCCAGTATTCCGACATCTACGTCTGCCCACCCTCTCGATGTGAATTATGGCATTAAAATTTAATATTTCTGCGTCGTGAACAATTACTTAGCGTCAAGACTCAGGAGTACTGCGATTCGATTATAAATTCGTCATTTTAGGCTCCCTCGCTTAAGTAAAATTTATGAAATGGTAAAACCCTATGGACATTTATTTTGTAGGTAGATTTCTTCTGCTGTAGCAAGGATATTTGATATTTTATTTGATAATTATGTGGTTCTAATTAAACTACTTTTCAATAGTTAGATACAGTATTTTGTTTTTTTACGCCACATCCTGTATACAGAATGTGTCGTAGTTAATGGATAACCTCTTAAGAGGTCATTGTACTCATCATTATGAACAACTTTTACTATGGGACCAAACCTGAAATCGCGAAAAAAAAGCAGCTGTTCAGTACATCTACAATTCTACATCAAACTATCCAAAATGTAGGGAGCAGATGATATTTTTCGCGATTTCAGGTTTGGTCCCATAGTAAAAGTTGTTCATAATGATGAGTACAATGACCCCTTAAGAGGTTATCCATTAATTATGACACACCCTGTAAGTATATGAAACAGGAGGAAAATCCATTGTTATTCTTTTTCTTCTAGATTAAGTAAATCAAAATCGTAACATTGTACGTTCAATTTAGCTTCAAATAAATATGACATACCAACACCGTGCATTACTCATGAGTTTTTCTGATTTCAGCAGTTGCAAGCTGCAACGATAAGTTGACTCTAACATACCTACTAGGCAATACTTATTTATTCACTAGAGGCAAAAGGCCTTGATGATGATCGACAATGACCTACAATGCAAGTAGTTCGTTAACCCCATAGATAAATAATTCACGGTCTGTCAAATGACAATGCCATATTGGCAAATGAACAAGGTCATTATTTATATTAACTACATTATATAAAAATGAATCCATTTTCCCTTTGTCATCGCATCACGCGTGAACGGATGGAACAATTTCACTAATAATTTTTTTGTTGTGTTTATTATTGTCAGGAGAAAGTTCTTATGAAAGAAAAAATTAGGAAAATTTCAGAAAACTTAACGACTATTTTAACTTCACGCGTTTACATTAGAATATTCATAGCTATGACAGAACAACGTCTGTCGGGTCAGCTAGTTGTAAATAAAAATGACTTCCTACTACAATAGGTCAAAACACGGAATAGGTATATTTTTTCTTTCATGGAAAACATTTCTATCATGATTTTCAGTTCTCACATGTGAACGCTTATTTCAGCCTACTCGCTGTAAGGCAGCGTGGCCGAGCGGTCTAAGGCGCTGGTTTTAGGCACCAGTCCGAAAGGGCGTGGGTTCGAATCCCACCGCTGTCAAAAATCCTTTTTGGTTTTTTTCATAATGCTGATGATAATGTTGAACTAAAGTTGTCTAATTTATCTAATGTATAGTAGTTTCAGTTCATTTGTCTGGCGTTTTTATTCAGAATATTATTAACTGCTAATGTGGATAATTAAATCATTATTATCATGCGTCAACTGATTAAAATTTCGCGCAAATAGTAATTATTGCCTGAACAAATGTGAAATTATGCTATTTTATAACATCAACTTATGTATGCGTGGGTTCACATCAATATTGCAACGGACGGGGTGCGAAAGAACACACAAATCATGAACTCTCATTCGCCAGACTGTCATGTCGCCCTAAACGCCTATCGGTTTATCTATTGACACCTATCATCAATCAATCTGCCTAGCCTTTTCCCAACTATGTTGGGGTCGGCTTCCAGTCTAACCGGATGCAGCTGAATATCTGTATTTTACATGGAGCGACTGCCTATCTGACCCCTACAACCCAGTAACCACGAATGACAGCCGGGACCAACGGCTTAACGTGCTTTCCGAGGCACGGAGGAGTCTCGGTATCTAAAGACGGTCACCCATCCACTGACAAACCCCGGCAAGCGTAGCTTAACCTGACGGATCGACCCGTGCGGCTGTTATTACTTAGCCACGAGCTCCTTTGACGCCTATTGACACCTACATCATAACATAATATGACTCTTGTATTCCCGAAGGGGTAGGCAGAATACCCTCATTTCGCCAGTTATATTTCCCCGTGTAGCTGACAATAGGGGTGAGTTTTTTAGCAATAACTGGGCATGAATCCAGACTCAGGGTTGCTATTGCTACTGAGAAATTAGTAAAAATAAAAAAAATTGAACACGGAGGAGATAGCATTGGTCCCAAACTAGGCACAGCACCATTGGGCCTGTAACAAATCTACTAGCCTACAGAAATAAAAGGGGGCTAAAGTAAGACTTGAAACAATATATTAAATATTAAAAGATAAAAAATACAGACCGGTTTTTTAAAAAACACGTCCTACCTAACACACACAGCTATTTAGGAAGGTAGAGGATAGCTTGAAGTAGTAATTTGAGTAAGTCCAGGTTAGGCAAACACGCACGGATAGTTTGGAATAGGAAAATTTTAAATTGAATCGCTCCGATAAATTAATGGTTATTTTCTATAACCCTCCTTCAGGGATCGACCGCAGTCGGGTAAGTTTTAGTCACTGAGTTAGTTTTCCCGGTCGAAGAATACTTTTAGGAGATGTTTCGTTTATAGCTTCCGGAGCAGAACTGAACAGTCTCCCAGTCTACCATACATCGGTTCATCAGGCAGCGTTTTTCAAAAACGTCTTCCAATTTCATATCCTTTCCACATTTGAAGTTTTCCCGTCATCAGAATGCCAAACGCCACAGTCAATGCTTGAATCTGCCAGTAATATACGTTGAAAAACCTCTAACCTCTTCGATGAATTTCAAGTGTGTGTGGATTAATTTTATAAAAGTAATTTAAGATACAGCTATTCAATAATAAATCAAAATTATCTATAAAATACAATATTTGACCTAACATATTGATAAAAAGAATTTAGATTACATAAATCAAAAGAAACGTTCATAGTCTATGCCATTATGAAACTCTATGAAAGATAGTTAGATAGAAGAAAAAAATAATGACAGCTTGACAACCTGACGTAAGTGTCATAACAATGAAAAATTTATAGAAAACGAATTGTTTTAGACCAATTCGCAATATATGAATATAAATCTTTATAAAAGATAAATAAAAATGGATGAAGTGTAAGTAAAGGTTATGTATGTAGTATGTATGTATGTAGTAGAAGTATGTAGATACTATATTTCCCCATCGACCCCGAGAAAATTTTCAACTCAATTGAAAATTTTGAAGGTTAAAAATATTACAACATTCACAAAACGTACATACTTCATTCAATCACACCGACATCTTACGAAGTTAGGTCAGGTAGGATTCACATTCAATGATCACTACTCAACCTGATAAATCAATAACAGTAGGCTTATTTTCGGAGTTGTAATCCGCTCACGTCTAAAACCATTAATAAAATATATTTAACAAGGGCTTATTTTTATGGAGTTGTTAGCCGCTCCAGAAGATTCAAGGTTTAAGAAAAACCTCAAGTTTAAGAAAACTTAAGTTTAAGAGAGAAAACTCAAGTTAGTTTGAGTTTAAGAATAACCCAAGTTTAAGAAAAACTTAGTTTAAGAGATAGAACTCGTTAGTTAGAGTTCAAGTTTAAGAAAGGCTCAAGGAAGACTTGAGTTTAGAAAGAGGATATAAGAATACCTCTAAGAATAGATAATGCATTAGGGGCTTGTTTAATGAGTTGCTACTGCTCAAAAAGAAAATAAAATTGCATTAGAGGCTTATTTAGGGAGTTGCTACCGCTCAGAAAATAATGCATTAGAGGCTTATTTAGAGAGTTGCTACCGCTCCAAAAAGAAAAAAAAATGCATTAGAGGCTTATTTAGGGAGTTGCTACCGCTCAAAAAGAAAAAGGTGGAATAAGTTTTTACCGAATAGTTTTAAATGAGAGAGGGAGTATTTTAATGTTGAAGGTGAAATAATAAGTTTAAAAAAAAATATTCAAGTAAAAAAAATTAAGAAAATATCTCAAAAGTGAAAAGATTTCTAAAAAGTCCTGGGAAGTTGTTTAAAAGTTCAAAGAAAATAATTCTATCCATGGTTAAAGATTAATGTTAAATAGGATTAAAATATTTTAAAAGGAGGTAAGTAAGGGTTAATGAGTGCAAAAGACGACACAAGAGAGTGAGTGCTTAAGACGACTCAAGAGAGTTTAAGAGGGTCCCTTAGTATATAAAAGGTCCCTTAGTATAGAAGAGGTCTCTTAGTATAGAAGAGGTCCCTTAGTATAGAGGAGGTCCCTTAGTATAGAGGAGGTCCCTTAGTATAGAGGAGGTCCCTTAGTATAGAGGAGGTCCCTTAGTATAGAGGAGGTCCCTTAGTATAGAGGAGGTCCCTTAGTATAGAGGAGGTCCCTTAGTATAGAGGAGTTTCCTTAGTATAGAGGAGGTCCCTTAGTATAGGAGAGGTCTAAGAGGTCTCCTAGAGGGTTTAAGAGGTCTCTCAGAGGGTTTAAGAGGTCTCCCAGAGGTATTAAGAGGACTCCCAGAGAGTTTAAGAGGACTCCTAGAGCGTTTAAGAGGACTCTAGAGGGTTAAGAGGACTTCTAGAGGGTTTAAGAGGACTCCTAGAGGGTTAAGAGGACTCCTAGAGGTTTTAAGAGGACTCCTAGAGGGTTTATGAGGGCTCTAGAGGATCCGAATTAATGATGCGACTATAAAATAACCACAAACAAAAAGAAAGGCACAGAAGCACAACGAAAGTTGTATGTGTGTAAGAGTGTAGAATAGTAAAGTATTTGTAATAGGTGTTATATAGATATTAGGTTTGTATAAACGACTATAGGATATTCTCCTATAGTACGTCGAAGAGTAAACCAGACCCCAACTTGTAAGTGACCACGGATGGTTTTAAGAACACTCACAAGCGAAGAATGGGTACGATTACCAGTGGGTAAACGTAGTGGTGTGCAAGTGTGTGGGGTGCAGAATAATGATGTAGAAGTAGAGAGTTATGTGTAGGTGGTAACGATTACAGGATATTCTCCTATAATACGTTGTAGAGTAAGCCAAACTCAACTTGAAAGTGACCACGAATGGTTTTAAGAACACTCGCAAGCAAAGAATGGATGCCAATTACCAGTGGGTAAAGGAATGTGTGTGGGGGTGTAGTATAAGTTTGTTAAGTATGTGCTGAAGAGGAAAAGTAAGTTAGTATTAGACCTACCTGAAACCTAATACATGTAACAAAAAAAAGACTAAGCCAAATAAGAGTCCGAAAAGAAATAGTACTAGAGATAGTTTGTTTTAGAATTTTGAAAAAGATTTGAAAGGGCTAGCTTTGATTTTATATTGGGCGCCAGACTGTAACAAATCTACTAGCCTACAGAAATAAAAGGGGGCTAAAGTAAGACTTGAAACAATATATTAAATATTAAAAGATAAAAAATACAGACCGGTTTTTTAAAAAACACGTCCTACCTAACACACACAGCTATTTAGGAAGGTAGAGGATAGCTTGAAGTAGTAATTTGAGTAAGTCCAGGTTAGGCAAACACGCACGGATAGTTTGGAATAGGAAGATTTTGAATTGAATCGCTCCGATAAATTAATGGTTATTTTCTATAACCCTCCTTCAGGGATCGACCGCAGTCGGGTAAGTTTTAGTCACTGAGTTAGTTTTCCCGGTCGAAGAATACTTTTAGGAGATGTTTCGTTTATAGCTTCCGGAGCAGAACTGAACAGTCTCCCAGTCTACCATACATCGGTTCATCAGGCAGCGTTTTTCAAAAACGTCTTCCAATTTCATATCCTTTCCACATTTGAAGTTTTCCCGTCATCAGAATGCCAAACGCCACAGTCAATGCTTGAATCTGCCAGTAATATACGTTGAAAAACCTCTAACCTCTTCGATGAATTTCAAGTGTGTGTGGATTAATTTTATAAAAGTAATTTAAGATACAGCTATTCAATAATAAATCAAAATTATCTATAAAATACAATATTTGACCTAACATATTGATAAAAAGAATTTAGATTACATAAATCAAAAGAAACGTTCATAGTCTATGCCATTATGAAACTCTATGAAAGATAGTTAGATAGAAGAAAAAAATAATGACAGCTTGACAACCTGACGTAAGTGTCATAACAATGAAAAATTTATAGAAAACGAATTGTTTTAGACCAATTCGCAATATATGAATATAAATCTTTATAAAAGATAAATAAAAATGGATGAAGTGTAAGTAAAGGTTATGTATGTAGTATGTATGTATGTAGTAGAAGTATGTAGATACTATAGGCCCCATTTAAATTCTTCATGGAAAAGCCCAATAACACTTTTTCCGATCTCGGCATCGACGCAGCTTTTCATAGGCGACTAGTTTCTGCCCGCGATTTCGTTCGCGTGAAGTCGATAAAAATACAGCTCATGTTACTCGCTGATAATTTAGCTTCCTATAGGTGAAAGAATTTTTCAAATCCGTTAAGTCTTATATTTCTTCCATTACAAACAAACATACAAAAAAATATTTTCTCATTATAATTTACTAGCTGCACCCCGCGGTTTCAACCGCGTATGACCCGGATAAAAAGTAGCCTATGTGTTAATCCAGGGTATAAGCTATCTACATACCAAATTTCATTCAAATCGGTCCAGCCGTTTGAGCGCGAAGAAGTAACAAACATAGAAACACACACACACACAAACTTACGCCTTTATAATAAGTGTGATGTGATAGAAGATTTAGGATTTAGCTAACAAATGAACTCATTCAAAGTCAATTCTACTAACGAGAAGTTTGATTCCAGTTGAACTCAATTTATCGTTCTCAGATTAGGTATGAAATCGAAACGAAAGACGTCATTACTTCGGCAGTTCGATGTAACATGACCTACATTGTATGCACTGACATAATTATTGTCTTACATAAGTTACCGACATGGCGACAGGTAATATGTTTACGAAGGGCTCGTATTTCATTACCAATCATAATATTATGAAGCATAGATCTGTCATTCTGCCTAGCCTTTTCCCAACGGCTTTTCCCGTCGGCTTCCAGTCTAACCGGATGCAGCTGAATACCAGTATGTCACATGGAGCGACTGCCTGTCTGACCTCCACAACCCAGTAACTGGGTATTACGATACCCCTTGGTAAGACTGGTTGTCAGACTTTCGGGCTTCTGGCGACCCGTAACGACTGTCAAAGATCCACGAATGACAGCCGGGACTAAAGGCTTTTAACGTGCTTTCCGAGGCACGGAGGAGTCTCGGTACGTAAAGATGGTCGTCCATCCACGACCGAGCAAGCGTAGCTTAACGTGATGGATCGACTGATTTATCTTTATTACTGAGCCACGAGCTAGACCTGTACTTACCCTAATTGCGAAACATACTATCAATCACAATCTGAATTATTTTGAAGCTTATTGCTAATCCATTGCTTCATACGAGTATTATGTTCGAACAATGTGTCTGCTCGACAACGTAAATAACGCAATGAATGTTGTTGAACTGTCAAAATGAAACGGATTCGACAGCACATCAAGCTACCACAATCTGTCAAATTTCTTTAATAGATTTTCATCTTTATCACTAAAGCATTAGGTGCAAGGTTGATTGGGAAAATTTAACAGTTTCAGGTGGCTTGATGGCTGGCGTCTGTACGTGTGTTACGCAATTAACCCGCAGCCTGCATACTAATGCTATTACTACATCCCTGCCCTTACGGGGAGCTTGTGGCTAAGCAATAACAGCCGCACGGGTCGATCCATCAGGTTAAGGTACGCTTGCGGGGGTTGGTCAGTGCATGGGTGACCATCTTTACATACCGAGACTCCTCCGTGCTTCGGAAAGCACGTTAAGCCGTTGGTCCCGGTTGTCATTCATGGATCTTTGACAGTCGTTACGGGTCGTCAGAAGCCCGAAAGTCTGACAACCAGTCTTACCAAGGGTATCGTATTACCCATTAACTGGGTTGTGGAGGTCAGACAGGCAGTCGCTCCATGTGACATACTGGTATTCAGCTGCATCCGTTTAGACTGGATGATGATTCATTTGTCAAAAAACCAACGCAGAAAAACGGAACCAGCTACATAAAAATGTTATCAATTGAAAAATATATCGTGTGTCAGCGATCAACGATCTGGGGGAAAAGCCCACATTAATAAACGGCAACCCCAGAGCATAAAAAATGGCACAAATGTCACCGTGAAACAACAGTCATGCTAATGTGATACAGCCAACAATAGCTATAAGCTACAGTTAGGGTGGGCAGATCAAAAGGTCGCGCGTGCTATTTCCACATCGGTAGCGGGGCTACCCCATTTGTAACGCAAACTTGATGGGGGTCAGCAGAAATGTCATAATTTACGCGCTGGCATTTGATCAAAATAAATACGCACATCATGGACACATATCATTCTTATTATATTCAGTATTCTCACGTATTGTTTTCAAAATTTTAAGATGATGCATCAGGGGACCTAGACAAAATCTCTTTTCTGTAAGTGTTAACGGCAAAAGATCAAATTGTATGTAGTTGACAGCAGCAGTCACGTGACATCTCTGAAGCTAATGTCAACTCCATACAATTTGATCTTTCCGTTGGCGTTAACTCTTACAGAAAAGGGGTTTTGTCTAGGGGGCCTTTATTCCAATTTATTTGGGGACGATGCAGCATTATAATCTAAATTCATACGTTCAGTAGTCAGGACAAGAGGAGTAGATAGGGCAACCCCTTTCTAACCGCCCTTCCTAAGAGATGTCATCATTCACAGAGTCCATACCCGACTCTTATACGAGTAGTCAACCACATTCATAAGTGGAATGGAACCTGATGTTATGCGGTAACCTATTACATACAACTGCAATTCCTGGTAGGTCATGTCCAGTTAGTACGTGCTCTAGACGTTATTGCCTTGCGCTCAGCACCCACAAAGGATGTATCATGCAACTGCGAACAGATTACTCATAAACGTAAAGTTTGTGACCAACTGTTTGCGAGTATATCTCCGGGGGTTCCGTTATAGTAATTAGACTGTCGCGAGAGTACAGTCGACCGCAGTCAATCTGCCTAGCCTTTTCCCAACTATCTTGGGATCGGCTTCCAGTCTAACCGGATGCAGCTGAATACCAGTACGTCACATGGAGCGACTGTGACATACTGGTCTGACCTCTAAAACCCAGTAACTGGGTAATACGATACCCCTTGGTAAGACTGGTTGTCAGACTTTCGGGCTTCTGACGACCCGTAACGACTGTCAAAGAAAGATCCACGAATGACAGACGGGAATAAAGCCTTAACGTGCTTTCCGAGGCACGGAGGATTCTCGGTACGTAAAGATGGTCATTCATCCACTGACCAACCCCGGCAAGCGTAGCTTTTAACCTGATGGATCGACCCTTGCGACTATTATTACGTAGCCACGAGCTCCTCTGGACGTAGTACGCTGCTGCTCTCCTAGTCACGTACTACGCTGGTCTACCATAGTACGGAGTTTAAATAAAATAGTAGACTGTTTAAACTGGTTTTGTTATCACACGTGCGGCCTGTTGTATTGACTCCAGCAAGTATTACACAAACTATAATGTTCCCTCTGATAGGACTCGGTTCGGACTCAGGCCTCCTCTTTGTGACAGAGCGTGACGTAAAGCCTTCTATTCACTGGGTGTCCAACAGCGCCACATGCCGCGTGAATTGATCCACCACGCGAGCCCAGTGCGAGTTGGCGTCACATCATAAGTCTTGGAGCTGTATGCTGCTGAAGCATTAAAACAAAATAGCAAGCGAAATTCAAAAGCTCACGAATTACGGGTAAAAGCGACTGTGAGCCATTTACGGTTGTAAAGTAGATGTTTACACTCAGATAAACTGACCGCATATTTTTGGCTGTTTATTTTTAAGCATTTATAAATGGAAGTGTCGCCGACGATCTGTCTGTATGTTGTCTTGTTGCTCTAAAATTTATTATAACTATCTTGCGACCGTTTAGGTTCATAAAAGCAGTATCATGCTGGAGGATACTGCAAAGATGTGTAGCAGTTTATTTAGTTATTTAGTATATTCCCTAGCTAAACAGGTTCTTATTTGGCTAATTTAATGCAGTAGATGCAGCTAAATATCAATCCTAAATCCTAACTAATATTATAAATGCGAAATTAAGTTTGTTACCTTTTCACGCCTAAACCACTGAACCGATCATGCTGAACTTTTGCATTAACGTTGTTAGGTGTACAGAAACGGACATAAGGTACCTTTCATCCTGAAAAAAAGTACTGTTAGGCTGCGTTTCCACCAGAAACTATTTATTGGTTAATAAGAGCACCAGCTTAGCTCAAGCTATGAAAATGAAGCGACGTTATTCGTTAGTTTTACACACATCCCTCGCTACGCATCCTCGCTCATTTCTGGTGGAAACGCAGCCTTACCGAGGAAAACAACAATAACGTTCTTATGATAATAGATGGCGCCACGTGTCTTTCGAATCATGATTGAATAATTAATTATATTATTACAAGTAGAACATTTGTTGTATATACATGTATTTGTGGAATTGATTGTTAAATTCTAAATAAACGTGAGTGCAGCCGCGGACAAAAGCTAGTATTTTATAAGAGGAAGCAACTGCAATCTGGCATCATTTACAAGAAAATTATCTAGAATTTGCAGACTCTGTAGAAGCAAAACCGGAGAATAAACGAGGTAAACATTTTTAAAACGCGAATGTTTACCGTTTTTTTTTAGATAATTGTTCCTTATCAATTAAACTACTGAACCAGTTTCAACGTTTGTTTTTATTCTTATCTTTTATACGGAATGTAACGAAAACATAAATTATGTACTAATTTACTATGTTCTTAATTCGCGACCAATACAACTTCTGCCTATGATGATGATCTTTTTCCCAATTATGTTGGGTTCAGCTTCTGTATTCAGGTGAATATTAGCAGTATTTTACATAAGAGGAGCTCGTGGCTCAGTAATAACAGCCGCACCGGTCAATCAATCAATCAATCAATCAATCAAATAATTTATTTCCAACGAATGTAGGTTACATTAAAATACAGGTGGAGTAGATAAGAGTGAGCCATGTACATCCAGTGTCCGGTGTCCTGTGTCCGGTCGATCCATAAGGTTAAGCTACGCTTGCCGGGGTTGGTCAGTGAATGGTTGACCATCTTTACATACCGAGACTCCTCCGTGCCTCGGAAAGCACGTTAAGCCGTTGGTCCCGGCTGTCATTCGTGGATCTTTGACAGTCGTTACGGGACGTCAGAAGCCCGAAAGTCTGACAACCAGTCTTACCAAGGGGTATCGCATTACCCAGTTACTGGGTTGTGGAGGTCAGATAGGCAGTCGCTCCATGTAAAATACTGGTATTCAGCTGCATCCGGTTAGAGTGGAAGCCGACCCCAACATAGTCGGGAAAAGGCTGATGCAGATTGATTAGCAGTATTTTACATGGACTGGAGCGACTATCATCTTATCTCCACAACCCAGTTACTGGGTAACACAATACGCCTTGGCAAACCTGGTTGTCAAACTTTCGGGGTAAGTACTAAAAATTCAACTTCAAAACCAATCTTCTACCATTTCAAGATTTATGTTGTCGATACATCTTCAAAAATAGTCACAAACATCGTCAAGGTCTGTTCTTTGTAATCGGTCGTAATATTAACGATACGCGACTGATAATATGCAGTCACGGCGACGTGTGATAAGAGGTCATTGCCATCAATTCTTTGTACTAGGAAGTGATAACAGATGGAGCATACTTATAGTGGGAGCTTCGTGGAGCATCCTTAGGACTGTAATTAGGGTAAGCAGAAATAGTGGTGTAAGTATGAAACACGCTTGGTGTTGTTCCTTACATTCCTGGGGGGCTACTCCCTAAGCACGAAGCCCGTAGTTTCGGCCTTCGTTACGGGCGTTTCCTACTCCGTATCACCTACGGACAGATGATTGGTTCAGGGACCGAACGAAGTATGAATGACCACACGATTTGACAGTTGTCCCTACTCCCGATGTGTTTTTGGCCGTACACAAAAGGAGTAGGCTCCCTCACACGATCAGAATAAGATAGGCAGATGCCTAGCCTTTTTCCAACTATGTTCCCTATGTTGGGGTCGACTTCTAGTCAAACCGGATGCAGCTGGATGCCTTTCTGATCTTCACAACCCAGATACTAGGATAACACGATACCCCTTGGTAAGACTTTCGGGCTTCTGACGGAATGACAGCCGGTACCAAGGGCTTCTTGCTTGTATAAATGCATAGCACATGTGTGAGCACTATGTAGCTAATATAAAGCTACCTTTTACTGGGTTCGTCTTTCACTGACTTGAATGTGCCCTGGCGGTTGAGAGTATGTCATGCTCACTCAAATGTCTCGCTGGTGGTGGCGTGTGTGTTGGATAATTAAGGTCCCTTCAAAATGGTTGAGCTAATTGGTGCTGATCCATGCGTCATGTTCGTGAACGGGCGCCGTCAGTTGGGACTGGTCGTCTCTTAGCTACCACGGCTTATTTTTATTTTTTAACTAGCTGACCCTACAGACTTTGTCCTGTCTTAGCTATGAATATTCCAATGTAAACGCGCGAAGTTCCCGAAGGCGCAAGCAAGCAAGAACATTTTGAATTGTGTAAGAAAACTTAATTTATATTTTAAGAATTTATCTACGATTTTTGTTGAAAAGTAAAATACCAGAATAAAGTTAAAGTAAAAAAGTCTAAAATATGAAAAAGATTAATAGGAGCTAACAAATTTAAAAAAAAAGAAAATTGTTTTGAGTATGAATGTCGATGACTTTAGGAGTAGGGGAAGACCAAAGAAACGATGGATGGAGTGTATGAAAGATGGCATGGCGAGAAAGGGACTGACTACTGAGATGACGACTAATAGAGAAGTATGGAAGAAAGGGACATGTTGCGCCGACCCCAAATAAATTGGGATAGTGCGTTTGTATTTGTATCAAATCTCCACATATTTAGTACAGTAGTGTTAGTAAATTAACTGTGTAACAATAAACTGTTTAGAAGTTTCTTTCATACTAACCTTGTCCTGCATCCGTTCTGAAGTGGCAATTGATTTTTATTTTACAATACTACATAGACCCACCAGACGGTGTCCTGTCAAATTTGAATAAATCGAACGGCGGGAAAACAACTGATTATAAAATTAATTGAATTTGGAATTCTAATAGAATGAAAGATCGGGAATATTTCATTCTATTACAGCCCTGTTCAAATGTTTTGTGAAAATGAATTTCTTCATATTTTTTTTTTACTTTTCCTATATTTTTAATAGTTATTCTGCTATTCGGGACGAAGAAAAACACAAGAAATCAAAAACTATGAAAATCCGTTAAGCCGTTCTCGAGTTATAAGTGTTCGAACAAACCCGACTTTGTTTTATATATTAAGATTTAGTTGTTTTTAGTTTTTATCTTTTTTTTTTTATTACGGACGCTTTTAACGTGCACGTCTTTCTACATTGTTCTCACATGTATATTTTCAATATGAACGATGTAACCAATATTTTGTAAAATATTTGATTTTAAAAGAGTGTCCGTGGAGTTTCTTGCCCGTTCTTCTCCATAGGATCTACGCTTTGGAATGGGCAATTTAGCTTCATTTTTCTGACTGACCGACCCAAGACCGACCCTTTGACAATTTTAAAAGTGCCTGTAATTGGTTTATTTGAAATAAATGCTTTGAGTTTGAGTTCATGTGCTTTCCGAAACACGGACCCATCCACCGGACCGACCCGTGTGGCTGTTATTACTTAGCCGCAAGCCCCTCTCGAATCGGGGGCCTTACTATGAGCTCTTATAGCAGGGCAGAAGTTGAACGTTCCCAGTGACAGAGAGAGAGAGCGTGAGAGAGAGACGGAGCTATATACGATTTACAGCACCGCCACTCTCTCTCTCTCACTGGAAACGTTCAACTTCTGCCCTGATATAAGAGCTTATAGTAAGCCCCCAGGATAAGATCAGGGACAATGAAGATGTACGTGTACGCAGTACTCACAATGAAATGAAATGAACAATATTCCTAAAATGTTTTACAGGGAAGTACCAAGTATCGACTGTCTTATAACCATAAGCCACCTCTCGTGGAGGCTATTCTAATGTACGCCTTTATGTCTAGTTAAAAAAGGCCGCCGCTCGCCCATGTGGCGGCATCTACATCGTCACATGCAAACTACGCAAAACAATGACGTCACGCAAAATCCTGCATCGCACAATCAGAGTTTACCGCGCGACTAGCATTATACAACGTCCCGACATCAATCATCCACCCACCAGACACGACACCAGTCTGGTCGGAGGATCCTCCCTTTTCTATGGAGGATGAGTGAACTTTACATCCTGTTCCTCATGCCTCTATACCCACACTCGGTATCGGCAGACGGCAATGTAGGCTCAGAAAGCATCCTACGACTACCGAGTGGTCGTCAACAATCAATGTTGTCCCGACTTTACGATTATGTGCTGGCTACGCCTAATGCCCAGAAGTATCTTATTCACTCTTGCAGTTCACGCTTACCTGGGAAGCAAGTCTGCACCACCTTCGAACGCATCATCACTTACTTACCATCAGAAGTCAATCATATAACGCATTTACAGCCGCATCTATTAGACTGGAAACCGACCCCAACTTAATTTGGAATAGTCAAGCCCAGATTAATTTCACACCGCCACGTCATATCGTCTCTGGGGTATAGTGAAACAGCAGAGCGGCAATCAGGTAAATGGACGCCTCCGTTACATACGTTAGAGAATAGTTAATGACGAAACCTACGTACTAATCGGTGTCAAAGCACCACTTGACCTTTCAAAGTTTGGGATTAAATGTTATCTTGGGATCTTACCAGGCAGGTAAGATCCCAAGAGATCTCTTCGGGGATATGTGGGTATAGCCGAATTTAATATTATACCACTCTCATTCGTGAACTAAGACAGAGATGTTGCTAGAGAGTTTGTTGCGCCAATTTTTTTTCCCAGCTAAAACACTTGCGAAGAATGTGCGTTTTGGGGACTGTCTTTTGTAACATGTAGCGTTAAAAAAGTGCTAATGCCTAGTGAGAGAATTGTTGGCATGCTCATCAATCAAGTTGCCTTCAGAGGTTCGTTGGTTTTTTCCTAGCCAAAGTGTTTGTACACCGTACCGGGAACGGGACGTCAACGAAAACAGGTGACGGCGCCTAAGTAGCGAGCGATAGTACATAAATATGGTGCTGTCATCTGTTTTCTCGTTGACGTCCCGTTCCCGGTACGGTGGATAATCAGTGTAAGGGTTTTCTATACGTTTACTGATTCGCCGCCTTCACTCAAGAGTTTAGAACACGTAAAACCTAATGGCTATTCTCCCGGAAAACTGATGGAAGTCCTGCCTTTGTGGCTTAAGTGGGCTCAGAAACCGGAGGATTACTCCGGCTTTTCTTCTCTAGCTCTCGTGTAACATAGTACTCAAAGTAGAACAGCACACAGCGCTAAAATATTAGACGGTCAGCAAGGTTATAGCGGGCTAATTGCCCAGGTTTTGTTGGACGTACAGACGCCAGCAGGTCAAGCCACCCGAAACTGTCAAATTTTCCCAATCAACCTTAAACCTAATGCTTTAGCGATAAAGATGAAAATCTACTAAAGAAATTTGACAGATTGTAGTAGCTTTATGTGCTGGCGTCTATACCATCGCGGAAATTTGCGGTGAATCACTTTTCGACGTTATTACTATGGAAGAAGAACCACTTTTGAACCTTGCTAGGTTCAAAAGTGGTTCACCGATGTCAGCGATGGTACATTTAAGTATCGCATCGCAACTCGTGGAGACTAAATTGGTCAGTTAGTATATATGGCCAGTTTAGTATAGATAACATAAGTTTGGGTTTATTATACCAAGCACATA
The DNA here is from genome assembly GCA_905163495.3 of Cosmia trapezina. NCBI lineage: Eukaryota > Metazoa > Arthropoda > Insecta > Lepidoptera > Noctuidae > Cosmia > Cosmia trapezina. Next base: position 3,923,772 of record LR991049.1, on the reverse strand, counting down.
CAACACATGTTGGAAGTCACGTCCAAATAGCCGTATAGTTACTCTCACATAAGTATTATCAATACAAACATTTAATTACCAGTAATCATCATTACTGCTCGTTGATAAACAGCTTGTTTGTTTTTAATAAAATTGATTACAATGACAATTTAATTAAATGTCATGAGGAAAGTTTTGAGTATGAATGTCGATGGCTATAAGGGTAGGGGAAGAACGAAGAAACGATGGATGGACTGTGTGAAAGATGACATGGCTAGAAAGGGAGTGACTACCGAGATGACGACTAATAGAGAAGTATGGAAAAAAGGGACATGTTGCGCCGACCCCAAATAGATTGGGATACCTAAGGGCAGGAGAATGACGATTACTGTTTTGACGCAACTGCCGATCGTGGGTTCGACTGCCAGGTCGGGCGTGGTATCGCATTTTCTCAGCAACGAGTGTATGTCATTAGTGCGACAGGTCGTTTATTCGAGAGGTCGTTAGTGCGACAGTCTTTAGTTCGACAAACAATGAGTACGTTTAACAAATATGACTTTACATAGTTTTTTTTTTATTTCCCATAACTCTAGGGTATTAATGAGACCATCATTATGAACAACTTTTACTATGGGACCGAACCCAAAATCGCGAAAAAAAATCAGCTGCCCCCTACATTTTGACGAGTTATGCGAACATAAATGTAGGGGGCAGCAGACTTTTTTTTTTGCGATTTCGGGTTTGGTCCCATAGTAAAAGTTGTTCATAATGATGAATACAGTGACCCCTTAAGAGGATATTGGTCAATAACCAGTAACCCTGTAGATTGGAATACCTAAGGGCAGGAGAATGGTGATTAGGTACTGTTTTGACGCAACTGCCGATTATGGAGTTCGACCGGTCGGGCGTGGTGTCGCGTTTTCTCACTAGGAATTTCTCAGCAACAGCCCTATTCTGGATTTGTGACCACTTGATGCCAAGTAGGTATCCCACAAGGTGGACCTGGTGAAGGTCATGGGAATCCGCTGTATGCGGGAAGCACAAAACCGGTCGATGTGGCGAGGTCTATGTCCAGCAATGGACGTCTTTCGGCTGAAATGATGATAAATGATTTATTTTCTGTAAGTAGGTTTGTACAAACACTTTTACACGTCAAACATATTGATGATAATGGCAATAGATCACCCCTTTAACATTAGACTTAAATGTAAAACAGCCAAAATGTGCCATACCACACCCCTCTGCTTACGCCTTCAGAGAATAGAAGCGTGATGAACATTCTCTTTTACTTTTACCAAGGCATCTTGATTAAGCTGAGATTATATCTTATTTAGTTTGTAAACACTTTCACTAGTTAGATGTAATCTTAGTTTAAACAATTAACTGTTATGCAACCGCTATTTATGACAGTGGAGATGAATTATGAGAAAAAGTTAGTTCCTTATGAATATTCATTTTTGTTATTGTATGAAGAACAAAAATAGAAGTAACACAGTGAAGTTTTAATGAGAAAATAAAACAATGGTAAAGAATATTTCACTGGATACTTTTATTTATTTTATTAGATGACTAACAAGATTTCTCCCTTCTGATGGTATTTACCCAGATCATGTGACTGAAAATGTGAGCATAGGAAATTTCAAAATGTTCCATATCTCCAGCCTTATGATATTTTTCTCAATGGAGGCGCTAGTTGGCAGCACTCGCCTTAACATTAGACATTGTAGTTAGTCCTAACCAGTTGAAGTTTTAAACAAGGCAATTGTTATGATTTTTGGTGGAAATGTAGCTTCATACTTGGCAATAAACAGACTAGTAATGTAAATATAATTTTTAAAACTATTTTAGAGGCATGAGGAACAGGGTGTAAAGTTCACTCATCCTCCATAGAAAAGGGAGGATCCTCCGACCAGACGGGTATTGTGTCTGGTGGGCCACTGCCCGACGGTTGATGTCGGGACGTTGTTTATATGCTAATCGCGTGGTAAACTCTAATTGCGCGATGCAGGTTTGCGTGACGTCATGTCATTGATGCGTAGTTCATATGTGGCGATGTAGATGCCGCCACACCATGTTTTAGTGAGCATGATTAGCAATACCCTGGCTTGAATTGAATAGCAATAATACAATAGTGAATTCAATGAAAACATTCCAATGTTTACATTATACAGTGCTATAGTAGGTATAATTTTATTATATTCCATACATTTAATTTAATTCATTTCACTTTGACTCTCAAATAGAATAATGTTCTCTTTTTAATAAAAAAAGTAATTAAAAAACTAAAAAACCCGACTGTGGTAAAAGTTAAGTGAAAAAAAAAACTGAAAAGCTAAAAACAAGCCCATTTTAAATTAAGTGTTTGAAAATATAAAAAATGGAATGGGTCCCGTCTGCTTCCAAATTTAATTTAATTTAAAATGGTCTTGTTTTTAGCTTTTCAGTTTTTTTTAACTTAACTTTTACCGCAGTCGGGTTTTTTAGTTTTGTTAATTACTTTTTTTATTTCTAGCTTTTTAGTTTACAAATGTGAAAAATTTCGCAGACGATTTAGTTCTTGCAAGGAGTTTTGAGGGTTATTTTGATTTCGATTTTCTTTTCGTGTTTACGATTTGTCACTTCGAATTGCTTTTAACCATATAAGTTGTATATATTTTTGTAATCACCTTTTAAAACCCTTCAATTTGATATCGCACTCGATGGTATTAGAAGAAAAAAAAAAATTTAACTTCACAATATGGCACCCCAAATCCGCCATTTTACTTTGTTTTTTATTTTAATGTAGCCAGTGACACTCGCGCTACCAAGACAAACCTAAAGACGTATAATTCATCCAAATCCGTTCATTCGTTTAGGAGTTACGAGGGAACAAAGAAACGGACATACATACATACTTACATACAGGTCAAATACATAACCCTCCTTTTGGGCTTCGCCGCAGTCGGGTAAAAAAAGGTGGTTAGGATACATTAGAATACTACAAATTCAAAGACATGTGACATACACCAACCTGCACTGTGCCCGCACAGATAAGGGCACCCTACCACACACATAGAGGAGGCCTGACTCCCAGAAGTAGAAACATTATAATATGTAGATTGATCATTACATTTAATACTACATTAACATAATTTCAAGTCCATAATTACATAGATTTGTAGAGCAATCTGTTCCTAGAACAATAAGCCACTTCCTTGGCTGACTTTAATTGTCTGGTTTTACGGTTCCACGAGAGTCAAAAACAGTTGGAAAATTTCTTTCCAACGAACTTTCTTGTTGTTTTACCGTGGGAATCTTTCGGAGAGATTAGGAATGTCATGTCTCTTTAGACGGGTATGTTGGAGACCACCTTTTCCACTCAAAGTCTGCGCAAGTTTATTCACGTGGGCTGTTAGCTTCTCCTGGTACTTCAGGCTGCTTTGGACTATTTCTTGCCGGACAGTTTTTATGCCGAGGTCTAGGTACATGTATTTATTGCTAATACACTGGGGGATACCGAACATTGTTCTTATCGTCTTGAACAATGTTCGGTATTCTGAAATGACGCACACCACATACTTACAGTACATACACTATGGTCAGACTTTTAATTAGCTGCAGTAAAATAACACTTCTACTGTCATTTCTGCTGTCGTTTTGCTATCAAATGGAAACATTTTCTAACGAAATGACACATCTACTGTCATTTCTGCTGTCATTTTGCTATCAAATGGAAACATTTTCTAACGAAATGACACTTCTACTGTCATTTCTGCTGTCATTTCGCTATCAAATGGGAATTTTTTTTAACGAAATGACAGTTAGGAAGTGTCATTTTACTGCAGCTAATTAAAAGTCCGAGCATAGGGCAAAGGACTTTTAATTAGCTGCAGTAAAATGACACTTCTAATGTCATTTTTACTGTCATTTCGCTATCAAATGGGAACATTTTTAACAAAATGACAGACAAGAAGTGTCTTTTTACTGCAGCTAATTAAAAGTCCGAGCATAGGGCAAAGGCCTTTGAATTAGCTGCAGTAAAATGACACTTCTAATGTAATTTTTACTGTCATTTTGCTATCAAATGGGAACATTTTTAACGAAATGACAGATAAGCAGTGTCTTTTTACTGCAGCTAATGAAAAGTCAGAGCATAGGGTAAATGATCTCTTCGTAGTGTCCAAGATCTACATTATTACTTTGTCATACATTTCATGATAAATATCAGAATTGTAACTTAATATCAAGCAGAACCTTCACTGCACTTCAAAAGGCATTTTAATAGACATACATGGCTAATTGGAAACATTATTAATTTCATAAGGAGGATAATTTGTTTTTATAGTTAAAAGCTGGACATCATTATTATTTTATGTCTCTTTAAATATTTTCTTATGGAACAGAGATAAGATCTCTGTGTGATCAAAACCGGTTGCAGAACTTTTTTGGAGAAGTTGTGAAACAAGATGATGATATTGTTTATTTATTACAGTGTACACACAGTTACAGGAGCTCGTGGCTAAGTAATAACAGCCGCACGGGTCGATCCGTCAGGTTAAGCTACGCTTGCCGGGGTTAGTCAGTGGATGGGTGACCATCTTTACATAACGAGATTCCTCCGTGCCTCGGAAAGCACGTTAAGCCGTTGGTCCCGGCTGTTATTCGTGAATCTTTGACAGTCGTTACGGGTCGTCAGAAGCCCGAAAGTCTGACAACCAGTCTTACCAAGGGGTATTGTATTACCCAGTTACTGGGTTGTGGAGGTCAGACAGGCAGTCGCTCCATGTAAAATACTGGTATTCAGCTGCATCCGGTTAGACTGGAAGCCGACCCCAACATAGTTGGGAAAAGGCTAGGCAGATTGATTGACACACAGTTACAGGAGGACATTGTAGCTAAGTAATAACAGCCGCATAGGGCAATCTATCAGCTTAAACTATGCCTGCCGGGGTTGGTCCATGGATGGATGACCATCTTTACATACCGAAACTGCTCCGTGCCTTGGAAAGCACATTAAGGTGTTGGTCCCAGCTGACATTTGTGGATGTTTGACAGTTGTCAGAAACCCGATATTCTGAGAACCAGTCTTACCAAGGGGTATTGTGTATTACCCAGTACTTAATTGGGTTGTGGATGTCAGAGGCAGTTGCTCCATATAAAATACTGGTATTCAGCTGCATCCGGTTAGACTGGAAGCCAAACCCAACATAGTTGGGAAAAGGCTAGGTAGATTGATTGTACACACAGTTACAGGCTATCGACATTCTAATATATCTCAAACTTTTCTCCATGAGTCGACAAAGTAACTTCTATTTTGATATGTGTAAAATTGAACCTAGATGAAATGAGATCCAGTGCAAATATTTTTAAGCTCATTACACTGTTTCTTGCATCCTGCATCCGGCAAAGTTTCTCATATTTTTGTATGAATGGACAAAAGAAAACTTAAACTTTCCAAGGTGGGTGCTAAAATTTTTAGCACAAGATTTCTGCGGCACTCTTCACTCTTGGAGAGTTCCAAGAGTGGAGAGTGCCGCAGAAATCTTGCCCGAGGCGCCGATAGTGCTAAAACTGGCAATACTATTCAATACAGTGTAAGTAATATGGTGGAGGGTTCCAACATAAATTTTAATATTAAAATTTTTGCCTTGAGAGCTAAATCTATATCTGAAGTGTGCCTAATTTATTTACTGTTTTTTTTTTTTCTTGAAAGAGTCTTTTGTTGAACATTTTCTCATGTGATGAATTGGAAAAAATATGGTCAGGAGGTAGTGGATAAAAACCTTAATTTTTAGACAGTAAGTAATAGAAAAATTATCAGTTGTGTAATTGTGTAGAAATGTCTACTGAATACAAACTCCAATGTTAATTTATTTTTATGAGTAAAAACGATGATAGCATTGCAAATGGTCAGCTGAAAG